>OZ010793.1:441385951-442730408 GCA_963932465.1 Maratus speciosus
CCACCTCTATTACCTGAGCTCTTAAAATGTTAAACACCCGTTTTTATTATTTCTCCTCAGACATATATAAATTAAACTACTTTTATTATTATGGAATGTCATAGAAAATTGTAAATTAAACGTTAATATACATATGCAATTTTAAACTGTTAATGTAATTTTATACACCACCTAAATATATTATTTTTATTATTCTCCACGGTTATTGAGATTTTAATTAAATATTAATATATTTAAATTTATTATTCTGACATGTTATAGAATTCTATTTATACATCTATTTAATATTAATTTATAATTGAATACCCTCTCATCCATCTCAAATATTTATTTTAACTTTAATATTCATGATTTATATTAACTTAATTGAGTTACACTTTTCAAAGGTTAATCCATATACATTATTAATTAGTTTTTTTTTTTCTCTAAATAATTTTATGTTATTTCTGTTTAAATTTTATTTTCGGATATTTTTCATAAAAGGGACGACTTTTATGAAAAATGCTACATTTAATACATTTTTTTAATTTTCATTTTCTCATTTGTGAATGATGAATAAATTAACGCTCTTTTATAATGGTTATATACAGGGTCATCGAAGAATGTGTCCCTGATTTTAAAAATAAATTGCATGTGAAGTATGCAATCAATCGGTACGAAACAAATGTGAATTTGTAGATAATCTGAAGGAATTTTGGTAGTGGTGATTGCGTTGACCTTGAATTGACTGCGCGTATGTGGAGACTTCGTGACGCGTGCCATGTTGATCATCAGTCAGTTTGCAGCAATAATAGTGAGTGTAAAGCAGAAAATGCAGTACATGTTGTGGGACGCAGAGGTTAACCCCCCTTAAGGGTCGCATTAAATTATGGTTTAAAAATTCAAATTGCTTATTGGCACCCCTTTTTTGAAAAAGAAATATTCGTCTTATTTAATGTCAGGTAAAATGATTCCATAATAAAACAAATTACACTATTTTATAAAACTTAGACAATCTGAATAAAAGACTCAGCCCTTGAATATCACTGAAGCAAGAATTAATCGAAATTTCTTTTTAAAATTGCCATATTTTACCTCAATGCTTTTCGTACTTATATACCTTTGCACTCCTTTGGTGGGAGAGACCCGATAATAGTTGTCGCTAGCATTATTCCAGGTGGTATATTAGAAAATAAATATTTTAATAGATTTCTTAGAATTTTACTTTTACAATTTTACACAGCAAAGGTTTACAAAATATTCATCTTATTTAACCACAGGTAAAATGATACCATAATACATTGATGCCCATTACACTATTTTATAAAATTGGTGGGAATCAAACACTCTGAATAAAAGACACAGCCCGTGAATATCACGGGAGCAGAATTAAAGGGTTAAATCTGCTAGTGTGGTTCAACGTCATTTTTGCCATAAGTATGGAGAAGATCCACCTACAAACAAAACCACTGTTCGCTGGTTTAACCAATTTAAGGAAAATGAAAATGTAAGCATTAAGAAATCTCCAAGCAGGACAAGGAGGGAGGGGTGGAGCTCATATTGAAGTTTTCTAAGTAATGAAAC
Source organism: Maratus speciosus (assembly GCA_963932465.1). Taxonomy (NCBI): domain Eukaryota; kingdom Metazoa; phylum Arthropoda; class Arachnida; order Araneae; family Salticidae; genus Maratus; species Maratus speciosus. The sequence goes on from OZ010793.1 coordinate 441,387,515, forward strand.
TAAAACTCACAGATTTTTATGATCAAACAGTGTAAAAATAAATGGTTTATCTTTATTAAGGCTTTAGGTATTTTAATTCGAAATCTGGGACACGTTTTTCGATGACACTATATATATATATATATATATGTGTGTGTGTATATATATAAGTCCCCCCCCCCCCCAACACACTTAACATAGATTCCAAAAACACAGTAAAAAACAGCAGAAATTGAATAACAGAAATGGAATATTGGAAATTTGTAGAACTTAGACAAAATCGACGGGTACCAAATGCCTTAAGTTCCACAAATAAAATGTGTGGTTTCATCTTTGTATTAGCCATAAATTAGCTAAAGAATATGAATTTGGGACTACCACACACATAAAACCAAGAAATAAACCATTGAACACCAATTTAGTTCAAAATAAAAGAAGATAAAAAAGGATAGAGGAAAAAAAAATTATGAAATTAAAATCTATACTGTCATAGCATTAGGAATGACATCTACACTCATTATGCATTTTATTATCATTTAAGATAGTATACTGAGTATAACAAAATAATATGGTATTGTCCTGAGTAGGCTAAAATTTAAATACAAGTTAATCATTAATATTATTAAATATTAATGAATATGATTAAATTTAATATGAATTGAGAAATATATAAATATAACTACACCATTATACATATAAAAGCCCTCCTCCGTACTCAAACATCTACCCACCCAGACATCCCTATAATAATTTTTTATTATTATTTCACAATTTTTAATTTTTTATAATTATTTTCTTATTTTATATATTTTTTGTAAATTTTTTGTGTTAATTTCTTTTTTTTAAAAAGATCATTTAAGTACTAATTATATATTAAAGAACATATGATTTTTTTTGGAAAACCATAATTTAATGCATCATAAATTAGTTTTTTAATATTGTTGTTAATTAGATGAGAAGAACATAAACACTTTACTATATATAAATGATTAAGGATTATATTACGATATACAGAATTATGAAGACAAAATTTAAAAGAGAAAGGTTTTGAATTATTGAAAACTAACAGCACGCTAAACTTCTAAGGAAAAAAAAAACAAATAAAATCGGTCTTTAAAAAGAAAGTTTCTAATTTTAAAACGTATTTTATTACTAATATCACATTTTATATTGTAATGAAGTAAGCATAAACCAAATGGAGAATTTAGCTTTAATGTATATTTGTTACTTCGGAACTTGATGTGTTTAATAGCGATAACCTTGATAGAAGACGCGAAATAAATCTTTACACATAAGTCAACTGCGTTTTTCTTCCTTTTTTAAGTGCGTTCGTAATTATACAAATACGTAGCACCTATAGTAGTCATCTGGTACGCCCGTCTGTCTGTCCGTATATAACAGTCCAAAAACTACCCAACAGAATGGTTTGAAATTTAATATAGCTAATCGTTGCAGAATTTCGTCGAGTCATTTCAAATTTTATGAAAATCGAATCAAAACTTAAAGCAATATTAATAAAAGTTTTTATTTATACTTCTATTAAATCCTATCATACATAATTAATTCCATGATATCCTATGATAGATAACGATTCTAGGTTGCCATGGTGATTACGTCCTATTTAAGATGGAATCATTTTATTTCCTTATTACTGAATTTAATATATATATCCTTAATAAATTTTGTATTTACGCATTTTTGTATAATAGTATAACAGCTATTGCACCAAGATTTGAATATTTATAAAACTAGTTATAGTACGAACGCACCTCATTTGGCACTCTTGACGTACAATTTCCGACATTTTTCTCCTTTTTTTAATACATTAACACCAATTTTAAAATTATATTTAAAATGCTAAAAAATATATATTTGCCACTAATCATAATATTTTGCATCCAATTATCTTCCTGTATAATCGAGGTTCCACAAAGAAAAATACGAAATAAACAAAAAATCCATTACGATGAAATGTCTTCATCTGATGTTCTTAATATTCACTTCGTGTAACACATTTCCTCTACTTCCTGAAAATCCAGGAAGAAGTAAACGGAATTTGAAACAGCCAAAGAAAGTAGATTTCCATTTTTGAATTATAAAGACAGAAAGCGAACAAATAATAATAATAATAATAATAAAAGGACCACTGCATTTCACAAATCGAATATCGAAATTTATAACAAAACGAATTTCCTCCGTCTTTTCAACCTTGTTTTCCGACATCATTTATTTTGATGTTTGCATTAAAATGAAATGAATGATAAGTGAAAATGAACGAGCAGGCAATATCTCTTCCTGTATGAAACACTATATTAATAAATACATTATGACCATCCTCTCTTTAGAAAGCGAAGGAACGGAAACTGTTTCTTCTAAAAGCTGTCGATTTTTTAAGACTGAGGAAATAACTGATTGAAGTAGCAGTAGATATGTAATTTTTTTTCTGAGTAAAGGTCAAGTAATCTGTATACTAAAGTAAAAACTATTGCTTCCACACTCATGTAATTTTTACCATTTTTGTGAAATTAAGTAAATTAGGAATCTAGCCAGGACCACCAGGATTAAAGCATACAGGGTGGTGCAAAATTTGACCGACAAATGCAAAGAGCAACAAGAGGTTGAAAATATCATAACTATATAGGTAAGAACCATAGATCATGGCGTCGCAAACCACGCATTTAGTCAAAAATACAAGGTCTTCTACCCCCACAGCAATTTGAGTTGACGGTAATAACTTTCAGTAATCTGAAGTATATTGCAATAAAATTTTTAATAGACATTCTCACCTTCGTTGTAAATGTGATCATATAAAATAAAAGTTGTAGAAGTTTTCATTTTAAGCACCAGAAGTATGCACTTGACGCTCCGTATTTTGGACAGCAATTACTTAGCTGTTTAATTTTCATTTTGGGATATTTTTCATAAATGTCCGACTTCTTTGAAAAATGCTACATTTAATACATTTTTAGCTCACAGGCTATCCAAGCCTGAGAGATATGTGCCAGCCGGTTCTGTATGTATGTATGTATGTACAATGGTAGAAAAAAAAAGTAAACACCCCATACTAACTTCTCAACAAGTTATCGTAGAAGAAAGTTACTGGTATCGAACGATTGGAAATAAAGTATATTTTTAAATGACGTATATAAAATTTGCTTAGGGGGCCATCTACACATTAAAACGAGCCATAACTTTTTTTTTTTTTTTTTTTTTTTTTTTCAATAGCAGTACACAATTCTGACAGCATAAATGAACTCTACACCCTTCAATTAGCCTAAACAAATTTTTATGCTATTCGTATGATAAGTTTCCGAGAAATTAATTATTTTATAATCAGCGTATTTTAAGGGCTGTATCCAAATTGAAGTTCGGTACTCGATTGTTAACCAAGAGCCTCCCTTCTTGATCAAGGCACCTTAAGCAGTCAATGAACATTACAAGACTGCAGAAGAAATTTCAAAATATTTAGTCACTTCTATCATAGACGGCCCCTTAAACCATCATTTTGCCGTTTTTTAAGCATCATTTGAAAACTACTTAGAAGAAAAATGTGAAATTTTGGATTTCCATAAAGCAGGACTTAATAAATCTAAATCCATCAAATAAACTGTAGGTTGCAATTCATAATTTTTTCGAATATTAATTTCATAATTCATATCATAAAATTATAAAAATTGCAAATTAAACGCATTTATGTTTGGTTATATTAGTATTATTGTTACACAAAAAATTAGCACATTAGAAGCATAATTTCAGGAGGTGTAAATAAAAATATGAAAATGTAATTTAACATTAGAAGCACTCAATTTTGAATGTTTATAATTCAAAAACCTATCATTCAAATGAAATTTCGTGTCTAAGCATAGATTGAACCGAAGATTTGAAATTTCTCGTTAAAATTGGGTATTGCCATTGAAAAAATGAAGTTTGGTTTCGTTTTAATATGTAGATGGCCCGCTAAGCAAATTTTATATACATTATTTAAAAGTAGACATTATTTACAATCGTCGGTACCAGTAACTTTCGTCTACGATAATTTTTTGAGGAGTTAGTAGGTGGTGTTACTTTTTTTTCCAACAACTATATGTACGTATGCACATAACGCGATAACTATTGATCGAAATATCAGATTTGCTTCAGTTTTTTTTTCTTGGTTCATTCTGATAAGGCGCTTCCCTGATTAGTTTGGGGGCTCATTGGTTAAGTATAAAGGGGGATAACTGCGGCTAAACCCCTTTTCAATTAGATAAATGTTTTTTTTTTTTTTTTTTTTTTTTTTTTTTTCATGCAGAACAATTCTATTTGCTTCAAATTTTATATACCAGTTTATTCTGATAAGGAGCTTCCCTGATTAGATTTGGATGTTCATTGGTTAAGTATAAAGGGGAAATGGGAACTAGTCCCCTCCCTTAATTTAGGTAGATGGGTTTTTCATGCAGAATTATTCGATTTGCTTCAAATATGGCATACCGGTTTATTATGTTAAGGATCTTTTCTGATCAGATTTAGAGCTTTATTAGATACGTATAAAGGGGGAAAAGGGGGCTAGCACCTCTCCTTAATTTAGATAAATGATTTTTTTCATGTAGAATTATTCGATTTGCTCCAAATTTTGTATAACTGTTTATTATGTTAAGGAGCTGCCTTCATTATATTTGGAGGTTTATTGGTTAAGTATAAAGGAGAAGGAACGTGTTCTAGTCCCCCCCCCTTTTAATTTAGATAAATGGGTTTTCCATACAGAATAATTCGATTTCCTTCAATTTTTATATACCAGTATATTTCGATATGGCGCTTCCTTCATTAGATTTGGAGGTTCACTGGTCAAGTATAAAAGGAGGAAAGGGGGGAAGTTCCCTATCCTTAATTTAGATTAATGGGTTTTCATGCAGAATTATGCAATTTACTTTAAATTTTATTTCTAGGTTCATTTTGATAAGGGGCTTTCCTGATTAGATTTGAAAATTCATTGATTAAGCATATAGTAAAAAATGGGGCAGCTAATAACCCCTTAATTTAGGGAAATGGTTTTTTCATGCAGAATTATCTGATTTTCTTCAAATTTGGTTAATTCTGATAAGGCGCGTCTCTGATTAGATATGGAGGTTCATTGGTTAAGTATAAAGGGGGAAAACGGGGTGCTAATCCCCCTTCATTTATTTTTTGAGGGGCACTATTCTTTCATATAAGAGCATAATATACATTTGGTGTGAATAGCTTGTGAGCTTAATGCCATCAGTTTAACTGGGCACTTTTCTTTTTCTTTATTTTAACTTACCATTTGTAAAAGATAAATAGTTAATATTTTTTTATAATGGTTATATAAATATATAGAGTAGCGCTACAGAGTATTTTGACAAAGATAATAATTGAATTAAATAAAAACAATAATAAAATACAGAAATCAATTTATTTTATTTTTCCAATCATATTGTTATTTTAACCATATTCAATGTTCTACAGAATTTTAACAAATTAACTACGATATTAATAGCTAGACGATAACGTAAAACCCAAGAATATTAAACAAAATAAGAGCGAATATATTGTAGTCAAAGTACATTTGAGCGCTATTGTATATGTTATATATAATGAGAAAGGTTTAGAATTTTTTTAAAAACTAACAGCCCCTTCCTCCTCTAAGAAAATAATAATGAATTTAATCAAATTATTTTTAAAAATGAAAATTTATAAGTTTAGAATAATTTTCTTCACAAATGTAACATTTTATCATATAATGGAATAAGCATACACCAAATGTGGAATTTAGCTTTATTATATCTTGACTACTTCGAAAGTTGTTTACAAAGATAACGCAACAACCTTGTTGAAGACACGAAATAAATCTTTAGTTGTTTACAAAGATAACACAACAACCTTGTTGAAGACACGAGATAAATCTTTAGTTGTTTACAAAGATAACACAACAACCTTTGTTGAAGACACGAAATAAATCTTTACATATAAATTAGTCGCATTTTTTTACAAAATTATATTTAAACTCCGAACAAAAAAATTTCTTGCCAATCATAACATTTTGCATCCAATTATCTTCTTGTATAATCGAGGTGCCACAAAGTAAAAATACGAAACAAGAAAAACAGTCCATTAGAATGAAATGTCTCCATCTGATGCCATATTTTCTTTTTCTTAATCTTCGCTTCGTGTAACACATTTCCTCTGCTTCCTGAAAATCCACGAAGGAGTAAACGGAATTTGAGACAGCCAAAGAAAGTAGATTTCCATTTTTGAATTATAAAGACAGAAAATGAACAACACACACACACACAAAAAAAAAAATAAATAAAAGGGAACACTCCATTTTGCAAATCGAATATCGAAATTTATAACAAAACGAATTTCCTCCATCTTTTCAAGCTTGTTTTCCGACTTCATTTATTTTGATGTTTGCATTAAAATGAAATGAAGGAAAAGGGAAAATGAACGAACAAGCAGCATCTCTTCCTGTATGAAACACTATATTAATAAATACATTATGACCATCCTCTCTTCTCAAAGCTAAGGAACGGAAACTGTTTCTTCTAAAAGCTGAAGATTTTTTAAGTCTAAGGAAATAACTGATTGAAGTAGTAGTAGATATGTAATGTTTTCCTGAATGAAGGTCAAGTTAATCTGCATTAGAAAACAAGAACTATTGCTTCCTCGCACGTGTATTTTTTTATTATTTTCGGGAAAGTAAGGAAACTAAGACTAACTTGGATCTCCCGGTTTAAAGAATACAGGGTGCTGCCAAATTCGAGTGACAAATTTAGAGGGTAAATTTCCGACTTGCTTAAAAAAAAAAAAAAAAAAAAAAAAAAAAAAAAAAAAAAAATTCTAGGTTCATTTTGATAAGATGCTTCCCTGATTAGTCTTGGCGGTTCGTTGGTTAAGTATAAATGGGGGGGGGAGGGAACGGGAGGCTAATCCCCCCTCTTAATTTAGATGAATGGATTTTTCATGGAGAATTATCAAATTTGCTTCATACTTGCTATACCGGTTTATTCTGATAAGGACTTTCCTTGATTAGATTTGGAGGTTCTTTGTTTAAGTATAAAGGGGGAACAGGGGGTAACTCCCACGCCTTAATTTAAATAAATGGATTTTTCTATCTGATTTTCTTCAAATTTAGTACACCTGGTTATTCTGATAAGCCGCTTCCCTGATTGACTTTGGAGGGTCATTGGTTAAGTATAAAGGGGGGCAAAAATGGGGGAACTAATACCCCCCCCTTAATTTAACTGAATGTTTTTTTTTCATGCGGAATTATCCGATTTGTTTGAAATTTGGTATACAGGTTTATTCGGATAATGCGCTTCCCTGATTTGATTTAGACGTTCATTGGCTAAGTATAAAGGGGGAAACGGGTGGGGGGCTGATCCACACCGTTAATTTATTTTTCGAGGGGCATTATTCTTTGAAATAAGAGTATGATGTACAATTAGTGTGAATAGCCTGTAAGCTCAAAGCCATCAGTTTAACTGGTCACTTTTCTTTTTTTATTTATATGTTTAGTGCAACAATGGGCTCAATAAAACAATAGATTAAATGCAAAATATCTATTAGAGTTTCGCTCTATTCTTAAAAAAGTAACTAACGCTGTCACCGCCACTGCCGTAAATAAATTTTTTGTGGAGCAGAGGTTTTTTTTTTTTTTTCGCTAATATTAAGAAAATTAGTGCCTACAAAAAGGAAAATTAGTAATATTATAGAGAACTTTTCTAAAAACACGCCGAAGTAGACAGTTTTTAAATCGAAGAAATATTTAATGTAAAATTTGGTCAAAATCTTTCCATTAAAAAAGCTTTATAGGAGCAAAAACTATGCATAGGAATTTCATAATTTTTTCTAATAATATACATTAAAATCTCGCGGTGTGCAGACTGTATTTATTTTTTCAATTTAACTATTTTCTTTTAGGCATTTAAAAAATATATATATATATATTTCGGAAATTTTCAGCATTTCGAAAGATATTTTTTTCATATTTAGAAAAGGTTATTATTTTAAATTGGTCAAAGGTTATCATCTTAAAGCCAATTAGCGTGTTTTTAGAGTCTGTAGTATCTGAATGGGGGCTTGTAAGAATAGCTCTTAGGAGTCAGAGCCTCCTAGTTAGTTTTTTTTTTTTTTTTTAATTCATCTATATTTTGCAACTCAGAAAAGATTTACTTGATATAAAAAAAACAAGATTAGTAAAATATTGCTATTTATGACAGGTTTTATTTGCACACCAAAATGATTTAGATTAACAAATACTTTTGGATTTTTGAATTAACTTCAAGGCGGAATATTACCTACTTCAAGCATTATATGCATATTTAACCTCTTTTCGTTACTTATAGGCTTGCATATGTCCATCTTACAAGCTTACATAAAATTTATTTCAATCCGTATAATCTATATAAAAGCAAGCTTTTTATTTATCTTAAAAAGTAAGGAAATTTAACATTTAACTAAACTGTCTTCAATTTAACTTGTTTTTTTGTAAGAAAATTTGACCGTTTATAATCAGTTTTTAACTCACTTACTGATAAACTAAAATTAAGACAAAAATGTATACACAAGTGTGCTTCAGATGACAATTGTAAATAACACATAATATACAGAATAACTGAAATCAGAAAAGTAGAGAATTTTGCAGATAAATTTTTTAATACTCTATTGGGAAATAATGATATTAGAGCCTTACAATTCTATTATTATTTTACTGTTGTTAAAGATGCATACAAAAACGTAATGTGATAAACTGAAATCAGAAAAGTAGAGTATTTTGTAGAATTTTTTTAAAATCTTATAGCATTAGTAAATAATGATATTAGACCCTTACCATTCTGGTATTAGCTTACTGTTATGTAAAATGGATACAGAAAACGAAATATGATAAACTGAAATCAGAAAAGTAGAGTATTTTGTAGGCAAAATTTTTAATCTTACTGCATTAAAAAATAATGATATTAGACCCTTAAAATCTGTTATTAGCTTACTCTTGTTAAAAATCGATATAGAAAACGTAATATGATAAACTGAAATCAGAAATGTAGAGCATTTTGTCGATAAATTTTTTAATCTTATTATATTGGGAAATAATGGTATTAGAGCTTTATAATCCTGTTCTAAGCTTACTGTTATTAAAAATGGATACAGAAAACGTAATATGATAAACTGAAATCAGAAAAATAAAGTATATTGTAGACAAAAGTTTTAATCTTACTGCATTGGGAAATGATGATATTAGAGCCTTACAATTCTGGTATTAGCTAACAGTTGTTAAAAATGGATACAGGAAACGTAATATGATAAACTGAAATCAGAAAAGTCGAGTATTTTGTAGACGAATTTTTTAATCTAACTGCATTGGGAAATAATTATATTAGACCCTTACAATTCTAGTATTAGCTTACTGTTGTTTAAATGGGTACAAAGAACGCAATATGATAAAAGAGAAATGAATAAAGAAAATTATTCATATTGTCGATGGTAGGGTAAAGTGCCCATATTTCGTCCCCCTTAACTTCTCCGCTTCTGCGAAAGTGGTGCCACTTATGACGCAAGGCACAGGGAACGGAAGGTAAAAGGGGTCAGTATCGAAAGTTTCATTCGCCAAGAATTAATAAATTAAAGACGCCAAAAATAATTACAGACAAAAAAAATAATAACGCCAAAAATAATTACGCCAAAAATAATTACATACATAAATTAAAGACGCCAAATTTCCTATTTTTAGAAGACCTGAGTTCTTATTGCGTCTTTTGTAGAACTTTATTTACTGTACTCTAATTATTTATTTCTTATTCATTGCATGCATTTTACGTAGGTAAGATGCTGAGAGTAGCATACGATGAGTTTTAGGACGCTCAGTTCATCTTATGGGAGCTGAAGCTCCGCCATATTGGAAAGTAGCGTCGTGCCAATTTCGTCCCCCTTGCAGTTCTTTTTTTCATCCCTGGGACGAAATTACGAATGCTTTTTCATGACAATTTTTTCCTCATGTTTGGATGGCTAATGTTTCGTTATAGTATTCTTCCACTGATAACTAGTACATTTCTTTGCGCCTTACTTTAAAGTAAATTAAATTACTTACTCATATAGAAATATATATTTTGTATAGTTATAAGTTAAGCCTCGGCGTATTGGATTTTTTGGGGGAACAAAATTGGTACCATTTTCTTTCTTTTTCATTTTTTAGATACTTTTGAAAAAATAATTTTTCGCATTGTTAAAATTTTTTTGCACGATATTTTCTAATGTTTCTATGTGCCTGGGTAGTTAGTCTGTCTAAAATCCTAATTTGGTAGGTTTTAACTGAGAATTACAACATTTGGGGCCTAAAAGTGACTGGGGACGAAATATGGGCACTTTACCCTAATAAAAAAGAAAAAATAATAAAAACGTATAAATACTTATTATCAGAGGCAGACTGTTTAAAACCCAATTTTTATAATTATAACAGACACTGTGATTCTGAGATATCATATTCAGTGATGTCGAATCATTTTCATTCAGAAAGCAGTAAGATATCAAAATAGACATCCGATCTCGAACAAAAATCTTCTTGCCACCTAGAAATCTTAAAATATTTTATGTATAGACTTCGTTTTTTTTTTTTTCAAGTATTTTAAAATAATATTTACGGTATATAATTCATACCATCTTAAATAAACAGAAAAAACAGAAAAAAAAAGTCATAAAAAAAATAGGTAAACTGAATTATTCTAAAAGTTGGAAAACGAGAAGGAAAACATGGATAAAAAATATACAAAAAAGTGAATGGAAAAATGTGCTATGATAAATTAATTAAACTTAGCATATTGGATGCTAAAAAAGAAAAATGGAACAGAAAAAGTAGAGCATAATGTCATATACAAACACTCTAGGACAGGCTAAAACAGAAAAATAGTGATAAATAAAGTAGTAGGAGTGATGGAAAATGAAAATAAATGGTTTGAAATTAGACAAAAGATATGATAGCGGAAGCGTGGTTGTTGTATTAAAGTGCAGAAGAAAAGTATAACCTCACCAAAGGTTCGTAAATATATGAATAATATCAGTGTTTCTTTTTTAATTTAATTTCACCTTATTGTATTTTTCTATTTTGAATATGTACATTTTGAACACATTTCTGATACATAAAATGCGAAGAAATTATTTAAGAAAATTGTAGAATTTTATTTTAGAGGAACTTAACAGTAAGTATTCATTTAGCTGCTTTTATTATTTATTTCAAGTATTATTATTATCATTCTCATTATAAACACTTGCAATTGAAGAAATTATAATTTATGTTTTACAGTTAAATGATAAAATAACAATTTAATTTTTGAATGAATAAACTTTATATTTTATTCTTTACCATTTCCAAGAAATAATAATAACTTTAAGCTAAATTGATATGTATTATAATTAAGAAGTTATAGCTTTTTACCGTTTTCACAAAACCCCTCAATTTTTCCACTCCGTTGGTCTGATTTTGCCCATTAACGAACTTGACCGAGATTTTCTACCCCTTGATTTTATGTATAAGTTTCAATGAGATTTGTGCAGAATTACTGGAAGTTATCGTATCCATAGAAAGTGATATAGATAGATAGATAAAGTTTTTAACTGGGAATAGTTTTGTATTCTACGGGTCATGATCGGCGTAGATCTGCACACATTTTTCAGAAATTCCAACATAGGTGAGAACGTAATAGATAGTATTTCTTTCTGAATCTACCTAAAAACTTGTTGCAGATGCAATTTGTTTTAAACTGTATTGCAACTGCATTATTTTTATGGATTTTAAAATAATTTTTCAGCATGATTTTTTAAAACATCTATCGCTATCGCGTTCACCCAGATTACGAAATTTTAATCAGTTTGCAATCAGTTTGCACTTAAAGCAATATAAGCAGTTCAGTATTTATTTTCGGCTGTTATTCCATAATGAAATAAAAATTTTATCAATAAATAAATAACATAATAAAATGATATAGGGTAAAGTGCCCATATTGCGATCCCCCAGTCACTTTTAGGCCTTAAATGTTAAAATTTTCAGTGAAAACCTACCAAATTTCGATTTTACATAGACTAACTACCCACGCACATAGAAATATAGGCAAATATCGTTAAAAAAATTTAACAATGCGAAAAATTGTTTTTTTCAAAAGTATCTAGAAAATGCAAAAGAAAAAAAATGGTCCCAATTTCATCCCCCCCCCCCCAAAAAAAAAATCCAATACGCCGAGGCTTAACTTATAACTAAACAAAAATATATTTCTATATGAGAAAGTAATTTAATTTACTTTAAAGTAAGGCACAAAGAAATGAACTAATTATCAATAGAAGAATAACATAACGAAACATTAGCCATCCAAACATGAGGAAAAAATTGTCATGAAAAAGCATTCTAATTTGGTCCCCGCGACGAAAATAAGCACTGCAAGGGGGACGAAATTGGAACCACGCTACTTCCCAAAATGGCGGAGCTTCAGTTCCCGTAAGGTGAACTGGGAGTCCCAAAACTCACTGTATGCTACTGTCAGGACCTTACCTACGTAAAATACATGCAATGAATTAGAAATTAATACTTACAGTACAGTAAATAACGTTCTACAAACGACGTAATAAGACCTCAGGTCTTAATAATAGGAAATTCGGCGTCTTTAACTTATGCATGAGTCTTGGCGAACGAAACTTTCAATACTGACCCCTTTTACCTTCCATCCCCTCTGCTTTGCTTCATAAGTTGCGCCACTTTTGCAGATGCGGAGAAGTTAAGAGGGACAAAATTAGGAAAGGGGGCGAAATATGGGCACTCTACCCTACATAAAATTTAACAGAACTGCAATTGAGCTTACGCTCTTAAATACCAAGATTATCATAATCAAAAAAGCTGCTGCAAGTTGGGAAATCTTTAGGAATTTCTTTTCTTTTTTACTTCTAGCATGCCGTTAATACGAAAGTATCGATTTTAATAATTTAAAGTGGTTCCAGGATTCTTAAAGCTTCAAAATTTTCGAAATTTTACTTTTTTTAGATGTCAAACTCCTATTTTTCTGAACATTTTGATATAATTGTTTCCTTGAAATTTCCATTAGAATAGAATTAATGGCTTTTAGAATTATACCCACCGGATAACTGAAACGGCGTTTTCGAAACTTTCAAGTCATTTTCTCCAAATCACTGTTTTAGGCATATTACGCAGTATAAATCAAAAACTTCTGAATATTTTTACATGAAATTTTTGAAACTTATGTTTCATGTTAGTCTGTATAAATTGAACCTAAAATTTCTTTTTTATTGTTCAAAAATGTATTTTGTTTAGGTAATTATAGTGTTGAAATTTTCAAAAATTTGTATTAATTAATTACAACTTTGTATTTAAAAAATATATGTAATAAATAATATGTAAACTAATTTATTTAGGTTCACTGTATTTATTATAATCTGAAGTATAAGTAGACACCAAAATTTTAATTCTAGTCGCAAAACTTATTTTGAAATCCTGCGCGTAAGCTGTTATACCAATTTTCTGCTCGACAAATATCTCACAGTTTGGATCTCCCTATAAATGCTAATTCTGCGTCTTGCAATTTTTTAAATACAGGAAATCAAAGAACATACTTATACTTTTCATCCCAATAAAAATTGTGTTTTAAAATCATATATATTTTAAGGTAATAAATGTGGAAAATGGGCTTTTTTTCATTTTTTTCCAATGTTAAGAGTTCTGAGACCCCTTAAGAAATTATTGAAAACATAACTGATATTTTTTTATATAAAACAGTTTTTAATGTTCTGAGTGGGAAAACTAAAAGAATATATTAAATGGTGAAAATTATTTACCATTAGAGTTTTCAATTAAAAAAAAGTTTTTCACCTATGTTCTGTAACCGGGAAATTTAGATTTCGATCCCCTAGTATTAATAAAATATTTTAAATTCATTTTAAAAACTCAGGATTAATGTAATAAAATATTTTAAAATTCATTGTTAGACGTGTAATTTATAATTAATGGTATATAAGTCGCATTACAGTTATTTTCATTTTTTACGAAAGAAATTTAAATAGTGCTTAGAAATCATATCTTATATAAAAATATTGAAATATTTAAAAATTAATGTTTCAATTAAGGATTAAAAACTTCAGCGCACATAATCTACTTTAGAAATATGAGCGAAATCATGATAAAATTGATCAGACAATAAAAGTTATCTTAAGTATTTTTTCGGAAAACTAATTTTCCTTCAGGGGCTAATTTTTAATATTAATAATTCTGATTAATCACCACTATGCCTTTAACTCTTCCAATTTCAATGAAAGACTTTGCGATGGGCAATTTTTTTACTGCAGATTTTTAAAGTTATAAAAAAAGTAAAAAAAAAAAAAAAAAAAAAAAAAAAGTACCTTTCAAGACTTTTATGTATGTTCTTAGATAGGTAATTATATCTTCTTTTTTTCTTCGGGAGTTGTTTTTTATTAAATATTTCTAAATTAATGGATCAGTCATGTTTTTTAGCTTACATTTAATGGGTAAATGGCTAAATTCTGGTTTTCAAGAAACTGTATGGATACTGTTTCAAATAAAAATATAAATTATTTTTTAAAGTACTTTTACATCTAATGCAGGGATAATTAAAAATTATAATTTCAACTAAACTACCCGAAATAAAAGCCTTTTAAAATAGTTTTAATATTATTTTCATAGTTTTATTAAAATATTTAATTCCTATTGTTAAATGCTACGAAAGTTTAAACAAAATAGTTTGAAATTTACTAAATACCGCTCATTTTATATGTGTTACTAGGCAGCAAAAGTTTTATTTTATTTTTATGAATATTTTGAAAATAATGCACATATAACGTTTTTTATAGCTACATTTAGTTGCTGGAAGGCTGAAAATTTTTTAGATAAATGGAGAAATAAAAATATAAATAACAATATATTTAACAAGTATCGTGTTTTTTAAAAGTTCATTGCGAAAGTAAAACGCGATTTTGTATGACATCAACAAACAATTAGTTCAAAATCTCAACAATAGAAACCGTTACAGCAAATAGTTCCACGGAATCGTTGCCTGGATCCACTGAGTGAAGTGCTGTCATACGCGTGCGTCAGATTTTGATTTCTCTCAAGATGTCTGAACGGGTTGAAAAAAGGTACTGCATCAAATTTTGTCTAATCTTGGTGACCCTCAAAGCAAAACAATTCGTAAGATTCATCTGGTGTCGTAAGAACCATCATTTCTCCAGCTCATTCATCGTGACCCTCAAAGCAAAACAATTCGTAAGATTCATCAGGTGTCGTAAGAATCATCAATTCTACAGCTCATTCATCGCACTTGATTCAGATTTTCTTGGCAAAAAAACTGAATTTCAGTCGTTCGCCAAATTTGTATAATTTTCCTTTTAAATTTGTCCGGTTTTAATTTTTCATTTTTTTTTCAATCTGGCTTTCGCTACAGTGTCTTTTAATCGGGACGTGGCTGGGGACCTACGAACCTTGCTTCCGCAAAAGAGTCGGAATAAGTGGAAGAATAAAGAGCTGCGGACGAAAAGAGGCAGCTCGCCGCAGCCTTTAATTCTACTCTCTTATTCCGACTCTTTTGCGGAAGCCAGATTGAAAAGAAAAATCTTGATAAAGTTATTGCTGAAATCGTGAAAAAATCAGCATAGCAACGCTACCTGTTGGGCGATATATACCAAACACCAATTAGCACCAGTTTATATGAAGGTCTAACTGAATTTATAGGTTTGTGAAATTTCGTGTATTAGTTAGAGATACACGAAAATTGAGATAGAGAGGGCACAAAATTTTTGTCACATACAGACAGACTCACAGACAGATATTTTCTGAAAAACATTAAATCGTGTTCAGGTAATCAAACCATACTGCTCGCGTAACACAAGATTTGGATACAAAAACGTGTATATAAAGTTTTCTCTAATGCTTTTGTATCCAAATCTTGCGTTGTGTGAAAAATATGGAATTATCTGCAGTAGCGCCCTCTATTGTTGAGATTTTGAACTAATTTTTTTGTTGTTGTTTGCGTCATGCAAAATGCCGTACCACGCTGAATATTTATCTCTAAACCGCATATCTCTCTGACCGATATATCTTTTTTTTCGCGTTTTACTTTTGCACCGAACTTTTGAAACACCAGGTATATACGATTTATTCT
The DNA here is from genome assembly GCA_963932465.1 of Maratus speciosus. Taxonomy (NCBI): domain Eukaryota; kingdom Metazoa; phylum Arthropoda; class Arachnida; order Araneae; family Salticidae; genus Maratus; species Maratus speciosus. The sequence goes on from OZ010793.1 coordinate 441,403,657, forward strand.
TATGCTTGTATAGCTTCACGGCTATCTTTTCCTTTCAGTGATAGGAATTTTTCATTCTAGGAGCAATTTTTAATATTCATAATTTAGATTAATCACCAGTGTGCTTTTAACTCTCCCTATTTCAATAAAAGACTCCGTGATAGGTTTTTTTGTATAATGCAAATTTTAAGTGATATAAAAAAGGGAGGAAAAAATAATTTCACAAGCCTTTTATATGTGTTCTTAGATAGCAAGTTCTTTCTTTTTTCTTTTTCTCGAATGTTCAAAAATTAAGAGAATCATGATTTTTATGCTACATTTAGTTGCTGGAAGTCTGAAAATTGCGTAGATATATACGGAAATAAAAATATTGCACGGCTATCTTTTCCTTTCACTGATAGGAATTTTTCATTCTGGGAGTAATTTTTAATATTCATAATTTAGATTAATCACCAGTGTGCTTTTAACTCTCCCTATTTCAATAAAATACTCTGTGATAGGTTTTTTTGTATAATGCAAATTTTAAGTGATATAAATATATTAAATTTAAAAAATCAAAAAAACCCGACTGCGTAAAAAGCGAACTAATTAATTATTTCTCATCAATAAGAAATTATTTTTTATATTACTTATCTTTTTTATTTACTTGTATTTATGACTTTTAAATTGTATTTAACTATTAGTTCCTATCTACAAACACTGTTTTGATGAGGCCTATAGATGTCTATTATGAAGGTTAGAGTTACAGTAAAGTAGAGATCCAAAGTACACAACTTCCAGGTTGCGTAATATTTAAACGGAGCTTCTGACTGCAAAATGGTCAATGAAACAACGTCTTCATTTTGAAAGACCTATCCAATGATATGCCACCCAATAGGGTATGTAAAAAAAAAATTTCGTCTCTACCGCCATTTTGTAGTTTACGGCCGCCATTTTGAATTTATAAAAACAAAACCTATCCTATAACCATCGGACGGTTAAGACGAATCGATAAAGACCTCATTCATTAAAATCCATCCAACCGTTGGGATGTTTCGAGGGTATAAAGAAAGCCACATACACAGATACGCGTGAAACACATAACCCTTCTTATCAGTCGGGCAATAAAAAAGGGGGGGAAAAAGAATCTCACAAGCCTTTTATATGTGTTCTTAGATAGCAAGTTCTTTCTTTTTTCTTTTTCTCGAATGTTCAAAAATTAAGAGAATCAAGATTTATGCCACATTTAGTTGCTGGAAATCTGAAAATTGTCTCGATAAATACGGAAATTAAAATATAATTTACAGGGTGTTGAAAAAAAGATGCAATCACGATTAATTTTCTAATAACTGGCAAGGCATTAATTTCCTTTCAGTTTAAACTAACTTTAAATCATATCTGTAACCAGACTAATCTTTAAGTTTAAGAAAAGGAAAATTCTCATAAAGTGTGACTGAGATTTCGGAAATGTATCTGAAATATCTGATTGCCAGTTTATCCTCCATTTTTATTCAGATATTTTGACTTCATACCAGAAATAAATGATAGTATTTTATGTTTTATTTAATAAGAGACATTTTGCGATCACATAAAGTGAAAATTTTTCTTTCAAAAATTTCGGTGCCAATTTGAAATTTCGGATTAAAAATGGATGCCAAACTGGTAACCCTGTTGAAGTACATAGATCGTTTAGGAAAGAGGTTCGTCAGATACCCCTACGCGACTTAGAATCACTAGAATTAGAGACAAGTCTCAGGCATTTGGAACAGTTTAAAATGTTCATAAGAAACATTTGGGAAGATCACGTCCCTTAGAAAGACCCCCACGGAGGGCGCACCCCCCCTTCCTCGGGCCTATATCCCTCGAATAGATAATCGGCCGTCATAAAAACAAAAACAAAAAGTCATTTTACAATTAAAACCCTTTTATCATTTAAATTATTTAAGAATTATTATAAACGACCTTAACCTTCAACACACATAATGACAATTATTTTTTGACCTGAACATTTATTTCTGCAGAGTCTAATTTTTAAATTTCATAATTCAATTCAACCACAAGTATGCCTTTAACTCACGCGATTTTAATAAAAAAAATTGTAATGTGGAAATTTAACAATACGAAGTTTAATTGTTATGAAAAAAAAAAACACGACTTTTATATATGTCCCTAGGTATGTAATTGTATCACTTTTTCCTTCGGTTTTTTGTAATATTTTTAAATTAACGGATCAATCATTTTTTTTTATACTTACGTTAAAATAGTGCATATTTAAACACCGGCGTTCTGAAAATTTTGTGGATTAAGATTAAAATAAGAAGTATGAGGTAGATTTTTATAAAAAGTATTTTTACACTTAATGTAGGGATGACTAAAAATAGCAATTTTTATTAAAATATAATAAAAAATAATCTGTTAAAAATAATTTCTTTATTACTTTCCCAATTTTATTTTTTTTTTTATTTTAAAGTTAAATTTTACGGAACTTTTGATAAAGTATATCTTTATTGGTGTTTAAATGACATTTGTAAAAAGTTAAAAACCACGTCAAATGTTTTCATATTTTAAGAAATAAATCTTAGAATTTCGAAATTTATACATTGTGTTTTTCGTAAAACTTTTAAAATGGCTTGAAAAAGTTTCAATTAATAATTAAAATCTTTACTAGAAATAATTATCTTAAGTACTTTTTTAAGGAAGCCAATTTTCCTTTGAGAGCTAATTCATAAAATTTATAATTCAGATTAATCACCACTATGCCTTTAATTCTCCTAATTTCAATAAAAGACGTTGTGATGGCTAATTTTTTTAAGTTCAGATTTTAAGTGTTGTGAAAAACGAATGAAAAAAATAGTGTATCCTTCAAGACTTTTATATATGATCATAGATAACTAATTTCTCCTCGCATTTTTCTCCCAAGCATTTTTAAATTAATGGATCAGCCACGTTTTTTTTCTACAAAATTAAGATACAGTAAGATATTAGGGTGAACTAATATATAACGAATTGAGTGGTATAAAAATAGGAATAAAATACTAAAATTTATTAAAAAATATTTTTTTAACACCAAGTGAAATGAGCTATAAAATTTGAATTTGTAATACTATATGATGAATACCTGTTAACTCCTTGAAGAACTATGATGCCGCTATGGCATCACATAATTTTAATCCCTAATTGCCACATTGGCGCTCGAATTTTTTTAATGATAATTTCACTTTTATTAAGCGCGCGAATATACACTTTTACTTGTTTACAAATAAATTTTCTTGTAAATACTGGTGTGATTCAATTATTTCAAAATTTTACGAATACAAGTACCTTGCCCCTGAAATTTTTAAAAATAGTTTCCTTCTTGATTCAAAAAGCCATCGATAAATCACGCCAAATATCATAATAAATATAAGATTATTTTTTAATATTGTATTCAAAATGGCAACACAGTTAAAATTATTTTTATTTTCATTTCAAAATATACTCCATGCGTTAACAATGTACACCTAGAATTTTTTATTTTCATTTTCAATATCTTCATTTATAGCCAATTGCAAAATAAGTAAAAATATTTTAAAGTATTAGAAACATTTAGTTTACTATTTAGTAATAACAAACACCTAGTTTTATCACTTCCAGCAATTATCAATAATAGACAGTACTTTAGATACTGTACTGCATTAAAATCTTTTGTGCGTCCTGTAAATTAATGATAAGTACTATGTACATCACGTAATACAACAAGTATCTTGCAGCAATCGTCAATAATGTATGTTAGAGATGTGCGCCATTCTCTTTGAAATAGAGTAACAGAATAAAAATACGCTGCGGCAAAATTGCAACGGAATGCTTTTGTGTGGTACTGTAAAGAAATAGCAAATGCTTTGCACCCCATATTCTACAGAACGCATGTTTTAGTGCACTTCATAAATACGAGAGTAAGTCAGTAAGTAGGTCATAAAAGCCAATAAAAAAAGAAGCCAAGATACATACTTAAAAGGCATGTTTATATCTGTATATAATCATCATTTACATTTATACATTTGTCCATTTCCTTATGAGTTTTCTAATATCTGCTTCATAAAAGTCGTTGGACTGCACTCTCATCCATATGTGTACCTCACATTCAACGTCTGTATCAATTGACTGTAGGCTAAACCATGTGAACACCCTGTTGAAGTTGCTCTGCTGTCTATTGTTGTTCGCCTGCCAGCGCTAACCATTTCCTCAAACTTCCGCACTGTTTCTTCTGTCGCAATCTCAACAGTACGACCACTCCGTTCTTCGTCGAAAACTTTTGCACGCCCCTGCTCATCTTGTACAACTGTTGTCTTATAAATTCGAAATTGACATCTTACAGTTGGAGAGTGCTGCCACCTATTGGCATATTTGGTAACTATTTACTACTAATTTCTGACCTCTCATATCGGTTTGTGACCTACTTACTGATTTTCCTTCGTACATATCCATTTCTTTATGTTTGAAATTGTTAATAAAATAAACTTTAAACGATTTTTTTCCCGTTGGTGATAATGTAACAGAATACTTTTGATCGTCCCTGTAATTGAATTATACAGTAAGTGCTACATACTTCATTTTCAATAGCCATTGTGCAGCGGTAGAATTGATAAAAAAAAGTCACTGGTCCCAAGGACCATTAAGCATGAGAATTTACAGGTCCGCAGTTATCATCACTGGCCCGCTACATAAAATTCTATTAAGTCCCTTTAACCCTTGAGTGACCTTACACCCCCCCCCCCCTCTTAGAATATAAACCAAACTTCCTTTACAGCCATCCAAAATTTTCAGCATAGTAAAGTGTAAAATTATAATTTACTAAAAATTAAATAAACAGTATACTTAACGAAAAACTATAAAATTATTAATTATATATTTTATTTATCTGATTATTTATTTCAAATGACTGAGATTTAATGCAATTTTTTAAAATTATTGTGTGATTTGTGTTTGGTTGTGGTTTTCTAGGGGACGGGTAAATTAAGTTTACCTGTGAGAAAGGGGGGGAAAAAGTTACTGGTCCTGCAGACCACTAAATTTTTCAAATTAGTGGTCCGATTGCAGTTTTGGTGGTCTCGGACCAGCGGACCACCAAGGATTTCGAACGCTGCATTGTGTTATAGTAACCGTCTATAACATAAAAAAAAAATCAGAGAAACCCGAGTATATTTACGAGAGTTAGAGCTCGGACAGGTGGGCAGACAATGCTAAGTCATAATATTTTTTGGAAAGTATTAAAAACATTAGTCAGTAAAGTGCATCGTATTGCAATGTCTGTACACTCTTTAGAAATTCCAAGGAGTCTGGCACCACTATTTCATAACAGAAAATTTCTATTTCATATTTAAATTACGGACATGGTAGTCGACTTGTTTAATCGCTAAATCTGTAATACATTTCGGTAATCAAATTCAGAGAAAAATGAGATTAAAAAATTGCGGTAAATTTGTACACAACCCATTGTTGTGAGAGGGGGTGATGCACCGAAAGTTGAAATTTGGCACGTGTCCGATCTGAAAAGATTAATTAGTACATAACGCCATATGAAAATTTAAAATAATTACTAAAAATTGAGAATAATGATAAATAATAAAATTGGTTAATAATAATAATTAATTAAAATTGATAATAACAATAAACTATAATAATCGGATGATAAGAAGTATTTTTTCAACTATTAGACTACCCGATGTAAAAAAACAGTTTTCCTGCTAGTGCCTTTACCAGTAAATATCAATATTTTTTTACGAAGTTTTTACACAGTCTGCGGAAATGTCATATTTTTTAACTCGTAAAAATTTCAAGGAGTTCGGATTCAATAACTATTTTTTATAAACATTTATTATGTCAGACGACCTGCCTTTCTCTCTTTTTACTTTCTTCTATCTTCAATAGAAGAAAGTATTGTTATCGAATTTTTTTTCGACTTCCTGTTTTCGACGGATTTACACTTTTTAGGGGTCCGAGATCCCCAAAAACATGTTTAGAGAAAATGTCTGTCTGTCCGTGTGTCCGTGTGTCCGTGTGTCTGTCGCCATTGTACCATCAAAAAGTGTATGAAGTTATGCATAGAATTGAACCAAATTTTTATTTTAAGTTTTTGGCTATGGCAAGCAGATCCTCCCTGAATTTGGAAAAAATTCGCCGGTAGGGGCCGTTGTAATAGCAATTTTTGTGCATTTTAATATTGTACCATCCAAAAGTGTATGAAGTTGTGCATAGAATTGAACCAAATTTTTATCTTAAGTTTTTGGATATGGCAAGTAGGTCCTCCCTGAATTTGGAAAAAAATAGCCGGTAGGGGGCGCTGTAACAGCGATTTTTGTGCGATTTTGAATATTGTACCATCCAAAAGTGTAGGAAGTTATGCATAGAATTTATCCAAATTTTTATTTTAAGTTTTTGGCTATGGCAAGCAGGTCCTCCCAGAATTTGGAAAAAATCGCCTTTAGGGGGCGCTGTAATAGCGATTTTTGTAAGATTTTGAATATTGTACCATCCAAAAGTGTATGAAGTTGTGCATAGAATTGAACCAAATTTTTATTTTAAGTTTTTGACTATGGCAAGCAGGTCCTTCCTGAATTTGGAAAAAAATCGCCGCTAGGGGGGAGGGGGGGGCTGTTATAGCAATTTTGTGGGATTTTGAATATTGTACCATCGAAAAGTGTACGAATTTATTCATAGAACTGAGCCAAATATTTTGTGTTTGTTTTTGATCATGGCACGAAGGTCCTCCCTGAATTTGGAAAAATTCCGCCGGAAGGGGGCGCTATAATTGCGATGTCTGTACCATTTTCATTATTGTACCATCGGAAATTGTATGAAGTTATGCATAGAATTGAGCCAAATTTTTTGTGTACGTCTCTGGCTATGGCAAACAAGTCCTCCCTGAATTTGAAAAAAAATCTGCCGGAAGGGGGGGGGGCGTTGTAATATCGATGTTTGTGCCATTTTCTTTATTGTACCATCGAAAAATGTATAAAATTATGCATACAATTGAACCAAATTTTTTCGTGCATGTTTTTTGGCTTTGGCCAACAGGTCCTCCTTGAAATTGGAAATATTGCGCGGTAAAGCGGCTTTGTGATAGCGATTTTTGTATGCTTTTCCTTGATTTTTCGTAATTTTGTTGTCCATTTGGCTCGTGCAGATCCTGGAACTCGCTTTTTGCTAAGCCGGCTATTCGCAAACATCTGATAACAACAGAATAAGGAAAAACTATTAATTTTAACTAACATCATGATATTGATTAACTCGTTTTTAGTCCGTTTAATTGACTGAAGCAGAAATTTAAGATGAAAATCAAAGTTGGTATAGTATTGAACTAAAAATATTGAAGTATTATCATGTGTAACTAGTTTTTGAAATATTATGTATAAGATAGAAGAAAGTTTTGGGGTTGGCACATCCAACTAGTTTTCGAAGTACTTCAAAATTAGGTATCGGCTTGGAAAAGTTTAATACGAAAAAACTAAAAATACCAAACCACATGCACATTCAGTTTTCTTTCAAAAGGTGCAATTAGTTTTTTAAAAATACGAATATTAATCCTTTAAAAAATCATTTCCCAAAGATACTATTGGCGAATTTCGTTTTTACCATAGGATTTCGATATGAAACAAAAAAGGTGAAAAGGGAAACGCTACTTTTTACAACAAAATATCAGTATTTTAGCACGAAAATTATCTACAGGTTTCAGAAATATTATATTTACTACTGATAAAAATTTCAAAGAGTTTGAACGGTAAGAAATATACATTTTTTTCATTTAAATGTACTCCATGATATTCGATAAAAATTAAATAGAAGAACCCTTATTGCAAGCTCTTTTTCATAGATTTTTACTTAAAGATATAAAGTATTTTTGGTATACTTAACTCTATTATCACGGGCGCAGGCAACTTCTGGTATGTCAACTAGTATATACAGGGTGATTCAGCTCGTCGGTGACAAACTTTAAGGATCGATAGAGCACACCTAGACGAACATTTTTGAATAGGGAATGTAGGGTCCCTGACGCGATGGTAAGGCGCTAGGCGCTTTCGAAAATTTGGGTGCCGAAATTCGAAACGTCATAAAAACTAGGGAAATGGTTAGATTTTCTTGCTTGTTGCGTCGAAATGATTCTGTTTGTTTAGACTTTCTTCAGTACCAATTTGATAAGCGTATCTCTTAAAACATGGATAGGGGGCGCTGCAGACTTTGGAGAGCTAGACAACAACTTTAAGCCCGTTATTTTGATAATTTAACACATGCTCGCCAAAGTTTATACTCTAACTTAAAGTTTGAACCCAAAAGTAGAGCCCTGCAAAAAGCGTAAGAGACGGAATAAAATGTCAAAGTACAGGGTGGTCGAAACTCGAAGGCTCCTAGGAGATAAACAAACAGATTTCTTGACTTATGGCATGCATTTTCATGATTCTGTTTGCTGGGGCTCTCTGAAACTCAGTTGAACGGTACAAAAAGAAACATCGATAGGGTGCGCTTTGGGCAAAAAACATAATTCGTTGACATTTCGGACGCTAACTGGAAACGGGGCGCTACGATCAGTTAGAAACAAAACAAGAGAGTAATTTACTTATCATAAGAAGCTATTAAAACTGCAGTTTGTTTGTTTTTTTTAACAAACATAGCTGGTTTCAATCATGCACAATGCGCGCAATAAAATTTACATAAGGTGCTTTTTGCTGATTTATGCAAAAGATATCGTACCATATCGATATGCAAAAGATACGTAATGCGTAGACGACAACGCGAGATGACGTAGTTGTATGCGCAGACACGTCTTTTGAACGTGCGGTACCTACTTAAGCTTCGGGTTACTTGTCTGCAGATCGGTAGTAGGATGGAACGGTACACAAACTCTGAATTGGCTGACATGCATTTGGCGTATGGCGCTGCTGGTTGTAATGGACGAGCCGCTCAGCGGTTGTACGCCGAGCGTTACCCCAACAGGCAAATCCCCTGCCATGCCTTCTTCGCTCGAGTACACCAGAGGTTGTCCACAACGGGATATTTCGACGGAGGCAGGCCTGAACGGGAGCGATCAGTGAGAACCCCCGACAACGAAGAGGCTGTGCTTAACCTGGTTGAGGACAACCCAGGTCTTAGCATGAGAGATATCGCCAGACATGTTGGCATTTCGCAAGCAACTGCGTGGCGCATCTTACGTTCCCGGAATCTGCACCCCTACCACATCCAGCGGGTGCAGTTGCTCAGAGAGCAGGATTTTGGCCCTCGAGTGGAATTCTCAAGATGGTACTTGGCGATGAGATCCAGGGATCCCCGTTTTGTAAACAGCATTTTGTTTACGGACGAGTCCACCTTCAGCCGGGAGGGAATGTGGAACGCCCACAACAGTCATGTGTGGTGTGATGAAAATCCACATGAAACCAGAAGCCGAGCAGCCCAGGAGCGTTTCTCAGTAAATGTGTGGGCCGGCATTCTGGGGGATTGCCTCATTGGCCCTTATTTGTTACCTGAACGGCTGACAGGTGGAAATTACCTGATTTTCCTGGATCAAGTGCTGCCGCAGCTTCTGGATGAGGCGCACGTACCCGAAGGTTCGCGTCGCCAGATGTGGTTCCAGCACGATGGAGCTCCGGCCCATTACACGAACGACGTGCGTCTCCATCTAAACGCAAGGTATGGCCAGCGGTGGATCGGGCGTGGGGGTCCAGTTCACTGGCCTGCCCGATCACCAGACCTCACCTGCTTGGATTTCTTCCTTTGGGGTTACCTGAAGGCCGAGGTATACCATACACCTGTCAGCAGTGCTGAAGAACTTGTGGCGCGCATTGTGGCAGCTGCAGGGCAGATCAGAGATACTCCTGGCATTGTTGGAAACACACACTCCTCAATGCGACGGAGGTGCGAAGCCTGCATCATGGCCCAAGGTCGAAATTTCGAGCATCTTCTGTAGTGTTATTTTTTGTAAATAAATTTCCAGTATCATTGATGTTTTTGGTCTAAATTTATTCAGAAGTGTTGAGCAGAGGTAGAAAATGTGTTTTCATTATTACTAACTGATCGTAGCGCCCCGTTTCCAGTTAGCGTCCGAAATGTCAACGAATTATGTTTTTTGCCCAAAGCGCCCCCTATCGATGTTTCGTTTTGTACCGTTCAACTGAGTTTCAGAGAGCCCCAGCAAACAGAATCATGAAAATGCATGCCATAAGTCAAGAAATCTGTTTGTTTATCTCTTAGGAGCCTTCGAGTTTCGACCACCCTGTACTTTGACATTTTATTCCGGCTCTTACGCTTTTTGCAGGGCTCTACTTTTGGGTTCAAACTTTAAGTTAGAGTATAAACTTTGGCGAGCATGTGTTAAATTATCAAAATAACGGGCTTAAAGTTGTTGTCTAGCTCTCCAAAGTCTGCAGCGCCCCCTATCCATGTTTTAAGAGATACGCTTATCAAATTGGTACTGAAGAAAGTCTAAACAAACAGAATTATTTCGACGCAACAAGCAAGAAAATCTAACCATTTCCCTAGTTTTTATGACGTTTCGAATTTCGGCACCCAAATTTTCGAAAGCGCCTAGCGCCTTACCATCGCGTCAGGGACCCTACATTCCCTATTCAAAAATGTTCGTCTAGGTGTGCTCTATCGATCCTTAAAGTTTGTCACCGACGAGCTGAATCACCCTGTATATATATGTGTGTGTGTGGTGTGTGTGTGTACATTTGTGTGCGCGCGTTACAGCACAGTGCATATTGCAGACAGTGCATTAGCACGTCATTTTTACGATTTCCGTTATCCCTAAACGCAATTTCTAATTCCATTATTATTAGAAATCGAATATTGGGCAATTTTTATACAATCTATTGTTTAAGTGATTGTGAGAAAATTATATTTTTAGATAACTTTTTCATTTCGATGTTTCATTTCAATGTCTATAAAATGTAAATACATTCTTTTTGCATACATCTTGTCCTTCCTGATTTTATACAAGTATACATTTGAAGCATAAAATTTAAGGCCTGTCTGTCATACATAAACAAACAATTATGCGCAAGATATCTAAACAATACAATTTTACGTTATTTAATTAATAATAAAAGGACATTAAGCCTGACATATATTCCTATTATACGTAAGAACGAAAAGTCCATACTTTCTTTAACCATGCTAGACCATTAGCATTAAATCTTTCTGGGGATTTTCTATCTTTAAAAGAGAACAAAAGACTATAAGACTGAAATAATAGTCGGAGAATTCTTGGATTTTTGACAAAACTGACCATTAAAGGGCTTCGGAAAGATTCCGACTGCCATTTCAACTTTGAGATCTTTTGATGATCTCCGGTAAAAGAGGGATATTCGGCTTTCGAGAAAAATCCAGAAAGAAAATATTAAAATGAAGGTGTGCTGAAACATTAATTTAAATCTACTGAAAGTTATTTACAATATTAAATGATTTTTTCAAATATTAAATTATGTAAATTTAAAAGTATAATATAGTTTTATAACATAAACTGAATAAGGCGATGTTTAAACAAAATGTAATAAGAAAATATAATTCACATTTTTGAATTTCTAAACCGCTTTTAAATGAACTTATATTATTACACCGTCGACCAAACGGATTAATTGTCATGATTATTTACCATGATTAATTGTCAATTACTTGGGAAATATTAAATATAATTCTTTGAAAATAGTGCAATATTTTTAAGGCATTAACAAATTGACCCTCACATATTGTGGCGAAGCGGTAATTTTTGGCTGACATTGATAAAAGAGGGTTCAATGTTTATCGATTCGGTTTCCAATTCCCAATCACGACAGAATTTGTTAATTTTACACATTTTTAATTCAAGAATATCAAATTTTAGTTATATAAACCTTAAAAGTCAAACTAAAATCACTAATTCCTGGGATGGAATGGGGCGGGACCTTTTTTAAATACAGGTTGCGTCATAAATTCGTGCGAATTTAAAAAAAAAAAATTCCTAATAAAAAAATTAATGCTCGGAAATTTTTCGGTTTGTGCGAATATTATCAGAGAAACATTGGACTTTTCATGTATAAAAAAAATTCCAAAAGTAATCGAAAGACTCACACGTCATACTGAGACGTTTTATGCAAATCACAATAACATGACTCTGTGCATTTATTTTAAAGTAAAGAATGTTCAATATGACCAACAAGTATTAGGCAAGTGAAACGCTTCAAAATGCCAATTACAGGTGAGTCACCGCCCCCTGAATACAAGACCTGAGCGCTGACACAAAAATGGCGGCTGTCGAAGGCGGATTTTCTTCAGCGTGTGTACGATCATTTGAATATTCGTTCCAATACCTTTTTAAAGATTTTTCCGCTTTACTTTTCTGAGATTAAGGAATTCAAAGAAATCTTTAATAAAATACTGGTATCAAAACTTAAGGGACCGTGCATAAGTAAAAAAAAATCCGCCTTCGGCAGCCGCCATTTTTGTGTCAGCGTTCAAGCCTAGTATCCAGGGGGCGGTGGGTGAGTGTACCATGTCGTCATCAATGCCACCGACGGTCCGTCGAATGGCATCTTTCAGTTCCACCAAATTGGCTGGAGAGCTCCGATGCACACGAGACTTTAAGTATCCCCACAACCGAAACTCTGATGGTGTCAAGCCTGCAGATCGTCAGAACCACTCAAACTTACAACTTCGACTTATCACTCGGTCTTCAGTTAAAGTGCCCAATAGGATGGTGGACGATCCTCCAAACTCCCCTTTTTCTAGAAACGTCGTACTAAATTCAATATTTCATTCAATGAAATAGAGCTTTTTTGAATCTTCAATCCTTTTTTCCGCGCGAAACTTTCGCAATGCAATAGTTCTGAATTCGTCACTCTTGTGGTTCATTTACAGGGCTACCCAAAAGGATTCCATTACATTATGGTATATGAGGAAAAATCGTTTGCAGAGTATTTTAATGACATTACGCTGTTTTAAGTGTATTTAAACTGATATAAATCACTGAATTTCACTACAAGATGAATACGATTGAATGAGTAACATTTGTCGTTCATAGCATTTGTCGTGAGCATAGCACACACAAAGGAAATCCGTTACAGTACTGTCTTTGAGTAATATTTGCTGGAAGTGCATTTTCCATTTCGGCATGCGCTTTTAAATTTAACTTTTTTTTTAAATTTTACTCGTTGTATATAAATTCTATACCTCATATACAGAGCTGCACAAAAGAATTCACGTACCGTTCCCTTTATTAGCAAAAATTTCTGAAGGGGAATTTTCAACTAAATTATATAAGTATTTCTTAACTGAACTAAATTTTGGCATGCAAGTAGTTAATAGATTCAAATCTATATATCATATACATTACAATCATATAGAGTACAAGAGGGCAATACAATATATACAGGGTAGAATTCGGATAATGTTCCGATTGTAGATGCGAACAGATGAAATTCGGTTATCAAATGTGTTATGCGTTTTCATATGGTTGAATTAGAGATGATACTTTAACTTATTAAACTATGAAGTTTTGTTACATTATTCTGAATGTGTTGGGAAGTGTTTCATAATCTATGCTTGACGCATGATTTTTCTTTCTTGTTTTAAAATCACTTTAACACAGGTTTTATTTACAGTACAATAAAAAATAGGCACTGATTTAGAAAGTTAAGCAACTGGTCTGTAATAAAGCGGAATTAAAAAAAATTAAAATTTTGGCCCGAAATCTCATTTTGAACTTAGTCAGATAGCTCAGTGTGTTTCATATATCGTTTGGTAATAGAAAAATAACCTTCTACGGTACTGACAAGGAAGGTCTCCATACGGGCATATTCAGAAAAATTTACAGTGTTCTTCTGATGTGGATATGTATGTTTATAAAAAATTTTTTGGCGGAACCTCGATAAAAAAATAATGAAAATTTCGTTTATTTGGCGATTTATCATCGGTTGGCAATGAAATGAAATTTCGAAAATGCTTTTTTATGTCGAATACTCTTTAAGATAAAAATGTTTCATATTGAACTTGTTTAAATAAACTTAATGTAAATAGCTTTAGTTCTGTCAGTTTTAGTTTGATTTAACTATTGTTTTGTCATGTATATATTTATATTTATAATGAAAGTTAAGTATTAAATTTTATGAATTAAAACAAAATTAAAATAAATTAAAATTGTTTCAATATCTCAAAATTAAGTCCAATTGAGCACTGTCGAGTCGATTCAATTTTGTTGCTATGGAAACGACAAATTCTTTGATATTGAAATGAATAACTGGTAAATGAATCTTGACTTCATTTTGGAATACGCTTAAATATATGAAAGTATTTTTTAGGTATGAAATTGTTTTTAAAGTATTAAAATTAAATAACAAGCAACATAAATATGTAATACGAAAAAATGTATTTATTAAACTCTCTCATTGTTTATATTTAAATTCATTAAATACTTTTTACACGCATTCTAAAAATAAATTAACAAACAGTTTTCAGGTGCATTAAAATCGTTTGCTTTTGGCGAGGAAAAGTGCTGCTCGCCAAATCGCGTGAAGCTTTCGTCTTTTCGTACCAAATACTCGAGAATATTTTATTTTTTTACAGACTTTTTAGTGTAATTCCGCCGCTAAATTTGAGTGATCCTTTATCACATACATAAGTAGTTTAATTGGCATTTTTTTTTCAAAATATTCTGAGTATGCCCCGTAAGGAGACCTTCCTTGTGAGAAGAAAATTTCATCACCAAAGTCTTCATTCGGTCAACCAAAAGTCCGAAACGACTGATAGAAACATTGCAAGTGAAATTTGATCCCCACAAATATTGAACTTGCATAGGTTTTCAAAACTTTTCCAATGTTCTTTAGCAACTAGATGTGCACGCAAGTCCTCCGAGGTGACAGTCATCCAGAATGGACATTTTCGTCATGAATTTATTCACTAGGATGGATATTACATTAAAGAAACTTTCTTTATGGATAAAAGGACGTAACGGTCCCGGCAAGGCCGTTGCGTAATAAATGAGTCATATTCTAATATAAAGTCTAAAAACATCTTTATTTAAACAGATTGGGCAGGGAAGCGATAGAGTTTCTTCCACAAATTTGGCCTAAGACTAGTCAACAAACAAGCGAGAACATTCACAAATTTACTAATTAAAAAATATGAAAGATTTAACTGACAGAACCCTCTTCGATAGTTCATCTTGACAGCAACAAGCTGATATGATACCTTGAACTGCAGCTTAAACACAACTTAAATCTTCAAGGCAATCTAACTAACAACCCGTGATTGTGAAACCGAACGTTATTTATTCGAGCTATGAATTAAAATTTTTTTACCGTCAGTCACAATCCTCGTGGTGTGAAATTCTTTCACACATGCCTAACGCACCTTCAGAGGCAGGACTCGACCCAAATCCGAAGAACCACACCTTCCCTTCGACTTATACACGCTACAGATTGAGGGTCGAACACAATTTACATAAAACAACAGCGAAATCAAATAACCGCAGATTTCAAGAGGTTCGCACATACCGTGGGAAATTAGAATAGAGTAAAATTGAATAGAGAGGTCTCTGCTGCGCTGCATTGGTTAACCTTTTCAGGGTCAAGGTACCTGTATTTGTAAAATGTTCAAACAATTGACTAACACCTTTATTTACAAGAAAATTCATTTGTTATTGAGTAAAAGTATATTTTCACGTACTTAATAAAAGTGAAATTTTCATTTAAAAAAATCGGGTGCCAATGTGGCAATTAGGAATTAAAAGTATGTGATGCCATAGCGGCATCACCGCTCTTCAAGGGGTTAAATACTTGACGTCACGCTCACACTCAAAATAATAGAGACTCTTTATAATCGAGTTGTTTGTCCATTACAAGAATAAATGGTTAATCACACCTGGGAGTTACGCTTTACAGTTTTACATCTTTCGTGTAAACCCGGGGAAAGTGAATCGAAATTCGACAGAAATAGTTATATCTAATATTTGGTGAGAAAGTGACGTAATCATGTAGACAGGTTTTCAGCCAGAGTGTTTCAATCAATGTGCGTCATTTAATCAATAACAAAAAAAATATAAAGAATATCTTTTTATTTTAAAGAATAAAAAAAAAATCTACGTTTCAAACATCTTCGTCGTATTCTTATCGAATAAAGTTCCTGGGTATCAGCTATCTTTAAAAGAGCACTATCTAAAAGAGAGCTATCTTTAAAAGTTCTATAAGACTAAAATAGCAGTCAGAGAATTTTTTAGATTCTTGACAATGACGATGCTTCATGAACATTACAATGATTACAATGATCAACATTACATTTGATTTTTGTATCTTTAGATCATCTCTTGTAAAAGATGGATATTTTCCTTCGGAATAAACTAAAAAAGAAAATATTTAAAAGATGTACACTAAAAAATCCAATTTAATTATTCTCAAAGACTTAATAAAATTTATTACCGCATTATATAAAATTATTGTGCTTTAGTAGGAATTTTCTGAACTATTTTCTACACAGTCTACTGTACCATGAGTCAATGCATTTCCTCAACTGGACCTTCAACCGAAGCAATGCACTGTCTCAGTTAAAATAATATTCTCAGAAGAAAATATTTTCGATGTTCGAATTTAAGAAAATTTTGAATATGTATATAAATATATACAGGGTGTCCCAGAAGTAATGGAACAAACTTTAAGGGGAGGTAGGGGACATCACAAGGATTCAGATTTGCATAGCAACACAGGGTCGGAAACGCTTTCCTGTCGCGGTTGTGACGACACAAAACACAAGAAAGAAAGGACACGAACAGGGAGAGAAAACATGTTTATTATTCTTAGTACTGCAAAAAGTGCGCCCTCTAGACAAGGTCGTCAGTGATTTTCCATTCTTGAAAGATTTTAGACTTGTGTCTCAGTCTGAAGACGTCCGCAGAAGCGGAACGAAACGTTCTTTTTATTGCATATTTTTAATGTGTGTACCATTTAGCAAAGTGTATTTTATTTTAAATACAGTGATTTTATGCCGGGACAATGCTGGAAAGTGTTGAGTAACTTGTTGCACGCATCGTGGCAGCTGCTGGGGAAGTCCGGGGCACTTCCGGTATTTTCGAGAACATTAGATCTTCCATACGCCGGAGATGCGCTTCCGTGCATCACGGCCCGCGATCTTAATTTCATACACCTACTTTGATGACGATCGTTGTCCCTTTAATGCTCTTTCTTCTTAGTTTTTTGATGTACTAAGGATAATAAACATGTTTTCTCCTCTTATTCGTATCCTGTCTTTCTTGTGTTTTGTGTCACTACCGCGCCAGGAAAGCGTTTCCGACCCTGGGTTGCTATGCAAATCTGAATCCTTGTGATGTTCCCTACCTCCCCTTAAAGTTTGTCCCATTACTTCTGGGACACCCTGTATTATGAACTGTGCTAGCAATACGATTGCCCGAACACCGCTGTGTCATAGCTTTAGATTATTGAATTTCGGATGGTTTTTACGATGCACTAGAGATTTTTCTGTATTTTGGTGTATATCGGAAAATCAAAATGGAAGTTTTCGTGTTTTAATAAAAAAGCCTTATTGAAATGCCTTCTTTATGATACCATTCAAATAATAGTTACGAAAAGATTCCTACAACCCCACGTTAACATTATTTTTATATTGACGTATTTCTAAGTTGAAAATGTGGTGAGAGAATAAAAAAAACATAAATTACTTTAAAGTATTTCTCTTTCCATCCTCTAAAAATAAAAAATATCAGCGATATACTTTTTTTTCACTCGTACGTGACTTACGGATCAAACAGTGCATTGCATTAGGTAAGAGAAGATAAACTTATCGTACTCGATGATTGTGGAAAAAAAGCAAAAGCGAAAAAAAAATAATGCTCAGATGTGATGAGAGAGATCATTAGTGCTCAAGTCTTGAGATATCCACACCATTATTAAATACACCAGGATTCCTCCGGACGCAACAAAAAGAAATAAGGAAAAAATCCGAAGAAACTGACCATTAGTGGACTCCGTAATAATAGACTTATATCTCAATACATACTTGCTTCTTTGGATCTTTTGAAACATTTTGTAAAGGATTCCGCATAGCCCTCTGGACATATAAAAGATATTGAATGGGCAAAGATTCTAGGGAGAAACCATACGAGCGAGGTGGAAAAAAAATCTCTGAAATCAAGGAGCCAAATATTTATTGCGTAAAATAAACTCATAAAAAACAGTTGTAAGAAAAAGAAATGTAGAGTTTTTCTAGCAGTATAAAAAGACGTAATTTATTTTTACATTGCATATATTTGAATTGTGCATTAATTGATAAATTAATTACTAAGTTTTGCACATGCTTAAATTGCCATTTTTATTAACAATATACCTATAGAAAATAAATGAACAATGAATCTATTAGTTTATGCAAAGACAGAAAAAAGATTATTCTTTGTAAATATCGATGTTAATTTGAAATAATTATATATTAATAAGAAAAAAACTACACTGTAAAAAAAATCTTTAAAGTTACTAAAGTTTCTCTAGGAAACTGGGATTCCTAGAACTTTTTATATAACGGTAATGACGAAAATTCATGTAACAGACACACTTTTGCGCAGAAAATAAAAACATCTGTAAGGTTACTAAGAATTTTTTAGGAAACTGGGATGCCTAGAACTTTTCATGTAACTGCATAACTGCAACCAGGGTTTCAGATAAAATTTTTGTAAGATTACTGTAATTTTAGCAGATTCATTTGCAAATTTACAGATTTCTGTAGCTTTACAAAAACTAGTTTTGTAGATTTGCAGTTTTTTTTGTACAGTTACAGATGAAAGTGTAGTAAGCATATAACTTTACATCTGTAGAACTACATATATATATATATATATATATATATATTTTTTTTTTTTTTTTTTTTTTTTTTACAGTGTAGATTTTAAGAATAAGATAACTAATTATTAGACATTGGACATTGACAGACTTATATGTCCAGTCTTATACATATATTACATAAAAAAAGGAATTATATTTAGTTTACACAAAAAGAAATATAAAACACATTACATGTACACTGTAAAAAAAATCTGTAAAGTTTCTAAAGTTTTTCTAGGAAACTGGGATTCCTAGAACTTTTTATGTAACAGCAACAACAAAAATTCCTGTAACAGCGTCTGTTACAGGAATTTTTGCTGTTGCTGTTACATAGAAAGTTGTTGGAATCCCAGTTTCCTAGAAAAACTTTAGTAACTTTACAGATTTTTTTTTACAGTGTAATGAAAAGCTAATATCTTTACAAAATGTTACTCAACAAATTTATGCAAGTTTTGTTATTTGTTTTAAATTACTTACTAAAATTGTTGTAATCTTACTAAACTTTTAATTGTAACCCTGGCTGCAGTTACATGAAAAGTTCTCGGAATCCCAGTTTCCAAAAAAATTCTTAGTAACCTTACAGATTTTTTGATTTTCGGCGCAAAAGTGTGTCTGTTACATGAAATTTTGTTGTTGCCGTTACATAAAAAATTCTAGGAATCCCAGTTTCCTAGAAAAACTTTAGTAAGTTTACAGATTTTTTTTTTACAGTGTACTATATGAACTGTAAATATTGTAAATACATCGGAATCTTTCACTAATCCATTAATATGTTTGGATACAACTTTTAAATACATTTTGTAATGAAAAGTTGAAAATAATGAAATTAGTTTCGTGAGAGGTTTTAGATGTACAAATAATAAGAAAATAAATTACTCTAAAGTAAATTAATATATTATTATTCTAATTACTATTTTTACAACTATCTACGCTATCCACACTGTAAAAAAAAAATCTGTAAAGTTACTAAAGTTTTTCTAGGAAACTGGGATTCCAAGAAATTTTTATGTAACGGCAACAAGAAAAAATCCTGTAACATCGTCTATTACAGGAATTTTTCTTGTTGTCGTTACATAAATATTTCTTGGAATCCCAGTTTCCTAGAAAAACTTTACTAAGTTTACAGATTTTTTTTTACAGTGCAGATGGAAAAAATCATCTTTACTTTTACAATAATTATGATAATGATTATAAGGTACGTGAAGAACTTTTGAAAATGGGAATATAGTTTTCTTTTCTTAATTTACCAGGGTAACTGGTATTTGTCAATATATTGTAGTTTGTTTAGTTTCAAATTTATGGAAAAATCTCTGAAGTCTATGATCCAAATATTTATTGAGTAAAATAAACTTATAAAAAAAAACTGTACCAAAAACTAGCAGTATAAAAGGACGCAATTTATTTTTACATTTTTACATTATTTATTTTTACATTGTATATACTTGACGTGTGCATTAGTAGGTGAGTTAATTACTAAATTTTGAGTATACTTAAATTAAAAGTTTTATTTATCATATATAGAAAAACAAACTGTACTTTTAGTTGATGCAAAGAAAGATAAAAAGAAAACATATATTTAATTCTGCGTAAATTCGTTATTAATTTAAAATTGTTGTAAATTAATAAGAAAAAACTAGACTTCAAGAATAACTGATAACTAATTCTTAAACATTGACAGAA
Source organism: Maratus speciosus (assembly GCA_963932465.1). Classification (NCBI taxonomy): domain Eukaryota; kingdom Metazoa; phylum Arthropoda; class Arachnida; order Araneae; family Salticidae; genus Maratus; species Maratus speciosus. Next base: position 441,424,116 of record OZ010793.1, read on the forward strand.
CTATACTGTCAGTTTTATGTATATTACATTAAAAAAAAATAAATATTTCTATTTAGTTTGCACAAAAATAAATATAAAACACATTACATTTACTATATGAACTATTAATATTGTAAATACATCAGAATTTTTCACAAATTCATAAATATATTTAGATACAACTTTTAAAATTAATTATTTTAAATACAGTGTGTATTGTTTTAAATATATGTTAATAATGTAAAGTTAAAAATAATGTAATTATTTTTATGAGAGGTTTTTGATGTAGAAATAAAAAGAAAATAAATTATTCTAAAGTAAATTAATACATTATTATTCTAATTATAAACTTAATTCTATTACTTTTTATAACATTCTACGCTGTCCAGATGAACAAAGTAATTTGTATTTTTATATAAAATTATAAGAAATGGGGGTAACTTTTGAAAATGGGAATTGAGTTTTGTTTTGCCACTTTAATAATTCCTGAAATTGCGAATTCTAACGATCTCGTAACTTACCAGAGTAACTAGCATTGGTCAATGTGTAGTTTGCTTACTTGCAAATTTATGCAAATGTAAAACAGGTTGCTTCTGGAACATATAGATTCGGAGATGAGTTGCTCATTCGATCTTGAGCTTTTGTCGTTCGATAGTTATTTGGTAGCTACTATAGTGTCTAGTTAAGTAATTATTTTTAAATGAATGCGAAGTTTAATTGTATCTTACTTACACGTTAGCCACGATACTACTTTGTTGAATACATTTAAGTGAAGTCTAAGTGTGACAGAATCTCAGAGTTGTGAATCTACATTATCTACACATAAGCTGCTTTCATTAGGCACCAATTTGGATGCGAAGTTTTATGGAATCTTTTTTAAACGTTATTCACAATAGTACTCTATTGAATACCAGCTGCCCTTGGCGATCAGTTTGGTCTCCCTTAAAATTTATGTTTGGAAAAGCATGCTAAGCATTGTATCATGTTACTTTTATTCATAATTTAATTTACTTGAACTTCCTTAAATATAATTAATATAAAATCTTAAGCTAATATTAGTTTTTGTTGCATTAAAATATATCAATTTGTTGATTTTCTGCAAGCAAGTAAACCCTATTGGTTTACAATGGAAGTCTATGGGAATTTGGCGAAATATTAGAGATATATCCAAGTTGTCAACAAACTTGGCGGCATTTGGCGACAGAACAGGGTTCCCCTATGGTAACCCCCCTTATAGGTATGGAGATTCATTAAATGCTGCTCAATAACCAATGAGATGCGTTTCATTAGGGTATTGCGATTAAACAATCAACAAATAATCGCGATTTCTGTGCCACATACGATAGCGTAATATATATATAGATGTTTCAGTGATGGCAAAGTTTGACAAAATCTCAGAATTGCGAATCGACATACCGACACATAATCTGTTTTTATAGGCGCCAACTTGGATGCGTAGTTTAATAGGATCTTACTTACATTAAGCCACGGTAATATTTTCTTAAACATATTTAAGTTAAAGCGAAGTTTAACAAAATCTCAACCTTGCGAATCTGCATATGTATACATGAGCAGCTTTTACAGAAGCCGACTTAACAGGGGCGATTGTCGCAATCAAGTACTCTTCCACTACTAATTTTTAAATGTTATTTTGGTTTAATTATTAACAAACCTTTGTAATTAAATAGGAAAGAAAACTTTTCAAAATGAATGGTGGAAAGATGCCTGCTTGCCACTTTCGCCTCCGAGAAATCTTTGCCTATGGCTGCTTTAGTGAATTTAATAACGTAGGTAGAATTTATAGTGTTAAAATCGAGAAAGATTCAAAGTTACTAGCTCTTTACCAACCTCCGTTATGTAGCACCGCTAAACTGGTGTATGGTAATTAATTGTGTGCTCACCGAATCTACAAAATTCTGTTGGTACAAACTGTTTAAATTAAACTTTTAGTTTTGTTTTAGAAATCGTAATAAATTCAAGTTGTTTTTCTTCTTTCTATAACATAAAATCGCTAGCATAGTTAGTAAACAAGCATTTTCTCTTATGACCAGAATTTCAATTAACTCATGGATTAAAATATATCTGCGAATAATATTATGACAATGAAAGCTGAAAAAACTGAAGCTGATATGCAGATAAGTTTACGAAATTTCAATGTATCCTTGTAGTTACTCACAATTCCCGAAATATATCCCTTAACATTAAAAACCATTAAGAGAGAAGTTTCCAGAAATTTAATAAAAAGTTTCCAGATATGAACACTTTTTGTAAATAAAAGTGGCCCTTTGTTTCCTTTAATTTTTATAAACGTCAATTTCATTGAAATTTATTGGAAACGAAGTTTTCATATCACTTCAGAAACGTTTTCGTTATTTTTGAAAACCTATTATTTTTTCGAGGTTTTTACTTTTTAATACTGTTTTCAGAAGATTAAAGAAACTTTTCATGAGTCATGGGTAAGCATTATTGAATAGAGGAGAAGGTGTAAAAATGAGCACAGATGTAAATATGGGCAGTCCTCCCGAAGTGGCCATTGGAGGTGCTGAAGACTGGGATTGTACATGATAGACAGGATTGTACATGATGCCACTTGTTGATATAAGATACTATAGAGCAGTAGGAACCATTTTTTCAAATAGTGTGAATGCAGCGTGAGTTATTGTGCGAATTGGTGTTTGTTCGGGACTGCAAACTGTTGACTGATATCTGAAATCGTTTTCTTTTCAAGTCCTTATAGTTAGTTTAAAATAATTTCAGAGTGATACCGGGAAAATCGAATATCTTAAGCTACTTCTAGAAGCACGCCTTTAGTCATGCAAGTCTTTAGGTTACATGTGAATGTAGCTTTCTTAGTTGGGTTTGGTGTAAATATGGGCACCCTTTCTTGGTGTAAATACGGGCCCCGTCTTTTTCGAATTATCTTGATACACAAGCACATTAAACTCTAGCTATGTTAATTGATGAGGCTGCACTTGCTTGAAACACCGCAATGTTCCCCGGGAACTTTAAATGAAGTTTCTTCGGTCGACATATCTCCTGTCTACAACATGAAGAAGAGAAGTACTACTCGTGGATGCAAAGCAGCAAGATTCAGCGTCATCACTGGATCACCATGCAAGGATCAGTTGACCAAGTCACTTGACAAAAGTGCTCAAGAAACATCCTTGAGTTTCCACGTAGTAAGAGACCGGTCAGGGGGCAGGGGTGAGAAGACCAAAGGCCTCCAAAAAATCGACCCTCGAAACGATACGATTTATCCTCGGACTCATCAATGAACCTCCCCTAGTGGACAGTGATGATGATATGAACCTGGATATCAACGATGCGACTAAACCAGTCTCGAGTGATGCAACTTGCATCTTTTGTGATGAAAAGTTCTGTGAAGACACTCGCAGAGAAGTGTGTGTTAAATATGCTATGTACCAAATGTAGGCACACTTAGATTGTGCCGGGCCGAAAGTTCCAGTTATGTTTTCGATTTCTGAAAATAATGTATTTCTGGAATAAATAAATTCTCTACCATTTTGTATCCTTTTATTCTGTTTTAAAACATTTTAAACTAGATTTTGTGACATCTTTTGGTGAGGGCCCATATTTGCATCCCATTTTTTCTGGTGCTTTTTTCGAGTCTTTTTGTAAATCTTCGTTTTTGAATTGAAACAATTGATATTAATCATTGTTTTGCATACTCTCATTTAGTAAACTTGTTATAGTTGTAGATGAAGGTAAAAAATCTAAAAATTTTTAAAATGAAAGTCACTTTAAGTCAAAAACAAAAGAGGGTGCTCATATTTACACCTTTTTCTCTATTAAATGTTCGTAATCATTTGCACTCTGTCTTAAAATTTTTCTTTAATTTATTACAAAATACTCTCAATTCTGGTTCTACCATCTATTAATGTTTAAATAATGCAAACATGTCTGTTCACTGAATGTTGTTTAATCTTATATTGATTAATTAATTGTCCATATCTTTGTAAAGCTCTGGACATACAATACACGACAGCATCTAAACGAAATTGATTTTCACACCAATGAAATAACATTTCCATACATCTGTTTGTAAATCTTTTAAGAAAATACTTCATCAAACAGATATGCAAAGCTTCGAAATAAATATTGAAAGTAAAATTTGCATTTATTTAAACACTGATTGTTTAAGAAATCATAAATCAAACCGCCAATTAGAGAAGTTTGAGAACTGCCTAATTACTTTTGAGATAACTGAAATAAATCATAGAATAATATTCTTCTAACGTCAAAGATAAAATTATTTTTTCATTAATATGAATGTTTATCTTCGAAATACTGGAAAATTATTTAACATCTATTATTCTTCTGGACAGCATAGCTTATTTTAGGTTCAAAAATATATGGTAAAGTCTGAAAATAATTATTTACTACACAATCCGAAATTGGGTACATGCAATTAAATGGAGATGATGATATCAAAAGATCAAGAATTATTCGGAATTATTCTTAAATGTCGGAATATTCGAATGTCTGAATTATTCTTAAATATTTTTGTTTTAATATTTTGCATAATTTATTCAATACAAAGTTTTAAATGACTCACTGTGCTTGTCTTTGTTTCGTTACATTTATGATATGTGCATTCCAAGTTATGTGTAATTCCCGTTTGAACATGAATTTGATTTTTATCCAGTAACAATTTTGTTTTACATGTTGAAGGATCGACATAGCGTTCGCTCGGAAAGAACCGTGGTTATTTATTTAGATTATGGTGTTTTATAACTCTCTGTGTTTGTCTTTGTTTCGTGAAACTAATTATATGTGCATTCCAAATTATGTTTAATTCCAATTTGAAAATTTGATTATTATCCAGTACCAATTTTGTTCTACATGTTTAAGGATCGACGTATCGTTCGTTCCAAAAGAATCGCCGTTATTTATTTAGATTATGGTATTTTATAACTCACTGTGCTTGTCTTTGTTTCGTTAAACTTATTATACAGGGTGTCCGGTCTCAACGGTGTCCAATGGCTAATTCCTAAACCGTTAGTCATAGACATATAGTTCCAATTACAAATATGTTTTAAATCAGGTAAAGAAATATTTTAAAAGCGATTTGTGTCAATAAAAACATTTCTTAAAAAATTACGAAATTTAAATTTTTATACGGTCCCTCGGTCCCATAAGTTATATTTAGTGAAATTTTCCTTTTACACTGACAAGTAATACAAAAAAAGTCCCGTTATTCTACGATTAAAATTGACCGAGTAATAGCTGTTTAAAGTTGGAGCATATTTTTTGCTGTAAATTGGGGGTCATTCACAAATTTAGTCGAAATATAATTTCGTCAGATATAAAAAATATTTGGGAGTAAAATTAACATTGCAATATAAAGTTGAAATCTTTAATCATTCTGGCATATTAATGGAAAATATACAATTTGTAATAAACATTTAAGAAGAAAGAGAAAACAGAATTTTTGTTAAATAAAATGATTCTAAATTAACAGCCTCAATTCTTTACAAAATGATACGAATTTAAAAATATTATTAGATTGCACAAGCCTGCAAAAGTTGGGTTATGTCATGTTTTTTAGCTTTTGATAATTGATTCTTATATATTCTGTACCGCTGAATGCGAAATTGACCTTCATTTTTAACTATCATATCAGGATTTTTCGCAAATTGCAAATTTCAAAGTTAAGAAGTTCAATGTTAAAATTGCATTTCCTCCCCCATCTCATCGGACCACTCAGCTGTTTAGCTGTAAGAATCCCAGGATAAGCAAAAATATCGAATACATTTTTTAATAAAATAAAATAAAATAAAATAAAATAAAATAAAAAATGTTTTACATATGTTTTATAGTATGAGATTTTCGCTATATTTTAACTTACACATGTACGATTTGCAAAAAAATTCTAACGTGATGGTTAAAAATGAAGGTCATTTTCAGATTCAGTGCTAAAAAGTGCGTAAAAGTTAATTATCGAAAGTTAAGAAACACAACCATCTCCTCTACTTTATAGTATTCGATTTTTGTTATTCTTTAAATTTGAAAATTTATGACTTGCGAAATATCCTGACATGATGGCTAAAAATTGATGTAATTTTCGTTTTCAGTGCTAAAAAATACATAAAAGTTAAAAAACCCAACAATCGCAGTCATGTACTATCTAATCTAAAACTTTTTCTTAAACTCCTTGGCAGAAAACTATCCGAAATTTTTTGTGATATCCTGTAAAATAAGTATAAATGGTAACCACCGAAAATCTTAATAATATTAGATTGTTATCGGATTTGCGCCAGTATGTAAAATGCAATCTTTATGGGATATTTAAAAGTGGGTTAAAGTTCGAGTACAAATTTTGAACTGGAAAAACATACATACGATTGTTGAAGTAACATAAAAACTTATAAAAAAAAAAACATAATTTTTGTTAAAAGAAATCATAAGAGAAACAGTCTCAAATCCTGACAAAATAAAACATATGTTATTTTAGCCAATTTGAGACTTAATCATAATACTTGTAGGATTTTTTTTCAAAGCGCAGATACACATGAAGTAAGATCTTCGAATGCTTTAAACACTTAGTATATGATCCCTCAAAGCCAAGCCGAACTCATTTGTTTTCAGAGTAGAAAAGTGGCATAAGTCATGCATTTTTAAAGTTTCATAACTAGCTCAATTTTAGCGTTATATGAATGGGACTTTTTTTGTATTACTTGTCAGTGTAATAGGAAAAAATTACTAAATATAACTTATAGGACCGGGGGACCTTATAAAAATTTAAATTTCGTAATTTTTTAAGAAATGTTTTTATTGACCCAAATCGCTTTTAAAATGTTTCCTTTACCTGATTTAAAACATTTTTGTAATTGGAACTATATGTCTATGACTAACGGTTTAGGAATTAGCCATTGGACACCGTTGAGACCGGACACCCTGTATATGCATTCCAAATTATATTTAATTCCCGTTTGAACATGAATATAATTTTTATCCAGTAACGATTTTGTTCTACATGTTGAAGGATCGACATATCGTTCGCTCCAAAAGACACGTCATTATTTATTTAGATTATGGTGTTTTACCAAATTTATTTTTAACACTTCCCAACATAGTTTAAAATAGTTTATAGATTCGGTTTGTCTGGACGTCTGTGTCTCTTTTTGTCTGCACCTGGCTCTAACTAGCGTAAATATACTCAGATTGCCATGCAACTAATATGCGTTCTTGAAGTTTTTAATAACACGTTTGGAATTGAAAATGAAAAGAGTAAATTTACAGTTCGTTTTACAAAGACGCTCAAAAGAGTTTCGGTACATTACGGTCTATGGGGGAAAATCGTTTGCGTTGTACTTGATGTTACATTATTTCAAAAGTATAGAAATTTATATATATATCAGTGGGGTACAGTTTAAGATGTTTACTGTTAAATAAGGAATGCACTGCATTCATCATTCATTTATAGAGAATCGAAAAATAATTCTTTTACAGCACTGTATTATCAATAACTGCCGGAAGTGCGTTTTCCATTGGGGTATGGGTGTAGCGAGATAATCTCTCCAAACAACAACTTTAACGAATAATATATGATGAGTCACTGGCACGGACCAATTGAGCGACTCTATTGCTCCGTGCTACGAATCTAATCTTCTAAACCGTAGGTCCCAGGTTCAGATGCTACCAATGCCATTTCCTTTATGCCTACATTGGCGACTCGGAAAAGAAACACGCAAACTTCACAACAGATGGCAGCACCACAACCCGAATGGGCAAAGCTATGCAAAGCCTCACAGCAAATATCTAAAAGAGCGTAAGCCAATATGTGTAATTAAGACACTTTCACAGGGCGTGGTGTGTGTAGCGACGTCATATCTCCCAATAACAACTTCAACGAACAACAAACACATGATTAGTTACTGAAATATAACAACTAAGCTAGCCTATTGCTCGGTTTTACGTCACCCGTCTTCTATACAGCAGGTCTCAGGTTCAAATCCAGCCAAAGCCCTTTCTTTGACGCCTACATTGGTAAACCGAAAAAGAAACACGCAACCTTCAGAACAGGTGGAAGCACCACAACGAATTCACCCTCAAAAGGCAACGACGTCATCTCTCCAAACAACAACTTCAGTGAACTGTATATGATAAGTCTCTGACACGGAGCAATTGAGCTAGCCTTTTGCTCCGTGCTACGGCACTCGTCTTCTATACAGTAGGTCCGAGGTTCAAATCTAACTAACGCCATTTCCTTGATGTCTACACTCGTTTTTAAATTTAATTCATATTTTGCATATTACTTGGTGTATAAAAATTCTATACATCCTATACAGGGCAACACAAACGTTCTCGAGTACATTTCCGTTTTATGGTAGAATTTGCTATAGGGGTTTTTTAAACTATATGCTATGAGTTTCCGAACTGAATAAAATTTTAGAATACTATATTGTATATATATACAAATCTGTAGATCCTATACAGGCCTGAACAAAAGAATTCGGATAATTTCCCGACTACTGCGGTAATTGCTGACATTGGGATTCAAATAGGTTATGCTTTTTTCAAATTTTGTTTTCAGACATCACCTTTCGCCATATTATACCGTGAAGTTTTGTTACCGTATTCTGGATGTGTTGAAAATTACTTCGTAATCGGTTCATGATGCAAGATTTTTCGTTCTTTTTTATTATTTTATGTAATTCCGAAAACTTCCTAGTGATAATTATTAATTTCATTGAATGTCGATGAAATGCTTATTAAATACTTCTAATCTTTGGTCCTTTTTTTCTTCAAGTTTTCGTATTTATTAGGAAGCCATTGTAACAGAAAAAGGTAAACGATAAGGATAGCAGTTAACTTATAGCAGAATTATTTTGCCTCGTAGATTCAAAAACATTAAAATTCGTGTATCGTACCACTTTTTAATTTAACTAAATATTTTAATAAGTATTTTAAGTATTTTGTTTCTGTCTGAAATTTTTTTATTTTACAGGTTGCTTTGAAAATATTTTGTGCTACTATGCACTATCTTTTGATGTTGCTTTTTATTATTCCCAGGATAAATAATCGAAAAGAATGAACTTCTCTAGGTATGTTTTCTAGGCGATTTTAATAGATATTTTGTCTAATGTGCGCCTAGAGCCGTCTGTGATGATCAAAAAGAAAAAGAAAACTTAAAGTATTAAATAGAACAACTTATTAAATATTAAAAAGTAATTAATAAGCAAACTAACTACACTACCATAACAAACAATTCAAAACTTTCCAAAGAAGAGCAGACTGCTATTTTTTTTAAAGCATGCAATACGGAAATGAACATTTAAAGTAATAGACCAAAAATTAATTAAATATTTTGTATTTTTGTGATTTTTAGTAACTTTCATCCCTCTGTATTGCTATGCATTTTTTTTATTTTTTTTTTATTTTTATTTTTATTTTTTTTTTTTTTTAGGTCGTGTGAAATTTGTAAATAGCAGTGTCGGCTGGCTAAAATTTAATGTACTTTTTCGAAAAGAGTACTTAGGGGTCTCAGTTTTATTTATTTTTTAACGTTAAACCCCTATCTTTTCTGAACATTTTTAACGTTGAAATTTCCATTAGAACAGAAGTTATGGCGGCTAGAATTGTACCCGGAGAATAGCTGAAGTTTTCTGAAATTTTGAAGTCATTTTTCTTCAAATGACGTTTTGGGGCATAACGCGCAGAATATCTCAATAACTTCTGAATATTTTTTCATTAAATTTTCAAAACATATGTTTCATGTTAGCCTCAATAAACTGAACCTAAAACTTCCTTTTTATTATTAAAAAAAAAAAAAAAAACATTTTTTAGGTGATTATAATTTTGAAATTTTGAAAATGTTGTGTTAGCTTAATATAACTTTGTATTAAAAATATAAAAATGCTTTTAATACAAGTTTATTTAAGTTTAGTGTAGTTATACCAATTGGAATTATAAGTAGCCACGAAAATTTTCATTCTAGTTGCAGTATTTATTTTGTAATCCTGCGCGTAGTCTGTTATACCAATTTTCTTCTCGTCAAATGTCTGACAGTTTGGAGCCCCCTATCAATGCTAATTCTGCATCTTGAAATTTTTTACATACATGAAATGAAAGAACATATTTATATCGTTCATCCCAAGAAAAATTGTGTTTTAAAATCGCATACATTTTAAGACATTAAATGCTGATAATTGGCTTTTTTCCCCAATATTAAGACTCCTGAGATCCCTTAAGAATCATGCCGTACTTATGTTAGTTGCAACTCAACATAGCAAAAATTCAGAAAATATTGTTATATAATAAGAATATCATTGTTTAAGGGCAGCTGGAATACTCAATACCAACCTTGCTAAATTAGTGTTCTTTTTCTTATAAACTGCCAAATATATTCATTTGAAAATTAGGTAAGTGTATCAAATAAATGATTCTTAATAAAATGAAAAAAAAAAACTTATAAGTAATATTTTTCAGTTATTTTTTAAAAATGTCCAATAAAATCTTTAAATCTTTGAAATTTAATTTAAAAATCTTTAAATTAAAAAAAAAACATTGACAAACCATATTTTAAAATAGCATATGAAATAGCATAATCAGATGTAAACACACAAATTTGTTTAAAAATTTCAAATTTCTCCTTGACGAAGAAAGAGATGCGATATATTTATAGTTTGAAAGGAAGGAATTGAATCATTAAAAAAATTTAAAAAATCGCAAAATTAATATTTTTCATGTTTTTACTACCGATTGCCCTTACCGTAGTTCATCTTCTGTGCGTTGTTTATCAAAGCAAGTAATGCAAATCCACTCATTTGACTCAAGAGTTCTGTCGTATTACTTTCTTTTACCTTCAATAGAAGAAAGTATTGTAATCGAAATTTTCTCGACTTCCGGTTTTCGAGGGATTTACACGTTTTAGGGGTCAGAAATCCCAAAAACATGTTTATAAAAAATGCCTGTCTGTCCACGTGTCCATGTGACTGTCGCCATTGTCCCATCAGAAAGTGTATGAAGTTATGCATACAATTGAACCAATTTTTCTTTTTTAATTTTTCACTATGTCAAGTCTGTCCTCCCTTAATTTGAAAAAATTCCGCCGGTAAGGGGCGCTGTAATAGGGATTTTTGTGCCATTTTCAATATTATACTATCGAAAAGTGTATGAAGTTATGCATAGAATTGAACCAATTTTTCTGCGTATGTTTTTTGCCATGGCAAAAAGGTCCTTCCTGAATTTTGAGATATTCCGCCGAAAGGGGGCAGTACAATAGCGATTTTTGAGTAGTTTTCTCTCTTTTTCGTGCTCTATTGACTCGAGAAGCGACGGGAACTTCCCATCCTGATAAGTCGACTATTCGCGAACAGCTGATATACAATAGAATAACAGAAAACTATTGATTTTAATAGATATCATGATCGAGATTAGTTCGTTTTTACTCCTATTAATTGACTGAAGCAGAAATTTAAGATGAAAGTCAAAGTTGATATAGTATTGAACTAATAAAAATGAAATACTGACATTTGTAACAACGTTTTGAAATATTAAAATATATGACATAGAAGAAAGTTTTGGGATTGGCACATCCAACTAGTTTATTATTATTATTGCCCTTGAGTCTAGAGAAGGTATTCTGATAATTTTATATCAAGATATGTCAATAATCCTAAAGAAAAAAATCTCACGATGTCTTACGGAGAAAATTAAACAGATGATTATGCAAAAATTATATCTAATAACATTATAGTGCGTTTCAAAATTTACTTTTCGAAATTTAAAACATTTTAAGAAAAACAATACATTTTAAAAAGGTAAAACATTCAAAACATATTGTAAGGAAAAAAATACTTAAGGAGCACAATTTAGAGCACGTAGTGTATTAATGTCTATCGACCATTTTCTAAGAGCGAAAACCGATTTTCGGTACATACGTTAGGTAATGAGTAATTATCTTTTTTAATTTCCCCTAGGTTAACGTGAAATTTCGAGCGCGGCGAGAATCACTGAAGCAGACTGTCTCAGAGGCAAGAAAGCCGATATAAATTTTTAAAAAGATAAAAATATACAAAACACGTGGTTAATGATTATAAAAGTTTTTTTAAGTGATCATTGGTAAAAGCCCTTCAAAATAATCTCGCCCTTGGGTATTGAAATTACATAATTTCTCCGGGTGCGATACTTCCACTCCTTTTGCTTGCCACCTGATGATGATAGGTTAGTTTCCAGCAATTATTGAACATACATGTGATCAAGGTAGTCTGAAAAGCAGCCGAGATACGTGGAGTACTTTTACCTGTTTTTCGTTGGCTGCAGTCGAACCATCCTTGAAAAAAGTTTAATCACTCACATGAACAAAGAAATATATTGGCAATACGTAAGACCTTATTAAATATTTATGCACATTTTTGTTTTATTATTTTTTACGGCTGTTAAAAAAATAATTTATATTTTTACGCATCTCTTTCATTATTATTACTATTATTATTGTTTAATTTGAAATCTAACTTGAGGATGATTTATACAAATTTATACAAATTTTAGTTTTAGGTTTTCTTATGTCTGTTAAAACTAAGGATCAACCGAAACAGGCTTTTAAGAAGAAAACGGAAATCGAATTTCGGTAATATTCCTATTTTCGGCCAAAAACGAAAACGAAAATGTCCAAAAAATTGTTTAAGTAGTTAATACATACATAAATTAGACGTTGGGGGGCCACCGTAAAACTTACCCATCATGTGTATGCATAATATAAAATATGAAAATAAAACATATGTAACGTATTTATAAAATGCATTGCAATTTCAAAATAAAATTATCATGGCTTAATAAAATTATCATTAAAATTATCATTGGTAACGTCAGAAACTTTAAATGCCCTATTACTGAATTGCGTAAAAGAAACATCTTTATAACTCCTAAAATGTTAATCATATTAACTAACAGTTTACTGTGTCGGATTAAGCCAGGGTTCGCAAAAACCCGGGTTTTTTTTAAAAAACCCAACTCACATGGGTTTTTTCGGGTTTTTTCAAAGGTATAATATATGCGATGCGTAATTACATTATTGTATACTATATTATTTATATATTATATACACTATACATAGAAAAAATACACTGTTCCCTTATATACAATATAATTGTAATGCTATTTTACAAGTTATAAATTGTATAAATTATATGAATTTAAATTAAGTGTTGGTGTTTTGCACAAATTAGTTAATATAATAGAAGATATAAAATTGTTAATTTGCTTTAAAATCAAATAATGAATAGAATATTAAAATTTAAAATATATAAGTAGGAAGAAAAAAAGGGTAAACTAGTCGGATGTGCCAATCCCAAAACTTTCTTCTGTCTCATACATGTTAATAATTCAAAATTCGCTATCACACTGCCAAAATTAAATGACAATTTATGCCCATCATGAGGATGGTAAAATATAGGTTCGTTGAATTCTATGCATTTAACAAGGAGATATAAGTATCACCTGTTGTGCAATTTACAACAAAACCTGATCAGTAACAGTTACGTCAACGTCTAACTGAATCTGAAGTTTGATGAAAATCCATGCATTAGTTCTTGAGATAAAGCAATTGCAAAAAGTGAGATAAATGCAGCACAACAGCACCACTGTTGTGCTGGAGGTCTAACTGAATCTAAATTTTTATTCAATTCCGTACATTAGTTCTTGAGATAAGAGTTACTGCTGAAATCGTGAAAAATGCAGCATGGCAGCACTACCTGTTGGGCGATATGCATCAAAACTTAATAAGCAAAGTAAACTCTGAATCTGAAGTTTTACGAAAATCTGTGCATTAGTTCTTGAGATAAAGCTATTGCAAAAATTGAGATAAATGCAGCATAGCAGCGCCACCTGTTGAGAAATATATACCAAAAACTAATCAGAACCAGTTTACATCAAGGTCTAACTCAATCTAAAGTTTTGTGAATTTCTGTTCATTAGTTTGAGATAGAGCACCCACAATGTTTTTCACATACAGATACATTTTCTAAAAACCATCAAATTGTCTTCAGGACCTTTTTAAAACATATAAATCCATCATAAACTGGAATCAAAATTTTTTACGAATCAAATACTTCTTGTAAAGAAAGAAGAAAGTAAAAATACATATTTTTAATTTCCATGAATATAGATGATTTGAATTTTTTATATAAAGACATACTTATGATATACCTTTACCTATAATTACGTACTATGTATGTTGCCTACTAGGTTCTATGTTAGTAAAGTATTTCAATGTGCTGAAATACATTTTATTTTACTTCGGGTGTGTATGTAATGGCTTTTATATATAATTTTTTTTTTCAATATTAACTGAAATGACTTAAATTCATTAAATGTATATGTTGTTTAAATTTTTAAATATTTCTGAAAATTGAAAAAACCCACATTATGGGTTTTCAGTGGGCTTTTTCAAGTGGGCCCATTCTGAAAAAACCCACCGGGTTTTTTCGAACTGGGCCCAGCTTTGCGAACCCTGGATTAAGCGTCTCATTTCCAAATATAATATATATTTGAATTCAAATTTGAACGAAATACAGTGTCATGAAAAATCGAAGAGTGTTGAAAATACGATTACAAATATCTCAGCAACTAATTACCCGATAGACTTCATTCTTTATGCAAAATTTATGTTTTTGTATTGTCTTTTATATTCACTCCTTGAAATAAATAATTTCGAAAATTTTTATATACTTTTATCAGAACGAATATTTCGAGAGTCCGAAAAAAATAGTTCCGGATAATCGAGGTAACTGAATTTCTATAGGCTTCTTCTCATTATTATATACTAAGTACACACGAAATTTTAAGTCTCTATCTCAATTTGTTCGGGAGATAGAGCATTTACAGACACACACACTGACAGACTGACGGCAAATTCTTTTTTCTGAAAAATTTGTTTTTCGGAATCTTCAGTGTCTGAAACGTGTAAATCCGTCAATTTTTTTTTTCGATTTTTAAAACGATTACATGACTTGACCTATACTACGTATGATGGGTAGGTAATATACAGAATTATTAATTAATTATACATACGTGAAATTATTCGTGTGGCCGAAAATGGCTTTCTATGCCTCTGATCAAAACTTTTTAATTTCATATAAATAAATTCTAATTAACTCATCTA
Organism: Maratus speciosus; assembly: GCA_963932465.1. Lineage (NCBI taxonomy): Eukaryota > Metazoa > Arthropoda > Arachnida > Araneae > Salticidae > Maratus > Maratus speciosus. Next base: position 441,439,222 of record OZ010793.1, read on the forward strand.
CGACACAAAATGACTTTCTAATTATAGGAATTTCATCTAATTAAAAAATGTTTTAGTTATACATACCTCGATTTATCTTTAATAATGATTTTTGTAAATAATCATCTATTAAACAAGAACTTTATCAAAGAATATTAGAAATAGTTCTGCAATTTCAAACTAAAAATTTTCTGTTATTGTGAAGTTTGTAGCTTTGAATGAGCGCCTGAAAAGCGTCTTCAAAGTTTAGTCATATAGGCGTTACTTGCTTTATAATTTGCATTCACGTCTTGAGTCAGACATGACTAATAATTAAAAACAGTGAATTTCATAGCAATAAATAACGAGTGTCTCATTTGAGCCGATACAGCTCAAAACTATGTGTAGTGTTGAAAATTTGCGAAGGAAGAAACGAAATTTTTGGAATAGCCTCGGTCGGGTTTCGGTCCTGTCGAATTTGTGGCAGCACTTTCACCGAAGACGAATTGTCGACGAAACACAAATTTTGAACCGAAAATGAAAACGAAACCGAATATTCGATTGATCTCTAATTAAAACAAATTTTTAATTTATATTTTTTATCTCTATATTTATAATAATAATAATAATAATAATAATAATAATTATTATTATTATTATTGTTGTTGTTATTATTATTATTATTATTATTATTATTATTATTGTTGTTGTTGTTGTTGTTGTTGTTGTTGTTGTTGTTGTTATTATTATTATTATTATTATTATTATTATTATTATTATTATTATTATTTAATTTGAAATCTTCTTTGAGGAATTATTCAGGGGATAATCAAGGAAGGTATGTCCTCTCCTTACCCGACGGGAGTATATTGAAACCCCCTTCATGATAAATATTTCAATTCAGCTATGTATTGTCTTTTTTCTCTCAAAGCTTTTCGATGCATTAAAAAATGTATAGGCTTGAATTTTTTTCATGAATTATGAAATTCGTGATAATAATAAAAAAGAATTTTCATTGTATTTATTTATATATACTTAAAAATATATATAAGTTATTGGTTGGATATTGATAGTCTAACCGTTTAAGATTACATTTGTATTATCATTCGTAGATTCCTTTTTTTTTTCTTTCTGTTATAAGGGAATGATTATCGCATCCACCTGTAAATTTAATATTAATCTCACCTGGAGAAAATAGACATATTTTGGGAGGGAAGTTGTGAATTCTCTATTTTCAAAATCATCAGCTTGGAAATGTGCTGCCATCTGTTGGTTTCGTGGGCATTGAATAATATTGAAATTACGTAGTATTGCGATTTTATATGAAATATTTTAGAGTATATTTACACAAATAAACTATTTTAGATAAAATATAAAAATTTTCTGAAACTTTCTGTAATTTATTTTGCTTTATGAATCCATAAAGTATAACTTATTAAATTGAATAGTGATAAATTTGAAGTATGGTTATAATCATTTTTGCCTATCCGATAATTGTAGGACTCAGGTGTTGAATTCTTCACGGGTCAGGTTGAATCCGACAAAACAAAAACAAAATAATAATCGCCGACCCGTACCAGGAACTTTTCACGAACCGAAATGAAAGAAAATATTACATTTTGTATAGCAATGAACACATATACACTAATTAACACTAAAATGTATAGTTTTATGACAGAAAAAATTCCAGGACATTCTTTCGAAAAGTCGGGTCAACCCGAACCCGATCCAAACCCGTAGCATTTAAAATAACCCCAACTCGACCCGAAAATGATTAGTGTCAACCTGATCACAGGTCGTGTCGGGTTCATGTAAGTTTGCATAACCCGACCCAATATAGGACACTACTTGGGTATGAAACAAGGTAACTAACAAAATATATGTTTCGAGATATTCATTATTCAATTTTTCTAAAATAATAATAATAATAATAATAATAATCAAAACTATTCTAATTGCTTCCTCCAAAACAGCTGATTTGTTAAAACTGAATATTCAGTTAAGTATGTGTACTGCTTTTTATCTTTTAAATTTTATTTTATTCAACTTATCCAGTTTTAATAACAAAAACTCTTTGCTCTCATCTAAATTTAACTTTAATTATGATGGCATTATATCGACTAATAAATAAGCCTTGCACATTTAAGAGAATGCCCGGATGCGGTTAGATAACTTTGGATTAAAATTAGAAAAAAATAAAATAAAAAATGTCAGTCACTATATTTCATGAACGATCCCTAAAATATGAATCTTCAAAAATTTAATCATGTTGCAAATTTGGAAGTACTTACTTTTATGAACAAATAATTCTCAAACAAGAATATTCCATTTTGTAAACACCTTAAGCACTGAGTTTATGATGTTTAATTTTGTAAATCGAAGATATTAAATCAGCAAATACATACAAGATATCTTTTCATATTACATGTTGTATTTCATATACAATTCTGTATCTTGATGAAAAAGAGGGTGATGTCTGAAATCAGTCATGAATTGAATTCAGCAAAATATATTTCAACATTTAATACGTTTAAAAATCTCTTGAAATTGATTGCATAAATGTAAATTGAAAGAACTGATACTGGTCTTTTACTTTTGATCAAAATGTTACGTTTTTAAAACAAATATATTTCTAACACCATCCAAAACTGTCTCAGCAGACTCTATTTAATCGACTTCCCCCTGTGTTCCTCATTAGGATATTTAATAGTTTTCCAAAGTTGGTAATACCTCATTTCGATAGTTCACATATTTTCTGTGGTCAATGACCAGCCATAAAGTAAAGCATCAGTTCCCACCCTAACAGAAAAGTGAAGCACACCCAGCGGGGTTAGTTATTCTACAAGTAACCACGTGCAAAATCTACGCTGATGTTGACTGCCTCGTGCATGTCATATAAGTGCACGCAAAATCATGTGGTATGCATATCCCGCTGGGTGTTTCGTAGGTGAGAGAATGTTACTGAATTGAGAGATTGTCTCAATCCGATAATCATCAAAATTGTGCGGAAATCTTGTGACCGAAAGTCAATTTTCCGCAACCATGATGCCTTCCATCGTTAATCTGAGGATGTACCCTTGCCAAGTGCCGATTAGAAATGGTGTATAAGACAACAACATATATTTTATTTTTAATGTGTTCAATACAGTCAGTTTCATGTATATACTTTGAAAGTAATTTACGTGCGTATATAATGCAATTAAAAAATTGGAGAATAAATAAAATTATTTTCTGTAAGTTAATAAAAAACATTTGTTCTAGCTTTATATCTCATTAATTTTATTTTAACATGGATTTAAATGTTGCTTCTCTTCAGATTTCATGTAGAAATCTGTTGTAATCATAGTGAAGGGGAACATTACGGGATTTAATTTTTTAGGTATTTAATGCTCTAAAAAATATGATATCCATTAGAAAATCAAGGTAGGTATAAATACATAATAAAAATATTAAGTACAATAATAAACGTTATATATATATATATATATATATATATATATATATACGTTTATAATATTATATATATAATATAATAAACGTTATATATATAGATATTTATATATATATATATATATATATATATATATATAGTTTTTGTCATTTCGTTCATAATATCGCAATTTTTGTTGGTGGTTGGTAATGTTTATTTAATGGTTATATATATATATATATATTGATTTTTCAGAGTTGATTTGAATAATAAAATATTATCTGTTTATCAGAAGAATTCTAGAGAAATGATACTAGGAAGAATGACAGTAGGTGTGGGGGGAAGAGAGAATTGTCATAATAAAGGTTCGTGATTTTTAATTAAATTCATGCCCTATTTTCACAACAGGAAATCATCACTTATTTGACATTTTATTCAGGAAATAAATAATTTTACTCGGCCGTCTCTTTCTTATGAGGTTTGTGTGAACTTAAATTTATAAGGATTTTAACTTATAAATTAAAATATTATGCAACTGAAAGAGTTGTACGTGCCAAAAGTAATGCAATATGCATTTAAACTAGCCACGCTTTAAAAAAAATGATATTGTCAGAGTATTATAAGAACTATATTTTTTCAGAGAAAATTGGTTGCCTATTTGCAAGCACGTATTTCTGATTTAAACATAATAAACTTTAATATTACAAATATAATATCCATACATATCACTTTGAAAACTTCTATAAATATATTAACAGCTAATGTTTGTTCTTCTTGAATTATGCTACATGCATCCTTATGTAGCAACGCGACGTTTGAGTAATACGAATAACTTGTATATTCGCTCATTCCCTTAATAATACCCTTGCCTGATAAAAACTTCACCAACATATGAATGCAATGCGACCCAAATTCAAGTATTGCTTTAATTATTGTTGTCATGTGATGAGTAGTATTAAAGTCGATGACAATATCTCCATTTTGTATCGCAGATAACTAAAAATTTATCATGGTGACTTCATACTGTAGTAACCAAATGATGGTTACTTGAGAGATATTATGTAATGAATAAATGAAATTACATTCTTGTCACCGTTGTGACTGTCACACTTAAGATCTTTTCTAACCTTAGAGGGATTTTCTCTACTATTAGGCTTTTTAAATATATTATAAGCAAGGGATTTTGTTTTACAGAGTTTCGGAGAACTCAGTAAAATACTAGAAACACTGAATAATATAAAAAAAAAACACCTTTTTTATTCACATAAAATTTTGGAACTTCTATTACACAAATATGTCTAGCTGAAATTTAAAAAATATTCCAACATGTCTTTTATTCTTAAAAAATATGAGATGAAGATTTTATATAAGCCTTGTTTTAAGTTGTTGTCTAGAACCAGCTGTCATATATTCCATTTCTTCAAATGTTACACGCAATATTACTTCATCAGTATTCTGAAAAAATGGAGAACAGAAAAGGGGATGCAGCAGACACAGTGAGACAAACCCCAGTGGGAAAACCGAGATTTCCAGAAAGAAAATTTGAAAGAACATTTTGCAATCGGAAGAATAAAGATATACAACAAGGGATTATTGTAAAAGAGAATGCACATATAAATATATACCAATTTTACTTGTATTTATGTATATAAAAATAAAAGCACATATATATTTTTTAAATTTATGTCTATAGTGTCTTCCAGTTGTTGGCAACAAGCCGATCTGGCAAAACGCCAAATCTTGCATAAGAATAAGGCGGGAAAAAAGAAGAAAGGAAAAATTTCTTTTTTGCCCCCTCCCCCAGCTTATCTTTGTACAATGTATATAAACACTTTAAAAATGGAATTTCGCTGCTTAAGGGAAATCACTAATTGAGTTAGATGTTGCTATACTCTTTGTTGAAACGTCTCGCTGTTATGAAATGGATTTACGGACTTCAGACGGCGAGAACAAATAACAGCAAAAGGTCCAATTAATTTGAAAAGAAATAAACGCCTTAGCTGCTTTGCTTTACTAATTGAATTTAGATCTTGTACTGAAGGCGCAGAATTTTCCCCTTAATTCAATTAAAATTGAAATGTTATCAAACACAGTAATGCGCCTCGCGCGAATAATTGTATTACAGTAGGTCGTAACTATTCAAATATATTCAGATTTTGGAAATGAATCTAGTATAATGGTGAAATTTCCATTCCCTTTTGTCAGAAACAAATTAAGTTTTTTTATTTTTTTACAACAAACGACAGTTTTGGCGGGAGCAATGGCAGATTCCTTTTCCCGAATATAACATGGTTCGTTAATTTGTTCGCTGATGAAAATAAAAAAAAAGAGCAATTATTTTAAAATTTCAAAACGACTGTCATTCGCCCATGAAAGTATGCTGGAACTTTTAATTTTCCTAAAAGAGTGCTCGGAAATAAGAAAAGATAGACTTCATTTAACATGATATAGAATTTAAATTTTAAATGGAAAAAAATTGTTTAATTTCTTTTTATTTTGAAAGAATGCTATCCAATCGAAAAAAAAAAATATTTTACAATTAATTTCCAATTGCTATACTTTTTGTATGTATAAAAAAGCCATGCTACAAATTTTCAAATGTCTAAAAATTAAGAAAAGACGAACTACATTTACATGATAGAGAATTTGAATTTAAAAGAGGAAAAAATGTTATATTTGTTTTTATTTTGAAATAATGCTATCCAATCGAGAAAAAAATATTTTTTCTATTTCACAATGAATTTCCAATTGTTATCTATTTTGTATGCATAAAAAAGCCATGCTACAAATTTTGAAATGTCTACAAATTAAGAAAAGACAGACTTCATTTAACATGATAGAGCATTTGAATCGAAAACGGCAAAAAAAAAAAAAAAAAAAAGTTTAATTTCTTTACTTTTGAAAGAATTCTATCCAATCGAAAATATATATTCCTTTATTACTCAATGGATTTCCAATTGTTATATTTTTTGCATACATAAAAAAACCATGTTACAAAGTTTCAATGCGTTTTCACAACAGCTGTTCCAAAATTTCTTATAAGATATATTTTAATATGTTCAACAGAAGACATTTTAAACAAATATTTTATGACTTTGTTGTTCTTTTTTGCTTAATTCTTCCCCTCCCCTAAAATGAATTTACTTTTAAACAGACTTCTAAAGAATGAAAACTATTGAAAATTAAAGTTAATATATGTTTTTTCATACATAAGCAACACTTTTTCCTTTCTTACAACATTAGAAATTCTAATAAAAAATTTAGGTCTTTGAATATTTTTTATATTATTTTAAGTTTTACCATAAATGAAATTACTTTTTCCTAATTCAACAAATGAGGAACAATGTAATTATACTATATTATATACATAGTCGTACACAAACGATATGTTCTAATTACAATAAAATAAAATTAAAATTCTACTGCTGTATTCACCCTGAGTTAGATAATTAAAATATACATAAAGCACAAATAATTCTACAAAACTTTACTTTTACGCGCATAAATATAATATTAATATATTTAAAATACAAATTTAAAATATCTCAAAATACATCAGAAAAACCTAGAATGCGTTTAACCATTAAGCTTCACTAGGATTGAACCCATTTATGCCTGAATTTTTATTTTCTCAAATGTGTTGGTAAAATCAATTTAAAATGTTGCAAAATAAACTAGAAAAATACTAAAAAAAAATTACGCTAAAATAATTTTGTATTTATTTGATAAAATGTAAACGTACTAAATATGGGAATATCCATATGTGGAAAAATGCATAATTATATGTTTTGTCTAAATTTATGTAAATTAAGCTTTTAAATTTTATATTATATACTATATTTAGTACTTTTACGAACTATTAAAAAATATATCTATTTCTTTACAGAGACTAATAACATTATAAGTATAATTAATAATAAATCAAAAATAATTGTATTTGAGACTAAAAAACAATTTTTTTCAAAATCATCTTGAAAAGGACTACATCAATAATTTTCCCCTACATGGCTAATAGAAATATGTACCCATTTGCGCCTAGCACCCTATATTTTGTACATTTCAAAAATGCATAAAAAATAGACTTGAACATATAATTTCACAATTTAAAAAAAATACGTAATTCAAAGAAGTCTACAAGCTAAGATTATGTCTTATTTATTTGGATCTTTGATACAAAAAATATAAATAAACTTACTTTTTACATTTCGCTAGCTTGAAAAATGAAAAATCTATAAACACTGAGAAAAGGCCTTCATTTAATTAAATAAATATAAATCTTATGCTGTCATCCCTCGGTAATAGATAAAAACATTTACAGACAATTACTTAATACAATTTTCATGTTGTAAAGAAGAAGAAAATTATAAAAAGAATATTAAAATTCGAAACGTCCCAAAAATGGGACGCTAGGCATAAATGGGTTAAATGTTGTTATTAATTTCATTGCGCTTATTCGAGAACTGCCCAGAAGAAAACATTGTGATTTAAATTTAAATGTTGTACGTCGGATAAGATATCAGATAACGATGCAATGACATACGATATCCATGGTGCATGGAGGTATTTTCTGCATAATAGATGAAAGCTCGTTTTGTTGAAAATTTGAATAACTTTACATTTCATCCGACGTATAACATTTAAATTTAAATTAGAATGTTTTTTTCTGGAATATTCTCCAATAAGCTCAAGGAAAATAATAACGATATTTAAATCCTACTGAAGACGGCCTTGTAATGGTTGAAAAAGCTCTAGGTTTTTTTGATGCATTTTGAGATATTTTAAATTTGTATTTTAAATATCTTTGTATTATATTTATGTACAATCGTGGGAAAAAAAAAGTAAACACCCCTACTAACTCCGCAGCAGATTATCGTAGAAGAAAGTTACAGGTACCGAACGATTAGAAGTAAAGTCTACTTTTAAATGATGTATATAAAATTTGCTTAGGGGGTCATCTACATATTAAAACGAACCATAACTTATTTTTTTTTTCCATGGCAATACGCAATTCTGACAGCATAAATGAACTCTACACCCTTCAATTAGCCTAAAAACAAATTTTTATGCAATTCGTACAACAAGTTTCCCAGAAATTAATTATTTTAAAAAGAGATATTTTAAGGGCTGTATCCAAATTGAAGTTGGTACTCGATTGCTAACCGAGAGAGCCCCCTTCTTGATAAAGGCACCTTAAGCAGTCAATGAAGCCTGTTAGATAACAAGACAGCAGAAGAAATTTCAAAATATCTACCCTTAAACCATCATTTTGCCGTTTTTTAAGTATAATTTGAAAACTATTTGGAAGAAAAATGTGAAATTTTGGATTTTCATAAAGCAGGACTTAATAAATCGAAATCCATCAAAAAAAAAATTGTTGGTTGGAATTCATAATTTTTCCGAATATTAATTTCATAATTCATATCATAAAACTATAAAAAATGCAAATTCAGCGTATTTATGTTTGGGCACATCAGTTTTATTGCTACACAAAAAATTAGCACATTAGTAGACTTTATTTCAAATAGTTCGGTACCAGTAACTTCCGTCTACGATAATTTGTTGAAGCGTTAGTAGGGGGTGTTTACTTTTTTTTCCCACGACTGTACCTAAAAGTAATTTTTTGTACAATTATTTGTGCTTTATGTACAGTCATGGAAAAAAATGTAAACACCCCCTATTAACTCCAACAAATTACCGTAAAAGAAAGTTACTGATACCAAACGATAAGAAACAAAGTCTACTTTTAAATGATTTATATAAAATTTGCTCAGGGGGCCATCTACATATTAAAACGAATCCAATCTTCATTTTTTTTTCAATGACAATACCCAATTTTAACAAGATATTTCAAATCTTCGGTTCAAACTATGCCTAGACACCATATTGCAAGTCATTTGAATGATAAGTTTTTGAATTATAAACATTCTAAATTGAGTGCCTCTAATGTTAAATTACGTTTTCATATTTTCATTAATATCTCTTGACATTATACTCCTAATGTGCTAATTTTTTTGTAGCAATAATACTAAAATGCCCAAACATAAATACGTTGAATTTGCAATTTTTATAATTTTATGATATGAATTATGAATTATGAAATTAATATTCGAAAAAATTATGAATTGCAACCTACAATTTTTTTGATGGATTTAGATTTATTAAGTCCTGCTTTATGGAAATTTCACATTTGTTTTCCAAGTAGTTATCAAATTATGCTTAAAAAACGGGAAAATGATGGTTTAAGAGGCCGTCTATGATAGAAGTGACTAGATATTTTGAAATTTCTTATGTTATCCTGTAATCTAGCAGTCTTCACTGGCTGTTTGGGTGGTACTTAAGATGTCTTGATCAAGAAGGGGGCTCTCTCGACCAACAATCGAGTACCGAACTTCAATTTGGATAGAGCCCCTAAAATACGCTCGTTTTAAAATAATTAATTTCTCGGAAACTTATCGTATGAATTGCATAAAAATTTGTTTTTAGGTTAATTGAAGGATGTAGTGTTCATTTATGCTGTCAGAATTGTGTACTGATATTGAAAAAAACAAAGTTATGGTTCGTTTTAATATGTAGATGCCCCTCTAAGCAAATTTTATATGCATCATTTAAAAGTACTCTTTATTACCAATCATGTGGTACCAGTAACGTTCTCCTACGATAATTTTTTGCAGAGTTATTAGGGGGTGTTTACTTTTTTTTTTCCACGACTGTATTTTTTTACTTATGTTCTAATTACGCGTTCTTCCAACCGTTACTAATTTGTGTAGAATTTAAAAACATACATGTAGATAATTTTCAGTTTATTCTAATTATTGATGTTTTAATGACATCAGCGTTGAGTTTAGAGAATTTTCTCCGAGAGGAAAATTTGCAACTCTGGGGTAATTTGATGCTCTGGGGCAACCGTACCGCCCGTGCCACCGCCTGAAGTCATAACAGGACAACATGATAAGATGGAACATCAATCTTTTAAAGAATCGAAATTTTAGTGCACTGCAGCCCAGTTATTTTTTATGTATAACGATGGATGTATAACGTATATGAAAGAAACTCGAATTGAATTGCATAAAAAGTTTCCTTGTTCTAGTCAGGAGTTCTTTATAAGGAAGGTTCGATATACTGGGATATAATTCCACTACAAAAGAGATAGATTATACTTATTTATATCAGCATAATGAGAAATCTTAGAAGAATATTCTGTTCCACTGTTGAAGACCTTCTTTTATTAAAATATTTCTCGAAATCGTCTATGTATATACGTCAGTTATAGAAAATAATTTAAGTAATTTTAATATCGGACGTACATTTTTTATATTATACTTTTAAGCTCTCGAAGGGCAATGAGGTGTATTTTATACCACTTATTTTTAATCAAAATTTAAACAAAAAACTTTTATAACTTTGGTGAGAAAAAATTTTCCTGTTTTCATTTTTTTTTTTTCAAATTCTCGTGTGAATTTAACATTACAGAAACACAATTACTTCTCACTTAAAGAGTTAAACATTCTTTAGGATTTTTGCTACATGACATCAGAAACTATGCTTTAAAGGTGCAGACATACATAATTTAATTTTTTTATAAAAGTAATCAAGATTAGAACAAAGATTAAATGCACAGTACACATCCATGTAAACTGCTGCCGTGTTTGATTAATAGGATGATTTGACATAGCGTGAGAAGGCATTAACACAGAAAAGCTTTTACTTAAGCACAAATTTAAAAATGGCATTTTCACCTCTTAACTAGGACGTTAAGAAAAAAAAATTATTATCATATTAAGTTTCACCCGTGAATTTAAAATGAGGACCAATGGAATTTGCGATACATAACACAGAAAAGAGATTAAAAATTGAAAATTTGAGATAGAAATTTAAGAATTGAGATTGAAAATTTAAATGAAAAGGAAAGTATCTTCAACGCATATTAGCTTGCATTTAAAATCTTAATAGTTTAAGGATGTTAATAATTTTTTCTTCAAATTATTCAATGTAGATATCAGAAAGCGGTTCAGAGATCGGGCTGCTTATGGCCAGGCTATTTGAATGTTTGTAGAGTTAATCATTAAAAATGAAGGTCGTTTGTTCAACACATAATCTATTGAGAGCGTCCCTTAATTTCTATATCAGTAAAATGAAATAACCACATTCCAGTTTTCATAGAAATCAGAGCTTTTTCGACAGGAGCGTTAGTAAATAAATATTTTACATCAACACTTAGCATGTGACAGTTTTCAAGAAAAAACATTTTGACTCTGTTAACAATTTCATAAAAGCTTTTCTCAAATCTACAGTTACGGTATATTAGCATTTTATGAAGAAAAAAGACAGCATTTCATCATTTGTTCTATCTCCGGTGAACTTATCATTGTCTAATTATAACGTAATCAATGCTCAATCCCTAAGAAGTTTAATTTTATATCTTATGTTTACGACAGGAGCGTTAGTAAATAAATATTTTACATCAGCAGTTCGCATGTGACAGTTTTCAGGAGAAAGCCTTTTAACTCTGTTAAGAATTTCGTAAGAGTTTTTCTGGAAACTATATTTATAGTATGTTAGCATTACAAGAAGAAAAAAGAAGATTTTTCATCATTTGTTCCATCACCAGTGAACTTATCATTGCCTAATTATAACGTAATCAATGCTTAATCCGTAAGATGTTTCATTTTATATCTTATGTATTGGCATTTTTGAGAAACTTGGAATTACGTGAGTTAGATTTAATACGAACTAATGTGTACGATCTAATGGATCACCTGTATCCAGCTATCAATATATTTGCACATTTAAAGAAGATATCACTTACAAAATTACATTGTGAATTCCCCTAACATAAATATATTAAACTGATACTTAGCGTTTAGCTCGAAATATGCACTTCTCAATGAAATAAATTAAATAGATGAAAAATTTGCAAATCATGAACTACTGACATATAACTGCGGATCCCTTGAATCCCGAATTCGCATTCATTTGTTCTTAATCCACGAATACGCATTTCCTAAATCCAACTAGTCTTCAATTATGGTCGGAAATACATTCCAAACTCTCATCCGAATGCTGCCGACAGGCCTTTCATCGCTCTAAAAGGCGATTAATAAAAATACCAGAAATCCCATAAGAATACCCTGCACCGCCGTAACGGATCTCCTCTGTCGAAATATCACTTGGAATCGTCTCACTCATGCAAGAAAACAGAGAAGTTGAGAAACTCCATGCTTCCCTTGCGGGAATAAGAACCGATAATTCTACTCTACTCAACCCCCTATCCTTCAGGAGAAGGGGGTAAGCAATGGGAATAGGGTTTCCCTTCCTATCAATCGATATCTCGGTCACACTTCATTACTTTTAATTGAAAAGGTGAAATTCTGAGCGAGGTGGAATCCGAGATGAAGAGAGAACGGATCTGGATAATGTATTAAGGTCGGAGGAGCAGAACTGGATGGAGGGAGATGGGAAGATCAGTAGGATTGCTGGCTGAAGTTATTTTCGATAGGTTTTGATTGTGTCCAATGCTCTCATTGTGAAGTGAGATTTGATTAGTTGCAGATAAAAAAGTAATTAGTAATGTTGGGATAGAGATGGGTTATTGGAGAATCGGAATTAGCTTATGATGATGATCTCCACTGATCTCAAGATCGAAATAAATCAGTCACAATTAATCACATTTAATTTTTCTGGAGATTGATTAGGAATAGATCTAGTATTTGAACACTGTATTTTATTTTTGCAAACTGTAAGATTTCAGCGAATTTTAAAATATTCGTGCACTTTTTAATATTTACTTTATTTTTCAACATATCTTTATGATAAACTAATGCTTAGAAAACTTATTAGTTAAATATTTTGATAACGATCTTGCTTTCAAATACAAAATGGAGAAAGATGACAATATTAATCGAATCGATGTCTGTTAATAATTCTGATAGGTTTTGAATGGGTCCAATACTCTCACTGCGAAGTCACTTTTCATTAGTTACAAATAAATAGTAAGTAGTTTCGTAAGGGATAAATATGGATTGTTGCAGAAACAGAATGAGCATATGATGATGATGATGTCATTCAATGATCTCAAAATCTAAAAAAAAATGAGTGACGATTAATGAAATTAAATAGTATTGATAAGATTGATTTGTTATAAATCTTGCATTTGAATACCACGTGTAAAATACAATTTTGCAAAACAGTAGAATTTAAATAAATTTAGAATTTTAGAATATTATTTGTACTTTTTAAGGTGATTTATTCCAATATTACAGACAATTAATCAAAATATTTTAATAAAAAACTTATTTTCTATCATTAAGTAAGAGCAAGGGGAGATAATAGGATCAGTAAGATTGCTGGCTAAACTTATTATCTACATGTTTTTATTGTATCGAATGCTTTCATTGAGAAGTGAAATTTGATTAGTTGAAAGTAATTAGTAACGTTGGCGACAGGGAAGGATATAATTTTGAATCGCAATTAGTCCATGATGACGATGATATCCAATGATTTTGAAATTGGAAGTAATCAATAAAATTTAAAACAAATTTCTGAAGATTAGATAGGAATAAATCTGAAAATTTCAAACCATAAAATTTCAGTTATATTAAAATTTTTACACATTTTTACCTTGTTCAATATGCATAAAAGGAAAGTATTGTAATCGTGAAAAAAAGCAGTTTCCGTGTTTTGATAAATTTGCACGGTTTGGTATATCCTGAACACGATTTGATTATTTTTGGAAAATGGCAGTCTGTTATTTTGTCTGTCTGCTAGTCTGTATGTGACAAACTTTTATGGCAGTTAAAGCTCAAGAATTAATGCACGGTATTTCATCAAACTTTTTAATCTGTTAGATATGGAATGGGGCTTATTAAGTATGCGTGTATATCTCCTAAGAAGTGTTAATGTCTGCATATTTTGCGATTCCCGTAATATACATATATCTAAAACACCTATGCACATAATTTAATAAGACGGCATATTCTCTTAGATCTTACCACGAATATATGCTGATTAATATTGGGTGTATATCGCCCAACATTTGGCTCTTCTATGCCATGTTTTGCACGATTTCCGTCATAGCCACATCTTGGAATTATCGAGTGAAATTTTATTAAACTTCATGTACAGTTCGACCTTGACATAAACAGATACTGATTAGAATTCTGTGTATATAGCCAATTAGGTGGCGATTCAGTACTATTTGTCACGATTTATACAATAGGTATATCTCAGTATCTATGGAATGGAAATTAACAAAGCTTGATATTCAGTTAGACTTTGACATAAGTTGGTACTTATTTGGTTTGAATTCATCTTGTTCAACAAATAGTGCTGCTATACTGGTTTTTTAATGATTTCCATGATAGATATATCTCCGAATCTATGAGATTGAATTTCGCTAAATTTAATATGCAAGACAATTCTAAAAATTATACTGTTTTAGTTTTGGCTTTGCTACTTTAACAATAGGCACTGCTATTGAGCGATTTTCACAATTTCCTTAACAGCATCTGTGAGATGGAGTTTCACCAAATTTAATATGTAAGACATTTATTAAAAATTAAATTGATCCAATTTGAACCTATTCACTTAACAGAGGGCACTGCTCTGCTCTATTTTTACGATGAACGTTATAGCAGTATCGCAGTTACTATTGGCTGAAAACGCAAGAAAGGCTATATTTTAAATTATTAATTTAAAAAATATATGTTGGTAATATTTTGTATTCAAGTACCAAACATGAGACGCTTTTTAACTATCCCTTTTATATTCATTGATCCCTAACTATGAATTAAACTGAAAGACATACAGTGGGTGATCAGTTAACGAACTGCTCGGTTTAGGAACAGATCGGTTAACGAACACTTTCGAGAGAGATTTTTATGTTCGAATAACGAACACATCACAAAACAAAGCCAAGAAAATGCAATGCTGTTTTTCAGGTTTGACAAGTTGTATTTAATTGTATCTATTGTCAACTTTGAGAAGATTTTAACAGTTGTATGCGTATGGTCTAATTAATTCATGGTCTACCGTGAGTTCGAGTTATATATTTTAGGGTCCCGGAATTAGAATAAATTGATTAGAAACATTAATTTTTACATTTTGTATCCCTTTTAAAGAAAGATTTTTATTTACAAATTAATTATTTTAATTTAAATTTTGTTCACAAATAATCAACAGGCTCTAGGCTCTACTTCAGGTTTATCGGACCCTGCAGTAAACACGATATTTTATAGAACTAAGAAGACTTTGAAAGTTCAAAGTTATAAATTGATATGATTTAATGCTGTAGTCAATGAATGTAATCCTAAAATTTTTCCAAAGAACATTTTATTTTTTTTTTATTTTTTTTTAAATACGCCACGACACGGACAAAGCAATCAAAATACAGTCTATTTATATTAAATAAGGACGTATATTAATTCTATTATCTATCTATATAATAACAGCCTAAGTCATGTGACTGTCATCAATAGTTCCGGGCTGACTGCTTCGCTTTTTATATACCAGGTGACCATTTTTTACATTTTTTATTTTTCGCGTTGTAAATTAAAACAATGCTTTGATATTGAAATTAAAAGTCGTGGTTTCTGGTATTATTTATTATTTTTCTTTTCTTTTTCTTAAAAAGGGGAAAGAAAAAGTGAAAGTCGTGAATTTCAAATTAAAATTATGTATTTTAAATAAAATGAGTGAAATTATTATGTTTTATATGAATTTAATGAAATATGAAAAAATGCCATTGGAAAGACAATGTTTGATGATTTATCACTTGCGCCTGGCTAGCAAAAAAAGGTACTACTTAGTTATACCGTCGACCAATTTCGCCAAATTATATAAATCGCCAAATTATACAAATTGACATAATTTTTATTTTAAGTAGCGATAGAACAAATAAATTAGTATAAGATTAATAAAAATACAATTAAAACATCGAAATAAAAATAACTTGAAGACGTAAACACGTGTAACTTGCTTAAAAACAAGCGAATATGACATTTACGATCAACCATTATTGATGTTTAACTTATAGTTTGGCGATATAACGGGGTCGACGGGATAACCAAGTAGTACCCATAAAAATACGGAGTTCTTGATTTCTCTACTAGAAACTTCTGATTTGACGAAGTATTGAGAAAGTAAATTAAATTTTGGATAAAAGTAACATGGTACAATGCTTAGCACACGTCTAACGGAGACCAAACTGGTCACCAAGGGCGGCTAGTAAAGAAAAAATTTGTATTATTTTTTATATATTATTTAACTTTTAAGAACGAATTAATAGAATTCACATACAAATCTATACTGAATCTGTGATCGGTTAACGAACAATTCGGTTAGCGAATATTGTTTTGGAACGGATTAAGTTTAACCGATCATCCACTGTACGTAAATTAATATATTAGAATAATATAGAAAAAAAGTTTTTTTATGACCACAGCATACTACTTTATTATTCATTTTAATTTCAAAATTTTTACATGGCAAAGAAAAGGGAAGAAGTTCTGTTTGAAATAAGCTTATTTTTTGATATGGAATGGAAAAAAGGCAGTAAGATGAGTAGAATTGCAAGCTGAAGTTATTTTTCGATAGGTTTGTTTGTTTCCAATACTATCATCGTAAAGTGAGATTTGATTACTTGTATGTACAAAAGTAATTAGCAACGTAGGATAGGAAAAGGATTATTGGAGAATCGGAATTAGCTTATGATGATTATAATTATCTCCAATCGAAATAAATCATTGGGAATTAATAAATTTTAATGTTGTTTTGGAGTTTGATTTCGAAAAATCTTTTTTTCTGGTAATAAATTAATTCATTTTTGCAAATATCCTAAGAAAATAAAGCTTTGTGGAAGGGAAGGATTATTGGAGAATCGGAATTAGCTTATGATGATTATAACGATCTCCAATCGAAATAAATCACTGGGAATTAATAAATTTTAATGTTGTTTTGGAGTTTGATTTTGAAAACTCTTTTATTCTGGTACCAAATTAATTCATTTTTGCAAACTTCATAAAAAAATAAAGCTTTGTCGAAATTTTAGAATTCTAGTAGCCATTATGTAAGACATTTATTAACAATTAATTGATTCAATTTGTATTTCTTCACTTAAAAGTGGGCACTGCTCAGCTCTATTTTTACGATAAATATTATAGCGGTATGGCAGTTTCTATTGGCTGAAAAGGCACCAAATGTTATATTTTAAATTATTAATTAAAAAATATATGTATGTTGGTACAATTTTGTATTCAAGTGCCAAACATAAGGCGCTGTTTAACTATCCCTTTTATATTCATTGATCCTTAACTACGAATTAAATTGAAAGACATACACCCTACTTCGTAATTGTTGGTGTGTAATATTGCCATTTAACCCTTTATGTACTGAATTATGAATTCATGAAAATTTAATCTTCTAAAGTATTCTTCGTGATTTTTTGAAACTACATTAGAAGAGTTACATAAACATTTAATAAATGTTAGAAATATTTTAGGAAGATTGAAGGATTTAGAAGGATTAATTAAATTTGAATTTATTGGGATTTTATGCAGTATTTATAATCCCACTCAAATCTTTTATTTTAAATATATTTCTTAGTATTTTGTAGAATTAGGAAATGTACAAATATAATATTCTTACAATAGAATTATAGAAATATTTCGGAATTAAAAATCCACCACCCCCGCACCTCCCAATGCCAAGAAAGCTGAAAAGATGTAAAGGCAAAAGAAATCATCCTTTTAAAAATATTATTGTTTTGTGTAACCTATAATGCTTTTGGAACAAAATAAAGTAATCCATCTATAAGTCACTGTAAACTGTATTACTACTAATCGATGTATTAAATGAATTTTATAACAAGTTCTTTTAATGGTACTTATGAGTACCGTCAGTAGATAAAGGGTTAAATTAATATAGAAAAACATAGAATTTTTTTTTATTATGACCACAGCATACTACTTTAATATTCATTTTAATTTCAAAATGTTCTTATGGTAAAGTAAAGGGAGAAAGTTCAATTTGAAATTAAACTTATTTTCTGAAATGGAATGGAAAAAGATAGTAAAATCAGTAGTATTGCAAGCTGAAAATTATTTTTCGATAGGTTTGTTTGTTTGCAATACTATCACCGTAAAGTGAGATTTGATTAGTTGCATGTACAAAAGTAATTAGTAACGTAGCATAGGGAAGGATTATTGGAGAATCGGAATTAGCTTATGATGATTATAATGATCTCCAATCGAAATAAATCATTGGGAATTAATAAATTTTAACGTATTTTGGAGTTTGATTTGGAAAAATCTTTTATTCTGATACTAAATTAATTCATTCTTGAAAACTTCCTAAAAAATTAATAAAGCTTTGTAGAAATTCTACAATTCTACAATCAAGATTTGCGAAATAAAACTAGATTACTTAATTGATAAAAAACTAATTGATGGTGTAGAGCAGGGATGGCGAACCTACGGTACGCGTGCCACTTTTGGCCCACGAAAGATTAATTTTGGCACGGCATTGCTGTTGTTCTAAATCAAAATATGGTGAGATTGCACAAAATCGTGCCTGATATTTTCTGAATTCGATTATATGGAAATTGATAAGTTTTAATTGCGGCTTATTAGTATATTCCATTCTAATTAATTATGGTCTCAAATTTTTTTCAAACTAAGACGATATTTGAAAACTATCGATAAGATTTGGTTATTAGACATTTCTAAATTCCGATGGCAAATTTATGGCAACTTAGAATTTATGTCAGAGCTATTCAAAGAAACTGGCGTTTACTATTTTAACAGTGTTTTTGCCAAACTGTTCTTTCGTGTCACTGTGTTCACAAATGAATAACATTAAAACTCAAACTGAATCACTTCAGATAAATCCAGTTCAGTTTGAACTAAAATTAACCTGATATTAAGATGCAACAACAGAAATCAAATATATCGCATTAATTTTTTTTGTCATTTTTTTTTATTTATTTGTTTCCATAATTATTAAAGTGTTATACCTACATGTATGCTCCTCATATCTTTTTAATCTTAATACAAAAGTTTAAGTAATTTTAAACCACTATTTATCGACCTGCTAAATTTGTTTTTTTAGTTGACACGTCATAGCCACGTAAAATATTTTTTGATCAAATTTGGCACGCGGTAACCAAAAGGTTCGCTGGCTCTGGTCTAGGGATATGGATTGATTAGTGGAACACAGTCCTCTCTATATTAGGCTTACCCTCTGACTCACAAATAACGACATTTGTAGGCGGATTTGTTTTCACCATTTGTACGATCCCTTGAAATTTCGTACGTACCATTATCTTTTAAGAGAAAGTTTTCAACTTATTTAATCTCAGGCGGGGGGGGGGGGGGGGGGTGTAGAAATAAGGCAAAATATACCGGGTGAGCTAAAAGTTCGTTACAACTTTAAAAACTCATAAAAAAGGAAACAATTATGATAAAGGAGTGCGGTTTGCAAGAAAGGGCTTTACAAGGCAAAATATACCTGGTGAGCTAAAAATTCGTTACAACTTTAAAAACTCATAAAAAAGGAAACAATTATGATAAAGGAGTGCGGTTTGCAAGAAAGGGCTTTACAAGGTAGACGGATTTTTTTAGCAGCAAAAAATAAATTTAGTTAAAAAATCACATTTAGAGGGCACTGACGACTCGAAATACAATAAACAGGACAACAATACGCTCCATTCATTTGTTCTTCCAATAACACATGTTCAACATAACCTCCAGAACATTCTACGGCACAACTGTTGTCCTGTTCGTTGTGTTTCGGGTCGTCAGCGACCTCTACATGCGAATTTTTAACTAAATTTTCTTTGCTGCTAAAAAAAATCCGACTACCATGTGAGCTCTTTCTTGCAAACCGCACTCCTTTATCACAATTTTTTTTTAAAGTTGTAACGAACTTTTGGCTCAAATATAGTGGTACAAAAATTCAAGGGAAACGTGAAAGCAGTTAAAAAAAGCTATCAAATTATAGTTATACACAAATCACATGGTCACTAAATGGTGTATAGACACTTAATGAATAGTTAAAACAAGAAACAAAACTAGAAGTTTTCAAGTTTTTAGATGCAATAGGTTTTGCAATAAATGCTGATAAAGTGAAAAACACACGGTCGTTTCAAAAACGGCAGCACCAGCTGCGGATTACTATTTCTTTTTTTAAGAATAGAGAAATATGTATGGTAAAATCGGACGGTGGAGATTTAACAAGCTAAGATAGCATTTCTATAACTAATTTCAATGGATGAACAATAAGTTTAGTAGATCATGGACCTAAGTAATTCGTTAGATTTTGATAATGTCCAATGCCCTAATTGTGAAATGTTCTGATTAATTGCATATAAAAAGAAATTAATGAGGTAGAGACAAGATTGGATTATTGGAAAGTTGGAACTAGTTTATGATCACTTACAATTTATTGCATCACTCGCAATTTATAACAGATTATTCGTTAGAAATGAAATTTAAAACTATCTTTGAAATTGATTAGGATTTATGGAACACGTATAGGAATAGAACACTTATTGGAATACTAAATTTAAACATATTTGCAGCCCCGTGAGAAGTAAAGGTGTCAAATTTCAGCGATTTTAGCATTTAATTAGTTGAAGATAAAAAAAGTAATTAGAAATGCGGGGGATATGTTATCTATTTGCAATTAATATATAAAGATGATGATCGCCGTAATTAAAGAAATCAGCTTAAATTAATAAATTTTAAAACTAATTTTGAGGTTAATTCGGAATAAATATTTCTTTTGAACTTTAATTTAGTATATTTTTGCAAACTTATTCAGAAATAAAGAACTTTTACATATTTTCTATAAGTGTTTATTGCGTCAATGAGAAGTAAGTTTTAATAAGTTATTCATAAAAGAGTAAGTAGCATAGAAATATGGATAAATTTTTAGGGAATCGGAATTAGTTCATGATGATGATGATGATCTCTAATTATCTTAAAATCGTCAGAAATAGTTGAAATTAATAAAATTTAAAACAGTTGTTGAGTTTGACAATGAATTCATCTCACATTTAAATAGTAAATAAAACATTTTTGCAAACCTTGAGAGGAATAAAATTCCTTAGAGTTAGTACGATTTTAGAATTTGATAAATGTGAGTTCATTTGATAAAACAAGTAATCGATAGCATAGGGATATGGCGGGATCATTTGGGAATCAGAACATTATATCATGGTGATAATTTTCATGATCGAAGCAACCAGCCGAAATTAATAAAATTTAATATTATTCTTGGGGTTAATTAGGAATATATTTTGCAATTGAACCTTAAATTAATTAAACAAAAACATAATTTGTAGGGCAGAAAAAGAATTCCTACATTGTTTAGGCCCGAGAAGGGATAGATATTAACTTTTTTTCTTCAGCTGCTTCTACAGTTAATATTAAAGTTTTGTAACAAATATAATTAAACCAATTTAAATAAAAAAAATAAAATAAAATTCAATGAATATGATACTTAAACTACCCTATAAAAGTACAGTTCGTTCAAATGAAATGGAAATAAATCTCATTTTTGCACATTTTCACCCCTTTTAAATTTCGAATTTTTTAATAAATGTTCTTAGAATGTTCTCTTCATTTATATCTTATAACTAACTTCCATTCCAAATTTCATGAACACAAAAATCGCAATGTTAGTACGTTCTTTGCTCCTGCACTTCTTTTGGGGTATTAGCATGGACATAAGATATAATAGCCTATGTTGGAACAGGGACTAACACCATCATTTTGATACCTTTATTTTTATAATCTGTTTGATACTTCCTGAGATTGCGTAGAAATCGCCATTCAGAACGTTTTTTAGAATGCTTTACACGCATTTTCACTCCTTTTAAATTTTGAAAAAGTTTTTGTTACAAATATAATTAAACCAATTGTAATTTTAAAAATAAATTAACATTAAAAAAATATGATACTTAAACTACCCTAAAAACTTACAGTTCGTACAAATGAAATGGAAATAAATCTTAGATCTTCTGAAAGGTTTGTATTTTCCATGTACCTTTGTATATACCTATCATAAACATAATACAAAATATTTTCAGCTTGTGAGGCTTAAAAGTGGAAAAAGACTTTATCGATTTTATTTGGCCCTGAGAGAAAAAAAATTAAATACTTTGATAGAAACAGATGTCTTAATTAAAGTTCTTTTTAAATATGGATAGTTACGTGTCTTAATATATAAACGATAAATTATTTAAATTAACAATTCTTTTAAATTTTTATAAGTCCACAACTAATAAGACATCTTTTAACCCTCCGACTGTCTTGGAAAAGGGCAAAATTGTAATGTTGTTTTCTCTGCATTTAGTTTTAAAATGCTAAAAAAAATGATTCTTTGAACATTTAAAAAAAAAAAAAACTTAATTACGAATATGAATCCAATCCTCAAGTTTCATAAGATTAACCTTTTTATAAAGATTGTGAAAACAAGAACAACTTGAGTAATGAGCTACATCGAAATATGCATGTTTTCCGATATATTGCGTTGAAAATCGTATTTCCCAGCAATCGCGTTGATAAACAATATGCGTTTCATTCCTTTGCGTTCCATTAAAATATAGACCATGGAAGCAATAATTTAGCTCAATGACAATATAAAACATACAAAACTAAAAACATTTTACTACTTTTTGCAATCATTTCACGATTTCTTAAAACAAGTTTGTTTGATTATGAAATGCTAAGTGTTTAATTATGAATGTTTCGTTTGAGATTCACTACAATATAGACCATGGAGATCATTGAAAATATAACGATCAGAACGAGCTCTCTGCATTAAAACTTTCTTAAGAAACGCCGATTTAAGGCAAGCGGAGGTGTGTAATAAATGCTATTGTTATATATATTTGTTAGAATTTTTTATTTTCGGGCTGTTTTAATTTTTGTTCACAGCCGTGGAGGACTGTTGAGAATAACTTCATTGTTATTCTTAAAAAATATATTCTTTCAAGTGGCATCATCTTTATAATAAAAGCCTAAGTCATGTAACTATAATTAACAGTTCCGGGCAACCCGCTTCACTTTTTATATGCCAGGCGGCCAATTTAGCACTTTAATGTTAGCCAGGCGCAGGTGATAAGTCGCCAAATATTATATAGATTATTATTATAAAGCGTTTGGCTGTCATCAACAGTTTGCAACAGGATAAAACTGCGTAAAAGTTACACTTTTAGAGAGACATTTTAGAAACTTTTATTCAAAAAATTATAATGTTTGAGAGGCTAACTACATTCAAATATCTATTTACTTTGAGATAAATTCAGATAAAATGACATTGACAGCCCAATATCTGTTTCCACCAAAGTAAACACAAAAGATTCGTTCTTCATTGAGCAAAATATATATATATATTAATTTATGGAGGTAATCATTCACACAGCGAGTTCTCCAACAATGAATTTTGTGCATAAAAAAATTCACGCCTGTAAGACAATCAAAGTTCAGCATCTCATTCTGTTAGGTAAACTGCTGTACAATTCAACTTGTTTCACGATGTTTTCTTGAAAAACAAACCCAGCTGATACATGAGCTGGGTTATTATAATATTATTACACATATATGTAACTATGTATATACATATATATATATATATATACATATATTATATAATATTATTACATGTAATAATATTTAATGAATCAAACTTCAAATCGCATCGTCAGATAATTTGGCATTTATGTATTATCCGTGGCAGGAGAATTGTTAATCGCCAATCATATTTACCATTGTCAATATCGTATTATAAACATTGGTTTAATATACTTTTATGAAATAAGATCATTAAAAATGGTAAATAATATTGAAGCAATCTAAAAGAACACAAAACAATAATTAAACACTTAACAAAAATGAATGATCGTGACGTCAAATTCACTTGACGTCAGATTCGTTCACGTGTTTGAAGTGAAGTGATTGTCATGAAGTGTCATGAAGTGATTTTTAATTCGACATTTATCTGTATTTTTAATGATGTTTTACAGATTTATTAGTTTTTCTCTAATTAAAATAGCAATTGCGTCATTAAACGGTGACGTCATGATATTAAAAGTTTACAAGCATACAAAAATTGTGATGATGCATTAGAACAATACATCAGTTTCAACAACCGTTTTAACTGAAGGTGTCCATTTTTTTTTTTACTCGGCGTTTGGCGAATAGTTTGGCGATAGTTTTATTCTTCATAGGAAGTGATCGACTTGATAATGGAGAAAACTCTAAAAGGATATTATTAACAATATTGTCTTAATGTAAATGTGGGTATTATTAAAGGTTTTTCACAAAAAAAAAAAAAAAAAAAATCATTGACTAAATCCTATTAGCTAATTGTCTAGGGATCCAATTACGGAAGACTATTTAATAGGTTTAAAATTTTCCTCATTGCTGGACAGATAATTACACCTGTTTATTTTTTTATTAAATATATTCAAAATTGTTAATTGGTCCAAATCATCCAAGCAACCTCATAGCAAATTGGTATATAGTTTTATATACCCTAGATAAATTTAAATAATATAAGTGATCGTATTTACCTACATTCTAGTAGAAGAGCAACGCGAAGCATTAATAAAATTAAATTATAATTCGCGTCAAAAAAAAAGTAATTATTAAATTTGAATAATTACGAATAAAATTAAGAGTTTGCGTTGTGATTTATTTAGATGAACTCTTCCACTTATGAATTAATCTAAAATTTAAGCTGTAAAAAAATGAATTGACACACTTTAAATATTATTAATCAAATAATTACAGAAACTTTTTTTAACTTGATTAAATAATTTATTTACATTGAACAAATCTATATACAGAAAAACATAATATTAATTCAAAAAATAGAAAGCAACACTTTTGTTTGCTTCTCATTATTTTTAAGTATGTTTAATTATTATAATTGTTTCTTTTTGCTAAAAGAAATACTCTCTTTCATTTTTTAAAATTACCTTAATCTTATTTAATTATTGGTTTGGTCGGATCTCAGATAACTCTCTACCATAAAATATCAGAAAAGTATTTTTTTAGATTTTTCATATGAACTTATGTGGTAAAAGAAAATGTGTAAAATAGTACCTTCTTTTAATATACGGGATGGTGGCCTTTATTTGTCAAATTCCGAGTTGTTGCGTTGCTTAGGATCATGGCAATGTGTCATCAGGAACGCATCCTCAATTTGGCTTGTTTAGGATCACTCCGATCTGTACATCAGGAAGACATCCTCAATTTGGCTTGTTTAGGCTCACTCCGATAGGTACCTCAGGAAGACATCCTCAATTAGGCTTGAATAGGCTGGATTAGGCTCGCTCCGCTAGGTCCATCTCGCCTGGGCTTTACTAGGGCTTGCGGGACTCATTGCACGGGCTTTCAGGAGAGCTCTTGCATCCTCTACATCTTTTTTCAGACTATCTTTTTTTAAAACTTATTCTTCTTGCACACCAGTTCCTGCAGTGGGTGGAGCTATTTTTGTCTAGTCCACTGTTATTGGATGTGAGAAGATTTTTTATTATACTTCGATAGGCCTATTAGCTAGCAGTCTGCAAATGGCCCCTAACATATACTTTAATATTATTATCTGCCTTAAAGTTTGGGTGGTCTGAAAAGTCATAAATTTATCCCAACACTTTTATTGAGGCCATAAATTGATTCCAACGTTTTTATGATTTTACGACTTCTAATTATACACTACTTTCCATTGGCTTGTCATAAAACGACACCATGGCGTCTGCGTATTGTTGTTGTCTGAGATCCGAACTCCATTCAATATTATACATTCATTTTACAATACAACAATTTTTTAAAAATATATATTTACTATTTAAAATCAACTTAATAATTTTTGTATGAACTTACACTCTTATTTTACTTAAATATATAAACATTATAATTTTACACTCATAATTATATTTTATAAAAAAATATTTATACAAACAGAAATAACAAATTACGCAATTTTACTTTGATTTAACCAACATGGTGCGGGAACATATCATAGTTATATGTTGCCCAGCATCTCTCCCGGTATCGGAAGAAAAAAAAAATAAAAACTGATTGCTGGTTTTATTTTTTTTTTTAAAGCTTGAAGGAATGTACGTGTCCATATGACTGTGTATCTACACAGTTTTTGATCGAAGACTGTAAAGTTCAATTATGAATGGTTCTGGTATATTTTATAAGAAATTCTTCTATTGTTTCATAACAGAAAGTTCAACACATGATAGCATAGTTGTCTGTTGACATTCACATTTTTAGAAGACCTCTGTACTGACAATCAGACGTTTTTCTCGAAGCCTTTTTTCTTTACCACACACATGTTTACTAATTTTGTAACTTTACAGTTTAAGTGCCCAAAATACATTCAAAGCTATAATTTTGTCTGAAATTAATATGCCGAAATAAACCTCATTATAAGAAAAATAATGGCATACGCATTTGACATATTATTTCATCACATACAACCTTATGACACAGTGTTGTATCTAAAACACATTTTATACTGAATAAAAGTAAATACAATGCTTGTAATATGACATGTTATATTTTCACATAATTAATCTGATGTATTCAAATTATAATCAGAAAAAATATTGTATACAAACTTGTTACATTATTTTATTTATTTGTTACTTCAAACATGTATGATCTGTCAAAATGTACAAGCTAATTCATCTCCTTTAATATATCATTACGCAATGCTTTCCAACTTTACCCGATACGAGAGAAAAAAAAAGAAGAAGCAGGAGAGAATAAAACCAGTTTTTTGACCGTCGCCGATCCTCCCGAAAAGTGGGGGGTGGTCAAGCTACTAATCGCTTTCTGTGAGGTGATTTGTGCTGTGACAAAATTCTACGACTTCAAAAAGTAAGTATTTAAAACCATTTCATGCTTGTAATTACCGTATTAATTAGTATAATTTCTTGATATACTTTCTTCTTAACTCACTGTGCATGCCTGTATGTAATTTTAAACATAATCTATGCATAAACAGTGTATGTATTTGTATCGTATCTAATGTAAACCTTCTGCTTTTTTTTTTTATTTTGCAGGGGAAAAATGGCGATTCTAGCATGTGCATTCTCCTGCCTCATACTGGAACTGACGCGAGGGTGGCTTTTTATGCCTCCAGGTTTAAACTAAATCAAATTGCCTTTCAGGATTAAAAAAAAATATATAATTTTCTTTAACTGATTACATTGTATATTTTTAGACCTTTTTAACAAACACAAATTTTGATTCATGATATTGTTTACTATTAAAATGTAAACAACACGGAAAAATGACTTCTACGGCCTCTCAAAAATGCAAAATATGCATTACGCTGACCTTAAAAATGCACCTTCATTTAATACTATTAAATAGTGTTGTCAGAAAATGCCATTGACGAAGAAGAGAACAATTTTTTTGTCTTAAATTATTATTTATTTAGCCAACAATTCTATCTTAAAAGATTGTTAAATTTTCATATTTATTTATTTACTGAATGAAATAAAAAATTATTTATTCAAAATTTTATTTATCATTAACATTCCGTATGTGAATTCTACTATCTAGAATTTAATGATATGTTTAAAATAAAAGATAATAAATTATTATTATTAATCCAACATTAATAATTATTATTTAATTATAAAAAAAATGTACTTAATACACTTGTATAATTTAAAAAAAAAAAAACAAAAGTAAATGATAATTACTACGTAAAATCGTATGCAGCCCTCTATGAGTACCCGGCCGGACCAAAGAACTTCTGCCAGCAGAAAAAATCTTTGTATACTCACAAACAACCACATCCAATTTTTTTTATAGATCAAGTTTTTAAAATAATTACTGTACGTACTATAAAAAAAATTAAGTAAGTAAATTTATTAAGCCATACTACATATTTTAATAAAATTAAGGCCAATATATATAAATATATTTATTTATTTATTTTGTTTTCTTATGTTAAATTGGCCAAATTATATAAAAAAAAAATTTATGAACTCACACCCTCAAATTTATCAATACTATGTATATTTATATGTGTTAAATTTAGAATTGCATTTAATTCTAAGGGAAAGTAAAGAGAAAAAAAAATGCTTAAATTCTAAACTAACATAAATTTATAAAATATTTTATTTAAAAAAAAAAATCTAATTTCTAGCTGATTTCAGCAAGATGTCATTTAATATTTATATTAAATAATTTTGCTAATACATTTTATTAATTGTTAAATTCGCATATTTTTATATATACAATAAAAATATAATAGTCTTACATAAAATTTTACACTACAACAATGTTATTAATTAATTTAACTTGAATTTAAGCCTACTTTAATTCTAATTGAATACCGTTAATAAAAGTAAATTAGCTTATCAAGTTAAATATAATATAAACTATGTTTGTCTAATGTTAATTTTGCTGAAAATTCCATAAATTTTAACTGTAAATGCTAATTGCTATACCTTTTGTTATTTATTTTGAAAACAACACGAACTTATATTTTTATTTATTATTTTTTTATTAAATCTAGGAACTATACACTGAGCTAGACACTCCATAAATGTGTAAAACCTAAAAATCAAAAATTTTCCTCAAGAAAACTCGAAATGCTGCTTTTTTACAATATAATATTACTAATTTTATTGTTTCTGAGCATAACGTCTAGTAATTATACCATACTTAATTTTTTCTTCGATTCCTTTTTCAGCCAAGAATCCTGAAATTTATGCCTAGGTGGACCATATATTGATGTATCTGTGAATTGATAAATTTTCTACAAAAATTTTGTTGGTGTTGGTGCATACCCAGCCGTAGGCCAAAATTGTACCCTATACAGAAAGCCTTTGGTGAGAAAATTTCAATTTTACTTCAATTATTTATTTGTGTATTTTTACTATTATTTTTGTGTGCAATCATGTTGAAATAACTTGCCTTGTCCATTGTTATACATATATGTGTTTTTTTTTAAAAAAACCAATGAGCTACACCAAAATCCTTTTTTTAAAATTTTTTTATAACACTTTTGTTCATAAAACTTATCCCTGCTGTCTAAATTCTAGACTTTAGCATATAAGTTGTACTTGAACTACCGGAACAAATCTTAGCACTTTTTGTATATTTTATTATATTTAGGCTTATAGCTGACCGCTATCCTAATATAGAGTGCACTAATAATTTATTCCTTGTCAACCATATATTTATATAAAAAAAATATATATATGAGTATGCTATAAAGCTGTTCTAACTACCCTGAACCTATAGCTTACACCTACTCATTTTAAAGAGTAATTCTGAAATTTTGTCATCTAAATTGTAAGGCTATTAGCAAAGGCTACCCTTATAGAAGACAGAAAAAATTCTCTTTTTTTTTTTTTTTTTTTTTTTTTTTTTTTTTTTTTTAAATTACTCCAACATTATTTACTATTAAATTAATTAAGTTTTAATGTTATTTGGCTTTGTTAAGATTTTATATTTTCTAATTCATATTCGAAAAGAAAAAAAATATATAACTTTTGCCTGGAGCGAAATATTTCACTGCTCCATTGAAGTTTTGTGAAGCACATTACATAATTTTATAAGTATGTTTTCGGGTGCGCCCTGCACATTTGCTCAATATTGTAACCCTGAGACAAATTGGCGTTCCCATGTTCCTATCCTTTCTTATTATTATTTTGAATTTTAAAAAGGCAAGTTATTAATTTTGTTTCAATTTTTTTTTTTTATCTAAAAAGAGAAAAATTTATTTTTAAATTTTGAAAATTTTTTTTAAATTTTGAAATTCGATTAATTATGCATTTTGATTTATTTTTAATACCAATTCATATACCTTACTTGTCCCTTTGATCATCAGTTTTACCCTTATTTTTATACTTTTTTGGATACTTTTGAGCATTGTCTTTTAAATTCTCATTTTTATCCTCATTTGGATAATAACTGGCATGACTCTGAGGTTGACTATTCCTATATGGCACATGCTGAGGGAAGTAATTTGGTGGGGGTGGGGGATATGGAGAATATCCATAGTAACCACCTGTGGGTGCATAAGATTGAAAATTCCACTGCTGGTTTGGGTTAACAAATCTAGGATTAAAATTCGCTCTCGGTTGATACTGTCCATTATAAGAGTACCTTTTATTAAAATGCCGACCTGCGAAATCTCTGCTATCCTTATATGTATTTTTATTATCATTTTTGTACCAGCACGTTTCTAAAGTATGCGAATTTTTTTTACATAATTCGCACCATCTGCTTGATGCAGTATCTTTTGTTTTAACTTTCAAATTGTTTATTTCGGAAGTCAAAATTTTAATTTGCTCCGCGCTTTCCATATTTAATTTTAACAATTTGTCCAAATTTTCCTCAGTGGAGGTTTTTGTAATCGAATTAATTTCCTTTGATGCAACTTGATTGTATGCATCTTCCATTTGTTTCGCAAATTTACATGCGTCGTTGAAATTTTTCGGCGCCATTCTTCGAATGTCCAAACTTAAATCTGCCCTAACTGATTCTAAAAATCTTGTGAATTTTATCATTTCAAATAAACTACCATTACCGTTGTCAATATTTTGGCCACTTTTATCTAGGTAAAGTTTTGCAGCCGCATTGAATTCACTGATAAAATCAGCGATAGTCTGCGCAGGTTTTTGCCTAAGAGAAAAAAAATTGCTTTGAGCCGCCGAAAAACTTGTTTTAGTAGAAAAAGTATCGATTAATTTTTCTTTAAATTTACCGTAATCTTTTTCTGTATTAAGATTTTCTTCATTAGCTAATTTATCTCTAGCACTACCGACTAATTTCGTTTTCAAGAGCGCTAGTTTCGAAACATTCTCTAATTCCGTTTGTTTAATTAGATTATCGAATTCGTTCAAAAAGAATTTAATATTCGACTCTTTCTTTCCGTCAAAGACGGGGATACAATTCAACAGCGTATCAACACTAGGTTGAGTCATTGTATTCTTTTTAGTTTTTTGTAGCGAATAATTTAGAGAAATAATTTTATTTTTCTGTCCTCTGGTTTTAACTCCAGAAGTATTTAAATCTACACTTCTCCTTTTAAATTTTCGCTTATTGTTGGGCATAACCTTTTAACAGAATGTTTCTGTTTATCATACTTTTTTTTTTTTTTTTTTTTTTTTTTTTATATTGCCACATATGTATGAAAATATTCTAAATTGCATAAATACATAAAAACAACAACACTAAAATTTAAAAAAAAATTTCTTAGGAGATGAAGTTGTTTTGTAGATTATTCTTTTACACACATAAATACCCCTAAAATATTTATAATACACGTATATATAGAAAACAACATAATTTCATTTAACAGAAAAATATCTGTCTTTTTCTACAGAAAAAAACAATCTTATTTTTTTTTTTTTTTTTTTATAAATATTGTACTACTACTTCGTAGTACGACTCATAAATTTTCTTTTGTATCAAGGTGATACAATTTCAAAAATCGTGATCTATTGACATTTCAATCATTTTTATATCAGACATATTATAAAATTTTACTCATTATTCTTATTATTATTATTATTTATACATTATATAAAAAAAAAATTATTTTTACAAATGTGTCATCTGTGATGTGAATGCCATTATTTTTCGATGGTAACTGAGATCCAACCACAAGAGAAAAGAGAGAAAAAAAAACAAAATTGTAATTCCTAAATTTACCTATTATAAATCCCAGAATTATTTTTTTATTTCCTTTTTTTTTTTTACTAACATATATTATTCATTTTATTTATATAAAATTATTATATGTGTGTCAGTATTGTTACAATAATAAAATTAATTTTAATAAAATTTTAATCAATTAAACTTACATACCTACAATATCTTTAAAATTGTGACATTAAAATAATACTTAAATTTATTTTCCGTTTTTATTATTATTATTATTATTATTATTATTTCTAATGACCTCAGATGAACGTTCCTGAGTCATAGCACCATTGTACTTAATGAACGTTCCTGAGTCACGGCGCCATTTGTACTATGAAGGGGGGATGCTGGACAGATAATTACACCTGTTTATTTTTTTATTAAATATATTCAAAATTGTTAATTGGTCCAAATCATCCAAGCAACCTCATAGCAAATTGGTATATAGTTTTATATACCCTAGATAAATTTAAATAATATAAGTGATCGTATTTACCTACATTCTAGTAGAAGAGCAACGCGAAGCATTAATAAAATTAAATTATAATTCGCGTCAAAAAAAAAGTAATTATTAAATTTGAATAATTACGAATAAAATTAAGAGTTTGCGTTGTGATTTATTTAGATGAACTCTTCCACTTATGAATTAATCTAAAATTTAAGCTGTAAAAAAATGAATTGACACACTTTAAATATTATTAATCAAATAATTACAGAAACTTTTTTTAACTTGATTAAATAATTTATTTACATTGAACAAATCTATATACAGAAAAACATAATATTAATTCAAAAAATAGAAAGCAACACTTTTGTTTGCTTCTCATTATTTTTAAGTATGTTTAATTATTATAATTGTTTCTTTTTGCTAAAAGAAATACTCTCTTTCATTTTTTAAAATTACCTTAATCTTATTTAATTATTGGTTTGGTCGGATCTCAGATAACTCTCTACCATAAAATATCAGAAAAGTATTTTTTTAGATTTTTCATATGAACTTATGTGGTAAAAGAAAATGTGTAAAATAGTACCTTCTTTTAATATACGGGATGGTGGCCTTTATTTGTCAAATTCCGAGTTGTTGCGTTGCTTAGGATCATGGCAATGTGTCATCAGGAACGCATCCTCAATTTGGCTTGTTTAGGATCACTCCGATCTGTACATCAGGAAGACATCCTCAATTTGGCTTGTTTAGGCTCACTCCGATAGGTACCTCAGGAAGACATCCTCAATTAGGCTTGAATAGGCTGGATTAGGCTCGCTCCGCTAGGTCCATCTCGCCTGGGCTTTACTAGGGCTTGCGGGACTCATTGCACGGACTTTCAGGAGAGCTCTTGCATCCTCTACATCTTTTTTCAGACTATCTTTTTTTAAAACTTATTCTTCTTGCACACCAGTTCCTGCAGTGGGTGGAGCTATTTTTGTCTAGTCCACTGTTATTGGATGTGAGAAGATTTTTTATTATACTTCGATAGGCCTATTAGCTAGCAGTCTGCAAATGGCCCCTAACATATACTTTAATATTATTATCTGCCTTAAAGTTTGGGTGGTCTGAAAAGTCATAAATTTATCCCAACACTTTTATTGAGGCCATAAATTGATTCCAACGTTTTTATGATTTTACGACTTCTAATTATACACTACTTTCCATTGGCTTGTCATAAAACGACACCATGGCGTCTGCGTATTGTTGTTGTCTGAGATCCGAACTCCATTCAATATTATACATTCATTTTACAATACAACAATTTTTTAAAAATATATATTTACTATTTAAAATCAACTTAATAATTTTTGTATGAACTTACACTCTTATTTTACTTAAATATATAAACATTATAATTTTACACTCATAATTATATTTTATAAAAAAATATTTATACAAACAGAAATAACAAATTACGCAATTTTACTTTGATTTAACCAACATGGTGCGGGAACATATCATAGTTATATGTTGCCCAGCACTCATTAATGAACGTATTGCAACTGATAAGCAAACAAACAAGAATCATAAATGTTTAAGTGAGCTAAGCGGTTTTTCCGAAAAAAAAAACAAAAAAAAAACAACTCAACTAAAAATATCGAAATGCTGCGATGATCGCAAAGTGCTCTTGATTTCTCTCCTCTTTTGAATCTTTTGAATTTCTTTTTAATCTCTTTTGAACTCAGAATCTCCTGTTTTGGCGAAGAATTAAGCATATAAGTTAAAATTGTGAATAAAAGTAACATGTTGCAATGCATAGTATTCATCTAAGGGAGACCAAACTGGTCGCCAGGGGAGGCTAGTGAGTGATGTTTACTGTTTAGATTTTATTTTCAATCGTATAGCGTGTGTTCTTTTTTACTATTAGCTAACAAATTTATTAGGATTTGAAGTCTCACAGTATTTTCGTCACTACTTAGTTATCCCGTCTACCAATTTCTCCAAATTATATAAATCGCCAAAACATTCGCCGAATTATACAAATTAACACACATTTTATTTTAAATAACGAAAGAGCAAATAAATTATTATAACATTAATAAAAAATGCAAATAAAACGTCGAAATAAAAATCACTTGATGACGTAAATACATGTAACTTGCTTAAAGTCAAGTGAGTGTGACATTTAGATCAACCATTATTGGCATTTAATATAGTCTGGTGATAGATTTTTGGTCGAACTAGTAGTACCGTATTTTTTTATTTATAAGAAATTGAAGGTTACAATAAGGTAAAATAGTTAATTGACAATATGTTTTAAAATGGCATTGTTAGTACTAACTTGCATGTTTTTTGTCAAATAGTTCTTCAGATTTTGTGAATGAAGTTCATATGCATATTCTATGCCATTATTTTACCGATTCAATTAATAATTTCTTGCAAATTACGTTTGAATAAAAATGGGCCGTGGCTTTTAAAACTATTTATCCTACCTGACGCTATTAGTCAGATAAAATAAAATTTATTACTTCATAATCCTTTTTATAATGCAATGCTACACCATTCTTTTAAAAATGCAAACACGTCATTCTGACGGGCTAACTTCTAGTGGAAAAAAAAGGGTGTTTATAAATTAGTTAAACAAAAAGAATGATATATTACTTGTAGTTTTACAGTTGAATTATGAGAGTCCATGTGATTATAAAAAATAGAAACATCGAAAATTTACTTTTTTAAACAAATGTAGCATAAACAGTTTCAGCTGCGTAATTGGGTGCATATAAAGAAGTGTACCAAAATAATATAAATTGTAATGTTAGTGTTAATGTTGTTAACTTATCATGTTTGCCTATTAAACCTGATTGTTGAACATGGAAACATTTACTTCAGGATACGCAGCATCTGGAAAATCTATGTTTTGAGTTGAGAAAATTGTTAAATACACATAAAAACAAAAATTCAAAACGTGAAAATTCGTGGCAGCAAAAGAAACTTTCTTTTTATAAATGTTTCTTTAAATCTCGAAAATTCATTGGTTTCTGAGCTTTTTAAGGTTAAAATAATAATTTTAGGAATCCTGAGTAATTCGGAAAAGGTTATTGAATGTTTTCATTTGTTGTTATATTATATATTCCTAGACTAAGAAACGTTTGTCTTTTTAGATGTCGTAATTATATAAATACGTA
This sequence comes from Maratus speciosus, assembly GCA_963932465.1. Classification (NCBI taxonomy): domain Eukaryota; kingdom Metazoa; phylum Arthropoda; class Arachnida; order Araneae; family Salticidae; genus Maratus; species Maratus speciosus. Next base: position 441,474,907 of record OZ010793.1, read on the forward strand.
GCACCTACAGCCGTCGTCTGGTCTGTCCGCAGATAACAACACGAAAACTACCCAACTGAATGGTTTGAAATTTAATATACATAATCAATGCAGAATTTTGTCGAGTCATTTCAAATTACAAGAAAATCGAGTCAAAACTTAAAAAGATATTAATAAAAAGTTTTCTTTATTCTATTAAATCCTATCCTATGTAATTCATTCAATATTATCCCGTGATAGGTTGCTATAGTGATTACGTCCTGTTTAAGATAGAGTCACATTATTCCGATATCACCGAATTTAATGTATATAATCGTAATAAATTTTTGTATTCATACATTTTTGAGTAAGAGTGCAACAGCTATTTCACCAATATATAAATATGTGTAAAACAAGTTGGAGTACGAACGCCACGTTTGTCGAACGTTTGCCACGTTCGACGTACAATTTCTGACTTGTTAAATATAAGCAACGAGTTATGATATCGCTGGTAACTCTATCAAAGGTTATTTCATGTTTTCGCGCGTAGATATATTATATTTTCCAAGATTAAGAAACATTTGTCTTTTTCACAGTTAATATTTGACAATTATTCATTACACTTAATATTTCCTAGCTGGTGTTGCCCGGTGTTTTTTTCATGTAGGATTAGAAAAATCAAATTTAAAATTAAACACCATACGGAATATGAATGTCTCGCAAATATGCTGTCTTTTTTAATATATTGAAAGGCTTGAGAAATTTTGCTTTTATACCAGTATTTATAAAAATATTTCCTAAGCCTAAAGAAATTTACTCTTGATTCTTGATAAAAAAAAAAAAAAAAAAAAAAAAAAAAAAAAACTGAAAAAGAAATGTAAATTTGAGAAAAGCCCTTCATTGTATCACTTCCTCTTGTATAAGTCATACAATAACCATATATTCATTTTAAATATGATGCCATACGTGAATTAACCTTTATTATTCACAACCAAAAAGAAATGGTGCATCTAGTATTTGTCGAGAATTAAATAAAAATCATGTACTCGTGAGTTCATAATTAACTTTCATATTTTAACGGGCTACTGTAATTTGTGGCTCAGCCATTATACATGTTAGGATACATTGCCGTTACATCTTTTTACGCGTGAAGTCTTCGCTATGGTACTCCATTGTGGAATTTGGTAATTTTTGAAATTAAATTTTTGAAAAAGACATAATCATTAGATTTGAAATTTATATCAAGTGGCATTGATTAGATAAAAAGCCAATCGTCAGCAATGCGTAGCTTTGTATATTAAAGAGGATTATTCAGCTATGAAATTGTTCAACTAACTTCTGCCCGCCCAGTATATGCGTATTTAAAACTATATTGAAATATATTGCATTATACATTAAACATAAACCTTATTTGATAAATATTTATTAAAAATAATTTATACAAATATTTTGTCGGCTGCTCTATTTTCATGTTAACTCAATAAAACATCAATAAATCAACTATAGAGCAGAAAATCTAATACATGGAATATAAAATATACAATTTTGTTAAATATAAGCCTTTATATTATACAATGAAATAAACACTCTTATAGACAAACTTAACTATTTTCGAAAGAAGTTCTGGGGAATCTTCTAACCTTTGAAACGAAATACCTTTCTAAAGCAATCAATTTCAATATAACAGATTTAAACGTCAATAAAGAAAGCATTCCGAGAAGCTATGCGAGAACTGTCATTTTAAACGAATATATCGCAACATAAAATTGACGCACTTTATTGAGATTTAAGTGAATCTGCCGAAAGAATATATAGGATTTCGTTTTCGACTGAGTATTTTTTCTTGTTACTCTAATGCAGATCAACTTTTTTGTTATATATAGTCTTATCTGCTTGAAAAATGACATATATTGGATCACACAAGAGGATTGTTCGTTGAAAATATGTTTGACATTTGTTGATCGTTGATCAAATTATGTGGACGTATTTTTAACAACTACGTAGGTATTTTTTATTTCGTATTTTTATTTATTTCATTTTATAATTTTTTTATATAAGAGATTAAGATAAGACATAAACAACGTAACGATGAATTATTTTCATGGGAGAATATTTACTAAAGGAAAAAATCCTAAATCATATTAATTCTTTAGATGAATTTCATTTGAATATCAAAGTTAAATGTAATTCTAATGGAATCGTTTAGAAAGTAATTCTGTTTTTTCCCAAAAGTGTAGCTACTTTTATTGTTAGTCACTGTTTATTGTTTGTAATCATGCCTTATAATAATAAATGAAAATCCTTTACACTGAATAATTATTTTTTTTATTTCTTAACTTTCAGTTACATTAGGCACCGTAGAAAGAAATTTCTTAACGTATAAAAATATAATTACAAAAAAAAAAAAAAAAAAAAAAAAAAAAATCATACATTAACCCTTTATGTACTGAATGAATTCATGAAAATTTTATCTTCTAAAGAATTTTTCGTGAATTTTTGAAACTACATTAGAATATTTACATAATCACTTAATTAATTTTAGAAGGATTTTAGAAGGATTAATTAAATTTTAATTTATAGGAAATTTTGTGCAATACTTATAACCACTCAAATCTTTCATTTTAAATATTTTTTTTAGTATTTTGTAGAATTAGGAAATGTACAAATATAATATTCTTACAATAGAAACAATAGAAATATGGAAATATTTCCTAATTGAAAAATCCCCCCCCCCCCCCCCCCCCACAACGCCAAGAAAGTTGAAAAGATGCAAAGGCAAAAGGAATCATCCTTTTGAAAATATTTTTGTTTTGTGTAACCAATAGTGCTTTTGGAACAAGATAAAGTAATGCGTCTGTAACTGAATTTTATAACAAGTTATTTTAATGGTACTTATAAGTACCGTCAGTAGAAAAAAGGTTAACAACTTAGGAGTTACCCACGATTAAGAAAAGCATTCTCTATTTTTCGAAACTCATACACCAGTATACTTTGGAGATTTAAAGAAGTATATATATATATATATATATATATATATATATATATATATATATATATATATATATCCTTTTTTTTTTACTGCTGCTGATTTTCGAAAACGTTTCCAAGTAATTTTCACAGTGAATTAATCCGTTTTCACAACACGAAATATTTATAACGTGCTATCAATTCTCAATTAAACTTTTCGAAATTCAACAATCATATTTACAAACAAACATTATAAATTAACAGCATTAACATTATCATCAAAACCAATATTATTTCGTTACTCTTGCATATATAACTTCAATTAAGCAGCCGAAAATGTTTAATTGAGAATTGAAGGCAAGCTAAAACCAGATATTCCGGTGTTCAGAAAACTGATTAATACACTATAATAACTACCGGGAAACGTTTTCGAAAATCAATGGCCGTAAAAGAACTTTATTTTTATAAATGTGCGCCTTTAGATCTCAAAAATGTATTTGTATTGGGGATTTTTAAAGAAAGAATTTTTTTTTTTTTGGGGGGGGGGGATCGTGGGTAGCTCGGAAGATGTTATTGTACAATGTATCCATAATTAAATTATCCTATTTTAAATTTGTCTTCGGACGACGCTATTTTTCAGAATGTTTCGAAATTTTGCAGAAGTCATAATGTATTTGTATTGGAGATTTTTAAAGATAGAAATTTTTTTGGGGATCGTGGGTAGCTCGGAAGATGTTATTGTACAATGTATCCATAATTAAATTATCCTATTTTAAATTTGTCTGCGGACGACGCTATTTTTCAGAATGTTTCGAAATTTTGCAGAAGTCATAATAAAGGTATGGGAATTTGTTTGAGCAAAAAGAAATTAGTTCAAAATTTCGCCGCCAGAGGTAGTTTTTTAACGAATCATACATTTATCATACATTTACAATAGTTAAAAAATTTTATTAGAACCAAACATGTTCTGCATGGCTGTCATCATTTTTAGGTACTATCTGGAATCGCATGATATCATGTTCAACAGTTGACCGCGGTGTGTTCTGGGAAATGCTAACCAAGAAACTACACCTTAGTGTAAAAATGAATAAAATCTAAGTAAGCAACAATCGAAAGAGTATATTGAAACACATTTGCTCACACGTAAATTATCTGCCCTTGTCTCCACGTTATCGAGATATACAGAGTTAGCACAAATGAATGACCGGATTTTGAAAATTTATATTTTCAAAACTATTACACGTATTATAATTCACTAGCTGACCCGCCCGGCGTTGCCCGGGCAGAAACTATGCCGGGACTGTCATAGAAAAATATATCGCTGGAGTGGACTTCATAAAAAAACCCACTGAATAATATTTATTTAGCACAGGTGTCATATACACATCACGCCAACATAACTACATATCCACAGTTATGCTCCGGAACGTTTAAATCAGCAATTTGGATTTCAGAAGCAATGCGTTCGCCCATGCGACGGTTATTAAGCCTATTTTTGCGATCGCTTAAGCTCTGTGTTTGACGCCGTTCTCGATCCAATCTATTTCGATTTTCTCTTCTTAATGTGGCTTCTTGTTCACTTTCAAGCATTCGCCGAGATCTTTTACGGGCATTTCTAACGATATTGTGAAGTTCAATAATTGCAGCGAAAGAGAGAGCGTAAATAAATAAACGCGAAACGTAAATAAAACTAATTTACCTCCGACTAAATCCTGTCAAATATCTTTTGCACAATGAACAATGATATGCGTTTCTCGGGCGTTGCCATGCTTCAGTACGTTTAAATCAGTAATTTGGATTTCAGAAGTAACGCGTTCGCCCATGCGATTGGTTATTAAGCCTATTTTGGCGATCACTTATGCTCTGTGTTTGACGCCGTTCTCGGTACAATCTATTTCGATTTTCTCTTCTTAATGCGGCTTCTTGTTCACTTTCAAGCATTCGCCGAGATCTTTTACGGGCATTTCTAACGATATTGTGAAGTTTCATAATTGCAGCAAAAGAGAGAGCGTAAATGAATAAACGCGAAACGTAAATAAGCCGAATTTACCTCCGCCTAAATCCTGCCAAATGACTTTTACAAAATAACCAATGAGATCCGTTTCTCGGGCTTTGCCATTAAACAATAACAAATAATCGAGATTTCTGTGCCTCGTACGTTAGCGTAATATATATATATATATGATATATGAAAATAAAGAGGATCATTTCAAGTTTTTCTTCAGTTACAAATGTTGGTGTGCGAACCTTTTGTAACACGACTAACACCAAATCTTTAATCAAGTTCGTTCCACACATATGGCAGTTCTGCACAGTCAACCATTCTTAACGCAGCAGTGATGAATTAAAACACTAAATAATGCATCACAAAATAATGCTAAATGATGCATAAGTGCTGCATTATTAAGTGTTTTAATGCATCAGTGCTGCATTAAGAATCGTTGACTGAACACACAATTAAAGGATTAATTCGAGACATCTTTTCAATATGACACGCCTAAAATTCACACAGAGACTAAAACGAGAATGAGATGTCTTACTGTGTTCTATATTCAAAATGTATGTTCCAGGCTGAATAAAGTCACGTGGCAACGATAATTTACCCAAAGAACTACTAATTGACAAGAAGGGAAGCTACTACTGCTTTAAACCATGAACTATTTCGCTCGCTGGCTTCCGGGGTTTCGTCCCTTCTTAAAGGTAAATGTTTTATTTTGTAAATTTTAAAACTTTATATCTCAATAACGGGGAGACGAGGGCAAATAATTTATGAGTGTATAAACAAATTTAAATATGCCCTTTCGATTGCTACTTATTTAGATTTTTTTTCATTATTACACTATTGGAGTAGTTTCCTGGTAAGAACATGTCATGAAATGCTATCTTTAAGATCAGCTTACGTTAATAAATAAAATTTTTAAACAATAGTAAATGAAATATAGTTTCGTTTGCAGACAACATTAAGGGGTCTGATTACTCAGCTTCGGAATTCTCCTCCATAATGTTAAGCCTATGGACTTTTGACGCATTCGTACACTGTTAAAAATTTTGCAGCATTTTGGCAGGTCATTCGACCGTTTTTTGAAAAATCGGTTTCATAACCATAATTTATCTATATTCTGACCATAAAATGGCCAATAATATGGTCAGAATAGTGTTAAAATTACAGTTGTGTAACCGTTTTCGGAAAAAACGGTCAAATGACCTGCCAGAATGGTGCAAAATTTTAACGGTGTATATTTAAAATATCTTCGCAGAAAATTCATATTTTTAACATTTTCTTCTTGTGTACTCTTCTTAAAGGATGACTCTTTTTCTTCTTAGTTTTCGAAATATTTCTAAAATATGCTGAATTTTATATTTTATGTATTAAAAGTTGGCGATCTGTGAGTAAGATTTTACCACATCCTATAAAATTAAGCTTATATTTTAGAAATATTTTGAGAACAAAGAAAAAATGAGACATCTTTTAGGAAGTGCACGCAAAAAATAGAAGTTTAAAATATTAATTTCCCGAGGAGATATTTTAAATATACGAATGCATCAAATGCCCATAGACTTTACATTAGTGAGGGGAAATCGGAAGCTGAGTGACCTGCGCCCTTAAGGTATGATCGTTTAATTATGGACACCCTGTAAATATTTTCATTCGTTATCATATTATGATTTCATAGATTTAAAAAAAAAAATTGTCTTTTTTTTACAGTATTTTAATGGAAATTTTTCTTTCTAAAATCATGAAACTAAACTCTGTGGCTATACAATCCAAGAAGGATCTGGGCCGACAGTGCCCATCTCTGTTTTCCTGACCCTGGGCTCCGAGGTGCTATGCAGCATGCGTTCCGACCAGGTGGTCAACCTAACGCGAGACCCTTGGTGTTTAGTTCCCAAGCAAGCTTGGTACTCATTTTATCGACCCCAAAGGGATGAAAGGCTGAGTAAACCTTGCCCAGTCGGGAGTCGAACTCTCGACCTCCGGTGCGGCAGACAGGCGTGCTGACACTACACCGCTGGGCTTAAAATCATGATAGTTGAAGAAAATTTTGATGAAATTTCCAAAAACTAAAATCTTGTGCATTTATCGCAGCTCTAATGGTGCACATGACTGTATTTCTCTTCAATATATTGTTTGTGCCAAACAAAGGACCGTAAAATTTACCTTAACTGTGCTTTACAAATACATTTATCATACAGAAAAGCAGAAATGAACAAATACAATATCCTAAAATTTCTATAATTAGCTATATTACACTTGATAATGGTTAATAATCCGTAAAGTGTATCCATTAATTCAAAATAACTCTTATAAATGTGCTTAATAAAAAAAATAATACTTTGTAACACCTTTTAATAAAGAGATATCGCAAAAGAAATCTTGTTAAACCTTAAGATTTTATAGATTGGATCTTTTATTACTCAAGTCCCGCAGAGTGGTGCTGTCCAAAACAAGCCGATAATGCTCTGGACAAATCGATGAAAAGATGCTTTCAGTGTTCACACGATATCGATATATAGATAAGAGAAAAATCGATTCATACTCTAAAGTAACAAAAAATATAACAACTTGCTTGAATCAATGTTGTCAAGTGCTTTTGCATTGAAATAATTTTAAAGATATTTTTATTCCTCGATAAAAGAATTGATTAGTATATTATTCAATTGATCGAATAATAATTTATATTTTTCATTTTAAATTTGTTTTAATTATGCAGTGATTTATTACGAGAATGATACAATTTTCATTCAGGCATTAAAAGCAAGTGATTTGTAAAATATAGGGAACAAAAATTGCTTAACTTTGGTAGCATGGAAACATTTTGCTTATTACGAAATTTGTTAGCATAATAATATATAAAATAAAATTTTAATACAAATAATATAGCATTTATCGATAGGAAGCTATCAAACGTTTCTTTTTGTTTGTTTGAATAAATGGCATTCGAGTATAGAATAGGAAGTAACTCAAATACAGTGAAAAGTTTTAATAGTTAAATACTTTTATTTGATTTATGTAACTAATTATCTATTGATTGTTATTATAACACACTGCTAACTGAACTGAATCGTGATCAAAAAATTTAAAAAACACTTCAATTTTCAGTATAATTTTTAAATACTATCGATTTTCCTTAAAACTTACACTGGAAAGGCGTGCAGCGAACATGAAGACAGTGTTGCCAGATTGGGGATTTTTTTGTCCCCAAATTGTTGATTGTCACCGCTTTGTTGAAATAGATATATCCGGACTGTTTAAAAATAGATTAAAAATTCTGGAAATAAGCCGAATAATAATATTTTAAAGAAGTGGTGACAGTCAAATAATCTGAATTAAAAAGTCCCCAATCTGGTGACACTACTTGAAGATGCTTTTGTCAGTTAGTTGCATAGATTCCAAGTATCGTATCCATACTTTTTAATAGTAACCTTCACTTTATTTAAGCACTGTCATCAAATCAAACAAAGATCACTATAAAGTGAGTTGCATAGCTTCCAAATATCGTATCCGTACTTTTTAATAGTAACCTGCACTTTATTTAAGCACTGTCATCAAATCAAACAAAGATTACTATAAAGTGAGTTGCATAGCTTCCAAGTATCGTATCCGTACCTTTTAATAGTAACCTTCACTTTATTTAAGCACTGTCATCAAATAAAACAAAGATTACTATAAGTGAGTATGTAAGGAGAATCCTATCTCTTTTCAAAATTTGTGCCTGACTTACTGACACATGCGCATAACATTCTTTACTGTGTTACATAAATTGTGGACTTCGTTACCAAAATTTCTCGGTTTGCGTTTTTTCAAGCAATCAACGTAATAGTTGTTAGTGCATTGCTTCATGGAGCAGAGAGTCAGTACATAATTCTGCCGAAGCGGCTGGACTGATCAGAGAGCTTTGCGTCTGATCAGAAGCTGTGTGTTGATACACAGCGCCCTATAAAACGTCTTGCCTTCGTTTGTGCCCATATTTTTCTATGGGAGATTGTTGCTATTTTCTACATCCACATCAAATTTGTACGATCATTCCTAATACACGCTATATGCTAAAACATATGAAAATATTCATGAACATATAATACACTGTAAAAAAAATCCGACCAGTTTTCCTGTAGGAATCGGAAAAATAGTTAACTTTATCGTACTGGAAAATTTTCCGACCAAGTTCGGAATAAAATCCGTAAAAAAAGGAAATAGTCAAGAAAACGGTATTTTACGGATTTTATTCCCAGCTGGGTCGGAAAATTTTCCGGTACGATAAGGGCAACTATTTTTCCGATTCCTACAGGAAAACTGGTCGCATTTTTTCACAGTGTAGTTCATGTCATAAAATTTATTTAGAGTCTAATACAAATTTATGACATGGACTATTATAGAATTCGGTAGAACTCGAGTTTTTAATTATACAGGGTGTGCATAATTTAATGACCCTATTTTAAACATATCTACATACGAAACTATTGGTCAGAAAGTTGTGGAATTTTGTAACGGACATAATAAAAGAAAGGGAATTTGTTCGAGCGAAAAAAATATTTTAGTTCTAAATTTTATCACCAGAGGGAATTTTTACATAAATTACACATTTAACCACCGCCCACTGAATTCTAGGTCTGTGCTCTGACAAAAAAATGGCGGCTGTTGTAAGATTTTTTTTTTTTTTCAGAGTTTCTACGATCCGTTCAATTCGAACACCAATATTTTTTTAAGTTTTTACGCTTTATTTTTTTTGCAGGAGGCGGTCTGTATATTTGCCTTTTTAAAATATAATAAAAAATAAAGCGTAAAAACTTTAAAAATGTGTGTTTCATTATAAAATGTCCTCTAGTGGCGAAATTTTGAACTAAGATTTTTTTTCCGCTCAAACAAATTCCCATTCCTTCATTATGTATACGTCACAAAATTTCACAAGTTTCTGACCAATAATTTCGGCTCTAGACAACTTTAAAGTCGGGTGGTTTAATTATGGACATCCTGTAAATTTATTACCACAGTCGTTATAACTAATGCATATTAAACAAAATCGCGCAGAACTTATAAATTATTCATTTAATGAAAGTTTACAGGTTTCTAAAATCATTTTTCGGTGTTTATTATTATTTTTTTAATACAGCTAGTTTTTGTTGGAATATTTTTTAGCCCCCGGTACGGTATGCTATTTCTTTCTCCCAGCTTATTTTGTGTCGTCTTCAAAAAATAACGTTACCTTACAGAAGCCAGCAGTAAAACAAAGCAGTACAATTAAATACTCTATAGCAGTTTTTTTAATTTCTAACCATCGCACAGTTTCAATTTTTATACCGTCGTATTGAAAAAAAAAAGTACTTTTAAATGCAATTTGTTTGAAAACTGTATCTCCAATTATTTTTCAAATATTAATTTTTTTGTAGTTTTGAGCACCATTTGTCTAATTTTGCAACTCAAGTACTCCATTTATGTAGAAAGTAAAGGGAAAATTGTTGAAAAATAGCAATTATATCTTTTTGTTGCCATTTTTTGATAACAACCGAAAGAAAATGTAATTAAAATACGTGCTATTTTGAAAAAATGTAAACGAAAAATTTCTGTTAAAACAAGGAGCTTTTATAAACTATATTTAATTTTAAGTATCTATTGACGCTTTCAGTGTGACGTCAGTTATGACGTTTTGGTTGGAAACAAACGGTTGCTACGCGTCATTTCTTTTTAAATATAAATCGTGGAAAATGTTACCAGTACATATCAAGTATTAAAACACTTAAATGCGAGATACAGATATAAGATATAGCTGCAACACACAAACAAAATAGAAAATATATAGCAGCCGTTTGTTTGGTGTCAGTTACCAACCAAAACGTCATGACTGACATCACGACTGAAATCGTCTATATTAATTTACAAACAAATGAATGCCTATGAATCATTAGATAGCCGTTTTTTTTGTCAAGTTTCTTTAATGACGGCATTTTTTTGTGTATTATTTTGCGATAGTGACATCATATGCCTGGTTTACTGTAGATATTTAAGAGTGGATCGTAAATGCGGAATTCTTAAGCGGATGCGAATGACGTCATTTTACATAAAATATAAGTGTGTGCCTTAAGTCTTAAAATTGAAATAAGTTTTGTACTATTTATATATACATGTATTTTTTTTCATGGAGGGCAACACTAAATTCTGAAAAAGCAGAATTTCTGTTTTCTAGTATTTATTTTCGTACAGTTCGTAAATTTTCTTTCAAATTAGTTTCCCCAGTACACTGTAAAAAAAAATAGTGCCAGTTTTCCGGTAGGAATCGGAAAAATAGTTTCCCTTATCGTACCGGAATAATTTCCAACCCAGCTCGGAATAAAATCCGTAAAATACCGTTTTACTGACTATTTCCTTATTTTTACGGATTTTATTCCGAGCTGGGTCGGAAATTATTCCGGTACGATAAGGGCAACTATTTTTCCGATTCTTACCGGAAAACTTGCAGTATTTTTTTTACAATGTATAAATAACTATTTCTATTTAAATAAAAACGCGTGACATTCGTGAAATAGCTATTTCTATTCGTATATACATACATTTATTTAATTCAATATTGTTTATAATTTCCAGTAATTTCTGTACCGATAATTGTTGATAGTTAAATAAAATGAGTAATTATGTGCCAGTTACCTCAATTAATGAAATACTGTACTAAAATCAGAGAGCTTTATGTGTCATCTGAAGTTTACACAACACCCTATAGAACGTCATGCGTTCGTTTGCGTCCCATACTTTCCTATGTGAGATTGTATAAAATTGAGTTAGAATATAATTCAAATTTATAACATGAACTTTTATATAATTCACTAGAACTTGAGTATTTAATTACAAATTTACTACCACAGTGCTCATAACTAATGCATATTAAACAGGTCGTAAATTGTAGGTGAAACGTGACAAATAACGTGCGTTCGTACGATAACTAGTTTTATAAATATTCAGATCTTGGTGAAATATCTGTTATGTTCTTATGCAAAACTGCATGAATACGAAATTTATTACGGTTATATATATTAAATTCAGCAATGCGGAAATAATATGACTCCATCTTAAATTAGGACGTAATAACCATGGCAACTCAGAATCACTAACTATCATAGTATATCACTGAATTAATTACGTAGGGTAGGATTTAATAGAAAAATCAACATGGCATCCTAGAATCATTACCTATCATGGGATATCATTGAATTGTATAATAGGATTTAATAGAATGGGGAAAAGTTTTATTAATATCTTTTTAAGTTTTGATTCGATTTTCAAAACAATTGAAATGACACGATGAAATTCTGTAACGGTTATTCACAGTAAATTTTAAACCATTCGGTTGGGTAGTTTTTGCGGTCTTATCTGCGGGCAGACGGACATATAGACGGACGGAACACGTAACGATTATAGGTGATAAGTATTTATATAATTACAAATGCACCTAATAAAAACGCGAGATGTTCATGAAACAGCTTTTTCTACTTGTAGAAAAGAAAAAAATAATCATAGCGGTATCATGCATTTAAATTATATTTTTCACATATTGGTACATAATACAAGGTCATATTTTACTTTCTCAACATAATCCACATTGCTTTTTAAATGTTATTTACATACTCATTATTTATTTTATAATATTCGTTTTTAAATTAGATAAATTAATCAATGCCCTTCTATTTACTTATTTTATTTTATATTCACATAGTACTTATTGAGTTTATTTCAATTTTTTCATTCTACTTTAAATAAATGGTAATATTAATCATTTCTTAATTTCTTAAATTAATTTCATTTCTGTTTTATGGGTATAGATGGCAGCACTTAACATTTCTTTTTAATAAACCTAATTACAATATAGTTTTCCTTTTCCACACCAGATGGCATGGTGGCAGTAATTGTTCTGATTCTCGGCAACTCTTGACCACATGTTCTAATAGTCCTAACCTAATCTGTTTGCATCCTTAAATGCTTTAACATTGTGAATCAACTTTATAATGTTTTGGATCGTTCTATGTAATTTAGGTATTGTGCTCTTATATCTTTAATATCCTGTGTAAGGTGTGATTTTCTTTAGATCTCTTGGTATTTTATTTTATTTTATTTTATGATGCGCTATTAGTTGCTAAATTTTGTCATTTTAGGCTTAATGCCGACAAAATTGAATGAAATAACGCATCTTCACTATGAATTAACCAACAAGCACATCTGATGATTCTGTGGGTTATTCATAGTTTTTTATTTTACATACTGGTTTCCTATGTTCATATTTTGTTCATCTATTAGAATTTTACCATTTGTTCATATATTTGTGATTTCATCTTTATTATATATATATATATACATGCATATATTATGCCTTAATCATTTTTCAATTTTTAATATCTTGTGTGAGGGTTATTTTAATTTAGATCTCTTGGTTTTTTATAATTTATTCTGTTTTATGATGCGCTATTAGGAGATAAATTTTGTCATTTTATGGTTAATGCCGACAAAATTGAATGAAATAACGTATCTTCACTATGAATTAAAACTGCAAGCTCCCCTAACGATTTTGTGGGTTATTCATAGTTTCTTATTTTACATACTGGTTTCCTATGTTCATATCTTGTCCATCTTTAGAATTTTATGTCCATATATTTGTGATTTCATCTTTATTATATATATTATTAAGTTAGAAAGTTATATATATATATATATATATATAACCGTAAGGATTCGCTTTTAACTGTACCAATCAATAAGGCGGGGTTTTTACTGTGCTAAAATTGGTTACATGTTTGAGTTGTAATCTGGTCATAGCAATTCTCTTGCTAGGTATGTCTTTAATTTAAATTGTTACAATTTTTTCATACTGTTCATTATAACGGATATTGCATTTATTAATATTTTTTTTAATTCAATTTATTTGGCATGGTACATTTATACTTTTTGGTGTATAGTCGATTGGGTACATTATGGAATTCAATTTTTAGCTTATTGCTGGATTCTATTACAGAAATCGACTATGTTTTTGCTTATATATGTATTTTATGTACCCTTGAAAAAGTGAAAATCTATATAAGCTTCCGGCTACATCCATCCATTTGATCTATTGTTTGTTTACTTTGTTGTCTTTTAATGGTTCAACATTATTTCGCTGGTTATTTGTATCTTTTGTCTTTAATAGGATATTTTACCATAATTTGGAAGTTTTTCATATGTTTTATATCGATTAATCGTCCGCAACGTGCTAGTAAATTAGTGGTATTGTGATTGATTCTGTAATAATAGTTAAAGTTTCCATCTTTATTTTGTATAATGTCGGAGTTATGAATTGTAGCTAAATTTATTAATTTAATTTTAGTTATTGAAAAAAGATGGTGATTTGTAATTATTTAATGGTTTTATATATATATATATAATTCAATGTTTTTATGATCTGCAGTAATTTCTGTACAGATAACTGTTGATAGTTAAATAAAATCCGGAATTATGTGTCAGTTAACTCAGTTAATGAAATACTGCGATAAAATTATTCGAAAAAAATATTTAATATATAACGTCATATTACATATATAATGTAAATAAAGGATTAGTCTGCGAAATTTTCCTCGGACATTTCATTTATTTCATATCTAAAAGAGCGATACGAATAAACATGGTAAAAATATTTATTCCGAGAAAATATGCAATTGAAATTTTAATCGCCAACACCAGACGAGCTTTATTAAATTATTCAGTGAGTTACAGTTCTACTCAACATTTTACGAATAACTATTTCTCTTATAAGTTAAAATAAATTATATCTGGTACTCCATTCATGAATAAATTTAATTACATTTTCTGTATTAATGTTAATTTAATAGCTTTTGCAACCATTAATTTCAGTAAAATAAACAAATGTTTAATCTTGCATAATCCCTACGTTATAACGCTGATTTCACTTCAAATTAATTTAGAAAATATTTAATTACAAGAAAATTTATTGCTTATAAAACAATATGTGTTGGACATTTTTTTTTTATCTAACAAAGTAATTAATAAAGGGTATGCTGTAAAAATATTCCTAAAAATGCGAAATTAAAAAAATAATAAAAATAAGTAAATCATAGTTAATTTAACATTTTCTACAAGTTTGACAGTAAATCTAAGTTTTTGATTATCTTTCCTTTTCAAGATCTGTTATAATTTAAGTATAAAGACAATTTATTTGGTACGGGTAACATATATAATATACAGAATATCCACTCTCAATGATGTCAAATGGCTAATTCCTAAACCGTTAGTCATAGACATATAGTTTCAATTACAAAGTTGTTTTAAATGAGGTAAAAAGGTATTTTAAAAGCAATTTGGGTCGCTAAAAACATTTCTTTAAAAAAAAAAGAGAGATTTTTTTTATATACGGTCCCCCAGCCCTATAAGTTATATTTGGTAAAATTTTCCTATTCCACTGACAAGTAAGACAAAAAAAAAATCCCGCTCACCTAACACTAAAATTGACCGAGTTATGAAACTTTGAAATGCATGAGCACTTTTCTGCATCTGAACACAGGTGAGTTCGGCCATGCTTTGAGGGGTCGTATATCAAGTACTTAAAATATTCGAAGAACTTATTTCACGTGTATCTGCGCTTTGAATGAAAGCACTTGAAAGAATTGTACAGGTATTACGATTGAATTAAGTTTTATTAAGTTTCAGATTGTGTAAAATAATTGTATTTTAACATATGTTTTATTTTGTAAGGATTTAAGGTTTCTTTTCATTATTTCTTTTAACATAAATTATGTTATTTTTATAAGTTTTTTTTTTTTAACTTGCAGCAGTCGAATGTGTGTTTTTCCAGTTCAAAATTTGTACTCTAACTTTTACACACTTTGAAATATTCTACCGAGGTTAAATTTTACATACAGACGCAAATCCGATGACACTCTAATATTATTACGATTTTCGGTGGTTACCATTTATGCTTATTTTACATGATAACACAAAAAAAATCGGATATGTTACCCCCAAGAAGTTTAAGAAAACGTTTTAGATTAGATAACGTAACACCGCGATGGTTGTGTTTTTTAACTTTTATGTATTTTTTATCACTGAATCCGACAATTACCTTAATTTTTACCCATCATGCCAGGATTTTTCGAGCGAAAATCTGATACTATAAAACAGATGTAAAACTTTATTTTATTTTATTTTATTTTATTTAATCCAATAATTTATTCAATTTTTTGACTTATACTGGGATTCTTGCAGCTAAACAGCTGAGGGATCTGATGAGGTGGGGGTTCCATTTTAATTTTGAAATTTACGATTTTCGAAAAATCCTGCCGTGATGGTTAAAAATGAAGGTAATTTTCGGATTCAGCCGTAAAAAATACATAAAAATCAATTATCAAAAGTTAAAAACACAATAATCACAACTATTTAATAGTATCAAATTTTCGCTGTTTTTTAACTTTAAAATTTACGATTTGCAAAAAATCTTTACGTGGTAGTAAAAAATGCAGATCGATCTCGGATTCAGCGTTACAAATTACACAAGAATCAGTCATCAAAAGCTAAAAAACATGATACAATCCAAATTTTGTAAACTACTGTAATCTAATAACATTTTAAAATATGTATAATTTTGTAAAGAATTTAGGCTGTTGCTTTTCATAATTTTATTTCACAAAAACTCTGTTATTTTTTTCCTCTTATATGTTTAGTACAAATTGTATATTTTGCATTAATATGTCAGAATGATTACAGACTTTAAATTTATATTGCAATGCTAATTTTACTCTTAAATATTTTTTTTTTACTATACTTGACTATTCTTCTAAATTTCTATATTTCTACTAAATTTCTGAATGACCTCTATTTCGCATCAAAAAATATGCTCCAATATTAAACATTAAACTATTACTCGGTCAATTTTAATCGTAGAATAATGGAATTTTTTTTAGTTACTTGCCAGTGTAATAGAGAAATTTTACTAAATATAACTTATAGGACTGGGGGACCGTATTAAAAACTAAATTTCGTAATTTTTTAAGAAATGATTTAGTGATCCAAATAGCTTTTAAAATACGGGGTGTTTCTAAATGAATATCGGGGTTTTAACGCTTGGTAGTATTTATTAAGACTTGAAATTATAATTAATTCATAAAATGAAAGATCAACTCAAACAGTTTTACCTACAAGATTACAAGTGTTTAATGTAAGCACCTTTCATCACACTGCACAGATCAAGTCGATAGCTCAGTGCTTCCCAAACGTTGATTAGTGTTTGTGCGGTCATTGTTGCATCAAGTGCAATGGTCAGCTGGTAATAAAGGCACATACACACGATCCTTTATGAACCTCCACAGGTAGAAATCACATGGCATCAGATCGGTTAGCATCTGAACAGACCTTCTTTACGTATCTAATCAATACTGATTGCTATGCAAACCTATTTATTGTCTCATCTATACTAATATTATAAAGAGGTAAAAATTGTTTATTTGTAGAAGGTAAGCTCTGAAAATACTGAACGGATTCCAAAAGTAATGGTATCAAAATGATGGTGTTAGTCCAACTTAGAACATGGGCTATATTTTATGTCGGTGCCACTACGCCAGGGCAAAAAACGTTCTAAAAATGCGATTTTTGCTTTACTGAAGGACCTAGAAATATGAAATTTGGAATATTAGTTACTTATAAGATATAAAGGATTTCCAAGAACAGTTCTTAAAAAATTCGAAATATAATAGGGGTGAAAATGCACAAAAAGCGTTCTAAAAAACGTTCTATATGGTAGTTTCTACACAATCTCAGGAAATACCAAACCGATTTAAAAAATATTGGTGTCAAAATGGTGGTGATAACGCTTGCTCTAAGATAGGCTATGTTTTATGTCGGTGCCACTACCCCAAAGGGGGTGCAGGAGCAAAAGACGTTCTAAAAATGCGATTTATGTGCTACTGAAGGGCCTAGAAATATGAAATTTGAAATATTAACTACTTATTAGATATAAAGGATTTCTAAGATTAGTTCTTAAACAATTCGAAATTTAAAAGGGGTGAAAATGCGCGAAAAGCGCTCTAAAAAACGTTCTACATGGTGGTTTCTACACAATCTCATGAAATACCAAACCGATCTAAAAAATAATGGCGTCAAAATGATGGTGACAACCCTTGCTCCAACATAGGCTATGTTTTATGTCGGTGCCACGACCCCTAAGGGGGGGGGGTGCAGAGAAAAATGTTCTAAATTGCGGTTTTTGCGTTACGGAAGGGACTAGAATCGTGAAATTCGGAATGGTAGTTAGTTATAAGATATAAATGATCTCTAAGGACATTTCCTTAAAAAATCGAAATTTAAAAAGAGGTCAAAATGCGCAAAAAGCGTTGTAAAAAACGTTCTAAATTGCGATTTCTATGTAATCTCAGGAAGCACTGAACCGATTTCAAATATAAAGGTGTAAAAATGATGGTGACAGATCTTGTTCCAAGATAGGCTATATTTTATATCTGTTTCCACTACCCCAGAGGAGATGCAGGAGCAAAATGCACGAAAAGCGTTCTAAAAACGTTCTAAATGCCGAGTTGTCAGCAATATCTCAGGAAGAATCAAACTGATTTCAAACGTAATGGTAGGAAATTGATGCTTACAGCCTCTGCTCTAACATAGACGCTATTTTATGTCGGTATCACTATCACCTAGACGTTTTAGGAGCAAAAAAGCGTTCTAAATTTCGATTTTTGTGATCGGTAGGGGCTAGCAACTTAAAATTATACAAGGTTCATATTTATTAGATTTAAATTATCTTTAAGAGCAGTTTCGATAAATTGGAAATTTAAAAAGGGGTGAAAATGCGCGAAAAGCGTTCTAAAAACGTTCTAAATTGCGATTTCTACTCAATCTCAGGAAATACTAAAACTATTTCAAAAGTAATGGTTGCAACTCAATGATGACAGTCCCTGCTATAACATAGGTTATGTTTTATGTTGCTGTCACTACCATCTGAGGATTGCAAAAGCAAAACATGTTCTAATTTGCGTTTTTTGTACAACTGTCTAACACTTTGAAGTATGGCATGGTATTTACTTACAAGATGCAACTTCTTTCTAAGAACATTCGAAAGAAAATTCCAAATTTAAAAAGATGAAGTGAGCGAAAAGCGTTATAAATTACAATTTTTAAGCACACTTATAAAATACCAAACCGATTAAAAAAATAATGATGACAAATTGTTGGTGATAGAACCTGCTCAAACATAAGCTATATTTGTCTGTGCCACTACCACCAGAGGGTTGCAGGAGCTAAAAACTTTCTAAATTGCGATTTCTGTGATACTGAAAAGTCTAGAAACTTTAAATATGGCATGGTAGTTACTTATAAAATATAAATGCCCTCGAGGACTGTCGAAAATAAATTCTAATTAAAAAGGGGTGAAGCGAAGGGGAGGTGCGAAAAGCATTCTAAAAAAGTCCTAAATTACGTTTTCTATGCAATTTCAGGGAATATAAACCGATTATAAAAGTAATAGTTGCGAATCAATGGTAACAGTCTCTGATCCTACACAGGCTATATTTTATGCCGATGATTCTACCACCTGGGATTCACAGGAATAACAAACGCTCTAAAAAAGGCCTTTAAAAGCTTTCTAAATTACGTTTCTGTGGAATATTATGAAATAACAAACCAATTTCAAATTTAATGTTAGCAAATTAATGGTGACAGTTCCTATTTCAACATAGCCCTTTATGTTGAGAGAGGTGGTAGGACTTGGAATTTGACATGATGGTTAATTTTAAGATGTAAGAAGATAGTTTCTAAAAAAAACAAAACTTCAAATGAATACTGAAATGAGCATATTAATTGAGCATAAAAGTTTCAAAATATTTTCTAAATTATTATTTATTTAGTTTTATTTCGTTTTATTAATTTAAGTCTCATTTCTGCCTTATGCAGTGTAACAATGATATTTAATCAAACTGTGTTTTAAATAGTAATGTTTAAATTATTACTAAAAGTAATAAGTACCTTTTAATAAAAAAAAATCTTTTAATAAAATAAAATATTACCTTTTAATAAAATAAAAATTTAGTTAGTACCTTTTAATAAAAATTAGACATATAAATATCACTTGGCATATTTCAAATATTACGCGAGCAAAGCCGCGGGGTTTGCTAGTAATTTATAAAGTTATGCATAAACTATTTTATTTTCACAAAAAAATAAAAATAAATAAAAATGCTGTTTTATAATTGTATTATTTTATAATGGCATATATTAATCATAATATTCATTTGTTCTACCAATTTATTTACAAACATTAAAACACACTAAGATATTTTTAAGATAAGTTTACACTAAGATACACTAAGATACACTAAGATAAGTTTAACATACATCCCCAAAATAGTGTACATGTCAAAAAGTGCAAAGACATATATACTCTAAAAACATACATTTAAAATGGTTTACATATTTTTAAACCATTTTAAATGCATGTTGTTAGAGTATATATGTATTTTAAACTTTTTGAAATGTACATTATTTTTTGGGTGTATTTTTTAACTGCGATATCTTAATGTGCTTTAATGTCTCTAAATAAATTGGTAGAACAAATGAATTTTATGATAAAAATGATATTTCCTAAAAATGCTAATTCTAAATCAAACCAAAAACAGAGAAAAATCGTTCAGGTGCTCACTCATTTGTAGTCAGCAACTTATTGATTATACTGTACTCGCAATGCAGAATAGCCGTATAATTGATATAAATTGCGACTGAATGTTATCTTCCAACTTGATACTGACTTAGGAGTATTCTACTGACAGTAAGTCTACATAAAAGACAGTTTACTAAGCAAACCTTTTATTAGCTCAGAGGCTATCAAAGCCTGAGAGCTAATGTGCCCACAGCTTCTGTATGTACATACTTATTTACGTATGTATGCATGTATTTATGTACGTAACGCGATAGCTCTTGATAGAAATATCCGATTTGCTTCAAATTTGGCATATAGGTTCATTCTCATAAGACGCTTCCCTAATTAGTTTTGGGGGTTCATTGGTTAAGTATAAAGGGCGATACATGGGCTAATCGCCCTTTAATTTAGACAAATGGGTATTTCATCCGATTTGCTTCACATTTGGTAAACCAGTTTATTCTGACAAGGCTCTTCCCTGATTAGATTTGCAGGTTCATTGATAAAGTATAAAGGGGGAACGGGAGGCTAATCCCAACCCTTTAATTTAGGTAAATGGGTTTTTCATGCAGAATAATCCGATTTGCTTCAAATTTGGTATACCGGTTTATTCTGATAAGGCGCTTCCTTGATTAGATTTGGGGGTTCATTGGTTAAATATAAAGAAAGGAACGGGGGCTAAACCCCTTAATTTAGGTAAATGGGTTTTCCATGCAGAATTATCCGATTTGCTTCAAGTTTAGTATACCGGTTTATTCTGATAAGGCTGTGTAGCTGTTTCCTTGATTAGATTTAGAGGTTCATTGGTTAAATATAAAAAAAGAAGGGGTGTGCTAAACCCCCTTAATTTAGGTAAATGGGTTTTCCATGCGAAATTATCCTATTTGCTTCAAATTTGGTATACATGTTTATTCTGATAAGAAGCTTCTGCCATTATATTTGGAAGTTCGTGAGCTAAGTATAAAGGAGGAAAAGGGGGGGGGATAATCCTCCCTTAGTTTATTTTTTGAGGGGCATTATTCTTTGAAAAAAGAGTATAATATACAATTAGTGTGAATAGCATGTGAGCTCAATGCCATTAATTTAAGAAGGTACTTTCATTTGTATTATTTCATAATTTATAAAGTTATGCATGAGCCTATTTTATTTTTAACAAAAAAAGCGCTATTTCTGTATTACAATTTGGTATTGACAGTTCTAAGTCAAACCAAAAACATAAATAAAAAATATCCTTTATGTTTTTTATTAGGTTACTCATTTATTGTCAGCCATTTATTGGATATTCTGCACTTGAAAATGCAGTACAGTAATTGACATAAATTGCGACAACGAACGAGAAATTCATAAATGCAAAATTATATTGTAAATCATTTTGAAAGATTTTTCTTTACATGAAATTTAGATTCACCATGCATGCGATTTAGAATTAATTCTAAATTATTTTTTTAAATACAAATTTAACAAAATATAACAACTTGTAAATCATTATAAAAGATTTTATCATACATGCAATTTACATTTACCATGCATGAAATAGTAAAAGTTTTTAAAATTATTTCTTTGAAAACAAATATAACACATGGTCTATTTTACACTTTTTAATGTAAAAAGCAAGCGATTGAATTTCCATATTAAAATTTTAATCCAAACTTAACACAGAAGAATTTTTTTAGATGTACTCATTTGTAGTGAGTAATTTACTGGTTCTTCTGTGCTTAGCTATACAGTACTCAAGTAAATGATGTAAGTCATTAACAGATCGTATCGCGATAACGAACCCGAAAATTAATAATGCGAAATTATCTTGTAAATCATTATGAAAGAATTGCTCTTGTAGATTATTTGAGCGAAATGAATTGTATTGAAAAGGAATTTTTGAACAATGAAATACTTAAAATGAGTAATGAATTAAAGCACCTCTTTAAAAGAAACTAGTTCAAATTTCGTTAATTATGGTGTATTAGGTTGTCCGGAAAGTTCCTTCTTATTTTCGAAGGAAAAGCATTGTGACATGTCTTAGTAAATGAACTTAAATAAAAGGAGTGTATTTTGTAAAAGAAAACTTTTCAATCACTTTATAAAAGAAGAAAAAATCTGTCAACGATAGTTACTAGGATAAAAAAAATGTATATAGTGCATTATGTCACTCTGCGTACTGGTTCTCAAAAGGCATGTCGCGACACACAAGTGCAAAGAGAGAATACTACATCTGTGTCACGACATACATATGCAAAGAGAGAATGCTACATCGGTTTCGAAACACACAAGTGTAAAGCGAGAATACTGCATCGGTTTCGAAACTTACAAGTGCAAAGCGAAAATGCTACAGTGTGTCGAAATACACAAGTACATCATGTTGTGACACACATGATCAAAGCGAGAATGCTACATCTGTGTCGAAACACACAGGTGCAAAGCAAGAATGCATGCTACATTTGTGTCGCGACACACATTATCAAAGCGATAATGCTACATAGGTGTCGAAACACACAAGTGCAAAGTGAGAATGCTACATCGGTGTCGAAACACAAATGTGTAAAGCGAGAATGCTACATCGGTGTCGAAACACACAAGTGCAAAGTGAGAATGCTACATCTGTGTCGAAACACAAATGTGTAAAGCGAGAATGCTACATCGGTGTCGTGACATACAAGTGCAAAGTGAGAATGCTACATCTGCGTCGGGATAATTTTAAAATTTTACAAAAAACTATGGCATTAAGTTTATATTAAATGCTTCATCTAGGACCAGCAGAAAGCAGAAATGGATTCGCTTATAGGCTGATTTTAGCAAAAAAAAAGACGAAACGGAAATCAGTATAAATCCAAATTCAGAAACTCACAGTTAAGTAGCAACAGTGTTTTTTTTTACTCTCTTTCAATTTTATTTTTTTTTAATCTGTCTACACAGTGTAGTATTTAAAAAAATACAGAGGATTAACACGGTGAGAACATACCTTACTATGGATGTTACAGCACTTTAATAAGTTAGATTTATTTGGTGATAGGCACTATAATGATGACCGACACTCAGCAAAGACAGGTAACGAAATGACATGCTGTAATTTCAGCTAAAAGGTTTAGCATAGCGATTTAGGATTATATAGTATTTTAAAATTTTCCAGGTATTTCATCTACAAAGTTTGTAATATGTTGTAGAGCGAAGATGGAAACGATTCACCTGTATCAAAAAATAAATAAAACGCATTTACATGCTAGGATATGGTCAGTACACCTGGAATTGTCCATAAATCGCAACAAAATCTTGATGATATACACAGAAAATCGGTGATCACTGTAAAAAAAAAAAAAATTCCGAATGTTAGAAATAACAAAAAGAATTGTTGTCCATGAGGATATCATCTATACGTCTTATCTGAAGAAGAATTCTGTCATTTTATGTCAGAAAAAGCCACAGTCAGACAATCGTTTAAACGAATCTAAAATATTCTTAAATCAACAGAAAAATCTAGCAGAAAGTGTAATTTGTTTTCTCTTAGACGAGAAAAACTTCGACCAGAATCAGAAAGCTAACCCTCGAAAAGACAAATTGTTTTAATGAATCTTCTGCACTGTTAAAAATTTTGCAGCATCCTGGCAGGTCATTCGACCGTTTTTTGAAAAAACGGTTTCATAACCATAATTTAACTATATTCTGACCATAAAATGGCCAATAATATGGTCAGAATAGTGTTAAAATTACGGTTGTGTAACCGTTTTCGGCAAAAACGGTCAAATGACCTGCCAGAATGCTGCAAATTTTTAACAGTGTGGCGTACCAACAGTTGTGCACAGAAATTTTCTTGAAATTTTAACGGATTTAGGAATTTTTAGCAATGAAGGCCGCATAATGCCTCCTTATGTCTTTTCACAAAGCCTTAGATTTAACACTGTTTCCTACGTAGATGTTTCGGAAAAACTATTTAGCTAGTGTATGATTTTCCCGCCTCGGCCACTTAAGTCTGTCAACAAAATGATGATTTTCTAAAATTTAGAGAGTCATTGCACCACTGGAAGTTGTTTAACACTGGTGCTCTCAACTCGGGAATGCAGCGAAGGAACTTAGGTTCTCTTCATGCTTCACCCGAGTATCCAAATTAAATAGTTTTTTCATGGTTATTTATTTTAATAAAAAATATGTATAATAATCACTTATAAACAGATTAAGTTAAATAATGCTATAAAAAGTGATAAAATATCTTTATTAAAATTGACGATCGTTTCGTCGCACAAACGGCGACATTTTCACAATCATTCACGATAGAAAATATTTTCACATAATTTAAAAACAATAAATATAGTAAACAATGTCACGAGGCATGATGCATAGTGAAAAAAATTCCAAACATAAAATTATATTAAAATTAAATTAGCTATTTGCGAGCGTGAATTAATTTTCATATAATTTAATGCATAATGAAAATTTTTCATTATGCACGTTGTCTTGTGATATTGTTACCCATGTTATTGTTTTTTTTATTATATGAAAATTAATCCACACTCGCAAATAGCTAATTTAATTTTAATTTAATTTTATGTTTGCAATGTTTTTCATTATGCATTATGCCTCGTGACATTGTTTACTATGTTTATTGTTTTTAAATTATGTGAAAATGTTTCCTATCATGAGTGATTTTGAAAATGTCGCCGTTTGTGCGATGAAACGACCGCTAATCTTAATAAAGATATTTTATAACTTTTTATAGCATTATTTAACTTAATCGGTTATTTATTTTTTAAAGTTATGTTTTTGCACTATCGATGGAGGTTTAATAGGGATTACGACTTGCTGTAAGTTCTCCTTAAGTATCCCCGTTGACTTGACTGAAATGGAAGGTATCATCTGTTTCAGAAATATTCTGCATTATCATACGAGGCATAAATAACACAGGAATTATTAGTTTAAAATTTCTGCAACCACACGAACTTCATCATATACACCCTAACACTCCAAATCTCAATCCTTTGTGCTATTACTTATATGGCGTTGTTATGACGACTTCAGTGAACGATCCTTAACTCCAAAGATATTTTAAAAACTGCAATAGAGTAATGTCTTATATGGACCAGGATCATTTAATTCAATTATGTAGACGATTAAAGTCTCATACTGAAGCAGTTAGGCTGCTGGAGGTGGTTTTAATGAATAAAATTATGAGAATATATACATATATTTTGTTTAGAGTATTCTTCAACTATAAATTTATTATCTGGTATCGAAAATTTTGTTTTGTAAGGACATTAACCTGTACTCAAATTTCTCACTTATCTTGTAGATTAGCAAAATAGTGGTGTTCTCAAAAATCCATTCGACATAGCAAAACACTATTTACAATCAGACAAACAGACAAAGCAATTCATAGAGAAATGTTCAATATTATTATTAACTATTTTATTGCGACTTTTGTAAAGATCACACCTGATTTTGGTTTATAAAAGGAAGATTCTCTTTTTTGAATCAATAATAATTATTGTTGTTTACGGCAATTTACGAACGTTCTTTATTTTTATTAAGATGAATTTTTAAGTTTAAAATATTTTCATTAGACAAATGAAATGCATATCAGTTGTAAATTTCCAAGTGGGTGAAAAATGTCCGCACCAGGATTCGAACCAGGGATCTCTTGGCTGACACTAATGCTCTCCCATTTGACCTATCCCGGACGAATTTGGTGAAATTTTTTCACCCACCTAACCTTGTTCATTATAGCATCTGGTCTGAAATCTGTTTCAGCTCAACAATATAAATCGCAGATAATGGAACTCCAAAAATCGCTGGATACATAATTACACTAGATTAATTTTAACACAAATATTCAAATTGGTAAATAAATCATATCAGATGTAAAATTCTAACTGGGCGAAAAATCCCTATTTCTAATCTTGGTCCGGACATTTTAAACCTAGTTGGAAATTTACATCTGATATGATTTATTTACCAATTGGAATAATTGTGTTAAAATTAATCTAGTGCAATAAAATACATTTTAAAACAAAGGGTCAAAATTTTAAATATGAAAAGCATTATTGTGGATTTCATGAGTCGCAGTGATATCAAGCTCTATGAAAGATTTCTTCCTAGACATCAACTGAAATTCCCAATGTTCAGCTGACACCCACCCCACCCCCAAAAATATATATCAGTAACGTCACATATAATAATGATAAATTATAAGGGTCGCTAAAGCCGCTATATAATAAATAAAGGCTCAATGTATTATAATATTGCAAATATGTCTTTTCCTTGCAGATTCGAAAGATCTCATACCGTATAAATGCAACATATAGCGTTGCCACGTAGTTGATTTGCTATAAATTACATTCGAACCCGATTAAGACGCGTTTCAAAGGAGCCGACAAAAGTCGCGTATTAAGCGGGATCGCGTATTAAACGTGATTTGTATAATGTTCTAGGGAATGGTCTTATTTACACATCTAATTGTCTGATTGAACTTTAGAGCTTTCATTTATATGTTTACGGTCGAAGCTTGTGTCATTTAGATTAAAATTTAATTGTATATCACTTACCAACAACCAAATATAACCGTATACAACCAAAAATGAAACAACCGGAAGAATTCTCCTACTAGACTAATTTTTTTAACAGAAAGAAAAAATATTAAATCTTCATGCACAAACCAATTTTTAAAATCATATTTAGTACTTGTATTAATGTGTACCATTATAATCAATCCTTCTTTTTAATATAAGAAAAAAACTATCTTTATAATTTTTGTGTAAATAATATTGTTATGTTACCATAACAAAAAGCAAAGAAAGAAACCAAAAGAGTTATCCAACCGCAGTTGTTTAATCTTTACGAGTTTCATTTTTTGTTGCCTATAATATGCATTATAAAACTTAGTAGTGATGTAACGTACATTTAAAACCTCACTAACAACAGGTATGATCATCTCTAATCATATATTTTTTATGACGTATCTGAGTAACCTTAATTCGTCTATATCTGTCTACTACAGAAAAAACGTACACGAAGCGAGACGCAAGGAATGCTAGGAAGCGGTATCAAAGAATTGCAGTTTTGCCAATTTGGAGAGTTTTTGTTTTATTCAATTATCTACCACTATTTCCTATTAGTAATTTTCGCGTTCATTAATCTGCTATTAAATAAAGTAAATGATATTATTAGAAAACAGTGGTTTTTATCGGGATAGAAATAATCGTCAAAATTGGCAACATTTGAGAAGAGAGAAGGAATTGCCATGTTGATCAATGAATTCGCGTTTTAAGCGTGATTTTTTTTCCTCAAAGCACCGAAAATTCATCGCGTATTAAGCGGGATCGCGTAATAACCGTTCGCGTATTAAATGTGATATTTTGGCATTAGCCTTAAGAACGATGTTCAAGAGATCTGAAAAAATTCGCGTATTAAGCGGGGTCGCGTATTAACCGTGAGCGTCTTAACCGGTTTCCACTGTATAAAGAAAACTTAATCAAAATAAATGTGTGACACGTATTTCTGTGGAAAATGTTTAAAATAATTATAACTCAAATAAATTGCATTCATTTATTTGTATTCAGAAAAATAAATAAATAAACTGCTTATGAATATGGTTTCGTTAGTATAGAACTACAAATTAAACTCAAGCTGATTTATATTGAATATCAAAATAAAGATTAGTAACAAATAATTTTAACATTTATCATCATAATCATAAATCATAGAAAATTTTATGTAACAGAAATGGTATTTTTTATAACTTATAAAAGAAAACTTAAGCCAAAATACCCCACCCGCACAAAATGCCTTGCAGCTTTTCGCACTTTTACTATAGAATTTTCTAACTTTTAATGCTTTCTACTCCCTTATATTTTATGAACCCTTGGGCAATTTCGTGTTTTAAGACTTCATGTACCTTTATTACATTTACTGTTAATAAAAGCGTCTGAGAAAGTTCTTTTCCAGTTTTATGTACTGAAAAGTAATCACAAAACATAAAGAATGTAAGCAGAAAAACGCGCATTGGATAAGTCTGCAGGTTTAAAATACTTGCTGAAAGCTATTATAAAATGATATAAAAGAATTTACAGAATTTTAACGCATAAGCAAACATAGTAAAAGGAGGAATATAATCATATTACTATCTATTAAATTATAATTAAAATTTAATGGTTTTTCTCTTTAATTAATGTAGAAAATTTTAGGAGTTTGTTCAGTAATATTAAATAAGGAGGTTGTAATTTCATAAACACACGCACAAATTATGTATTTACTCATTTGAACCGAAAGTTTCTACATTAATTATTCAAGCTTTGAATATTGATTTTCTAGGAAACGCACTTGATTAAATGTTAATGAATTTTGTAGAAATATTTATGTAGATTAGTAACTTTTAATGTTAATGTGTTTTAAAAAAAACGAACAAAAAAATCATGAATCATGCATAAATGAAACGCATTCCATCTCTAACAGGCAATTATTAAGGAATTTCAATTTTTCATATAATGAAATTTATCATACTCCGCCCTTAACCAAAGATTTTTGGGCGTCTGTGTAAATCAGTGTAAATCATACGATCTCCTTTGTAGAAAATATGTTGAAGTGCTTATCAGTGATCCTCCTTTTTAATTTCTATATGTCTGAAGTATCATAACATCATTAAAATGCATCAGAAATTATTTTTACCAAGATTATAATGTAATGGAATTCTTTTGTGTGCCCTTGTAAAGGAGCTATAATTGCTACCTATTCTATATTCTTGAGAAAGCATGTCTTAGTCCACCTTAATGATGTGGTACAAATTTCATTATGCTTGAGGTATCATTACATCATCAAAAAGCATCGCAAATGATTCTGTGCCATAGATTATAATGTAATGGGATTCTGTCGTGTGCCCTTGTAAGCGAGCTATAAATGCTACTTATTCTATACTCTTGGGAATGCATGTCTTAGTTGCCTCAATGATGTGGTACCAATTTCATTATGTTTGAAATACCATAACATCATCAAAAAGCATCGCAAATTATTCATTGTCATAGATTATAATGTACTAGAATTCTTTTGTGTGCCCATGTAAACGAGCTATAAATGCTTCTTATTGTATACTCCTGAGAAAGCATGCCTTAGTCCACCTCAATGATGTAATACCAATTTCATTATGTTTGAAGTATCATAACATCATCAAAAAACATCGCAAATGATTCTTTCCGATAGATTATAATATAATGGAATTCTTTTGTGTGCCTTTGTAAACGAGCTATAAATGCTACTTATTTTATACTCCTGATAAAGCATGTTTTAGTCCAACTCAATGATGCGATAACAATTTCTCTATGTTTGACGTATTGTAACATCATTAAAATGAATCAGAAGCAGTTTTCTACCATAGACCATAATTTAACGGATTTCTTTTGTGTGTCCCTGTAAACAATGTATAAATGCTAGACACTACATTTTCAATACCAATCATTCTGTAGTATATAACAATATTATATATATATATTTTTTAACTAAATGTTGGAAAACGTTAAAAAGGCTAAACTGAACCAGAAGCGAGAACGACAGTTCACGTGTGACAATATGACGTTACGCCAAAGTAAAATTTAATACGCTATAGCGATAGATATTTAATGTACCAATACTTGCATGTTGACATAAAATTACACGCATACTCGTTTTAACCGTATACAGTTTTAGCCGCGTTCGTATTAAACGTGTTCGACTGTATAATGCAAATAGAACTGGCAATCTACGTGTTAAGACGGGAAATTGTACATAATGGATTTTTTTCTTTGCGATTTCGTTTTGAAAGGTTATGCTGTCTATCAATGGCTTACTAATACTTAATATACATATCATATTACTGATCCTATTTTATTAGCCCCCGGTACGGTATGGTATTTCTTTCTCCCAGCTTATTTTGTGTCGTCATCAAATAATAACATTACCTTTCAGAAGTCAGCCATAAAACAAAGCAGTACGATTAAATACTCTATAGCAATTTTTTAAACTTCTAAGCATCGCACATTTTCAATTTTTATACAGCCGTATTGGAAAAAAAAAGTACTTTTAAACGCAGTTTGTTTGAAAACTGCATCTCCATTTATTTTTGAAATATTAATGTTTTTGGAGCCATTTGCTTAATATTGGCAACGGAAGTACTCCATTTCTGAAGAAAGTAAAGGAAAAATAGTTGTAAAATATTAATTATATATATTTGTTGCCATTTTTCATAACAACCGAAAGAAAATGTAATTAAAATACGTGCTGTTTTGAAAAAATATAAACGAATGATTTCTGTTAAAGCATGGAGCTATTATAAACTATATTTAATTTTAAGCATACTATATTAATGTTACAAACAAATAAAGATCTATGAATCATTAGACAGCCGTTTTTTATTTATTTATTTTTTTTTTTTTTTTTGGTCGAGTGTCTTTAATGACGACATCATTTTGCTGCATTTGTTTATTATTTTGTGATAGTGACGTCCTATGCGTACTTTACTGTAGATGTTTAAGAGTAGGTCGTAAATGTGGAATGCTTAAGCGGATGCGAATGACGTCATTTTACATAAAATAATAGCGTGTGCTGTAAGTCTTAAAATTGAAATATGTTTTGTACTATTTATACATACATATTTTTTTTTCATCGGGGGCGACACTAAATTCTGAAAAAGCAGAATTCCTGTTTTCTAGTTTTATTTTCAATTAGAACTAAAGTTAATATAGATCTTTTTTTTTTTTTTACTTAAAATTTTGTTTGTGTGTGTCAGTCAAATCTTGTAACTCATTTTTCACCCACTTCCTGTTCACATAGCTTTAAAATTTGAAATATATATGTATTCCTGTGGGCAATATATGAATTGGACATTGATTTTTTAAAATTCGATCCCTAAGGGTGGCAATGGAGGGGGACAAACTTATTTAATGGTTACGTTTGATTTCCTATGGAGAAATCAGCATCAACTTTAACAATGAGTATTTGTTGAAAAGTACTAATGGCAGGGTTGCCACAACAGTAGCAAATTTAATCCAAATTGGCGAAATACCGCCAAATTTCCGCCAATGTTGCGAAATATCGCCAAATTTGACGACAAAAATAAATTGCCATATATGAAGCAAAATCGGCGATAGCTGGCTAATTTGGCAAAATTCCCATTTAATTCCATTAATCTTCAATAATCAAGCACACCGATATTTAATTTAAACTCTGTACATTTAAGGTGTTTTTTTCAAGACTTTTCTACTTTTTAGTGCAATTAAAAAACATATATATTTTCTACATTTTTGTGAATTTTAATGATACCACGTTTAAAAAATAAAATACATTTATATTTATTAGATTTTGTATATCTGTTTCCTGGTAATTCCTGTTGCCTCATTTATGTATATGTTTGACAAGCTAAAACCAATTAATAACGTTTTTTCATACTATTTTATATAAAAACAATTATAATCTTTAAGCATTTACTGAATCGAAAACAATGCAATAATCATTATGTATACTGCAATTATGAAGCCGTTTCATTTATTTCTCTTGTAATTTTCTTGGTAATTAATTTCAAATGAAAACAAATATGATGTTGTTCTAAGAGATAAACAAATCCGGCATTGCATGACAAAAGTTTATGAAAATAAATTACTTTTCTTAATGACAAATGTTAAATTTCTTTTCATTCATCTTTATTTTCTTTATAAAAAAAATAAAAGATAAAATATTTCGAACATACTGTTCTTACATAAAGATGTGTTTTACTTAATGAAGTTCTTTTAACGAAATGTCAAAAGATATAAGTTTATAAGTATTTAGAACGATTCTTTTGTTTAGTTTGAAAAGCCTAACTTGTTCATGTCACTTTTAAAAGCTTTGTTGTATGTTTTTTTCTACGAAATAGTAAAAAAAAAGTAAAGAATAGTTGGAAAACTGTCCATGTTTTATATATTAAATCTTTTTCTTTTCTAGATAAAGTAAATAAAACTTAATAATTAGAAAAATCAAATAAAAGTTTTAAATTTCTGAAAGTTGTAAATTCCGTCATAGATAATAACTTTTTAATTAAGTTTTTTTTTTTTTTTTTTTTGCTTCAAGGAATTTTGACAGTATTATTTGAAGAATTACTCCGTAATAAAACAATGAGTTAATATTGTTTATATTATTATAAATTGGAATAGTCTCCATAAGTAAATGCTTTCCATTTTAAAAAAGAATAGAGACTAGATGGCAACACATACTTATTGAAACTTTAAAAACTTAGCATAACTGTCAACTTTTACGGTTTTTTTTTTTTTTTTTTTTTTTTTTTTTTTTTTTTTTGTAGCCGCTTTCAAAAAAAAAAAAAAAAAATCGACTCGAAAAAAAAATTATTTAATCGCTGTGTTCGGCGATAAAATAAAACGATTTATTTTCTAAAAAAAAAAAAAAAAAAAAAAAAAATGGTGGAGATTATCTTAGGCGGTAACCAGGTAATTCGCATCCGGAGAGAGTGCTAGCTACGCTCTTTTTTAACTTGTTGCCAAGGTACGAGTCAAGGAAATCATATAGTTGAGCTCATTGTAAGAGAAAAAAAAATAATCTGTTGATTAAAATTACACGTACTATTCTTTACTACTTAAAAGATAATAAAAAAAAGTTAAAAGACGTTAAACCGCATTATCCAATCCCTAGCACTTTCAACTATATACATAGTCAACCTCAGGGACAAACACAAAAACTGATGTTACTAACGTCTTGCTTTTGATATAGATGATTTATCAGCTTATAATTTGTTTTTGTTTTTACATAACAAATAACAGCAAGGACGACAGTATAAAAACTGCTTATTTCACAGAAATAATCTGTATTTACTATGCAAATACGCGCAAAATCTCTTAAAATAAAATTATGTTTGTAATAAATATAGATTATTTCCATAAAATAAATAGTTTCTTCTGTAAAATAAATAAGATCTTGGTCAATATTGGGATTTCTTTACTGCGCTTCCTTGTTTAAGTTCCAAAAATTACCGATAGAGTGTTGTAGCAATGCCTGAAACTACTGTAAGACTCGAAACAACCATGCAGTTTCAAAACGAAAATCATTTTTGAGGAATTTTCATCAACTAAACAAAGTGAATGGTAAGTTAGCTGGTGTTAGTGAAAGATAAGTTAACTTGGGTCCAATTTTATATTTTTTTTTCTAATAGTTCGAGACAACACAGCTCTTAGTAAAATTTGGAGTTTGACTGTTCTAACAGTTAGAGATAACGCAGCTTTGATGAAATTTGAAACTTAAACAAGGAAGCGTATTAATGATTTGCCTTACTCCGCACATTAATCGTCACCAAGTGTAATTTAAATAGCTTTACCCTTTACTTTTGAATTTTGAAAATATCCAGTATATTTTAGAACACCCTGTAGATTTTATCACTGTAGCAAGAAATATTGGGATTCCATTGAAAATATTTCGAACATGTCAATATTTAACCAATATTTGCATTTGTTTGGAAGTATTTGCGATGAACGCAATATTGGTGCAGTATTAGACACGCTTAACAGATATAACTAATATTAATATTGTTTTGGTTTATGAATATTCTAAGCAAAAAAAATAGTGTTTACTGGTATTTCAAACTGTTTTGTTAAACTTTTTTGGTACTTTAGCGAAATTTTACGACGCTGTTTCCTAAATTGTGCCTATTCCTTGAGATTATGCAGAGATTTTACGAGTACGCGACGAGACTGTGTTAAAAATCAACATAACGACGAGATGCAGCTAAATGTGCTAGTTAAAAGAACAGACCAAAATTGAACACACCAGGACAAGGTGTTAGATATGACTTATTATTGTACCTCAACAAATTAACACCGTAATTCCAACAATTATTCAAGTGCACACATGCTGTCACATTTAAAAATTTGTTACATAAAAGTATCTTTTTTAATCAATACATTGCTATTTTTTTATTCTATTTTCTTTTCTTCATTATCACAAGAAAATTAAATTTAAAAAATCAAAAAACCCGACTGCGTAAAAAGTGAACTAATTAATTATTTCTCATCAATGTGAAATTATTTTTTATATTACTTACCTATTCTTTTATTTACTTGTATTGATGACTTTTAAGTTGTGTTTAATTGTTAGTTCCTATCGATAAACACTGTTTTGATGAGGCCTACATATGTCTATGAAGGTTAGAGTTGCAGTAAAGCTAGAGATCCTACCTACACAACTTCCAGGTTGTGTAATATTTAAACGGAGCTTCTGACTGTAAAATAGTCAATGAAACATCGACTTCAATTTGAAAGTCCTATCTAATGATATGCCACTCAAGATAGTGCGTAAAATGTCTTTTTCGTCTCTGCCGCCATTTTTTATTTTACGGCCGCCATTTTGATGGGCCACCATTGGTGGGACACCACGTATTTTTGACTTAATAAATGGATTGCGACCCTATTAGCTCCCTATACAAAATTTTCTGTCATGAAAACTATTAAAACTTGACATAACGCTTTTGTTCTACACTGTATATCATGTTAACGCAAGACCGTTCTCTAAAAAAATGCTTAGATGGTTCTATCAGTTTGACTCAAGAATGCCCAGACATTGCAGACTGTTTTTGAGTGATTTATGCACAGTGGAAATGTAAATGTCTTTGGTTTCAGAAAACAAGCAAGATACATGAATATTGACAATACTTTTGAAATTGCCTTAGCGCATAGTCTGTTTTTAATTTTTCAATTTAATGTCACAAATTTTTTACGTGTTGCGGTTTAGGTTTAGTACGTTTGCGTTCTCCTGAAAAAATATTCCTTATAAACATTTTATCTGTAACCTGGTGAAACGAAAAGCTAACAAGAATACGAAATATTTTTTGGGGATATTATGCAGGGAAAGTTACTTTTTCGTAAAGAGGGGTATAAAAATAATTCTACACATTAATATTTGTGTAATACAGGTAGAAAAATATCCATCCTATGTTCTGAAACACGTGGAGTTCTAAGAGTTTGATGCAGCGGAGCTCTTGGTGAAGTTTGCTACTTAAACAAGTAAGTGTAGTAAACAAATGTCCTACTTAAAACATTAATCGTCTACCGGAATGACTACAATAGCCGCCTTCGTTTACTTGTTAAATTTTGAAAAACATCGAAACCATTTTTGAACACCCTATAGATTTTGTCAAAAATGTCAAACACGTAAAATTTGACAATTATTACGATGTCAAAGTATTGTAAAATTAGTCTAGTCGTCACGAAATTTTAATATGGCGTCGGAGACAAAAATTGTTACGTAACACATATGACGCCATTTCTAAAGTTGTTCTATTGTTAAATTATACTATACTGCGTCACTTTGTTTCTAATCGATGTCTAGCATATTATGCATTAAAAACTTTTTTTAAAACATAGCATATATAAATGCTATTTAAAGATGATATAATGAAACAAACCTTAGCAGACGATCATCAGTTTCCGTTATTTGTTTAAATTCTAGTCAAATAACACACATAGAAATGTCATATTATTTATTTAATGGAAATAAAATTTATAACAGACGTTATTTAACTTAATTTATAACAAACGTTAATGCAGTTTCAATAACATTAATTCGGTTAATTTAAAATACGTTCTTTATTTCTACTTGAATGAAGAATGAGTTATTTCAAATTTATCATTCATTTTCTTTATTTGAACTGCCCCAAATCAAATAATTCACACTTATATGGTTTATTAATTATTAAACAAAACCTAATATTTTAAAAAATGAAGTTACAATTATTATAAATATACATAAGCAGATAAAATAACGTTTTAAGCATAAGTTTTTTTTAACAAGCTGTGTTCTTTAACTCGAAATTATAAACGAATGTCCAATTAAAGAACATATGCAATATATTCAAAAACAATAAACAAATCGACCATAGCAAAATATTGTTGGGAGATAAACAGCACCTCTTTACTTTCACTAATTTAAAATTATCTCTAAATCCAATTACATATTTGGGCTTAACTTTCTGGAAGCATTCTATATCTATAAAAATGATAAAAATATTGTTCGTTGTGACTTTGCTATTCCCCCATTGTCAGATTAGTGGAAATACAGTCAAAACTCGTTATCCCGACACTCTAATGACCTAAAAAATTGTCGTCATAAGCGGACTGTCGTGGTAACCGGAGTTGGAGAAAAATATGTCTGTAAAAAGTTCTATTTCTTATTAATTGAAGACACATTTAAATTCATAACTATTCTTGCAGTTTTAAGCAATAAAACATTATTATTAAACAAAATAAATGAAAAAACAAAAGTGAAAAGAATAAAAAGCAGATTTATAACAGCTTGTTTTTTTTTTTTTATTGTTACATAAATATTGATGAATTGAGGTTTGCTTATCCCTAGATGTGCTTCTTACAATTCTTTTTTTAATATTATATAATGAATTGTAATAAATATTCATTGTTTCAGAAATAGATGTTAAATAATTTCTAATCGTTTCAATGCAATCCAATGCCTCGGTTTTACTCGGACGAAAAACGCCGTGTAACCACAAGAAAGAGCCGCCTGACCAAAACAAAAAGACCTCGAGTAGACTGATACGTCTAACTGGAACTTAAGTGGGTAATTCATAGCGCGTGGGTTTATTTATTCAAATAAAGGATTGAGTAAAATTTCTCTTTTATCTCAATGGATATTTTAGACACTTTTGTGAAAAGTTTGCCTAAGACATTTCTTAGCGCTTAATTTTCGTGCTTATAAGATGGATTATGAAAAATGGGCAATTTTCCTAAATCGTCGGGATATCCGGAGTTGAAAATTATTCAAGGACGTAAAATCCGATGTTTATTTACATTAAAAGTATGTACAGAAAATCGGTACTTTGAAAAACTGACGTGATAAGCGGAATGATGTGAAAACCGGGTGTCGGGATAACGAGGTCCGACTGTATTATATAAAAAAAAACTTTACTTAAACTCTACAAGAATTTTTTCACATTACGTGTTCTAATCCTTAAACAATTTCCTATTGGCTGCGCTCCGTAATTTCCTGTTAATTTAAACTATCACTCGAATCCGCTTCTCCTCCATACATATAAGCATAATTCATCATTCTTTGCTCTAATGACGATAGTCTGAATGCTACAGAAGCCAATGTCTACAATTATTTAAGTCTGTTCTCAAATCAAAAGGATCAAATTTCTGACATAAGTTTTAATTCATTTTTATTCGGAAACGCCTGAAAGTAGAAGGTGTTGTTATTCAGAAACTATGTCATCGAACTGTTTTTTTTTTTTTTTTTTTTTTTTTTTTTTTTTTTTTTCGTTTTCTTGTAAACGCAATAGATCTTTCAGAAAATACTGTTAAAGTTGGCATTTTGAACAGAACTTCCGAACGAAAGAAGAAAATCCAGTCAATAAGGGGAGAAAAATGCCGTGTCACGTGATCAAAATCGCTTATAACTCAATAGTTAATTTATTGATTAAAAAATGGGAAAAACAGTTCGATTCCAAATCGCTTCCATGGTCAGGCATTCCAATTTTATATCTTTCCGTTAAAAAATGAATTTGTAAATGTGTCAAAACTTTTTGCGCTTGTTAAGCAGAGCAGTGGAGAACAGCCTTATGGGGGCACAGGACTTTTAAACTTTCAAAAATCAGTTTTCGGTTTTTGTTTTATTCTGGGTTTTTTTTATTATTCTCAACAATATGCACAAAACATTAATGAAAAATCTGTATTATATTTTGAGTAATAATCATTTATAGACGGTGAGTATAATTGAAAATCCGTACATATTGAAACTTTAAAACGCGGTTTCTCATATTAGTAAATTTATAATTTGTGCGCAATGTTATAGTCAAACTATGTAAGCTACACCCTTTAAAAAGTAACCAAATATGCGTTTCTTTTTTGTCTATATGCTAAAACCTAAAATAATCACATATTTTGGTTATTTGTATTTTTGAATTTAAAAAACTTAAACATTTTCAAAATTAAAAAAAAAATCGTGTTAAAATTAAATTTTAAACTAATTTTTTTGTGTATATTTTGGTTTTAATTAAGACGTGGGTGTTCTATGATTCTAGTTTGTTCAAAAAATGTTCTCTACATGCATAATTTAGAGTTTCATCATGCGCGCAGCATTTAATGATTTTAATTCCCGCATTACTGAAATGCATTTTTAATTAAAAATTAAAAATTTAAATATTAATTTTGTATGTAGAACATTTAATTTTTTGAATAAGATAATTACGAATATATACTTTACACAGAAAGGGGAACGAAAGATATATTGATTAATATATATTGATATTGAGATAAGATATTGAATGTTATGTGTGTTTTGGTACTTTAAAAAAGAAAAAGGTATTTGATCGCTTCGAAAAAAATCCAAGGTCCTGTGCCCTCATAAAAATTTCTGAAGCTTAATTATTTTTATCTGCTTATATTGTATTGCGCTAAGTACTATCTTAATATTCAGTTATATAAAATTTTCAAAAATTCATTTTCGAAGAATTTAAATACCTTTTGTATTTCTGTTTAACGAAAGAATGAATTATTTCAGCTTCATATTACATCAACTAAATTGGTATATCACAAACGAGAAAAATTTCAATTTTTTTACCTTTATTTGCATTCAATTAAGTCTGTTGTCAGGATTTAATTCGCAAATGCTTGGTAAATGTTCACAGTGTATCAGAAATATTCACATCAAGAACTTACCTACAAAGGAAAAAAATACATATATCAAAGTACAGAAAAATATAGGAAATATCAAGCAATAATCAATGAATTCAAGCTTTATAGTATTTTAAGAAGTGAATTAATTGATAAGCATTGTTTCATAATATTTATTTATGTAATATCAATGCTATGAATCCGTAAGTTTGAAAATGGAGTGTTTGGGACGCAACTGGTGAAGTGTTACCTAAAGCGTAATATTCATGAGTACTCAACAAAATTAAACCAGATCAACGAGGACTATTCCCAAATAACTATTTCAACATTTATCTACAAATTGAAATGAAAAAAAAAAGTTATAATATAATACAGATTGAAAACTTTATGACGTAAACAATCAGTTGGAAAAAAAAAAATAATAATTGTGAAGCGTTTAAGGGGACAAGGGAGGTTCAGACTCATTTTTTTATTTTTTTTTTAATTGCACCTTAAATACTATTCAAATTAATTATGGTATATATTTAACACACAAGAAGTAAAAAAAAATGGAGAAAAGTAAGGGATTTAGCTGAATATTTGAAGCGTTATCAAGAACTTTCAAAATGTCCCAACCTCACTCCATATCAATTAAAATCCCCAATATATTTTTTATGCCAGTTTGAATTACATATACAAATAATAATCCATCTAATATTATATATTTGAATATAAAGGAAAGAACAAAAATATGTTCTACATTTTATGAAATTTTCTGCATTTTTGCATCCTATTTCTGAGTTTAAACTTTTCTAATTACACTGGTGTCCAAAATTAAGGACCAGTCACAAAATGCTAATTTTTAAGTAAGCGAATACTCAAAAGGAAATAATATAATTCAAATAATTACTATCCCTACAGCACAGCCAGTCCATATAGCATCTCATTCATGTCACACATGGTCACAAGTGTCACAGTCACTACGATGAAGCAAAAAAGTAGGAAATTCTACACGTCTCATTACGAGTCTCAAATGATCAATATATGTGACTCCACCGAGACATCAATGTGACTGCTGCTTTGGGACGAGTTACAAGGTGACTTTACAATGTAGTTACATTGTGACTCTCATGTGACTGTCATTTTTAGAGTCAATTTCAAAGTCATCATGAACGATGCATTATGATAAGTCACCAAATAATATCACATTATAGTCACATGGTGACTTTTTACAAAAGAGCACAATGGTGGCTTCACAGTAGTCTCCCTGTCACTTGAAAGTCATCATGTGACTTTAAAGTGACACTATTTGGTAACGTATCGCAATGCAGCGTTCACGATGAATTTGAAATTGAGTCTACAGATGACAGTCACATGAGAGTCACAATGTAACTACATTGTAAAGTGACATGGTGACTCGTCGCAAAGCAGCAGTCACAGTTACGTCTCAGTGGAGCCACATATAGTGATCATTTGAGACTCATAATAAGATGTATGGGATTTCCTATTTTTTTTCTTCACCGTAGTGACTGTGACACTTGTGACCATGTGTGGCATGAATGATATGTTATATGGACTAGCTGTGCTGTAGAGATAGGAATTATTCGAATTATATTATTTCCTTTTGAGTATTCGCGTACTTGAAAATTAGCAGTTTATGATCGGTCCTTAATTTTGAACACCAGTGTATATTTAGTTTAAAAAAAACTATGCATAGTTTTATTTGTATATGTAAACCAAACTGCCATAAAAAATATTGGGGATTTTAATTGACATGGAGTGAGGCTGAGACATTTTGAAAGTTCTTGATAACACTTAAAATATTTAGGAAAATTTCTTATTTTTCTCTAATTTATTTTTCAGTTCTTGTGATGAATACCGTGCGTATATTTCCGTGTATAAGCCGAGTATACGACTTTTCAGTCTAAAATCTGAAGCCCGTATATAAGCCGATGTTATAAAAATGCGATTAAAAAATTTAGCGAATGAATGCTTAGCACTTTTCTGTGCATAGATAATCGAAAAAAACGTACTCTCTGAAATTATTGGTATCTCCCATTTTGTCTTGGCGCGCTACCAAATCTGTTTAAGTGGGTCCTACTCATTCTGTTATGACTTACTCATTCATAAAAACCAAACCTCCTATATTTGGCTTGAATTACCACAAGAAATGATCTTTTGATCTTTCAAAAATGATGCATCAGTAATACGATGGATGGAAATGAGGATGATGCCATTTTTGAAGAAGATGGCGATGATGATGATGATGATGAATTAGACACTGTCGATATTCCTTCTAATGTACCAATGAAAGAAAACGATTTTAAAGAAGTTCTTGAAAATTCCGATAATGAGTTGGACAGTGAATAAAGATTACTTTTTTCATTGCAAAAGAATGGAGTATTAAAGTACTTTTAGAAATTCGAAAATATTTTTTTATGTTTTTATATTTAACATCTTTTTCATTTTAGAATATCAATTTTGGAAATTTTGTTAGACTCGTGGGTAAGCGGGCCTTCATACTTTGGAGCCAAAACAATACCCAAAAATTCTTGGCTTATACACGGAAATATACGGTATATGCCTTCATTCGTATAGTGGATTGGTATTTAAGGGGAAATTTAAAACTAGAGAACAGGAATTCACTTTTTCAGAATTTAGTGTTGCCCCCGGCATTTCCATTACTTCATTTTCTTCTGGTGGACTGGTGGCTTTATTATTATGAAACAGCCATTATAAATGAAGCGTTAGGTGAAGATGAGAGAGCAGTCGTAAAAAGTTAGAACTCTGATTTTCTGGTCAGAATGGAAAAATTTATGGCCATTTTTTTCCCATTCTGACCAGAAAATCAGAGTTCTAACTTTTTACAGCTGCTCTTTCATCTTCACCTAACGCTTCATTGATAATGGCTGTTTCATAATAATAGAAGCCACCAGTCCATCAGAAGAAAATAACTCGGTTAAGCGGGACTAAGATAATCGGGACTCTACTGTAGTGCAAAACATATTTCAATTTTAAGACTTAAAGCACATGCTTTTATTTTATGCAAAATGACGTCATTTGCATTAATATAGATAATTAAAATTAAATATAGTTTATAATAGCTCCATGTTTTATCATAAATCCTTCATTTATATTTTTCTCAAAATAGCACGCATTTTAATTAATTTAAAAAAAAATTATGAGACAATGCCAACAAAAAGATAATTGCTATTTTTCAACAATTTTTTCTTTACTTTCTACAGAAATGGAGTACTTGAGTTACCAAAATGAAAGAAATGTCGCTAAAAACTACAAATAAATTAATATTTCTAAAAGAAATAGAGATGCAGTTTTCAAACAAATTGCATTAAAAAGTACTTTTTCCCCCCAATACGACGGTATAAGCATTGAAAATGTGCGATGCTTAGAAGTTTTAAAAAGAGTAGAGTATTTAATCGCACAGTGAAACATCGGCTTTTGTTTTACGGCTGGCGTATACAAGGTAACGTTATTTATTGGAGACAAAATAAGCTGGGAGAAAGAAATAGCATACCGGGGGATTAAAAAAAATGAATTTGAAGGTCCCTTGTGCTCTTAAATGCAACCAAGCTTTTTACTGTACACTTTCTCTTCATTTGAAGAACTATTTTTTTATGGTGTAGGGATTTGTACACTAACACAGGGTAGGTTAAATGTCCCTGGCAATTTTTTTAATTTGATGTAAAATCAAGTAATTGAAGTCGTACATATTTTTTTTATTCTTAAAAAGTTTATACGGGGGAAAGTAAGTCAGTAGGTCGCAAACTGATGCGAGAGGTCGGAAATTAATGGTAAATTGGTTCCAAATATTCCAGTAGTTGGAAGCATAATCCAACTATAAGATGTTAATTTTGAATATATGAGACAGCAGTTTTACAAGATGAGCAGGGTCGTTCAAAAGTTGTTGACGAAAAGGGAAGTGTTCGTTCAGTTGAGATTGCGACAAAAGAATCAATGCGCAAGGTTGAGGAAATAGTTTCGATGCTGTCAATTGCTGTTCTCATGTCATCTCTAACTATTTCCTCAACTTTCCGCACTGATTCTTCTGTCGCAATCTGAACTGGTCGAGCACCTCGCTCTTCGTGAACAACTT
Organism: Maratus speciosus; assembly: GCA_963932465.1. NCBI lineage: Eukaryota > Metazoa > Arthropoda > Arachnida > Araneae > Salticidae > Maratus > Maratus speciosus. The sequence continues at coordinate 441,518,193 of OZ010793.1, forward strand.
TTGAACAACCCTGTTCATCTGGTACAACCGCTGTCTCATAAATTCGAAATTAACAATTTATAGTATCTACTTATAGTTGCATTATGCCGCCCCCTATTGGCATATTTGGAAACAATTTACTACTAATTTCTGATCCCTCATATCAGTTTGTGACCTACTTACTGACTTTCACTGGTAGTTATGCCATTAGATAAATTCTGTAACAGATTTTTTCGAGCCGTACGTCGAAATCTATTATGCTATTCACCTTTTTAAATCCCTCTAGCAGGCATGGCAATTTTTAAGTCAAAAGTAATTTTCCTTTGTTTTTTAGATGTCAAAAGTGTAAAATTTCTTAAATCGACCTCAATTACGGCCCTAGAAATGTCTGAAGTTCATTGGTATTCTTCAATTGGATTTTTCCGTTCCGATTAAGGGGTCTCAGGACTCTTCAAGTTTCAAAAATTTCGAAATTTAGATTTTTTTAGATGTTAAACATCTATCTTTTCTAAATATTTTAATATAATTGTTTTCTTGAAATTCTCATTAGAACAGAAGTTATGGCTTTTAAAATTATACCCGCTCAATAGCTGAACTGGCGTTTCCGAAACTTTGAAGTCATGTTTCTCCAAATGACGTTTTTTGCGCATAACTCGCTCGATATTTCAAAAATGTCTGAATATTTTTTCATAAAATTTTCAAAACGTACGTTTCATGTTAATCTGTATAAACTGAATCTAAAATTTCCTTTTTAATGTTTAAAAAATATATATTTTTTAGGCGATTATGTTGTAGAAATTTTCGAAATTTTGTATTGCTAAATACAACTTTGTATTAAAAATATAAAATTGCTTTAAATACTAATTTTGCATCTTGCAAATTTTTAAATACATAAAATGAAGGAAGTATTTACGTCTTTCATCTCAATAAAAATTGCGTTTTAAAATCATATGCATTTTAAGATATTAAATGTTGAAAATGGTCACTTTTCTTCATTTTTTCCAATTTTAAGAGATCCTGAGACCTCTTAAAATCGGTTTCATTGATTTACAACGCACTTTCATGAGTCTTTGATAAATTTGTTTCTCGCACACATTGTAGTAAGTAGATATTAATTAATCAATTCACGTTTTAAAAGTTCATTTCTGAATTAACCTCTTCACGCTCTTGGCCACATATGTGGACTTTTTTTTTATAATTATTATCAATTATAAAAAGAACAAAAATTTGATAATAACTTATTCACTGTAGAATCCCTCAACAAGGGCAGTTAACCCTTAAATGCTTGATTTTTCAAAAATCATTGTAATAATGTTTTTCGGCTTTCATTTTTTAAATAAATCATGGGAAAAATATTTTTAAAAGTCATATTTTGTTTTAAGTATATTTTACGGCTAAAAAACAGTTTGTTACTAATCGGCAATACTGGTGTATAATTGAAAAAACAATTTCCCTTGATAAAATTCTATAATGTTAAACACACAAGAATTTTACGAACTATAATAAGAAATAAATTTTACTTGCTCACTGCAGGTCAAAATAGGGTATTTCGTAAACTTCCAAACAAAACAAAAAGAACAAGTAGCAACAATTGAAAAAATAAATCTATCTTTATTTTTAAACAGCACAAGTGTTGCCATCTACATGTTGAAAATCGATTTAATAATATTTTCAGAATGTATTTTATTGGCAACATTAGGCATTATAGCTTCATTATTATTCTTGTATCAATATTGTATTTTAGAGCCTAAATTGGGTATGTTGCCGAAAAGCAACACCAGGCATTTAAGGATTAAATTTTTATGGTTTGGCTGCACTGCTAATATTATTTCAGATGTACAGTTAGACATATAAAAAAAGTCTAATGTAATTTATTGGCAGTCACTGTTGCTGGATTATTTGAACAAATCGTTAATATTTGATAAAAATAATGTCAGATATATTAAATATATTAAATTTTAATACTTTGCAGAAATGTAAGAAAGAAATTTACTGGAGAAATTATGTCACTCATAAATCACGGTTAATGCTCAGCGGCCACAAGTGCGGATGTTATTTTATTGTTCTCTTTTTTTTTCTTTTAAATTTCTATTAATGTAAAATGAATAAATCGTGAAAAAATAAATAAATAAAAAGTCATTCTTTTTCTCACCATACAAAAATCGTGAGTGGAGAGGTAAATGAATTAATGTAAATGATATCTTCTAAACTGATTTTTTTTTTTTTTTATTTTACAAAGCCAAAGGAAATGGTACTTTTGACAAAATTGGGAAATTGAAAAAATATTCAATGCATATTTCACGACGAATAGACTAACGATAAAAAAGTATATATATATATACTTTATATATATATATACTTTTATATATATATAGAATATATATGTATATATATATAGAACTATTTTAATTATAATTTATTTGCTAAAGATCTAAAGAAAAGTATTGCAGGGAGTATCTGCCATTGCAATGATTCTGAATATGTTAATTATAAAGACAAGTATTATGGACATGTTATTACTGGAGATCTAAAGATAGTAAAGGATGAGGAGTTGAGGAGGTTAATGGAGTACGGAACTAAATATCGTGTGAAACGTACTCTCACTAAAAGTGTTGCAATTAAACGTTTTACTATTAATATAGATATATTTATAAATAAACTAACGTATAGATACAATTTGCCATCCAGTGTTTTTGACGAGTGGAAGTATTATATATTAAGAGATTTTAAACGAGAATTTTCCAGAGATTTTGACGGAGTTAATAGAGAGAAATACAACAAACTTACACATTCAATTAAAGAGATTCAGGAAAATTTTATAATCACCTATGTGGATAAAGCAAATACAAGTTATGCACTGATATGTAAGGTACTTTACGGTAAACTTTTGAATGATTGCTACAATAATAAAAATAGCTATTTACCATTGAATTCGAAAGCTGCAGTAATAGAAAATAGGATTAAAGCCATCTATAAAAAAGTTAAGCTGAAACAAATGAGTCAAAGTTTCCCTTATCTCATACTAGTGCCTAAATTCCATAAAACCCCTATCAAATTCAGGAGTGTGACCTGTGGATTTGGTTCATATATTGGTACCGCTAGCAAGGCTTTGCTGGGGGTGCTGGAGGGGGTGTTTTGACGGAGTGATGGGGGGAGAGACGACTTTTATCATCAAAAATAGCTATACACTATTAGATAATCTGAAAAAATTAAAAAATATTACTGGTTTATTCGCTTACGATTTTGCAGACCTCTATAATACAATTGATTTGACAGATTTAAAAGATAAAATAGTAGATTTTTATAATACAAATAGTACTTTGGATGTTCATTATGATTTTTTCATAAATTTATTTCAGTTAGTAGTACAAGAAAACTACCTTTACGAAGGAAATACAATATTTAAACAGATTCGGGGTATTCCAATGGGGGGGGAGTTGCAGTTCCATTTTGGCAAACATTTACTTACATATATATGAAAGAAATAATAATTTAAACAGTAACACATTATCCTACAGATATATAGATGATGTTTTGATAGTTAAATTAAACAATGATATTGAAAATGTTGATTTTACATATTATCCTACGTCTCTGAGTCTGGAACCCTCATCCCAGAATTGTAAAAATATTAATTTTCTAGATGTGAACCTGAGCATAGAAAGTGAAAATTTGATATCTAAGATATTTGACAAGCGAAATGATTTCAACTTTAATACCTTAAAGCTGATATATTTTTATTCCAATGTGCATGTTTCAATTAAAAGAAATGTACTTAGAAATGGATTAATACGAATCGAAAGACTGAGTACTAGAGTTAAAGATATGTTTAGTGATATTTTAGAGTGGTGCCGCTTGGGATTCAAGCATGGTTATCCTCGCAATTTCATCAGGAGAATAACTTGTGATTTTATTAAGAGTAGCAGGTACGGAACTGAACTGAACTCAGTCATGGATGAGAATGGAGGTTTTGATGAGTTGATTGATCTAATGAGTTAGAGAGATATTTTGGTGGATGTTGCAGTTCTGTTTAGTTTTTCATAGTTTTTCATTTTTTCAATTTTGGTCTCGGCGAGTGAAGGGGGACGTAGCATGCGTAAAGTCTGACTTAACCCTGCAGTGTATGTCGTTAGCCATACCGCTCGCCTTCTGTTCTGTTCTGTTCTGTTATGTCTTGCAATTATATATATTTTCTTTAGTTTGGTTATTCAGTTTGATTTTAAGAGTTAAGTTTATGTTGGTTATTATAATATTTTTGATGTGAGTTTCAATGCAGCTATGGTGAGTGATGGATTTTGATATTTTGTTTGTGGTTTTAAATATATATATATATATATATAGTTAAAAAATTCCAATAGTTATTTCAAGCATTACCACAAACTGTAAACTTTAATTGAAGCACAAAATTAACTTAACCAAACCAAATAAGAACTATAATTTAACTTAATAAACAATCTTAAAGAAACACAACATAACCAACTTTAACTTAAACAAAACAACCATAAGAAACAAGGCAAATAACTAATTAAACATGGAGACAGGTTTGCGTGGCTTATGACACGCTAATGCAGGGTTAAAACTGTTTTTAAGCAGTTGTCAATCGGTTTAATCTGTTTAAACCGTTAATATAAATGTTTCTGAATACCGATATATGGACATTTGAATTGAAATTCAATATTGCAATTGTTTTAAAGTTAAAATCGTCTCTTTTATCATAAACCGATGTAATTAAATTTCTGTTTTCTAATTTTAGATTTACATCTAAATAATTTGTATTGCAACTATTATGACTACCGGAAAGTTTCAATTCTAAATTTTTAGGATAATAGTTAAATTCATGGTTAATCTTTATTCCATTCAGCTCTACAATCAAAACGTCGTCTATATATCTGAAACTCATTATGTCTTTATGTAATTCACTTATATTTTCATATATATCTAGATACATGTCGGCCAAAATTGAATTGCAACTCCCCCCTATGGGGATACACTTAATCTGCTTATATACCTTATTGCCCTCATATAAAAAATTCTCTTGAACCACCAATTGAAACAAATTTTGAAATTTACTTAAATCCATGTATGAATCACCATACCTATTATACACCTCCAATATCTTCTCCCTCAAATCCTCAATCTCTATGTTGTTAAACAAATCTGCAAAATCATATGCATACAATCCTGTAATCTTATTTTTATACCTTTTTACTTTTTCCAACAGTTCATAACTATTACTTATTATAAAAGTTGAATTCTCACTTTTAATCTTCAAAAATATTCTCTTCAATACCTTTAATAATTTTTTATTCGCACATTCAATATAGGAATTATAACCACATGTAACGGTTCTAAATTTCGGCTCGAAAATTATATATATATATATATATTTGTAAAACATAAAACAAAATAAAGTAAATTATGCATCTCAAAGCCAACAATGAAAAAGTTGTATCATATAAAAGTTCTTTATGGCATAATATACATATAAGAAACTTATGAAACATAAAGCCAGCTCCTTTTTTTAAATAATACATTTTTTCAACATAATACATTTCCTTATCTTTGTCGTCTTTCATTAAATCATGCTTGATATATATTTTTAAGAAACAAATATCGTTTCGTGATTAATAATTTGTACCTGCAGTCTTCAGGCGTGTAATTCTGGATATATTTTCTATATTTAAATATTATTAAAACTTAATTATCTCTATTAATATGCATATTTACTTAACTAATCTAAATATTTTATTAGTATCGTGAAATTTCTTGCATATTTAATGATGTAAAAAACGAAAAACGCGTGTCGTAAAAGTACGATGAGCCATTATTGTTCAGAGAGGATATTACCCGATTGACCTGCTGAACTGTTAAACATCAGTATTTTCTTACTGCTGCCCAGCTATTGAAACCCTCCTGATAAAACAACATTTATCGATAAAGTCTGTTCTTTTTGTTGTACAGACGGGATTGATGAGAATTTAAATGTACATATGATGATTCTTTGCCTTCGAAGTAATCATTTTGTAACTGGTCTAATTACTTTTATAAGGATATTGTAGACCACCACCTGATGGTCGAAAGCAGAACTATTTTTTTATGAAAGAAATTTCATTCGCTGTGTTCGCTATAGCCTGTATAACTAATTTTCATTGAAATCCGATAAACAGAACAATCTGTAGAACGGAATAAATAAAATAGGTTTAACGGTAATAAAATAGGTTTAATAAATGAAATAGTTTCATCGTGTAAGTAAATTGGTGTACATTTTTTAGTGTTTTAACTAATAAAAGTTTCCATTGAATGGAATCCATTTCACCTTATAAGTAAAGGTTTAACAATTAAGTAAAAATGATGTATTTTCTTAAGTATTAATTTGCATCATATTAACTTATGGATTTGCTGCATTTATTCCATAAAAATGCTAAAAAATTAAGACTAGTGGAATATTTGTGCTTCTAATCATTCGGTAAGTCATAATTTTAAAAAACTAAGTACAATGCAATGTAAATACTAAATTTTATTTACATGCATACAAATGTTTCTAACGAAATAAATAAAAGATAAGTAAAAATATTATCAATGATTTGATACGTTTTACAATGAGAAGAAGAAAAAAAAATCATCCCCCCCCCCCCCCCCACACACACACAAAATAAAAGAAAGAAAAGAAATCAGTGCTTTACATGCAAATAAAAAATAATAATTTCAGAAATGTAATAAAACATGTCTGAAACAAGCTTGAAATAATTTAATTTCTTTCTGTATATTATTTATACTACGGCAAAGTATAAATATTATTAAAAGGGTGTAATGATGTATAAATACTGATGAAGTAGATAAGTATATCATTAATCAATGTGCAATCACTTAATGTGATTCGTAACTGATATGCACATAATTGCAAAAATATGATATGCGCATATTTAGTAAATTAGTTCCAGCATTTTATGAGTACAAACGTAGTTCTTCGTAAGAGTTAATGAAGGAATAAAACTAATTTTTAGCATTAGTTCCCGTCCAATATTTAAACCAAAGCGAACTGCACAGATATGGTATGGGTTTTTTTCATTATATTAACTTAATCATCATTAGATATCAAATGGGTCACGTGTTATATAAAGTAAAAAAGGAAAGTTCAGAATACATTTTAAATGCATGACATATATGATTAAAACTAATACTATGAAATAGTAAACATAGAGAAAATATTATCTCGACTCAGCATAAAAATTAAAAAAATAGGGGGGAATACATTCTTTATTATCATTCCTTTTTATCATTTTCCAGCATAATTGAAAAGGGTTTATGAATTTGATTTATTTGTCTGTCCATGCTCTAACTCTCGCAAATATACCCGGATTTCCATATAATTTTACGTGTTATTCAGGTTTAATATAGAAGTTTCGTATTGAAAATGAAGAATGTAGCTTTTGTAGATCTTTACAGGAACGTTCAAAATCATTACGTTTCATTACGGTCTAAATGGAAAAATCGTTTGCGGTGTTTTTTACTTTCTTCTATCTTCAATAGAAGAAAGTATTGTAATCGAAATATTTATCGACTTCCGGTTTTCGACGGATTTACACGTTTTAGGGATCAGATAACCTAAAACACATGTTTATCGAAAATATCTGTCTGTCCGTGTGTCCGTATGTCGCCATTGTACCATCAAAAATTATATGAAGTTATGCATAGTATTGAACCAATTTTTTTAGAGTTTTTGGCTATGGCAAGCAAGTCCTCCATTAATGTGGAAAAAATTTGCCGGTAGGGGGCGCTGTAATGGCGATTTTTGTGCATTTTAATATTGTACCATTGAAAAGTGTATGAAGTTATGCATAGAATTGAACCAAATTTTTTGTGTATGTTTTGGGCCGTAGCAAGAAGGTACCCCCTGTATTTGGAAAAATTCCGCTGGTAGGGAGCTCTGTAATAGCGATTTTTGTGCGATTTTTATGCATTTTGAATATTGTACCATCGAAAAATGTATGATAGTAGGAGAGCTGTTGAACATTTTTGAGTAGGTATTTGAGGCACCCTGAAAATTTGCCAGCACATCTTTTGTAATGCCTGAATACAAAATCGAATGTCTGGCTGAAAGATCGTGGCCCAAAACCTGTGCCAGACACGTGTCAAGTGCCATTTTTTGACACTACCCAAAAAAAGTATTTGAGGCACGCTGAGATTGAAACAGAATAAAATTTATACTTAGAAAAAAATATTTTGAAAATGACAGACACTTTCGGCCCAAAACCTGTGCCAGACACGTGTCAAGTGCCATTTTTTGATTACCCATAAAAGGTATTTGAGGCACGCTGAGATTGAGGCACAATAATATTTATGCTTAGAAAAAAATATTTTGAAAATGACAGACACTTTAGTCGGCACAAAAACTGTGCCTGACACGTGTCAAGTGCCATTTTTTGTCTGGCACAGGTTTCGGGCCACGATCCTTCAGCCAGACATTCGATTTTGTATTCAGGCATTAAAAAAGAAGTGTTGCACAAATTTTCAGGGTGCCTCAAATACCTTCCCTAAATGTTTAACAGCTCTTGGACTATGAAGTTATGCATAGAATTGAACCAATATTTTTGTATATGTTTTTAGCCATGGTAAGAAGGTCCTCCCTGAATTTGCAAAAACTCCGACGGTAGCGGGCACTGTAATAGCGATTTTTGTGACATTTTCAATATTGTACCATCGAAAAGTGTATGAAGTTATGCATAGAATTGAACCAATTTTTCTTTGTGTATACTTTTGACCGTGGCAAGAAGATTCACCCTGAATATTGAAAAATTCCACCGGAAGGGCTGTAATAGCCAATGTAATAGCGATTTTTGTGCAATTTTCCATATTGTACTATCGAAAAGTGTATGAAATTATACATAATTCTAATAAAAATACAAATAAAACTAATAATAAAAAAAAGTGCCCAGCTAAACTGATGGCATTGAGCTCACAGGCTATTCACACTAATTGTATATCATACTCTTATTTTAAAGAATAATGCCCCTCAAAAAAATAAGTGAAGGGGAATTAGTCCCCTTTTATACTTAACCAGTGAACCTCCAAATCTAATCAGGGAAGCTCCTTATCATAATAAACCGGTATACCAAATTTGGAGCAAATCGAATAATCCTGCAAAAAACCCATTTATCTAAATTAAGGGGGTGGGATAGCCCCCCCCCCTTTATCCTTAACCAATGAATCCCGAAAACGAATCAGGGAAGCTCCTTAACATAATATACCGGTATACCAAATTTGGAGCAAAGCGAATAATTCTGCATGAAAAACCCATTTATCTGAATTAAGGGGGGTGGACTAACCCCGTTTTTCCCCCTCTATCCTTAACCAATGAACCCCCAAAACTAATCAGGAAAGTTCCTTAACACAATAAACCGGTACATCAAATTCGGAGCAAATCGAATGATTCTGCATGAAAAACCCATTTATCTGAATTAAGGGGTTGGACTAACCCCGTTTTTCTCCCTTTATCCTTAACCAATGAACTCCCAAAACTAATCAGGGAAGCGCCTTATCACAATGAACCTAGAAAAAAAAATTTGAAGCAAATCGGATGTTTCTGTCAAGAGTTATCGCGTTACGTACATACATACGTACGTATGTACATACATACAAAACGGGCGGGCACATTAGCTCTCAGGCTTTGATAGCCTGTGAGCTAAAAATGAATTATTGGCATTTGTAACAACAATTTGAAATATTAATATACATGAGATAGAAGAAAGTTTTAGTATTGGCACATCCAACTAGTTTAATTATATTACACGATTTCAAACATACTGAAATTTGATATGTATGGCTACAATATGAAGATGCGTTACAATATGCTTAACATACAACAGGATGTGCATAGTATTTATCATTCAGTACATATCAGTACATCAAAATTAAAACAAGTTGCAAGATTTCGTGCAGATTTTACTACATTTGTTCACATTTTTATTTTTCTGGTGCACATTGCTTTTTCTTTCATTGAAATATCATATCAAATTTTACATAGTTTTGCATGAATCAATAATTTGTTCAAACCTGAATGCTTTTTTAAAGATTTAATCATAGTAAGTAATTAAAAGTAAACTTCCTCTATTTCAATTACATTGATGAACGATGAAGATTAAGGAGGCACATTTCGCTTACCTATTTGATCTACTCATATCAAAAATTTAAATAAAAGAAACAAAATTAGATTGAGTTTATCTTTTATAAAAATTCATAATTTAATGCAAAAAAAAGACCTCCTTTTTATGACGAAAATGATCAGGAAAAGACTTTCATATGCACAATAACATACAAGAAAAATTATGCCGTATTATATAGATAAAAAACATTTAGATTTATTATTTTAAGTATTAACAATTACACTATGTTTTCTTAAAAAAAAAAAAAAAAAAAAAAAAAAAAAGAGAGAGAGAGAGATAGAGAGAGAGAATAAAATTTACTTTGTAACGAAGAATGCTTCATTCTAACTAAAGACGTATTCTTTAAAAAGGTAAATTAAAATTATCTATATTTAGAATGGTAAGAGAACGATTTTCCATCTAAAAAACTCCTTCAAACATATTTAAAGTTTAAAAATTTAATTAAGCACCGGTAGTTTAATAGAGTAAATAATTGAGAATTTCTTATAAATAAAGACTTGCAATCATTTCCATGACTTAGTTTGCATTTAACTCAGAAAAAAAAAAAGAAACGCGAAACAATAATTGAACGGATAATTGCAAAAACCGTTGTAATTAAAATTCCTTGTTATTTTTAATTACTTTGTATTTAATTCAATTTCTTTACATTTCTCTGACTCGGTATGTTTTTTAGAATTTTCTTTCGTGTTCTTCCTATCATAAAGATGAAATGTACAAAAATAAATTAAATCCAAAATTATTCTTCTTGTCAAACACAGTTGACTTTCCTTTGTTATGAAGCATTGTATTTTTTCTGCTATTCATAAAGAATAAAGCAGAATTTCCTGACGTCCTGTGAAAACATATTACACAATTTTTCTCATTATTCAGCCTGCATTATTAAAAATAATTGCTTGATGTAGAGTTAAATTTTACATCATCATTTCGTTTTTATTAGTAAGTTAAAACATTTCGCGCAGAAGGAAAAAATAATCTTCTTTCCATTCAGTTTTTATATAATGACTTTCTTTTCTTTTCCTTTTTCATTGGTAAGTTTCTTCCTCAGAGATAATTAAACGCAACTTACAACACATTAATTTAAAATAATTTTAGCAGAAATATATTTTTAAAACAAACAACAAATATTTCACAGAGTAACATATTTTTAATTTAAAAATGTTCAGCGAAAAAAAAAATATATTGTCTGGCATAATTACATAAAAGAAAAATTGCTTCTGAAAATTATTTTTGTTGGCTACCTGCAAGATTTTGTGTACTTAATAAAAGTTAAAGATTAAGATTACATGTATATAATATTACGTATTGTATAACGAGCTACCGATTAATTAATTTTAATTAGTGGTGAAGAAGTACATGAATATCATTTTTAAAAGAAGACTCTTCATAATTATAAACTAAAATTGTATCTATTATAAGAATAATATGAATTAAATTGTATACAAATAAATTACCGAAGCTTTATTGAATAGGTGATTATGTAAAAATAAAGTTAAGAAAATCATCTACAAGCATTAATAATTTGCTTAATGTAAGTACAAAAATATCTGTTTAGATTTTTTTAAATAAAAGATCTACTGAAAAACATTGTGCAGATAACTAAATAATAGAAGTCATTATCTCTATTGTAATTTGGAAATAATACATCGATATAAAAAGAATGCATCAAACAACACAATTTTAAGGGGGTAGGATACCTTTGAACACGTCGAAAAGTAAAAAATATCACTATGTACCAAGCTTCAAAACTTCTGTAATAAGTCAAAAATAAAAATCAAACTTCATTTAAATATAAAGCACATATTTCAATTTATATTTAAAGATATATATATTCTTGTAAATTCATAGATAAATATTGAAATGACAAGTTTAAAAATATATGATAATAAAAGAAAAAAATCTTGCGCGCATGATAAAATCTGAAAATATGCATTTAAAGAGGAAATTTTGGTGAAAATAAATACATAATAGTGTTACCTTTATACTAAAACCAGAATATTTGAAAAAAATATTGACTAAATTAAAAAATTAACAGAAAATTAAAAATTTTCACTTTTTAAAAAAATATTTTGGTAGTAAAAAAACAAAAAAAAATAAAATATTACCTTTTTCTGGTTTAAAGCTGTAGATAATACAGAAATGAATAAGTTTTGAAAATTTCTTTTGATTGCCATGCATAGTTTTTTAGTAACACTGCGCCCAGTATTAAAATTCATCGTTTTGAATAAACGCAACGCAAGGTTTAATTATCCTATGTAAGTCTTAATATATAGTCTTAATAAAACTGCCATAATTAGTAAACTAATGGGAATCTTTTAATGCGGTTTTTTGCATATTCTTCAGAAATGATTACGGAATAAAAATAGGTATTAAACAAATTTCGAAAATTTTGTAGGTTCAAAGGTTTATTATTTATTAAGATTAACCCCCTTAAGGTTAATCATAGATTAAATAAGTTTTTCTAACGCTCGTATTTCTTATACACATAATCTTGCGGGCGCGCAACATAAAATGGGATCTATTATATTTTTGTACATATACAGATTTCATCACAAATTTTGAACGAGTTTTCCTCCCATAATAATACATTTTTATTTTGCTTTAATAGTACTTTATAAAGTATTTTGGTCAAACTATTTCCCTTTTTCTTTTTTTATGAGAAAAAAGCATTTATTTACCATTTCTCATTCAGTTTTTACAATAAAAACTTTTTTCTTGTATTTTTTCATTGGAAAAATTCTTCCTCGGAGATAATTAAACGCCATTTACAGCAGATTAATTTAAAATATTTTTTTGCACAATTATACGTTTTAAACAAAAAAAAAATTCATAGTGTTGCGTAATTATTTTAATTAAAAAACATTGTCTGGCATAATTATAAAAACGAAAAATTGTTTCTGAAAATATTTTTGTTAGTTGAAACATGATTATATATACTTAATAAGCATCATAATATTGAAACTGCCCGCAAATGTTGTAATGCAGTGCATTTCAAGTTACTAGCTAATTGTTTTTAATTACTGGCATATAATTAAGAAAATATTAATTAAAAATACTCCTATAGCCTTTCATAAAGAGACGACGAACATAAAATTAAACTTTATTCAGTTTTTATATAATAAATTATTTATAAAAAAGGTATTAATAAAAAGTTTCTACTCAGAGATATGTGTAAGAGCATCTTAAATAGATTAGTTTATTGAGTTGATGCAAAATTTCGCACAAATTTTTAAGAAAATTTAAAGAAAGTTTTATTCATAAAAAAATTGCGTTTAATGAATATAGTATACACCGTTCTAACCGATTACTTTAGTCCATCTGTCTGGTAGCTACATCTTTCCGTGGTCACACAATTTCTGAGGTTTCTGGTTCAAGAAATGAACAAGGTAATTTTTGCAAATGTTCAACAGAGGAAACGTTTTTACCATCTACGCTGTTTTGAATCAATCTAAATAAATTATAATAAGATGTATTAACCCTTTATCTACTGACTGTACTTATAAGTACCATTAAAATAACTTGCTATGAAATTCATTTAATACATCGATCAGTTGTAATACAGTTTAGAATGAGTTATAGATACACTACTTTATCTTATTCCAAAAACATTATTGGTTACACAAAACAAAAATATTTATAAAAGGATGATTTATTTCGCCTTTGCATCTTTCCAGCTTTCTTGGCGTTGGGGTCGTTTCTATTCGGAAATATTTCTATATATTTCTATTGTAATAACATTACATTTGTACATTTCCTAATACTACAAAATACTAAGAAAAATATTTAAAGTAAAAGATTCGATTGGGCTTATAAATACTTGAACAAAATCCCTATGAATTCAAATTTAATTAAACCTAATTCCTTTAATCCTTCTGAAATCCTTCTAAAATTTATTAAATGATTATTTAAATCTTCTAATGTAGTTTAAAAAATTCACGAAAAATATTTTAGCGGATAAAATTTTCATGAATTCATAATTCAGTACATAAAGGGTTAAGGCAAGAAGAGTGCGGTAGATGGACCAAAACAACCCAGACAAATTGAAAAAGTTTGTGGTGAGCGGTCAAACTTATGCTGTCTAGTGTTGCCCAGTTGGAACAAAACGCATTTTCTGTTGGCTAATTAAGGCCGTTTCTGGTCGATTATTCGTTTTCAACAGTATTTCTGGGAATTAACGGTCCGATATTTAATTAACAGCTCATAATTAACAATTGTTTTCTCGTCCAATTAATAGGAAAACCTACTTTGGATGTGATGTTTTTTTGCAGTAGTTCAAGGGGTATATCTGCACTCCGACTGTGATATCCTACGTGTAGCATTATTATAAAAAATCCATTTTTCATCACCTGCAACTACCCGCTTCAAAAATGGATCAATGTTGTTGCTTTTCAACAGAAAATCGCAAGCAAAGAATTTAGACAATCAATTTTATCTCCATTAATATTCATGCGACAAAGATACAGTTGCATTTCTAACCATTCCAAATTGGCCCTTGCACCTTACAATTGCTAACATTTTAATCCCAAGCATTTCTGCCGTTTCTCGAGCTGTCATATATGGACCATTTTCAATTAGAGCCAATATTCTGTTGTCATCAATGTTGCGAGCGGAGGTTCGAAGCTACTAAATTTTAGTAGGACATGAACAAAAGGCACTAATGCAATCATAAAGCAGAAATCTTAAGTGTAGAAAGCGGATTCCATTGTTCAGAAAGGAATAAAATGACGTCAAAATCATTATGCAAAAGATCGTCTTTTTTGGCGGTGATTGCCTTTTTGGGAACTTTCTGTTTTTATTCTTGCGATAAAAAGCAATGAAGACAGAATTGGGAGACGGAGATTCACTGCACAGTGTTCCGTGCGATGGGTCTTACAGTCATGTGACTGAATTCATTTATTAAATCTGTCCTACTTTTCACCAAAATTCAAATTGATGTGAACCATGTTTTGCTCATATTAGACTCGATCCAAATTTTTGTAGCTCGCAATAAGCGATAAAATCTTTATATAGTTTAAAGGACGAATCTTTCTTAATGTGCAAATAGCTCGATTTAACCGTTTCTTCCTCGCATTAGCCAGGCTCGTATTGACCGAATTCGACTGTATTTACTTTCTCAACGAATGTATTGTAATTGTAATTTTTTTGTGAGTGTGTGTGGGTTGCACTCATTAACTCCCGAATGTTATTTCCAATTGAAAATTTATTTGGCAAATACATTACAGACCGCTGTCGCATAAACTTTATACATTTTAGTAAAAACTCGGTCGACCGCTTACGTATTTTATTTATTTTTAATCATTTTGTGACAATTCACCTGGGAAATGTGTCATAGTATAAGTCATAAATATTACGGCGATGTAATTAATGGGTCTCAGGACTCTTAAAGCTTCAAAATTTTCGAAATTTTAATTATTTTTAGATGTTTAGCTCCTATTTTTTTCTGAATATTTTGATATAATTGTTTTGTTGAAATTCCCATACAAGTTATGTTTTTTTTTTTTTTTTTTTAATTATACCCGATCAATAGCTGATTCGGGCATTTCCAAAACTTTGAAGTCATTTTTCTCCAAATGAAGTTTTTGGGCATAACGCGCAGGATATCTCAAAAACTTCTGAATATTCTTTTCATGAAATGTCTAAAATATGTTTCTTATAAACTGAACATAAAATTCCCTTTTTTATTGTTCAAAAAAATATTTTGTGTGTGATTATACTATTTAAGTTTTTAAAATTTTATATTAACAAATTCCAACTTTGTATTACAAATATCAAAATACTTTAAATACAAATTTATTTAGATTCAGGTTGATTATTATAAACTGAAGTATAAGTAGTCCCCAAAATTTTCATTCTAGTAGCAGTAGTTATTTTGTAATCCTGCGCGTGAACTTTTATACCAATTTTTTGCTCGTCAAATATCTGACAGTTTGGAGCTTCCTATAAATGCTAATTCTGCATCTTTCAATTTTTTAAATATATGAAATGAAAGAACATACTTACATCTTTCATCCGAATAAAAATTGTATTTTAAAATCATTTACATTTTCAGATAATAAATGTTGAAAATGGTCGGTTTTTTTTTTTTCAATTTTTCCAATTTTAAAAGTCCCGAGACCCCTTAAGTCTTATTTGGGAATAGATAACGTCATCAATTTAAAAATGGGAGGTCAACCGTTGCAATCCAGCCGACATAATACTGAGACTACCTATCCAGGTTATAATGCAATGCATTACAAAGTACAAACTGATAAATTGTCATTAACGATTAGAATTAAAATACGTTATTTTAAAAAATGCTTTTCGATAAGTCTCTACAGCAGATTTATTAATTTGGTGAATACCATAAAGACGAAAATAAACGGAAAAAACTAATAACACCATAAAAATATGAAGTGCTCTAGAACTTGGTCTTTAATTACTATGGGCAAGGAAGAAACTACTCTGAACAGAAAGTGCCATACAGGCTGAAACTGGAAGAGAAAACGAAAAATTAAAGAAAACAGTCAATAGAAAAGCAGGAGGCATCAGCAAATCACAAAAGGAGAAGTATGAAGCAAATTTAATAAAAAGAATGAGTAAGAAAGCAAAATGAAATTACAAAAAATGCTATTGCTTCACATTTATCCTTTTGTTTCATCTTCTTCTCATTGGTTATTGCTATCTGTGTGATTGAGTAATGCCTTGTATTGTCTGTGTTCTTACACCTGTCCTTTTCTCATCCCTATCCTATCAGTCTTGCTCCTGCCTTCAAAGTAGTAGCACTGCTTCTTTGCACCTGATGATGTAAGACAATGTTCTTTCGAAGGGCCTTGCGCAGTTATTATTTTTAAGGTGTTATTAAGTAGTGTTTTGCCTTTATATAAGTATCAAATCAGTTTTTCAGCATTTCATTGTTACTGTATAACATCCTGCCCAAAGTAACATATTTAACATTTATGATAAGATACATGTATAGAAAAGAAAATTCTATTTAGTTTTTACTTAATAACTTTTTTTCAGCGTTAAGTTTTTTCCTCCAAGGCTTTTTGTAAGCAGATATTATAACAGCTTAATTTAAAGTAATTTTTTGATGAAAAATACATTGAAAAACAAATATTTCATAAAGTTATACTGTTTTTCCTTTAAAATGTTTGGTTAAAAAAAATAAATAAATAAACCCAAAAAAACTGACATAGTTATCTGGCATAGTCATGAAAAAAAAGAAGGTTCTGAATATATTTTAGTTAGTTGCCATTCATGATTCTATTAATTTAATAAACTTCAGAATATTGAGATTACTTGTGCATAATGTAATACATTGCATGACCCGCTGCCAATTAATTTTAATTAGAGTATCAAATTAAATTGATATGATTCATTAAAGGAACTCTCCCGTGAATCTCTACTACAATTTTATTAATTTGACGAATAATATAAAACGTATTCTATCAAAAACATCTATTAGTTTTTGAAAAGACGATTTATTTACCGGAAAGCATCTGCTACATAGTTTCTATGCAGTAACTATTATTCTTTTATATATTTTTTCATCAGTATTTGATTACTCAGATATACTTAAATGTAATTTAGAACGGATTAATTTAAAATAGTATTTAGCAAAAATATACGTTTAAAGCAAACAATAAATATTTAATAGACATACATGATTTTATATATTAAAATGTTAAAAAAAAACTTTGTATGCTATAGTTATCTATATTAATAAAAGAAAGTTTCTCTCTGTGTATATATCTATGTGTACAATGGCTTGGAAAATCTACCGCACGTACAAGGCTGAAAATTTGTGTGAGGTTAGTCCAAAGCATGTCCTGTGCGCCTGAGATTTAGAATTTTAAATTTCTAATTAGCTGAGTTATTAATTAAAATTACAAAGAACTCTCATAAAAAAATCATCTGTGTCCTTTCGAGAAAGAAATAGCGCTCGTACATAAGCAGATGCCCGATTTACGTATCGGGAGGAAATGCAGATCGGAAAGAACAAAATTTTTAATTATTTATTAACTTCCATCGGCCACACAGCTTAGTAAAGTTAAAAACGAAAGACATCTTCTGAAAGATCATAGGTTTAAGTGTCAAATGCCGCAATCAATTCAAAAAAATATCGCAGATAACCCTTTGAAAAAAATTCAAAAAGGGTCGTTTTCCCACCTTATTGCAATGCCCCTCCAGGGCGCAATTTTAGAAATACCGACAAACCAAAAACATGATCGTATTTTGTGTGTAAATGTTTCTGGTGAATTTGGAAAATAATTATTGAACATCCCTATCCCTCTCCTTATAAGTAGACTCGTCTCTAGCTATTAAACCAACAATCATTCATGAACCTTGACGCCTTAAAGAATTTTTCCCCTAATGATGACTACGTGAATCACTCGAAAGCGCTCGGGTGTCGAATTTGTAACATCGTTTTAACATGTACGAGGGTTTTTATGTTTCAAAACCCATATTTATATATATTTAGGAAATTTTTAATAATAAAAAATCATAATTTTGATTAATAATCTTAAGGTGAATACGAAGTTACTGAATTTCTATTTAAATTTATTATAAAGCTAATTGTTTAAAGATTGGCTTTACATCGTGTGGGTATTTGCGATAAAAAGTCTACTGTTATAAAAACATAAACGTTCGATAATAGAAATAGTGGCAATGGAATCGAGAAATATTTCTTTCGAAAAATGTCACCAATATTATTTGTTTGCTAGACAGCCATTAACTGAGGTAATTTTTGACATGAATAATACATAAAAATGTAAATACATTAGTATTGTGTAATACATAAAAATGGAAATATAGCAAGATTTATTTTTTGCTCATAATCACACTGTGCCATCAAGTTCTTTTTCACTGTTGTGCTGTATCCATTTGTGTGGTTATTTAATATGTTTAAAATTGTGAACCAGTTTTTCATATCGAATAGTTTTGCATTTATAAAACTGTTTAATAGATTGCACACCTTTTAATGGAAAATATCTATACTAATAAAAGAACGTTTCCCTCAGTGTGTGTGCGTGCATGTGTACACGCGTGTGTGTCTTTTCGTGATGACTAGCAAAATCTACAGCACGTACGAGGAGCAAAATTTTTGTGAGGCTAGCTCAAAGTGTCCCATGATGCACTTGAGACACAGAATTTTAAAATTCTAATAATTAGTTATTAATTAAAAATCGCAACTCACTCTCATTAAAATCTCATTTCGGTCCTTACGAGTGGTGAAAAGTTCTGGCGCATGCGCAGAAGGCTTATTTACGTATCGGTTGAAAATGAAGAACGAAAAAAGAAATTTCGGATGGTATTTTGTCATTATTTATTAACTTACACCGTCCAAACCGCTTAGAAAAGTTAAAAACGGAAGACATATTCTGAAAAGACATCTCAAATGCCGCAATCAATTAAAAAAAGAAGAATCTCAATTAACCCCTTGAAAAAAAAAATAAAGTCGATTTTCCGAAAAACGTTTCCCTCCCTTGTTGCAAAATCCTAAATAGCATGTACTTTCAATTCAATATTTTTCATTTAAAAATATAAATTCAGTTAAAATGGTGGCTTAAGATATAAAATCATAGAAAGTTTAGGTTAATTTAAAGGTCATTCATCACGGGCCAGGGTAACGCCGGGTGGGTCAGCAAGTATTAGATAATGTAAACATAGATATCCTCGAACTTTTCGCATATTTTTAAACTTACACGTTTGATTTTCACTATGTTACTCTAAACAAACGCATCGTGCAACAAAACTGTCTTACAATCATTTGTACATACGCAATTATTTTTTTGTAAAATGAAGTATTTTTCAAAAGGGAAATTTACAGACTCTGAAAATAAATCAAATATTTACTATAAATTTGGAAAACCTCTTTTCAGTACCATGAAATTTTAGAAAATCAGTTTGAAAACATAGTGAATATAATGAATATTTTTAAAAGAAAGCTGTATAAAATAGTATTTGAAAGTGAAACTTTACAAACTTTTGAAATAAATTCAAATATATATGTCCACGGAGAGAAGTAGAAAAATAAAAATAGAAGTTCCCAGTTAAACTAATGGCATTGAGCTCACAGGCCATTCACTCTAGTTTTATATTATACGCTTATTTCAAAGAATATTGCTCCTCGAAAAATAAAGGAATCGACAAAAAAAACTCATTTAGCTAAATTAAGGGGGGACGTTTTCTCCCCTATTTCCCCCTTTTATAATTAACCAATCAACCTCCAAATCTAATCAGGGAAACGCCTTATCGGAATAAACAGGTATATCAAATAGGATAATTCTACATGAAAAACACATTTATCTAAATTAAAGGGAAGGATTAGCCCCCTTTCCCCCTTTATACTTAACCAATGAACCCCAAAATCGCATTAGGGAAACACTTTATCAGAATAAACTGGTATAGCAAATTCGAAGCAAATCGGATAATTCTGCATGAAAAACATCTTTTATCTAAATTAAAGGGTGGATTAGCCCCATTTCCCCCTTTATACTTAACCAATGAAACCTCAAAAGTAATCAGGAAAGCGGCTTATCAGAATGAACCTATATCCAAAATCTGAAGCGAATCGGATATTTCTATCAAGATTGATCGCGCTCCGTACATACATCAGTACATACAGAACCTGCGGGCACATTAGCTCTCAGGCTTTGATAGCTTGTGAGCTAAAAATGAAAAATGTAAAGATTTTCAAACTCTTTTCATAAATATATGACTTTAAAAAAAGATACTATGTATCTTCGAAAGTTTGAAAATATATATTTTTTAAATGTACGTACATCTTCTTTTGGAGAAATACTGGCTTCCCCTCGATAGGATTAACTCAAAAACAATAGAACGAAAAAAAAATATCTGAAAGCCTCGTAAACTTCTATTGAACGAAGCATTAAATATTCATCCAACAACATTCTACTTTTTAAACCAAGAAAATTTAAAATGTGCTATTCTTAAAGTAAGGAGATTCGGGTAAAGCACAAAAGAGCATACAAAGAGTAGGACAATAAGAACTTATAAGGACGTATTAAGTTACACTCAAAAAGAGATAATTAAAAATATTATAGATCTTATAAAGTTTGAAGACAAATAACTTTGTAATTATATAAAAAATACAAGAAAATGTGTTTTTAAAGAAAATAATTAATAATTTAGTTAATTCAAAATAATTATAATGGAAGTATTTTTTTTTTTCAAACTGTCAATACTATTTTAAAAGATTAATTTTACTTTAGTTTATAAAATTTGCATGAACATATTATCATGACGCATAGTTCTTATTCTATAATTTATAACCAATGCATATTTTATATTTTGAGCCGTATAAATTATATCATTCATGTATAACTTTATATAATACATTATATATACCTATAATACATATAATGCATTATTATGTATTATATTACAAATAATTAACTTTTTCATAACATAATGTATGGTATTACAGTAATACCTCCATAACGGGCACTGTCGAATAGCGGACACCTCTATTTAACGGACAGTTTTCCCATCTTCAGTCCCAAAACCTAAATTTTGGTATGTTTAACCTCCGAATAACGGACAGTAATTTTGGCGGTAAAGGATGAAAAATTATATTTAACGAGAAAAAATGAAAAAAAGAAAAAAAAAAAAAAAACTAAAAAGCCTCTAAATTTATCCGGGCAATGTATCACATATTTTGTAATCACATATAAATATAGGGGGTGGACCTGGGAAAATCCCCTCTCCCATGTTCACGTTCGAGAAAGAAAACGTCCCTCCTTGAAAGATTCAGGATTTTCTGCTGATTAACGTCTAGATGTACACATTTCTTGATCCGTAGAGTTCCATAATACGCACATACACCTTTTTCTCTTTCGCTTTAAATGAGCGTAAGATAACTTCGTTTACAATTGGAATGAAACTTCAGGATATATAATACACTGACTAGTACTTTTGTTTCATTATACCCAAGCTCAAATAAGTTTTCGGATAATCTTATACAGTGTCAAGGAACAAAGAAAAAACAAAAATTTCATTTTAGTAGGGCTCGTTCGTAAAATTAAAAAAGTAACTAACTGGATTACATCATTGCATAACATAGAAGAGAGAAATCAGGGAAGTCACATGTCATCATATAATCTGAGCAAAAGAAAAATAATCACCGAAAACCTAACATACGATTTGTTTTATTATTTTTACACTTTTATAAAATAAAGATTTTTTTTATTTATTTATTTATTTATTTATTTTTTATTTTTTTTTTGGAAACTGCGTACTGATTTTTTGGCACCGAGAATTAAAGGCGCCAAGAATGCGACGAGAGCATGGAAAAAATATTTCGACATGTCGATTACTGCTTGATACTTGTTTGTGATTAATATTTCGAGAATGGCTTCAAAAAGAAAACGATTAACTTTAAAAGAAAAATTTGAAAGTGTAAGTGTATCTGAGAAAGAGAAATTGAGTTTACGGATACTTGCGGAGAGTTTTAAAATAGATAAAACACTGGTGGGAGAGATTTTACGAAATACAGAATAAATAAGAAATTGAGTGATTACTAATTATAACGAGAACACCAAAAAAGGTGAAATTGAGAAAGACTAATTCCATTGAAATTGGTTGTATAATTCTGAATTGGTTTACTTTAGTTCGTTCAAAAAACATTCTTATTAGTGGACTTTTGATTCAGGAAAAAGCTTTAGAAGTCGCTAAAGAACTCGGATTACACGATTTTAAGGATTCAAGTGGGTGGCTGTAGAACTTCCGATCTCGGCACAACGTCTCTTTTAAAACAATATCTGGAGAAGCAAAATCTGTAGATCTTAAAGAAATGGAGGATTGGCATGAACGACGGTAACCAAGCTGTGAAGATTATCAGGAAAAAACATTTTTAATTCCGATGAAACCGGACTCTTTTTCATAATTTTTCCGAATAAGACTTTGTGTTTTAAAAAGGATGACTGTATCGGCCGAAAAATGTCAAAAGAGCAGCTCACTATTTTATTATGTTGCAATTTGTTAGGACACTTTGTAACCCTCTTATTATTAGGAAATCTCTGAAACTCATGTGCTTCTCAAAGAACATTCAATTTAATAAATTTGGTATTATGTGTAGTGCGAATAAGAAAGATGGTTAACTTTATAATAGAATGAAAAAACAACGAAGAAAAGTTCTCATCCAAAACATTTGAAATTCGGCAATATTAATATTGAGTTTTTTTCCTCCAAACACAACTTCGGTATGCCAGTCACTTGATCAAGGCGTAATACACAATTTTAAAGCCTGGTTGAGAAAGCTTTTATCACACCACATTCTTTCAAAGTTAGATTCTATGTAACACTTGAGAACTACATAAAATTAGTTAATGCTCTCGATTCTTTTGCTGTAATTTGGATTTCCTCAGCTGTAAAAAACATAAAACCGGAAAACGTACGACAATGTTTCAGAAAAGCAGGCTTTATATTAAAAGAAAATGAAACACACATTTTCGACACAAATGAAGAATTAAGCAAAATAAGTGAATTAATGAAATTTATCAGGAGTGAAGAAACTGCTGAAAATTTCATTAATGTTGATGATGAGTTACCTACTGGAGAAAAATCAGTAGATGTACGCGATTATATTCCTTCAGAATTTTCGACAAAAGCTGGCTCTATTAGTGATGATGAAACAGGTATCGAAACTGGAGATGTTTTCCTGCAATATCGAGAATTTCCAAGAAGTGGCAAAATACAGTGAGCAGTTACACACATTTTTTGTAAAAAAGAAGAAAAAATGATTCAGAAAGATTAAAAATACTGACAGAGTTAAAACTTCACATTGAAAAACAAATCACATGTAATCGCAAGCAAAAGCAAACTTTTGTAACTTATCTTTTTCGTAATAATGTAATAAACAGTAGATAAAGGTATGCACAATTTTATTTCAGTTTTATTGTTTTAAAAAATAATTTTAATTTCTTATTAATCATATAACAAAGGTTTTAGAACATATAAAAGTCAATTAATGAAACATTAAGTATTTCTTAGCAATTTTTGAATTGCTGGGGTTTTCCGTTGCCACCGAAACACTCAAGGCCTGAGGACACGAGTTGTGACGTCATCACTAATCGACCGACTTCTCACTAGTGTTAGAATTCACACCGGAAAATTTTGAATAGCAATTTTCTTTTATTTCATTTGTGGAATAACTATCATCTGATAAAACAATAATAACTATTTAAACTTACTGGTGAGAATTTGGAGTACCCCAATAAAAAATCAACCAGATGCGGCAACACTGGGGCATTCCGCATCTTGCTGAATTTTGATTTAACTATTCCGAATTCTCACCAGTAAGTTTACATAGTTATTATTGTTTTATAAGATGATGGCTATTCCGCAAATAAAATAAAATAAAATTGTTATTAAAGATTTTCCGGTGTGAATTCCAACACTAGTGAGAAGTCGGTCGATTAGTGATGACGTCACAACTCGTGTCCTCAGGCCTTGAGTGTTTCGGTGGCAACGGGTTTTCCCAATAGCGGACACCTCCGAATAACAGACAGTTTCCGCGCTCCCGAGGTGTCCGTTATTTAGGGGTTTTGCTGTATATGTAATTTCCACTTATTTTCTTAATTATATCTATTTCAAAATGCAAGCAGTTACAAAATATATATTACAAAGAATATGCTAATTATTTTTTCAAATAATAGTTTCGAATGTTTTTTAAAGCTGATAGCAGGATTCGTGCGGGTGCTCACATTTTTCCTTTTCACTACCAGTATTTATATAAAGAAAATTTCATAAGATGCAATATTCGGTTACACGCGGTGATATTTTCTGTATCTAAATACTGGTATTCAAAAGGGAAAATGTAAGGATTCGTACGAAGCTTGTATAGTAAAGTCATGAAAACTACTGCCAAACTATTGCCAGTGGTCTTCTTTCTTTTATTATTCAGATTTCTTGATTTCCACCACTTTTTTTCAAATGGTAAAACTCGCTTTTTTAAAATCACATATTAATAAATGCGAAAACAAGGGAAATTTTTCCATTTCAAGAAAGTGGTGTCAGGAGAGAAATCTGAATTTTATAAAAAGTAGCCCTCTGGCAACGTTACTGGCAACATCTGTGCTTCTGAAAGCATACCTGAAAGTACATCTTATTATTGGTAGTGGATGTTCTTTTAAAAATATCATGTATGTTCCTTCTAGATATTCTAAGGCTAACCCACTTATATAAATAAAATTTACTGTCTTCCCAAGTAGCATAAAATTGTTGATCGAACGTTGACTAATTGTTGACCCAGTAATACATGTCCGCCTTACTGTACCACTGGCAAACGAATCATTTGCCAATAAAGGCCCAACAGTGGTCCAAACGTAAGCTGCTCAGAATCTTGCCGAGATATCCTCCAAATTAATAGGATCTCTTTATATGCCAATTCCCAACCATGCTATTCCCTTCCTACCATTTCGCACGGTTTCCACAAACTGCCAATGATGTGCCAACTATTTGTGCTATCTGAGATGGCTTTTAAGTATTGAATACAGAAATCTCAAGAGTATAAGGAATATTTTTAAATAATACATGCCAATCAAAGAATTTCATGCCAATATTTCGGGGCCCAACGTAAGCTGCCCAGAATCTTTCCTAGATATGCTCCAAATTAGTGGGATATTTTTATATGCCAATTCCCAACCATGCTATTCCTGTCCCTACCATTTCCAACGGTTTCCACAAACTGCCAATAATGTGCCAACTATCTGTGTTATCTGAGATGGCTTTTAAGTATTTAATACCGAAATCTCAAGAATAAAAGGAATTGTATTAAAATAATACTTGCCAATCAAATACTTTCATGCCAATATTTCGATATTCTTCTGTAAATTAGTCCAAGTCAAAACACCTTCTCAGCAAGACAATGCATTTAAGAAAATGTGTCTTAAAAAGAACAGTTGATGCTTTGAAGAGGATATCTAGTCGCAAGATAACCCCACTCCTTGTGGATGACGGTCTCCAGTTTGGCCTCCACTTTTATTCAGGAATTCTGAATTCATACCGGAAAATGCGAACAGTTTTTTCTCATTTAACGAATGACAGACATTTTCTGATCTTTCGCCCAAAACACTCAACACAACACCAGCTTCTGAGGGTTGTTGAGTTTCTCAGCGAGAAACTCAATGCAAAAATTCCCGCAGCTGCCATCTTTCTTGATGTCGCAAAGGCATTTGACAAGGTCTGGCATATGGGCCTCATTTACAAATTAATTCAGCTCGGTTTTCATCCCAGACTTATACATTTAATATATTCGTACCTTTGCGACCGCTCTTTTCAAGTCCGCATAAACAACATTCTATCTATTATTCTCCTTATCCTAGCGGGCATCCTTCAGGGGAGCGTGTTGGGCCCTTTTTTATTTAACATTTTCTTTAACGACATCCCACGCTCCTTGCACACTCACCTCGCTCTTTATGCGGACGACACCTGTATTTACGCTTCGGCACACCACCCGTATACTCTTTACAGGTACCTACAGACTCATGTTGATGACTTCATGGGCTGGTGCATGCTTTGGCGCGTTGTCATAAATGAAACTAAAACTACTGCAGTATATTTCTCTCGCAAAATAATTTTCCCTAACAGAATCACTATTAACAACACTGTTATCCCTTGGTCAGACCAAGCTAAGTATCTTGGGGTCATCCTGGACCGCCGCTTAACCTGGAAAAAGCACACTTTCTCCATCAGAGGTAAAGTCGCCGGAGCCTTTAACTCTATAAAACCTCTCCTTAACAGTAAAACCTTGTCTGTTCACAATAAATTAATCCTTTATAATTCATGCATCCTTCCCATCATCACCTATGCCAGTCCGGTCTGGGGCTTCACTTGTAAGACCACTATGGACAACCTTAGTCGTCTGCACAATTCCAACCTGCGTACTGTCCGTAACGCATCTCGTTACCTTCGCAACTCCACGGTCCGTAGAGACCTCAAAACTACTACATTACGTAAACGCATAAACGACTTAGCCAAAAAATTTTATGAAAAAATTTTTGACCTCCCTAACGAAATTGTAGCGGAGCTACCGGATTATGACGCTTTTGAACCCCACCATCGGAAACGGCCCAGGTTTTCCATAATTATGGACACTCAGTAACATCTGAGTTCTCCTCGCTAACTTTGCCTTCTCTTTTCTCTTTTTATCTGCTTTTCTTAATATTAAAAAAAAAAAAAAAAAAAAAAAAAAAAAAATTTCTCTATATAACATAGAGACCATAAAAACAGAAAAACTTAAATAAAAATAAAATGTATGGCCCTGAATTGTCCCTTTTTTTGGTTGGATGTTGTGGTCTTGCCACCCTAGCTTTTCTTGCCCTTGCTTGGTGAGTGTTTCACTGAACAGTACTAACTTTAACTTTCAAATATCCATATAGTAGTTCTACAACTACAGTTAGACTTTATTTACTTTAAGACTCATGTAAATTTTCTTAAGATTTATTGTTAACTTTCTTTCTTCTTAAGTTTTTACTTAAATTTAATTCTATTTTTATTCCTTTTTTCCTTAATTTTCTTATTTTTCTCTTGTAAACTTCTATTTTCTTATAGTAGCATTGCTACAGTTTAACTTTATCCCAATGGCTCATTAAAACATAAGACATTCTATTTTCCTAGTCTGGGTGTTAAGCTGATAACAGCTAGGAAACCCCTCAATGCTGATTACCTGTTCAGTACCTGTTCTGATTATTTAAAGTAAAAATTCTTCTTTGGGAATTTACAGTGTGAATCCGGTATCTCGGAATAAAAATGGAGACCAAATTTGCAACCCTTCTGTGGATGAGTATTTGTGTAGCACATCTTAGAGGAGCCATGAAAAGGAAGTCTAGCTGTAGTACTATACATGTACTACAATAAAAATGTAAAAAGCGAGGGTTAAATAAATAAGGAAAGGTCTTAATATCACGGAGATAGAAGGCGAAGACATTAGAATGGGAAAGGTCGATGAATTCGGATTGACTAATCCGAAAGTAGGAGGCGGAGCTTCGTTGAAATAAATCAAAAGAGCCCGAAAAGTTTAACTCTTTAGTGCGCAGATTTGTAAAAATGCAAACAACACTGTTTTGAATTTAATAGATTTTTTTTTTTTTTTATTCGCATTTATCTAATTAGCACCAAAAAATTAAAATAACAATATTTTCTTTAATTAAAAAACAGACCTTCCGTATTTAAATAAAGCGAAATTAACCACTAAAACTTTCTGGTGTAAAGTCAGATTCTCTGAACTACGTAATTTCTAGAACGTATTCTATTATGGGAATTAAAGGGTTACAGGTTAAGTTTTATTAAATAAATAGTTATATAAAATAAGGTATTAGGAGACATACTTATTGAAAGCGTAAAACAGCCACATGACAGTAGTTTTTGCTAGTATTGCAGATGTCCAAAAGAAGAAAAGATTGACGTATTATATGAAAAATGTACCTCTGATTTTTTTTTTCATTATTTTTCCTGTGTAATAAACCAGTGGTGGAAAATTGGCGCAGAGGAGGAGCCTATTGACACCACTAAATTTTAGTAGAATTTTTCGTTTTATCTAATGACAGTTTTTATTAAGATGAAGAATACCATAAAATATTAGTGGTGTCAATAGGCTCCTCCTCTGCGCCAATTTTCCACCACTGGTAATGAACCTTTCAGAGAATCATGTATAATTTTTTCGAAACAAAATAAAAAATCGCGCATTTAAGGGCTAATATCACAGAGATAAAAGGCGAAGACATTAGAACAGGAAAGGTCGATGAATTCGGATTGACTAATTCGAAAGTAGGAGGCGGAGCTTCGTTGGAATAAACCAAAAAAGCCCGCAAAGTTTAAGAATTGAGAAGATATGACTATAAAATTTAAATATTAAGATAGAATAGTGACTCACTAAAAATATTAAAATGCTTCTTGTTCCTATGTAGCACTTATTAGGCTATATTTTTTACATTAAATTTCTGGTTTGAAATATATTTGAATTGTGTCAGACTCTGGAATACAGTATTTTTTACATCTAATGTTTTTAATGCATAAAATTTTCTTTAAAATCATATTTTATAGATTTTAGAAAATAAATATATTCTTTCTCTATTTAATCACAGCTGTAATATTTCTAATTTTTTTAAGTCTATCAAAAACAGAAATTTTTACAAATAAAAGATGTTATTAATAATCCTATAAGGAAAAGAAACAATTTATATAGTAATTTGTATGGTACAAATTACGTTTATTTTGCTTGAAAGAAAAACAAAAGAAGTTTGGCAACTGTGCATTATGAAACGGTTTGCGATGTGATAAAATTTTAAAAATCTGATATCCGAGCCGGGTGAACATAATAAATATTTCTTCAAAATATCATGTCATTTAAAAAACAAATGATTAGATTTAAAAATTCAAAAATACATATTTACTGTAAGATTCGAGCACGAAAAAAGTAATCAAATATTTAAAGGTTTTAAGTTTCTTTCTAGTATATGTGTGTCAGTTTAAAAGTAAATACTACGTATCTTCTGAAACTCAAAGATAAGAGAAATCTTAAAAATGTATACACATCTTTTCTTGGAAAATTCCGAGCTTGGCTTCGAAAAGATTAACTAAAAAACAATAGAAAAGAAAAAAAGATATACCTAAAAGCCTGACAAAATTCTACTGAACGATGCATTAAATATTTATTCAGTGAAAATCTCATTTTTAAAACAAGAAAAATTTAATAGTTCAGTTCTTAAAGTAAAAAAAAAAAATTGGGTACAGTACAAAAGACTAGACAAAAATGAAACAAAAGAACTTACGAAGGACATATTATATTACACTTAAGATTAATAATTAAAAATGTTAATGGTTTTATATAACGAAATATAAATAAAACTTCCAAAGAAAATAAATCTAAAAAGGAACTTCGATGCTTTTATAATTTTCGAAAAAACAACAAATAATAATTTTTAAGGAAAATAATTAAAGTTATACATAATAAAAAATAGTTACCATCAAAGTTATTTTATATGAAACAATCAATGCTTTTCTGAAAATTAAAATCTATAACTGTTTCTAGATTTTCAATGATAGACAATAAATTTGACTATAAGTAAAAAATATTAACTTATTTTGTAATTTATTCTGCAATTTTGTCTGTAAATAACTCTGTAAAAGAACAAAAAATCTTTCCGAATGAGATTCAATGTACGGTCATGTGGGAAAAATCTAAACCCCCCTTACTAACTCTCCAAAAATTATGGAATTTGGTAGAGAAAGTTATCAAACGATTGGAATAAAGTCTACTTTTAAATAAGCTAGATAAAATTTGCTTAGGAGGACATCTACAAATCAAAACAAACCCAAACTTTGCTTTTTTTTTTCAATAGCAATACCCAAGTTTGACAGAATAAATAAATTCTACACCCTTCACTTAACCTAAATGCAAATTTCCATGTTTATACAGATTCGCACGTTTAGTTTCAAAGAAATTAATTATTTTAAAACGAGCCCGTTCTAGGGGCTGTATACAAATTGAAGTTTGGTACTCAATTCTTGAAATGCTACAGGATGATTATGTCACTTCTGTTAATGTATTATTTCTTACCAATATGACAATTTCACTCCCTTAATATATTTCGACTCTTGCCAGCCGAAATGTTTCAATAAAATGAGTAAATATATATATATATATATTTTCAAATTATGCTTTTCTGCACGCCATAAACTTTAATTATCATTTTGACATTTCTTTAATCATAATTCAAAAACTACTTGGTAGAAAAATTTGAAAGTGAGATTTCTCATAAAGCAAGACATAACAAATATAAAACTTAAAGAAAATTGTAGGTTGTAATTCATATTTTTTAGAATATTAATTTCATAATTCATATTATAAATTTTTAAAATTACAAATTCGATATATTCATGTTTAGGTTTTGTAGTATTATAACCTCGCAAAAAATTATCACATTATGTGTATAATTTCAGGAGACATTAATAAATATATGAAAATGTACTTTAACATTAGAAGCTCTATATTTTGAAAGTTTATTATTCAAAAAGTTGTCATATAAATTACTTGAAAGTTCATTTATAGGCATAATTGGAACCGAAAATTTTAAATATAATGTCAAAATTGGGTGTTGCCGCTATAAAAAACGAAATTTGGTCTGGTTTCGATTTGTACATGGCCACCTAAGCAAATTTTACATACATAATTTAAAAGTACATTTTAGTTTCCAATAATTATCTTCTATTATAATTAATTTCAAACTTAGTAGGGGATATTTACTTTTTTCCTACGACTATACTTTTAATGATAGAATGCGATTTTGAAATACAATGCAGTGTCAGTTAGGTAATCGATATCGGAGTTTAAGAAATATTTTTTAATGAAAGCTGTAAGAAATATTATTTAAAAAATATATTTATCATGTGAAAAAATCTTAAATTGAGAAAAACAAGTAATAAAATATACCTATTTAATGATTTTCAATTTCGCTGTAAAATAATTGTATGACTTTAAAAGTAAATTTATCTAACTTCTTAAGTTGAAATATAAAATTTAATTTTTTTTTTTAATAAATGTATTTCAATCTTTTATGATAAGTTCCAGGATTTACTTCAGAAAGGCTTAATTCATAACCAATAAAACGAAAAAAAAAAAAAAAAATCTAAAAACCTTACAAAATTCTATTGAACAAAGCATTATATATCCATTCAACAGTCTTTTTGTTTTTAAACAAACAAATTTTAAATGCGTAGTTCTTAAAGTGGGGATAATCGGGCGGAGTACAGAAAAATAGATAAAGAGGGAAACAAAAGAGCTTAGAAGGACATATTAAATTACACTTATGACTAAATCATTAAAAAAACAAATTAAACTGTTATTATAATTCTAAAACAAATTACTTTGTGACTATGAAAAAGACAACAGATGGTATTGTTTAAGAAAATGGTTAAACTTTTTAGTTATTCAAAATTGTTATAATGAAAATATTTTTCGCCATTCTGTCAATAGTATTTTTAAATATTAATTTTAATGTAAATTTTAGATTTTGTATGAACATAATATGATGCACTGTTATTATTCTATAATTTATGTGTAATATATATATATATATATATATATATATATATATATATATATATATATATATGTATATTAAATTGTATATATTTTGTTACAGTTTAGATATATGTCTTTAATTACACTTGTTTTAAATATATAAATTTTAAAAATAGATCTCAAAATGTACAGATTATATTAATTATTTTCAGAAACATAATTTTTAAGATATTATCGACAGCTGATAGAAATTATAAAGCCGTTCTGAACACTTTTGCATCTCCGAAGCATATATTTTGAAAGTATCATTAGTTTTGTGTATGTATGTTTTTTTTACAAAAGTAAATGTAAATCCCTGCTAGATACTCTGAGGATAAGCTCCTCACATAAGCATATTTTACCGATATAGCTTTTTGAAATTAAATATCGAAATATTTCGAATATAAAAAATATTTTTTTAAATGCAAGAAATATTCTTGAAAAGCTTACTTTATAGATTTTATATTTATAAAATAAACGTATTAAATTTAAAAAATCAAAAAAACCGACTGCGTAAAAAGCGAACTAATTAATTATTTCTCATCAATATGAAACTATGTTTTTATATTACTTATCTTTTTTTTATTTACTTGTATTGATGACTTTTAAGTGGTGTATAATTATTAGTTCCTATCTACAAACACTGTTTTGATGAAGCCTATAGATGTCTATTATGAAGGTTAGAGTTACAGCAAAGGTAGAAATCCAAAGTACACAACTTCCAGGTTGTATAATATTTAAACGGAGCTTCTGAGTGCAAAATGATCAATGAAACATCGTCTTCATTTTGAAAGTCCTATCCAATGATAGGCCACTCAATAGGGTACCCCAAAAAAATTTTTCGTCGCTGCCGCCATTTTGTAGTTTACGGCTGCCATTTTGAATTTATAAAAACAAAACCTATCCTATAACTATCAGACGTTAAAGACGAATCGATAGAGACTTCATTCATTAAAATCCATCCAGCCATTGGAATGTTTCGAGGGTATTAATAAATCCACATACACATATACGCGTGAAACACACAACCCTTCTTTTCAGTCGGGTAAAAAGTGTGTGTGTGTATATGCATATGTATATTTATATGTATTCTTTATATGATATGAAACCTCTTTATATCAATATATTATAATATATTATATTTTTTGAAAGAAAAAAAATAATTATATATGGTTAAATAAATAAATAAATTGAATATACACATATAAATCTGAGTACTAAAAGAAAAGTCAAATATTTAAAGATAAAAGTTTTCTTCTGAAATAACTGCATGAGTTTAAAAGTAAATAGTATGTAGCTTTTAAAGGTCAAAGGTGAGAGATTTTTTTTTAAATGGTTACCTATCTTTTCTAAGATTGTTCTTGGTTTCGTTTCGGGGGAGGATTAATTTAGAAACAATAGAACAATTAATATATTTGAAAAACTGGCAAAATTCTAAGGCATTTAATATTAATAAAAAAGGAATTTAATATTCATTCAACAATCTTTTTCCTTTAAAAACAACTAAATTCTAAAGATGTCAAATTTAAACTGAAGAATAACATGCTAAAATTCAAAAGAGTAAACAAAGATTGAGACAAAAGATCTTAGAAGGAAATATTAAATTACACTTAAGAAGCGATAATTAAAAATTTTAAAGATTTTATAATTCCACAATTTATTAAAACTTTCAGACAAAATACAATCTTAAAAAGAAAATTTAATTATTTTGTAATTATAGAAAAGATTGTAGACGCTTTTTTAAAGAAAATAATTAAATTTTAGTTAATACAAAATAGTTATCATTAAAATTGTTTTATGTGAGATGGTCGATTGCATTTTAAAATCCAACATCTTTTTTAATTTTTAGAATTTGAGCAACTGAACATAAATTTGATGAACAGGATTAACAAAATCTATTGTGTTCACATTATTCTATAATTTAAATATATATATATATATATACGTTAACCTACAGAAAGTGACAAAAGATTTCCACCATGTGTGATTGCAGATACTTTTAATGTTCTCATGCAATTTTGTGATATTATTTAAAAAAACATGAAATCTATTTGGTAGCTTAGTGAATATAATGAATATTTCTTAAAGAAATTTGCGTAAAACATTATTTTAAATGCAAAATTTAGAGAATTGTACAAAATATTCAAAATTAGATATCTATATCAAGATGGCGGTTAAGGGGATCGTGGACCTTCATTTGACCTAAAAGAGCAAAAAACCGAAATTTCTATTTGTGTGAATTATTATTATCCAATCTGTATGGAGACATTTGTGAAAAACCGCATGCAGATGCGATGATGTTTCGAAAAGTTACAAGTGTTTTACTTTTGTACAAAATCCAATTTTTTGGCCATTTAATATACTTTAAATCTGTCTTTCTAAAAACTGACTTTTTAACGTTTTTAGATTTTTGAAATGCTCCCTGCGTCTTAATTTTTTATCAAAATTTATGAAATTAATCAGAAAGAATCCTGATATTGCTTGCAATTAAATTGTGTATGCATTTTAAATTCAACTTCATTAAGATAATTAAATTTGTATTTTAACATTTTAAAAGGCAAAATTTTGAAGAAAATCGATATGGAATTCTGAAAAAAAAAATCTCTAACAAGTAAAAATTAAATTAAAAAAATTAAAAACCATACTGTGTAAAAAGTGAACTAATTAATTATTTCTCATCAATGTGAAACTATTTTTTATATTATTTACCTATTTTTTTTATTTACTTGTATTGATGACTTTTAAGCTGTGTTTAATTGTTAGTTCCTATCTATAAATACTGTTTTGATGAGGCCTATAGATGTCTATGAAGGTTAGAGTTGCAGTAAAGTTTAGAGATCCTACCTACACAACTTCCAGATTCTGTAATATTTAAACGGAGCTTCTGACTGTAAAATGGTCAATGAAACGTCGTCTTCATTTTGAAAGACCTATCCAATGATATACTATTCAATATGGTGCGTAACAGTTTTTTCGTCTATACCGCCATTTTGTATTTTATGGCCGCCATTTTAAATTAATAAAAACAAAATGTACTCTATAACCATAGGACGGTTAAGACGAGTCGACAGAGACCTCATTCATTAAAATCCATCCAGCCGTTTGCATGTTTCAAGAGTATAAAGAAATCTACATACCCAGATACGCGTGAAACACATAACCCTGCTTGGCAGTCGGGTAAAAAATTAACTATTCAAGGAATTAAAAGATCGATACACATATTTATTTATAAGAGAGTTTTAAGCGATTAAAATGTAAAATTGAGTACATATGTTAAAAATTAAGACGCATGGAGCGTTTATTTTTTTTTCCCTTAAAATTATAATAAGATTGGAAATTTATCTTAAGATGTTCTATAAACTTATGGTGAAATGTATGTTTGCACTAATTTTTATATCTCTATGATGAAAAAAAAAAATTAACGTCCACCATCCCCTTAAGATAAAATCGTGAAAAAAAGTTTATCTTCTTTATCTTCCATTTTTATCTTCTTTAAAAATAAATATATTACATTAAAAGTAAATGCAACGCATTTTCTTAAAATCAAAAATATGAGAAATTTTGAAAATCTGTACTCATCTTTTCTGAGATAATTCCTAGCTTTGTCTCGCAATAAATTAGCTCAAAAAGAAAAAAAATTAAAGAACCGCAAAATTTTATCAAACGGTTATTAAATGTTCATTCAAAAATATCCTTATTTTTAAAATAAGAATTTTTTTGTGTAATTATTAAAAGGGAAAAATAAAAAGAGTGCTGAAATTCGAAGAATGACACACAGAGTGAAATATAAGATCTTAGATATATTAAATTACATATAAGAAGAAATTATTAAAATTATTAAGCATTTTTGTAACCAAACTCTTATTAAAATATACAGACAACATTCAAATTACAAGTTAAAAAAATAACTTCAATGCATTTTGATTACAAAAAAAGACAGAATATGGTATTTTTGAAGGAAACAATATTTTTGTTGATCCAAAATAGTTATAATCAAAATAATTGTTTTCAAACACACAATACTGCTTGAAACTTTTATTTTTCAAGAGTAATTTTGATGAATATAGAAATATTTCTTTACATAATCTGTATTATGATGGAAAAAAATAGACTTCTAAAAATATCAAATATCTTTTAGTCCACTGAAAGATATATGGACGAAAAAATAGTAAAAGTTTTAAAGGTTTCCAATCGTCTTTTTAAACAAATGTATGACTTTAAAATAAATACTACGTATCTTCTGAATTTTTAAAAATATATGCCGATCTTTTCTTGGAAAATTCTTGGCTTCACCTCAGAAAGGATTAACTCCAATACAATAGAACAAAAAACCATTTGAAAGCATCGTAAAATTTTATTGAAAGAGGCATTAAATATTCATTCAACAATCTTCTTATTTTTTCAAACCTGAAGGTTTTAAGAAAGCGATATTAAAAGTAAAAAGAATTAGGTTAAATTCAAACAAAGATACAAAATTTAAAAAAAAAAAAAAACTTAGTCATATCAAACTACCTATACAATGTATAGTTAAACTTATTACAGCTTTAATAAAGTCAAACACTTAAAATATGCAGGCAATATTGAAATAAAAAGTTGCGAATAACTTCAATGATTTTGTAATTATAGAAAATACAACAGATGATAATTTTTAAGGCAATAATTGACAATTAAATTAATCCAAAATATTTACAATGGATTTTTTTCCAAACAAACAATCTTATTATTTGCTAATTTCAATTTTTAATTATCTTCAGATTTTTAATTAAGGCTGCGCGCTCGAATAGAATGCATTATTTTATAATAATAATAATAATAATAATAAAATGCGTATTCCTCCATTAAATATGTTAATCTTAAAGGAGGTGGCAAAAGGTTTTTAGCAGATCTGCTTATAAATACTTTTAAAAAAAATTCCCAGCATAATATTTTTTTATGGAGTTATTCTACATGCAGTAGAACCTCTATATAAAGCTATTAACTACTAAATAAAGTATTAAACGAATGTATGCGTGTGAAGAATTAAAAAAAAAAGACAGATTGTCGGTTCGAGACTCCGCTAAAGCATTTCGAAATACGTTAAATCTATTGTAGATGCAAAATCTTTCGGGTGTGTATTGTCATCTCCTAAGTATGTATCTACACGTTCGAGCATTCAGACTAAACGTCCACATCTGGTCAAAAAGAAAACGCCCTCTCAACACGATATTGCTCCGGCACTCATGTTTCTGGGAGTTGTTGTGGAAGTCAGTGACCTACGTTTATAGAAGTGCTTCCACATGCGCCGGATTCACCGAATTCGTCTCCCAGCGATTACTTCCTACTCCCAAA
Source organism: Maratus speciosus (assembly GCA_963932465.1). NCBI lineage: Eukaryota > Metazoa > Arthropoda > Arachnida > Araneae > Salticidae > Maratus > Maratus speciosus. The sequence continues at coordinate 441,555,726 of OZ010793.1, forward strand.
CCTGAAAAAATGGCTCGGTGGCCGAAGATTCGTTTTAAATGATGGGGGTCATAACTCGGACCACCGCTTATTTTTAAGAGATAGATAAAGCTTATTACACTGAAGGTACTGAAAAGTTGAAAAGTCGTTGATCGAAATGTATTGAACTGCAAGAGGACTACGCTGAAAAATAAATAGAATTTTGTAATAAATCTTGCGTTTACTTTGTCAGGCCAAGAACTTTTTGAACCACTCTCGTATGTCCTATTGTCTATTCTAGGATCCAAACTTAGTGATAACTTCAGAAATCCAATCTCTCACGGCGCTATGTTAACCGTTGTTGAAACTACTACATTGTTAAAATAAATGTTCCACATTTCACCAAAAAATTCGCTGCACGCAATTTCACAATACCCGGGCCCGTGATGAAGGACCCTTGAATTAACCTTAAATTTGTATGATTTTATATCTTAAGACTTCATTTTATCTGAATTTATATTTTTAAATGAAAAAATATTGAATTGAAAACATATGCTATTTGGTATTTTATTTTTCTGCATAATTTGATTGTTGGATATATGTACCAAAAGCGAGCGAAACTGCGACAAAACACTCAATTTTTTGCTGATTTAATCGAAATTCCATATATATTTTATTTTGTAAAAACTATTTCTACCCGTCCGAAGATTTCAAAATTTTTGTAAGTGATGTAAATCTGATATGTTGAGAGGCTATAAAATAACTGTGTTAAAATGCGGGCGTTTACTTACTTTTAGCGTAGAAAATATCGTCTGCGTTAGGTACGCAGTGACCTGTGTTCGAATGAGTATTTGAAAGAGTTAAAATTCAAATATTTTAAAACGGATTACACCATCGGTTAGAAGAGGTTGTCAGCTTTAAGTACATTTTTTGTTTATCCGGACCTCTAAATTTGCACTCTGGAGGGGAAAAATCGCGATGAAACATTCAATTACGGATTTCGTCGAAATTTTCACACATTTTATTTTGTAAAAAATATTTCTACCCGTCAGATAGTTCCAAATTTTTTATAGGGGATGTAAGTCTGGTCTATTGAGATACTCTAAATAGATTTCGTTAAAATACAGATGTTTCATTACTTTTAGTGTAGACAAAATATCGTCTCCGTGACGCGCGAAGTGACCTGAGTTCGCCGGTGTATTAGAAAAGCTTAAAATTCATATTTTTTAAAACCGATTACAACATCGATGCGATGAACGTTTCAGCTTTTTGGTTTGTTGGTACCTTTAAAATTGCACCCTGGGGAGGCGTTGCAATAAGGAAGAAATACGTTTTTAGGGAAAACGACACTTTTTGAATTTTTTTTTCCGAGGAGTTAACTGCGATATATATTTTTTAATTGATTGAGGTATTTGAGACATAAGAGTACGACCTTTCAAAATATGTCTTCTGTTTTTTACTTTACTAAGCGGCCTGGACAATGTTAGTTAATAATAATGACAAAATACCCCGAAATTTTCTTTTCCGTTCTTCGTTTTCAACCGATGCGCAAATAAGCCTCCAACGCATGCGCCACAGCTTTTCCCTTCTCGCAAAGACCGAGATGAGTTTTTAATGAGAGTGAGTTGCGATTGTTAATTAATAACTCAACTAATTATAAGAATTTTAAAATTCTGAGTCTCAGGTGCATCATGAGACACTTTGGGCTAGTCTCACAAATTTTTTCAGCCTCGTACGTGCCATAGATTCTGATAGCCATCGCACACAGACTGACACACAGTCAGAGCTAAACTTTGTTTTACTTGTACAGATATACCAATTTATCAGACATTATTGCATATACTTCATTTTCTGGGAAGTTACTCTACAGAATTCATAAATGAATATCTTGAAATATTAATTAATTTGTTCGAAAATTTAAAAACTTTATTATCAGTAAGACAATATTGGCGTTTTAAAAATATATTAAGGTATCTCATATACAAAAATAGTAGACGCAACAATTTAAAAACTATGCCTTCGAGTCGCACACAAAATATACTACAAAATCGTTTTCTCCTCAGCCATAGCATCTTCAGTTGTGAATTTTGTAGTGTATTTTGCATTGCGTACAAACTCGAAGGCATATTTTTTAAAATGTTATGTATACTATTCTTGTATATAATATACTTTAAAATATTTTTTAAAAGCCGACTAATATATCTTACTGATAATAATGTTTTTGAATTTTAGAGAGTAAATCAATTGATTTTTTAAAGATGCACATTTGTGAATACTGTGCTGTAACAAAATTATAAAACAGACATTAAATACTAAATATGTAAATTCTTTACTGTTTTAGTTTCATCATTATATTAGAGCTAAACTGTATTTTTCGTTTGAAATTATATCAGATGCATTTATCACATTTTTCTTTTAATGAACATTGAATTTTAGTTTTAAAAGTGAACAATAGAAACAGAGAAGAGTTTCATTTTTTTCCCTTAAATAAAAATGATTTTAGACTTGAAATCTTAAGAATAGAGAAAACAGTTGAAAAAAGAGGTAAATCTGCGTTTCTTTAAAAAAATCAACGAAATTGCTTAAAAGAGCGGTTTTGATATGCATTTTCATTGCTTGAATAATTTTTAAAATCCCTTTCTTTTTAATAAACAATATAAATGAATCATAATTTATAACAAAAAATATATCTGGTACATAAATGTGAATTATTAAAAAGGCCAATTAGAAAGGATTAAAAGGACAACGAAAAAAGACAATTTTATCTCTGTATTTTGAAAAATATTCACTGTTCCAGAGGGATATCTACCACTGCTAAATATATTCAGCAAACTGTCCAATCATTCAACAGTTTTAAAAGAAAACGGTTGCATGACCGTAATTTTTGTCTTTTCTGGCCAATCAAAAGGCTTTATAATATGGTCAAGTAATAGTCATCTAAAAAACGGTTTAGTGGCATGATAGTTTACTGCGGATTTGTAACAGTGTTCTGAATTCTTGAGAGTGTATACAGAAAATGTTTAGTGTTTGTTCGTATTTATCTAAAAATCTATAATGTCGTATATTCTGTCCTTTTCTTCAAAAATGTTTTATATTCAAGGATTCAAAAAGACTCTTAAGTATCCTTTATAAATAATCATTTTTAAATGATCCATACTTATTTATGTAATTTAAAACATATACACATTCTGTGTAAAACATACTCGGAATTTATCATTTAAAGAACGCTGTAAAAGATATAACACCATTGTATCTCTCTGTTAGCGGGTACCACCGTACCGAGTTATAAAGCGGATTTTGAGCGCCATTTGTAAATTGGTGTGTTGATAGCAGCTATTTTTTTAATCATTACTTTTGAGTGTTTGCGATTTTTGATAATAGACAAATTAGTTGTACAAAGACTTTTCTTAAATTTAGTGTTTCAAATGAAATTTCTTGTACCGAATTTCGCAAAAACCACCGAAATTTCGTGTGGATTTTGTACCACGATAATGTACCACGATAATGTACTGCGATAATGTACCACGAAAATGTACTGCGATAATGTACCACGATAATGTACCAAAATAATGTCACACGTTGCGCAAGAATTTTTGCCCAAGAAAGCATCGACCAAGCAGCATGGTACTCCCCTGATACGGTCCCAGTGAAACTTTTTCGTGTTCCCAAAGCTAAAATTATCACTTCGAGGAAGGCGTTTTTATTTAATTGAGGTCATGCAAGAAAATTCGCGGAGAGAACTGGAGACCATGACTGAATCATCCTACTAAAAATGTATGATAGATTGGGTCAAACGCGGTATAGTTCTATTGGACTAAACATATAGTTCTTCATACGGCCTGCACCGAATGCTACAAAATAAATTTTGTTAATCTTTTTTTTTTGTCAGAGATGAGAGCGCTCCGGCCCAAATGTTTGATTTTCAGCACTAAATTTTAAAAGTATGTCTTGGCCTACTTAATGACAGAATTTCTGAGATTTAATAAAGAAAAGAATACCATTAAAAATTCGTGGTGAAAATGAATCATTTGGGTCGGAGTGCTTTTATCCCTGTTTGTGTGTCGGTGTTTTCTTTAACAATTCCGCTTACTTTTTACACAGAATGCATATATATAAGCATAATACTGTTTTATACTATTACAAGTACAGAGATCTGAAATCTTAAAAACTTGGTAAAGTTAAAAATCATGCATATTTATTTCCTTTAAAAAATGTTTTAAAAGTAGTCTCCAACTGATTAATTTTCAAAATACCTTTTTAAAGAATATTACCAAAAATTAACCATAACTTACAACGAAAAATATTTGCATTACCTAATGTGCATTATTAAAAAATATAAGAAAATCTTAGAAATAACAATTTTAACTCTAAATTTCGGAAAAAAGTGATAATATTCCCTGGAGAAATCTACGGAATTCTCGAGAGTTTATACGGATTATGTGTAATATTAGCTGAAATTTATCTAAAAAACTTTCTACGTTGCATCTCTGGCAGAACGCCAAAATTTCTTTAAGCTTTCATGATTTCTATTAAATAGCTTTATAGCTTTGCGCGAGACTTAAGTAGAACTGGGAATCGTTTAAAGTATTTCTAACTTAGATTTCTCGGAAGCTCGCGAAGATTTTGAAAAACTATTCCGTTAAGCACATATTTAGATGGAATGTGTGCAGAGTAATATTTTTGTTCAACTTTTTTTGGATTTTAAATATTTACAAGCAAAAACCTGGAAAAAATAATTTTAGTGCTGGTTAAATTATTTATCTATCTGCTACATAAAAAGTTCAAAACTATTCATTTAATATTATTGTTGTTTAAAATGTTTATGTATCTTTTATTTGGACAAGTGAAAAAATATTCTTTAAAATAAAAAAAAAATGTGTTGAACATTCGGTCTCTATTTACAAAAGATATAATCTACATGGTTTCTGATTTTTCTCTTTAATGTTTTAAAATTAAAACATTAGGTCTCTATAATCTACATGGTTTCTGATTTTTCTCTTTAATGTTTTAAAATTATGCTAAAACTCGGCAGTGCAACAGTGGCGACTTTCTGCTGTATTTTTGAAAAAATGGGATCATTCTGTAAAAAATTACTATTTATATTAATTATTAATCATATGTAATCTATATAAAATTATTGTTTAAATAAATAAAAATGTATGAAAAAAAATTATATTAGTACTGTTAAAATTATTTATATATCTATCGCACAAAAAGTATAAAACTATTCATTTCATATTATTGTTGTTTAAAATATTTATGTATTTTTTATTTGGAAAAGTGAAAAACTATTCTTTAAAATAAAAGAAGAAGGTATTTAGCATTACTTCTCTATTTACCCAAGATATGATCTATCTGGTTTCTGATTTTTTCCCTTCAATGTTTTAAAATTATGCTAAAATGCGGCTGTGCAACTGCGGCGACTTTCTGCCGTACTTCTGTAAAAATGGAATCATTTTGTAAAAAAAGAAAAAAATTACAAGTAAAATAAATGTATGTCGAAAATAATGATAGTGCTATGAAAATTATTTATATATCTTTTACATAGAAAGTGTGAAACAATTCATTTCATTTTATTGTTGTTTAAAATATTTAGGTAGGGTAGTCCGACCAGTAAGTGAACAGCCCCCAGTGAATGAACAATTTGTATATATTTTAATAGAATAAGGTTTAAAAACCTCCCCAGTAGATAGGGTTACAAGGGGGTACTGCCTTAACTCTATTCAATAAGAAGCCATCGCATTCCTGATTGGTTACTAAAGTTACATTACTTTACTCTGATAACATGTTTTATTTTTCATGTCTCAGAAGCACTTTGTTTCTATGCTGAAATAATAAGGTAAGTGCTATGTCATTTCATATGTTTGATAAGAATTTACTGTTTTTATTTGCATTATGCACTAATTTTATTGTACATACATTAAATATATATATTATAGCTATATTTCTAATTATTTTAACCATTGTATAATATGTATAATTTCAGAATAGGGATGTTTAATAACTGGTTAGGCAAATGTTAAAAATCCAATGAATGAGCAGTTGTTCATTCACTGGAAAGAATACATTAGGATACCTTTCCTAGTGAATGAACTATTTTGGGCTTTATGTTTTTGTGGCTTATTTTGTACCTATATTTTGAATTAAGTGATTTTCCAACAATGGCAACAAATGAAAAGTTAACAGATATAAAAAGGTAACAAAAGGACATATACACATATTTTTAAAGGTAATAATTATTGGTGACTTTCAAATCTTACTTTTTCTATGATTTTAGTTGACTGATAGAAATATTCTCACTGTTGACCAAGAAGATTAATCAAAAAGGTTATATAGGAGGTTCAAGTACTTTACAGAGGACCTTTAAAATGCTGTACAATGCTGTACAATGCTATGAGGCTCAGTCTCAAGAATGCATTTCTTCATTTTAATATTCCAAAAGCAACATTGTCTATGAAACTGCGAGGTAAAACAATTGAAAGTAAGCGTATGGGACATTGCCTGTATTGTCCTTTGAAGAATAAAAACTCCTTGAACATTGCATAGTTGAAAAAGGGAAAATTGGATTTGCAATGCTTAAGGATGAAGTAAAAGGTGATGTTTACAATGTCAAGAAACAAATAGGAAGGAAAAATCCATTCATAGACAAACATCCAAGGGAGAAATGGATGGCTCTTTTTATAAAATAGGTTCCAACGTTGGAAATATGAAGAAAGCACCATGACAATATGTGGACCACAGGTCCACTTGTGGTGGAACTGGAAGTGGCCTGCAGTAAAGTATAATATCTGGTATTTTAAGGATCATATGAAAGGCATAATGAAAAAAAAAAAACGAACTGATTTCTACAACATGCTTCCGTTCATCCGGAGTTATTACTGAAATAGAGAAGTACAGGACCATTGATTTCAGGAAATAGAATTAGTTTTTTTTCCATTTTTTTTAAATCTGTAATTTATGATTAGTTTCAAAACTTAAAAGTGATAATTTTTCAAGCTAATTAATTATCGTTCTGAGTTTTAAAAGACCGTACTTCAGTAAAAACATGTTATAAGTTGTTTGTACAAGTTCCAAAATAAATAAAGAACTATGAAATTTAAGTATTTTTAAATTGCTGCCTGTTCATTTACTGGAAATTTTTGCGTTCATTCACTGGTAACAACTGTTCATTTACTTGGCTTTTGTATTGATTTCTATAATGGCATCCCTAGTATCACAAACAAGTAAAATATAAAATTCCTTCTGTTATTTTTTAATTATTTGTTAACCAACAAATGCATTTGCACTGTCAAACACCAATATGTACTGTTTATTAAAATGTAATGAATCATTTTCTTTTTAAATGTGATTAAGTGTTCATTTACTGGTCGGACTACCCTATCTTTTATTTGGAAAAGTGTTCTTTAAAATAAAAATAGAAGGTATTTAACATTAGCTCTCTATTTTCACTATTTAATCTAGTTGGTTCTGATTTTTCTCTTTAATGTTTCAAATTTGTGCTAGAATTCGGCAATGCAACTGTTGTGACATTGTGCCGTACTTCTGGAAAAATGGGATCATTTTATAAACAAATTACAAAAAAAAGAAATGCATTGAAAAAATTATTTTAATGTTGTTAAAATTATTTGCATATCTGTTACATAAAAAGTGTAGAACTATTCATTTTATAAATAAAGACACAATCTTGCTTAATGGTACATAAAACACGAACGTTAGTAAGCTAAAAGTTAACTTCTAAGTTTCGAACTGTTTCTACAGCCGTCTTCAGGAAAATATGATGGTAAAATGGCTCAAAGTTCAGAGACAAAAGCTTCCTGTGCAAGAGATAATTAGACGAAAATAATTTATTTATTATTAATAACGATTATTTTTCGTCTAATTATCTCTTCCACAGGAAGCTTTCGTCTCTGAACTTTGGGCTATTTTACCATCATATTTTCCTGAAGACGGCTGTAGAAACAGCTCGAAACGCAGAACTTAACTTTTAGCTTATTAAAGTTCGTGTTTTGTGTACCATTAAGCAAGATTTAGTCTTTATTTATTATATTTTATGGTGCAATTGTCCAGTATGCGTTATATTCATTTTACATTATTGTTGTTTAAAATATTAATGTACTTTTATATGGAAAAGTGAAAACTATTCCTTAAAAAATATATATATTTAACATTAGGTCTCTATGTGCACAAGATATAATAAAGGCTTTTTATTCAAACTTCAGCGATTTAAGCGTGATTCGATTATGTGTCTTAAATTTGTGTTTTATTTATTTTTTATATTTTATTTTTAGATTAATAAAAATAATAAACATAATAAAAATAATAAACTACATTATTAGCATTAATTTAAGTTCGAACAGATTTATCTTATGTAATAGTCTGTCTGTAAGGAACAGAGATAGATAAAAAAAAATAATACTTGAAAATTATTTTTAAAAACAATAAAAAATAAGCGAATTGCGATACAGTTGTCAAGCAAATTACAATATAGTTTTGAAACAAATTTCATTTGAAAGTACGTTTTTTTTTTTCTCTATTTGACGGTGTAAAAATTAAAAAAAAGTACGGTAGTTAGAAATTTAAAAGTTTTCAATAAAACTTAATAAAAGTTAAATGTAATCGTCTGCTGTTGCCATCGTCAAAATTATGTCAGCGTAAGGCACGGACACGTTTGTCTTTTATAATATAGACTAGCAGGCTATGCCCGCTGCGCTGGTCAATATTTCCAAATGAACCTTGGATTAAACTAAATGGTGAATTTGAACTTGTATTTTAAACAATATGGATCTTCAGCTTGACCTTGCACATTACTGAAAACGATGCGAACGCCATTGCGATATAATGTTATCTTAAGCGTTGGACAAAATTTAGCAATTAAGAAGTAATTGTTTTAGTTGATTATAAACAGCGCACTTATGATCGGGCAATGAGACCGTTATGACAACAGGAATTAATACCTCTGTAACTAATCAACATATAATGAAATCGTATATACTAACACCATTCCTAAAAGTCATGCAACAGGGCCACTTGTAACAAAATATGTTCTGTAGATTTTTTTAAAAAGGCTAAACTTTCATAATCAGGTTCACTTAATTTTTTAACTTTTACTGTTGCTCTATAACTACATACCCTTGAACAATATGTATACACTAAAACCTTTCCAAAATTATTACCTAACTAATTGTGGTATATCCTACGAAAGTATTATAAACAATCGGAATGAAATACAAATTTCCGTTGTAAATATATAGTAGATGATGATGATGCGATTTTGTGTAATAGAATTCATAGTAAAGTTTTCGTTTCAAACAAAAACGATGCTTTCAACATTAAAGCTAATACACCAATATGTGAAGTATCCGATTACGGAAGGTTAACTTGAATTCTCATGAGCAACTACTCAAAGAAAAGTGAATATGTGGCTTTTGTGATACTTTTATGTCAGCCGGGCGCAGGTAATAAATCAATAAAGATTGTTTTCATAGCATATTCTTATTTTATTATTTTCATTTAAAACACAAACCTTTCACTCATTTAATTTAAAATGCATGCCTTATACTAATTTCATTTAAAAAACTGAAAAGATAAACAATAACAGGAAATAATGCCATAATTAAAAGCAAAAAAATATTTTTAATTTACATACGCAAAATGTAACTACTGCTACTGGGAATTTTTAAAATGCTATCAGCGAGATGTGCGCACGGTTGTTATAAATGTACCCATTTTTTCTTCTTATCGAGGAGCAATTTATAAATCGCACAATATTATTCCAATTCCAATTTCTTTCATTGAGGAACCTATGACCGGAAGAAATGGAAAAAGACTCTTGTAGATTCTTCGGATGATGGCATCTGACGTCATAAACCGAGTTTATATATATGAAAATAATTTTTAAGTCGTTACAAACATTGCTTTCATACTTAAATATTTTCACTGGTACTACTTGTTATCCCGTCGACAAATTTTGCCAAATTATATAAATCGCCAAACCATTCGCCAAATTATATAAATTGACATAATCTTTATTTTAAATAACGAAATAACAAATAAATTAGTAAAACATTAATAAAAATACAAATAAAACGTCGAAATTAAAATCACTTGATGACGTAAACACGTGTAGTTTGTTTAAATTCAAGTGAATTTGATATTTACGATCAACCATTATTGGCATTTAATCTTATAGTTTGACGATAGATTTTTGGTCGACGGAATATCTAAGTAGTACTTTTTCCATTTTTGTTTTATAACGCTCAATTCTCAGTAATTTTTTCCCTTTTATTTTACATAAAATCACTATTTTAAAAAAAAAATTAAGATGCTTGCATTTTTATTTCAAACTCATAGAGCCGTTTTTAATTTTTAGCAAAAGGGTTGATTTGAATTTTTTCCGTTGCTAGAGTAACGGATGTAATGATAGATATTTTGAGGTTTAAATGCCAAAGACACCGCCAAATTAGAAAAATATGAAATGTGTCATGAACTGTTGGACTTATAAAAATTTATTTGGTAGCATTCGATTCAGCATACAAAACTACATTAAAATATGCTATCATTTGACGCATAATTTTGATATTCGATTTTTTCCCCCTCCCCGTGCAAAAACCATTAGGGGTGACACTTTAGAAAATCCTTTCTTAGCAGAAGTTTATGTCATAAGAAGTATTTTTACCACGATTTTCAAGATTTTAGGTTCAGTAGTTTGCGCTGTGCGTTAATTAGTCCCCTAATCCAGACTTTATTTTATATACTATATTAGATATGCGATTTTGCGGTGAATCGATGATCGAAAATTAGTCCAATATCATTTGAAATATTACATAACAGAGGAGAAAGTACGAAGAAAGACGAAGAAGAAATGACGAATTACAAAAGACTTGTAATTTTTTTTTTTTTTTTTTTTCAAAATGTTGAATTTTTCCATAGTATAACGTATTAAAACATAAATTTCCTTAAAAATTATCTTCATTTCCAAGATTTCGAATCTGTGAATTTTCCTATAAATGAAATTGGCGATATGACTTGAGAAAAAATGAAATAAACAATAGATAATATTTGCTTAAATAAAATGGGTAATATTCGTTGATCTGAGTTCGAATTTATAAATATCACATGCTTTCGGAATTACGGCGAAAAACATTTTAAAAAGTATGAAATTATTTTACAATATGTATGTGTGGCAGAAATTCTCACTGAAATTTAAGTATTCGATTCCATTTTTAAAATATTAACTGATATCTATATAAGTTACAATTGAATATGAAAATGTACTCAAAAAATGATCTCTTTCATCTAAAAAAAACACCATTTGTGAGAACATCCTCAAGCTAATGTCACGCTTATGCATTTTTGGCTTAAAATCACATTGTTTGGCGACAAAAGAAAAATAAAAAATTGTAAAGAAACAAATAGTAATTACACAAGTGACTCACAATTACATCTGCTTGTTTCTTCTATAAGTCACGTGATGGGACAATTAGATATAAAAATAAAAGAAAAGAACAGAACAGAAAGAAAATGTCGTTAAAATTTCATCTAATCAAATTTTCAGATTCGTTTCCATATCTAACGCAAGCGATAAAGAGCCAAATATTGCGTATCAAGTGTAATATTTCTTATTAAATTAATTTTTAAGCATTACAAATATTTCTTTCAGGGTTTGATTAAATGTTTCCGTTTTTTAATATTATCACTCATTAAAACGGATTTTCTTCTTCTTTTTTTCTTTTTTTTTCACTTAAATAAAATTAGTAACAGTTTTTCTTTTATTTTTCGAGATTTAATAGCCGTTTCAATTTTTTTTATCAACGATGAATTTCGCCAAGAAATAAAATGGTAACCTTATCGCCCAAAATAACAGAACTTTACGTCATAATTCTAAAACTAATATAGGTAGAATAATGTGTTATAGATTAAAACCTTCCCTGAAACAATACCTATCTTACGGTATAGGTTCCATAAAAATCCATGCAGTAGAACTCGAAATCTAGGCGTTCGGAACGAAATTTCCGTTTGGATTTTATATATATAATAGATAATAGAATAGATAATAGATTATATATATATATAATAGAATAGATAATAGATTATGTGTTATGAACTATCTCAAAGTTTAAAACAGATCGCATTGTTAGATTTCCTAATTTTAACAATATCGCGTTATGTTAGTTCCACATTCCACCACCAGGGAGCGCACTCTATTCTTAACGAAAGCGTATCTGAACGAAACTCCTTCATGCAACCTTTCCGTAGATACATGAATCGGGAGGGTGGCGGTCTTAAACAATAATTTAAGATAATTGCTGAAATTACTACGAAAAATATTTTAAAGGGGCTCTACGCGGGCCCCTAATAGAGTTAGAGGAAATTGGAAGACGGCAAAATAATCGCGGGGAAAAGTTTGCTTGGTTACTTCGGAGCTACTTTTGGCGCGAGATCTAAGCTCTACGACCAATAGGAGCCCAGATATTTAAGGAAATATGAAGTAACAAAGTCCAAAATAATAGAATTTTCCGTAATAATTCTATAACTAATCTAGGTAGAATGATGTGTTATAGCTTAAAACCTTCCCTGGAACGATACCTATCTAACGGTATAAGTTCCGTAAAAATCCATGCGGTAGAACTCGAAATCTCGGCGTTCGGAACGAAATTTCCGTTTGGATTTTATATATAGAGAGATTGTATCACTCCAGTAGATCTAGGAGGTGTTGGGCGTATTTTCATTCATAGGTAAAATCAGTTTAAATAAAATTCGCTGGTTTTGAAACAGCAGTTATAATAATCATAAATGTATCTTTCTCTATGTTGGATATTTTATTCACAGTACGTTTACATTAGAGAAAGCACGTGTAATGGTTTATTAGGCACTATAATAACTTCAGTTTCGTCTATTTTGTATGCAGAAAAAGGAGAAAATGATATTTATTTTTTAGAGCCCAGGAAAGCTTGATGATTTTTTTTATACTCGTGGTTTGTTAAAACCCTTCGACTGAGCCATGTTTATGAATATTTGTTATCAAAGTGAGAACACTGGATAAATTTTAAGGAAGCCCAATAACAATTTTTTAACTGTCATTTTCCCTTCAATGTTGAAACTAATCACTAAGCATTAATCACCCACTCGTGGACAGCAAACCTTTCGGTATAGGAGTTGATTAGTCCTCGAGGGGCAAACACATATCCCCCCTCCCGCTGAGACCCCAATACCCGCGAACAAGACCGGAAGTCCCAGCAGACTGGGAGACCCTGTTTAATGAAAAGTATTAATAAGACAAAACAAACAGAATGAATAATAAACAATATGACATGAAATAAAGTAAAATATAGCAAAATATTTAAACTAAGTGACTTGCAGTAAAAAGTTCAACATACAGATGTCAGATCTACATATTTCACAAATTGAAAATTGAAAATACGTTTTAAAATATAATTATATACATTTTCACGTCCTTTTAACCCTTTATGTACTGAATTATGAGTTCATGAAAATTTTATCTTCTAAAGCCTTTTTAGTAAGTTGTTTAAACTACAGTAGAAGATTTACGTAATCATTTAATAAATTTTAGAAGGATTTTAGAAGGATTGAAGTATTTAGAAGGATTAATTAAATTTTAATTTATAGGCAATTTGTGCAATATTTATAACACCACTCAAATCTTTTATTTTAAATAATTTTTACACTATTTTGTAGGAAATGTACAAATATAATGTTACAATAGAAATATAGAAATATTCCCGAATTGAAAAATTTCTCCCTCCCCTCCCAACGCCAAGAAAGCTGAAGAGATGCAAAGGCAAAAGAAATCATCCTTTTAAAAATATTTTTGTTTTGTGTAACCAATAATCCTTTTGGAACAAAATAAAGTAATGTAGCTATAACTCATTTTCACGTATTATAATTAATCGATGTATTAAATGAATTTTATAACAATTTATTTTAATTGTACTTATAAGTAACGTTAATAAATAGAAGGTTAAATGGAAAGGGATGCTGATTTTATAAAATAATGTTTAGGTATAGCGCCTAGAATATATAGTGTGGAAATCGGCTATCCCTGTAATACTTAAAAAAGCGCTAAAATATTGTATCCCTTAAATGTGCAACGATGCTGCTGAAATATGAAGATCGCAGCGACATCTGCAGGACATTTTCTACAACTGCAAGATATTGCTAATCTATGCAATGTAATACGAAAATCTCGTAGATGTCGCTGAGATCGAGACTTGGGATTTTAGCAATATCGTCGCCCATTTAAGGGATACAAATTTTTAGCACTGTTTGGATAGCATATTTCCACACTAGGTATTCTAGACGCTGTAGTTTAGGTATTAATGACAATCTTATACAAAGGGTACTAGGAAAGTTTTGCAATATGAAGAAACAAACAGTCGTAGGTGGCTGCTTGTGGTTGCGTGTTGACATAGGTTCATACTTATGCACCTGCACGTAACCACAAGTCTGTAGGCTCACTTATTCATTAGCTGTGATCGTGTGAAGTTCTTCCAGTGGTGTCCTGGTCACGAAGTGAGATAAGGGCAGTTTTGCGGTGTAACTTCACGCGTGGTTTAAGCATAAACCAATGCTTAGAAGAAATGACTCTTGCACTTGGTGATGATTGTTCACATCGTATGACTATACGCAGATGGTACAGAGAATTCCAAAGTGGAAATTTCTCTTTGGAGAACGCTGAAAGAGGGGGAAGGCCTCCAACGTAAGTTACGGAGGAAAACATTACTGCTGTGAGGAAAATGCTTGACGAAGGCAGACGAATAACTTACAAGCATGTAGAGGATACCTTGGGCCTAAATGCACCTGCAATTCATTCAATTACGCATGATCATTTGCACATAAAGAAACTGTGTTGTCTCTGGGTGCCACATAGACTGACTGAGTAGCAGATGACACGAAATGTGACTTGGTACTGGGAGATGCTAAAAATGTTTGGTAAAGGATAATCTCGGTATCTAAGCAGCATCGTGACAGGTGACAAAACCTGACTATACCATTAAAATGTGCCGACTAAGTCTCAAAACAAAATTTGGGTCTTTGATGATGAGGACACACCGCTAGCTGTCAGAAAATCTCGATCTGTCAAAAAGAAAATGATAGCTGTATTTTTCAAATCGAGTGGGATTTTTGAGTGTATCGTTTTGGACGCACAGAAGACAGTTACTGCTAAGTGGTACAATGAACAGTGCCTACCTAAAGTCATAGAATCTAAGAAGAACCTGTGACCAAAGTCAAGAATGAACAAATGGTTCCTCCATCAGGACAAAACTCCGGCTCACCGGACCAAAGCCTGCACTGAATATTTGGCCACTACAGGACTGAAACTTCTTGAACACCCTCCTTACAGTCCAGATCTTGCCACCAGTGACTTCGTACTGTCCTCACATTTGAAACTGAAGCAGAAAGGGATTCGGTTTTCCAGTGATGAGGCACTTCTGAGGGCTTGGGACAATGAGTGTTCCTTACTCCCAAGCGAAACTTGGCAGAGCTGGTTGAAGGACTGGTTTCGGCGTTTGGGGAACTGTATTGCTTGTAACGGAAATTACTTTGAAAAAGTTTGACAAATAAATCCGTATTGCAAAACTTTCCTAGTACCCTTTGTATGTTATTTCTGATGTCATCTTCCTTTTCTTTAAATACACAAGAAACCCACAAGAATACTGAGGTATTATGGGAAACGTTTTTGAATAGACTTACGCTAATACATTGTTGGATTAAAAATGAATATAACACGTATCAGCAGATAATCTCAAAGAATGCAACGTGAAAACCGCGTACGAGTCCAATAGCTGGTAATAATAATTAAATTTGTAAATTAAAATTAATTTGGAGCAGTAATTGTTACTTTTCTCCTATCCTCGGCACATGAACGATCTATCTTACTCTTTCATTATATTGTCCCATGGAAGATTTAACCCTTTATCTTCTGACGGTACTTATAAGTTATTTTTAAAATAACTTGTTATAAAATTCATTTAATACATCGATTAGTAGTAATACAGTTTAGAATAAGTTATATATGTATGTCTTTATCTTGTTCCAAAAGCATTATGGGTTACACAAAACAAAAATATTTTTAAAAGGCTGATTTCTTTTGACTTCGCATCTTTTCAGCTGCGTTGGGGAGAGGGGGAGGGAATTTTTCAATTCGGAAATATTTCTATATTTCTACTGTAAGAATATTATATTTATACATTTCCTAATTCTACAAAATACTAAGAACAATATTTAAAATAAAAGATTTGAGTGGGGTTATAAAGATTACACAAAATCGCTATAAACTAAAATTTAATTAATCCTTCAATCCTTCTCAGATTTGTTAAATGAATACGCAAATCTTCTAATGTAGTTTCAAAAATTCACAAAAAAGGCCTTAGAAGAAAAAAATTTCATGAATTCATAATTCAGTACGTAAAGGGTTAATGGTATGAATAATTATTTAACCCACATCTTTGAAATTTCTTATTATATTTTCCTTTTGAAATTTTAGCTGTTTTATTTCATTTATCACATAGAAATACTTATAAATCAGACAAAAACTTCTCGTAAAGAAAACATCTCTCCTCTTTCAGGCTATATTGTTAAAACCATTCTTAAACCGGACAAATTCCTACCAGTGCTGGTTTTTGTATTTTTTATAACAAAAATGCAATCTTCCAAAATGAGTCAAGTAGTATATATACGCTTTGAAAAAGTCTAGCAATATATTTGCATTACTAAGGGATCCGACCCGGTCTTAAAGGGTTACAGGATATAGGTGAAATCCATTTCTTTTATTAAAAACTTTAATAGATCTTTTACTTTTGTTTCCCCATTAACAATTAAAAAAATATATAATAAATATCAATAAGTAATCCAAATAAAGTTTTGAAATTTATTAAAATTGATGCATTCGTTTTGGCCAAGTCACAGGAGTATAGACACAGAAATTTCTAAAGATAGCTATTACAGCAGCAATTTTAATTCTGATAATTTTAGTGGTTTAAGCACGTAGTTTGATTGCATGTCTTAAATTTGTGTTTTATTTATTCTTATTTTATTTAATTATCAATGAAGTTTTAATTTCGTTATGAAATTTAAACCGGAAAGCTATGTCGAACTGTTTATATTATTTTAAGCGCAAACTGATTTATATTTCGCAATCGCATGCAAACGATAGAGATAGGATAAAAAAAAAAATTAATGCTTCAAAATTAATTTAAGAATCATAAAAAATGATTAAATTACGATTTACTTTTTAAACAAATTAAGACACAGTTTTCAAACAAATTGAATTTGTAAGTTCATTTTTTCAGCATTCAAGAATGTAAAAATTGAAAATGTGCTATGGTTAGATTTTTAAAAGAAATTGTATTTAAAGCGGAATTTAATCGTTTGCTATTGCCAACATCAAAATGATATTAGCGTTACACACGGACACGCTTGTTCTTTATAACAGAGTTCGTACGGGTGCTTGAATTTCACGACTAAGAAATTCTTCGGTACCCATGTTTTCTTATGGAAAATCTCTCCTAAAATAAGGCGAAATTTCGTCCGTTTAAACTAGATTTATTTTTCTATAAAAAAAATTCTGATATTGGGCCTTGAAAATAACGGTACCCGTACGAACCCTGTTATAATATATATATATATATTATTTTTGCATTAAATTGCATCTATCCGAAAAAAATAACAATAATTAGTATATACGTCGAATATCATAGGAATATAAATGCCAATAGTATCTTATTATTAGTGTACTTCAGCATATAATGGAAAAGTGCATTGGTGGAGAAGCTGGAATAGCATTTTAAACGTAATCATTCATCCACCGTTTGCAATCCCTTGCGATTTCATCAAAGGAAGCTTATGTTAAAATAATGTCCTAAAATAAGGCGAAATTTCGTCCGTTTAAACTAGATTTATTTTTCTATAAAAAAAATTCTGATATTGGGCCTTGAAAATAACGGTACCCGTACGAACCCTGTTATAATATATATATATATATATTATTTTTGCATTAAATTGCATCTATCCGAAAAAAATAACAATAATTAGTATATACGTCGAATATCATAGGAATATAAATGCCAGTAGTATCTTATTATTAGTATACTTCAGCATATAATAGCAAAGTGCATTGGTGGAGAAGCAGGAATAGCATTTTAAACGTAATCATTCATCCACCGTTTGCAATCCCTTGCGATTTCATCAAAGGAAGCTTATGTTAATCCTTAATGTTCACTAATGGAGTGTAAATCTCTTTAGCTCTCATCTATTTTCGAGTGAAGAATTTCAAGATTACAGGAAAAAAGGAAAGCATTAAGATAAAAGTGATAATCACTATTTGAACTAGGGACAATAAGAAGAAAGCTCCGATTTTAGATTGCACTGATAACAATTCATTTAAATATACGATAAAGAAATTTATAATTTATAATTTAAATATTGTTATCGTTGAAACCACTCTTAAAGCAGACATATGTTGGCAGTGCTTGTTTTTGTATTTTTTATATCATTAATGCAAACCTCCAAAATGAGTCAAGGAGTATACGCTTTGCAAAAATTCTAGCAATATATCAGCAATACAGTAGTACTGCTGTTGCATTACATTGCATTTAACCGAATAAAATAACAATAATTAGTATATACGTCCAATATCATAGAAATATAAATGCCAATAGTATCTTATTATTACTATACTTCAGCATGCAATGGCAAAGTGCTTTGATAGAGAAGCAGAAGCACCATTTTAAATGTAATCAGTCATTCACCTACTGCAATCCGTTGCGATTTCATCAAAGGAAGCTTATGTTAATCCTTAATGTTCACTAATGGAGTGTAAATCTCTTAAGCTCTCATCTATTTTCCAGTGAAGAATTTCAAGATTACAGGGAAAAAGGACAGCATTTAGATAAAAGTGATATTAAATTTCTGAACTAGGGACAATAACAAGAAAGTTCCATTTTTTTATTACATTTATAAAAATCCATTCAATTACACTATAAAGAAACTTATTATTTATGATAACTTAAATAGTGATTTAAATAGTAACTTGATGATTAGTGATAAATAATTTCCTTTTTCCCAATATTTATCTTGTATTGCTTTGTGATTTCTTTGAGCAATCAATTGCTAAATTCATTTAAAAATGAAATTAGTTGAAAATAATTATTGAAATATGGTAAATTGTTTTTTAAAGATTCTTCAGTATTTTAAGTTAACAAAAAATTTCTAAGTAAAACTGAAAAAAAAAAACCCCTTTCCCATCTATTTCGGACATATTAATAAAAGGATTCATTGTTTGAGGTACAATATAATTTTTCTATAGCAATACGGTGTTAAAATTTTCTAATAATTTACTAGTGTAAACAGCTTTAAAATAAGTTATAAAAGGAATATATATATGTATAATACTCTATATAATTAATATTATCATAATATTGTAACATTTTGTCTACATGTTTAATTCCCATTAGACATGCAGACACAATATTGTTTTCGTAGATCAAGTTTCTTACCTTTTAAAATGGGATTTATGAACTCCATTATAGAAATATCATATTCCAAAATTGTAATAAATTACACACAACACTGGGAAAAAAATCTCTCAAATTGAAGGAAAAAAAACTGTGAATTTTGGCGCCAGTGTAAAACTGTTTAATTTACAGAAAATACCTGTAATTTTTCATTAAAACAGGTTTTTTCTGTAAAAATTACAATTTTTTTTCTGTAAAAATTACGAAATTAAGTTTCTTTTACAGGAATTTTTTTTTTTTTTTTTTTTTTTTTTTTTTTTTTTTTTTTTTTTTTTACTTCAAAACAGTTTTTTTCTATAAAAAATACAATTTTTTTTTACAGTGAAGAAGCAACGAAAACGGTTTTTAGTTTTTATATAATTTAGGATCACATGTAAAATATTTTATTGTTAATGCATTGTTCTTGAGGCCGGAATTTTAGCATTTTTAAACTGATACCATGGTTTAAGTTTAATGTTGTGGCGAATGTATGATATTAAAATATTGTGCAAGCTGGTGAGATTCAATAAGGGCAAAAACTCTTCTTACTAATACCATAAAAATGATGAAATGCGCTAGAACTTTCTAAAGAACTTTATCTTTCTTATTCATGCGCAAAGAATAGATGCTACTACTTTCAAAGCACTCGTTATTGCTCTTACTTTCGAAGTAGTAGCACGTGTTCTTAGCGCATGAAGAAGAAAGACAAAGTTCTTTCGAAAGGCCTAGCACATTTCCTAATTTTTATGCTGTTGTTAAGAAATATTTTTCCCCTTAACGTAAGATATTATTGAAATGCATTTCGAAAAAAAATCCAACGAAAGAAGAAAAAAAAATCAAAATTTTCAGCAGCATATCTAAAGATCTTTTGTCAATTTTTAAGTGCCATTTCAGATTTAATTTGCATTTCGAATATATGTTATAAGGTAAGTGCATTTCCAGAAAAATTTAGCAGGTGCTCATTGATTTAGAAATCAATGTAAATGATTTTTTTATTGCGTCGAAAAAACATTAGCACCTTTTTACTATACAGAAAAATCTTAAACAGTAATAATAAAACAATACATTAAAAAACAGCTAGCATTCATAAGTGCTTTTAAAAAATTCTAAAATCTGGAATCAATTTAAGAGTAATTCTTTTTTTTTTTTTTTTTTTTTTTTTTTTTTTTTTTTTTTTTTTCTATTTGCGGCAACTTTTAGGTTGAAATAATTCATACATAAAATTCCCATATCGCAAATAAAAAATATAAGGCAAATTTTTTTAAAGCTAAAAACATTCAAACAAACAGACTTTAAACATTCTTTTAATTTTTCGCGTTAAAACCTTTCCTTATCATTAAATCCTTATTACTTTCTGCTGCCAGGCAAACTTTTGTAATTTTGGGGGATATTTTTTGGTTCCAGATCTGTAAATAACATCACATGTGTATAGCGATTAAACCATTCAATTAAAAATAATAAGATAAAATAAATTATTAAAAATTACTTTAACAGAAATAAATTTATTTTTAAAAAATGTATTTAGAGGTTATTTGGACTAACCTAGAAATAGATCCAAACGATCCCATTTTTAGGTTGTCAGCGCACAATTCATTACGAGTAAATTTTACAGTGTTAGATATTTTTATATTTACCTAATACTATTGTTATTCATTTAATGATTGAATATGAAATATATTTTTTAATTAATTTTAATTTGTCTAAGTAGTAATACCATTTTATTGTACGTGATTTTAGCACAACACGCCACAGCTTTTAATAAATCATATAGCATAAATATTTTTTTCAACAGATGAATATAATAGTGACTAATGAGATACCTTCTGCAATTCTGATTCAATTAGTTAACCTAATAGGTTGACGAAAAATTCCTTAAATTTTATTAGACACTATGCAAAAGATTGATTTTAATTAGGAAAGTTAATTTCCTTGAGGATAATCAAAGTGGCACCTTTATTATATATGGGAGAAGAGGGAGGGTTGACCCACTTTTTACAAAATGATTTTTTATTTTTTAAATATTGAGCATAATAAAAAATTTTTATACCATTTCATTCCTTATACAATCAGTTACCAAAATAAACTTGCTACATCAGTGTCATTATAAGAAATTTGAAAAATGATTGATTTTAACCATGAGAAAATAATAGGTCAAGGCTCCCCACATAAGGTAGGGTGGACCTACTATATGGGAAACTTGACCCACTTTGTTTTATATTGAAATATTTGTGAAGAGAAATAAAATTAGTATAAAAAAAAAGAAAAAGGCTATATTTCATATACATAATAAATGGAAAAGATTTTAGCAAAATTCAGGTGCCATTATGCCGTATGGGAATTAAATTAAGTTGTTTCATAAACATACTACTGCCCCTGAAAGAGTTAAGACTGCTGCTGCCATGCTTTCTAGCCCTTTCTAATCTGTTCCCCGTTTCTATTATCCTATTGTAAGTAATATTTAAATGAAGAAATGTTCCCATTTATATTTCATTAAATTTTTTCTTGCGGTGGATATTAGCAATTTTTCGCATTTTTTAAAATCAGTTTTAAATATTTTCTTTTCCATCACCCGATTTTATTGTAGGTTTTAAAAAATAAATTTACATTCTTTTTTATATATAACCATTAACCTTTCATTATGCATAGTGCATAATAAAAAGATTTCCAAAAACCACTTAATTAAAGGAGCCTTGAGCATCTGGTCAATCCGCCCTCATAATGATTGGGTCAAGCCTCCACACATAGCCCTTTTCTAAAAAATAGCACATTGTTATATTAAGCCTAACTTAATGTACAATCTTTATGCCTGGAATGAAAGCTCGAGATTGATTTTTTCCACACTTATTTCGATTATCTGTACTAAACAAAAACGGTTGTTTGAGCATTCCAGTAGCTTCGATTGACACCTATTGATAAATTTTTAAATTCTTTTAAATATGAAAACTGATAGGTGGGTTAAGCCTCCCCTATGGTCAACATTTCCTAGTCACCTTATATATATAACACCCTTGAACCAAAATTTATTTTACAAGTTCATTTAAAATGTTAACGAAATTTCTGAATGAGATGGCATGTAATAATATTATACATTAATTTATACTAAATCATATATAAAAGGAAAGCTAACTGTCAAATAGAATACATGAGAAAATCTCAAAATATTAGCAATTCTAAACATTTAACTATATGGATGATAACAAATAAAATTAAAATAAAATAAATTAATGGCAAATGGAACGAAATGTAGAAGAAAAATATAATGAAGGAAAGTAAAGCTGACAAACAGAGCAACACATTAGCTTTTAATCTTCAGTTGGCCAGAGCACCATATGTTGCTAAAAAAAATGCATTGTTTCATATAACAGGCAGCGAAATAAGCAAAATATAGCCTGTTACTTGCCATTATAATGTATTCGAACCTGGGTTTAAAAAAACCCGGTTTTTTTTAAACCCGCCTACAGGGTTACTAGTCTAACAAGTACTAGTCTAAAACCCGGGTTTTTTCGGGCTTTATTGAGTTTTTTTAGAACACTTTAAACATCTAATTTTCATATACATAATACCTAACTTCTTCACTTATCAGTGAAACCTGTGTATAGTTTTGCATTAATTAAGTATCAATTTACAATATATATATATATATATATATAATTAAGTTAATTTAAAAGGTACATTTATATCCCATGGGACTAGTTTGCTGCATTAAGACTATATTAAACCAACTACAAACTGGATTTTTTTAAATAAAATTCTTACCTTAAGTTAAACATGATAAATTAATATAGTTTCTTTAATTCACTTCAAATCAGAAATCAGTTGAAGACCTTTTTTTCTTTCTTTTTTCGAAAGAAGTGGGATTCATAATATTTTTGAAAATTTTAGCAACATTTACTACATATATATATTGCAATAGCATTAAATGTTAAATTAGATTGTCATAGAAGTCAGTGTCAGTGGTATGTGTAAATTTAGACCGCAAATGGCGATACACTTTTACTAGTTTTGCTGTTTTATCAACTCGTAAATGATTACGTAATTTACTCCAAACCAGACCAAATGTAGAAAAGTATTATTAGATTGAAGCAGAGGTAGCTAGTGCTGAATGTAAAGAAAAGAAAAACTGACAAAATCCAGGAGGAAACTTATCTCCTTCACTCTCTTTGCCGTAATCTGCCACCATTTTTGTGTTGAAAACTCCTGTATACTTTCATTGAACATTGAAGCAGGATAATAAATGGGATTATTTATCTTAAAAGCTATAATACCTGGCAAGTAATCCAGATGGTGTTCAAGTGCCATCGTTAAGCATGAATTAAGATTTAAAGAATTTGGATGAATTTTAGATTACAGGCATGAAAATCTTCCTTCTTTTCAGTTAATATCGTTTTTGGTCATTTTATCTCTACTTAGAAATTCCTTTAAATCTGGTACTTTTGAAATATCTTTAAATTGTCAATTATCTTTGCATTCTCTAAAACTTTAATTAATTAAATCAAGAACTGATTAATTAAAAATATTCTTTAATTAATTAAAAATCAAATAAATTACTTTTAATAAACTCATGTAAAAATTATTTTCATTATTTTACTTAGATTAAATAATGATACAGTTGTGAAAGCACGAGAAAATTTTAAAAAACCCACAATGGGTTTTTTCAAGTGGGACCGCCCGAAAAAAACCCGTCCGGGTTTTTTTCGTGCGGGCTCACTTGGGCAAACCCTGGCTGGAACCCATAATAAATGAAAAAACAAGAGAAAAAATATTCATTTAGAAATGAAAAAAATGAGTTGTGCTCACATCTTCTCATACAGACACATCATCTAGCATAACGTAATAAGTAACATCCAATACACTTACACACACACATATATCTATATCTATATCTATATATATATATATGTATGTGTGTGTGTATATATAGATATATAGATTCATTTATTTATTTATTTATTTATTTACTTATAAACAATTGTCCAAAAAGGTAAAAATTCGGGGGATACCACTGGGAAAAGAAAAAAAAATATTGGTTTTCCCGGTTGTGTGAGAATGGATGTTTTAGAGGTAATAAATTCCTTCAAAAATAATTAATCAAAATAATTAATCAATTAAAAAGAAAATTTCGTTGTTTTCGGTTTCCCTTTAATGGATATTTCAAATATCGAATCTCCCATAATCCTATCCAACAACAACACCAACAATGCGTTTTTCTGTCATTAAAACAGACTCGGAACTTTACATCGAATAAAAGCATTAAGTCAATCTGCTGCTTAATATTTTTTTATTAAAACATTTATTGAAGTTTATAGAAGTTGCTAAAAGCACATCAAGCACATTTCTAGCCATACCTTTTAAAACTTCTTTCGTTCTAAAAAAAAAAAACAATTTCCTGTCTTTAATAACATAATAATTTGTTACATTCGGAAAATGACAGCTGTAGCTTCCTTGAAAACGTGTAGGACTTAAATATCAAGAAATAAGGTACATCGAGTCGAATTAAAGATAATCTATCATAGCCTCTTCCCCTGTGACGTCAAAAAGGTCTAGTGTTAATCCTTAGTTACTTCTTAATGGAACATAAATCTCATAAGCCTTCGGTCATCTTTCGTTACTTAAAGTTTCTTCAAAAAGAAATGTCTTTTATAACTTTGTTTTCAAACAGCATAAAAAATGTTATTTTCAGAAAAATATCAATCTTTCACATTTTCCACTTGATAAATGTATCAGAATTATATAAAATAATCCTGTATGTTTTAGGCACCGTGTAAACTACTACTGCATGCAACTAAAACATGTAATACATAAATAAACATTTGTTAATGTGTCAGAAAGTATATTTTATTGATAACACTAACCTTCAAAATTTGGGTTGTGCCAAGTTTTATATCGTTTGCTAATTGATTCCTATGTATTTTTAGCGCTGAATCCGAAAATTACTTTTACTTTTAAACATCACGTCAAGTTATTTCGCAAATCGTATATTTCAAAGTAAAAAAGTAAAAAAAAAAAAAAAAAATAACAAAAATCTGATACTATAAAATCGATGTAATGATTGTGTTTTTTAGCTTTTGGTAATTGATTCTCATATAGCGCTGAATCCGAAAACGACCTTCATTTGTTACTATCAGGTCAAAATTTTACGCAAATCGCAAATTTTTAAAAAGCCGAGATATTGCGAAAATCTGATAATAAATCCGATAGGCGTAAAACTTTTTTTTCTTAACAATTTATTCGTCTGTTGGCTTATAGTATTCATTTTTACACATAAACATGTAAAATATGGTTAAAATCCTTATTAAAATACTTAAAATTTTATTCCGTGTGTGGAAGTTTCTTTCAATCGCGTAAGCCCTGCCTCGCGCTTTTACTTTTACATTATCTATGGTGTTCATCTCGATATCCACTTTTATTTTGGCGGTTGACAAGGCTGGAAATTTGTCACAGCAGTATTTAAAACATTTGCCCTTTTTTGGTAAGCCTTTTATCTTATTTTTTGTAAGCATAACTTTTTTTGTAATGCAGATATTTTAATTATTTTTTTTTATTTATTAAAGTCTACATTAAATTTCGTTGAATTTGATATATAAACAGTTGCATATAAGTGAAATTTATTATATTCTTCAAGCACACAAAGTTACAAAATATGAAAATTTCAAAAAATGTCCACAATTTTGGCTGGAAATTTGTCACAGCAGTATTTAAAACATTTGCCCTTTTTTGGTAAAACTTTTATCCTATTTTTTGTAAGCGTAACTTTTTTGTAATACAGATATTTTAATTAAGTTTTTTTATTTATTAAAATCTACATTAAATTTCCTTGAATTTGATATGTAAACAGTTATATATAAGTGAAATTTATTATATTCTTCAAGCACACAAGGTTACAAAACATGAAAATTTCGAAAAATGTCCACAATTTTGGCCAACACTGTATAAGCGGGCTATTCAATGTTAAAATATTAAGCATAATAAATATATATTTGGCTTAACTGAACAATTTTACAGTATGTAATAGTCATCAATTGATAACATATACAGGGAATATACAGTAGAGCGCCGATTATCCGAACATGTCGGGACCGACCCTAGTTCGGATAAGCAAAAGTTCGGATAAATGGAAAGACAATTTAAGGGATGTTCCGGACTGTACTAAAACCTTTACACTTTATCCAGGCTTAGGAATGCCAACATCAGTTATTGCTGGCGTGTTTAAAAATTGTTTTTTATTTATTTATTTATTTATTTTAGTCTTTTCATTTTTTTTTTTTTTTTTTTTTTTTTACTTTTTTATGATTTAAATTTTTTTTTCTCTTTTTATCATTTTCTGAACTCCAGAGATTATAATTTAAGCAGAAAACTTTCGATTGATGCTTGCTTCTAAGAAGACATACTTTTCAATGTTGCCATATCTCGGAATTCATCTTAAATATGTTAGTTGAATAGGATCAGCGTTCTTCTGCCGTTCGAGCCATTTCATAGCTGTTTCCAAACATTTAAAAGGTTCTTTATGTGATGGACCTGGGCCATTTTCAGAGCATTCGTTTTCATTTTCTTTAATTTCTTTTTTACCTTGAATCTCATCCACAATCTCATCATCATTTAAAACCTGATATCCGGGGTCATGTTACGTCACTATTTAACAACTAGTTAATTTCATTTTCTTCATAGCTTAGGACTCTTCCCATCTCTTTTATTGTTTTAAATTCCTCATTTTCTGATCCACTATTAGTTTTTTCTTTATTTAAAATTTTATTCCGAACCCTTTTTAATGTTGAGGATTTTTCTATATCCCAGGAATCAGCAGCCATTATACAACAATCTTTCAAATCAGTTTTTATGGTATCTTGGGAATCAGGCTCTTCTTCTTCTTCTGATAAAATGAGCATTCTTAACGTTTGCTTTCTATAAAGTCGTTTGAATGTCTCGATCACACTTTCATCTATGGATTGGATTACAGATGTAACATTAGGTTGCAAGAACTTTGCCCGAAAAGTGACAGAAATACTGTGTTTGGATAATTGAAAGTTCGGTTAATTTTTTTTTTTTTTTTTTTTTTTTTTTTTTTTTTTTTTTTTTTGATCGAAATAGGCTGTGCGGATAATTGGAAGTTTGGTTAAAACTTTTTTTTGAGAGAAATGGGGTATTCGGATAATTGGAAATTCGGTTAATTGGAGTTCCGATAATTGGCGCACTACTGTATTTAAAAAAAGTAACTATGGATGATTATCAAGAAACTGAAAGGTTCATTCAATTATATAATAAAGTTACTTCGTTTTATTTTCTCCAAAAAGCAAGTACAAAACAATGAATAAAAATTATATTTATACAATATTTAATTGCGTAATACATCCTATTTTTAAAAAATATATATTTCATGAATCTGCTTAAAAAATACTTTACACAATCCTAAAAGTCCTTTTTAATCAGAATAGAGAAAAAAAAATAGTGATAAAATTTTTTATCAGTTTTTAAAAAAATCCCAGTTTTATGCATTAGTAAGACTTTTTTACTATTATTTTCTTAACTAAAATGAATGATTTTAATAATAAAAACGTGACTATGCACAACTACTTTAACTGTGTAAATATTATACGTAAAAGCAGATGGATACCGATACATACCCTTACATACGCCTTATAACCTTCTCTTTTAGCACTTTAGGGAGAAATATTTATGGAGTGGCTTAATTTTTAAGTGTACTTCATCTCTACGCATTAAGATAGATGAAGTAATTTTGTAAAATAATCTTATTATAGAGTTAATGGACTTCGTTATTGAGTTGTTCATCTTTAAGAGTGCTAATTTGGATTACCGCATTTTAAAATAAATCAGCTTAGGCATTCCCTGCGCATAGACTTGTAGTAAGCAACCATTAGCCCAACTTTATTCTTTAGGCTTTTAGTACTTTTTTTTCTTATTATACTTATAATTAGAAATACATGTTGCTTGAATGATTTATGGAACTAATAAGGGTTAATTCCGTTTAATTTACAACCTGTAATGCCAATAAAATAAAGTGGTTCGGCGGTGCTTCTAGCTGTCTTTTGAACTTTAATTGAATTATGTTTCGATTAATAGAGCTAAAAGCATATAAAAATTATTTAAGATTCCTGAAAAAATATAAATATAGTAAAAGTATTTTCATCAAATTTCTCGAAACATTACAGTGTCTTAATATGTCATTTTTTCTCAAACGAGTTTCAATTTAATTCTTGTAGTTTATGCTATAGGTCTTTTGAAAATAAAGATTTATATTGATTATTTTCAATGCGTATAGACTTACATTATAATAAGAAATCCATACCCTAAATTTATTATTTTTCCTTTGAATGTTTTCTTCTTTATCTTTTTACCAGGGTTGGCACGGTTTAAACCAAGTGGTTTTAACCATGGTTTAAGCCACGGTTTAAACCAATTGGTTTTTTTGTCAAAAAACCATTTGGTTTTTTTTTTTTAAAGTCTAATATAATATTTTCTCTTTTTTGTAATTTAATTGTTTTAAATTACAGATAGAAGTAATTTCTACTTTTAACACTTCATCTCAGCAGACAACATGAGACATAATGAGCCTAGGTCATATTTCTATGCATGTAGAATGAAAATTAGCATGTGCTGATGAACATATCTGGTACTCTAAAGATTTTCCTTAAAACATGTGAAATTAGAAAAGACAAAATAGATAAATATTATTCAATATTTAGCATAAAATATTTTCATTTAAAAAATGCAGATTATTTACAGCAGTTAATAACAAAATACAATGATCTTTAAGATTTTGGTTAAGTTGTAAAAGAAAATTTTCTGGATTGGGATTGAGGAAGATTATCCTTAAAGAATTTAAAAGAGTAACTTAAGATATCAAATTGAATAACACAGCTTGCAAAAATTGAATGCTATTTATAGCATTTCAGTAATACCAATCAATCTTTTCTGTTAGTTTCTGAATCTAATGGCCAAAAATGTTGACTTGGACACTTGGAGATATCACTCAGAAAACAAAATAACCAGAAGTATTTGGATATTAAAAAAGATAATAATAATAACAACCACAGAATAATATATTATATTCATGAAACTGCATCAAATGTTTATTGATTGATTATTATGTTATTAATCAAAGGATTCTTCATACGATTTTCAAGGTATCAATGTTTCACTGAGTAGAGCAGTTTACTTTGAACATAAGACATAGATGTTACTAATAATGTTTAAATTAGAAATGATTTCAATTTTCTATATAATTGACTGTAATTATTTAATTTAAATATTTTCTGAAGTTATATTACTTACATAATATCCAAAAATGTTTATTTTATCAACAGATATGCATCTGTATACAATAGGAAATTATATTTTAAAAAACCCGATTTAAACCAAAAAAACCTGGTTTAAACCAAATAAACCGGTTTTTTTGGTTTTTTACAACAAAAAAAACCCGTTTTTTTTTTCAACCCTGCTTTTTACGCTTATAATCATAACTAAATATTCGATTAATGAATTTTATAACTGATAATGGGCAAATCCATTTTATTTACAATGTGTTAAGCTATTTTTTTCCATGTCACTAGGTATTTTTTTTAACTTAAATTGAAATGCGTTTCGACTGATATAACTAAAATGAGATGCAAATATAATAATTAAAGTATTTTCAGAAATTTTTCAAAAATTACAGTCGATCCTCCTTTTTAAATAAAAAAAACTTCAATGCGATTCTTTAAACACATTTTTTAAGTAAATTTATTTTATGTGTGGATAAAATAACTTTTTCAATCGTTAATTTTGCTAAGAAAAATGCATTTTAAGAATATAAACTGACGTCTTGTAGATAAATATACATCATTTACATGAAGTTTATCCTGAAAATTGTAAATGAATTTATCGTTGGTCACCAATATAACGATAATGATATACTAATAAAATATAAATAATGGTATACAGTGTGATTATAATTAAAGTGACACTTTCAAAAGCCTGTAAAAAAAGAAGCGTCAGAATAACCTGATATTTCATGTGAGTATACGGGAAGCAATGGGAATTTTATTGGAGGTAGATGGGAAATTAGTTTAAAAAATCTCCTTTAAAGTCAGCAGATACCAATACTGTATAGGAGTCCATTATAGATGTGCTCTAAAAAAATTCTGTTACTTGAATATTTAAGAAAATTTGACTTACACCACGATGGCTCAAATACCCTATTATAAGAAATACCTTTGATGTATCCACTTAGTTGTTAGAGTAGTAGAATTATAAGGCAGAAGCTCCCTGGTTTGATTTAGAATTCCACGATTAGGATTGGCTGTGTGACCTTTTTACTGTTGGTGAAATGAAAATTCTAATTATTTTCAATTAAAAACTATTCTCAGAAATCAGGCTTCCACGGCGATAGAAACAAATTGTCAGATATGAATTAAAATTCATCACTCTATCACCATATGATAACGGGAGTATTGATTGGGAGATTAATTGGTTTTTCGGCGTTACAGCCATCTTTTGCAGGCGAGGCAAAGCAAAATAGGCTCCCAGAGTCCGAATCAATAAGAACATTCGGCACCTGGGTTCGACTCCAGAGCCCCATAACAAGTATCTAATGCCGTAATAACTACGCGAACAAGAAGCAGATAAATTTCTTTGTTTTGGTGTTGTCCAATGACCAATGTAGAAAACTGGAAATCCTACGCAAGTCGTGATGCCTGCTGTAACTTCAGTTCGAGGCAGTTGTGTCGATAGTTGAGTGCATAGAACAATTGGGCATGGAGTGAAGTATCTAGAGTTAAGTTCGTTTCAGGGGCAAACGTTCTGTCAAGCAAACACTCTGGAAAGGCGGAAAATGCCAACAGGGCCATTTAATTTATATCATAATTTACATCATCATCATCAACAGTTTTTAATCCACTGCTGGATGTAGGTCTCCCCCAGATTTTTCCAATGGTAAAATAAGGGGTGTAGGTTGCCAAATCCCTCCACGCTGGCCAAGCGGGTTGGAGGAAGCCCATCCGCGTTCGTTCCCCGTGCACTAGGCAAGGGTAGAGAACCTGTTTCTCTAGGCAAGGGCACTAACCAAGGTTAGGCTGCACCGGTGGAAGGTGCGGATTGGACATTAAGCCTCCGCTCCCAGTCGATTCCTTTAAATCCTCCTCGAAGGCAATTAAAGGGTCTCCTCCTGGTTAATAAGTAGAGGCTATTAAACAGCCCATTTAATATATATATATATATATATACCGGTACCAAGCGCAATGGCTGGAATGACATCAGAGTATAAAAATATTAATAAATACAGTACCAGAATAATAATGCAAAACAGCAATTTTTAATCCTTTGGCTAATGTCAGACGGACGTCTTTTTGCACGCTTTTTTCCTTACGTATTATCCCTACACAATGCTAGTGGCATTGTGTAGGGATAATACGTAAGGGAAAAAGCGTGCAAAAAGACGTTCGTCTGATATTAGCCTTACTGTTAACCAGTCTAAAATAAAATAAAAAAGAACTTTCTTAAATTTTCCGGTTACATTTCATATGATGTGACACTACAAAGAAGTGAGATTAGAAGAATTATTTATTTTGTTGTTATTGTCAAAATGGTTACTAGATTGCTAGTAAATATCACATGATTAAATTTAAATCTAAATATTTTTGCATTTTCTTTCTTTTCCCCGGTATTTTCAAAATAACAAAACAAAATTAAATTTCAAAAACTACTTTAATGATACTATGTTTATTTATTCAAATTTAATTTTAACTGTCTTTTGTGATCAGAAAAATCCGTTACAAAGGAAAAGATTATCCACCTGTCAAAACATTAGCCATAATGTGTAATCCTGTAGTAATACTACGCATATAATTTCTTTAGTTTTTCAGCATCCTAAAATCATAGAAACGACAACCGAATGTGACGTTAATAATGTAACATACCTTTTTAATCTTTTATCTTAAAAGGTTCTGTTTTAAAAAGGATCATTGATGGTGTTTCATGTTTCTTCTTTTAAATAAAACAAGTGTCGTCTTAACGAAGTATCTTTAGCTTTGTTATCAGCTATTGTTGAGTTAATTTTCCTACAGAACAAATAGGATAACATCTAGTACTTGAATGAAGTATAATATATTGCTAATAATGATGGTAAATTTAATTTAATTTTTGTCAAAGCATGAATCATAACTGTCAGTTTACAAATCATATCATAACTTCGGTGCAGCGGCATCTTACTTTGTAGTAAGTGTTATTTGAAGACTAATCAGAGAGCCTTTGAGCTAAATGTACAAAGCCCACTAAATCTTATAAACATAAAGAAAGAATATATGCAAATCATAAAAGAATACAGAGCAATATTTTTCCATTTTAATCTTTTGAACATAAAAGGAAATGGGTATTTAAAATTAGTCCTTTACCAAACTATGAAACACTAGTATTTAATCTTACGAATTTTTTAAATACATTTTTTTTCTCATTTACAACTATTAACCTAATCTTAAAATTGCATTATCTGATACACATGTCATCGATATCATCTTAATTTTTGGAATTGAAAAAATTACAGATTTACTGATAATGCGGATATTTGCTGAGATTAATTAATTTTAAACGATGTAAAGTAGAGTAACTCTAATAAAATCCATTAAATGATAAATAATATATGAAATAATAGCAAAGTAAAATTCTTAAACACAGAGACTTAAACTATAAACACTAAAATAGAACGCTTAAGAAATTTATTGTAATTTAACCTTTTAAAAATAAAAGGAAATGAGTATTTTAAGCAGTGTTGCCAGATGGGAGACTTTTTTGTCCCCAGATTGTTGATTGTCACCACTTTTTTGAAATAGAAATATTCGGACTATTTAGAAATAGATTAAAAATTCTGAAAAATATGGCAAATTATACAATTTAAAAAAGTGGTGACAGTCAAATAATCTCAATTAAAAACGTTCCCAGTCTGGCAACACTGTTTGAAAGAGATATTTCTCCATTTATTAAATACAGGTATTTCTTTATAAGAATTTTTTAAATGGATTTTTTCTTCTTAATTTCCAACGATTAACGTAATCTTAAAATTGCATTATATGTTATCTTTGTCATCATAGAATTGTTACTTTTTTAATTAAAAAAGATAATAGTGTTACATGCATTTAATTAATTTTAATTTGAACAAAGCAAAATTTTTTATTCCCAAAACAAATTATAGTAAATGTAGTATTCTAATCACCTGAATAAATATATTTATATGTATATTTGTTCTTATAAATTTTTACTTGTCGTATTATTTATAAAGAAATAAGCCATGCCTCAAGCATTTGGCAGAATATATATATTTTTTAAGTAACAGGTTAATCGATAACATTTGCTACATTATAAATCATTCCCTGATTAAGTAATAAGCGCAGTTTTAATGATGAAACATACATTAAAGCATTTCTGAAAGAACTCACTACTCTTTCAATGACAAAAATTAATGATAAAATCAAATTTATTTATATTATCATTTTTTATTCGACTACTGTATACAAACGATTCATTTATTAATTTATGAGTTTATAAGTAATTATCTGGTTATTAGGCTTAGAGATGCAGTGGATTAACAAATGTTAAGGGGTGAAATGTAGTTAGAATTATGTAATTCCTATACAAGGTTTCAACGCTTTAGGTGATTTGAAAACAAATTTATTCTCAAAGATACAGTAGGCAACCTCTTCAATGTGCCACTTAATGGACCCTATTATTGTGACGTCAAAGTCACGTGCTTTGGGAAAACATTCCTGATATCATAACATTAATTATGCAACAATTCGTTTCGCAAAGCATGGCAGAATGTCATCATAGAACAGTAATGGGGCATATTCTTATGATGTGAGGACACATGCTTTACAGAAACATTTTCGAAATCACAACCTCGAACCCAAAGGAAGAATTGGGGCCATTGCTGCGCGAAATTTATTCGTAATTTCGATTGCTGTCAAAAAAGGGATACCCAGCTACTAAACTAACTCCTACCAATAAACGAAGGACTTGCTGAAGGACAGATTTTATGTACAGGTATGTGTACATGGCAAATTATCTGTTGCTCAATTTGAAACTGTATTACTCTTACACATGAATTAAATCAATGGTAGAAAAGACAAATGAATGTGGTAACATTTAATGGATCCACTACGCCAATGGACTATATTCCAAATCTGGGTTCGAGGCTGATAAAAGTCACGTGATACCGGCAATTTACCCAAAGAATTTCTAACTGATAAGAAGGGAGGCTATTACTGTTTTCCGCATGAACTGTTTCACTGGCTGGCGTGGAGTTACATTACGTCTACGGAGCCTTCCCTTCTTTACACTAAAAGTTTTTACCTTGACCATGTGATCATAACGTAGATGGAATATCCTCCATTGTAAATGCTGTATGAAAACGATGACATAGAGCACCACACATCCATTTGCGGTCACGCTTTCGTATGTTAATATGATTGATATTGATATTATCTACCACCTGTAAAAGCCTGTGCATGGAGTTTATGGGAAATACATGAATTTTACTATTCGAAATTATAGTCCAAAATCTTATACCAAATTCGAACCAAGTCAATTGATTTTTTAATACCGTTCTTTATTTTGTACTTGAAACGTTAGCTAATCTTTTAAATGTTTATACGAATTAACGAAAACATTAGCAACTCGTGACATTTAAATAACGCAAAATACATTTCAACAATTAAAACAATTTCAATTCGATTTAAATATCTATAAATAAATAAGTAGAAATTTTTCTTCGCAAAGAATTTCTAAGCTATGCATAATATAAATTTTGTGAGTGAAAAACCAAATCTTTAAATAATACGAAATTAAAAGACAGAAAACAGCCCTATATCTATATTTTATTCACAAAGAAATTTTATCACTTAAAATATTTTCAGTTCTACATAATTTCTTGAAATATAAAATTTATAAGGCTCTTCATTAATAATAATGATGTTTACATAACCTTTTCAAAACTGTAAAACAAGCTTCGTTATCTACAAATATTTTTCGATAAACAACCTTTCCGGTAGGAGAAATTTTATAACTAAGCAGATTTAATACCAATGAACAATATATAAAAGAGGATAAAGTTGCATTAAATGCAATTTCCTCTTTTCAATAGAAGGATCCAAAATAAATTCCATATTCAAATTTCCAATAATTCTAAATTAAATTCGACTTCCGGAGTATCGTATTAAACCCCTCAAATGGCGCTGCTTTGAATTTTCTAAAGTACAAAATTGAAAAGAAATTTGAACACATTTAAGATATTTAAAAGCTTCCAAAGAAATGCGAGATTAATAAGATTAAAGTTTCAAATACTCCTGAAAGAAGTTCAAAGAATTCGAATATATTTATTCAATATCTTTATTTTAATTTTCTTTTATTGAATGATTCGGAAATTCCCATATCATATGACAGATAGATGCAGGAATGCAGCAAACAGTTTCTGTTTATAAATAAATTGATTTCTAAATTAATCTTGTAGTATGATAAATAATAAATTTCCTTTAAAATATTTTTGATATAAAAGCCTACGCAATGAACCATTGCAATAATGGTTCATTACGCAGGCTTTTATATCAAAAATATTTTAAAGGAAATTTATTTGCATCTATTATTTGTTTTACATTTAAAGTTCCAAATCTTTATTTGCATCTATTGTCAAATGCCTCTTTTACCAATTAAAATCTCTGTATTAATTTTTTTTAATAGTAATTTAACAGATGGTAGAGGATCATTGATTATCTCCAATCATATGATTAACTCATTTTTAGGGTTTCGTTCATCTGACGAAACCCTATTCGTCTCACTCCTCTGTCTGTCTGTGTCACACAGAGCCCGTTCTAAGAAACTATATACATTGGAGACTTGAAATTTTGTATACATATAGCTGAATACCTCACATCAAACGATAAATCATAAAATTTTGAAAAAGTCTTATATTTACCCATCTGGGCTCTAACTTGTGTATTTTAAGCTTTTTTCCCTAACTGAACCCCTAATTAAGTTGAAGACTTGGAATTTTGAATACTTATAGCTGAACACTTGCGATCACACGGCAAATCATTAAAAATTCAAAAAGTCTTATATTTACCCCTACGGTATCTAAGTTGTGTATTTTAAGCAATTTTTCTAACCTCCACCCTTTTCACCCGGGGGGGGCACTTTTCTAACTTTTGCCGAAAACCCTTTGACCACTCTTTCGTATTATGCACCATAGCCTTACATATTTTAGTTCCACCTTTTACAGCCAGGGGACGCTTAACTATCTCGGGTGCTATGGTCTGATCCACTCGACTAATATATCTACGGATAGGTTGTAAAACGGAGTTTCGTACGGATAGAAGTTTGTTTAGAATAGAGTGCGCCCCCTGGTTGCGAAATGTGGAACTAACAGATTTTGCAAATGCTTAAAATGTTTTGAAAGGAATATTAAACGAAACTCTCTGTGCGATTTGTGATTGTTCCCACTTACCCGCTTACCCACATGTTTTTTTTTTTCTTTTGGTCACATACCGCTGTTATTATCTGAATTCTTCATGTGTTTTACAGCATTTTAAAAGTGAAATTAGAACACTACAACCGGTCAAATGCGAGTATTATTCGTGCACAGAGATTTCCGTGCAATAAATATATGAATTGGTAACTGTGCATTGCATTACACAAAGTTATCACTAAACTTTTTTTTTCTAGGCTTTTAAAAACCGATGACGCATAGAGTGTGCCCCCCGTGCCTGTATGTATGTCCAAACCGGCCGTGTCTTTAAGGGTTCATATCTCGCTAATTGCCGACAATTTTTATCGAAAATCATTATCAACTATCCTTTTATAATTTTTGCGACGATAGGCACCTCCAGCGCTCCTCACTTTCTTTGCTGAACACCCACAAATCGAAATTTGTTTCAAACCGGAAAATGCGATTTTCTCAAAAACTATGTGACCTAGGGAAAATCACTACACTTTTTTTTGCAAGATTTACATTAGCTTCTATTATCCCTTATTTTTTCATAATTTTAGTTTCAGTAGATTCGGAAATAGGGGTGGTGGTGTGTGTGTGTGTGGGGGGGGGAGGACATATCTATGCATTACATTTTCGACGATATCTCAGAAAATATAATACCTAATATTAAAATAAATGTATTTTTAAATTGGGCGTTACGAAAGCTTTCGCACGATATTCCACGCGATAAACAAAGAAAATGTTTTGGTTTTCCAAATAACTTAATTTGCCCTCTACATTTTTCCTATATTTATGAATAGTAATAATCTGTAAATATGTGGGTCAGTAGCCTTTTTTACTCCACCCAATTTGAGCATTTCACGTTTCCTAGTTTACGAGTAAAATGACTGTGACTGACAGACACAAGAGTGATCTTATAATGGTTCCGTTTTTACAAGTACGGAACCCTAAAATCGTAGAGAGTAATAAAAAAAAACTCTTTCCATAATGTATGAAAATTAAAAAAAAAAAAAACTTTCTACAAAATAACATGTGTGTGTTCTTTTACTTAATTTAATTAATTTTACGCCATAAAAAATCTTTCGTCAATAAAACTATTTAGAGAATTAAAATCGCGTTTAAAAATTCTTACCAGGTCATTTAATTCGGAAAATATATTATCCACACTGAAAAAAAAAAAAAAAAAAAAAAAAAAAAAAAAAAAAAAAAAGGTAACGTTCCATGTTTCTGACCAGGAACGTTTCGCCTTTTCTCAGGTTTTCAGAATAATTTAGCTCTTTCCTGTGAAATTCTGGTTTTCTTATCTGAAACGTTCCTGAACCCTGAACAAAAGTTGGAAACAGCAAAACGCTGCGGCCGCCATTTATTATTTTTTTTGCTATAATCCGTTGCTCGCGCGCGAGTGTCGAAAACGAATTCCTTAAATGAATGTAAAAAAATCAGTATGGAATGCAAATAAATCAATAGACGACATAATACTTTACGTCTCTATTGTCAAGACAATTCAGATGAAAATACAATACCTCTGTGACATCGCTAAGAAATTATCTCTCGTACTTGTCTGTGGAACGTTTAACGAGCAGACCGTGTAAAAAAATACACCTATTATTTGGATCTCCATTAACCAGGGGACCATCAAACATAATTCTCACCGATTTTGATTAATTTAAAGTATGTTTTAGAGTTCTTATCCCTAATTATTCTTGTGAAAGGATTTCTTCAAATGAGCCTTAGATTTTGAGAAAATAGAGGCCGAGGTTTAGCATAAATTTCAAATACCCATTAGTTTGCAGCTCTCAACGTGTCTTTCGTGGTGTGGACGCAGAAAGCTCGCACGCCACCCGTACGGCCCGAGTTCGATGCTTGCTCTTGACTTTTTTTTCTTTTTTAATTAATTTTATATTTTAACACTTTATTACAATTTGATTTAAATTTGATATATATTTGACACTTTGAATTGCTGCAAATTTGATTTTTTTTTTTTCGGAAAAAATATACAATTACGTTTAGGTTTTTTTTTTTTTCATGAAAATTTATATGTATTTTATCTAACTTGTAAACTAACATAATTACTGACAAAAATCCAAAATATTTTATGTCTAGATTTTTTTTTCTAATTATTATTTACATTTATATATTTTTATATTTTAAGCAAAGTTCAGAAACAATATATCATATATATATTTACTTTATTGAATTTTAACTGAAAATTTATTTTTTCGTGTAAATTATAAATAATAATTTTGATGTCAATTTCAAAATATTTTTTCATTCTAACAAATAATGATAGTAAAGCGAAAATTGTCAACTGGAAATGTAAAAATCGTCTGCGAATCCCGCATGCTGTGAAATGTCAGTAATGTTTTGCTGTCAACAGAAATATTCCTGGTATTTCGCAGGAAACTTACTGGCATTTCTGTAGAAAGTTTTTAACATATACAGTAAAGCTCCAGTCATTTTCAAGAAATGTTTCTTGGAAATAATGGGCAACTCAGCTGCCCATTTTTTCCCAGGAACGTTGCGGATTTTTTTTTACAGTGCAGAGATTTTCAGATATGGTTTATTTCTGTCTGTGTTACTTCTTTTAATTCACAAAGGCAAGTTTCTTTACTGTTCACGATACAGATTAATGCATTTATTTAAGCCTAAAAGACAAAAGTGCACATTTTAAAATATACAGAATACTAAATCCCATTACATACGTAAAGAGAAGTCACTTCTAAATTATATTATAAAAAATATCTAAATATGTGGCTTTAACCCCTTGGGTACATTTGACGACTCGTCAGGCATTTGTTATTGGCGCTCATATCTAATATACTATTCATACCACGATTTAAAGAAAAACTTTTTTGTAGTATATTTTTCTTGCACGTGTTGTCAAAGGGTATATGAGTTATTTTTGTCTTAATAAAGTGGTGTAAGATGGAATTTAAATAAATAATAAAACAAAACGCCAGTGACCGCCCTGAAACAAATATGTACTCAAGGTGTTAAGATCCATTAACCCTCTCGCTACGCAACCCGAGATTTCCTCGGGGATGCATTTTTTTAGTCTAATTAACCCTCCTTGATTATTCCCATCAGTTATTTTTTTATTGTAAATTTGGCTTATTTAATCGGAGCATTTTCCCATTTAAATTATACAAAAATTTTTGTTTTGAAAACCCGGTGACAAAAGAATAAAAATTCTTAAAAGACGCTCGTCACGAAGCTATTTTGATAAAACAATTACGCAGCGAGAGAGTTAAGGATCAGGGTCTGCAGTGTCCATAACTCTTTTCTTGACATTGCCGATGTCTCTTGGAATTCTTATAAGAACCTATACTAAAAAGCGAACCACTTTTGTTGCTGCTCGCACCTATCATTGAGGCCTTGTGCATTTTAAAACCCTATATTAGGAAGTTTGAGAATCGATAAAAAAAAAATTGTTAAAAATATATTTTTAAATTTTACAGCAGCATAACTTTATGAAAATGCAATTTTCGAAACTACTTATCAGACTATTAACCCCTTCGGGACCGGTGGCTTTTACGCAAATTTTATTCCGATAGCTCCACTTTTTTTTAAGTTACCTTTACTTAATTAATCACGAAAATGCTCTACTTAAAGAAAGCAAATATTACTTTTCTTTTTTACTGGTGGATGAAACAAATTCTGTATACTCTTTTTGAGGATGCACATATGCACCCATGGTACCGAGTGGGTTAACATAGAATTTTTTTTTTTTTTTAAAGCATTTAAAAATTACAAATTAGCAAATAATAAGTATAAAATATTGAAAAAGTTTGAAAATTCTTTCAAGAACCTACGAAATTGATTTAGAAAAATTATAACATTATATTCATTTTTTTGGGGGGGAGGGGGGGAGAAAATTTGGCGTTCTTTTTTAAAGCCATATTTGGCGACTTAACTCACTTTTGGCATGAAATAAACAGGTAAAAATCCAATAATAAAAAACTAAAAGTATAATATATATATATATAATTTTAACAGAGAAATTTTATCGGTTCTCTAACTTTTATGTATAGGGCTACAAATTGCACCAGGTCTCGATGTTAGGTGCGAGCAGCATCAAAAGTGGTTCCCTTGTAAGATGCAAAATATCAAAATAAAAAAAGGCAAATGCTACTTAATCTAAGAAACTATCATCTAACTACGAAGGAAAATATGAAATAACCTCTTCTGCGTTATCCACGATTCCGAAAACCGTTCTTTATCCATATAAACCTCAAAAACCAATATATTTTCAAAATTTAAAGAAGCATTTATAGAAGCAAATTTTTTTTTTTCACTGCCACTGATTTTCGAAATCGTTTCAGAGTAATTTTCATAGTGCGTTAATTTCCTTCCGTTTGTGAGAAAAAAATTAAATTGTAAATTGAGAGGCAGGGTTGCATTTTCTGAATGTCTATTTATTAGAATTTTTGTGTACTGTTTTCTTATCTCTTTGCCGAGAATTTAAGAAAAAACGTTATACGCGGGTAGACGTTTTAAAGCTTTTAAGGTCTTACTATATTATCCCCATATTTTATTTTTATATAAGAAATGGGAATGAATGAACCAAACCAGTATTTGTGTTATAAGTATTTTCTCTAAAAAAACTTGTCTCTCCATGAGGAAAAATTTTGAGAAATTGAAAATCATTATTTAAAAAATATAACCGTCGACATTCAATTTCTGAAACGAACTAGCTCTAATATCATTGAATGTTAAAACCAAATTCATTTTATTTCGTAAAAAAGACTTTTGGAAGATAAGGATAAACTGTTTTTTGCTGGAAGAAAATTTTTAACAAGCAATGATTTGTAAAACACTTTTACAAGATATTATTCTTAATTTAACAGAATTTGAATGAAAATGTGCAATGAACATGGCAATTCTCAATGCTAGTAAAATAAAAAAGCTTCTTATATCAATTTAATCATACAATTATTTGACACGTATTTAAAACAACAAGTAAAAACTTTAAATTTAAAAACCTTTTTAAATTTACGCATTTTAAAAAAGAACCCTTTTTTACTGCATCTTATATATTTTTATCAAATTAAAAAAATACCTGTTTTACATAGCCATGAATTATGCAGTGCTATTTTTAAAATCAATTATTATTTGAAAGACAAAGTAAAAATTTTTCATTAGCGTAGGAATTTCAGATTTTTAGAAAGAAGTTGGGGTTTTTTACACCCAATCTCCTTGATTAAAAACGCTTTTCAATTACCATAAGTGTAATTTAGTTAAGTGGTAAAATAAGAAAAAAAATGCTTTTTAAAACTTCGAAAACTTAAGTACGTATGAAGTACCATGCTAAAGTTTTGAAGAAGAATTCAAACTTTTCTGTGTTTTAAAAGAAATTTCTTTTACAATTCGTTTTCTAGGATTTCTTTTTTCTTCGCTTTGTTTTGTTTTTCTGGAAATTCTTTAAAGCAAAAGGAATGAATTTAAATTGATTAAAGAATCGATGTCTTATTGGGAAGAACTCATAACTTTATGGATCTATCAAATTTTTAGCCCTTTAATTAACTTCTCCCTTTAAGGGGACGACGGACGTTAAAAATTTGTTTTTTTTTTTTTTTTCATTATAGATATATAAACTTTTGTGGAAATATACATTTTACCGTAAGTCTATAGAACACATTTAAAGAAATTTCCAATCTTATTATAATTTTAAGATTTTTTAAGAAATTTTAAATTTTTAAACGATATTTTAAAATGCTCCATGCGTCTTAATTTTTGAGATATTATTTCGATGTTGCATTTTAATCACTTAATACTCTATTACAAACAAATCTGTGTATCGATTTTTTAATGCCTTCAATATCTAATTTTTTAGAGATTTTTTTCTGAATTTCATATCGATTTTCATAAAAATTTTGCCTTTCGTTCAGTTAAAAATCAAATTAAATTATCTTAGTGAAATCTAATTTTAAAATTCATATACAGTTTCTTTGTAAGCAATAGGATTCTTCCTTATCAATTTCATAAATTTTGATCAAAAATTAAGACGCATAAGGGTCAATATCTGAAAATTGGACAATTTGCATCCACTGCCAATAATATTCCATTAATTATACTAAAACCAAAAACTGAAAAATGTAATATATTGTAACATGTGTTACAACAATTACCAATGATAAATGGACATATGATGATGTATAGAAAATTAATTTTAAGTTTTAAACAAACGAAATCATCATTTCAGTCCCTGTCCCCAGGTACAAATATCCAATATTAAATGTATGCTGTAATTTTTAGGTAGCTTTCATTACAAAAAGCTACCTATTGCAGCCATTCGGAGGAAAGCGATTTCAAAAAATTTTGGTATATTTTCATCGATCATGACCCCCGGACCCCGAAACCACCCTCCGTTCAAAATTGATATATATATATATATATATATATATATATATATATATATATATATATCCATATATATATATATATATATATATCTGACCTATGTCACACTGTAACTCTCGTATTTATGATCCGATTTCGATGTAATTCGGTGTGTACATAGTAAATACCAATGTCTCGACCGAGTTCGTTGGCCAGCTTCATCCGCCATTTTGTTTCAAAATGGTGGCCATTTAAAATTTTTAAAAAAATTTAAAATTTGAAATGTGGTACCAAAAAATTGAAAATGGAAAAATATTTTTTTCTTATGTATTTGATCTTTATACAAAGATTCCGGAGCAGTTTTTGTTTCGTCTATATCTTAAAAAATGGCTGAGTTATAGCATTTTGAATTTCTAGCATGGCTGACATTTTGAAACGTCCTGAAATTTGTCACGCTATAAAAGGCGTATTTATGAACCGATTTGGATGTAACTTCGTTTATACATAGTAAATACCAATGTCTCGACCGAGTTCGTTGGCCAGCTTCATCCGCCATCTTGGTTAAAAATGGCAGCCATTTAAATTTTTAAGAAAAACTTAAATTTGAAATGTGGTACCAAAAAATTGAAAATTGAAAAATTATTTTTTTCTTATGTGTTTGACCTTGATAAAAAGATTCGGGAGCAGTTTTTGTTTCGTCTATATCTTAAAAAATGGCTGAGTTATAGCATTTTGAATTTCTAGCGTGGCTGACATTTTGAAACGTCCTGATTTTTGTCACGTGATAACAGGCGTATTTATGAACCGATTTGGATATACCTTGGTGTGTACATAGTACATACAAATATCTCGACCGAGTTGGTTGGCCAGCTTCATCCGCCATCTTGTTTCAAAATGGCGGCCATTTTAAAAAAAATTTTAATTTTAAATTTAAAATGAGATACCAAAAAATTGGAAAATGAAAAAGATTTTTTTCGTATGTGTTTGACCTTAATACAAAGATTCCGGAATAGTTTTTGTTTTGTCTATATCTAAAAAAATGGCTGAGTTAAGCATTTTGAATTTCTCTTGTGGCTGACATTTTAAAACTACCTGATTTTTATCATGCGATAACAGGCGTATTTATGAACCGATTTGGATGTAACTTGGTCTGTACATAGTACATACCAATGTCTCGACCGAGTTCGTTGGCCAGCTTCATTCGCCATCTTGTTTCAAAAGGTTTGCCATT
This sequence comes from Maratus speciosus, assembly GCA_963932465.1. NCBI lineage: Eukaryota > Metazoa > Arthropoda > Arachnida > Araneae > Salticidae > Maratus > Maratus speciosus. Next base: position 441,600,229 of record OZ010793.1, read on the forward strand.
TAAAAAAAATTAAATTCAAAATTTAAAATGAGGTATTAAAAATTTGGAAAATGAAAAAGATTATTTTATGTGTTTGGCCTCGATACAAAGATTCTGGAGCAGTGTTTGTTTCTGAAAATTTGTTCTTTTGTTTATATCTTAAAAAAATGGTTGAATTATAGCACTTTGAATTTCTAACATGGATAACATTTTGAAACGATCTTGAATTTTTCACGCGATAACACACGTACTCGCCTATTTCGATGTAAGAGGACATGTGGATAGTATACATCAATATCTCGGCCAAGTTTGCTGGCCAGCTTCATCAGCCATCTTGTTTCAAAATGGCAGCCATTGAATTAAAAAATATATATATTTAAAGTGAGTTGCAAAAAAATTAGAAATTGAAAATGGTTTACTTCTTAAGTATTTGACCTTGATATAAGGATTCAGGAGCATTTTTTGTTTGTCTTTATCTTAAAAAATGGCTCAGATATAGCAGTTTCAATTTCTAATGTTGGTGACATTTTGAAAAATCTGTTTTTTTTGCCTGCGACAGCACTCGTATATATCAACCGATTCCGATATGAGTGAGCATGTGCACAGCAATTACTAAGGTCTCGACCAAGTTCACTGGTTAGCCACATCCACCATGTTGTCTTAAAATGGCAGGCACTTTAAAAAATCGCCGAATTTGGCAGCCAAATATAAGTTACTTTAAAGAAAAGCAACTGGGATAAAGCTGACTAATTTCGCGAAATTCTCATTCATTATATTGATAAAAATTAGTATTGAATCTCCTATATTCGGTTTCCACTAAATTGAGCTTTGTGTGTTTGAATAATATAAGTTGGCTTTTTTAAAATCAGGAATATGAAAGCTACCTCTTCCTCCCGGCACTGGCCGGAAGGACTTTTTTATAAATATTTTCAATTTTTGCTATTATATATTTATACCTATATATATACAGTATGGGGAAATATAATGTTCCTTTACTCGTATAGATTTCATAGTAAAATACTGTAGTAAATATATTTATCCCTGAGGTTGACCATCATCTCAGTCCCTCTAACCACATATTTAGGTTAACAGATACTAGGTGGCGCTGGCAGAATTATTTCCATTGCAAGAGCAACTACAGTTCAACTATCCACCATGGATGAAGGTAAGTTGTTTTTCTCATTGTTTCATTTTTAGAAATATTTAGTTTTTACTCTGAAAATGGATGGGTATTTTTTTATAGCATCATTCATGTCCCCATATTTAACTTTTTATCAATAAAAATAAAGCTTATTACAAATTTATTTATGTAACATACAAATGTCACGTGGAATATTTAATCATTTACATGTGTTCAAAATGATTCAATAAAATGGCTGTGCAGCTGTTAAGACAAAAACATCACCTCAGTCCCAACTATTAGACACTGATTATGGTGTTAACAGACACTTTCTTCCATAAAAGTTTATCCTTCACATAAAATATACATCCTCGATCTCAAAACACAACGACTACCAAATGACAAAACATGTATCATAGTATATAATTGTATTTGGAGGTTGGTACACTAATTCAAAAAAATAAAAATTCTGCAGAGAAATTGTCCAGTTTTCAGATATTGACCCATGAAGCATTTCAAAAATCTAAAAACGTTGAAAAATCAGTTTTGCGAAAAATAGATTTAACACATTCACGCCGGCGTGCATCACCGGTGGGTCACGCTTGACTGCCGCATCGGGCGGCGTGCATCACCGGTGGGTCACACTCCACTGTTCCATAGAAGGCGTGTACTACAGGTGGGACACACTCGACTATGCCATAGACGGCGTGCATTACAGGTGGGTCACACTTGAATATTCGAAAATTCATTAGTAAAAACAATTCAATATTATAAATCTTATACATTCATGACTCGTTTTCATTCAAAAGATATCATTAACTAAGGGCGTGGCTTCTACATTTCAGAAAATGCATTTATATGATGTTGTCCATGTTTCTTTATATTTTAAGACATTTTATATTAAATTCGTACATATGCAGTCTATAAAATCATGCCTCTAATTAATTTGCTTACTCCTTACGAACTTTCAGACATTCACAATCAACTCTGCTTGTTATATTTGAGTTCAATGTAATAAATATGAGATAGGCGTGTCATTACATACAATGTCTGAATAAGCGAAAGTACCGCGCCGCCGGATGAAGCAAAAAATGAATTCAAGAGCCGCCTCACAGCGAAAAACATGAATATAGGCGCCGGCGTGAACATGTTAAAGTACATTATAGTGCCGAAAATATGTTTGTATACAAAATTCAAACGCTTGTAACTTTGCAAAAAATAATTGCATCTGCATGTGGTTTTTCGTAAATGGCTCATAACAAACTGGAGAATAATAAATAATACACTCAAAAATCATTTTCGATATTTGCTCAAATAAAGATCCACGGTCCCTTTAAATTTCAAATAATTATGGAATCGTTTTTTTTTTTTTTTCTGTCTTTTTTTTAACGAATATCATTTTCTTTTTCTCACTAAAAGTAAAATTGACTGTGAGGGGCCATTTTGGTCCGTACGAAATGAGGATATTTTGGTTCGAAGCAAAATTTTCTTTATATTAGGTTGTAATGAAAGTTTTCCGCCAAATCACCATTACATAATACTAATTATAATACATATAATTAACTGTAATTTACTATATAACCACCATTCCGCCAAATCTTCACAGTGTCATATGATACAACACTAGTACCTAAATCTGTAAATTTTATTCGGTGACATTCTGTAGCTGACTTTCTGCAACAGAACTGGAAGTAAATGATGGTTCTAATCTGGCAGCATGATAGCTCCATTTCAGACACCTCGTACTTAATGATAATGGTATTTTTTTATAAATTTTACAACACAGTGTTATATATAAAGTCTCTTTCTTTCAAATGACAAAAATCGTTCAACAAAATATGAGCAAACACGTCAGCTCGAACTGTTTGCACAGACCGTATTAACTGTAGCGGAAAACTTTCGTTACAATCTGATAAAATAAGTTTAAGGGGGCACAGGACCTTTAAACTTTCAAAAAATCAGTTTTCAGTTTTTGCTTTATTCTGAATGTTTTAAAACTTCTCAGCAATATGCAAAAAACCGCATTCAAAAATCTGCATTATTTCTTGAGTTATACTCATTTGTAGATGATGAGTATAATAGAAGGTCCGTACATATTGAAATTTTTGAAAAGCGTTTTCTCAGATTAGTAAATTTGGAGTTTGCGTGCACTGTTACTTTTAAACTGTGTAAGCTACAACTTAGAAAAAAATTAACGAAATATGCCATTCTTTATAGTCTACAGGGTAAAACCAAAAAAATTCAGATATTTTGGTTTTTATTTTTTTGCACTTGAAAAACTTGAAAAAAATTTGAGATTTTTGAACTTTTTTTTATTTTGTGCTAAAATTAAATTTTAAACAAAATTTTTTGCATATATTTTGGTTTTAAGTTATAAATAGGTATGTTATGATTCTATTTTGTTCCAAAATTGTTTTCTATATGCATAATTTAGAGTTTTATCATGCGCGCAGCACTTAATCACGTATTAGTGAGATGAATTTTCAAATTTAAAATTTAAATATTAATTTTGTACATAGGACATTTATTTTTCTGAATAATGTACTTAAGTATGTATACTTTAGGCAGGAAAGGGAGAAAAAGTTCTTAATTGCATATTGTTTGTGTTTTGGTACTTTGAAGAAGACGATGTTTTTTATTGTTTCGACAAACTCAAAGGTTCTGTGCCCCCTTAAACCTTTCGCGCGCGGTGTCCTTAAAAAAGGACACCTCATTTTTATTTTACTAGCACCCAGAATTTTTAATTAAAATTTTCCTTTTATAATGTACTTGAAAATAAGCAAGTTCTTTTTTTTCTATTAAATTAGTTTATAAATTCTGGTGTCAGTCATCATTTCATCAGTTTATAAGCAGAGTCACCGCGCCGAAAAGGGTTAAAAAACTCAATGAAAAAAGAAAGTTAAATAAATAAGTAAAACCGCTTTAAATAAAAATTCTGGCGTAATTTTTTTTCTTAAACTTGATTGAAATTTCTTGTCTTTTTAGTATTAAATAAAAACAGAAAAAAGAAGAAAACACTTCTTTCATTTTTTTTAATGGCAATAATTCTCAATTTAAAAAAGAAAGAAAGAAAAGAGCAAAATAATGTTAAGAAAAGAAAACCATTTAACTTTCTGCACCGTGTTCGTATCACAGATGGAATCTTTGTAAGTGTTTAACTTCAAAATACTAAAATTATAGTCCTTAAATATTTTAATAACACTTTACAAGGTGCTGCGAAATTTAACCCAGTACTTGCATCATTCTTAATTTTTTTTTTATACTTTTGGTACTACTATATTCAAACAAATGTTTTTGCAAAAAGATTCCAAAATATTCTACGACTGAAATCCACAACATCTTTTTTTATTATGAAATACTTGTAGCGGAAGTTAAAAATTTTCGGAATGCCATTCTCTGTTTAACCAAAACATTGCAAACAACATTATTTATGCTTTTTACAGAGTAGTGCTAGAAGTTTCTGGTGTATGAAAAAAAAATGGCTGCATATTAATAATAAGTATGGAAGTACAAATTTTACGATTACTATTATAAATGCATAACAATAGATAAAAGTAATATTCTCTTGCTTTTGCACATTCAAAAATATTTAAAACGATTTAATTATACAAATATCTGAACTGATATATAGATCTGGAAAAAATCATGCTTGAAAATCATTTTAAAAACAATAAAAAAATTAGTAAATTGTAATATAGTTTTCAAACAAATTGCAATATAGTTTTCAAACAAACTGCATTAGAAAGTAAAATTTTTCGCTATTCGACGATGTGAAAATAAAAAATGTGAATTATTTAGAAGTTTATAAAATACATTAAAAGTTAATAAAAATCAAGTTTAATCCTCTACTGTTGCAATCAGCAAATGACGTCACTTTTTATAGCATTATTTTACTTAATTATTACTTGGTTTATAGCCGTTGAATGACATTCAAATATAAACTATAACTGCTCTAAATAATTTGATATCTGTAGTAAAAAAAAATAATAATAATAATTTTTTTTTTAAATTTTAATACATTTACTGAAAACCAAATCGCATTTTCTTTTTAATGAGCCATTTCAATTTCAAGTAAAATTAGAATCAAATCATTGCAGTTTCATCTTTATTAAAAATTAAAATAATACATCAGAATTTTAATAAACTAAAAGTCTTGTCTCAAAATGTATATTTTTTATTTCCTAAACTCAAATAAATTAATTCTTTTTTCTTTCAATTTCACGTCGAAAAACAACGTATCTCATTTATTAAAACATCTTTTCGCCCTTACAAAAAAATCATATCAGTGTCTGCATTTTAATTGTTGGTAGCTTCTCCAAAGTCTGCGAGAATATAAAAATAATTTATATGTACGTTTTATTTCAGTATAATTTAATGGACTTTTTGAAATTACTTTTAGCAAGTGCATATTTTATTCAAAAGAAAAATGTAAATGAGGAAGACAAAATGTTAGAAATACTTCTAAAATAGGAAATTAGTTTTGAATTTTTCAAATTAAGAATTCAATTATGCACTTTTGTTCAGTTTGCTTTTCAATTATTATTCTCATTTATGTTTATTTCTGAGACCTAATTAATAATGTATATTCAAGATATTTGTGAATTTCACTTAAATTTTTATTCGTTTAATTTGATGTAAAACTGACATTTTTATGTTATTAAAAACAAGTCTTTCTATTACAGGTTTTCAATCCTCTTTAATAAATAGCTACGCGTTGCTAACGACTCGCTTTTTCGCTGATCGTTGCCACAGATTAATCTCGGAAAATGAAACATTTGAAGATACTGAAAAAATTAATAGCTCGAAAAGCATTTCTCAGAAAATTGTTAGACAAACTGCGTTAGAAAGGTAAAAAATTGTATGTTTCTTTATATAAATTTCAAATCTAATGATTATGCTGTTTTTAAACCCTTAAATGCCGGATTTTTCAAAAATCACTCTAGTAATGTTTTTCGGCTTTCATTTTTCAAATAAATCATAGGAAAAATACTTAAAAAAATCATATTTTGTTTTTAAGTATGGTTTACGGCTAAAAAACAGTTTGTTACTAATCGGCAATACTGGTCTTTAATTGAAAAAATTATTTTCCTTGATAAAATTCTATAATATTTAACACACAAGAATTTTAGGAACTATAATAAGAAATAAATTTTACTTGCTCACTGTAGAACAAAATAGGGTATTTCGCAAGCTTCCAAACAAAACAAAAAGAATTACTAGCAACAATTCAAATAATAAATCTATCTTTATTCTTAAACAGCACAAGTGTTGTCATCTACGTGTTGAAAATCGATTTAATAATATTTTCAGAATGTATTTTATTGGCAACATTAGGCATTATAGCTTCAATATTATTCTAATAGTATTTTAGAGCCTAAATTGGGTATGTTGTCGAAAAACAACACCCGGCATTTAAGGGTTAAATATTGAATTTCAAAAATTACCAAATTTCACAATGGAGTACCATTAGCGAAACCTTCACGCGAAAAAAGAGAATGATAACGGCAGTATGTCGACGTGTGTACTGGTTACAGCACGAATCACAAATTATAGTAGCCTTATTATTCTGTTAAAATATAAAAGTGAATTATGATGTCACGCGTGCATGATTTTTATTGAATTCTCGACAAATACTAGATGCGCCATGTTTTTTTAGTTGTGAATAATATAGATTAAATCACGCATGACCTCTTATTTAAAACGAATATATGGTTAATGCATGCTTTTACAAGAGAAAGTAATATCATGAAGCGCTTTTCATGAATTTAAATTTCTTTTTCAATTTTTTTTCAAGAATCAAGACTATATTTTTTCAGGCTTAGGAAACTTTTTTTTAATATTCTGGTATAAAAGCAGAATTTCTCAAGGCTTGCAATATATTAAAAAAGAGATCATATTTGCGCGAGATTCATAGTCCGTACGGTGTTTAATTTAAAAATTTATTTTTCTAATCAAACATGTTTAAAACCCCAGGTAACGCCAGGTATTTCAGCTAGTACATGTATAAAAGGCATTTTCTTCTCTTTCAAATGAACATACTTATTCCGTTCAATATGCAGAAATGTAAGAAATTGGGTTGTCCAATTTTGAGAGCGTATGGGATTGTGAGGATTTTGAAAAATGAAATTTGGATACAGATGCTTGAAATCTACGTTGAAGATTTTTTTTTTTTTTTTTTTGTGTGTGTGTGTGTGTGTATAACAGGTCGGCACTAGACAGTGCAGCGTTGTTGCTTGCAACTGTTCTTTTATTTTTAATCGTATTTAATTTATGAAAAAAATATTCTAAAAATGTCCTATTTCTATATATTATTATTATAAACCTATCGGGAAGGTTATCTTTAACCCCTTGAGGGGCGGTGGGATAAAATATATCCCACCTACGATTAATGAAGATTTGCACCAGAAAAATTTTATGAAATTTTACTTTTTTAACTTTGGTGGAAAAAAAAATCGTAAAATTGCTTTTCCTTATTTTGAAATAAAATTTTTCTAAATTTCCAGTGGGAATTCAGCATTGTACAAACGCAATTGCTTGCCGCTCAAGGGGTTAAGAAGTAGTTGTAAACAAAATAATAAAAAAATATTCACTAGTGACAGTACTTACGGCTTTTTTGAGTCGTTGTAACAAGTCTCTTGATCTTGTTCAGGATTTTCAGTCGAAGATGTAGTTACTTTACTAAAACGCGAAACGTTTCTTAAAGGGTTACATTCATATGTTCTCAACTTTTAAAAAAATTTATTCTTCTTTTATGGCGGAAATTAAATCCTTATAGTGTGTAGAATTATGGACAAAAATATTTATAGTGATATCTCAATTATTAAGAAAGGTATGGGAAAAAATATGTGCGCGCGGAAGATCGATAAATTCGACATCGCCAGACAATATAAAGCCAGCTGTGGTGTTCGGATAGAGACTTGCAGATACATATTTTCGTTCCTTTTCGTTATATTTCTGAGAATGTAATTAGACATTTTAAAGATTTTAATCCCTTACTGAACGCTAACGAAAGTTTGAATGGTAAAATTTGGAAAATGTGTCCAAAAATCACATCCGGAAGTCGCTTTCTTGTTAACCATTTGGAAAAATGGTTATTGTCCTCCGTCAGGGTAGGAAATCAAAAAAGATATCTGAAGCGGTATAACATATCTTTATTGGTTGAATCCGCATTTTATTCGTTTTCTGATTGGTCTATACAGTAATCTGTATTTTCCCTTTACTTTCAACAGAGATGGATAGTTCTGTAGCCACTATAACAAAAAAGTATTAAAAACTACAAAAAAAAAATAATAATAACTCAGAAACAAATTGAGATACAGCTTACAAATAAATTGCATTTAAAAGTACATTTTTTTCTCTATACGACGGTGTAAAAAGTAATATTGTGGGATATTTAGAAGTTTAAAAATGAAATTTCATTTAAAATTGGTCCAGGAATATTAATGTTTAATCCATGGCGTACGTAATGTATGACCAGCTCCGTAGAAGTTTAAAAACAAAGCGATATAAGTAAGCGTCCAGTCTGAAATGGGAGAGGTAACCACAAGATTAAAGGCGAGGTCACATCAATCAAGTTCGTACGCCACGTAGCTTACGGGGTTAATCTACAGTAAAATATGCCTAACTGGTTTCTTACTGCACACCACTAAAATTGTAAAGTTTTTTTCACCTTGATTAATAGCTGAAATCTCTTTGACAAGGCGAAGAAAACTTCGTGGTGCCAAGTGCATCTGGAGGCGCCACAAGCTACGCCATTATTTTGCAATAAATGTGGTAAACAAAATTCAGTTACATGCATGACTAAAGATTTAGAAAATATGCGCAGATGGTAGATATCCTGTCATATATGACGTCACACTAAAAGTATGTGGATTATCACCCCGTCCACAAGATGGCGCAACTTGTTAATTTACGCCCGATTCCAGTATTAAGTTTGTACGCTTGCTTATATCGCTTTGGTTTAAAAATTTACAGTACCGAAAAATGCAATCCATGACGTACGTAATGTATGATCAACTCCGTGCGATATTTTATGTCTCAAATTTTAGTCTTTGAAAAAATCATTTTCCAAATGGTCGTTGTAATTTGTTAAATTGCATTTTTTAATTCTTTTTTTATTCAATTTTCCACCGATATTGCTTCTGCCACATATAAGGATATGGTGCAGATATTTACATCCAGATACTACAAATAATGGGATGCAAAGGAGGACGCCAACTGTCAGTGAAATGATAGAATCAAAGCGGCACAGGCGATGAAAGAAGGTCGTACTGCTCGTAGGCGTAGCAAAAACATTTTAAATGAGCAGATTAAGGCACAGGAGGATCCATAACAGTGTTGGCAAATTGGGAACTTTTTTAATTCAGATTATCTCACTGTCACCACTTCTTTTAAACAGTAAAATGCGCCTTATTTTTAATATTTTTTATGTATTTTTAAATGGGCTGAACATTTCCATTTTAAAAAAGCGATGACGACCAACAATCTGGGAAGTCCCCAATCTGGCAACACTGGTCCACAGTATGGCACAGAAATAGCAAATTAAGTGTATTGTTAAAAAAATATACATATCACTATATTTTTTTCTTCTAAGGCTTTGAACGCAATTTTTTGGAAACTAAATTTTTCAACATGAGCAGCATGATAACTTGAACAATTTATTTTTTTTATATATATAAATTGCGCTCATCTACTCATAATTAAATTATCTAAGGGTCATCTGGTCATTTTGAAAAAAAAATATTTTTTTATGTTTTTCAAATAAGATTAAGTGTCAAAATTTTAGACGAAAAATGATTTTTTTTTTTTTTTAAATAACGCAATTTTCTTATTTTTCAAAAATAAAAAATTTGAACGATAACCCTCAGCTACTCTATTAGCAAATCGATTTTACAAGAAGAAACTGAGAATTTAATAATTTTTTGTTCAGCAGGAAGTTCAGATGCTACCTATCGAGCAGTGTTATTTTGGTACAGGTAAACGCGGCTGCAGGTTTCCTACGTAATATGCGACCAAATTTAATAACAACAAAAAGAAAATTAAATTCTTGAAGCAAAAAAAAAAAAAAAAAAAAAAACAACAAAAAAACAAGAATTATTAGTTTTTGAAATAGTTTTACTGCCATCCTAAAAATAATTTCCAAAATATATCATTTTTTCCCGCCTAAAACGTACGTAGCTTCTTAACCCATTAACTGCCGAAACGATAAGATAAAGATCTTAAAGATAAAGATATAAGATAAAGATAAAGAGAACTTTTTTCCTGAAAAACTTTTGCCACCACAAATTTTGAGAGATGATTTTTACTTTATTTAATGCACAATGTGTCTGTTATTAAATAAGGCAAACTTTTTAATTACAAATTAGTGGTAGCTGCGTCGTAAATTTAAGCACGCGAATTTATTTTTGCTGTTGCGTCAACGCTATACCAGCGGGTAATGGATTAAGGAGTCTCAGGACTCTCAGAATTAGAAAAAATGAAAAACAAGTGGGTAAGTGGGATCACAGATCGCACAGAGGGTTTCGTTTAATATTCCTTTCAAAACACTTTATCCTTCTGAAAAAGCTGTTAGTTCCACATTTCGCAACCAGGGCGCACTCTATTCTAAACAAACCTCTATCCGAACGAAACTCCGTTTTACATACTATCCGTATATATATTAGTCGAAGGGATTGGACAAATAGCAGATAAGCAGGCGCCCCTGGCGGTAAAAAGTGGAACTAAAATATGTAAGGCTATGGTGCATAATATGAAAGAATGGTCAAAGGGGTGTCGGCAAAAGTTGGAAAAGTGCTCCCCGGGTGAAAAGGGCGGAGGTTAGAAAAATTGCTCAAAATATTGTTAGAGCCCGGAGGAGTAAATAATATAAGACTTTTTGAAAATTTTATGATTTGTCGTGTGGTCTGAGGTGTTCAGCTATACGAATGCAAAAATTCATGTCTCCAACTTAATTAGGGGCTCTCTCAGAAAGAATTGCTTAAAATACATATGTGGTAGCTCAAAGGTTTAAACGTAAGACTTTCTCAAGATTTTATGATTTGTCGCCTGGCCTCAGGTGTTCTGCAATAAGTGTGCAAAATTTCAAATCTCCAATTTAATAAGGTTAGAAAGAATTGCTTAAAATACGCATGTGGGAGCCCAAAGGGTTAAATGTACGACTTTTTCGAATTTTTATGATTGGTCGCATGATGGTGTTCAGCTATAAGTATGCAAAATTTCACGCCTCCAACATAAATAGTGTGTCATTTAGAAAGAATTGTTTAAAATACACACGTAGGAGCCCAAAAGGTTAAATGTACGACTTTTTCAAAATTTTATGATTTGTCGTTTGATGTGAGGTGCTCAGCTATAAGTATGCAGAATTTCACGCCTCCAACCTAATTAGGGGCTCACTTAGAAAGAATTGTTTAAAATACACATGTGGGAGAACAAAGGGTTAAATGTACGACTTTTTCAAAATTTTAATAGTTTGTCATTTGAATTGAGGTGTTCAGCTATAAGTATGCAAAATTTTACGCCTCCAACCTAATTAGGGGCTCACTTAGAAAGAATTGCTTAAAATACACATGTGGGAGCCCAAAGGGTTAAATGTACGACTTTTTCAAAATTTTAATAGTTTGTCATTTGAATTGAGGTGTTCAGCTATAAGTATGCAAAATTTCACATCTCCAACGTAAATAGGGTGTCACTTAGAAAGAATTGTTTAAAATACACATGTGGGAGCCCAAAAGGTTAAATGTACGACTTTTTCAAAATTTTATGATTTGTCGTTTGATGTGAGGTGCTCAGCTATAAGTATGCAGAATTTCACGCCTCCAACCTAATTAGGGGCTCACTTAGAAAGAATTGTTTAAAATACACATGTGGGAACCTAAAGGGATAAATTTACGACCTTTTCAAAATTTTATGGTTTGTCATTTGATGTGAGGTGTTCAGCTATAAGTATATAAAATTTCACGCCTCCAACCTAATTAGAGGTTCACATAGAAAAAATTGTTTAAAATACACATTTGGGAGGCCAAAGGGTTAAATTTACGACTTTTCCAAAATTTTATTATTTGTCCTTTGATGTGAGGTATTCAGCTATAAGTATGCAAAATTTCACGCCTCCAGCTTAATTAGAGGTTCGCATAGAAAGAATTGTTTAAAATACACATGTGGGAGCCCAAAGGGTTAAATTTACGACTTTTTCAAAATTTTATGATTTGTCGTTTGATCTGAGGTGTCTATCTATAAGTACGCAAAATTTCACGCCTGCAACCTAATTAGGGACTCACTTAGAAAGAATTGTTTAAAATACACATGTGGGTGCCCAAAGGGTTAAATGTACGACTTTTTCAAAATTTTATGATTTGTCGTATGATGTGTGGTGTTCATCTATAAGTATTCAAAATTTCAAGTCTCCAACATGTATAGTTTCTGAGAACGGGCTCTGTGACGAACAGACAGACGGACTGGCAGACAGACAGACAGAGGAGCGAGACGAATAGGGTTTCGTCAGATGAACGAAACCCTAAAAAATGGCGGTTTTCAACATTTAATATTTAAAAAAGTATATGATTTAAAAACACCTTTTTGGGGGAGGATTAAAAGATATAAGTATGTTCTTTCATTTCATGTATTTAAAAAATCGCAAGATACAGAATGAGTACTTATAGGGTGCTCCAATTTATCAGACATTTGTCGAACAGAAAATTGGTATAACAGCTTACGCGCAGGATTAAAAAATACATTTTACAACTAAAATGAAATTTATGAAATTTTTTGTGCCTAATTATACTTCGGATTGTAATAATTACACTGAACCTAAATAATTTTGTATTGAAAGCATTTTTATATTTTTAATGCAAAACTGCATTTAGCTGATACAAAACTTTGAAAATTTAAACAGTATAATCACCCCAAAAAACAGTTTTTCGAACAATAAAAATGAAATTTTACGTCCAATTTATACTGACTAACATGAAACATATATTTCGAAAATTTTCATGAAAAATTATTGAGAAGTGTTTGAGATATCTTGCGCGTTATACCAAAAAACTTCATTTGGAGAAAAGTGACTTCAAAATTGCGGAAAAGCCGCTTTAGCTATTGAGCGGGTACAATTCTAATAGTCATAACCCATTTCCAATATAAATAAGTGAAATGTAAATAAACTACTGAACATTTGCTAAAATGGGGTATAAACATTTAATAGAGATTAAAACCTTAAAAACACTAAAATATCTGTTCTACGGTTTCAGCACACCTCCGTGGCCTTCTTCATGAATCTAAACGAACCAAGATGTCAGCTATGAGTGTGTTCAGAAGTGCAGTTCGCGCCGCGCGCGCGCGCTCAGAAGTTTATGCCATGTAGTAGATCTTATCGAAGAAAGGAATTTTAAAATAATTCAATTATTTCATTATTTTTATGGTTCGAAAAAAGTAAAACCAACGACTATATTTCTTTATCCTTCCAAAACATGGTTTTCGTAACAGAAATACATGTCTATGTTCACTCAGATAAAATCTAAAATAGTCCAGAAAAACATCACGTGACCTTCTTTATGTACTTTAGCCCATTTAGAATTTAAAATTAGTTAACCAACCGCGCAAACTCCGCGCGAGCTGCTCAAAAAAATTGTGTGGGCGATTTGATCACGTGATTGTGCGTTTTGGTGCTTTGTTTGGTAGGTTGATTGATTCAATTTAAGAATTCAACTGGTGATCTAAAAATTTTAACTTTTTAACAATTTTCTTTTTATTTATTTAAAAATGATTTATCAGTTGATTTATATCTTCCGTGATAAATAGAATGCTGTTAGTAAACCAAGATTGTGATATCAACATATGAGATTTGTTTGTAATCTACTATACTGGATGGATTTCAATGGAATTTGCTCTGTTAGTTAGACAGTTTTTCAGAGAAGGTTTTAATGTATATATTTCTTATTTTATGATTGCATATTTTAATACCGTGTGGATAACAGACCAAAATACATCATAAAACATGAGAAATAAATGGCATTCAAAATTATGTTAGTCTAAGCAAAATACTTACTTATACTTTCAGTAGAAAATTTATAAACATTCTAATCATACTTTATTCACTACAAAACTAGACAGCAAACCTATATATTTTATCTCTTTAAAAACTATATGTACAGATATTTTTAGTTAAAATAATCTACAACTATTACATTTTATTTTTATAATGTTCAAAGTAAAATATGATTTCCAGCCTAGTCTCGATAAAATTCACTCCTAAAGTACTCAAAAAGAAAAAGAAAATCAAGGAATTTTCCTACGCTCAAAAGGATATTTTCGCACAATATATATTATTTTGTCATTTGGATTTGCTTAATGTTTATATCATTATACATATACATACTACATATATAATCACTTAGAAACGAAACTTTGAATATTTAAAAGGCGTTCAGATGTAAAACTTTCATCTCGAAATACCTCATTTTCTCAGATTTAAATAAGTATTTTATTATTATAATAAAAATACACGTGCCTCTGTATAATAAAAATAAAAAATATATCTTCATCAAAAATATCTTATTCATTATGAAAAATATAAAACAATCAATAAACAAAACAAAACAAAAAATTACGACACAATGTGGGACAGGAAGTATTCGAACCGAGAAACCGTAGTCTCGAGCTCACTGCCTTATCCATTCAACCATCTAGCACACGTTCCTTTTGCATCAAAATATCTTTATAATCAGCACCATAATTAATCAATCCATGATCTGTTCCTGAACACACTACGTGTTATTCCATCCATGATATAGACCCACTCCATGTTCCTGTCTCCTGAGCTCACGCGCGTAGCGCGCGTGCATCTTGAACACACCCCTTGTCACAACTCCGCCCGACAGAAAATCGTACACATGAGGGAAAAGTAACCAATGACCGGAAATAAGAATTTACTGGCGCCATCTATTGAGATACTATAAATACTCTGTCGCCATCTGTTGAAATATGATGATAATATAAATACTCTGTTGCCATATGTGAAAAAAGTTGTTAAACTGCACAACTCAAAATTAAACGTTTCTAAGGATATGTAACCAAAGTTTTGGAATATTTTATGATATATTGTCATTATATACTTCATCTTTTCTTCATTTCACTTATTTATATTTGAATTACCTATGGTGTAATAGTCCAAAATTGTTTATGCATAACCTCCTTTCTATTTCTCAGAAAAAAATAGAAGTTTAGCATCCAAAAAAATTAATATTTCGAAAATTTCGAAGCTGTAAGAGTCAAGAGACCTCTTAAGCGGGAAAAATATCACGATCTCAGTAAAATGGAAACAATGAAATTACAAGTAATTAAATTTTACATTTTACAAGTATTACAATTAAAGTATTACACTTAGAAGCAATACATATATTAATTTTCAAATAAAATGAATTATTTCTTATTGCAACTTAAACACAAGCATATGCAGGCAAAAAGAATATATATTAAGAATAAATTATATATTATATATATATTAAGAATATATATTAAGAAAAAAAGGATTAGTAAAATGTACATTACTAAGAATACAGTAGAATTTCGATTATCCGAAGTAATTGGCATCGACTATCTTTCGGAGAATCGAAATTTTCGGATAATCAAGCATGCTTCAATTTTAAGATTAAGGATAGATATATCCGCTATTTCTTATTATGGTAACAAGTGCTTAATAAAAATAAGGCAATAGCAAAATAGAAATAGCTATAAGCAATAGCTTTAAAAATTGGGTTTCGGTTAACAGAATGTTTCGTATAAAAAAGGTTAAAAATTTTGTAAAATTCATCGATGATAGTAAAGCATATATAAAAAGAGGGGTATGCTTATCTTTATTTAATCTAAATACCTTTATTATATATGTAACAAAAATAAAAATACCTCTGATCCACGAATTTGGATGTAAAATATAACACGTAAAGGATGTTTGATTTTGAAAACAAATAAACTTTCGATGACAAAACAACCCCAAAGTTAGTTAATAGAAAAACTGAAAAAAAGACTTTAAAGAGGAATGTCACATTCACATTGAGTTAATATAGATAAAATAATTATTAATTTACTAAAAAATAAGGTTCTTAAAATTTTTAAACCATTCTATTACATATAAATTGGTCTTAACACATTCACGACGGGAAACGAGGATTCTCGTTTTCATTCCAAAAACATCATTGACTAAGAGCGTGCGATGAAGGGCTAAGGGCGTGGCTTTACAGAAAATGCATTTATATCATGTTGTCCATAGTTTTTTAGATCGCAAGACATTTTATAGTAAATACGTACATTGAAAGATATTTACCGATGTATACACTTGGGAAACCTATCTAGAACACCAATTTACAAAAGACTTTCAGAACAAGTAGGACCTTCTGCTGTTTAAAAATTCAGATTTGATAAAAATTGCCCGTCGGCAATGTGTTAAAAATTTAAAACCATTGATGTTAAAAACATATGTAGAAGGATGTTAGATTAACCAACTTAATTTATATTTTAAGGGGTTAATGTAACATCTTTTTACATATGTTTTTAACGCGTCGAGTGCCACCATACTGATTTGCCAGTTTGGCTTCCATTTTTATCCAGAAATTTAGTGTTAATATCAGAAATAAAGAATAGTATTTTACGCTTTATTTAATAAAAGACATTTAGCGATAACATAAAGTAAAATATCTTCTTTCGATATTCCCGGCATCAATTTAAAATTTCTGATCACTTTCGCTGCCGATCCCGCGCCAGCCATCAATGTTTTTAAGACCAGTTTATATGTAGTAGAATTAATTGTATTAACAAATTGTAAGCACTTTTTTAGTAAATTAATAATTATTTTATTCAAATTTAGAGTTTCTGAACCGGAAAAAAATCGCAAATGGTGTAAGGATACTCCAGTATTAACCCTTTATCGGGCAATGGTAATATACTTACCACTTTGTTTTTATTGAAAACCGGTCGATTTGCGCCGGAAGTTTTAGTGAAATATTTTGTTTTCCGCTGATAAAAAAAGCCGCATTTTATTTTCAAATATATCTGTATATAGATTCTGGTGGCAGTGAATCTTTTCAATATTTCAGCCACAGAATTGACTTGCCCAATAAAGGGTTAATACCCGAATCAAATAAATAGAAATCTACATATATCTACCTAAAACACATATAGCGGTGTTAACACAAGATGAAGCATTTGATCGCAAAATTTCGGGGATCTTTTATCTCCAAATTTGGAGCAAAATTCCACCACAATTTTTACAAAGAAAAAAAAAGCAATACAGCAGATATAATTGCAGGCATACCATTTTTCATCCTAATGAAGTTTAAACGGGATTACAACTAGACAGAGTTCTTTCAAAAAAAGAAAAAAACACGTGTAGCATCTGTTCATTATTATGTGTGGTTATGCGAGAAATCTCATTTTTTTTTAAAGTCTGTTAAAAAAGGGTTATAAATGACATACAAAAGAAATAAAGAAATATTTTTTTAGCATTCCAGCAGTACTGTCAAAATTTATTATTTCGAAAAAGTATGATTTTTAGTTTTATTTATCAAACAAAGCAGTCGTGCAATAACACCAAAAGAGGAATACAGTTTTGAAAGTAGAACTTCTTTCTAGCTTTAAAGTAAACGCACGTATGGTTCTTAAAGGGTCTTCTATAATACATTTGTTGAGTTACTTTGCGAAGTATTTTAAACCCGATTCATTTTATCTTACGTTAGATATGGAGGGGGTTTTATGAAAATATTAAATGCTGTTCAATATTGATTTTAACAAAAGCTACTTGTGCAACTGATGCTCTATTTTTGTTTAAAACGAGAAGATAAATTATGTCTCTACACATTTATATATATACCGGGTGTCCTAAAAAGGACTGCCTGATTTTAAAATTCAATAACTTGCAAACGGTGACAGATATTTAAAAAATTCTTGCAGGAACGTTATGTATGATATCAGGAGTATTTTTTACTGTGATTCTTGAATTTAGTTCAAATTACAAATAATAGATGGCGCTGCAAGCAATATGCGCTAAATCCAGGCCCGATTTTTGGTACTTCGGGACCCACTCAATGCATTTTAATCTCCTTTTTTGGCATGGGAGAAGAGAAAGACCAAACAATCAACCTTTAATTTGCCGCCATTTATAGTTTGTAATTCGAGCTAAATTCGAGAATCACGGTAAAAAAAAAAAAAAAAAAAAAAAAAAAACACCTGACATTATACATAACCCTCCTGCAATTTTTTTTTTTAAATATCTGTCACCGTTTGCGAATTATTGAATTTTAAAATCAGTCAGGCCTTTTTAGGGCAGGTGGTATATATATATAAAAAACCATTAAAAAATCATTACAGATTACCAACAAAAATATATATGTATACGCAGGGTGTTTCAGCAGATCGGTTACAAAGTTTCAGGAGAGATAGAGTGCACCTAGAGGATGGGAAATCACGTAGCAATGCATGGTCGGAAACGCTTACCAGTCGCGTTAGTGACGATACAAAACACAAGAAAGACACGAACAGAGTGAGAAAATATGTTTATCATTCTTAGTACAAGAAAAAAAAACTAAGAAATAAGAACCAAAACAGAGACAACGGTCGTCATCAAAGAAGGACGTCATCAAAAATTGCGACCCCGAGACCTGATACAGGCCTCGCATCTCCGCTACATGGAATATCTAATATTCTCTAAAATACCCGGCGTGTCCCTGACTTTCCCAGCAGCTGTCACGATAGATGCAACATATTCCTCAGCACTGTCCAGCATTGTCACAGCAATTTTGTTTGTGTCGTTGAAAATTGTCTTAAAACTCGTTATTGCTTCGGGTATAAAAACGCTGTTAAAGAGAGCACTCAACAGGATTTCTTGCAAATACAGAATCTTTCATTCAATAAAAGAAACAAGATTTGCTATTGCGCAAATAGCCAAGATAATTTTATTTTTATTTTATGTTTTTCATTATGCAAGTTGTTGTCTCGTGAAATTGTTTACCCTGTTATTTTTTTGTTAAATTATATGAAAATTAATCCACGCTCGCAAATAACTAATTTAATTTTATGTTTGCAATATTTTTCATTATGCATCATGTCTCGTGACATTGTATACTATGTTTATTGTTTTTAAATTATGTGAAAATATTTTCTAACGTGAATGATTTTGAAAATGTCGCCGTTTGTGCGACGAAACGATCGTCAATCTCAATAAAGATATTTTATCACTTTTTATAGCATTATTTTACTTAATCTGTTTATAAGTGATTATTATGCATGTTTTTATAATTAGCATTTTAACTAATCAAGATTAACTATTCGAGAACGAATAAAGTTATTTTTATACTTTTTATGTTAACATATTGGTGCTATAATAATACAGCACAAAAGGTTTATACATTTTGCTTAATTTTGTTTTCTAAAATACTTTAGTGACACGAATAAAATGCAGTAACATTAGAGTAAAGCTATAGTGATTCAACTAACACCTTTTCTTCAAATAAATAAATAAATAAATAAATAAATGAAACCATAAGTGAAAATAAAATTAGTTTAGGATGCTTCTTCTATGGTACATTCTTGGACAGACTTTGTTTGGAGAGTCTCTTTATAAGTTTCAGCAGTAATTTGCCCTTGTATGTATATCAAAATGTCACTGTTAGCAATATTTCATTATTTTAATATCATGCTGAAATCTTTTCATCTTGCTTTTTCGCTCATACACTATATGGCCAAATATGACCGGCCACTTGCGATTTTAAACGTTTTCTTAAATATCTAGTAAAATACATGCAGAATTATCCTGAAACTCTAGGTGTGTAAACAGAATAGTACAAGTCATATATTTCCGTGACGCTTTTTTCCCGAAACTCCATAGCCGCCAACAAATTGAAAAAGAACGAATACCTTTTGGAAAACCCTGTCGAAACTAATGTAGCAAAAGCGTTCAAACTAAGTGGCTTAATGTAATAATTTGTGTTCATTTTTATGAGGATAGCATGTACACTCGAAGAGAAATTTAGGTTTTCATAAAAATAGTCTCAAATTTTCCCAAGTTTTTTTGCTTATAATTTGCAGAGTTCTTAATATAAAAAAAAAAGTTTTTTTCAGAAAATATGACAGATGACATTGTACACAATAACCTGTAATCATAATTAAAATATAGTAAAAATTGTATGAAAAATGAGCAAGTTTACTATATAATGTTTCCCTGCGCATGGAGGAATGCAATCAAAATGTAATGTGTATAATGTGTTAGCTTAATGTATAGAGCAACTTTTGTAAAAGTCTCAAAAGCATAGTTTGAAAAGTCTGAAAATTATCGTTGATAGAATAAGTTTAAAATCTGTTGTTCCAAAAATGAAGCAAAAAGATGAGAGGCTGTATCCATATATCCCTTGATTAGTGCCAATATAGCATACACAATATTGCACGTATAACTGTATTTGGATACAGCCCTCATATTTTTAAATATTTTGGAAAATGGTCCAAGGGATTGTGTAAGTAATGAACCTTTATGCTCATATTGCAAGGTAACTGAAACCAATAATCATGTTGTTTACTAGATCAGCATAATTTTGAGATTCCTGGAGGTCCAGAAAGTTTCACACAACCAGGGCGAATGATTTCCACGTATTTGTGGAAGTTCCCGATATAGTTAGTGTCGCTTATTTGATCTGAATCACAAGGTACATCATAAAGGTGAGATTAAACATGCGAGAACTCTGGTAGCTGATTAAACCCAGGGATTGCTACTTCATCCGAATGAGGGATAGGGCGTCTTGCAGGGGTTAAATCAGGTAAAACCCACTGCCAGTCACTCTTTCGATTCTGGCTAGTAATATTCCCAATACAAAAATAGCAGTGAGCAACGTGGTTTTGAGGGCTATGCTCTAAGCCGTCAGTGGACCATATTTCAATCTTTTCACATATGAAAAATACGAATATATAAATTACTAATAACTACATGCATGCAAAAATTTAGTTCAATTAGGAAATACATATCTCAGTTGAAAATTCCCCTTCAGTAATCTTTAACCCTTCAGGATTTTACAGTGTTTCAAAATAAAAAATAAAACAAGGGAAAAAAAATCATGCGTCCAGCATAGATTATGGAACACTTTACAACTCATTCATCATAATGTAACAAAACTGCACCGTTTAAAAAATTAAAATATTACGTCTAATTCAACCATATGGAAACGCATAGCACCTTTCAAAATCCAATTTCAGCTGTTCCCATCCACAATCGGAAAATTATCTGATTTTTTTCAGCAGCTCTCTATATGATTTATAGATTCGTATGTATTAACCACATGCATGCCAAAATTTAATTCACTTAAAAAATACATATGCTTCAGTTGAAAACTCCCCTTCAGTAATTTCCTCTAGTAAGGAAAATGGTACGTGAATACTTTTGTGCAGCCCAGTATATGAGCTGTAGAATTTATATATAACGAGTAGTAGTACGCAAAAAATTAGTTAAATTTAAAAGCGTATACCGAAATTGAAAACACACTTCCAGCAATTATTACTCAAAGACAGTACTGTAACCGATTTCTTTTTTAGGTCTCTGTAAATGAACAACAAATGCTATGAATGCCTCATTCTATAGTAATCATCTTGTAGTAAACTTTGGTGATTTATATCAATATTAACCCATTTGAAATAGCGTAATATGATCAAAATACTCTGGAAACGATTTTTTCCCCATTGGCCATAATGTAACGGAATTCTTTTGAATGCCCCTGTAAATAAACTATTAATACTACACACTTTATATTCAATACCGAACATACAATGATAAACATCATTCTCATACATTAATTGCATAACAATCCGTGCATATTTACGCGAGTTAAAACATGGGCAGACAGACAGTCGGACAGACAAACCAAATTCATAAACACTTTTCAGTTTTGTTGGAAAGTATTAAAAAGCAAGTTTAGACTCTCTGTGCTGTCGGATCACTCATTCGACGGTCAGCAGTTCACAGTTTTTTGACAGGAACGCAAATGTTCAATAAATTATAATCTAGTTATTTGTCAGTTATGTCATTAGTTATCATTTGAGGTACAGAATTAATGAGAGTTATCTTACTGTTTTGACAGTTATTTCTTGCATCTATAACAGCAACATATTTATTTGCAATATATTACATATTGGAGTATATTTACATGTTTATACATTGGTATATATTTCCATATTTACATCTTTTATTTTCAATAGAAGTGTTTTTGAAGAGATAGCCAGTTTCCTTCAATATATATGAGTAACAGTTTAAGATTTCAACTGTGACTTTGCACTCACGTCAGTGACAATATTTATCGGTGCCGGCAAGAAGGATATGTGTTAATGTAACCCTAGTGAAAATGTAATGAGGTTGACTAGTTGAAAAAATTTAGACACTAGTCTGGGAAATATATTTTTGTTTAAAATTTACAAATTTTCTTTCACACAAAAGAGAAAAACTTTGGTTGGATACAAAATTTATGTTTTCGTTAGTTATACAAGAAACATAATTTGGCTATATTACTGTTTTTATATTTTATCGAGTATCAAAATTAATTCCGATTCATCCTATATTAGTGGTTACCTAAAAAAAACGTATGTATAACGTATTTATAACGGTCTTTTTTCAATCCTAGCGTTATTCTTTTGATGTTTATTACAAGCACATTGCGCTTTAGCGTATTAGTGCTAAACCACCTGCAGCTTTTAAATAATTATAAAAATCATACTCGGAACTTATCTCAAAAATGGACGATTGAATAGCTAAACAGGAGCCATAATAACATATATACCTTGATGAATTTACCTAGTAAGGAAACGTTTTTATATATTGGGTCGTTCCGAAAGTCGTGTCCGTTTGGGAAAATTAATTCGTACCGGAAAATTCTACCCGGTAATTATTAGACATCGGAATCAATGTCTAATAATTAAATGACAGAATTTTCCGGTACAAATTTATTTTCCCAAAGGGACACGGCTTTCCGAACGATCCAGTACTATAATATTGTTTACGAATTACTAATTTACCGTGAAATAATTTAAGTATCAAGTCCAGGTTCTGCAAAATAAATTCTTTCTAGGAGATAGAGGAAATAAATTTCAAGGAAACATTATAGCCTTTTAAAATATCTGTAATTGAGACAGATGAACTTCAAGCAGAATATAGGAATGTGGGTGGAGCCTTACTTTTCGTATAACAGGGATGAGAGCGCTCCAACCCAAATGACCGATTGCTACCACTAAATTTTAATAGTATTTCACGCCGTATTTAATGACAGAATTTCTGAGATTTAATAAAGCAAAGAATACCATTAAAAGTTAGTGGTGAAATTCAACCATTTGAGTCGGAACGCTCTCATCCTTGGTATAAAAACAAAAAAGACTACATCTTTGCAGGCAGGCTGACAGTGGAGTAATGATACAGAAATCGCAGGCGCAAATTCTTCTTTTAGTTCTTGGCATACTAAATTTGGCGAAAGAGCATGAATTATCAGATAACCTTTAATAAGAGCATGTGGATAATTTTGAATTTAATGAAAATCTTCATAATTTAGAATGACTAAACCCCAGCTAAATAACACGTTGCTCAAAAATTCCAATAACCCCTTATGAAGGAATATAGACAAATTAATGCAAAGAGACCTCCACTTCGCACGTTAGAGTTCACAGAGAAATAACTGGATAAAGAAAATATATAACAAGCGTAAGGATGAGCAAAATTAGCTCGGCAGCTGGGATATTTCTTTTATTTTTTTTTAGCTGATTTCACTGATTGAATTCATGCGATGGCAAAATATGAGACTTTGCGTGGAAGTATTTAACATCAGAAATGTTTAGATATATCTTTTATTTCTTTATAATCGGAAAATTCGATTTAAATAAAATTTGGTACACTTTTAATCAATGAATGATAGAAAGGGATATTTAAAAAACTAAAAAGAGCTAGTTTAAAACTATATGTGATTTTCACATCACATATACCTCTCCTATAACAATGTGACAGATTATTAATCTTTCGAAAAAAATCGTCACAGAAATGTAAATTTCAGACCTGTAACATTTTTCTATTATATTGAGCAAATTTTGTAAATCTCTCTTTTACATTAAAAAATAAATATATATATATATAACGCATATATATTTTATAATTAACTATTCACTTGTGCGAAAGCAGTTTTCAAAATCAACTTCACAAACGGTATTGAAATGTTATTTGAAAAGCAAATAAAAAACATCATCGACTAACAGAACTACAAAGAAATCTGCATAAAATCTTGTTTCTTTCATTGAATGAAAGATTCTGTATTTACAAGAAATCCTGTTGAGTGCTCTCTTTAACAGCGTTTTTATACCCGAAGCAATAACGAGTTTTAAGACACTTTTCAAGTTCTTTTAACAGAGCTTGTTCGCCAAAGAATTATCTGAAATGCAGAGTCTTTTATCTGATAGAGTTATCCATCAACGTTAATGTTTGAAAGAATAGAGAAACTTCGCTTCCTCAGGCAATTTTGTCGTTTACGGTCCATTTCTGGCTTATGAGTCTCAAATAAAATTAAAAGTATAATTTCCGGAATACTTTATAACACAAAAGAAGAAGTTAAAGTTTAGAAAAGTTATTAAATAGTTGTGGAAGATAACATTTTAAGCTCTTTCTCTTTAATTTGATTTTGATATTTTAAATAAATAAGTATAGCATCTCTGAACTGAGTGTTAACTATTTAAACTTTAACAATTCTTAACAACAAGCAGAAACTTAAGAATTATATTCCAAACGCACAGCATAACATTGGTGCGATTTGGGATTAATTAACTTTAACATCTTCGCGCAATTAGCCACATATGTGGACGTTTAGTTTTTATAATTGTAATTACTGTCAATAATAATAAAATAATAATAATAATAATTACTTATTCACTACAGAATCTCTCAACTAGAGAAGCTAAAATTGTATGGCTTGGCTGCACTGATAATGCTATTTCCGATGTACAATTAGAGATATAAAAAAATGGGTGATTGATTTTTAATTTAATTTAATTATTAATTAAATATTTAAATTGAATTATTGAATTATTCATGAATTATTTGAAATAATAATTATTTGATAAAAATAATATCAGATACATTAAATATGTTAAATTTTAATAATTGGTAGAAATGTAACAAAAAAATGTACTGTCATTTTCTTTTTTTACTTTATAACAAATCATTTGATTTATAAATTTCCATTAAAGCTCAGTGAGCACAAATGTGGACGTCAATTCTTTTGCGAATTTATTTTTTTCCCGATTTTTAAATTTTTTTGTTGTTTGAATTCCTATTAAATTTTAAATAAAATAAATAAATCATAAAAAATCCTTTTTTTTTCTCACCATAAAAAAAGAAGACGTTAACTGCGTATGACTTATATGTTGTATGTTGTCAATATAATGATAATGAAATTTAACACATAATTCCAATTTAATTAGGAGCAGAAAAATGATATTTATTTTAATCAAAACTCTTTATGTACTAAATAATGAATTCATGAAAATTTTATCTTCTAAAGCATTTTTCGTGATTTTTTGAAACTACATTAGAAGATTTACATAATCATTTATTAATTTTTAGAAGGATTGAATGATTTAAAACTATTAATTAAATTTGAATTTATAGAGATTTTGTGCAACATTTATAACCCCACTCAAATCTTTTATATAAAAAAAATGTCTTAGTATTTTGTGGAATTGAGAAATGTACAAATATAATGTTCTTATAATAGAAATATAGAAATATTTCCGAACTGAAAAATTCCCCCCACCCACCTACCCAATGCCATGAAAGCTAAAAAGATGCAAAGGCAAAAGAAACCATCCTTTTAAAATTATTTTTATTTGGTGTAACCAATAATACTTTTGGAACAAGATAAATAAATGCATCTAGAACTCATTCAAACTGTATTACAACTAATCGATGTATTAAATGAATTTTATAACAAGTTATTTTAAAGGCAACTTATAAGTACCGTCAGAAGATAAAGGATTAATGAAAAAAGCAAATTAATGTAAAACTTTCTTTCAAAAAACGCGAACATTTGAAATTTTAGTCGATACTAATTCGTACTAATTTGGAGTTCATCGATTAATCTTGTTAATTTCCTTGATAAAATAATGTTTGCATATGTTCATGGAAAAGTTTGATCTTATGGGCAGATAATTCTGTTTTTGTTTCAAATATTTTTTTTTAATTCCGGGCATTTCACATTGAATTTATTTTCAACGACGGCATATTTGCCCGTGTGTAGGTTTTTCCTGTTTTTTAAATTATTTTCCAGTAAAATTTGCGATTCATGTAAAAGAACAATGGCACAAACGAACCGTTTTAGCTAATGACAGAGAAAAAAGGTTTTTTTTTTA
Organism: Maratus speciosus; assembly: GCA_963932465.1. Classification (NCBI taxonomy): domain Eukaryota; kingdom Metazoa; phylum Arthropoda; class Arachnida; order Araneae; family Salticidae; genus Maratus; species Maratus speciosus. The sequence goes on from OZ010793.1 coordinate 441,626,723, forward strand.
ATCTTTGAAAAATGGAATCGTTTTGTTAACCGTTTTGCTGCTGACGACCTTGATCAAGGCCATATTTTAAAATTTTTTAAGACGTTTAATTTAATTTAAGATAATTTTACGAATTTTATTTGCATTTTTGAACATTTTCCTATCAAAATCACAAATATTTAGAAATAAAACAAGTATACGAGAGACAATTTTCGAAGAAAAACTTCACCGACAAATTTTCTAACCAATAATATTGCTCCCTACAGGCAAAAGTTATTAATTATATAATTCTGATATAATTTAATATCAGAAATGGCCAAGTATATTTGTTACTTTTTTAAGAAAATTAGAAACTTTGATTTAAACTTATCATAATAGTTATAAGTAATTATAATTTTGTTATAGAATTATTTTAAAACGTGTATACATGATGTTTGTCTGTTCTCAAACAAAATATATTCTCATCAAGATTTTTGTATTAGATGGTTTTAATTTGTTGGGAGTATCATTAACAACGTGTGAAAGCTTCATAATTTTTATTTCATTTTTAAAATGTTGGTACTGCAAGGGGTTAAATATAAGATATATTTATTAGTCATTTAGTTAAAGTATTGATAGTGCTAATGGAAATTAGTCTTCCATTTTATATTACTTAACCCAAAGAAATTTAATTATGTATTATTTAAAATGTGTTATTTAAAAATTGTATATTTCGAGCTGTAACAATTTTTATAAGTTTTCTGAGTATTATAAGTAAATATCTAAGTATTTTGTAATTCAATTACTTAAATGAAACAATTCCAATAAGTACCGTATATACTCGCGTATAAGTCGACTCACGTATAAGTCGACCCCCTAACTTTCGAATGCAAATTCTGGAAAAAATCAAAAACCCGCGTATAAGTCGACCCCCTAACTTTCGAATGCAAATTCTGGAAAAAATCAAAAACCCGTGTATAAGTCGACCCCCTAACTTTTTACTTCAATTTTGCACAAAATCAAATCAAAGATTTCACTTGCCAATGCGAAAAGGTAGTAAGTAAACAAAAACAAATCATGGAAAATTTTTAAATAATAAATTATTGTTATTTGTATATTTTATGTATTATTTTTTTATTCATACACATAAAAAGCCATGATTTTGCAGTATTCGAAGTTTTTGGTTTTTCTTTTTTAACTGACTCGCGTATAAGTCGACACTCCAAATTTTCTTACCGAAAATTGTCAGAAATTCCGTGACTTATACGCGAGTATATACGGTAACTATTTACTTTACGGAAAGACCACTGAAACTCCGTTTGGATAAATTATTCGCAAAACAAATAAAATGCTGTACTTTAATAAAAAAATTTCAGATATCTGCATAAAATTTTCTTTCTTTTATTCAACAAAAAGAACTTTGTTCGCGATACACCCAGTTGCGTGTCCGACATAACAGCGTTTTACACCGGACGAAATAACAAACTTTAAGTTCTTTCAACAGTGTACTACTTTTTACCACAACTCGAGGCTAACGAAAAAGACAGGCTACCGCGGTGCATCTCGCTTGTCTCTTTTTACAGACCGCTAGAGTGACGTGCTGCTCTTTTCGTACAACTGCATTGGTGCATTCGACCATCACGTGACTCCAGCGGTCTGTAAAAAAAGATACATGGAATGAACCGCGGTAGCCTGTCTCTTTCGTTAGCCTCGACCACAACTTATCTGACGTGTACAGACTTTTATCTCATAGAGTTATCCATCAGCGTTAATATTTGAAAGAAGAGAGAAACTTCGCTCCCTCCGGCAATTTTGTCGTTTACAGCGCATTTCTGGCGGATGAGCCTTAAATAAAATGCGAACGTATAATGTCCAAAAAACTACACATTTTACTATTAATATCAAAGTATTTTGTAATTAAATTATCTAAATGAAACAATTGACATAAGTAACTATTTATTTTTACTAAAAGCTTTTTCGACTCCGTTTTGATAAATTATTTGTAAAGCAAATGAAATATCTTACTTTAACAAAAAATATTCAGATATCTGTATAAAATTTTCTTTCTTTTATTCAACAAAAGGATCTTCGTTCGCGACACACCCTGTCGCGTGTTCCACGTAACAGCGTTTTACACCGGAAGATACCGGGTGCCCCAAAAAGCACTGACTGATTTTAAAATTCAATAACTTCCAAACGGTGACAGATATTAAAAAAATTCTTGCAGGAGGGTTATGCATAAAGTCAAAAGTTTTTTTACAGTGATTTTCGATTTTAGTTCGAATTACAAACAATAGATGGCGCTGCGATCAATAGAGGCTAAATTCAGGCTCGATTTTTGGTACTTCGTGGCCCGGATAATACATTTCCATCTCCTTTTTCTGCATGGAACAACAGAAAGGACAGAAAATCGAGCCTGTATTTAGCGACTATTGCTTACAGCGCCATCTATTGTTTGTAATTCGAACTAAAATCGAAAATCACTGTAATAAAACTTTTGACTTTATGCATAACCCTCCTGCAAGAATTTTTTTAATATCTGTCACCGTTTGGAAGTTATTGAATTTTAAAATCAGTCAGTCCTTTTTGGGACACCCGGTACAACAAATTTTAGCTTCTTTCAACAGCATACTACTTTTCACCACAACTTATCTGACATGTACAGACTTTTATCTTATAGACTTATGCATTAGCGTTAATATTTGAAAGAAGAAAGAAACTTCGCTCCCTCCGGGCATTTTGTCGTTTTCGGTCCATTTCTGGCGGACGAGGCTTAAATAAATGCGAACGTATAATGTCCAGAAAAATTCACCTTTTTCTATTAATAAGTATTTTGTATTTGAGTGAAACAATTCCCTTAACCCTCAAATGCATAGTGATGCATATCTGCATCCCCCTTTTATTTAACTTTAAATAAATAAATTAAGTTCTTAGAAATTACTATATTTATATAGAAATATTAATTCTGGAAAAATTACAAAACTATGCTACTAAATAAATTTATAAATCTATCATACAGTTTCTAGTGTCTAACCCTTAATATAAGAATAAAAACACAATTCTAAAACAATAATTCTTGCATGGGTTGAGTTTTACAAAGTAAAATTCATATAAAATAAGTTACCTATATTTATGCTTATTAAAATAATTACTAATTTTGCACTATTTTAGTTATATTAGTAGTTTTGCTTGTGTTGGAGATGTGCAACATAAAAAAAAGTATTAAACGAAAAATATACCTCTGATATTTTTTCATTATTTTTCTTGTGTAATAAACCTTTGTTAGAATCATATATATATTTTTTCGAAACAAAATAAAAAATTATGTATTTAAGGGTTAACCCTTTATCGGGTAATGGCAATATACTTACCACTTAATTTTTATTGAAAACGGATTGATTCGCACGGCCAGTTTTAGAAACATATTTTGTTTTTCTATGCACGCGATGAAAAGCCACTTCTTATTTTCAAATAAGTTTGTAGTTTCTGGTGGCAGTGAATTTTTCACCATTTCATCCGCAGAATTGACTTTCCCAATGAAGGGTGAAATAACTATTTATTTTTAAGGAAATACTTCTGAAATTCCGTTTGGATACGTTATTCGCAAAGCAAATAAAATGTCGTACTTGAATAAAAATATTCAGATATCTGCATAAAATTTTCTTTCTTTTATTCAACAAAATGATCTTTGTTCCCGACACACCCTGTTGCGTGTCTGACATAACAGCATTTTGTACCGGAAGAAATAACAAATTTTAAGTTATTTTAACAGTGTACTACTTTCCACCACAAGTTATCTGACATGTACACACTTTTATCTCATACAGTTAACCATCAGTGTTAATATTTGAAAGAAGTGAGAAACTTCGCTCCCTCCGGCAATTTTGTCGTTTACGGTCCATTTATGGTGGATAAATCTTAAATAAAATGCGAACGTATAAGGTCCAGAAAACTTTACCTTTTTCTATTAATATCTAAGTATATTGTAATTAAATTATCTAAAAGAAACAATTACAATAAATAAGCATTTATTTTTACGGAAAGACTTCTGAAACGTCATTTGGATAAATTATCCGCAAAGCAGATAATATGTCGTACTTTAACAAACAATATTCAGATAGCTGCATAAAATTTTCTTTCTCTTATTCAACAAAAGGCTCTTTGTTCGCAACAAACCCTGTTGCGTGTCCAACATAACGGCGTTTTATACCGGGCGAAATAACGAAATTTAAGTTATTTCAACAGTGTACTACTTTTCACCACAACTTATTTGATATGTACCGACTTATATCTCATACAGTTATCCATCAGCGTTAATATTTGAAAGAAGGGAGAAACTTCGCTCCCTCCTGAAGTTTTGTCATTTTCGGTCCATTTCTGGCGGATGAGGCTTAAATAAAATGCGCACGTATAATGTCCAGAAAACTTCACTTTTTCTAATAAGTACATTGTAATTATACAGTGTGTTTATAAAGTCCCGGGCCCATTTTGATGTTTAATAACTCATAAGATAATAAAGATAGATTAAAATTAATAACATAAATGTTTAGATAGACTCAAAAAGTTTCATGACCCTTGCCAATGAACTTCCACGTGTGCCCCCTTCGTCGCATGGAGAATATCAAGTCGATAGTCAATTTCACGGCAGGTAGCAGCAAGCATGTCGGCATCAACAGAGGCTATTGCGGTTGTAATTCTGGCTTTTAAGTCATCAATGTTCGACACTCTCCTCCTGTAAACATTGTCATTTACAAATCCCCAAAGGAAAAAGTCCAGCGGCGTTACATCAGGTGATGACTTAAAAGCCAGAATTACAACCGCAATAGCCTCTGTGGATGCCGACATGCTTGCCGCTACCTGGCGTGAGATTGACTATCGACTTGATATTCTCCATGCGACGAAGGGGGCACACGTGGAAGTTCATTGACAAGAGTCATGAAACTTTTTGAGTCTATCTAACCATTTATGTTATTAATTTTAATCTATCTTTATTATTTTATGAGTTATTAAACATCAAAATGGGTCCGGGACTTTATAAACACCCTGTATTATCTGAACGAAATAATTCCCTTAATCCTTAAATGCATAGTGATGCATATCTGCATTACATTTTATTTAACTTTTAATAAATAAAGTTATTAGAAACCACTATATTTATATAGAAATATTAATCCTGTAATAATTACAAAAATTTGTTACTGAATAAATTTAAAAATCTATCTCATAATTTCTGGATTCCAATCCTTAATATAAGAATAAAAAACACAATCCTAAAACAATAATTCATGCATTTAAAAATTTTGTTTTACAAAATAAAATTCATATAAAATAAGTTACCTAAATTCATATTTATTAAAACAATTACTAATTTTGCACTATTTTAATTATAACAGTAGTTTTTGCTTGTGTTGCAGATGTGCAACATAAAAAAAAAGATAACGTAGTAAATGAAAAATATATCCCTGATTTTTGCATTATTTTTCCTGTGTAATAAACCTTTGTTAGAGTCATATATACAGGGTGCAATATGTTATCTATCGCCGACCTTTAATTTCTCAACCGTTGGTTGTAGACGTATAGTTCCAATTACAAAAACGTTTCAAATGAGGTAAATATTCATGCTGTGGCATTATTTAAAGTCAAAAATCAATTTGATAAAAATTACGAAAACTAACTTTTTATACGGTGCCCCAGTCCCTATAATTATATTTAGTAAAAGTTTACACATATCATAACAGATATAACACAAAAAGTTTGACATCTGTACTACAAAAATTGACCCAGTTATTAAATTTCAAAGTTTGAGATTTTTGCACATGATTGCCTTTCATTGAGGGATCAGTTAAAAGTTAAATTAAAGTAATTCGAGATCAAAATCAGGGTGCAATGTCCTTTTTACGGCGAAACCACGTTTAGCCGGTATCTTCGGTACTTTTGAATGTTGTTCGACCCATAAAAGTTAGCTCAAATTTTTAGATGAAATAACCCAATTTTGGGAAAACCCTAAATGTGGTTTTGCCGTAAAAAGGACATTGCCCCCTGATTTTGACCTCGAATTACTTTAATTCATCTTTTAACTGATCCCTCAATTAAACGCAAAATCATGTGCAAAAATCTCAAACTTTGAAATTTAATAACTGGGTCAATTTTTGTAGTACAGATGTCAAACTTTTTGTGTTATATCTGTTATGATATGAGTAAACTTTTACTAAATATAACTATAGGGACTGGGGGACCGTATAAAAAGTTAGTTTTTGTAATTTTTATAAAATTGATTTTTGACTTTAAATAGTGTCATAACATGAATATTTATCTCATTTGAAACGTTTTTGTAAATGGAACTATATGTCTACGACCAACGGTTGAGAAATTAAAGGTCGGCGATAGATAACATATTTAACCCTGTATATACAGTCGGACCTCGTTATCCCGACACCCGGTTTTCACGTCACTCCGCTTATCACGTCAGTTTTCCAAAGTCCCGATTTTCTGTATATGATTTTAATGTAAATAAACTCCGGATTTTACGTCGTTGAATAATTTTCAACTCCGGATATCCCGACGGTTAAGGAAAATTGTCCATATTTCATAATACATCTTATAAGCACGGAAATTAAGCGGTAGGAAATGTCTTAACCAAACGTTTCACAAAAATGTCTAAAATACCCATTGAGATAAATGAGAAACTTTAAATCCTTTGTCTGAATAAATAAACCCACGCACAATGAATGACCCACTTAAGCTCTAGATAGATGTATCACTCTACTCGTGGTCTTTGTCAGTCGGCGCTTTCTTGTGGTTACACGGCGTTTTTCATCCGCCTAAAACCGAAGCATTGCATTGCATTGAAATTATCAGAAATGATCTAACATCCATTTCTGAAACAACGAATATTGAATACAATTCATTGTATAATATTGAAAAAAGAATTGTAGGAAGCACATCGAGGGATAAGCAAACCTTAATTCATCAATATTTCATGCAACAATAAAAAAAAAAAAGGTCATCATAAATCTGATTTTTATTCTTTTCATTTTTGTTTTTGTGTTTTTTTAGTTTAATAATAATGTTTTATTGCTTGAAACTGCAAGAACAGTTATGAATTTAAAATTGTCTTAAACTAATTAAAAATACAGTTTTTTATAAACGTATTTTTCTCCAACTCCGGTTACCACGACACTCCGCTTATGACGACACTTTTTTCTGGTCATTAGATGTGTCGGGATAAAGAGGTTCGACTGTATTTTGAAACAAAATAAAAAGTCATGTATTTAAGGGTTGAATAACTATTTATTTTTAAGGAAAGACACCCGAAACTCCGTTTGTATAAATTATTCGCAAAGCATATAAAATGTCCTAGTTTAATAAAAATATTCAGATATCCGCAATAAATTTTCTTTCTTTTATTCAACAAAGGGAACTTTGTTCGCGACACACCTTGTTGCGTGTCCGATATAACAGCGTTTTGTACCGGAAGAAATAACAAATTTTAAGTTCCTTCAACAGTGTGATACTTTTCACCATAACTTATCTGACATGTACACACTTTTATCTCATACAGTTATCCATCAACGTTAATATTTGAAAGAAGAGAGAAACTTCGCTCCCTCCGGCAATTTTGTCGTTTACGGTCCATTTCTGGCGGATGAGTCTTAAATAAAATGCGAACGTATACTGTCCAGATAACTTCATAACACTAAAGAATAATTTAAGGTTTAGGAGCCTTAATAAATTGTTGTGATAGATAAAATCTTAAGCTTTTTCTCATTAATTTGAAATACTGCATAAGAAAATTCGTCATAGGAGTTTAAAAATTTTTTTTAGTTATATCACTTCTTACTAATGGATTTCAAATAGGATTATATGTTGTTCAATAATACAATATTTGTGCATGTTCATGTTTAAAAAAATAATAAAATAAAAAATGTAATTTCGTTATAATATGTAATAAAAAATGTAGCAAAAAATAATATCACACAGAAGAATAATTTAAAGTTTAGGAGGTTTGAAAATTATAACTTTTCCTACATGGCATTCCAAGCTTACATTTATTTGTGATAAGTAAAATCTTAAAATTCTTCACATGAATTTGAAATACTGCAAAAGGAAATTCTTCATTAGAAATTAAAAATTTAAAAATCATATAACTTCTTACTAATAGATTTCGTCGATATTCCTGTTTTTGTTAATTCTCAGTCGGGCGTAGTGGGACTGACAGACACAATGTCAAGGTTTAGTGAAGGCTTTCTTGGAAATTGTCTGGTATTTTACACGTTTTAACTCCTTGCCCGATAAAGATAGGGTACTTAAAAAAAAAAAAAAAAAAAAAAAAAAAAAAAAAAAAAATCAGGATGTTTGATTGCCACCAACTTTTTAAAGTAGATATTTTCGCGTTATTTAGTGGCAGATAAATAGGTGCATTTATAAAGCCAATTGCATATTTTTTTAACTAGTGGGAATCAAATAATCTGAATAAAATAAAAGTAACCTACACTGCTCTTGAAAGTCACGGACGCGAGAATTAAGGGGTTAAGGTTAAAAGATTACGATTTTTTAATCAGATTTGGAGTATTCTCTCTTTATACTTCCTCATGAAGGTCACTTTATCAGAGTTCGTACGGGTACCGTTATTTTCAAGGCAAAATGTCAGTATTTTTTTTTAATGGAAAAATAAATCTAGTTTAAACGGACGAAATTTCGCCTTATTTAAGGAGAGATATTCCATAAGAAAATACTGGTATCGAAGAATTTCTTAGTCTGTAAATTTAAGGACCGTACGAACTCTGTTTATTATTTAAGCGCAATAGAAGCGAGTGAATTAGTGTTAATGACGATTTTAAAACAGGCGCAGCACGGCGCATTAACCCGAAAGTCAAGATCAAATAGCTTACAATAGCTTTAAACTTTGCGTAATGCTTGTACCTAACGGAGAGTTAAAATATATTGCAATTCCCAGGGGTTCAATTTCAATTTAAGCCGAAATATGAATTTGTTTTTGTCGGATTTTCTATTTTTCCTCTTTTTACATAACGCATTTTTTTTTTTTTTTTTTTTTTTTTTTTTTTTTTTTTTTTTTGTACTTTCTTCTATCTTTACAAGAAGAAAGTATTCGATTCATGAAAATTTTCGAATTCCGGTTTATGACAGATTTACACGTTATAGGGGTCAGATATAATGAAAAGCATGTTTTAACAAAATGCCTGTCTATGAGTTTGTCTGTCTTTTCGTCTGTCTGTCTGCATATGACGCAAATTTTTTGGGCGATCTATCTCAAGAACTAATGAACGGAATTTAATAACACTTTAGATTCAGTTAGTACCTAATGGAAATTGATGTTGATTACTTTTGGTATAAATCGCTCAACAGATGGCGCTGCTACGCTGCATTTTTCACGATTTCCGCAATAGCTATATCTCAAGAGCTAATATAGGGATTTTCATGAAACTTCAGATTCAGTTAGTCCATGATACAATTTGCTTATGATTATTTTTTGGTGTAAATCGCCAAAAGGTGGCGCTGCTATGCTGCATTATTTATTATTATTGCAATAGCTCTATCTCAAGAACTAATGCACGAATTTTCATCAAACTTCAGATTCTGTTAGTCTCTGATATAAATTGGCCTTATTTAACCCGAGTACCCAGAGCAAATAGCTTACAATAGCTTTAAACTTTCCGTTAGGCTTGCGCCTGACGGAGACTAAAATAATATTGTACTTTCCAGCGGTCCAATTTCAGTTTAACCCGAAAGATTTTTTTTTTTTTTTTTTGGTGGGGGGGTGGGGGGTGGGGTTCTTTCTTATATGCATATAATTTTTTTTTTTTTTTTCTAATCTGCCGTAACCAGGAAAGTGCAAGAGTTGATAAATGACTTCTCTCAATCAATTGTACATAGGTTTCCGTTTTAAAGCATTTTTTTATTATTTAATTAAATTTAAGACGTGTTTCTTAGTTATTTAAATAAAATATTTAACATAATCGTAGAAATTTGACATTCATGCTGTGTTATAAATTTTTCGAATGTGCCATCTCAAAACGATATATTTTCAACTCGTCACTTATTTCTATTAAATAAGTGAAATATGCAAAGGCTTTGTAATAAAACAAACTAAATAAAACAGTTCACAGATGTAACTGTTTACTTTTACTGTAAAAGTTCTGAGAATCCCTTCTCTAAATTATTTGAAAAGCAAATAAAATATCACCATCCAATAAGGATACTGAGATATCTGCATACATTTCATTTTTTTTTTTTTTTTTAATCATTGAATATAAGATTCTTTGTTCGCGACACTTCCTGTTGCGTGTTCGCATTAATAGTGCTTTATACCCGAAGCAATAATGAGTTTTAAGACGCTTTTCGAATTCTTTTATCGGTGCCTCCTCCCCACAACTTAACTGAAGATGTACAGACTTTTATCTGATAGAGTTATCCATCAGCGTTAATGTTTGAAAGAATAGAGAAACTTCGCTCCCTCCGGCAATTTTGTCGTTTACGGTCCATTTCTGGCGTATGGGTCTTAAATAAAATGCAAAAGTATAATGTCCGGAATACGTTATAATACAGAAGAAGAATTTAAAGTTTAGGAGGCTTAATAAATGGTTGTATGTGACGATAATTTAAGCTATTTCCTTCTAATTTGATTTTGCTATTTGAGATAAGTAAATGGTGAATTATTCATTTCAATTTTAATTGTTTAAAGATTGACACTCCTTCTAGAAGATATAAAAAAATATACGCGATTTAATGATATGATTTTTGAATATGTTGATACAAAATAAACAAATAAATAATTAAATAAGTAAAGTTTGAATTTGTCGATAATCTTGCTTTTGTTTGAAAGAATTTGAAATTATTTCTACGTTGTTCAATTTTAATTTATCACTAAATGTGATATTTCTGTATAAACCGCTGTATTCTTAATCTGTATACGCTTTATTCTTTTTTTGGGCATGTAATTCTAATTTCTCTAAAGTTTGTTGTTACCTTGATAGTGCAAAATTCGATTTAAAAATCTTTTCGTGACCAAAAATGCAAAAATGTTTTTTTTTTTTGGCGTTTTCAAAACATCCCTTTTATCGTTTATTTAAATTTATGATGGATACTTTGTTCAATCAAAAAAAAAATCTTAAATGAAATGCAAAAATATAATGTCCGGAATAATTTATAATACAGAAGGAGAATTCAAAGCTTAGGAGGGTTGTGGGTACACTGTAAAAAAAATCCGACCAGTTTTCCTGTAGGAATCTGAAAAATAGTTGCCTTTATCGTACCGGAAAATTTTCCGATCCAGCTCGGAATAAAATCCGTAAAAAAAAGGAAATAATCAATAAAATGGTATTTTACGGATTTTATTCCGATTTTACGTATTTTATCCCGAGCTGGGCCGGAAAATTTTCCGGTACGATAAAGGCAACTATTTTTCCGATTCCTACAGGAAAACTGGTCGTATTTTTTTTTTCTTTTTTACAGTGTACGATATTTTAAGCTCTTTCCTTCTAATCTGATTTTGCTATTTGCGGTACGTAAATAGTGAATCATTTGAGTTTTAATTGTTTCATTATTATCAAATCTTTCTAGAAGATTTTTTAAAAAATTACTCAAATAGTTATATATATATATATATATATATAATACGTTGATGGAAAGTAAAACATTAAATTTTTCGATAATCCTGTTTTTGTTTGAAAGGCTTCACGATTCTCTAAACGCTGTTCAATTTAAATTTTTCATCAGGTATATGATATTTCGGTATGTCCATCTACTTTCTTCTTTTTTATGTAAAATTCTAATTTTAAAATATTAAAAAAAAAATCGCGACCAAAAATGCAAATATTTTGTTTTCGTTTTATAGCAATGCTTGCATCATTTATTTAAATTTAAGATGAATACATTCATTATCTTATTTATAATAATAATGCAAATTTGTCTTTTATTCTACATTCTTATTTTCTAAGGCGTAATCGCGAATTTTCCTCTTTTCAAGCTGTGAAATACTTTTATTTATTGAGCGAAATATCCAAACACTCAGTAAGTCAGTAAACAAAATACAGCAAATCTCATAAGTAAATACTTTCTTTTCACGGAAAATATTCTGAAAATACTTTTAGCGATATAATTTTGAAATCAAATAAAATATTCCCAAGTAAAAGCCATACGATTAAATCTGCACAAAATATTCTTTCTTTTATTGAATATAAGATACTTTGTTTGCAACACATTCTGTTGCATGTCTTCCTTAACAGCGTTTTTTACCTAAATCAATATTCAGTTATGCTTTTCAATAATTTTTACAGTGCCTTTTCCTTAATACCAGGGTTCTCGCTGCCGTTCGCCATTGAGCCAAATCACGACAAAAAGTTCATTTGGCGAGTTAACCAACGATTAGATTCGTCAAATTGCGAGTCCTCAATTTTTGCTCATCCTTTTTTTTTTGTGTGTGTGTGTGTATCAGTACAGGCGACACTCTTATTTACATTACTGAAAGATTGATGTCACTTTTCATGTTCAATCGGATCGTACAATTTACAATATTTTTAGAGATACTAACCCAACACCAATTCAATTTAGCATCAGCCAAAACCACAGTAAGCAAAAATCTCATTTCAGTATGTTTTAATGTGCCAATTGGTAACAGTACTATTTTGAAATAGCTTTTGAAGTATGAGAAGTATGAGCTTCAATGAAAAGCCGAAGAACTCTAGAAAAATAAATTTTTTGACACATTTTCTTGGTTATATTTTGAAATTTTCTGATTTCACTGAATGTAATATATTTAAATCCTGAGTTAACTGGAATTGGAAGTTTTATTTCATAACATTTTATTGAGTTAAATCAGATTTTATTTTTTTGTTGATTGCGCAAGACATTTAGAATACAGATACTTTTTTTGTTTCTGAAGCGCATAATTAAATTTAGATGAATAACTGATCTATAAACAAGTTCAAAAACTTAGGTTATTTTAGAACATATTGAAAAGAAGAAAGAAAAAGCATGCGTTAAGCATAGATTATGAAACACTTTCCAACACTTCCTGATTGCTTTAAAAAAATTCATTATTTAAGGAAATAAGGTAAGTAAGATAACTAAGTAAACATTTTGGAAAACGCATAAAACATTTGAAAAACGGATTTCAGCAGTTACCGCCCATAGCCAAATATGTATTCCAATTCTATTGAACAGCCCTGTATTTGATCTGTAGTTGATATGGATACTATATAATGGAAAAATTTAGTTTAGCAAGAAAACGCAATAACAGATTGAATTTTTTCTTTCAGCAATTTATACTAATAGATGGAAACATACTTCAAAATTTAGCTACAGCCCTATAGTTTACCTAGTACTTTATTACACGCCACTATTTAGCTAAACTTTTATTCAAATTAAACACTTTTAAAACTACTGAAATCACTTTTCCAGAAATTATCATCCATTGACGGCCATGTATCCAATTCTTTGCGTGGCCCTATATATCATTTTATTTATCTTCTACAAACATTTCTTTGTAAACTAAAGGCAGTTCAGCGTACAAATGCATAACTCATTTAAAATCCACCTTTAAGCAATTTAACCTCATACTCAGTAATCCTTACGAATTCTTTTCTGTAGCCCTGTATATGAACTATAGAATTTATACACACTATATACTGTGCATAAATATAGTGAAACCTAAAAGCACATATCATAATTAAAAATGCATTTCCAGCAATCATTGCTAAAATACAGTACATCGGATAGAATATAGTATCTGAAATTTTTTGTGTGTCCCTGTAAATGCTATGCACTTCGTATTATACATAAAATAACTTATAGTAAACCTCAGCGACGTATATAAATTAGTTAGCAATAAAATAGTTTAACATGATTGAGAAACACCGAAAACAATCGCCCCCCCACCTATACCATTATGTAACGGAACTCTTTTGTGTGGCCCTGTAAATGAATAATAACTATTCTTCGCACCGCATATTCTACATCATACATATTTTAGTGGACTTCTTACATGCATATCAATTTTATTATGTTTCAAAGGGTGTAACAGCTTTAACAACCGTTTGAAATGATTTTTTTCCCATTGGCGGTAATGTAACGGAATACTTTTGACTGCCCCTGTAAATGAACTAAACGTGCTACAAACTTCATTTGAAATAGGGATCGTGCTATGGTAGAGGTGAAATCCAAAAATTTAGAACAATCGGAGTATATTTACGAATGTTAGAGTGAGGACAGACGGACAGACAAGCCGAAGTCATAAACACTTTTCAACTTTGTTGGAAAGTGTTAAAAAGGGGGCTACGTTGAAGGGTTAAAGATCTAATTTTCATTGTTTAACAACAAATTTATTTTGCTAATTTTATTTTTTCATTTGGCGAATGTTTTTTTACTTCTGACTAGCCAAAGTGCTAACGTTCGTAAAAAGGCATCGAAAACCATGCCTACTACTTAATGTAAAATGTACAAAATTTTATCCGAAAGAGTTATCCATCACCGAATAAGTTCGAAAGAATGAAGAAATTTCGCACACTCCGACAATTTTGACATTTATGGCCCATTTCTGGTGGATTCGTATAAAATAAAATTAAAAGTATAATATTCAGAATAATTTATAACATAAGACGAGCATTCGAAGTTTAGAGGCTCAATAAATAGTTATGGAAGTTAATACTTAAAGTTTTGTTTTCACTTTAGGTGGAAATTGCTATTAGAAATTCATAAACAGTGAACTGTTCATCTCAGCTTCAGATTTAACACTTCTTACTAATGTACGTGTTTGTGAATTAATTGAGGTATTTTATGGATAAAGTATTCTTTTATGGATAATAATATATCTAAGTTTTCCATAGAAAAATTCCCTAAATCGATTGACTCCATAATCAAGATGTACTTACTTTTATTTATTGGATTATATCTCAATCATTTTAGCCGATTACAAGGTAAACAACAGGCTTAATAATCTTAATCATCAAACTAAAGTTGAGTTTTATTTAAATATCAAGTTATATTGGTTAAACAAAATAGAAAATCTTGCAAAATATATAATCAAATGCAAAATTCTGGGAAAATATATAAACCCGAAATCTGAAATCGGAATAAAAAAAATTTAGTGTAAAGCTTTCCTAAATCGCATTCTAGACTATGTTTTTTTTTATTCTGTTGCATCAAAATTCAATCATTTTAACTAAATACAAGTGAAAAAGCTTTCTTCAATGGGTAAAATTATATAGATTTTAGCGAAATGAAAAGACTTTCCAATATATTTTACTTCACTATCTTGACGACTTGTTACACTGTAAAAAAAAAAAAAAAAAAAAAAAAAAAAAAAAAAAAAAAAAAAATCCGACTAGCTTTCCTGTAGGAAACGGAAAAATAGTTGCCCTTACCGTAATGGAAAATTTTACTACCCAGCTCGGAATAAAATCCGTAAAATCGGAATAAAATCCAAAAATACCGTTTTAATGAATGCTTCCTTTTTTTACGGATTTTATTCCGAGCTGGGTCGGAAAATTTTCCGGTATGATAAGGGCAACTATTTTTTCCGATTCCTAAAGGAAAACTCCTCGGATTTTTTTACAGTGTACTTAGTGAATCCGTAGGTATGCATTTGTCGATAACTTTAATTAATATTAGTTCACATATCCTTGAATTTAAAACTATGACAAGACAAATATTTTGCACTTTTTACACTTCAGAACTAAAATATAAAAATTTAGAACAAAGTTACTTCATACCGAGTGTCCAAAAATAGACTGATGGATTTTAAAATTTAATAACATAAAAATGATGACAGCTATTACAAAAATTCTGGCAGGCGAATTATTTAAGATGTTAGACTTTTTTTTACTGTGAATCTTGATTTTAGTTAAAAAATAGCAGTAATGGATGGCGCCAAAAGCAACAGGCGCTAAACCAGGAGCCGATTTCTGGCCTCTCCCTTCTCTTAGTATAGATGCGAAAGAGAAGATAAATATATGGAGTTGTTCTCAGCCGCCAATGCAATTTTATTCTTAGGGCCTACTCCATTTATTTAACCTCCTTCTTTCGCATCAATACTAAGAGAGGAGAAAGACCAAAAATGGTGCTAGAAGTGAAGAAATGGTGAAGAAGTAGGTGCTAATTCCAGACCCGATTTTTGGTACTTCGGGATCCATTCAAAGCATTTTAATGTCCTTTTTTCGCAAGGGAGAAGAGAGAGGATGAAAAATCGAGCATGGATTTACCGACTATTGCTTGCAGCGCCATCTATCGCTGCTATTTGTAACTAAAACTGGGAATCGCAGCATAAAAACCTTGACATCTTACATAACACTACTGACAGATTTTTTTAAATAGCTGTCACCATTTGCAACTTATTGAATTTTAAAATCAGCCAGTCCATTTTAGGACATCCGGTATAAACATACAATTATCCTAGAAAAGTTACTAATCATATTAAATTAGAGTTTTGTTAAAACTAGGAGATTAAACTCGGCCCTAATTGGGTTACAAAATATACATGAAAACCATTTTTTAATGGTTTTACCATTGGTAAACCATTTTTAAAAACTTAGATTTTTTACATTTATTATATTTTTTTAAGTTGCCCGATAACAATATCAAAAAACATTTTTATATGAAAAACAGCCATTATTTGTTTAAATAAAGTTTTGAAATATAGTAAAAGTTACACTTTCGTATTGGTCTCGTGCCTGGGGTTAAACAGCCGAAGAAATCGCCAAAGATTGCTACACTGTAAAAAAAAATACTGCCAGTTTTCCGGTAGGAATCGAAAAAATAGTTGCCCTTATCGTACCGAAATAATTTCCATCCCAGCTCGGAATAAAATCCGTAAAAATAAGGAAATAGTGAAACGGTAATTTACGGATTTTAATCCGATTTTACGGATTTTATTCCGAGCTGGGCTGGAAATTATTCCGGTACGATAAGGGCAACTATTTTTCCGATTCCTACCGGAAAACTGGCATTATTTTTTTTTTACAGTGTATGATTATTTCAGTGATTTAAACGCGTAGTTCGTTTACATGTCTTGAATTTGATTTTGACTTATATTTTATTGTTTAATTTATTGATTTATGAAGCTTTAATTTCGTTATGTAATGTAACACTGAAAAGTGTAAACGGATTTATCTTTCGTAAATGTTTGCATGCGATATATAAATAAAAAAAAACACGCTTGAAAATTGTTATAAATACCATAAAGAATGAATACATTGCGATACGGTTTTCAAACAAATTGCGATACAGATTTCAAATAAATTTCATTTGAAAGTAACATTTGTTTCCCTATTCGACTATGTAAGAATTTAAATTGAGTGATCTTTAAAAGCTTAAAAAAATGCACTAAAAGCAAAATTTATTTGTATCTACTGTTGCCAACGTCAATTTGATTCCAGCGTACGTTCGGACATATTTATCCTTTATAATATATACATATTACATGAAAGAGGATCCTGGTGTAAAATAGAGATTCAGAACTGTGCGCGAATCAACTGGAATAGAACTGTATGAAATCGGACAGATGAATTAAAAAAATTGTAACAGAGAGATTTCCTAAATTGCGTTCCTCTGATTATTTTGTTGCATCAAAACACAATCATTTTAACGAAAAAAAAATTTTCTCTCGGTAAAACAATATAAATTCAAGTGAACGAAAGAGACTTGGCTATATAATTTACTTTGTTATATTCAGAACTATGTGCGAATCAATAGGAATAGAACTGTATGAAATCGGACAGGTGAATAAAAAATTTGTAACAGAGAGATTTCCTAAATTGCATTCCTTTGATTATTTTGTTGCACCAAAACTCAACCTTTTACCGAAAAAAAAAATCTCTCGATAAAACAATATAAATTCCAGTGAATGAAAGAGACTTGGCTATATAATTTACTTTGTTATATTCAGAAGTGTACGCGAATCAATTGGAATAGAACTGTATGAAATCGGATAGGCGAGTAAAAAAAAAATTGGAACAGAGAGATTTCCTAAATTGCATTCCTCTGATTATTTTGTTGCACCAAATCTCAAACTTTTTACTGAAAAAAAAATTTAAAAAATTCTTCTCTCAGTAAAACAGTATAAATTCCAGTAAATTAAAGAGACTTGTCTATATAATTTACTTTGATATATTCACTTGATAATCAGTTAATTCGTAGGAGTAAAACTTTTCACTATAATTTTATTTTAAATTAGTTTAAAAATGATAAAAATAATTTTAACTTTTCGTCTGGAAAGGTTTTTGAAATTTTTATTCTGCAAAACTTAAAATAAATATGTGAAATCAAAGATACCTGAAAAAAAAATGTCCTGGAAAATTTAATCGTCTTTTACCAGACTTAAATTTCGTTAAAAGAACCAAGTTTTATTGCGTTGCAAGAAGCCAAAACGTAAAAAAAAAATTAAGTGTACAACAATATATAAATGAGAAATCTACAAAATGTACTATAATCAAGAACAGAAATATACAATAAATTCTTAAGAGTCACCGAAGATAACGAAAAGCGTTCCTTTACCTTTAAAAACCCTGAAAACTATTTATTTTTGAAGCATTTATAAAAATAATTTTTTATTAGCTGCCCGTCATTTTCAAAACGTTTCTGAGTGTCTTTTATAGTGCAATAATCAGTATTCCCAAATTGGAATATCACATTTTCGGATGCTATCAATTCTCAAGTAAATATTTTGATATTCAGAAGACATGTTTAACAAACATACTAAATTAACAACATTAGCATTACTATGAAAATTAACATTATTTTGTTACAATTGCTAGCACAAATTCTGTTAAGCAGCTGAAGATGTTTACTTGAGAATTGATAGGATCGAAATAAACCGATTTTCCGGGTATAGAGAAGTGATTAATGCATTGTAAAGGCTACTAAGTACTCTAAAACTTACGGACAACAAATAAAAATTTATTTTTATAAATTGTGCTTTAAATTTCGAAAATAAATTGCTTTCTCAGTTCCTTTACCTCTAGAAACCCCAGAAAACTATGTATTTTCGAAATTTAAAGAAGAATTTATAAAATAAATTTTTATTAGCTGCCCGCCATTTTCGGAAACGTTTCTGCGTGTCTTTTATAGTGCAATAATCAGTATTCTCAAATTGGAATATCACTTTTTCGGATGCTATCAATTCTCAAGTAAATATTTTGATATTCAGAAGACATGTTTAACAAACATACTAAATTAACAGCATTACCATTACTATGAAAATTAACATTATTTTGTTACAATTGCTAGCACAAATTCAGTTATGCAGCTGAAGATGTTTACTTGAGAATTGATAGGATCGAAAGAAACCGATTTTCCGGGTACAGAGAAGTGATTAATGCATTGTAAAGGCTACTAAGTACTCTGAAACGTACGGACAGCAAATAAAAATTTATTTTTATAAATTCTGCTGTATATTTCGAAAATAAATAGCTTTCTCAGTTCCTTTACCTTTAGAAATTCCAAAAAACTAGGTATTTTCGAAATTTAAAGAAACATTTATAAAAATAAATTTTTATTAGCTGCTCGTCATTTTAGGAAACGTTTCTGAGTAGCTTTTACAGTGCAATTATCAGTATTCTCAAATTGGAATATCACTTTTTCGTATTCTATCAATTCTCAAGTAAATATTTTGATATTCAGAAGACATGTTTAACAGACAAACATACTAAATTAACAGCATTAGCATTGTTATGAAAATTAACCTTATTTTGTTACAATTGCTAGCACAAATTCAGTTATGCAGCTGAAGATGTTTACTGGAGAATTGATAGGATTGAAAGAATCCTATTTTCCGGGTACGGAGAAGTGATTAATGCATTGTAAAGGCTACTAAGTACTCTAAAACTTACGGACAACAAATAAAAATTTATTTTTATAAATTATGCTTTAAATTTCGAAAATAAATTGCTTTCTCAGTTCCTTTACTTCTAGAAACCCCAGAAAACTATGTATTTTCGAAATTTAAAGTAGAATTTATAAAATAAATTTTTATTAGCTGCCCGCCATTTTCGGAAACGTTTCTGAGTGTCTTTTATAGTGCAATAATCAGTATTCTCAAATTGAAATATCATTTTTTCGGATGCTATCAATTCTCAAGTAAATATTTTGATATTCAGAAGACATGTTTAACAAACATACTAAATTAACAGCATTACCATTACTATGAAAATTAACATTATTTTGTTACAATTGCTAGCACAAATTCAGTTAAGCAGCTGAAGATGTTTACTTGAGAATTGACAGGATCGAAAGAAACTGATTTTTCGGGTACAGAGAAGTGATTAATGCATTGTAAAGGCTACTAAGTACTCTGAAACGTACGGACAACAAATAAAAATTTATTTTTATAAATTATGCTGTAAATTTCGAAAATAAATTGCTTTCTCAGTTCCTTTACCTTTAGAACCTCCAGAAAACTATGTATTTTCGAAATTTAAAGAAGGATTTATAAAAATAAATTTTTATTAGCTGCCCGCCATTTTCGAAACGTTTCTGAGTGTCTTTTATAGTGCAATAATCAGTATTCTCAAATTGGAATATCACTTTTTCGGATGCTATCAATTCTCAAGTAAATATTTTGATATTCAGAAGACATGTTTAACAGACAAACATACTAAATTAACAGCATTAGCATTACTATGAAAATTAACATTATTTTGTTACATTTGCTAGCACAAATTCAGTTATGCAGCTGAAGATGTTTACTTGAGAATTGATAGGATTGAAAGAAACCGATTTTCCGGGTACAGAGAAGTGATTAATGCATTGTAAAGGCTACTAAGTACTCTAAAACTTACGGACAACAAATAAAAATTTATTTTTATAAATTATGCTGTAAATTTCGAAAATAAATTGCCTTCTCAGTTCCTTTACCTTTAGAAACCCTAGAAAACTATGTATTTTCTAAATTTAAAGAAGCATTTATAAAAATTAATTTTTATTAGCAGCCCGTCATTTTCAGAAACGTTTCTGAGTAGCTTTTACAGTGAAATAACCAGTATTGTCAAATTGAAATATCACTATTTCGGATGCTATCAATTCTCAGGCAAATATTTTGATATTCAGAAAACATGTTTAAGAGACAAACACACTAACAAGTTAACAGCATTAATATTAACTAGATAGTACGCGTCAAGATTTGACGGTAAATAACTTGAAAGTTTCATTAGAAAAAATATTGAATTTTGAATTAGATGCTTTTAAATTAATTATTGAATGACGAATTGCGTGATGAATTTCTATATTGATAAGTGATTCCTATTTATTTAAGGTGATAGCTGGTGCTGTCAGTCTAACCTATTCAGTGAAGTGAAAGAATTTTAAGTTTATAATTTACAACCAATTATGCTTGCTTTTTATCAGAAATTTACCTTAAAATTCCGGGTAGAGAATTTATTTTTACTTATTACGGCCTCTGTTTTTTTCTTCTTAATATTTATTTTCATTTATTTATTTATTTATTAAAACTACACGGCCATTAAAAGTTGCCATGCATTTTATTTTTGTCTGTCTCATTCTCTAAAAACCTAAATCTGAAACTTGATGCAGCTAACGATTTATAATATATATATATATATATATATATATATATATATATATATATATATATATATATATATATATATATATATATATATATATATATATATATATTTACTTGAAATTTATTTTGCATTTTTTAAATATTAAACCTGAATATCAAGGTAATTTCTTTTATAGCTCTTATACGAATATTTTTCTTTCTTTCCGTTTTATTTTTACGCATATGAATGACAAAATTTTCTTTATGACACACACCCATATATATTCTTGATAATGGTCAGAAAATATAACAAAAATTGTAGATCAGTTCAGTTTCTTTAATTGATAATTACATGCAAAATATTTTAAATATAAAATCATTATTTTTTTTTCAAAATATTATTGAGAGTTAAATTTTATTTAATTATAAAGCATTCAAATAATAAAATAAAAATCCTATAATTTCTCTTCCTAATAAAATATGTCATTATTGAAATGAATTATCGACAAAAATAGTACACATTTTGCCAGGCTTGGATTCGAACCTGCGTCCTCTGCAAAAATCCAGAGTCTGAAACTGTTGTCTTAACCGACTACGCTATCAAGAACATGTTTTTCTCCCTTCTAAATTGAAGAGGTTAAAAACACAGTTGACGCATACGCAGTTGCCTCGAATTTGAGTTTTGATCTTACAAAAATAGTTTTGCGTTTTAATATTTATGTTACCTTATTTTTTTAAAAGAAGAGACTACAACTTAACATGCTAGTTTCCCAATCTTCCTGTGTAACTATTGGCAATTCACCAGCCATAACTTTTAGTTTCAAATCACTGTGTTTATCTTCAGCGTGTAATATGACCAAAACAATGTGACACCCCTGAAATGAGTCTTATCTAGCTCTTAATATCGACACAATAAATTTTTGAATAGTTAATAATACTGAAAGAGTCAAATATTAACTTTGTGAAAGAAAGAAAAGCTTGTTTACAGTAAGATCGAATAGCAGACGAACTTAAAACAACTTCTACCTGTGATATGATATTTCAACTGAGCGAGAATCTTTGCGCATGTGCAGCGCGTAACTCCAGAGACAGACTTCTACTTATATAATGCGCATGCGAAACTGTAGAATTTTAATTTAAAATACGGTTAATTAATAAAATATTTGAACAAACGAATGTATGATAACAAATCTGTGGCCAAATATCGTTCATTTAAAAAAAGATTGGTGTAATTTGATGCAGTAGTTTCTTCTCACGGACTGTGAAAGAATACGCTTAGCGTTTTAAATATATAGATATGAAAATTAAAAAAAAATTGTTACAATTCAAAGCCCAAATTCAGTTATGCAGCTGAAAATGTTTATTTGAGAATTGATAGGATCCTAAAAACCGGGTACAGAGAACTGATTAATGCATTCTAAAAGCTACTGAGAAATGTTTCCGAAGCTTGCGGGCAGCTAACAAAAATTTATTTTTATAAATTCTGCTTTAAATTTCCAAAATAAATTGCTCTCTCAGGTTTTTAAAGATAAAGGAACACTTTTCGGAATCTTGGGTGACTCGTAAGAGGTTATTATATATTTGCGTTCGTGATTATTGTGCATTTTCGTAACTTAAGATTTTTTTTTTTTATTTTTTTTTTACAGTGTATATTGCATTGCATTGTGCCTTTTTTTATTTTATTACATTCTTTTAACAGAAAATCTTTTAAAGGGTCTCCGGACTCTTAAAATTGGAAAAAAGAAAAAAAAAAGACTATTTTCTACATTTAATATCTTAAAATGTATATGACTTTAAAACACAATTTTAACTGTGAATGAAAGATATAAGATTAATTTCATGTATTTACAAAATAGCAAGATGTAGAATTAGAAAAAATTGGTATAACAGTTTACGGACAGGATTACAAAATAAATTTTGAAAGTGTAATAAAAATCTTGTTGCCTATTTATGCTTCAGACTATAATAATTACGCTGAACCTAAATAAATTTGTATTTAAAGCATTTTTATATTTTTAATACAAAGTTGTATTTACCTAATAGAAAATTTTGAAAATTTTAACAATATAATCGCCTAAAACAAATGTTATTTTTAACAATAAGTAGGAAATTTTAGGTTCAGTTTATACAGACTATCATGAAACATTTGTTTTGAAAATTTCATGAATTGAGATATCGTGCACATTATGCCCAAAAACGTCATTTGGAGAAAATGACTTCAAAGTTTCGGAAACTCTGCTTCAGCTATTGAGTGAGTATAACTCTAAAACTCCATAACTTCTGTTCTAATAGAAATTTCAAGTAAACAATTATATCAAAATGTTCAGAAAGGAAAGGAGTTTAACATCTAAAAAGATTAAAATTTCGAAAATTTTGAAGTTTTAAGAGTCACGAGACTCCTTAATACAAAATAGTCAACAGTCATAAACATCAGAGTAAAGTCTAGTTTTATTGAAATATCGAGTTATATTGAGTAACAAGAAATATATACCTTAGATAAAGTACATAAAAATTCCGAACTTTGTGCGAATATATAAACCACTAATCTGAGTCGAATTAAACATTTTCAGTACAAAGATATCCTAAATCGCGTACCAGACTACGCTTACCTCTATTTCATTGAATCAAAACTCAATCATATTAACAGACTGCAAGCAAAAAAACTTCTATTTTCACCCGGTGAAATTGCATAAATTTTAGAGGATGGAAGAGACTTTGCTGTAGAACTTCTTTCTCTGTCTTTAACTTGATAGTTAATTCGCTGGTGTAAAACTTTTGTCGATGTTTTAGTTTAAATTACTTCGGAAATACAGAATTTAAAACCAAGAATAAAAATTCGAATTCCTCTTTGAAATGTTTTTGCAATTTTAATTGTTCTGAACTAGAAATACAAATGTGAAGACAAAGACATGCAATAAAATGACGAGTGTTGCTTGTAACAAGTTTTCTTTTTTTCCACGTGGTAAAATTACGAGCTGAAATCCCCAAATTCTTTTTTTTTTGTACTATCAACAAAATATGTAGAGTTCCTAATTAAAAGTAAATTTAATCACAATTTCATACAAATCATTAACATATTTTTGATTAGCAAAACGCATGATTCATAAAATGAAGCATGATTTCTCTTTTCAGAGAAAAGATATTGCTTTCATAGATAAATCTACACCATTAAATCGTACTGGAAAGTGTTAAAGTGTGTGGTGAACAAACGCATGATTATAACCCTTGCAATAAAATGCCGACTGTAGAGCTCATCCCGAGTTTTTGATTCCACATGGTAACATGACGAGCTTCATCAAGAATAAAACTACTTATTTTTTTGCACTACCAGCAAAATATGTGCAGTTCCTTATTAAAAGTAAATTTAAATGCAATTTCATACAAATCATTAACATATTTTCGATTAGCGAAATACAGTGCTTTCATAGATAAATCTTCATCATTAAATCTTATTGGAAAGTGTTAAAGTGTGTGGTGAACATGATTATAACCCTTGCAATAAAATGCCGAGTGTAGAGCACGTCGCGAGTTTTTGCTTCCATATGGCAACATGGCGAGCTACATCCGAATAAAACTACTTATTTTTTTTGCACTAGCAGCAAAATATGTACAGTTTCTTTTTAAAAGTAAATTTAATTATAATTTCATAGTAATCATTAAAATATTTTTGATTAGCAAAATACAAGATTCATAAAATGAAGCATGTTTGTTTTTTGGTTTTATCAATGAAAAAAAAATGCCTTCATGAATACATTTTTACCAACATGTATAATAATCACTTATAAACAGATTAAGCTAAATAATTCTATAAAAAGTGATAAATATCTTTATTTAGATTGACCTTTGATTGATAGTTTTATCAATGAAAAAAAAATGCCTTCATGAATACATTTTTACCAACATGTATAATAATCACTTATAAACAGATTAAGCTAAATAATTCTATAAAAAGTGATAAATATCTTTATTTAGATTGACGAACGTTTCCAATACCGATTCCTTACAGATTCCTCAATAGCTTTCACCAAAGAAGATGGAACAATGCAGCATTATATAGGTATGACAAGCAGGAAACTTAAAACTAGAATCAAAGAACATATTGCAGACATCAAATACAACAGGAGAACCACAGCTTTGGCCAGATTATGCAGCAAAGAACCTTTACAGGTCGATTTTAAAAATAGCAGAATAATTTTATCCATAAAGATTTTATTTACCATCCATTATCCGGGAACCAATAGAGATATTTTTACGCAACGATAATATTTCCAGTTACTCAGTGTCCCTTGATTTACCTGAATGTTATGCAATTTTAGTAATAATAGTAAACATTAATACACGATCACAAATATCCAATTTAATTTTATTTTATGTTTGTACTGATTTTCATTATGCATGATGTCTCGTGATATTGTTTACCACGTTATTATTATTTTTTAATTTCGTGAAAATATTTCTATCATGAATGATTTTGAAAATGTCGCCGTTTGTGCGATGGAACGTTCGTCAATCTAAATAAAGATATTTTATAACTTTTTATAGCATTATTTAGCATAATACATTTTCACCTTTAAATCTTACTGAGAAGTGTTCTATTTAAGTGACAAGTTCTATTTAAATATAGGATGCTATACATTCCAAGAACGCATATTATAAAACAGAGGAACCTTATGCAAAATACATTAAAATTCAGAACTCTGTGCGTTATATATATAAACCTGAAATCTGAAACCCCGAATCAAAATTTTTCAGTAGAAAGATTTACTAAATCACATTCCAGACTGTGCCTTCCTTTATTTTATTGCATCAAAACTCAATCATTTTAACAAACTACAAGTAAAAAAAGCTTCTTTCTTCACTCGGTGAAACGATATAAATTTTAGCGAGTGGGAAAGACTTCACGGAGACGTTTTAGGAAGTGTGATACGAAAAAAAGAACTTAAGTTATTTTAAGATGGAAAAAGGGAAATAGAGCTCTAACCTTATTTTAAAGGCTGATATAAATAAATCTTTTTCACAAAGATGAGACTGTATAATTTATTTGAATCGGAAATTCCTTTTTTCTATTAAATGTAAGAATGAAGAAATAGCTACATTTATTTCAATCTTTTCAGAATGTGTGAATTTCAAAGAATATGAAAAGCTCTTTTCCTATACAACATTCAATGTTTATTTATTATGCTAAAAAAATCCTTTAAGTTTTGTTTAGCTTACAAGGATTCAGGCCCGTGATAAAATATATATAAATACAGAGGGTTTTTACACATATTGGGAACGATTTTGATATTAAATTAAAATCAACGAAAAACAACAGGGGAGAAAAATCTGGCTACATGTAATAACGTGATAACTGAAATATCGGCTGCAAAGAAAAAATATCGTCTGCTACTGAAATGGTTCGCGAAAGAAGAGAGTGGCTTGAAGGTTATATACTTGCTTTTTCCGAAGAGAATTGTTATGAAAATCGGTATGAAAATCCTTTAGCAGGCAAAAATTTAAAAAAAAATGTCGCAATTGATGAAGCGTGCATTTATCAAAATGACTGTAACAAAAGAAAAAGATCTATTTATTACCCGAGAAGAGACCAGAAAGACTTACAACTTTGGTTCAAACACTGCAATGAAAGTTTCTCTAAAGGATTTATGGTGATTGCTGCAATCTCTTATAACGGAAAATTAAAGATCAGAAAAGTTGAAAAAAATGCCCAAATTAACTCTACTATGAACTTTAAAAATTCCCTGTTTTACTTAAAAGGTGAGTAGAAATAATCGAAGATATGTTATAAATAAAAAATATACATTTTATTTAAAAATTCTTAGTACTTTCAAACTTTTCCAAGCTCTTCATCAGAGAATATTTTAATAAATAATTGCTGTTTTATTTATTAACACAAATACGTCACTTCGTTTTGGAAAATGAGACAGCCAATAATTATTATTCTATTATTTTTAGTGACCTTTTAAGTAAAACTGTGATCTTTTTAAAGTTCATAAAATAGATTTTATGTTTGAATTAAGGTGAAATATTGCGTTTCGTCTTATGACATTACTTATTAACTCTCCTTATTATCAAAACAATATTCTAAGTAATTCTAAAACTTTATCCTACGAATGTTAACATTTTTGAGTTCCACCAGGATAAATCGAGCAGCCATACATCCAAAAGTACAGTCGCATTTCTCGAAAAAATTGACAAGAGAAACTGGAATGAAGTGTGTACCATTTGATTGCCTAAGAGGGACAGCTCAGACAAGGAAACCAAGTCTGTAGAGCATAGTGTTCCTCCCGGTCGCGTTTATTAAGGTCTAAAAAAATTACAGTTTTCAGCCAGAGCTGAAGCCGCCAGAATCACGACAGTGGGTGGTATGTATGTTACATTATTAGATCTAATTCCGCGATTTCCTTATCTTATTCTAAATTACTACTTTATATTCACTAAATCTTTATTATTAAATAATCTCCATCGTTAACTCTGTTAAATTTCCTTTCATTTAATGTCTCACTTGTCTTAATCGTTTAAATATTACGCTTTTAGTATTCTTAAATTAAATGTTCCATTCCCGCGCTTTTTTCTTTCGAGAATATTCTTTTAGCTTCCATTTTTACTTTCCCGCGCATTTCTGAGATTATCCTTTTTCCCTTCAAATTCATTCGCGTGCTCTATCCGCACTCTTTATATCACATGACATTCTTAATTATTCATTGGTTGAGAGCGCGACCTATGTCATATTTGTATTCTTACACGTGAGGAACAAAAAGTTGATACTCGCTGTGTTTTAGCAGATTTTGAAAGATTTGAGTCGATTTTCCAGTTTACATCCATCTCGTGGTCACCGTCCATTTATTCGATATCTGGAACTTTGTTTAAACCTAATTACTACTACAGAGAGATGGCTAATTATCTTGGTAGAAACTGCACCTTTTGCAAGATGTTCTAATAAAGTGCTTAGCTGATATTATGAGTTGTTTCAATTTCTTCTGGGGAAACTTCAGGGAACGTTGTATTCCATTGTTTTCACTCGACAACTGCATTTCAACAATTTGTTCTACTAATATAACAGATTCGAATTATCTGTTCTGACCACTTCTTTTACGCCATTATCGCTGGATGTGATCCACAACTACTATCGTGACAGCCATACGGCATTTTCAACGATAAAGTCAATCCAATGTTGCTAGAATGCAACATGTATCTCGTAATCTCGTGTCTGGACCGCATCTGTCAGGTAAAGAAAAAAAAAACCCTAACGCGACAGAGGGCAGGTAACAGAAGAAAGGCGAAAAAAATTACAAAACAAGATTCGTTCCGCCGGGGAACAGATCCCCTACGCGACAAGAGGCGGATGAATGTGCGACAAAATTACCTGGCGACAAGGGGCAGCAGAAACTGTTGCATGCCCAGGCTACGTAATTAGTATTGAAATTTCAAAAAGGTGTTTATGGAAGTGCTATAGTTTGTTTAGTAGGATGGTGCGTGTAAGTATATTTTGGAGCTAGCCTTCTGGTGGAGATGCCGGGCGTTTTAACTGCCAGCGTCATGTGAGTTCACAGTGGAAGTAGGCATGGCTTGCAGTGCCCACCTCACCGCACTCACACAGGTTGGAAGAGGCGCACTCAAATCTCTCTAGGTAGACGTTGAAGGGGCCATGGCCCGTCAGAAAGCTGTTCGTGTACGGCGTGAGGTTGTAAAGTTGGAAAGAAACTTTAGGAATGAGATTGTGTGTGTGCCTGCCCTTTGTCGACGTGTCTCAGCACTCCTGCCATGAAGAACCAAGTCTCCAGATGTTTCACCAATGGATTACTGTGCTTTTGGACTATTAAAAAACAAGCTCTTGCAAAACGCCGACCAACAATGTTGAGTGGACTCTTAAATTATGCGGTGGAGGAATGGAACAAAATTCCCCTTCCAGTTTTGCAAAAATCCTTACTATCATGGAAATCCCGCTACAATATGATGGTCCGCAACAAAGGCTTCCAGATAATTGTGTTAATTTATGTACTTTATTTTTGTTGTCAAAATCTGCAAACACCCTCTGTAAATATACTAATAAATCTTCAGATATCCTCAAATATAATTTTGAAACACATTTTAATTTTCATCTCACTTTAAAAAACCTTAAACATCCGGAAATCCATAATTTTATAATGTTAACTCGTGTTGCTAAGCATATAAAATTTCCCGAAATCACAGTGAATGAATCATTTAAATTAATTTTTCTGACACGTTATGAAATTAGAGTTGCTAGGCAACTAGTAAAGTAAAAAAAAAATAATTACTTTTGGCAAAAAAAATGTAAAATTGAAACGTTAAAATGTTTTATATTTTTTGAACAGATGCACAAAATTCCATCTAAAAATACATAGATAATTTAGAATATCATACATATGTATTGACAAAATTTCAAACTAATCGAGTAATTTTAGATCTTAATTGAGATATCAGAGCATTCAAAATTTAATATTTAGCTTAACTTTCCAAATGCACTATTTTCTTTTAAGTTAATGGTAAAATAATTTATAAATCATCTGATTTCCCGTACAAACGCGTTATGACAGAAAATAAAATGTTCTATATTCTTTTGACCGAATGAAACAAATTCAACTAAAAACTAAATACCTAATTTCGGGTACCTCACCAGCATACCACCTAATAATACACTGAATAGATGTTTTTTAAGGCAGTTAATACGGCACATAGAGATGCAATCTAATTATTAAATCTAAAATTCAGGCGAGTAGTAATTTTTCCATCGGAGCGAAAATGTTTCCAGCTGCTTCTCGAAACCAGAACCTTTGTCTCCAATTGCCGTTGACCTTCCAATTGAGCTATCTGGACGACATCCTAGAAAATTCAATATTCGCTCAAAACAACCATTTGCTCATGATATGTCGGCATTTGAAACAGCTCGACAGAATAAACCTGACGTAAATAAACTCCAATAAATTATTAATGAAGTAATTACGCTTTAACCCTTAAGTGCCTGATTTTTCAAAAATAATTGTAATAATGTTTTTCGGCTTTCATTTTTTAAATAAATCACGGGAAAAATACTTTAAAAAATCATATTTTTTTAAGTATGGTTTACGGCTAAAAAACAGTTTGTTAATAATCGACAATACTGGTCTTTAATTGAAAAAATAATTTTCCGTGATAAAATTCTATATTAAACACACAAGAATTTTATGAACTATAATAAAAAATAAATTTTACTTGCTCACTGCAGAAAAAAATTGGGTATTTCGCAAGCTTCCAAACAAAACTAAAAGAACATGTAGCAACAATTAAAAAAATAAATCTATCTTTATTCTTAAACAACACAAGTGTTGCCATCTACATGTTGAAAATTGATTTAATAATATTTTCAGAATGTATTTTATTGGCAACATTAGGCATTATAGCTTCAATATTATTCTAATAGTATTTTAGAAGACTAAATTGGGTATGTTGCCGAAAATCAGCACCCGGCATTTAAGGGTTACTTACTTTTACACAATAAACAGATTTTTAAATAATTCACAGTAGTAGTAATATTTCTATCTGAGCGAAAATTTCAGGGACTTGAAACCAGAAAGTTTGGTTTCAATTGTCTATGCTCTTATAATTGATCTAGACGACATCCCAGATAATACAATGTTCGCTCAGAACAACCATTTGGTAATGACATCTGCTCTGTTATTTGAAACAGCTCCACAGTATAAACTACTACCTGTGGTTTATTCTGTCGAGCTGTTTCAAATCATCGAGTCCGGCAACCCGATATAACCTCAACCCAACCGGAACCTCGGTTTGGGTTGGGTTTACACTAAGTTTCTTGTTGCTGGTCGGATTTGAGTTTGTTTAACTTTAAAAAATTAGGGTTCCGTGCGGGTTCGTGCCGAGTTTTGATTCTTTCGAGTCGGATTCGGATTCAACCAGTTTTTCAAAAAGAAAGGTCCCAAATTTTAAGTTCAAAAAACTGTGTACATGAATATGTGTATATGCGTTCATTAAAAAAAATTAAAGTTGATTTAGAGATATAATTTTAGAATATTTTTCTATAATTCTATTAAAGTATGTATGGATTTTTTTAATTTACTTCGGGTTCGGGTTGTATTTTGGTTTGAAACCAAAATCAAATTTTTCCGTTTGTGTCCGAGTACAACGAAACTTTGAAGGACTCTAAGTGTTAGTATAATGTATGTTTGCTTTGAAGAAGCAGTAGTTTCATTTTTATCTTGGTATAGAATGAAACATGTCCATGTTTTTAGGGAAAAAACACCTCAAAAGAAATTTTATTTTTCTTATTATGATATCACCCTTCTTTTAAATTAGTTCTAATTTTCCAAAGAATTTCATCATCCTGATTTTGCGATGAACTACATCTTTCTTTAACCCATTTATGCCTAGCGTCCCATTTTTGGGACGTTAAGAATTTTAACAACTGTTTATAACTTTTTTCTTCTTTACAGTAAAAAAATGTATGAAGTAATTGTCTATAAATGGCTTTATCTATTACCGAGAGATGACAACATAAGATTGATATTTATTTGCTTAAATGAAGGACTTTTTTCGGTGTTTGTAGGTTTTTTCATTTTTCAAGATAGCGAAATGAAAAAGTAAGTTTATTTGTATTTTTTGTATCAAGGATCCAAATAAATACGTCATAATCTTAGCTTGTAGACTTCTTTGAAATACGTGTTTTTTAAACCGCGAAATTATATGTTCAAGCCTGATTTTTAGGCAAGTTTATAACGTGCAAAATATAGGGCGCTAGGCGCAAATGGGTACATATTTCTATTAGCCAGTTAAGAGACAGTTATTTATATAAAGTCCTTTTCAAGATGATTTTGAAATAAATTGTTTTCTAGCCTCAAATAGGATTATTATTAATTTATTATTAATAATACTTATAATGTTATTAGTCTCTGTAAAGAAATAAATATATTTTTTAATAGTTCATAAAAATATTAATTATACTTTATAACATACAATTTAAAATAAATTTAGACAAAACATATAATTATGCATTTTTCCACATATGGATATTGCCATATTTAGTACGTTTACATTTTATCAAATGTATATAAAAATATTTTAACGTAATTTCTTTATTATTTTTCCAGTTCATTTTGCAACATTTTAAAGTGATATCACCAGCAAATTTGTATAAAAAAAAATTCAGACATAAATGGGTTAAGCTGCAACTGAAATTTTCAATATTAACATCTTCTATTATGTCTTGTTTGAACAACTGAAATTTCTCAATTTTGTCATTACTATCTTATTCTTATCATTATTTATCTTACGGTGCAAAATATAAAAACTATTTGTGAGTTTTGCAACTACACACAATTATTAAATGTAATTTTCACCTGTTAAAGCGTAAACAGCCATATTCATACACGTGACACTTATGTAAAAAATAACAAAACACATTACTGAAAAATTCATTTTTCATTCTGCATATTCCTATGTTTGTTTAGAAAATGAAGAAAAACAAAAATAACAAAGATGTGAAAAATGAATTTTGAACAGGTTTTGGAAAGTGTAGAAACACAATCCTAAAAACACCCAAGTTCGTTTAAAATATTTCACTCTATTATCTTTTCATTCCTTTTTCCCTTTCTTTTTTTTTTTAAACATTGAATGTATTTCATATTAGTTTGCATCAATTTCTCGCAGACATCATTAAAATTCGTTTCTGGAGAGTTACAAAAGATATAAAGAATATATTTTTTCTTCTTTCATATTCAAATTTCAATATGGAATTGCATCATATGCATTTGAATACGGTCGGACTTTTGAGAATATTTCTATTTTTCTGAATGATTGGAAATGAGTTTTGCAACAATTGAATTTTTATTTGTCATTCGTGTTTATTTTATGCTTTTTAAAAATTTTCTGGGAAATCTCTCAGGATCTACCTATGAGTATTCCTTATTTTAATATTTTATTAGCACTGGTAAAAAAAATTAAAGGTACATTTTACTGGTAAAATATGATTGTTGAACAAGAAACAATTACTTTTGAATATCTCTATATATTTTTTCCTTTAACCGTTGTCAAGCGACTATATAGCGTATAGAAAAAAAATCATTAAAATAATACTAATTACAAAAGGGTATATAGGAAGTCTGGATTTTCGAAATACAATTTTAATTAAACTTCCATAATTGGGCTTTTATCTTAGGTTTCAGCGGTGATAATACTCTTATGTTATTAAAACGTTGCCACAAAAAAAACACTTTATAGCGCCCCAAAACACTTCGCTAAAATAATTAACTGGCAGTTGATAAAGGATGATTACCCAATAAGCTTAAAAGGTGCCCTATAAGTCTATTTTGGGGTGATTTAATTAAGCTATTGCTATCTAAATCTATTAGCATACATTTAGGTAAGATCTTACTTTTATATACGAGAGCAAGTCAGGAAGTAGGTCACAAAAACCAATAAAAAAGAGAAATACCAAGATATATAGTTAAAAGGCGTGTTGATTTCTTTATATAATCGTCATTTACATTGATACATTTGTCCCATCTCTTTATGAGTTTTTTAATACCTGCTGCACAAAAGTCTTTGGACTGCACTCTCAACCATTTGTGCACCTCGCATTCAACATCTGCATGAGTCGGCTTTACGCTAAACCATGTGAACACCCAGTTGCAGTTGTTAATGCTGACTATTGTTGTTCGCCTCTCTGCTCTAATGGCCGTATCAGACGTAGAACGATAAACAACAAACATTCCTAACATTTTACGAAACATGTTCATCCAGCTTGCTGTATGTTCGATAAGCAGGTTCTTCAAACGTTTTATAGGGTTATAGCGTTAACGTCTATTATGTGTTGATCTGGAAGGGTTACCTGATACGTTTGCATATCTTCCTGCTAAACATTCATATAAATCCTAGTTTAGTTTCTATTGGCTAAGTTGATCCGCCGCGCCGCTGAGTGAATATCCAACTTTTCCCGTGCGATGCCGGAAAAGTTCGGCGAGCAAGGATAGCCAGCAAAATTCTCTCCTTCATCAAGGTCAGGCAACTTTTGCTGACTAAAATGTTCTGTTGGGGGAAATGTTCTGCGAACGACTGTCGTCTGATACAGCTTTAGCCATTTCCTCAACCTTCCGCACTGTTTCTTCTGTCGCAATCTCAACAGGATGACCTCTTCGCTCTTCGTCAACAACTTTTGAACGCATATTGTACAACTGTTGTCTCATAAATTCGAAATTGACATCTTGCAGTTGAACAGTGCTGTCACCTATTGGCATATTTGGAAACAATTTGCTACTAACTTTCGACCTCTAACATCAGTTTGTGACCTTCTTACTGACTTTCCCTCGTATTATAGAACTGCCAAGAAAACTGTATTTTCCAAACGAAAATTTCAAAAACATTAGGGTTCAAAATTAGAAATTATTCTGGTAAATTCAGTTTTTATTTTCATAATCGCCTGATTCAGTTTCTCTATCAGATGCACATGTTTCGTTGTTGATAGGCAAATAAGTATTGCTTGCTATTAAGATATTAGAATAACATAAAATCACTGTCAAAACTTATGCTTATCAAAATAAAAATAGAATCACAGTTTGAAAGAGAATTCAAGATATACTACAGTACATGACCTGATATCCCACCAGGTAACAGGTGATGATAACAGGACCTGATATCCCACATGAAAAAAAATAATAATAAACGCGTGTGGAACATAGACCCTCCTGATCAACTGATCCCATTTTTATGGGGCAACTGGACCCGTGAGGAAAGAAAAATGAAATATGCATATTTTTATATTTTTAAATATTAAAATGTAATTTTGAGCCTTTCTGTCTGATAGAGGGAACCTAACTGAACACATTTACAGAAGTTCAGACTTTAATTCAAATGAACATTAGCTTTTTGAAGCTGAATTGTCAGAAGCTCCAGAGTCACATTGTAAAATCATCGCCCAGTTGCCCCAACTAACCTTAATGGGAAAATTTAGTTTAGCAAGAAAACGCATAACAGGTTGAAATTTCTCTTTCAGCAGTTTATACTAATAGATAGAAACATACTTGAATACTTTTGTACAGCTTTGTAGTTTACCTAGTACCTTCATTACACGCCACTATTTAGTTAAAATTTAATTCAAACTAAAACACTCTTAAAACTACTGAAATCCCAATTCCAGAAATTATGATCCATAGTCGGCTATATATCCAATTCTTTTCGTGACTCTGTATATCATATTACGTTACATTCTACAAACATTTCTTTGTAAACTAAATGCAGTTCAGCTTAAAAATGCATAACTCATTTAAAAACCCTCTTTAAGAAATTTACACTCATGCTCAGTATCCCTTACGAATTCTTTTGTGCAGCCCTGTATGTGAACTATAGCATTTATGCACGATATATAGTATGCATAAATATAGTGAAACATAAAAGAGCGTATCATAATTAAAAATGCATTTCCAGCAATCATCGCTAATATACAGTACTTCGGATACAATATACTATCTGAAATCTTTTGTGTGACCCTGTAAATGCCATGCACTTCGTATTATAGATGAAATAACTTATAGTAAACCTCAGTGATGTATATCTATTTCATTATATATGAAATAGTTTAACATAATTAAAATAAGCCGCAATCAATTCCCCTCCATATCATTATGTAACGGAATTCTTTTGTGCGGCCCTATAAACGAATAATAACTATTCTTTGCACCGCTTATTCTGCTGAATGCATATTTTAGTGCACTTTATAAATGCATATCAATTTATAAATTTTATCCTGTTCGAAAAGATGTAACATCATTAAAAATCATTTGAAACGATTTTTTCACATTGGCCGTAATGTAACGGAATATTTTTTACTGTCCCTGTAAATGAACTAAATCATGCTACAAACTTCATATGAAATATGGATCTTGCTATGGTAAGCGTAAATAACATCCGAAAGTTTCAGGGCATTCCACGAGAGTTAGAGCGCGGACAGACGGACAGGCCGCCAGACAAACCGAAGTCATAAACACTTTCCAACAAAGTTGAAAAGTGTTAAAAAGAAATAAAACATTAAAACAAATATTTTAATATGTTCTAAAAGCATTCAATGGGGAATTTTACGTGATTTTTAAAGAATATCTTTAAAACGTCACATTTGAAACGACTTTCTTTTAGCTTTTAAAAGAAACTTTATTATAAAAGTGCGAGAGGCATCGACATTTTTTACTTAATATTTTTATATTTGCTGATTTTCAAATGTGTGATAGATCTTAATAAATCACAAAAATAGCCGTCAGTAGTCACGACAGAGATAAATGTGGCCTCGGGAACCTAAAAATCCCCCAGACAAAGGGGAATGAATAGCAACCGCAATACAGAAAGTCCCAATGGTCGTAATAATATCATCTTGTCTTCAATAATTGTGTAATCCTTTAAAAATAGAACAAATTAGCTTGTTTTTTGCTCAATAGAGCCTGGGGATGTGGAGGAGGGCTGACGCACGCAGCTGATATGGGCAGAGCCCACTAGTATTTAAAAATATATATATATATCTTTAAACAAATAAATTGTTTATTTTAGGGTAGGGGATATTATTAACCATTTGGAAAAATGGTTATTGTCCTCGGTCAGGATAGGAAATCAAAAACATATTTGAAACGTTTTATTAGTTGAATCCCGCATTTTATTCGTTTTCTGATTGGTCTTTACATTAATCTGTATTTCCCTTTACTTTCAACAAGGATGGATACCTTCTGTTGCCACTATGACAAAAAAAGTAATAAAAACTACAAAAAAATTTAATAACTCAGAAACAAATTGAGATACAGCTTTCAAACAAATTGCATTTAAAAGTACATTGTTTTCTCTATACGACGGTGTAAAAAGTAATATTGTGGGATGTTTAGAAGTTTTAAAATGAAATTTCATTTAAAATTGGTCCAGGAATATTAATGTTTAAGCCATGGCGTACGTAATGTATGACCAGCTCCGTAGAAGTTAAAAAACTTACAGTAACGAAAATTGTAAAACTGAAATTTCTTTTAAAATTTGTTCATAATGGATCCAGGAATGTTAATGTTTAATCCACGGCATACGTAATATATGATAAACTCCGTGCGATTTTTTATGTCTTAAATTTTAGTCTTTGAAAAAATCATTTTCCAAATGGTCGTTGTAATTTGTTAAATTGCCTTTTTTTAAATTGGTATACAGTAAAAATATGACTTTCGACTCTGACGTTGAGGCCCCTGTTCAACTAGTTTATCTTTATAATACTAAATAACAGGAGAAAATATATCATAATAGTGAGAAATGAATTTCCAACATATTTATAAAAACACAGAAACACAATTTTAAAAACTCTCAGA
Source organism: Maratus speciosus (assembly GCA_963932465.1). Lineage (NCBI taxonomy): Eukaryota > Metazoa > Arthropoda > Arachnida > Araneae > Salticidae > Maratus > Maratus speciosus. Next base: position 441,664,526 of record OZ010793.1, read on the forward strand.
TCCATTTTAAATGTTTGAATCTATTATTGCTTCCTCGGATTTTTTTCCTTTAAGTTTTTTGTAACATTGAATATATTTCATGTTATTTTGCAGCAATTTCCCGGAGGTCATTAAAATTCGTTTCTGAAGTTACACAAGATTTAAAGAATATATTTTCTCTTCTTTCATATTCAAATTTCGATTCGAAATTGCAGCATATGCATTTGAATATGACAGGATTTTTGAAAATAACAGTTTTGAAAATAAAGTTTTTGTGTGTAACTCGAAGTGCATTTTGCAACAAATGATTTTTTGTATGTAATTCGTGCTTATTTTTATGGGGTTTTTTTTTTTAATAATTTTCCAATAAATCACTCAGGATCTATTTCCAAGTTGACTTTATTTTGTTTTGTTTTATGAGGGAGTATAACGGAATAGAATACACATGTAAACCAAAACAATTTTTTTTAACTACGCAGAATAACGTTTTATCATCATACTGCATATGATAAACAGTTATTATATTGAAAAATTTCAACCAATTGGCCCGAGAATATATAAGTAATAGATTAAAATTGCGAATCCTCGCATTCAAAAATCTATGTTCATTTAAAAAATATATAGAATTATTAAATATGCATATTTACGTTCATTTGGAATTGATTTGGATAGAGTGAAATGTGTCCGCTTTTAGGTGCCTTCGTAATTATATAAATACGTAACACCTATAGTCGTCGTCTGGTCCGTCCGTCTGTATGCCTGTCCACATATAACAGCGCAAGAAACACCCAGCCAAATGAATTGAAATTTAATATGTATAATCGATGCAGAATTTTATCGAGTCATCTCAAATTTTATGAAAATCGAATCAAAACTTAAAAAGATATTATTAACACGTTCACGCCGGCGCCTATATTCATGTTTTTCGCTATGCGGCGGCACTCGAATTCATACTTTGCTTCATCTGGCGGCGCAGCACTTTCGCTTATTCAGACACTGCAAGTAATGACACGCCCCTCTAATATATATTAAATTGAACTGGAATATAACGAGCAGAGTTGATTGTGAAAGTCTGAAAGTTCGCATGGAGTAAGGAAATTACTTAGAAACATGATTTTATTGACTGCATATGTACGAATTTCATATAAAATGTCTTAAAATCTGAAGAAATATGGACAACATGATATAAATGCATTTTCTGTAAGATAGAAGCCACGCCCTTAGCCAATGATATCTTTTGAATCAAAACGAGAATTCTCGTTTTCAGTCGTGAATGTGTAAGGTTTATAATATTGATTTGTTTTTACTACTGAGGATATTCAAGTGAGACCCACATGTAGTGCACACCGTCTATGGCATATACTCGAGTGTGATCCACTTGTAGTGCACGCCTTCTATTTAACAATGGAGTGTGACCCACCGGTGAGGCACGCCGCCCGATGCGACAGTCAAGTATGACCCACCGGTGATGCACGCCGCCCGATGGGGCAGTCAGAGGTGACCCACCGGTGATGCACCCCGTCGTGAACGTGTTAAAAGATTTCTTCATGCTATTAAGTCCTATCATACGTAATTAATAATATCCCATGATAGGTAATGATTCTAGGTTACCAACGTGATTATGTCTTATTTAAGATGGAGTCATATTATTTTCGTATTTCTGAATTAATGTAATGAAGCAATTATTTAATGTGATAATTAATTTCGTAATAAATTTTGCATTCATGCATTTTTGCATAAGAGTGCAACAGCTATTGCACCAAGATCTGAATATTTATAAAACTAGTTATAGTACAAATGCATCTCATTTGACACATTTGACGTACACTTTCCGACTAGTTTAATTGATATAATGTTAGATAAAATTATTACTTTATTAACATTTTGAACTTTTTAATACTAACTGCAATCAGGTTTCCACGCTATTTCTTCATTTCGATATTTTTAAACAAATACATGGTTTCTAAGTGTAAATCAAAAGCCATTTTTCTTATCAACAGTTTGTATTACTTACAAAACAGCAATTTTTCGATTTTATAGTAAAAAAAAACATTCAAAACTTACTGTACACTGTTCATATACACTCTTTTAATGTTTGAGATTTCATACTGATCAATCTTACTGATAAACCACCTGCCCCTGAATACGATAAGTCAGGGAATGCGGCCACCCTTTGAGCACTGATAGATTATAGTCAATAGATAAACATATGAAAAGAATAAAGTGCAATATGCAATGGGGGGGGGGGTAAAAACAATCCCCAAAGTTCACCCAATTTTGATGCTTTACTACATAATCAGATAAATTACGCTCGTTTCTGAGAGACTGGATGGTACAGTTGCCAGAGTGCCAACCTTCAAGCTTTACCCTCTCGGAACACCGTGAGTTCGATACCCCGACAAGCGTTTTTTTTTTCGCTAAGAATTGAGTCTTTTGAAATTCGTTCTTTCATATTTGAAAATTTAGTAATTTCTTCACTGGATATTTTTTTCAAAAAAACTTTTTTCAATAACACATGCTGGACAACTGCACCAAAATATGTAATAAATAAAGACACAATCTTGCTTAATGGTACACAAAACTCGAACTTTAATAAGCTAAAAGTTAACTTCTAAGTTTCGAGCTGTTTCTACAGCCGTCTTCAGGAAAATATGATGGTAAAAAAGCTTAAAGTTCAGAGACGAAAGCTTCCTGTGCAAGAGATAATAAGTCGAAACTTGATCAATGATTTGAATACAAAAATGTAGTGTTGCCATCTAGTGAAAAGAAATAATTATTAATGAACTGAGAACAAATGAATATAAAAGGTCGATTTAAGAAACCACGAGTGCCGCCATCTACACATGAGGGACAATACCACGTTCAACTTAGTTTTCATTCAAGTTTTTGCAACGTAATACAAGTTTAAGCTGAAATGTCGTAATTAGATGTAGAATTAGGACTTTATGATATTATGCCAGATTTTTGGGACATTATAGGATAAATTATCGTTACAAGGTTTATCTTCACGTGCAATGATTTCAACTGATTCTCAAATTTCACTTTCAAAGGGGTTATTGCACGAAACTATAATTTTTGCTCCAGCAAAGTTAATGTGGCAGACTTCATTAGCTAAGTAGAACATAGAAAGAGCTGTATTCTGTTTACGATGTTTAATGTCTCTGCGATGCTCCATAATCCTTATTGATAACTTTCGTTTTGTCATGCCGATGTAGACTTTTTCAACATTATTAGATAAAATGATAGGGATTTAATATATACCAGATTTTTGATCTATTGGGATAAAACTTTTTTCATTTTAATTAAGACACTACACTAAATAACTGCGTCTAATCTCCGAAAAGCTTTAAAAACAAAATGCTGTGTTCATTCGGTCTGCAGCAGATGGCTGCTAACAAGAGTAAAGTTTTTAAACCCACCCTGTTTGTTTTCAGTATAGTACATATTTTGCTTAAAAACCACCTGGAACTCTACGTAATTAATAAATGGGAATTACACCGGAAGGACTTTTAATTGCCTAAAACAGTTATTCTGATTCCAAACCTAAAATCCCGAAATAAAAAATATATATTTTTTTTCAACATAAAAAAAAATCGAAAAATTATAAAACTTTTAAATTGTTAGGTATTAGAAAAGATTAAAATACTATATTTAAAATTTTTTTTAGCGCATTTTACTTGACGACTGAGAATGATAGAAGTTTATTCGCATAAAATCAATAAATAAATCTGAATAAAATAAAAATTTTGTTGTCTGAAGGTTCTTTTAAACTTTTCATTGGATCCGTAAAACTGCCATAAATTGCAATCTCTCTGTAAATAAATAAATATATATGTGTGCGCGCAGAAGCATGTTTATATTTAGCTTAAATTTAAATAATTATATACATATATTTACTTCCAGTTATAAAATAATTAATCATTATTATGGCTGCGACAGAAAAAAAAAGAAGAAGAAGAAAAGAGAAAGAAAAAAGAAGATTTGTCGAGGTATCGAACCCACAAGGTTCCCAGAGAGAAAAAGTTAGAAGTCTGGCGCTCTGCCAACTGCACCATCCAATCACACAAAAATGGGTGTAATTTATCCAGTTATACGCTAAAGCGTCAAAATTGGGTAAACTTGGGGCTTGTTTTTTAATGGCCCCTGCATATTGCACATTATCACTTTAATATGTTAATCTATTGACTATACATACTACTCACTACTCTTGACTATACATACACTCTATCAATATAGAATAGGTCGTCGAATTCTTTGTACCCGAACTTGGAACCTTTTCTTGTAAGCCAAAGCGCTTACATAAAAATGGCGACTATCATAGGTGGATTTTGATTAGCGTTTGTACGATCCCTTGAATTTAAATACCAGCATTTTCTAAAAAAAATTCTTATCTTTATTTTTTTTTTTTATTAAATTAGGCGACAAATACTTTTAGAAAATACTAGTATGAAAATTTAAGGGAGCGTATAAACACTGAAAGAGACCCGCCTATGACAGCCGCAATTTTTGTATGAGCGCGTAGGCTTGTTATTGAGGGTGCGGTGAACAAACTCATACATTTGCGCTGAACTATAAAAATGAAAAAAAAAATTATATTAGATTTTTTTTCGTTTATGTACATTAGTTTGTTGTGGTTTAGAATATGAAATAACACAAAAATAATAGTATGGTGAAAGACAAATTTCGATCAAGATTAGAAAAAATGTAAAACACGTTTCTTAAAAACTCAGTTTCGTTTAAAATATTTCACTTTATTATCGTTCCACTTCTTTTTCTTTCGTATTTTCGAAACACTGAATATATTTCATGTTATTTCGCAACAATTTTTCCCAGAGATCATTAAAATTCGTTTCTGAGGTTACAAAGATTGAAAGAATTTATTTTCCTTCCTTTCATATTCAAATTTCTTTATGAAATTGCAACATGCGCATTTAAATTTGATAATTTTTTTGAAAATATTTGTAGTTTTCTTGTACGTCTGAAAATCTATTTTAAAACAAATGACTTTCTATGTATGATTGGAACTTATTTGATGTTTTTCCCCCTAAGGAAAAACATCGGATCTGACTTTAACCTCTCGAGAACTGGAATTAAAATAATACTATAAATACAGATTCATTGCTTTTGAACAGACAAAATGGTATCATATGGGGAAGTTAGAAACCTTTTTCTGAAATTTATACTTTATGGGACTGGTTAGGTGCACAAATATGGATCTAAAATTATTACCATCCTTGAAATCTATATACTAGGGAAAGTCAATAAGTAGGTCACAAACCGATATGAGAGGTCGGAAATTAGTAGTAAATTGCTTCCGAATATGCCAATAGGTGCAAGCACTGTCCAACTGTAAGATGTCAATTTCGAATTTATGAGACAACAGTTGTGCAAGATGAGCACAGGGGCGTTCAAAAGTTGTTGACGAAGAACGAAGTGGTCGTCCTTTTCAGATTGCGACAGGAGAAACAGTGCGGAAGGTTGAGGAAATTGTTACAGCTGATAGGCGAACAACAATAGACAGCATTAGCAACTGCAGCAGGGTTTTCACAGGGTTAGCCTACAACTGACTGAGCAGACGTTGAATGTGAGGTACACAGATGTGTGAGAGTACAGTCCAAAGACTTTTATGCAGCAGGTATTAGAAAATTCATAAAGAGATGGGACAAATGTATTAATGTAAATGACGATTATATAAAGAAATAAACATGCCTTTTAAGTATGTATCTTGGCTTCCTTTTTATTTTATTGGCTTTCGTGAACTATTTACTGACTTTCCCTCGAATTTGAAAGACAAGGCTTTTTAGTCATCTGACCTGAACTTTCTACTAAACTGATTTTGATAATTATTTTTTAAATGAAAGCTGTTTATTCGAACATGTGCCCGCACTCGCTATCTTTAAAACAATCCCATTTCTAAATTTTAATTTTAATTTTAATTTTAATTTTCCTTTATGAAATTTCTTCACATTGGTGGCGATCGGATTACTTCCATTGTTGAAGAGGGAATCGAAACAATGGGAATCACCACATCATTACGGATGCCATTTTCGTATTACAGTTAAAAATAACTTTTGCAAAACTTTTGCACAGAAAATGACGTCATCATTTAAAACAACGGCTTTTTATTCATAAAGCTGTTACATTTCAATATTTTTTCATTCCGCTGATACTGAGATTAAGACGCTAATCTCAGAGGGCTTCAGTGAGTGAAAATGATGTCATAATAAAAATGAAATAAGTATATTCTTAAAGTTAAAAATGCTATAAAAAGTGATAGAAAATCTTTATTAAGATTGACGATCGTTTCGTTGCACAAACGGCGACATTTTCAAAATCATTCAACGATAGAAAATATTTTCACATAATTTAAAAACAATAAACATAGTAAACAATGTCACGCGACATGATGCATAATGAAAAACATTGTTTTTCATGCATACAATGTTGCAATTGCATAAATGCAATGTTTTTCATTATGCATCATGTCGCGTGACATTGTTTACTATGTTTATTGTTTTTAAATTATGTGAAAATATTTTCTATCGTTGAATGATTTTGAAAATGTCGCCGTTTGTGCAACGAAACGATCGTCAATCTTAATAAAGATTTTTTATCACTTTTTATAGCATTTTTAACTTTATCTATTTATAAGTGATTATTATACATGTGTTTATAAGTATATTCTTGATAAAACTAGATATTTTACTACGAATGCGTCTAAAAGTAACTTTCTAGATTTTGCCAACAATCACATTAGAACCTCAAGTAAAGAGTGCGAATGTTTACATGCAAAATTGTAAATGGCAAACGTGACATATTTATTAACCCTCCATTGGTTGCATCTCTGGAACTCCCGAGTTCGGTCGCAATGCTCCTGACAGGCGCCTGTTAGAAAATTGTCATTAGCAATTAATTCATGCAACTTTAACGCTCTTAAAGTGATCAGTGACATTCATTAGGATGCACAAAGGGAAAATATTTCAAATTTGAATGAACATATCTTTTTTTATTGCACTAAAAGTAAGTAATACAAAAAATACTGAAATTTCAAACCCAACACCAAATTGCCTTCAGTTTTTTTCACACAAACAAACAAACAAAAACATTACAATTATGAACAAAACTGAAAATATAAGTAGAATACAGTCAGTCTTAGTTGTATTCACTATCAAAATATTGAACAGTGAAAGTCCGTTGAACCGTTGAAATGCAGCTTCAACAGATGAAAATTGCATGGGACAGGCAGATCACATGATGACCTTTATAGCATTTCTAGTTCGATATCGTTCTGTGGCCTGTTTCTGCAGTACAGGTGATGCAACTACATCATTTGGATGGGGCGGGGGGGGGGAGGCTTTCTCTCGATCATCAATGGGACGATATCTTTTCAAGTGGACTTGCAGGATACTTGAAATTCCAAATATCGCCAAACTTCTTCGAGATTTAATGGATATATATTAAACCGCCGCAGAATTCGCGGAGCTCCGCGTGTCTGTCCGAGGTTCCTGTCCACATCCCATTAGCCGATACTCTCTAGCGTCTAGCGGAAGCCAGGTTAAAAAGGAAAAAAATATTGAAAATTTGATACCGGACAAATCTAAAAGGGAAATGGATTAAGTTACCGGATGACCGCAACTTTTCTTTTTCTTAAAAGTAAATTTAACTTTTGTGGCTACCAGCCACGTCTAAACATTATTTTTTTAAGGCTCCCTAATGCCCTTGCAACACAATCACCTATCCACTGGATGTAAAGTTGCAACGCAACTAGGTAATCCATTCAGCTGCTCACATTGTTCCATTGTTCGGCTTCTAGCTCATTCATTCGAGCCGCACAATTTCGAAAGAAAAGTCTTTAAACGACGAGTTTTGCTGCAATTACTTTTGATGTGATAACATGGACACTAGCACAACAGATTGTGTAACATAAGGTGGAGATAACAAACAACACATCAGAGTACGAAAAATTGCAGGCTAGGCATAACTAGAAGATACAGAAAAAGAATAATCTGGATAAAAATTCTGACAACGTTTTTGTCATCTCCGAGAGAATTAAACGGTTAAAAGTGAAATGTGTTGGGCACATTGTAAGAAGACAGGATATGAAATGAAGTACAAACACCATATAGTGTTATGTAAAATAACCGGGAAGACGACTTAGGGGGGATGGAGCGACGAAATCAAAAAAATATCTGGAGTAATTGTGCATGGATTTAACATTCAAGGTTATAGTTACTTTTTTTTAATTTTTCAATTATTTTTCCTTGATTTTTTACTAAACAAAAGAGAAAAAGATTGATATTAAATGTAATATCCCATACATCTAAAAATCCATGCACAGTTTTGTGTAGTATAATCTAAGGAGTATGGAAAAAACAATTGAGGCAAAAATATTCATATTTAAAAAAGTAGTAGGGATTTTAAATTTTTTTTTATTTTTTTTAATTTAAATTTTAGTTAAATAGGCTGTTCTACAAGATTTTTTTTTAAATTATATGAAATTATATTTTCTTTATAGTACCTAATATCTGTAGTGACATTATATTTAAGTATATTACAGATTATATTCAAAATCGAAAAAGTAGTTTAAAAGGTACTGTGTACCCTTAAAAAGGTAAATATTTATAGGTATTTTTCTCTTCTACATTAAATGCACTACAAATGTGCGAAAAAATAATCAAAGTTTGGTCTTTTCTAAATTTTAATGTATCTGAATTTCTGTATGTGATTTACAAATAAAATAATTTTTTATTCCATAATACCCGAACTTCATCTTTCTCTCTCTCTCTCTCTCCATATATATATATATAACCATTAAAAAACATTACAAATTTCCAACAAAAGTTGTGAAATTATAAATAAAAAGAAATTTATTCATTGACAATAAAACTGTACCCTTTAACATATTCAACATAGATTTTAAAAACATAGTAATAAAAGAGAAAATGTATAATGGAAATTTGTAAAACCAAGACACATTCCTCATGTCCCAAATGCCTTGAGTACCACAAATAAAGTGTGTGGTTTCATCTTTGTATTAGCCATAAAACAGCGAAAGAATACGAATTTGGGTCTACCACACCCAATAAATAGAAAAATAAAACATTGGACAAACAAATAAGTTTAAAATAAAACAAGATTAAAAAGGATTGAGAAATAACCACATTACTAGTTTGAAAGTCGTTCTAACCGAGAATGATGCAGCAATAAAAACAAGTATAAGAGATTATTTGCACATGTTGTCAAAAAAGTTTTTTAAATGATGATGACCAAGGAGGTAACAATGTACAGTATAGCCATGTACATACCACAATATATGTTACCAGCGCCCTCTATAGATAATTTTAAAAAGAATTCCACCGTGGTATCTAAGGAATCAATGAAGTGTTGCAATCTTTAGAATTTATTAGTAAAATATATTGTTTTAGAATAAAACATTATGTACAATAAAAAATATTTATATCTATTATTGGATTAAGCTTTAAAGCAAATACTGTCTAGAGATGTATAAATGATAATTAAATTATAATTAAAAAAATTTATATATACACATTAATATGAATAAAAAGTTCTTCATGAAATATTTCTTTTCTGGAAATTCGAAAGAAAATCCATTTGCATTAATTGATTTTATTGAGCTATATTAAATTTAAGATTTACGTTCGTTTTTTTGTTTCATATTACAGAGCTCATATTTTAAATTGCCACACATTAAAACACACACATTACCACACATTGCAACACACACATTGAAAATTTACCAATTGGTCTCTTATGTACGATTGATTTAGAAAATCGCAAAAGCATCTACTTTGAAATATATTAATATTATTATTATTGTGTCAATAGCAATTATCTACAGGAAGTTTAAAATTACTTCTGCTATTTTAAAGTTATAATGCATAATCTGTTTATGGTACTCTAGATTATCAAAAAATTGTTTTATATAAAAATTTCAAAAGATAATACAAAGCCACATTACAAAGTATTAGCAGGAAACTTCCAAGAAATATCTTGAAAAGCAAAACCATTCAGAGTACATTAAAAAAATCGAATGTAATGTAAACGGAGAATATCTACAAATTTAAAAAATACATATGTGCTTTATCACATCTCATCGATATATCCCATTTGATAATTTAGTTAATTTTATTGTAAATTTAAATCCATCAGTATCCTCTAAAATATAATTCATTAATTTTATGTTTCTTAGAGCCACAAGGGTGCAGTTTGAGTTTTCTAAAATTTTCTTGGACAATTTACTTTAGTTCTCAATTATCTTAATTGCAGGCTGTTACCAAAATAAAAAATGAGTTCCGCTTGAAAGTTTCTTTTTTTTTTTTTTTGCGAACTAAGAAAAAAAAAATTATGTTTCATTATTGAAGTTATCAAAGAATTTTTTCGTATAATTTTATTGTTTCGAATGTGTTCTGTTTCGCTTAAATTTTTTTAATCAGATATAAATAAAGGTCCTGATATGTGTAGATATGTATGGATGAAGGACATAATATGTGTAAATATGTATTGTCTCGGACTCATTATATGCATTATCATATATGAAAATTTGATTGTTTCAAATTTGTTCTGTTTCACTTTATTTTTTCTGATCAGATATTTATCAAGGATCTGTATGATTTTGTAATTGTCTGAGCGAAGCGAAGGCTAATACTCAGCGAAATATTACTGTCCGGACACTTTACTACTACGATGGATATTAACGCCATGTCCTACTAAAAAAAAGCCTAATAAAAACCTTTCGTCAAGCATAACTCAAAAAATATTTGTCGGATTTCGTTTCTGATTGCACCAGAAAGTACCTATGAGGGTCGCCTACTGAATGCACCTACTATGAAAAATAAATTCCAAACCGTTTAAAAATTATATAGAAAAAACTCTTAAAAAAGCACAATTTATCTGCATACGTCACAGAAATTTGATGTGCGTCACTTTCACCGGTTGATGTTTTCGTAGACAACTGGTTTGAACACATGGAGCAAATAAGAAAAAATACGCACGCAGTAATGTTGAATAGATCAGTTTCAACCACGTGATCACAAACCTTGCAACAACCCGTGGCAACCAGTTTTGGTGGGCAAACAAATAATAATACAGTATTCCGTACTACGGTGACCGTTTTTAACCTGTTGTATAAAATCTGGCATGTTGTATGACATACAATTGTGGATGATTAAAACAAAAGACATGAGTGTTTATTGATCCGGGAGGTTATCTTTCTCTGGATGTCTGTCTGTCTATCATACAGCATGCAATTTTCTTGTAAATGATGATATTATTATGCAGTAAAACCTCCATAACGGACACACCCGAATAGTGGACACCTCTATTTAGCGGGCATCTTTTCGATTACCAACCCTTAAATAACTGTACATTTTTTACTCTCAGTAGCGGATAGCTCCAAATAGAGGACAAATTCTGCCCTCCCGAGGTGTTCGCTATTCAGAAGTTTTACTGGTAAAATCTCCATAGCGGACACACCCGATTAGCGGATACCTCTATTTAGCAGATATTTTTTCGATTACCAACTCTTAAATAACTGTACATGTTTTACTCTCAGTAGCGGTTACCTCTAAACAGAGGACAAATTCTGCATTCTCGGGGTGTCCGCTATTCAGAGGTTTTACTGTATATAATATTGATAATTATTTTACAGGGACGCACAAAAGAATAAGAATATATGAAACGAATATAAACTAAATTCGGGATTGGTAAATCGCTGATGGTAATGTAATTTTAGGATGTTGTTACAGTCATCCACAGCATGTTTTTAGAGTTTCGTTCATCTAACGAAACCCTACCTGTCTCACTCCTTTGTCTGTCTGTTTGTCCGTCTGTCACAAAGCCCGTTCTCAGAAACTATATATGTCGGAGACTTGAAAATTTGCATACTTATAGCTGAACACCACACATCCAACGGCAAATAATAAAATTTTGAAAAAGTCTAATATTTAACCCTCTGGGCTCTAACTTGTGTATTTTAAGCAATTTTTCTAACTCAGCCCCTAATTTAATTAAGTTGGAGACATGAAATTTTGCATACTTATAGCTGAACATCTCACATCAAACGACAAATAATAAAATTTTGAAAAAGGCTTAATATTTAACCCTTTGGGCTCTAACTTGTGTATTTAAAGCAATTTTTCTAACTCAGCCCCTAATTTAGTTGGAGACATGAAAGTTTGCATACATATAGCTGAACACTTGCGATAACACGATAAATCATAAAATTTTGAAAAAGTCATATTTAACCCTCCGGTCTCTAACTTCTGTATTTTAAGCAATTTTTCTAACTCAGCCCCTAATTAAGTTGGAGGCATGACATTTTGCATACTTATAGCTGAACACCTCACATCAAACGACAAATAATAAAATTTTTAAAAAGTCTAATATTTAACCCTCTGGGCTCTAACTTGTGTATTTTAAACAATTTTTCTAACTCAGCCCCTAATTAAGTTGGAGACATGAAATTTCGCATACTTATAGCTGAAATCCTCACATCAAACGACAAATAATAAAATTTTGAAAAATGTCTGATATTTAACCCTTTGGGCTCTAACTTGTGTATTTAAAGCAATTTTTCTAACTCAGCCCCTAATTAAGTTGGAGACATGAAAGTTTGCATACATATAGCTGAACACTTGCGATAACACGATAAATCATAAAATTTTGAAAAAGCCATATTTAACCCTCCGGTCTCTAACTTCTGTATTTTAAGCAATTTTTCTAACTCAGCCCCTAATTAAGTTGGAGACATGACATTTTGCATACTTATAGCTGAACACCTCACATCAAACGACAAATAATAAAATTTTGAAAAAGGTCTAATATTTAACCCTCTGGGCTCTAACATGTGTATTTTAAGCAATTTTTCTAACTCAGCCCCTAATTTAATTAAGTTGGAGACATGAAATTTTGCATACTTATAGCTGAACATCTCACATCAAACGACAAATAATAAAATTTTGAAAAAGGCTTAATATTTAACCCTTTGGGCTCTAACTTGTGTATTTTAAGCAATTTTTCTAACTCAGTCCCTAATTAAGTTCTAGACTGAAAGTTTGCATACTTATAGCTGAACACTTGCGATAACACGATAAATCATAAAATTTTGAAAAAGTCATATTTAACCCTCCGGTCTCTAACTTCTGTATTTTAAGCAATTTTTCTAATTCAGCCCCTAATTAAGTTGGAGACATGACATTTTGCATACTTATAGCTGAACACCTCACATCAAACGACAAATAATAAAATTTTGAAAAAGTCTATTATTTAACCCTCTGGGCTCTAACTTGTGTATTTTAAGCAATTTTTCTAACTCGGCCTCTAATTAAGTTGGAGACATGATAATTTGCATACTTATAGCTGAACACCTCACATCAAACGGCAAATAATAAAATTTTGAAAAAGTCTATTATTTAACCCTTTGGGCTCTAACTTGTAATTTTAAGCAATTTTTCTAACTCATCCCCTAATTAAGTTGGAGACATGAAATTTTGCATACATATAGCTGAACACCTCACATCAAACAGCAAATAATAAAATTTTGAAAAAGTCTAATATTTAACCCTCTGGGCTCTAACTTGTGTATTTAAAGCAATTTTTCTAACTCAGCCCCTAATTATGTTGGAAACATAAAAATTTGCATACTTATAGCTGGACACCTCACATCAAACGACAAATAATAAAATTTTGAAAAAATCTAATATTTAACCTCTAATATTTTGACTCGCGCAATTTTTAAATTTAAACTGTTTTGCAATACTATTTTTTGTTCATTTTGCATAATAAGTGTAATGTGACGTAGTTTGTTCTATTTCAGATTTCTAACGCATGTTAATGAATTTATTTTACAATATCCTTTTTCTTTTAAAATTCACATGTAAATACGGTTTTTATGGCGTAATTTCCAATAAGTGCCTGCTTTTTATACCGAATTATTTAATTCTAATTTGAAGGTTTTTTCTGTTTATAATAGTAACGTGTAAATATTTTTTTTTATTTGAAGCAAACATTATTGTTTGCGCTGTTTATACATTTGGCAACAGTTTAAATTAATACCATTTTCTAAAATATGTAAAAAATATCTGTCAAAATGCTGAATATTTGAATTTAAAATAGAAATAAATCCTCAAAAAATGAGTCAAATTAAAAAAATTAATGAAATCTGCAGACCGGGATCTTCTATTGAATAAAATGGTCTAAAAATGATTAAATTCCCATGTATAGCTTTTGCTCTTATAAACTTTTTTTAATGGAACGATTTTGTCCAACTTTAGCATTAAATATCTCTTAAAATAATTCTTCGATTTGAAAACTGCATGCATTAGTGTGTTGATCAAACATTTCGCTATAATACCACCGATTTTCATATATTTGTATGCAATAGATTTCTTAATATTAACGAAGAAAGACCTCCGGTCACAAAAAATTCAAAACTGGCGGCGGCAGCGGTGACAGCGTTAGTTACTTTTTATAGAATAGAGAGATATATAAAAATGAAAACTTGTCTATCTGTCTGTTTGTAATTCTATAAAAAATCCACAATTTGGAAGCCAAAATTGTGAAGAGATACGTACATGTGTATTAAAACATGGCCGAGACAGCTAAAGTAATTCCGGAATCGAAGTAACTTATAGTTAATTTTTAATTAATAAAAACCACCAATTTAACAGCAATTTCTTATCAAATTTAAACATTTTTCGTTATAGCAGTTGCCAACAATTAAAAAACACAATAAAATTATTACTACAACAATTAATTTTCTAAGATTCTTTTTCTTAAGATTCCCACGTGAAAAATGTAAATGAAATAAATAGTTTGCCGAATTTAAAAAAAGGGTGAATATTACGTCATACCTTTTCTATTGAAAGATATTCACGTGAAATATGAAAATGAAATAAATGGTTTGACGAATTTAAATGAAAGTGAATATAACTTCATAACTTTTCTATTTCAAGGTTTCCACGTGAAAGAGGAAAATATTACGTCATATTGGAAATATAAAGGGCATGGTGGATATACTATAACGTCATATGAGTGTGAAAAATGTTTTGAAGCATGATAAAAACCCGATTAGGGAAATATTGGCGTATTTTAACATTATTGCTCCAATTATAAATTGAAATAAGTTCATTTATAGCTCTATTCTTTTGCGTCTGTTATATACATTTATACATTTTTATATAGCGTTTTCATATGATTCATTCAACAACATTTCGACTGCTTTTGTTTAATGTTTGTTTTGTGTTGTATGTTAAATTTTGAAATTGATTTTTCAGAACAAACATCCTTCAAATTCTGGGCAACGCCGGCACTTTAGTTTGTAACAGATAAATGGCTTTTGTATCTGTACATCTAATGGTAATATTATAAAGCGCTATAATATTATAAAGTATATAATATTATTAATGCTTGTACGTTTGTGAGGTGTTATCTCTGAAACTACATAGCCAACTTAAAAAAATGTTGGTGGCCATCTCTGCTCCGAAAAAAAGACTATTTTATGTCAGTGCAAGAACCTACATCGCTGCAGGAGCAAAAAAGTTCTAAAATTGTGATTTCTGCGATATTGATTGGGTTAGAAACTTTAAATTTGGTGCGGTAGTTACTTTTAAGATGTAAATACTCGTAATGAACGCTCTCTAAAAGGTTCAATTTGACGGATAAACGTAAAAATTTCTAGAAAGGTTCTAAACTATGATTTATTTGGAATACTGAAATTTTTGGGATACTGTTGGGGTTAGAAACTAGAACTTTGGCATGGTAGTAATTAATAATATGTAAATGCTCGTTGTAGAACGAATTCTAAAAAATAGAAAGACTAAACAAAGCGGAAAAAAATCTAAAGATGATCTAAGTAACGAAGAACATGGAACTGTTAGGAATATAAACATGAAAATTGACATGGCTGTATTTATCTTTACGTAAATTCTCGCAATAGAACAATTTCTAAAAATGTCGCTATATAAAACAGTGCAGAAACAAAACTTTCAAAAATTTTCTATTTCTCTGTTACTGCTGAGCCCAAAATCTTGAAATTTTGCTTCGGGTTAGTTTTAAAATATACAATTGTCTCTATGAATGGTTTCTAAAAAATTTAAAATTTAAAAAGATGAAATTAACGGAAAGCGATCTCAATTACCATTAATTTGGAATTATTAGGTACAGCAACTTTAAATATTTCATAATGCTGCATTTCCTCCGCAAAACATGCGATTTAAATGCAACAAAACTGATAGATACCCACCTAGCATAAAATAAATTGTGTAAATATTGAATAAAGACTTGTATGAAACAGTGAGTAGGTTGCCCGAAAGTACTTGTTAAAGTGTTCCTTCTCTAGGCTTTTCTCTTTCTCGCCAAGGCCACTAACAGAGGGAAGTGCCGTTTTAAATGTGATATGATTTTTTTATCCGATTCATTTTTCTAGTCATTTTATCATAAGGTCATATTCTCAATTATCATTAGTAGATTTTTTATATATTAACTTATTCTGGTGAAATTTTGTAATGGGGTTCATATTGGCATATGTTAGCTTGCATGATTTGCTGAATAAATATGTATGGATTTGTAAATTACTTCAAATGACACTTTGGCAGCTCAAAAGTTATGCAGACGATATATTCAGATCTTGTGTCATACTTTATGTTGTAATCATTGCCGATTTCATTTATTTAATACATGCTAAATACAGCTCAACTTGTGCAGAATATGTTTGAAAACAAAACAATACAGCGTATGTAGTGGCCAGCATGCACTCATCATTTAAATCCGATCGAGCATATCTAAAACACACCCTAACGAAGCATAGCATGCCACTTTTGATGCATTCGGTACTTTGATACTATATTAGATTTTGAGAAGAGAATTCCTTAAATGTTATCGACAACCTCATTGCATCCGTGGAAAACAGATATTGTACAATATTAACTATTCCGGGGAGCACACACCATATAAAGTATAGTCCATTCTTTTTAAACATCATATATTTGTCATTTAAAGTTACTCAAATTGGTGCGGAGCGTCTGATTATGCTCTTGACATCATTTTATACAGTTAAAATTCCGATATAAGTAAATTAGTGTTTCACTTTCTATTTTACTTTTAATATATTGCGTACTTTCAATTTTATATCCATGCATGGCTGTCTTGAATGGTTTGATTTCCCATTTTTTTAAACAGTTTATACGAATTTATATATAAGATTTTGTAATTCTACAATTCCTTTATTTTCATCATTTCAATTTTTCTCAGTATATGGACAATTAAAGATAACATCTCATTTTCTTTGCTTCCACATGTTATTATTAAATCTATGTTCTCAGTAATATCGCTCAGACTAATCCCTCTGAGGGAAGTCCTAGTTGTAATTAATTTTTCTTTTAAGTATTTTATAAATTTATTTTAAATATAATTTGAACAGTATCATTCAGTGCCTATCATGAGAACAAAAATAACACCAATAAATCGATATTAATAACTGAACTCTTATTCTTATGAGGTCATAGGGAAATTTATTTATATTGATTATTACTTATCTGTTTTTGTATAGTTCTAAAAACAATTTTTATACATTTTCTGTATGCTACAATTATTTGTTTGAAAAAGAAAAAAAATACATTGAAATATTTTATTTCCTCTCATATTTCTGCAGTATATAAGAGAAAATTTAAATGTTTTGTACCAAGTAAAACAATATTTACATTAAATATATTTTTTTATGCATTTTTAAATAATATCACACGGCATCAGTAATAACATGCTTCCATTCAAATGGTTTAAAAAAATAACCAATCACATTTCACACTATTAGTAAATAATTGCAAGATATATTTTGTAAGAAATAAACATTCAAATTGCAATAACTATCTAGAATTTAATGTAAATCATGACACATCTAAAAATTAAAAATTTTACCGACATGCTATCTTCGTAACTTCAACGAACATCACAGTAATTTAGTTGATTTTATTTCAAATTTAAATTGATCAGTATTCTGCAAAAATATTTTATAAATTTTAATTTTCTTACAGCCATACTCTAAAAAATACATGTGTAAATAAGTCACTTTTACATAAGTATAACTTTTAAAATGTACTTTTGTTATAAAATTTACACACTAAAATTAATATTTTTATTTTATATATACATGTGTCATAAATTAAAAATAATTTAGACAAGCTATTATCACAGTCTCATCAGTTACGTGTATAAATTTATAAAATTACACTTTTGTTATAAAATTTACACACTAAAATTATTTTTAATTTATATATATGTCATACATTGAAATAATTTTGACAAGCTATTATCGCAGTCCCATCAGTATATGCTATCTTATATATTGATTGATTTAAGGGTGAATAACTTATAGTCCTTAGTTTGTTTTTTAATTATAAATTTGAATTTGTCCAACTTTCGCATCCTTCAAAACAAATTTACGAATTTTATTATCAATTTATCGAATGACACCCAATTTATGATTTGCATTAGTTTTTCTTTTTGTATTATAGATCTTACATAAAGTAAAAAAAATGCCAAAAGTATTAAACTTCATCAAGTGGTATGTTATAGGAAGATTGCTATTAAAAAGAACTGACGAAAACATCTGCGTTCCAATATAATAATTTATATACTTGTTTATATTATGATAACATTAATCTTCCATCAATTTAAATCTTCTTTTGCAATTCTAAATTTATAATATATAATAAACTTAATGTAAATATTCACCAGTAACAAATTATTTCTCTATAAAAAGTTCCAAATGTCATATTCAGGCACATTATTTAACCATAGCAATACTTTGACTGGCAATATCTTGAAAAAATGATAAAGATTTACTGTACAATAAGAATATGGACCCGATAAGCTGATAATAACATTAATAAATTTGTTTTGAAGGTTACTAATGTTTGACAAATTTAAATTCATAATAATAAAGGTGAAGGATGGTAAATTTAAATTGACCTAAAATCAATCAATATATCAGAGAACATATACTGATGAGACTGGGATAATAGCTTGTCAAAATTATTTTTTATTTATATATATATATTTCATAAATTAAAATAATTTTGGTCAGCTATTATCACTCTCTCATCCGTATAAGTTCCCTAATATATTGATTGATTTTAGGATCTTGGATTTTGATTTTAGGATCATCAATTTAAATTTACAGCCCTTCACCTTCATTATTATGAATTTAAATTTGGCAAACTTTAGTATCCTTCAAAACAAATTTATTAGTGTTATTATAAACTTATCAAATTTATCGAATGACACCCAATTTATGATTTGCATTCGTTTTTCTTTTTGTATTGCAGATCCTACTTAAAGCTTTTTTTGCCAAAAACATTAAAATTTATCACGTGATCTGTCATAGGAAGACTGCTATAAAAAAGAAACTGGCGAAAACAACTGCATTCCAACATAATAATTTATATGCTTATTTATTGTATGCATAACATTTATCTTCGGTCAATTTAAATCTTCTTTGCATTTTTGAAGTAATGATACAGAATCAGTTTAATCTAACTCAGCATTGTGAGAATTTGCTTCCCTATAAGAAGTTCTAATGTTAAAATCCAGGTACATTACAAAATATTAGCAAGAATTTGTTAAGAAGTATTTAAATAAATAAATAAATAAACATTAACAGTGTTTTTGTATACTACTTAATGTAACACATGACATACCTAAAAATGAAAGTAATTTTAACATGCTATTATCACAGTCTCACCAATATATCCTCACTGATAAGTTGGTTGATTTTATTGTCAATTTAAATTTATCGTCCTGTATCCTTTTCATGGCAAGTTTCAATTTATCCTTTTGTATTTTTCTAAACAAATGTATTAAGGCATAGTTGCCAACCTCAAGATTTTTTGAAGACCAGTAAATTCTTAGAAAAATGATCGTTTTATTTAATTGCGGGAATTGTGCGATTGTATAAAGGTTCGCAACTATGGAATATTAATTTTCTTACGGTCATAGGAATGTAAAACGCAGCAAACCAACATTTAAAATGCACAGATAATGCGTGAAAAGCAGCAAACAGCTGTTTCGAATCTACAGCGATATTCTTCTTCAGTGCAAGATAGGGGAAAGGCGTGCTGGCTTATATACCCTATGCGGGTAGCGAAAGCACCAGAAACAACCAATGAGAGATAAGCAGTGGAAACAACTGGGTGGACAAGTAGCGACATCTACCGGAGAAGGAGAGGAAAAGAAACCAAAAAAGGGGAAATTAAATTAATGCTTTCCAAATACTTGGAAAATCAGGAGTACTAGATAAGTCATTGACTAAAGAGTGAGATTTTTTAATGATGTGGTAAGCTTCCCAAAAATCAAGATCAAGGTTAGAAGAACATTTTTGTATAATGGTGGCTGAGGAAAAAATCGAACCTATGTTGAGAAGGCCAAGAATGTTGAGCAATAGAAGAACGTTTGAGCTCTTGATTTTTAACATAACCGTCATGCTCTTTTAAACGAAATCTAAGAGCACGTTTAGTCTGGCCAATATAAGAAACGCCACACTGGCAAGAGATTTGGTAAATACCCAGTTATCTAGGCGATCAACGGGGTGTTTGAGATTTGAAAAAGGGATTTTATTAACAGGAGAAAAAATAACATTAAAATAAAATCTTCTGAAGATTTTAGCAACTTGCTGACTGATTTTAGGAAAAAATGGTAACACAACTGAAGTATTAGAGTTGGAATTAGAATGCTTTTCTGAATGGACGGATTTCATCAATTTCTTATAAATAGAATCAATAATATTAGAGGAATAACCACGATCAACAGCAATAGCTTTGAGGTAATTAAGTTCAGCACTAAGTAACTGAGGAGTGGAACAAATATTGGTAGCCCGAAAAACAAAAGTATTGAAAGCAGCTAATTTCTGGTTAGGGGGATGAGAAGAATGCCTGTGAAGTGGGAGACTGACAGCAAAATTTTTACGAAAGACGGTAGTCTGAAAGCCATTTTTACAACGAATAACAAGGATATCCAGGAAAGAAAGACAGTTATTGGTCTCAATTTCAGAGGTAAATTGAATGCAGGGATCAATGGAATTCATAATAGAGAGAATAGGATTAATATCCGAATTTATTTAAACCAGGATATAAACATCATCAACATAACGAACATAGAACGGAAATTTTAAAATTTCAAAAAGTTTGACCTCAAAATAGTGCATATAAATATCGCATAAAATTGGACTAAGAGGATTACCCATAGCCAAACCGTCAATCATACGGAAGACATTACCATTGAAAACAAAAGTATTTTGAGACAAGTAAGCGCGAGTGAGAAGGGTAAGCTGCTCGATTTCAAAATAAGAGAAATGGAATTCACAAAGCCTTTTCTTGAGGCAATATAAAGCCCCCTCAACCAGAACGTTTGTAAATAATGATTTAACATCAAAAGAAACCATCACGTGACCCTGCGGCTTAAAATTATGAAGTTTTTTAACAAAATCAAAAGAATTCTTAACAGTGAAACAGTTACTGCTCAAAAGTGGGGAAAAACAGAAACTGAATATTTGGCAAGCTTATAAGAAGCTGTACCGATACTAGAGACAATAGGTCTAAAAGGAATGTCAAGTTTATGGACCTTAGGTAAAGCATAAAACCTGGCACAATGCGCAATAGACGGAATAAGAGACATCTTAAAGTTAGCAGGAATAATGGAAGAAGACTTGATGGCAGACTTAATAGAGTTAATTTCACTACCGGAAGGGTCTTTGCGGGTGTCCACATAAGGATCATCTTTAATTAATTTATGGAATTTTTCCAAATACGAAGATTTGTCGTGAAGAACAATCTAACCACCTTTGTCAGCTTTAGTAATGATTAAGTTTGGATCAGAACGCAAATTTTTCAGACATTGTTTAACGGGATTTTTAAGATTGGTCTTATAAACATTAGAATTGAGATCAACAGTATTATTGGCAATGAGATGCCTGATGGACTCTTTTGAGAAGAAGATAGAGCGCTATGCTTAAAGGCCCTTTCAATAGGAGCAATTAGATTAGGTAAAGAAGGAATAGCAGATACAGAGAAATTGTTATTCAATTTGAGAGAATCGAGCTGATTGTTACTTAAAGAAACACTAGAAAGATTGACAACAACATTTTGGATAACAACAGGCAAATTGCTGGAGTTATTAACGACAGAACTTTTACAAAGTGCATTAAATTTCTTCTTTAAAACCGAACAATGAACAGAAGAAGCTGTGAGAACTCTACTCCATGACCTTCTGTCTATAGACTCAAAATCAGGTGTAGAATTAGCGAGGTTGATATGTAAGGAATATAACTCGCGCTCTATATGAGCAATTTTATGACGAGTTTCTTGAATCAAAGCTCTTAAAAGAGCTAATTTAGAGCGAAATTAGACCTTGTCAATTCTATTAGAAGAAAATAAATTACAACATATAGAAATGAAATTAGGAATAACCTTCTTACGCCTACAGTCAAGTAGGAAGTGTAAGTGTTCCAAAAACCTGTTCCTCTTTAATCGTAAATTACAAAACCTATTGATTTGAGACATTGCGGAAAAAAAAGAAAGAAAGAAATCACAGAGGAATAAAGGCCCGTTAACACCGAATACATTAAAATAGCAATTAAAGCCTTTGTGCAGGAATATTAAAAAGCAGTAAACCAACGTTTAAAAGGCACAAATATTGCGTGAAAAGCAGCAAACAGCTGTTTCGAATCTACAGCGAGATTCTTCTTCAGTGCAAACGACTTGTCCACCCAGTCGTTCCCCTCTCTCATTGGTTGTTTCTGGCGCTTTCGCTACTCGCATAGGGTATATAAGCCAGCACGTCTCTGTCTATCATTTTGCTCATCCTTGTTTTTTCTAGCACGCTGTTCCTTTTTTCCTATCTTGCACTGAAGAAGAATCTCGTTGTAGATTCAAAACAGCTGTTTGCTGCTTTTCACGCATTATTTGTGCATTTTAAACGTTGGTTTACTGCTTTTTAGTATTCCTGCACAAAGGTTCTATTTGCTATTTTAACATAGGAATGTAGTTTCAATTTAATGAAATATTGTTGTTTGATTTATTTTAATTTTTAAATAACGTAATTAAAGTCCATTAACAAAATAAGAATCAAATTCTTATTGAGAAAGAAAAAAAATAATTTCAATAACTGAACTTATCAAACAATATTGGACTCATGATTTACATTAGTTTTCTTTTATTTCTTTTTCGCAATTCAAATCGTATATTCGGTAAACATTTACCATGAAAATTGAAAATTTAATAAACAAGCTGTCATATTAAGACTTGTAAAAACGGCAAAACAAGGCCATTCATATGGAATAATTTAAACAAAATAGCATTAATTTAATTAATAATATAATATAAAATCAATCATATACATTAATCTACTTTATTATATTTTGAGTGATTGCATATTTGTTACAATATTTTTTTTTTATTTTCTTGTAACAGAACTCGAAATTTTGTATACGTATAAGAATGTGTATGCATATTTTATTTATATTAAAATGCACTATTTTTTTTTTTTTTTTTTTTTTTTTTTTTTTTACTATAAATGTCTTATTCAAAAGTGAAAGAGAAACATATTCCTCAATTTAGTTCATCTTTTTGCCACTATCAATTAGCTTTTTGTAAATTTAAAATTTCTTCTAGAATTTAATACAGAATAAATTTGAGATCACTCGGCATCAGTAAAAAAATATTTACTTATCAGAAGTTCCAAACATAATACCTAGTCTCAATACGTAATTATTAGAAAGTAATTGCCTCGGAATATCTTAATTATAATTCGTTGTGCAATAAATATTTCGAATTCAATATCGCCATACCTATAAATTTAAAATTGTATCTACATGCGATTAACTCAATCACATTAATATAGCCTCTCATATAATTTATTTGTTTTGTTAAAGATTTAAATTGACATGCATCCTTAAAAAAGTGGTTTATTAATTTTATTGTTTTTATACCCACAAGGCGAAAGTTTCAATTTTATAAGATTTTCTTGCGCAATTTACTTTAGTTTTCAATTGTCTTAATTGCAGCCTGTTAAAAAAATAAAAGAAAACTGATTTCCGCTTCAAATAGTTTTCTTCCATTTTAGCAAATAAAAAAATCGATAACAATAGTTTGAACTTATTGAAGATTTTTATTTTTAATGAAACGATAGTTTCAAATTCGCTCTCTTTGTATCAATTTATTTTATCATATAAAAATACTCCAGATTTTATAATTTGTTTTCGAATTTTTAAAAATGGGTTCCATGCATTTTATTTTCATTGAAATAAAAAGTAATATCCTTTAGTTTCTTCGACGATATGTGAAAAAATAAAAATCAAAATGAATGTTTGAATTTCGTTGAAGCCTAGCATAAATTATTTATATTGTTTATACGAGTAATATAAGCTCCACAACAGATTTGAGTAATGTTCACTCAACATTTCATCCTTCCGATGTCAGTAAAGGGAGTCCCAGCATGCTTGTGGAACTAAACTCTTGGAGTTCAGCATCAAGCTGATCACTTGACTGCAACACATGTTATATAGTATCTCTGACACATCATCAAAGTACCGAAAGCCAAGGCATATACTGTAACTCCATGTTTTTATCAGATGTAATTGTACGTTGTATTTTGTAATTGATTATTTTCCGTTTAGATAGCTAGGAACGTGGGAATTTTTAAATAATCGACTTTCAGACATTTTTATGTTTTCCTTTTATTAAAATAAATACTTTTTCCTGGTACTATTAAAAAACATGAAAAAAAAAAAAAAAAAAAAAAAAAAAAAAAAAAACGCCTCCAGTTTGCTGAACGAAAGCAATAGTGAACATGGTCGTGAAGTATTTACAGTTAAAAGTTCAGTTATATAATAGAATATTATTTAGTGAAGCGATAAGTTCCTTCTTTAAACTGAAACACATCCAGCTCAGTATCTAGCATGAGGGCCACAAAGTGAGGAGATTGGTCCGATGTTAGCGAGTTCGATAGCAACACGCTGTGAACGGGGTGACTGCTGATGGTTTTAAGGACTTATTTCGCATGAGACGATATTTCGGGTCACTTTTCTTTCAAAAGTCCTCCCTGTAGGCGCGGTGTCTAGAAGTATACAGTGTGGAAATCAATAAGCGAAATCGTATGCAAAAAATTACATTTTCTCCAGATGCGCTACGATCCAGCTTCTTGTTACGAATGAATAGAAATCCAGTGTGTTTTTAGATGTTTATTATGAAAGTTAAACTACAGAAAACTTATTTTTGAAACATAAAATTTTCGAAAACCAGAATTGAAAAGATTTATGTTGCAATACGCGATACATTAGGAATGAACTAAAATTCAGGCATACATTATAGACAGGGTACCGGCAGCACAAACAATCACCTCATCGAGTTCACGGCTGAAATTCCAGAATTAGTTAAAACTCGATTCTCATATTAAAATGTAATCGGTCTGCCAAGACATATCTTGTTGGAAAACACCTGAAAACCCGAATTTAGTGGTTGACTCGTAGGTTTACCATTGTGTTTTCCGGCTCCCAGCCCTCCATGTTTCCATACGTTTGTGTGCAGGAAAACATAATGGTAAACATACGAATCAACCGCTAAAATCGGGTTTTCAGGTGTTTTCCACCAAGACTTGGCAGACCGATTGAGTTTTAATATGCGAATCGAGTTTCAACTAATTCTGGAATTTCAGCCGTGAACTCGATGAGGTTATTGTCTGCCGGCTCCCGGTCTTTTAGATCATTAAGTATAAAACGTCCCATTTGAAAGCGGTTTTTTTTAATTTAGAAATTCCGGATTCACATCAGGAAATTTTTATTAATATTTTTTAAATTAATATTTGTGGAATATATGTCATCTTATAAATTAATAAACAATTAAATTTAAAAAATCAAAAAACCCGACAGCGTAAAAAGCGAACTAATTAATTATTTCTCATCAATGTGAAACTGTTTCTTTTTCAATTTCTACTATTAGCTCACACTCTCACTATATATATCTTGTTCAAATTTTCAATCGTTAATAAAATACTTATTATTCATCAATCAAGCTCAAATATTTTTTTTTAACTTGTAGTGGATGACACTTGATATTAATCCAGGTTTTTCAAATATTAATTCATTAATTAAATTAAATTAATTAATTTTCAATAATCTAGAGAGAGCTCTTCTTGATCAATGTATTTTAAGACCGAGAGAACCCTCTTCTTGATCAAGGCATTTTAAGCGCCACTCAAGAGGAAGGAAGATTGGGAGAAAAAAATTCTCTTATTGACCAAAGTAGGAATTGACTTAAAATACTTTTTTTATATTACTTGTTTACATTACTTACCTTTTTTTTTTTATTTACTTGTATTGATGACTTTTAAGTTGTGTTTAATTGTTGGTCCCTATCTATAAACACTGTTTTGATGAGGTCTATAGATTACTATGATGGTTAGAGTTGCAGTAAAGCTAGAAATCCTACCTACACAACTCCCAGGTTGTATAATATTTTAACGGAGCTTCTGACAGTAAAATAGTCAATGAAGCATCGTCTTCATTTTGAAAGACCTATCCAATGATATGACACTCAATAGGGTGAGTAAATTTTTTTGTCATCTCTACCGCCATTTTGTATTTTATGGCCGCCATTTTGAATTTATAAAAACAAAACCTAGCCTATAACCATCGGGCCGTTAAGACGAATTGATAAAGACCTCATTCATTAAAATCCATCTAGCCGTTGGGATGTTTCGAGGGTATAAAGAAATCCACATACACAGATACGCGTGAAACACATAACACTTCTTTTTAGTCAGGTAAAAATAACTATTGAAACTCTCTCCTGAAAATTGGAACTTTTGAAATTAAAAAAGAAACTTTCAAATCGCACGTTTCATACTTTATGACCTAATACTTAAAATGCAATTCTCACCACATATTTATAGATTATTTAACTAACGCTTAGTATTTACATATTCAAGCAATAAATTCGACGGCAGCGCTGCCTAAGAAAATATAATTTTTTCGATACACTCTAAAGCAATGCCGGTATACGCAATTTTAACGCTATACACTTCACACACTGTACTGCAGGCATTCGTCCCATGTCAATATGGAGAAGACTGATCAATGCTTAGTTATAATTTCATCATACCCTGGGGTTCAAACTAGGAAGAACAGAAAATTATGCTGAGAAAGAAAATCGTACAAAAACAAGAGAGAAATTTCCCCCAAGACTGTTAGAAAAACAATCTAAGTAATGCCTCGATTTACGTCCCCTCGACTTACGTCACCTCGCATTTACGTCGGCTAAACTGGAAAAAACATTCCTTGATTAAGATGCACGTAGAAATAACTTTTTCTGAAGAATTTTTGGAAGAAATTTAACATCTGAGATGCAGTCGCAGTCATAGGAGATTCATGGGGTTAAGTTCAGCAAAAAATAAAGAGAAATGCCTGAAAAGACTGTGCAAAGTTTCCTTCGCAAAGACTAAGAAAACATCTGAAAATTGTGATTCTGTATCTCTCTTAATTGATGAAATCGTCGAAAATGAAATAGAACTCAACTTAGACGTGGGATGCTGAAGATGTTGTTGAACTCATAAATTCTCTTGATCCTGAATTAACCATTGACAAATTTATCAAATTAAAGAAACAAAGTACTGTAGAAAAATAGATAAATATTTTGAGCCTAGGGGAAAGGGGGAAGATTATGACAATTGCAAAATTAACCGAAGTATTAAACTTATTGAAAAGCTGGAATGACGGTTCATGAAAATGTTGATTCAGAGAGCAAAGTGTAGCAACGACTAGAAAATCTTAGAAAAGTTACTCTGCTGTTACAAAGAGCTTCGAACAGAAAAAAAAATATCTGTTCAAACTTCATTGCAAGATTTTTTTCAAATGCACAAAGACTCGAACGGGACAGCTGAAGAACAATAAATTGTAAGTTAACAACTTATTGTATTGCGAAACAGCACCGAAAACTGGCAATATGAAACAATTAAAATAATAAAACTTTGTAAAAAATCACCATAAAATAAAAACAATACATAGGACGCGGTTCGAGCTAAAAATATTAACAGCTCGTCATCAGCTGAAGTAAGCACGTTTCCGTAAGGGGACAAGGTCAAAAATGAACTCAGTTCATTTTCACGCATCCTATGTATTGTTTTTATTTTGTGGTGATTTTTTACAAAGTTTTATTATTTTTATTTTAACTTATTGTATTATTCCAAATTCTTGTATTGCAAACACATTTTTTTTTCTACTAATGTTAAATGTATATAACATAATCCCTAAATACAATAGAATATGTTCACTAGATTTTGAGCAAATTTTTTTACTTATCCTTTTTTGCTCATCTAAATATACCTCAACTTCCGTCATTTTCGACTTAAATCGCTAGTCTTGAAATGTATTGCTGACATAAGTCGAGGTATTACTGTATTGCAGAACGCTCACAGAAAGAAACAGGGACGTCTAAGAAAATAAATGTCTATAAAATTTTAAACAATCTGATTAACATCAAATTAAGTAAAAGAAATAATAATAATAATAATAAAACACTACATCCTAAAATAAGTTCAATCCAAAACATCTTAAGACAGTTTAAGGGAAGAGTAAAAAAAAAGTCATTTATTTAGAAAATTAGTTTGAAAGTAATTAAAGAATCCTTGTTTAGAAATAAATGGGTGATGACTGGTACAATTAGAATTATTCATGATGTGAAAAAAAATCTGAAATGAAACATTGTCAAATATACACTTGCGTTAAAAGAAGACAAGTAATAGAACACACGGTTTGATTAAGTAATTTCTTTTAAATTTAGTTTTTATCGAAACAGAAAAAATCCTATTTTTCTTTCATTCAGTTTAAGTATTTTTTTTTTCAAAAATAGTGATAATAATTTGCTCATTCTCTCTTTTTTCTCACTCTCATTTTTTTTTCTTTACTTTGGTTGTTCCGAAAACATTTTTTTTTTAAAAAGGAAAAAACGTTTTTTGGATATATGTAAGGAAAGTTTTGTTCCTTATTTCAGCCAATATAACTTAATTAAAGTATATTAAGCAAAACTATATCTTTATCATAAGCAGAGAGTAGATAAGTGTAGTTTATCTATCTTCAAATGATTAGTTTCACAATTATAAAAAAAAAATAATTTGAAAAGAAATGTACATATTTTGCATATTTCTTTTATGTACCAGTCAATTTTGGTTTTGTTAACGCGGGTGAAACGTATTCGTGTAGAAATTTCGAAAGACAGATCTCCAGAATAACATCTTTCTTTCAGCAAAAGTCATTAAAATTTTTGTATAGACAATCCATAAAGGTAAATTTGTTTTTGAGAAGAAAAAAAAATGTAGAACTGCCAGTTTCGGTTCTTCTCCCAAATTCGTAGCAGGTATTTTTGCATCTGAGAAAGAAAGACTCATTTCTTTCGAAACGCGTTGTGCTTCTCTCATTTTTTACGATACTTTTAAGAGGTTCTGTCGTCTTTTTATCTTTCGATCTATGTGCCGATTCATTCTTTGCAAAATAGAAACAAACTACTATGTTTGAAACTTTTCATGAAAAAGCAAACAAAGATTCATTGTTAAAAGTCTGCAGCAAGTGTCTAGCCATTGAACCACCCCCCCCCCTTTTTTTCTAAACAGTTGTAAAACTGTAATTTATTTTTATACTGGCGAACACTGTTAAAAATTTGCAGAAAACTGACCAGTCATTTGACCGTTTTTACAGAAAACGGTTAGATAACAGTAATTTATTTCTATTCTGGCCCACACTGTTAAAAATTTCAGCAAACTGCCCAGTCATTTTACCGTTTTCATAGTAAACAGTTGCATACCTGTAATTTAACGGTATTCTTGTCTTAAAATGGGCAATAATATGGTCAAAATACCGTTAAAATAAGGTTGTGTAAACGTTTTATATAAAAACAGACTATTGACTGCGGAGTTTTCTGCAAATTTTTAACAGTGAATGAGAAAGCTTTATAATATGGGCAAGTAACCGTTATTAATAAAAATATTTGAATGTCTGAACAGTTTGCTGCATTTTAAATAGCGTTCATAAAAGAAAATTTGAGATGATTCATTTTGATATTTCTTAAAATATCTTTTTTAATAGTTTTATAAACAAAAAAATTTACGACATATTCCTCAGTTTTTATGTAAAATAGATACATAACCATGAAATAACTCTATTCTGACTTTAATATAGGCAATAATATGGGTAATAATATGGTCAAAATACAGTTAAAATACGGTTGTGTAACTATTTTCTATAAAAACGCTCGAATGACTGGAAAGTATACTGCAAATTTTTAACAGTGAATGAGAACGTTTTATAGTATAATCAAATAACTGTTATTAATAAAAACGTTTGAATTTCTGAACAGTTCGATGCAGATTTTAAACAACGTTCATAAAAAAGAACGATTAAAGATGAGTCATATTGATATTTCTTAAAAAATCTTTGTTAATAGTTTTTTAAATAAAATTTTATGACGCATTCCTCAGTTTTTTGTTATTCGCAATCCATAAAAGATCACGTAAAAGAACTCGGTGTTTGTCCAGTTTGCTTTTTTTATTTTATTCTTTTTATTTTGAAAAACTGTAAGATCCATGGGGGAAAATGTGACATCTAAAAAACATTTTTTTTTTTTTTATATATAAAGTATTAAACATCTGAGTAAAACAAATTAACTAAAGTAAATAATAATTTAAAAAATCTACATTCTAAAATGAATTCAGTGCAAACATGTTAAGAAAATTTCACAGTAGAGTAAATTATAGCAATTTTATTTGGAAAGTTAGACTGAAAGTAATTAAAGAATCTAAAGAATTTTTCTTTAAAAATTAACGGGTGACGCCTAGTATGATTAAAACTGCCCATGATGTGAAAAAAATCTGAAATTCAGCATTGTCATACGTACTCTTGCGTTAAAAGAAAAAAAGTGCAGAGAACAGACGGTTTGATTAAGCAATTTCTATTTTAAGTTTTAGTTTTAGAATAAAAAAATTAATTCAATTTTTTTCATTGAGATTTTTTTTTTTTTTTTGGAATATTGTTAATAACTCGCACCCTTTTTCCTTATTTTGCTGGTTCGTAAAAAAGGAAAAAATATAAAGACTTTTTAGGATGTATGTGAAGAATTTTTTACTTTTAATTTCATCCAATACAATTTTATCAATAAATAAAACAACTACTTTTCATTTTCTATCTATACAAGAAACACAAATGTTTAAAATTAAAAGAAAAATTTTTTTGAATTAGTTATACACATTACACATATTATCATGTATTGATCAAATTTGATCATGTTAATAGCGGTGAAAAATAACTGCATGGTGACCAATCGCAATAAAAAGATAAAAGTTTAAAAATGTTAATATTGTTCTTCATCTCACAGTGGTAATATGTCCGTTGGCATTTGAATAAGGAATGCATTTTTTTTCTTCGAGAAACTTATTGATTGTAAGGAAGTTTCTTTTATATACTTTTATAAATAATATATTATGACCCATTCATTCGTTATTAATCATCCATAACCTGTGATAGTGAAATAACACTACATTTGTCAAGCTATTTCACTTATTTTCTATTTAAAAACTGTAATATCTACAGGTAAAAAAAGCACCGTCTTAAAAATTATTATTTACTATAATGTCTTAAACAACTGAGTAAAACAAATTAATTAAATTAATTTAAAAAATTGCATTCTAAAGTAAAAATTTGTCATTTTATTTCAGAAATTAAAAAAGCTACGTTTGAAAATAAACTATTTATTCCTATTTTTATAAAAACTGTCCATGATTTGAAGTAAAACAATTGTGAAATTAAGCACTGTCAGACGTACTCTTGCGTTAAAAGAAGAAAGGGAAGAGAACTGACGGTTTGATTAAGTTTTTTTTTTTTTTTTTTTTTTTTTTAATTTATAGTTATAGTTTTTAGAATAATAAAAAAAAGGAATTCCCTTTTTTTATTGACTTTTTTTCCTGTATTATTGATAATAACTCTGTCTCTTTTTTTCTTATTTAGTTTGTTCGGAAAAAAAGGAAAAAAAAATCTAAAACTTTTTAGGATGTATGTAAAGAATGTTTTACTTTTTATTTCATCCAATATAATTTTTTAAATATATAAAATAACGACTTTTCATTTTCTACCTATAAGGTTATGTGGGGCAACTGGCCCATGATTTTGCAATGTGACTCTGGAGATTCTGGCAATTCAGCTTCCAAAAACTAATGTTCATTTGAATTAAAGTTTGAACCTTTGTAAATCTGCTCTGTCAGGTTCACTCTATCTGACAGATATTTTCAAAATTACATTTTACTGTCTAAAAATAACTATATATATATATATATATATTTCATCTTACTTTCGTCATGAGACCAGTTGCCCTATTTTTATGGGGCAACTGGACCAGGTAGGTTTGTGTTCCACACGCGTTTGTATTTTTTAATATGGGGTATGAAAAAGTTTCATAAAGTGTAAATAACTTTAAAAAATGTAAACCAGGCAGATCATGTAAATTATATATCAATTAAAGAGCGTTGTAAGGAAACCTTTGCTGTCAATGTGTCTAAAAAAGGGACCAAATGTGAAAGTATTAGATTTAAATTAGATACAAAAAAATTACATACAAAAAACCATAAGAGTTAAGTAAGTACTTATATACTTTAGTATAGCTAATAAGTATAAAGGTTACATGGGTGTTTTAAGAAAAAAACTAAAAAAAAGTACTTAAATATTTCATTCTCTTTTTTTATTTATCTCAATGAATGTTCGATAAGTCCAATAAATCTGCGGAGAATGCAACTATGTTTTTTATATTGAACATAACTATTTTTTTGATTGCCTAAGAGGGACTGCTCAGACATGGAAACCAAGTCTGTAGAGCATAGAGAAGATTAAAGAAGAAAGATAGAGAGATAGAACATAGAGAAGATTAAAGAACAAGGCACTATAATAATAACTCTCACTCTTTTTCCTTTTTTTTTTTTTTTTTTTTTTTTTTTTTTGTTCAGGAAAAAAGAAAAAAAAATCTAAAACCTTATTAGAATGTATGTAAAGAATGTTTTATTTTTTATTTCCTCCAATATAATTTTATCAAAATATATAAAACAACTTTTCATTTTCTCTCTGTACAAGAAATACAAATGTTTAAAGTTAAAAGAAATTATTTTTGAACTAGTTATACATATTACACATATTATAATGTATTGATAAATTTTGATAATATTAACACCGGTGGAGAACAACGGCATGTTAAATAATCGCAATAAATAAAGGTTTTAAAAATATCAATATTGTTATTGATCTCACAGTGGTAACATGTCCTTTGGCGTTTAATAAGGATTTTTTTTTTTTTTTTTTGAAACACATTGATTGTAAGGAATTTTAATCATTTTATAAAGAATATGTTATGACACATTATCCGTTATTCATCATTCATAACCTGTGTTAATAAAATAACTAAATTTGTTAAGTTTTTTTAGTTTTTTTTTTCTATTTAAAAACTGCAATATCTAGAGGTAAAAAAGAAATGTCTTAAAAACAATGATTTTATTATTTCTTAAACAACTGAGTAAAACCAATTAATTAAAGTAAATAAAACATAATAACATTCTAAATTAAATTCAATAGAAAACATATTAAGAAAATTTCAGAGAGTAGCAATTTATTGTCATTTTATTTCATCAAAAAAAGAAGCTACGCTTAAAAAGAACTAGCTATTCATACATTGTCAGACGTACGCTTGAGTTAAAAGAAAAAAGGGAAGAGAACATGTGGTTTGATTAAGTAATTTCTTTTAAATTTTAGTTTTTAGAATTAAAAAAAAATAATTGTACTTTTTTTACCCCATCGAGGTTTTTTTGTAATACCTGTAATAACGCTTACTTTTATTCTCCTAATATTGGTTGTTCGGGAAAAAAGAAAAAAAGTGCGAAGACTCTTTAGAATGCATGTAAAGGTTGTTTTATTTTTTATTTCATCCAATTGAATTTTGTTAAAAGTGTAAAGCAATGATTTTTAATTTGTGGGACATTTCATGAAAAACGGACGAAATATCCTGCTCGTGACACTTACATAAATACCTACATGTATTAATTTATAACTTATTAGAATATAAACTATAAATTAAAAATAAAAAAAAAACCTAGATTTAATTTGAGGATACAAAAGCATTGTTAAAACAGCAGTAATATGTAGAAAAGCTACCCCACTCGTGATATGGAATGACTGTGTAATAAGTTTAAGGGGACAAGGGCATTTATTATTTATTTATTTTATTTTTTAATTGCACGTTAAATACCATTCAAGAGCATATGAATTATGGCATATATTTATCACACAAGAAAAAAAAAAATATTTTTTTTTTGAAGAAAAATAAGGGATTTACCTGAAAATTTTAAGAGTTATCAAGAATTTTCAAAATGTCCCAATTTCACTCCATTTGAATTAAAATCCCTAATATTTTTTGTGCCAATTTGGTTTCTACATACAAATAAAACTGTGCATCGAATTTTATATATTTGAATATAAAGGTAAGAAAAAAATATTTTCTAAATTTTATGAAATTTTCAGCATTTTTGCATCATATTTCACTTAACTTCGCTTAATTACCTTTAACATTTCCAGTTATACTTAGTTTTAAAAAACTATCCACAGTTTTATTTGTATATGTAAACCAAACTGGCACAAAATATATTGGGCATCTAAATTGATATGGCGTGAGATTGGGACATTTTGAAATTTCTCGATAACGATTAAAATATTCAGTAAAATTATTTATTTTTCTCCACAATTTTTTTTTATTTTTTGAGTGATAAATATCTGCCATAATTCATTTAGTGTGAAATTGAAAAGTATTTAAGGTTCCGATTTTTTTTTTAACATGATGTGTTTTTTCTTTATAATGTTCCTTGGGCATGAACTATATGAATGTCCACAATGAAAATAGTTTACATTTTACGAGAAACACAGAGTTTAAACAGAAATTATTTTCCATCTGGAAACACTTCTTTTGTCATTTTAGTTAAAAAAGCATTTTCCTCAAAAATTATTTTTTTCATATTTTTTCATCCTACCGTTTTGGGGTATAAGAAAATCATTGGGCTAGGTCACATGTTCGAGAAAATATGATTTGTAGGTTATTTTGTAGTCAACGCATTTCAATGTGAACGAAACTTGAAGTATTACTAAGTTGCTGAACAGTTGGCAGTAAACGAAGTCACAAAGCTGGCAATTTTGCCAAATTTGTCTATATGTGGCGAAATATTTGTAACATTGGCGAAATTTGGCGGGAAAATATACTTTCAAGATTACCAATTCTAAAACACATGTTTGGTGTCAAATGAAAGAATATCGCCAAAAATTGGATACTTGGCGATATTTGGATAAAAAAAATTGCTTTCAGAATCTGAAGGAATTTTCTAGAAATTTCCAATAGGAGCCCAGATACATGATTCAACCAATTATAGTCCATAGAACGTTATCGAAGACAGAAGTCAACCAATCAGGATACATAAAACTTGCTCGATATATACTTTATAAAATAAAATGCCTTTATACACTAATACAGCGAAGAGTTGTACGAGAAATTTGAAATACTAAATGTTTTCTGTTAAATGTTCGTCGTCGGTACGATTCCAAAGCATTTTGTTATTTCGCCTCTAGCTTAAAATTTGGCTTAGTTCTAGGGTGTATGACATTTTACAGACGGCATATTTAAAATAATGGATTCTTTCATAAGCGGATATAATTTGCGAGTTTGAGAGAACGTAGTTTCTCGCAATTTTTTTTCCGTTGTTTAAACCTATTGTTTTAACCGACTTCCATATTCTTAAAACTATATATTCATATTCTCCAGCGTCATATCCTCGCTAAGACTGAGAACGCTTGGCGAAGTATCGCCAAATTTGACGACCAAAAATAACCGCCATATACGAGGGAGTATCAATAAGTTTTTGCCCTCACATAGAAATAGAGTGAAATTTAGAAAATTGCTACATTTTATGAATACTTTTCTATATAGTCAGTGTGCATAGTAACACATTTCTGAAACCGTTATTTCAAAGAGAGGGGGAAGATGTATTCCAGGAGTCGCGATAATAGATCCCAAGGGGGGCATTTTTCTAATTTTTTCCGAACACCACATGTGACATATTGCTGGAAAGACCTGTGACAACTTATCCATGCTATGAACCTCTCCAGCCCCTCCCCCCAAATTTGCCTTCCGGGGGCAATTTCTAAATTTTGAGGACATCATTCATGCCCCCGGGGGGCAAATTTGGGAGAGGGGCTCGGGAGTGCATAACATGAATAAGTGGTCACAGGTCTTTTTAACAATATGTCACATGTGGGGGTCGCCAAAAGTTAGAAAAGTGCCCCCCTTTGGGTCTACTATCGCGCCTCCTGAAATACATCCTTCCCCCTCTCTTTGAAATACTGTTTGCAGAACTGTGTTACTGTGCATGGTTACTATATAGAAAAGGACTAATACAATGTAGGAATTTCATAAATTTTATTCAATTATTTCTATGGGAGGGTAAAAACTTATTGATACGCCCTCGTATAAATCTAACATGGATATAACTAGCTAATTTGAAAAAAATATCATTCAAATTCAGTATTGAAAATTGTGAATGTATCTTCTGTTACCCGGTTCCACGCGTTTTAGCTTCATGCGTTTGAAAAATTATCTTAATTCTTTAAAAAACAGCAGCAATCCTAAAGTTACCTTTTCTTCCTGGTACACGCCGAAAGGACTTTTTTATTAAGAATTCGTTAATTTTGTGTCATATTAACTGGAGGGTGGAATGCAGGTAGTCTTTGCAAAGGAAAAATAGCCAGAATGTCTAATTACATACAACAAAAGACCTAAAAGTGTCACGTAGGTAATATACGCATATGCATTAATTAAAATATATAAAGGGATTTAGGAATAACAGCCTTGCTCCTGCTTTCGTAATGGTAGTAAGTCTTTTTGAATTTAAATAAGAAAAAACTATGGTGGAACTAGAGAAAAGTATTCGTAGACATGCATTT
Organism: Maratus speciosus; assembly: GCA_963932465.1. Taxonomy (NCBI): domain Eukaryota; kingdom Metazoa; phylum Arthropoda; class Arachnida; order Araneae; family Salticidae; genus Maratus; species Maratus speciosus. The sequence goes on from OZ010793.1 coordinate 441,701,571, forward strand.
TGGAAACACGTTGTGATTTTCTCGTTTTTATGGTGCTTTTAATGAGTTTTTGTTCCTTTATATACTGCAAGATCTATATATTTATGCAGCCTTTGCAACTACAACCTATTTTTAAATTAAATAACTGGCAAAAATACCTTAAAAACAAAATGATACACAATAAAAACAAAAAGGTAAAACATCGAGATTATTTTAAATAATTTTATAATAATTTTTATCTTAAAATGTTACAGATTAAGATAAATAATGCTGTAAAAAGTGATAAAATATCTTTATTTAGATTGACGAACGTTTCATCGTATAAACGGCGACATTTTCAAAATTATTCATGATAGAAATATTTTCACAAAACTAAAAAACTTGGTAAACAATCTCACGAAACATCTTGCATAGTGAAAATCAGTGCATACGTAAAATAAAATAAAATGAAATCGGATATTTGTGATCGTGGATTAATTTTTACTATTATTGCTAAAATTGCATAACATCTCTTTACAAATTTTAGGTAAATCAAGGGACACTGAATCATTGCAAATATTCTCGTTGCGTTTACCAAGTTATGGTTTTTAAATTTTGTGAAAATATTTCTATCATGAATGATTTTGAAAATATTGCCGCTTCTGTGATGAAACTTTCGTCAATCTAAATAAAGATATTTTATCACTTTTTATAGCATTATTTAGCTTAATAATGTTTTATAGCATTATCTAGCTTTATAAGTGATTATTCTACATGTTGTTATAAACTGTTACAACTCATTACTCAAATATTCTTTATTCATAATACATCAGGTAAAATAACATTATGTTTGTCCAGTTTATTTAGTTATTTTTTATTTTAAAAACTGTAATGTCCATAAAAAAAATAAACTATAAAGTTTTAAAAACCAGACTAAAACAAATCAATTTAAATAGATATTTAAAAAAAAAATCCTACATTCTAAAATGAATTCAATGCAAAAGATGTTAAGAAAATTACAGAGAAGTGAAAAAAAAAAGCCATTTTACTTAGAAAATTAGACTCAAAGCAATTAAAGAATCTATGTTTAGAAATAAACGGGTAGTGCCTGGTACGTTTACAATTATTCATGATGTCGAAAAAAAATTCGAAATTAAACATTGTCAGATGTACCCTTGTGTTAAAAGAAGAAAGGGAAAAGAACAGACGGTTTGATTAAGTAATTTCTTTTAAAATTTAGTTTTCCGATAAGAAAGAAATTCTATTTTTTTTCCATGGAGTCTGAATTTTTTTTCTTTAATAGTGATAATAATTTGCTATTTCTCTTTTTATCTCAATCTCTTTTTTTCCCTTTTATTGTATGAGAAAAAAAAAGGTGACAATTTTTTTTAAATTCATGTGAGGAAAGTTTTGCTTCTCATTTCGTCTAATAATTTAATTAAAGTATATAAGGGAATTTTTTCCTATTTCAAATAGTTTTTGAATAATATAAATGTCTTCTTATTTTCAATTATATTATTTCGATTGTGGATGGAAAGTATGTAAGGGCAATTCCGGAGGGGCAGCAAGATATGAATAAGGACTTCCTGTGACGCCAATATTTATCTACTTTTTATACACTTTTCAATATGAAGTGAGAAATTTCACTAATCCCTTTAAACCTTTGAGGGGCAAGTGATTGTGTTCCTGTAATATTGAATTCACACCGGAATCTTTGAAAAATTTCATTTCAAAATAAGGGAAAGCAATTTTCCAACTTTTTTTTTTTTTCCACGAGAGTTATACAATTTATTTAAAACTTTCCGGTGCGAATCTGGATTAAACATAGGTGTGATAAAATATATCCCAAGGGGTTAAAGGTGTTACCAAGGAGTTAAAACACTGGTAAAACCACCATTGAAAAAAGAAATTTTATAGGTAAAAGGGAACAACAAAAAAAAAAGACCACTTTCGTGCGTAAAAACACTAAAATTTCTGTCAAAGTAACTATTTTATGTGATTTAAAAAATAATTGTTTTTACTGCTTTCGGAATTTTTTTTAGAATTTGTACTCCTCTATTCCCTAAAATTCAAATACTCCAATTAGCTTTTTTTTTTCCTCACTCTCATTTTTCTTCATTTTGTAATTGCTTGATAGAAAAAGTGAAACATGTGAAGCTACTTTTTTTTATGTATGTGAAGAAAGTTTTATTTTTTCTTTCAGCTAATTTATTTTAAGATATAAAAGAACTTCTTAGCACCTTAAAATTACGGAAATGAGGAAGGCCTTTCGAAAGAAATTCGGTCTAGATAGAACGAAAATTTCGGCATAGATATGAATGAGAATCCTGTATTTGTTAAAAAGCAAAAAATCAACGTTTAAGAATGCACAAATAATACATACAAAGCAGCAAACAGCTGTTTCGAATCTACTAGCGAGATTCTTCTTCAGTGAAAGATAGACCATTGCTAGAAAAAACAAGACTGTGCAAAATGACAGAGACACTTCGACTTATATACCCAATACGGATAGCAAATGCGCCAAAAACAACCAGTGAGAGTGAAGCAGATGAAATGACTGAGTGGAGAAGTAGCGACATCTACCGAAGAACTAGAGAAAAAGAAACCAAAAAGGGGAAATTAAATTAATGCTTTCCAAATACTTGGAAAATCAGGAGTACTAGATAAGTCATTGACTAAAGAGTGAGTATTTTTAATGATGTGGCAAGCTTCCCAAAAATCAAGGTCAAGGTTGGAAGAACATATTTGGATAATGATGGCTGAGGAAAAATTGAACCTATGTTGAAAAGACCAACAGCGCTGAGCAATAGAAGAACGTTTAAGCTCCTGATTTTTAACATAACCTTTATGCTCTTTTAAACGAAATCTAACAGCACGTTGAGTCTGGCCAATATGAGAAAGACCACACTGGCAAGAGATTTGGTAAATACCCCCAAGTTATCTAGGCGATCAATGGGGTGTTTGAGATTTGAAAAAGAGATTTTATTAACAGGAGAAAAAATAATATTAAAATCAAACCTTCTTAAGATTTTAGCAACTTGCTGACTGATTATATGGAAAAATTCTGTATTTGTGTCCATACAAGGGAACTACGACAATATATTCGTAGGATATTTCTTTTTCTTTGTCTCATTTGGCCTTTCATTCTTGCGTTCGCTACATATCGTTACATTCGCATCTTTACCGTTATAGTTCAGAACGAAAATTTCGGAAGAGGTCTAAATAAGACTTTTGTGTGTGAGTTTATTTGTGTCTAAACAAATGAACTGCGACAATATCTTCATAGAATTTATCTATTTGTTTCCTTCTGTCTCATTCGGCTTTACATTTTTGTGTTTGTTACATATCGTTACATTCTCATCATTATCGTTATAGTTTAGAACGAAAATTTGAGAATAGGTCTAAGTGAGACACCATGTATTTCTGTCTAAACAATTAAACTGCGACAATATATTCGTAGGACATTTTTGTTTGTTTCTTTATGTCTCATTTGGTCTTTATTTTTTACCAGTATTTGAAAATCAATCAATTTAAAATTAAACGTTGTCAAGTTTACCCTTGCGATGGAAAAAAAAAAAAAAAACAGCAGATAACAAGCGATTTGTTCAAGTAATTTCTTTTAAATTTAGTTTTTACATTAAAAAATGTAATTATATAAATATTTTTTCCTACTTTAGAAGACTTCTACTTTTTTTTTTTTTTTTTTTTTTTTTTTTTTTTTTTTTGTGAAAGACATAATAACATGCTTTTCTCTCTTTCGTCCTGTATCTTACTCTTTTCTATATTTTAATTGTTCGATAAAAAAGTAGAAAAAGTGACGACGCTTGTGTGTGAGAAAACTTTCATTCTTTATTTTATCTGATATAATTTATTAAAATATGTAAGGAGAAATATCCTCATTCATCATAGATATGGGAAAGACAAATGTCTTCAACTTCTTTTTCGTCTATCTTTAAATGCATTGATTATAAATTAAAGAGACTGTCTTTTAAAGAAATTTTATACAGTAAAACTCAAATTGTCTACACCTATGTTTAATGGAAGCAATGCTCATCATACATGGGTAATCAGAAAAAAACAATAAAGAAAAACCATGCATGAAGCATAGTTTATGAAATACTTTCCAATACATCCAGAGTACAGTAACGAAACTGCATTGTTTAACCCTTTGCTGTTGAATTACTCCTTCCAGGCACAGGCATCTCTTACACGAATTTATTGTGTTGGCACGATTTTTTTTTTAAGAAACATTTTTAATTGTATTTTGATAGCATGTAAAAGAGAAATTTATTTAAAAATGAACTTTTAAAATAAATTGGTGCGCATAGAATATAAAATTAAAATTTTCTATATAAAGCTTGGGCGACGACTTGCCGACCCTCGACCTCAAAGGTTTTAATAAGGTGAAAGATGATAACCAAGTAAACAGTTTTTTAAAACGCAGAATACAAAAAAAAAAAAAAAAAAAAATCAGAAATTACCATCTGCAATTGAAAAAATATGGGAACTGTTTTGCGTAGCCCTGCAATGATCTATGCATTCACACACACCAAGAAATATGCAAAAAAAAAAAAAAAAAAAAAATAGTTACATTTAATAACGTATACCACACCTGATAACGCATTTCCAGTAATTATCGCTGAAACATAGTACTATAAACGAAATTTTTGGTTTGTCCCTATAAATGAACGATAAATTATATACACACCTAAGTACATAGCTGGTTCATATCTTTAAAGGTAATTTAATATTTCACTTTTACCTAAATAACTAGATTTTAATATATGAAATTAGAATTGAGAATTGAACGCTCAGAACTAGATAAATACGTTAAATGCAGGTTGAAAGTTTTAAAGAATTCATTCTCTTTTTATCTAAATGTATGAATTTCTAAATGTATAAATTTATTATATTCAGCACAGTTTACAATAATTATCATTTTTTATCCTCGTCTATGAATTATTACTTATTACGTTTTCTTTCATTATCTTTATTTTTTCCATGTCTTATACTCCATACTCTTATACTTTTTCCATGTCAATACTACTTTTAAAAAATAAATAAGCATCAAATTTGTGCTTAAGATATAATTTATTTTAAATGCCTCAAAATTTGTAAACAAAACAATTATTCCAAATAAATAAATAAAAATGCTTATAAATACAAAAATATTATGCAAAATTTTTACTTTAAAGTTGATATCATAATTACATTGACGTTTAACTAATTTAGTGTCGTGAAGGGGAGGGGGGGGGGCAGTTCACAATGTAAATTCTTTCGTAAATTTAGTTGAATTGTATGCAGAGTGACACAAAGTACCTCACGGGACAGATATAATGCATTATTTTAATATGTCTCATGTTAAGACATGGATAAATCCATGCTTAATTTAAAACGTATATAACTATAACAGGAAGTTTTTTATGGTTTTTGTATAGAATGATTTTTTGCAGACATTTTTGTTTTTCGAAATATTTCATGTTATTATCATTAGAGGTATAATTTTCCTAAAATACGCCATTAAGGAATTAGCATCTTTTAATAAATAATTTTAATTAATATCTTAAATAAATTAAAAAAATATATTTTATATTTCAGGGCATTTTTTTTTCAACTGGTTGAAATTTAGCGTTTCTTTTCTAAATTCTGTATTCTTTCGTATTTCTGCCTCTATAAATTGTAAAAATGAAACACAAATAACTTAAAATAATAATGATAGCAATGATAATTGTCACAAAAATTAATATATATTGATTATTACACGCAATAATATTTCTTTTTACAATGCAGAACAAAGTAAATTTTGTCAATTTCCAAAATGATGTTTTTAAAAGGTAATTCTAAAATGTATTTTTAAATTTAAGTGTGTTTTTAAACGTAATAAAATCACCTATAAATTTATTTATAAAACCCTGCATAATAAATAAATACAGTTATTAAACTGATAAAAACATTGGGAAGTATTTAATTTTATACCTCGAAAATCTTATAATTCGCGTTAAAATAATGAATTTTGTTTTGCAATATTTTGAGTATTTTCTCTTCAAAGCTATTCAGCCAACTAACGCCATCTGTTGAAGCGTCTGCGAAGTATTGCATTAACTTTTTTTTCTGGTATTTCAGAAGTTAAAAAACGTGTTCATTAAATATTTCAGAATCATTAATAAATAACAAATTATTCCTTTCTCATTTCTCTAGTCTCGGTAAGGGTAATTGACATTACCTCGAGAAATCTGTCATTTTTCCTTCAAAGAAATTTTAAAGGACTTTTTTCATTTACATTTTCACTAAAGTATTAAAAAAAAAAAAAAAAAAAATCGAAGACACCCATCGTTTTTACTTGCTACATTATAACTCCATTATTTTCGAACTACTAGAGAAAAAAAATCATTGAAACGCTTCCATTTATGGTTTTTTCTTTATTTCGCCTTTTTTTCCCCCTCTTTAATATTCTATCAGAGAAATACATCAGTCCTTTTATGGTGACTTTATTAAATCTTCCGACGTCTTTCTCTTTTTTTCGTAATTCATGTCAGTATTAAAAGTTATTTTTATTGATGTATTTTTCCTTTTTTGTAGCATTTAAGCAAATGGACTAACAGGCATACGTCCATTAAATTTACCCTAAAAAAAGAGAATTTTTCCCTTGTGTGTTGGCACTTTATATTTCTTTTTATTATCTAAATGGATTCGACTGTTAATGTACAAAGCGATACGAAAAAAGATTATAATATGATAGGCGATATGATAGAGCATAAAAATAAAAAAAGGACATTATCAGACGGCAGAAGAAAAAAAAGCTTGCTATCAGAATATATTTAATAGCTTATGAAAGGTGCTTTAAATTACATTGTGATCACAATTGCTGTTCTCTTGATTTTTGACAGGACACAATTTTAACAAATTAAGCTGAATGTAAAACTAACGTTTTATTTTTAATGTGTTTCTATTGCATGTCATGTGTAATGGATTATTTTTTTTCCCTAGAAAGCAAATTATCTTGAGAAAGGAAAAGTTTAATAAAGATGAATGAAACAGTGAATAAAAATTAATTGTAAAAATATGGATGACGTTTAACAGATGTGAATACACACAATAATATATTTTTTAAGGAAATATTGTCCATATTTGTAATAGTTTAATTTTCTTAACTGATTGTTAAAACTTATCAAGTTTTTCATTTATTATGTCTTCTGAAATTGTAATTTTTTTTTTAAATCGAAAAAATGGACTTTTTTAAAATTAAACATTGAGTACGGTAGTAATTATATAGTTATTTTAAAAATACTCACCGTTTTCTTGATTTTTGACAGAAAACAATTTTAACAAATTAAGCAGAATGTAAAACTAACATTCTTAAAAATAAAAATGTTTAAATTGTACGTCATGTTAATGCATTTTTTATTCATGGAGCAACTTATCTACATATAAAAAAGAAAGAAAAATATTAATAAAGGTAAACGAAACCGTGAATAACAATTAATTGTAAAGATATGGATGACGTTTAAAAGATGCTAAAACACACAGTAATATATTTTTAAGAAAATGTTGCCCACATTTTAATTTTCTTAACTGGTGGTAAAAAATTATCATGTTTTTCATTCATTATGTCTTCAGAAATTGACATTTTTTCAATAAAAAAAACTTTTTAAAAATAAAACTCTTTATACAATAGTAATTATATAGTTCTGTTCAAATTATTCACTGTTTTCTTGTTTTTGACAGAAAACAATTTGAACAAATTAAGTAGAGCGCAAAACTAACCTTCTTAAAAAAAAAAAAAATGTTTAATCCTTTGAAGGGCGGTGGGATAAAATATATCCCACCTAATATAAACAAGATTCTCACCAAAAAAATTTAAGTAAATTTTATATTAAGTTAAAAAAATGCTGTATTGCTATTTATTATTAAATACTATAATACATGCTGTTTTTCATAATTCATTTTTCATGTTTACAAGTGATTATTATACATGTTTATAAGATGTGTTTATAAATTTTATATTTTTAACTTTGGAGGGAAGTCATTGAAAAATGGCTTTTCCTTATTTAAAAATAAAAGTTTTCGATTATTCCGGTGAGAATTCAATATTTAGAGACATTTTTGCTTGCCCCTCAAGAAGTTAAATTGTAAGTCATGTTAATGGATTTTTTTTCCTAGAACAACTTATCTATATATAAAGAAGAAATGAAGATAAATGAAACAATGATTTAAAAAGCATTACAATTTCTATCTATGTAATGTCTATCTAACGGGTGTCCCAAAAATAACTGATGGATTTTAAAATTCAATAACTTGCAAACGGTGACATATATTAAAAAAAAATTCTTGCAGGAGGGTTATGTATGATGTCAAGAGTTATTTTACGGTGATTCTGGATTTTAGTTCGAATTTCAAACAATAGGTGGCGCTGCGAGAAGTAGGTGCTAATTCCAGACCCGATTTTTGGTACTTCGGGATCCATTCAAAACATTTTTATCTCCTTTTTTCGCATGGGAGAAGAGAGAGGCTGAAAAATCGAGCCTGGATTTATAGCATATTGCTTGCAGCGCCATCTATCGCTGATATTTGTAGCTAAAACTGGGAATCGCAGCATAAGAACTCCTGACATCTTACATAACCCTCCTGCAAAAAAATTTAATAGCTGTCACCGTTTGCAAGTTGTTGAATTTTAAAATCCATTAGTCATTTTTGGAACACGCGGTATTTATATCTATGACAAAATATTTTACCAAACGTGATAAGATTTTTCTTACAGCGATTCAAACCACCAGGCATATTTGCACACTTTCTAGATTTAAAAAAAAAACAAACAAACATATAATTTGAAAGGTAAAAATAGTTATTTAAATATGTATTGCTTGTATGTGGTAGTCATTTGAAATATTCGTGATTTCATTCATTAAACAAAATTTCTGATAGAAATACGTTGATTTGATTGGAGGTGTCTCATGAAAGATCGCACAGTTAATGAGTATGTAACTATGAAATAGACAGTCACATTAAGTAAAATAATGCTATAAAAAGTGATAAAATATCTTTATTAAGATTGACGATCGTTTCGTCACACCAACGGCGACATTTTCAAAATCATTTATGTTAGAAAATATTTTCACATAATTTAAAAACAATAGACATAGTAAACAATGTCTTTTTTTTCAATTCCTACTATTAGCTCACACTCTCCCTATATTTATTTATATATTTATCTTGTTCAAATTTTCAATCGTTAATAAAATACTCATTATTCATCCTATCAAGTTGAAATATTTTTTTTTAACTTGTGCTGGATGACAATTGATGTTAATACAGTTTTTTCAAATATTAATTAATTAATTAAATATTAATTAATTAATTTTAGTTTTGCATGGGAAACAAAATGGCTGCCATTGGTTATTGAAGATCAATGAAAGTATTTTCAATAAGGGGTTACCATAGCGGGGACCCTGTTCTGTCGCCAAATACCGCCAAGTTTGTCGCCAACTTGGTGATATATCGCCAAATTTGGCGGCCAAAATGAGTCGCCAAAAGTGACGCCAATTTAGCGATATCTCTAATATTTCGCCAAAATCCCATTGTAAACCTACTTGTTTATAGAAAATCAACAAATTGAGATATTTTAATGCAACAAAAACTAATATTAGCTTAAGGGATTATATTAAATTTTTCTTTGATGGCCTAAGAAGGAATGGACTTTAAAAACAAAATTTTTATATTACTTGTTTTTATAGACAGTCACTTAACTCTGTTCTCAAATCCAAAAAAGTTATTTTCTGACACATTTCTGAATTCATTTTGGTTCCAAAACACATGGAATCGACAGGTGTTCTTATTCCGAAATTATGTTTTAGAACGGTATATGCAGAAAATCTTTCGGAAAATACTGTCAAAGTTTGCGGTTTCAACTGAATTGAGCCGGACGCGACAGCGCTAAAAAAGCAGACCTGTCGAAAACCCGCCGTGACGTGACAACAATCGCTAATAATTTGATAAGTAATTTATTTATAGAAAAAAAAACACTATTGGATTCCAAATTGCTTTAATATTCAGGCCTGCTAATTTTACGCTTTTTAGTTTAAAAATGAGACAGAAAATGTGTCAGAAAGTATCGCGTTGATTGAAAACCGACTTAAACATTGTTGCATTAAGCAAAATAGTCCTACGCGTGCAGGCAAATCTGTAATTATTCTTTACTTAATGTTGGTAAATAACTTATGTCTACATCCATCACATTATTTAATGTAAATTACGTGGCGTTTACTGTTAATAATATACTATTAGCAGCAGCAATTTTTTCGCTTTGCGTGACTAGCCAAATTCCGGAAAAAACATATAATGGTTTTATTGCCAGATCGCGACAAGTTTTGCCATGAAGCTCAAAGTACTTCTTAAATTCTTGCAGACACACTTAGTCGTTTGGATATATTTTGGTCACTTATTTGACTTAAATGTAACTATTTTTAGTTATATATAGTCACTAAAAGTGCAACTGTTTTATTCCAAAGGAATAACACATTATGAATTTTAAATATAGAAATATGAGTTAGAAAGATTAGTTATATGTTTAGATAATAAAATTATCTATATTGTGTGATTTTTATACTTCAAGGAAGAATATGCTTAGAAAAGTATGGTATTCTTATACAAAAGATAAGAAATAGTACTATTGGTTATGGTAAAAAGTTGTGCAACATTAAAAATGTACAGTCATGATTTAAAAAAAAAGAAAACCCCGTAATAACTTTGCCGAAAATTATGCTATAAAATGTCATTCGTGCCGATTGATTAGTAATAACGTGTACTAATTAAAGAAATAGTTGAACTTTTCTTAAAAAGCCGTCTATATAGGTGCAAATTCCCAAAAGCTGGAAAAAGCCAGTGGCTCCTAAACCTAAAAATCCAGTGACCACATTGTGAAACAAACGCATAAAAAACAATAAAGTTTACATGGAAAAAAACTAAACAAAAAATTATTTAATGCATACATATTTACAACAAAACACAGACTAAGTATATCAAATGTGTATATTTAACTTAATCATAAAATTTTTAACATTTGAATATTAATTAAGCATAGCATAAATCGTAAACTATGTTCCGTCAGAAGATAGAGCTAGGCAAGATACACAGTTTAAAAAAAAAATATGTGTAAGCTAAGCAATCATGATACTAGGGAATATTAGAAAAACAATAATTCTTATTTTGATTTTGTCATACAAAAATGCATATTAAAAAATGTGAATCTGTGACATTATTTTGCATTATAAAAGTCATAATGCACTTCAAACTTTTGTTTTTCTATAAGAAAAACTATTAAAGAAAAACCGCAAGTAAGACACCGACAGATTGCCACACAAAAACATTTAGTCGCAATGTAGAGAGTGACGACCATGAGTCTGCCCCTATATTTGCCTACGTATAAAAAATGCACGAAACTTTAATCTTTTCAATACCAACACCTAATTTTAACATCTTAGTTAGATTCTCAGGTCAGTTGTACAGTCGTGGAAAAAAAAAGTAAACACCCCCTACTAACTCCTCAACAAATTATCGTAGAACAAAGTTACCGGTACCGAACGATTGGAAATAAAGTCTACTTTTAAATGGTGTATATAAATTTTGCTTAGGGGGCCATCTACATATTAAAACAAACCATAAATTCATTTTTTTCAATGGCAATACCCAATTCTGACAGCATAAATGAACTCTACACCTTTCAATTAGCCTAAAAACCAATTTTTATGCAATTCGTACCGTAAGTTTCCGAGAAATTAGTTATTATAAAACGTGCATATTTTAAGGGCTGTATCCAAATTGAAGTTCCGTAGTCGATTGTTAACCGAGAGAGCCTCCTTCTTGATCAAGGCACCATAAGCAGTCAATGAAGCCTGTTAGACAACGGGACAGCAGAATAAATTTCAAAATATCTACTCACTTCTATCATAGACGGCCCCTTAAACCATCATTTTGCCGTTTTTTAAGCATAATTTGAAAACTACTTGGAAGAAAAAAGTGAAATTTTGGATTTCTATAAAGCAGGACTTAATAAATCTAAATCCATCAAAAAAATTGTAGGTTACAATTCATATTTTTTTCGAATATTAATTTCATAATTCATAATTCATATCATAAAATTATAAAAATTGCAAATTCAGCGTATTTTTGTTTGGGTTTATTAGTATTATTGCTACAAAAAATTAGCACATTAGGAGCATAATTCCAGGAGATATAAATAAAAATATGAAAATACAATTTAACATTACAAGCACTAAACTTTGAATGTTTATAATTCAAAAACTTATCACTCAAATGACTTGAAATTTGGTTTCTAGGCATCGTTTGAACCGAAGATTTGAAATATCTTGTTAAAATTGGGTATTGCCATTGAAAATAATGAAGTTTGGACTCGTTTTAATATGTAGATGGCCCCTTAAGAAAATTTATATACATCATGTAAAAGTAGACTTTATTTCCAATCGTTCGGTACCGGTAACTTTTGTCTACGATAATTTGTTGAGGAGTTAGTAGGGGGTGTTTACTTTTCTTTTTCCACGACTGTACCTTTAGATACTAAACGGTAAATCATCAAGTCGTTTGGGAATTGAGTTTTAATATTTGAAACTCCAAATGTTTAATTCGTCTTAAATCGTCTTTTAACACGTTGAGTGCCGCGATGACTGACACTGAAGCTGAAAAATTTAGAATGTTTTACGTAATTTTTCAGAAAGTATAATCCTATAATAAATAAAAGGTAAGTAAATTTTAAATAAAATTTTCAGAAATTACTTAAATATATATATATATATATAGTTTTTTATCATATTTTAGACCGTCAGTCATGGGTGAATGACGCGTTCTAAACGGATAGTTCAGTGTCAGTCACCGGTGGCTGACGTGGCGCTTAACGTATTAACAGTTTCCAATGCGGGTAGCTTTAAATGCTTCAAAACTTATTTGCCGGAATGATCTGTAATTTGAGATTAAATTTTAAACTTCAAGAAATTGATTTCCGTTTAAAAAGACTATTTGTTATTTCTAATATCAAACAGACAAGCATTCGGTCACGTATAGTTACCAATGTCTAAAATTTAGAATTACCCGCATTAAGAATTTAGCCCGCATTTAGAATTAACCGCTAATAGAATTACCAATGTCTAAAATTTGGAGTATATAATGTTAAATTTGGTCCTAATCGTTGCAATTTGGGTAATGTTTTAAACCCTTAAGCGTCGCGAACAACAAGTTTAGGATACTTTTTTTTAATTCGGATTGTTTCATTGTCACCACTTTTCTGAAGTAGAAATATTCACCTTATTTAATAACCGATAAAATGGTGAGAGAATAAGTTAATTAGTGACTGTGCATATTAACGTTATCACTTTAGGGGGGAAAGAGGGGGTCTGGCACATGATATCGTAAGATATCGCTAGGGGAAGGAGGTTAGTATTTTGATTTCGTTATCAGTTTTGATGCAACCAAAGTTTTCTCTTTTTATTTGTAAACTTCTTCTTTATAGTCTGTTAGGTTTTTTTTTTAGTTTGTGATCTATTTGTATGAAAATAAAAGGTTAATATTAAAATCTTTAAATGATTATAAAATTATTTAATTCCAAAACGTGGAATACCCTATTTTGAAATTCCTATTATTCTGTCATTTTTATGTGTATGTATATATAATCCGCTGTTCGACAAACCAGGTCCGAAGTATTTTTTAAATTATACTTGTTGTGTTTACTACATGAAGAATAGAGAAAAAATGTTGTCTACCTGTTTCGTTGATAAGAAGTTCCGAACCCTCCCGCCCATCGGCAACCCTGTGCGGGGGCAAGTGAAAGAAGACATTTTTACTGTTGAATGTATTATGTAATAAAAAGCTAAAAAAAAACTTTTAAATAGTAGTTATTTCTTTTAAGTATTATTTGATATAAAGTTATTTCATATATAATAGTGATATTTTGTTGACGTCTCTTCATTTGAATGAATAAAGTGTGCGAATAATAAATGTTTAGTGATATCTGTATATTACTGAATACAAAAAAACAACAGAAAAGAATTTCAGAAAGCAAAGAAAAAAAAAAAAAGAAAATTAGACATTAATAACGATATCCTTACGGGGGGGGAGGGGTCGTGGAATGATAAGTTATGATATCGTACGGGGCGGAGGGGATTCAAAAATACCAAAAAGTTGATAACGTTATATAAGTACATCCCCTTATATTATTTAACCAAAAACTAGTGGGAATCAAACAATCTGCAAAACAAAGTAGCCTATACTTCCCGTGAGAGTCACGGGCGCGAGAATTGAGGGGTTAAATTTGAATCTAAAATGATTTGACAGAATGAACTGCTGAATGATAATTTATCTCCTTTATAAAAGTTTCCAAAAGTTTTCTCTCACACTCGCATATATATACAGTCGAACCCCGTTATAACGAACTTCAAGGGACCGAAGGTTTTGTTCGCTATATCCGGTGGTTCGCAATATCCGAACAGTTAAGAAAAATGTTAGTGTTTACAAAATGTATAACTTATTAGTTATTATGTATATATTCAATAATGATGTATTAAAAAAAAAGTAAAATCTATTAAATATGACCATTAAAGAATTAAATTGACTAAAATCGATCACATTAAACTGATGCAATACTAATTAAATTACCTAACAATAAAGACAAACACAAATAAATTAATTTTACCTTTAATTGTTGCTCACTGTTTTGATACAGAAATAATGACCAGGAATAAGGGAAAATGACTGACGGGTGGGCGGGATCACACCTGCAGAGTGTCTATCGTAAAAGAAAAAGAATGTAGTTGTTTCTACCCTTAAAAAAAAAGAATAGCTAATTTGCACCATGTTTCACTAGCCGGCATGCATTTTCTTATAAATTTGGAGTTGAAGTCCTGTTTTCATAACTGCGGAAAAGTAAAAAAAAAGCAAAAAAAAAGCAAAAAAAAAAAAACATGGTCGTCTGGAAAAAAAAAATGTTCGTTATAACCGCTTATTAAGATTTCGGAGCTTCGCTATAAAAGGATAAATTAGCATTAAATACAATAGGAAAACGACGGGACCAAAACTTTCGTTCGTTATATCCGGGGTTCGTTATATACCAGGTTCGCTATAACGGGGTTCGACTTATATATATATATATATATATTTCATTACTTTATCTCTTTTTTAGTGATGACTCTTTTTGTGACAACAACAAAGTAAATCAATTTCAAGATCGCAATTAATAACACCACATTTATTGAAATTGTATCTATTATAATTGCCATGTACTTGAACATATGTATAATGATTAACTACTTATTGAATTAGAATGACATAGTTATGATTAAAAACAACAACTTTGAAATAGCCTCTATTTTTTACTTGAAAATTGTGTTGACCCTCAACAACTAATCTTCTTATAATTATACTGAATAATAAAATAATGATTTTTCATTCGTAAAACTTTGAGCAGCTCATTCAATCTTGATTTATAATTAATAGGACTTTCGTAAAACATATGTGTGCCATGACTGAAGTTTACGTAATTTGTATATATATAGTGTATATATATATATGTGTGTGTTATAAAATTGGTAAGATGCTCTATAAACTTTTTCAATTAGTATACCTTCCAATTAGTTGATAACTAAATTCTATATCTGTCCCAAGTACCACTTCAAATCGTTAGAACCCAATAAGGGATGTTATCAAATTCAACCTAGTTTCGATAATCATCAGTGCAGGCATAAATTCGATGTCTTGACACTTCTTAACTATCATAATTTCCTTGATACTTCAAATCCCAATTAAATTCAGAAGTAACTCGCAACACATGGCCCAGTTATCAAGTATTTATAACTTTTAAATCTCAGGAGAGCATGAACATGTAACTAAAACTAAATTGAAAGCCAATTATCCAAAATTACTCAGGAGCATCTAATATAAAACAGTCTAAGGCTATGAATTGTAATAAAGTAGTCTTCAAGTGGTGATCTTCTCTTAGAACTTAAAATTAACGCAGATTCCTACGAAACGGGATTGGGAACAACATAGGCTCGGGGTTTCCCGAATTGACACCGCCGGGTGCCGCCTTTGGATGACTGAAACTCCGGCTAAGATATCTCTACGCCCAATAAAGAAATGTATGAATAAATGGAGATACAGTTTTCAAACAAAATGAATTTAAAAGAACTATTTTTTTTTCCAATACGACGGTATAAAAATTGAAAATATGTGATGCTTAGAAGTTTAAAAAATTGCTAAAGAGTATTTAATGGTAATGCTTTGTTTTACGACTAGTTTCTGTCAGGTAACGTTATTTTTTTTGACACAAAATAAGCTGGGAGAAAGAAATAGCATACCGTACCGGAGGCTAAAAAGCTGTGTGTTCTTTAAGTACGAATGCCACCAGCCACGACTCCAACACGGGTTTTAGAACACACACACACACACACATATATATATATATATGTTACAAAAATACACAAATACAGACATGATGATGAGAAAGTGTCTGCTCGAAAGAACTCGGTTTTTATGAAATAGTGTTTTGTATACATTTTATATATTTTAAACACCTTCAATAAAGTTTTTATAAAATGATATATGTATTTTTAGAACATTTATATAATTTTTAGTTATTTGAAACACTAGCTTTTTTGCAGATTGTAGTGTTTTATCAGTGCAGGTTTACCAGTAGAAAAAGAGTGATTGATGGACAAAATACGATTTTTTTTAAATTTTAGATTATATATATATATATATACTTAAAATGAAATCATATGTGTGAATATCATAGAAAACGGTTATGTATAAATTAAACATAATAAAATGAAAGTACAAAAAAGGTAAACTATGAATATCTTATGAATTCGTCATAGTTTCTTCATAAAAGTAATTCATAATACAGATGTATTATTTCATCAAATATTGTCAGCATTTACTTAAAAATGACAAGGCGTACACAGGCATTTTTGTTAATAGAGCAGGGCATAATGATAGTATTTACCTTAGGCAACGAAAAACGGTTAGTTTTGGAAAAATATATGGGTAGTTTTAAAATACCTATTGCCTCATATTATTCATAAGTCCATGTGCACAATGGGCTCCACCTTAGATAACTAAACAGGGGTCTTTTGTTGATGCAATTCTATTTAACCCTTTATGTCCTGAATTATAAATGAAAAATTTGCTCCTATTCAATAATTTTCTTCGTTAATGTCAAGATATCCAGAACGATTTATATAATGGCATTTTAATTTTTAGATAAATTTTTAAATAAAACTGATTTAATAAATCGGTAGTTAGGTTTTTTTTTTTTTTTTTTTTTTTTTTTTTTAATATTTACAAGAATAGTTAGTTAAAATTCATATTAAAAAAGCACAAATAAATGTACAATAATTACTTTCACGTGCATACGTGTAATTTAAAATTATTTAAAATACAGTAGAACCTCGATTATCCGAAGTAATTGGGACCGACCCACTTTCAGAAAATCGAAATTTTCGGATAATTGAGAATGCTTCAACTTTAAGATTAAGGAGAAATATATGCAATATTTCTTATTATGGTAACAAGTGCTTAATAAAAATAAAGCAATAGAAAAATAGAAACCAGAATAAATTACCTGAATTTTAATTTTGAAATTAAGTGAAATTATTTAAAATACAGTAGAACCTCGATTATCCGAAGTAATTGGGACCGAACCATTTTCAGAAAATCGAAATTTTCGGATAATTGAGAATGCTTCAACTTTAAGATTAAGGAGAAATATATGCAATATTTCTTATTATGGTAACAAGTGCTTAATAAAAATAAAGCAATAGAAAAATAGAAACCAGAATAAATTACCTGAATTTTAATTTTGAAATTAAGTACCTTTTACATATATCATTAAAAAATGTTTTGTTTGTCGCAGTTTCGATTGTCTTTGCTTTGAAGCTTTACAACGGAGTTTTTTAATATTATTAGTTCACCAGTATCACGGTCTTTGTGCTGCTCCAGCCATGGCAAACCTTTTGCAAAACATTCAAAAGCTTCAGAATTGCTAATTTGTTCGTTTTCTTCGTTTCACTCCGCAGCTTACGGGAGCTCAAGTTAAATTCAAAGGAACTCTAAGAAAGGGGGATCGAAAATATTTATATGTACTCGTAGTTAGGAAAGGACCACTTGCACACAAGGAATATGATAGAAAAAAAACAAGCTTTCAAAATGGATTTTACACACAAGGAATGTGTAGGTAAAAAAAAAAAAAAAAGCTTTCAAAATAGATTTTGGTTAACCGAGAGTTTCGGATAAAAGAGGTTCTACTGTACATCAAAATATATTAAAATACATTAGAAAACCCATATGCTTCTTTATATGAATTTTAATTATTTAACTCAAGGTGTATTGAACACTGGAATTTTAAGTTTCATTTAAAGAATAATTAGATTAATTAACAAAAAATACTGTTATGGAAACCTCACAATTCTTACAAGAACAATGGAAATAAATGTAATGTGATCCTATCTGTAAATGCGAAGTGTTTTGTAGTTGAAAATTTTTCTTAAGGGGGTCCGGGACACATTTTCAAATAATTTTTATTTCATGAGTTAAACTTCTGAATTTTTTTGTGATGGTTAACCATATCATATATAAGCAAAATCACATTATAAAACTTCTCATATATTTAAAAAAAATTAAATTTAAAATTTATTAAAAAAGTGGGGTAGTTTAAAACCGTTAAAACTCGAAATATTATTAATAGAATTTCAATTTTTTTTCATTTAAATAATCAGAAATATATAAGTTTTAATTTAGATTCAGCATTTTTTAAATTATTAATTTAAAAAAAATTACAAATATTTAACGAAAAAGTTTTAAAAAAAAGGTGCAACTTAAAAAAAAAAAATCATATTTTCAAAAGTAAATATTTTTTTCAAATATGTTGAATCAAAATTAAAGTAAAACAATTGAAAAAGACATGTTCCAAGTTTGAACCACTTATCTTTAACGGTTCTTGACTTATAAGAATTTAAATATGAGAAATGTTGAAAAAAAACATCATGAAGAAAAACGCATTTCCAAACGCTGTACTAGTGAATGTAAATATTTCAGATAAAATAAAATTATGCTTTACACTTATAATGAAATGTGTTGAAAAAAAATTCTTTCAAATAAAACTATCATACCATGAAATTTCAGTCATGTAAAAATCAGTTGAAGAAAAATTATGAACTATTTTTTTATTTACATTATATTAGTACTCTTTATGCCTTACTATTTTCAAAGA
The DNA here is from genome assembly GCA_963932465.1 of Maratus speciosus. Classification (NCBI taxonomy): domain Eukaryota; kingdom Metazoa; phylum Arthropoda; class Arachnida; order Araneae; family Salticidae; genus Maratus; species Maratus speciosus. The sequence goes on from OZ010793.1 coordinate 441,720,796, forward strand.
TTTGTGGGGAGCGGCCACCTCTTGACACCTACTGTGTATGTCTATTGTTAATCCACTGGGAAGATATTTAGTAACACAACTTCTCTCACGGACCATTTTTTTAACCCATTTTCGGCCAAAGATGCGTAAACGCACCATTTCAATAAATACTTTTTTATTAACACTGTGGCGAATATTTTTCACTAATTTTATTTTTCTGCTATTTTTAAGAGTTCTGGAGACATCTAAAAAATATCAGTAATTCAATTGGAGTAAACACTTTCTGTTGAGGAATTTTCAAAATACGCTAGTTTTATTTAATTGATACGGTTATTGACAAATTCGACTTTTTGAAAATGTATAATTGTTCCACTTGAGATTAATCATATGTATTTATAGTGGATTTAAGTTGCTTGTTCTGTAAATAAAATAATAATAAAACAAATATCATAAAAAAATTTAAAAAAAATTAATAATTCTAAATTTAATGGTGCGTTAGCGCATTATTGACCGAATGCATTTCATTTCTCAAATAAAATATTGTTTTTCATGCACGAAACTTTTTTTTTGTCTTAATGAATGTATCATAATATTAAAATATTTATTTGCTTAAAAGACGTTATAAAAACACATTAAAAGTAAATTAAAAACTCTTTATTTACATGTTTCAACTCATTTTCTGAGTCGTCGTCAGAATGTATAATAGAAAATTACAAATGCATAATGAAAAATGGAAAAAAATCATCGAAAATAAACAAGTAATCATGTAACGCGCCCTATATGATTATTATATGATAATTATATATGATTACTTGTTTATTTTCGATGATTTTTTTCCATTTTTCATTATGCATTTGTAATTTTCTATTATACATTCTGACGATGACTCAGAAAATGAGTTGAAACATGTAAATAAAGAGTTTTTAATTTACTTTTAATGTGTTTTTATTACGTCTTTTAAGCAAATAAATATTTTAATATTATGATATGATTACAAATGGATGTAATTTTGACTTACTACTCGCACTTATTTACATTTAATGAATGTAATTAAAGCATATTTCAACGGAAATAATAACATATTTTATAAAAATTCTATGCTTGGCCTAAAATGGGTTAATCAAATACACCTCAATAAACAGCTAAATTTTCTGCTATAAAAAATGATAATTTCGATTAAAAAAAAAAAAAAGTCAATTTCTACAAGCATGTCTAGATGTGATAATTAAAAGTTTAAAATCCATACATATATATTAAAAAAGCAAAGTAAAAAGGAAATAAAAATAAACCAACACTAGTTTTTTTTTTCATGCTATTTTGCAGGATTTTGATTTTAAAAATTCTTTTCCTTCTCTCAGTATGATTAAATCAATTTCATAAAACTCTGATTCGAGCCATAAATTATATTTTTTTGGTCTCTTTCTATATTCTTTTTTAAATCTCAATTGAATTTAAAGTTACATTATACTTTTTCAATTTTATTGAAATTAAAAATTCCTATAAAATTTCCCTGCAAGAACTAAAAATTCTTAGTCATAAATAACCCGTTGCCATGACATTTTTTATTAATAGCTTCAACAATTTTCTCTTTTCCTCTAATTCATTTTCGTGTTTCTGACAGATTTACGCACTATTCCTCCAAGAGATGGCGTTCACATTCAGTTGACAAGAAATGGGAGATAATACACAAATAGATGTATTTTTAAAACGGAGGTAAAAAATAATAATTTAACGCCTTTAAATTCTTATTTTGATTGATTGTTATTTTTTTAATATTTACTATACTTGTTAAAATTAGTGATATTATTATTATAATTATTATTATTATTATTACTTCTGTCCTGGATGATTTTAAATGAAGCGAATTTTAAATGTGACGAAATATATTTGATATCTCTAAATTTTAAATTTCAAAAATAATTCAGAGACATTTTTAAATATGTGAAAAAAATTACTTATCTCTTGTTCAAAAAATGTTATGGGATTTATTTAAATTTATTTATTTGTTTGTTTAATTATATTTATATTATTATTATTTTGTAAATGTGAAACTTCTATAATCTATACTCTGTTGAAAGTACACTTTTCAGCGTAATGTTTTTATTAAATTTCTTTTAACTTTTTGAAGTTTTCTAGATTATAAATATTATTTTTAATTTTAATTTCAACCTGTACACTTATTTATTTCTAAAAAAAGTATTTACCCTTTTAAAATGCTGTATGAAATCAATCATTGAAATTCATAAACAAAAAATAGTTAGAACTGGCATCATAATTAGCTAAATATTTTTTGGTGTATGTTCCTGATTCGAAAATTAAAACAGCCTAATTAGAAAAACAAACTGTTAAACTATTTACATTAAATCTAAAGCAAAATATTTCGATAACACACTGTTAGTGAGTTTCTGGCATGGACACGTTATAAAGTTTCGCCATATCCCTGTCATTAACTGAACAACTGTATGCGTTTCACCGATTCCTGTAAATGTTGTTTTACCTTTCGTTGAATATATGTGCAGTCAAATGCGCACTGACGGAAAGGCAGTATGAAAATCGTAATTATTTTACGTTTGATTGTTTATATGCTCAAAAGAATTTAAAAGAACATCTAAAGCAGTGGTTCCCAACCTTCTATTGGCCACGCCCCACCAAAGCATCCGTAAAGTCACTATGTCCCCCTCCCCCCTCCATAATCTGTAAATTATGTCTCTCATTTTTTAAAAATGAACTCTATTCACACGGTGGAAGTGTAATAGAGCCTTAATAAAATCTATTCATTTCATATTTTTTAACTTATCAAAGAGGTGAATCTTCTACCACAAATGTGTTTTTAACATAATTTTATAAATGCAATGAGATTATACATCTTTGCCTACATGCCAAAACGAGTTATGTTGTAATTTTCCCATTTAACTCAATGTTAAAGAAAAGTGTTATACAGTCTGCATTTTTATCTTCCCAAGTAACTTAAATAAACACTTACATTTAGCGTTAAAACTGATAAATTCATACATTTTATAATGCATTCTTGTAACTTATTAAGAGTTGGCAGAAAAGCTTTGGACACTGGCTTTTCTTTATATGAATAACACAGTACACAATAAGTATTTTAATATTCGCATCTTTATCAAACTAAATAGCCATTATTTCGCATACCACATTCTCTCTGTTTTCCCTTTCCCAATATCGATAATTGTATTAGCGAATAGAAGCAGAAAACTCATTCAATAAATAATGGAAAACGTTACGAAAAATTTTAAAATTCTCCACCAGAAAAATTATAGTAAGTTTTAATACTTTAAAAGATATCAAAATATTCTAAAAAAATATTCACATAATTATTCTGGTGTTATATCTATTTTAAAATTTCGATACAGAACATTTTAAAAATTCAATAAAAAACTGATTTATTAAATTTTGCTTGTATTCCATTTATTTTTAGCCTACAACACAACTTATCCCAAAAAAGACAAAAGAAACTTATAGTGAATGAGTAAGTAAACAATTTGGAATTTTCCCCCCTCGTAGGTCAAATGTCCCCCCCGGTGGCGCGTACGCCCCACTTTGGGAACCACTGATCTAGAGGCATCAGCGACACAGTTGAATGAATTTCTTTAATGTGTGTGATTAAAAAAAATAATAGTGATGACGAAACAAATTTAGGACTTTCCTTTTGAGGGTAATGGTGTTCGTTTTATTTTTCGAGAGCTTGTATCTATGGTGTATTTATGAATTACGTTACCAGATTTAAACAAATGTCTCCTCATGGCAATTTAAATGAACGAAAGAAAGAATTTTTAATGACTACTTAAATTTGCTGATATAATTCTATGTAATTTTTCAAGTTCCAAATATTACACAATGTAAATAATTCTTTTTTTTTCTTTTAACATCATACACAGTTGTTTGTATATGTTTTTAAAATATATTTTCATTAAATTTGAATTTTTTTGCATGTGTAACTTATGTAACAAAACTTTTACATATATTTACTTTAAGCCATAACATAGAAAATGACTTTTTTATGATGGTAGTGGTATTCGTTTTATTTTTTGAGAGCGTGTATCTATGGTGTATTTATGAATTACGTTACCAGATTTAACCAAATGCCTACTCATGACAATTTAAATAAGCGAAAATATAACTTTTAATGAATAATTAATTTTGCTGATATATTTCTAAATAGTTTTTCAAGTTACAAATATTACACAATGTAAATAATTCTTATTTTCATTTTAATAATATGCACACTTGTTTGTATAGATTATTTTAAAATATACTTTCATTAAATTTGAATTTTTTGCATATGTAACTTATGTAACATACCTTTTACATATGCTCATTTTAGGTCATAATATATAAACTAACAGTACTCAGCGTGTTTTGCATTTCGATCTAATTGCGAGATTGGATCAGAATTTTGTAATATGGTTAAACGAGACGGGAGACGAAGAATTCCCAGAGGTCAAGATGTATATTGATTAAGAAGAGGTCAAAGTTTGAGGGGGAAGGTGACAAACATTAGAAGTTCCACTCCAATTGTCTCTCTACGTAAATTTAGCGATAAAAAAACACGAAGTTTTGCGGGTTTATTTTATTTGTTTATTTATTTTACTTATTTGTTTATTTATTTATTAGGATTGTATATAATATCGAAAAATCACAACGATTCGCACAAAAACCTGTCAGTAGAAAACCTGAAAGCCTTTTAGATGAAATAATACCTTGCAATTCAAAAATAAAACACGTATCTTTTTTGTCGAATAGCTTCAATAACTGTAAAAAATATATAAATTATTATATATATTTTTCTAATATGGACGCAAATAAAGATAACAGTTCATAAATTCCATTTTCATCCGTGTTTATGTCATTTGGATACTAATCTCACTGTCTTAAGTCCAAATGGCATCCAGTTTTTTATAAACACAAACTCGCTTCCATAACAATGAAGTACAGATAACTTATTTTCCTTAAAATGTTGTTTTATTTTCAAAGAATATCAAAATATAGGATTTGTGATAACTTGCATTTGTTGAACGAACTTAGGCAACTTTATCTAATGTTCATTTATAACTTTTTGTGTCATTTACTTTAAAAGAATAATGATCTACCGTTATTATTATTCCCAACATACCTATCCTCATTTTTTCAAGCGAGCAATATTTTCTCGTTATCGCACACTTTGCAAAAGATCTTTGCACGCCGCGTCCGAAGAACATTCACTTTATCCCATCTCGTTAGTATAATAAGATAAAAGTTTTTCAATTCCCTATTTGATTACAAATTTCTAACAAAAAATAACGAAAATGTTCTTTAAAATTACTGTAAAATTTAATGATCTACAATTTTTGCGAATTTTATAATGAGTATTAGATCTACGGAGGTGTTTTTTTTTTTTTATTTAACATTATCGTACGCATTAATTTATCTAACTTTATTTATTATACATAGGTCTTTTATCTTTTAAACGCGACAAAAATCAACAAAGACTTTCAAGGTTTGAATTGTGGTATCTTCAAAACCTTTTTATGTATAAATATGAAATTCTGACTATTTATTAAATACTAGATTAATTTTAACACAATTATTCTAATTGGTAAACAAATCATATTAGATGTAAATTTCCAACTGGGCGAAAAATGTCCGGACCAGGATTCGAAACCGGGACCTCCTGGCTGAAGCCGCCAGTGCTCTGCCATCTGAGCTATCCCGGACGAATCTGGTCGAACTTTTTCAACCAGCTAACCTTGAAGATTACAGCATCTGGTTTGGCTTCAGCCAGGAGGTCCCGGTTTCGAATCCTGGTCCGGACATTTTTCGCCCAGTTGGAAATTTACATCTAATATTTATTAAATAGATTAAATTTTTTTAATACTCTACCATTAGAAACTGGCTAGCCTTTTACCCAATTTATGGATTATTGAAATTAAAATAACTCCTTTTATTACTCTGTATGTCATTGCGCGCATAATATCTTGAGAATGTATGTATGGATTGTTATAAAATTTGAAATAGATGATAAGCACATTTGTGAGGTTAAAATTATCTACTTTTAAGTAATTACAATGGTAATATTTTTAGTTATGACTATTTTTATTCATTAAAAATAAAAAATAAATTAATTTTTTTTCACAAAAATATTTTTAACCATTTGGGAAAATGGTTATTGTCCTCGTCAAGGTAGGAAATCCAAAGCATATCTGAAGCTTTTTATTGGTTTAATCCGCATTTTATTCGTTTTCTGATTGGTCTATACAGTAATCTGTATTTCCCTTTACTTTCAACAGAGATGGATACTTCTGTTGCCACTATGACAAAAAAGTAATAAAAGCTACAAAAAAAAAAAAAAAATTTATAACTCAGAAACAAATTGAGATACACCTTTCAAACAAATTGCATTTAAAAGTACATTTTTTTTTCTCTATACGATGGTGTTAAAAGTAATATTGTGGGATGTTTAGAAGTTTATGAATGAAATTTTATTGAAAACTGGTCGTCAGATTTCCAAGAAATCTGACGATGGAAAAGCCTTTTCCCGAACAGCCAATGAAATGCTTGGGTGTAAGTTAGTTTCAGGTGGATAATACGTAAGTTTCAGGTAATCTTGCAACTTTTACGTGTAATAACACTATTAATGTTTAATCCATGGCTTACGTAATGTATGATCAACTCCGTGTCTTAAATTTAGTCTTTGAAAAAACATTTTCCAAATGGTCGTTGCAATTTGTTAAATTGCTTTTTCTTTTTCTTTTTTTTTTTGCATGGTTAATTAATTTTGACCTAAAAGCAGATCATTTTAAAAACAATTATGTTTTTATTATTTATATCAAATTTCATAACAATTCATACATACGTTCTGAAGTTATCAAGCGCGCAATGACATACGAAGTAAAAAAAAAGAACTATTTTAATTTCAACAATACGTAAATTCTGTGATAGACTGGTCAGTTTCTAATGGCAGTATATTAAAAAGCAAAATCTGTTTAATCAAGAGTCAAAATTTCATGTTTATACATAAAAAGGTTTTGAAGCTATACTAAATCAAACTTTCAATGTTTTTGTTGATTTACAGCGAGTTTAAAAGGTACAAGACCCCTTAAATAAATTATTTTTGGAATTATTATTATGTACTCATGTACGAACAGAGGTGCAATACTAATAGCCATCTTAATATTCGTCTTTATTCTATAAATAATTTATTAAAAGACTCTTTCCTTTATTTTAAACCTTAATTTTATCTTAATTAAATCCGTATCACTTGCAAATGTATAATACTAAGAATTTAAATATAGTTAAAAAAAAAAAAAAAAAAAAAAAAAAAGAGAGAGAGAGAGAGAGAGAGAGAGAGAAAATAGAAACTTACACTTCCATTTTAAATTCCGTTCACATTTAACAACTTCCATCAAAATGTTTTTTATGAATTATTTGCATAATTACAAAGATTTTTAAAATTATTTCTAAATAGCAACTTTCGACTTATTTGATGACAAAATTATGTGATTAATTAGATGAAAATATTTCCTAAAAATATAATGGAACTAATCTCCCAAAACATCTCAACGTGCATTGCACGACTTTCCAGTACAAGTAAATAATTAGTCTAACAAAGCAAAATTCTTCCGATGAGTTATCAATTCCTGGACGTATATAGTTATCTTGTTTTACTAGAAAAAAGTAACAATTTAGATATTACGTACTACTTAACAACATGAATATGAATAAAAAATATATTAAATAATATTTGATCCTACTGAAACTAAATAGATAATATTATTAGCATTAAAATACATAACATTTAATGAAAATAAAATGCTTCTTTGAAATTTTTTATATTTGTATCAAAACATTAAGAAAAATTAATAATACGGAATAAACCTCGCTACATTTTTTTTTCAAATAATTCGTTGAAATAACTTTAAATCACGAGATACTTTCAATGAATAGGAAATCAAAAGCATATCTGAAGTGTTTTATTGGTTTAATCCGCATTTTATTCGTTTTCTGATTGGTCTATACACTAACCTTTACTTTCAACAGAGATGGATACTTCTGTTGCCACTATGGCAAAAAAGTAATAAAAAGTACAAAAAGAAATTAATAACTCAGAAACAAATTGAGATACAGCTTTCAAACAAATTGCATTTAAAAGTACATTTTTTTTCTATATACGATGTTGTAAAAAGTAATATTGTGGGATGTATAGAAGTTTAAGAATGAAATTTCATTTAAAATTGATCGTCAGATTTCTTGGAAATCTGACGATGGAAAAGCCTTTTCCCGAACAACCAATGAAATACTTGGATAATACGTAAGTTTCAGGTGGATAATACGTAATTTTCAGGAAATCTGACAAATCGCAGGCGATTTTTGTCGCTTGCAATTTTTACGTGTAATAACACTATTAATGTTTAATTCATGGCGTACGTAATGTAGGATCAACTCCGTGCGATTTTTTATGTCTTAAATTTTATTCTTAGAAAAAATCATTTTCCAAATGGTCGTTGTAATTTGTTAAATTGCATTATTTATTTTATTTTATTATTATTATTATTATTGAAGAACTTAGACCACTTTTCCTAATCAGCATATTTAATCTTTTGTATCTCTTCTGCTAAAAGAATAATGATCTACCATTTTATTATTCCCAACACAAATTTCATCGTCATCCCATTAAACAAGCAAAACCGCTTCCTGTTATCATGCGATTTGGGAAAATTTTTGGTATTGCCTTTATCATTCCAATAATACTCCCTTTATGCAGTCCCCTTTATACAATAAGTTAAATAAAAATTCAATTCTGTGCATCGTAGTAACTTTCTACGATAAAAATAAGAAATTAAATGAGTACAATTACATGAAATTTTAATAGTCTACACTTTATTCAAATTTTATGTTAAGCAACGTATTAGTAGAAATATTGTTTTATTATTCATATAAATTCTTTTAAAATCTCATTATCCTCTCATTATCTCATTATCATTATACTTAAAATATTTTATTATAAATTACTAATACATTAAATAAATTCATTTTAAAATGCATGAGTACATAGTTCCAAGTATAACAAATTTTTAGTACTTGTATTTTAGTTTCAAGCTGATGTTGATGAGTTTACTTTATAGCTGATTTTATAAAAAAAAATCTTCTTTTTTAACATTGATTTTAAGTATTGAAATTTATCTATAATGAATGAATAATATTTAATCTTTAATAAGTTGAATAAATGAAGTATTTATATTACGCTTCTATTCTGACAGCTGATAAAGTTAAAATGGTAGTAAAGATTTATAAAAACTTTTCAAAATAACAGACATTACATTACATTACAGAATAAAAACACTAAAAACAATTTAAAAGGACGTTTCGGATTCATTCTGAATCCCTCATCAGCTAATTCATCAGCATCAGGATTCAGAATGAATCAGAAACGTCCTTTTATATTGTTTTTAGTGTTTTTATCTTGTAATGTAATGTAATGTCTGTTACTTTGAAAAGTTTTTATAAATATGAATGAATTCAGACGTAGTCCTTTTGTTTATCTCAAAAGAAAATGGTAATAAAGATCATTGTTTAAGCTATTTGCTGATAGATATCTGTCTTTCAATACAATGAAAAAAATTTATATATTTTAGTTATAACAATGTAGCATGCTACATAAAATACTATTGTGTTTGGAAAACAATCTAATAATGCTTTATAATGTTAATTTATCTTTAATCAGATAACCGAAAAATATTAAAATACTTAATATTAAATATATAAACTGATTCATAAAAAAATACTTTACATTTATTTACCATACTGTGAATTTGTTTTTGTTTTTTTTTTTAATTTTTAGAGTTTTTAGTGTTTTGCGGCAATTTTTCGATATTCATAAGAAAAATTTTATTTAATTTTTTTTCTTCTGAGACCTTATAAATACATTTTGTGACTGTTAGCGTTTTTCAGCGATTTGCTGCGATTTTTTCACATTAGTAAAAGGAACCTGATTTCATTTTTCTAACTCAATATAATAAATTGTGTTCTCTTTTCAATAAAGTTTATTTGGTATTCGTTCTATTTTGGCAGGGCCAGGCAGCGCCGAGTTTATCAGCTAGTATTAAATAATTTCACAAATTTAAAATAAAACTTTGAATCATTTTTGTGGTTTAGTTAGATCTCATAACTTTAAAATCACGAAACACTTTTTGTGTACATTTAAGAGCAGTTGGAAGTCAAATTCCCGAAAAAGTCGGGCTATTTTTATTTTTTAATATTACTTTGGATCACACACCCCTCCCTTTTTCGTATAGTAAATTACTTTTGTTTCTACGACAACAACAAGTTAAAATTTTTTAGTAATTCAGTTTACATCATACGTAAACTTTAAAATCAAATTTCTCAAAATGTTACTTTTTGAACTTCGATGTATCTTTTCATAGAACCTACCACATATTATTGTTTGCAATATTGCCAGAATATTTCAAAGATATTTTGATGAATGAGAAGTGCACTTTTGTTTATAAGATTTGTACAATTTTTTTATAAAAAGTTTTCCTTTGGAGAAATTCAGTTTTTTTTTATTATTTAAATGTGGTTTTTGTTCTTGATTAAAAAAAAAGAACTAACGAATATCTTTTTATAAAGTTTGCTTCACTTTATTAGAAATTATTTGTATTATGTATGTAAAGCATTTCAAGTGAATATCTTTAGTATTTTCTGAGGATAGGTACAGTCGTGGAAAAAAAAAGTAAACACCCCCTACTAACTTCTCAACAAATTATCGTAGACGAAAATTCTGATACCGAACGATTGGAAATAAAGTCTACATTTAAATGATGTATATAGAATTTGCTTAGGTGGCCATCTACATATTAAAACGAACCATAACTTTGTTTTTTTTTTTCAATATACACAATTATGACAGCATAAATGGACTACACCCTTCAATTAGTCTAAAAACAATTTTTTATGCAATTCGTACCATAAGTTTCGGAGAAATTAATTTTTTAAAACGAGCGTATTTTAAGGGCTGTATTCCAATTGAAGTTCGTTACTCGATTGTTAACCAAGAGAGCTCCCTTCTTGATCAAGGCACCTTAAGCAGTCAATTAAGCCTGTTATATTACAGTATAGTATAAGAAATGTCAAAATATTTAGTCACTTCTATCATAGACGGTCCCTTAAACCATCATTTTGCCGTTTTTTAAGCATAATTTGAAAACTGCTTGGAAGAAAAATGCAAAATTTTGGACTTCCATAAAGCAGGACTTAATAAATTTGAATCCATCAAAAAAATTGTAGGTTGCAATTCATCATTTTTTTAATATTAATTTCATAATTCATAATTCATTTCAGAAAATTGTTAAAATTGCAAATTCAACGTATTTATGTTTGGGTATATTAGCATTATTGCTACACAAAAAATTAAAACATTAGGATCCTAACTGCAGAAGTTATAAATAAAAATATGAAAATGTAATTTAACATTAGAAGCACTAAATTTTGAATGTTTATAATTCAAAAACTTATCATTCAAATGACTTGAAATTTGGTGTCTAGGCATAGTTTGAACCAAATATCTCGTTAAAATTGGGTATTGCCATTGAAAAAAATGAAGTTTGGATTCGTTTTAATATGTAGATGGCCCCCTAAGCAAATTTTATATATGTCATTTAAAAGTAGACTTTATTTATAATCGTTCGGTACCAGTAACTTTCGTCTACGATAATTTGTTGAGGAGTTAGTAGGGGATGTTTACTTTTTTTCCCACGACTGTACATTAATTTAACATGGTAGGTACAGTGATTTCCAACTGTCCTTAAGTTGAAGTAATCCAAAATAAAATATGCTTATTTTTGCAAGAATTTTTTAAAATCTTACAGTGTTTGGGCAATGAACTTAGCCCTTTCAGATGCATGGTACTTCTGATGCAAAAATATTAAAATGATTGATTGACACCGGGATTTACGCGAAAAAATATCATCGCTTCAGAGCAACAGCAGGACATCTAGTAAAAATTAAAAATGAGATGTCTTACTTACTGCTATGAATAACTGTGTTTGCATCACGTGTAACAACTTCTGAAACACAAAGTTATGATAATACTAAATCTGAGATGTGTTTTATAAAAATTCCTTACTGTTGCTCTATATGCAGACACAGTTTTTCAAATCAGAGTCACTCCATGCAAAATGAGCAAATCAGCTGTGTCAGACATGCCAGAGATTTCAATGAAAATCAGTCTACAAGTAGATCATATCCATTTATGAGTAAATGTAATATAACAGATTTCAGGATTGTTTATTTAAGTATTAAAATTTACATTAAAAGTGGATGCAGAATCAAGGTTTTGTCTACATGCTTAAAATTTCAATTTTGATTATTAGCCTTAAGAATGGAAATAATATATTAAAAATTATTTATAATTAGGAATGAAGAACAAGTAACAGATTGGCGTAAGTTAGTAATTGTATTTTTATTCCGTAATGAGAAAAAAATTATTTTTCAAAATTGTTTGGGAAAAATGCAACATTTTTATTGCTCGTTTAAGCATGAAGGACAGCTCAGACAAGTTTACATTTTTTGACATTATAGCTAAAAGTATAAATTTTAAATAACGAAAATTTCATTCTTGCCTTTTTATTCCTTAATGAGAAAAAAATAGTAAAATATGTTGCTGGTAAAATGCAATATTTCTATCACTTTTTTGAAAGTGAAGGGAAGCTTTTAAATCTTTTAAATTATTTGATATTAGAGATAAAAGTGTATATTTTAAATATAGAAACTTTTATTCTTGCTTTCAGCTAATTTTTACCCCAAGAATATATTTAATTAAAGTAGAAAAAAATGATTCAGTTTGGACAAAAAATTATATAGTAATCCTAAATCCAGATACAAAAACTAGATGACAGCACTCATTTTTTTCACCTTGAAATCATGCAATATTTTAAGAAACAAGCGCGAATTCAAAGAGATAGCTCATGGAATGTAACAGATATTACCTTTTTGAACCCATTTCTGCTATGTTAGGAATCAAAAGGCAACCTTGAATTTTTTTGAGCATATCATGGGCTTATTGATCTTTATATCTGTGCAATATTGTTAATGTCGGACCTTTCCTTTATTTATATTTTGCTCATACATAAGAGGAAAAATTATGATTTTGTAATTTTTTTTAAAGGTTCTAAGTTTTTTTAAAGATGAAGGAAATAAATAGCAACTTTCAACTTGGGGAATTTGATCTTCATATCTAATACTACATCAGGCATCAATTTCACAGATGTTTTTGAATTCCTTTGATTTTTATAACGTTTCTAATTTATTCAAAATTCACAAATTTTCAATTTTTACAACCAATTAAAGATTAATCATGGTGTTGCCAGATTATTATTACTCAATGAATAGGAAGATAATTTTTCAGAGGTTACAATATTGCAAAAAAAATTCATTTCTGTTAAATAGTTTTCAAGATACAGAACTTCAAACTTGCAACTTTTGACGATTCCACACATGTCATTCTTTATCAGAAGTTTTTTAAATGCGCAAAACTGCTAGAATAATTTACTTTTTGTGGAGATATTTTGCATAGCTCTATTTTAATATGAATTGAACCTGTATATCAAATTTTATTAAAATCGGTTACTATGTGGCCACGATAAATTTTTGCTCATTTTACGTGGAATGACACAGCATAAAGTCAGACATCTCATTTTCGATTATTACTAGATGTTCCACTGTTGCTCTGGGGCAACGATATATCGGTCACCCGGAAGAAAAGTGAAACATCTTGAAAAAAGTAAATTTCACAGGAGAGACAAAAGGGGGGAGGGTGGGAAATTTGTATGATTTTACTGTAACATGAAATTATAGGACTTAGCTTTGCATGCAGGAATAAAAACATGCATAAAAGCTTTCGAATGAAGGAAGACATATAATAAGGTTTGGAAGGTTGGGTAATTTTACCTCCCCACACTTCTGTGTTACCACCCCTCTTCTGTGGTCATAAATGGACATATAGCATAATAAAGTGACTTTCTGTATAACTACACTTTTGAAACTTTTTGTGTAGCATGACGCACCTATGACAGACTTAATTGTGGAATAAAACGCAAGATGAATTTTTGCGAGATGAGCCACTTTTCTTGCAGATGAGCAATATGAAGGTTAGTAAAAGCTTATCTTCATGTACATGAAATAAAACAAAACTTAGTTTTAAAATTCTGGTGCCGATGTAGCATTTAGGAATTAAAATTAAGTGGTATCTATAATATATCGGCGCATTACAATGGGTTAAACCACTTTTCCCAGTTAGCATATTTCACCTTTTGTGCCCTTCCTACAGAAAGAATAATGATCTACACATTTTATTATTCCCAACATACCTTCATGATTTTACTCTTAAACAACCAACCGCTTCTTGTTATCGCTCGCTTTACGAAAGATTTCCCTTTGCCTTTCTCATCCCCAGAATATTCACTCTGTAGAGTCTCGTTAGTATAATAAGATAAAAGACTTTCAATTCTGTACATCATTGCAATTTTCTACGATAAAAATAAGCAATAAAGAATGTGAACAATTACTTGAAAATCCAATAGTCTACAGATTTTCCAAATTTATGTTGATAATTTTGTGCATAAAATTAGATGTTCACTATTAATATTATATAAAATAATTATTAAATTGTTATTCAACACATTATGCATCAGTAGTTCTTTTGTTTATTTAGGTCACAAAAATATATTTTGAACCAGAAAATTTTAAAGAAATTTATTATTATTATTATGAAACTTGATGTACATTTAAACGTTATTCATTATATCAATCACAAGTATTTTGCTTATTTTGGTATGTTTGAACAAGCATTTTTTTAAGGAATCAAACAAAGTTGAACAGTAATATGCAATATATAAAAAATGGAAAGAATGCATACAGTTGTAAATCTAATCGTTGTAACAGTTGTAATCTACTTGTATATCTAATAGTTTACAATCGTTTCCAATTTTATGTTAACATTTTTATGCATAAAATTAGGTGTTCATTATTATTATTATATATTATATTTCTTAAAAAATATATTATATTTCATAATTATATATTATATTTCTTAATTCTTAAAAAATTATTCAACACATTATACATTAGTAGTTCATTAGCTTATTTATGTCACGTAAATATATTTGAACCAGAAAAATTTTACAGAATTTATTATTATTATTAAACATTATATTTATTTAACCGCTATTCAACGCAACATTTTTAACCCCTTGAGGGGCGGTATATCCCGCCTACGATTAATGAAGATTTGCACCAGACAAATTTTATGAAATTTTACTTTTCTAACTTTGGTGGAAAAAAGTCTTAGAATTGCTTTTCCTTATTCTGAAATAAAGTTTTTCTAAATTTCCGGTGAGAATTCAGCATTACACAAACGCAATTGCTTGCCCCTCAAGGGGTTAAGTAGTTCTTTAGGTGAGATAAATATGTTTTAACGAGAATTTTTTAAGGAAATCAAATAAAGCTGAACAGTAATATGCAATATATGAAAAATGGAATGAATATGCACAATTACTTGAAAAACCAGTCAATTCCATTTTCATGTTGATAATTTTATGCATGAAATTAGATTCTCATTATTATTATTATATATCGTAATTCTTAAATATTTAGTCAACACGTTATGCATCAGTACAGGCATCCCCCAACTTACGTATTACGCAATTTACGTAAATTCGCAGTTACCTAATAAATCTCGAAAATTACATGCAACTATGCGCAATGTATTCTTTTTTTCGTAGACAGTAGTGTTTTAAAACATTTAAGACGTATTTTACATGGGTTACATTCAGTTTCAGAGCATGATTATTTAATAATTACTTAACGTGCTTAAACACTGAATAACAGAAAAAAAAATGTTTCGAGATATAAAATGAATTTAATAAACATATAATAATAATTAAGTAAAAGTTTCTAAACCCTAAATAATATAAGGATAAATTTAATAAAACATATAAGTGAAACTAATGAAGTTAATTTACAGCGTAATACAAAACAATTTCTACCGAAAAATCAACTACAATAATGTTTAAAATATTTTAAATAGGGTCATTTAACAAAAATATTTTTTTTATTATTAATAACATTTTAACATAAAATCCCTTGACCTGTTTCAATAACAATGCTTGTGCGTTTTTAGTGATTAATATTAATTTAAAAACCATAATTTAAGCAAAAAAAGTTTAGTAATCTGTTAAAATGCCTCCTATACTAACTAAACACACTGGCAGCTTATTTTTTACATGTTGTCTCCACGAGACATGTTATTAAATACTTCTCTTTTTTCAGGTGAATCAAATACATTCGTCCTACGTTTGTGATTTTACCGGATGAATTCATTTCCGTGTAGCGTTAGCTCATTTGCGTGTTTGTATTCGTCCTCACGCACTTACATTCCGCTGACATCTTTTACGTGAAAACATAGTAATTTTTTACTGATGAACATAATCTATCGTCGGCTGCTCTGTCGTGTAAAATTACGTGCAGCATTACACAGCAACTGAGATTGAAGAGCATTCAAGCTGGAACTGAGATAGGTGTAAGAAGGAAAAAATGACTTACGTTTGAACACTATGCGCAATGAATTCCTTTTTTTCGTAGACAGTAGAGCTTTAAAACATTTAAGACGTATTTTACATCGGTTACATTCAGTTTCAGAGCATGTTTATATGTAATAATTACTTAGCGTGCTTAAACACTAAATGACAGAAAAAAATCTTTCAAGATATAAAATGAATGTATTAAACATATAATAATAATTAAGTAAAAGTTCCTAAACCCTAAATAATATAATGATGAATTTAATAAAAGACATAAGTAAAACTAATGAAGTTAATTTAGAGAGTAATACAAAACAATTTTTTTCCGAAAAATCAACTATAATTATGTTTAAAATATTTTCAATAGGGTCATTTGGCACAAATACTGTTTTTTTTATTAATAATAACATTTTAGTATATAAAAAACCCTTTGACCTGTTTCAATAACAATGTTCGTGCGTTTTTAGTGATTAATATTAATTTAAAAACTATAATTTAAACAAAAAAATTAATAATCTGTTAAAATATTTCCTATACTAATTAAACACACTGACAACTTATTTTTTACACGTGGTCACCACGAGACATGTTATTAAATACTTCTCTTTTTCCAGGTGAATCAAATACATTCGTTCTACGTTTGTGATTTTACCGGATGAATTCATTTCCGTGTAGCGTAGCTCATTTGCGTGTTTGTATTCGTCCTCACGCACTTACATTCCGCTGACATCTTTTACGTGAAAACATAGTAATTTTTTACTGATGAACATCTATCGTCGGCTGCTCTGTCGTGTAAAATTACGTGCAGCATTACACAGCAACTGAGATTGAACAGCATTCAAGCTGGAACTGAGATAGAATGTAAGAAGGAAAAAATGACTTCGTTTCACAACTATGCGCAATGTATTCCTTTTTTTCGTAGACACTAGTGCTTTAAAGCATTTAAGACGTATTTTACATCGGTTACATTCAGTTTCAGAGCATGGTTATTTAATAATTACTTAACGTGCTTAAACATTTAATGATAGGAAAAAAATGTTTCAAGATATAAAATGAATTTATTAAATATATAAAAATAATTAAGTAAAAGTTTCTAAACCGTAAATAATATAAAGATAAATTGGTACTTTTCGGGTAGTCGGGCGCCAGTGTTATGTATACATGTATATATCTATATACATGTATATATACATATGTATAGATATGTGTATATATACAATATATGTATACATACATGTATATAGATATGTGTATATATACAATATATGTATACATACATGTATATATGTGTGTATGCATAACGCTGGCACCCGGCTAACCGTAAAGTACCGATAAATTTAATAAAAGATATAAGTGAAGCCAATGAAGTTAATTTAGAGCGTAATACAAAGCCATTTCTACCAAAAAATCAACTGCAATAATGTTTAAAATATTTTCAATAGGGTCATTTAGCACAAATACTTTTTTTTATTATTAATAATATTTTAGCATTTAAAAAATCATTTGGCCTGTTTCAATAACAATGTTCGTGCGTTGTTAGTGTAGTTAATATTAATTAAAAAACTATAATTTAAACAAAAAAAAATTAATAATCTGTTAAAATATTTCCTATACTAATTAAACACACTGGCAACTTATTTTTTATACGTGGTCACCACGAGACATGTTATTAAATACTTCTCTTTTTCCAGGTGAATCAAATACATTCGTCCTACGTTTGTGATTTCACCGGATGAATTCATTTCCGTGTAGCGTAGCTCATTTGCGTGTTTGTATTCGTCCTCACGCACTTACATTCCGCTGACATCTTTTACGTGAAAACATAGTAATTTTTTACTGATGAGCATAATCTATCGTCGGCTGCTCTGTCGTGTAAAATTACGTGCAGCATTAAACAGCAACTGAGATTGAAGAGCATTCAAGCTAAAATTGAGGTAGAAAGAAAAGAGAAAAAAAAAAAAAAAACAAGAACGGAAAATCATGCGCCCAGCATAGATTATGAAACACTTTCCAACACATTCAGAATATTGTAACAAAACGTTACACTTTATTAAGTTGAAAGATGTTTAGCTAAACAATTTAGAAAATGCATAACGCATTTGAAAACACAATTTCTGCAATTACCATGAATTGTCCGAAAAATAACCGATTTTTTTTTGTATAGCCCTGTATAAGATGTATAGATTCGTATGTATATTATAAAGTATGCTAAAATAGTTGAGTAGTAAAATAGTCATTAGTTGAAATTTCCTATTCAGCAATTTCCGTCTATAAACAGAATAGCACTTGAGATCTTTTGTGTAATCCTGTGTTATGATCTGTAGAACTTTTATACACCGAGTAATATGCAAAAAAAAAAAAATTAAATTTTAAAATGCGCATCACAAATTAAAACGCATTTCCAGCAATTGTCCTTCATAACGTAATACTGTAGTAAAACACTTTTGTGTGTCCCTGTAAATGAACGATAAATTATATATACACCAGATTCTACAACAAGCGCATTGTAGTACACCTGAGTGATATATACAATTTTCAATGTACTTAAAATAGTCTAATATCATTAAAATAAACCGCAAACCTCATAGTCCGTACTGTAACGGAATCCTTTTGAGTGTTCCTGTAAATGAACTGGAAATGCTACACACTTCATTTCTAATATCGAACATGCCACAGTAATTACCAATAACATACATCAATTTCATGGCAATCTGACTATATTTATGCGAGTTCGAGCACGGACGGACAGATAATCTGAATTCATGAACACTTTTCAACTTTGTAAGAAAACGTTAATAACAAGTTGGAAATTGCTCGTCAAACGTGGCAAATGATGTGCGTTTGTACTATAGCTAGTTTTATAATTATTTTTTGCACCCCATATTGTACTGAATGTATATTTTTTTGCACTTCATAAGTGCATAGTCTGTAACATCATTAAAAGCACTGCAATAATTTTTTTCCCATTCCCCGTAATGAAACGGAAATTTTTTGACTGTCCCTGTAATTAAACTATCCATCCGATTTTCATAAAATTTGAAATGGCTCGACAAAATTTTGCAACAATTATATATTTAAAATTTCAGACCTTTCGGAAGGCTGTAGCATCATTTAAATGCACTTGCAATAATTTTTCCTATTGGCCGTAATGTAACGAAACACTTTTGATTGTCCCTGTAATTAAACTATACATCCGATTTTCATAAAATTTGAAATGGCTCGATAAAATTTTGCAACAATGATATATTTAAAATTTCAGACCATTCGGAAGGCTGTAACATCATTAAAATGCACTTGCAATATTTTTTCCCATTGGCCTTAATGTAAAGAAAAACTTTTGACTGTCCCTGTAATTAAACTATACATCCGATTTTCATAAAATTTGAAATGGCTTGACAAAATTTTACAACAATCATTTATTTAAAATTTCAGACCATTCGGTTGGGTAGTTTTTGCTCTGTTATATGCGGACGGACGGACAAACGGACTGAACGACGACTATAGGTGCTACGTATTTATATAATTACGAACGCACCTGAAAAAGGGCATAATTTTAACAATTATGTGCAAATAATTCCGTTCTTTCGTTGACAAGTATTTTAAAATTCATTAAAAGTATTTTACATAGACTAAATTCACTAAAGTTATGAGTAGATTCAGAGCATAGTTATTTAAAATATTTATTTAATAATTACTTAAGGTGCTTAAATATTGAATGACTGAAAAAAATGTTCCAAGATGTAAAAGGAATTTATTAAACATATAATAATAATTAAGTAAAAGTTTTTAAAACTCTAAATAATAGAAAGATAAATTTCATAAAATATATAAGAGAAACTAATGAGATAAACTTACAGCACAATACAAAACGATTTCTACCGAAAAATTAACTGCAATATTGTCAAAATATTTTTAGTAGGGTCATTTCACAGAAATATGTTCTTAATTATTTATAACATCTTACCAATAAATTGATTAATAATCGGTTAATTAATTAATCGATTAATTGACTGTTTTCTGATAAATATTTTAATGTTATTAAAACCAAAAATTTAAAAATAATATAATTGTTTTCTTCTCTCAATTGAAGAGTTGAGTGGATGAACATGTTATGCTACATTTTCTAATTTTTCTTTATCTTTTGGATGAAAGCGTTATGAGGTATCTGATCACATGGTGAAGCTAAAATACTAAGATTCTATTTAATCTTGAAGATTTAAGACATTATTCATTAATATTTAATATTTTAATATTTAATAATGTCAATAATAGTAATAATTTTTAATATTTGAAAATTAAATACAAAACAAGTTTTTCTGAGAGAGTTTAATACCATGCCTGTTAATATTTTAAACACATGGCATCAAACAGAAAATAAATCATTAAAATTTACAGCAAAAACTTGCACCTCAAATTTCTTGAAATGTAATTTTTGTTACTTAACATGTTTTTCCACTTAGCTCTTTAATTCATCATTTACTTATTACACACATGTTGAAAATGTGGCCGTCATTCAAACATTCCAAGTCATTTTATGCTACATAAGGGAAGGGGAGGGGGGGCTGTTGCCATTTTCAAAAATCATAATTTATACCGGAAGCTCGCGATAAATTGGCAATAACTTTGTATCTTCTTATTTCACAAGTTTCTTATTAATTCAGAAAAATTATAAGGTTATGATTGAACATTTTTTTATATCTATAAATGATAAATGTTAATAGCAATCATCCTATCGACGGAATGCGAAGATCGAGCAACAGTAAAGTTTAGACGTCTGTGCAAGAAAAACTTCTAAAGAAATTGCGGATTTCAATAACGTCATTTTACGTACACTTTACAATGTGAAGAAGCATAAAATACTGATCTTGATGTCGACATGTGACACAGTGTGCAGAAACGATGAATCTCCATGACATAGGTGGAAATTGTATGTATTTGTTAAAGATTTTTTGACTATGAAGTGTTGTTTTATAAATCCCACAAAATGAGAAACCATGTATGTTTTTAATTTCATATATATAATATAAAATGTTTTTGTGTACATTAAGCTTAAAATTCTAACTCAGAGTAGGGCATGTGTAAAAATTACTTATCAGTTTCTCTCCTTTTTCCCTCCCCGCTCACGATTTTATATTTCATAAATCATTCTCTGAATTGGCCTTCTTTAAAGAATTCAAGAATGTGTAATTACATATATGCATATATAATGCTTATACGTTTAAGCGATATCACTCGGTAAAATGTAGTCAAACTCGATTTTAAAACATTTATCATTTGATTTAGAAGCCTTATATGACTTCAGGTAGGCGAGAAACTTAAAACAGAAAAAAATGGGCGATTTAAAATAATTAAGATATTCCGAAAATATAATCGTCAGGGATTTACGATTATTACGATTATGATTATTGCGATTGGGCATTAGGATTATCGATTTACGATAAATAAGGATTTCCAATAACAATGATAAAACAAGAAGCTTAGTGATATTTGATATACCACTATAAAAAATTTCACCAATTAAACAATAAAGTTCTTAATTTTTCTTTATACAGTAATTTTGAGTACTGAAGATGTGGTGTAAAAGAGTAAAATATATCATTATAATATATATTTGAAATTCATATAGTTATAATCAGGGATGAGAATTCTTCAACCCAAATGACTGATTGCTGTCGATAAATTTTAATAATATTTCTCGCCGTATTTAATGACATAATTTCTGAGATTTAATAAAGCAAAGAATACTATTAAAATTTACTGGTGAAAATCATTTGCAGGAGAATTCTTATCCCTGTATAATGAATTGAAAAGTTGTTATAATGAGGCAGGTATTACATTGGGAAACCATGTAATTCGCTGGAACTATAGCAATTATATCGTTATAGACATGACTATCATTGTACAAACTTCCTTATACTGAGATTCCAGTGTATCTGAATGAGAGGATAAATGTCTGAAAATATGAAAACGAGTTCTTAATCATTTTATAATTATTAGTATTCACTATTGCTGGTTTAAAATTGAGTGTTTTTAGAAAACAAATTTAATGAGTAATATTAATGAAGTCTTGAAACATGCACAGAAATTTACAGTGTTCAACTCAATATCGAATAGTTTAATAGACGTGAAGTTTATTTTAAAATCCTTACTTCCATCTGCCACTTTAAAAGTATGAATTCCTAATTGTTGATAGCAATTTTTACACTGCATTATTAAGATACAATTGAATATCAGTGGTTGAAAATTTACAAATTGTACTTATTTTTCTTAAAAGTTAAATGAAACTTGCAGTCAATCTAATTTTTTACCTGTGATTAAATATGTCAGATTATCATCATGTATTTGATGTATGACGTTTATTTTTTTAGCAATGAATACATTTACATGAACCGAAAATCATCTGCGTGATTGTATTTGTCCTCACGCACTTACATTATGCTAACATACTTTGCATGAAAACGTAGCCATTTTAACATAGCAAATGAACATATTCTATCGTCAATTGTTGTATTTTAAAAAAGTGACTTGCTGCATCACGTAGCAACTGTACTTTAAGAATATTTCATGGCTGCCACGTACAACTATTTTTTAATTCTATCTCGCACCACTTTTTTAAAACAAAAATTTTTTTGATACACTTTGACAACAGAGAGAGATCTGTAAGAGAAAGATAATACAAAAGTTTCTTTCTTAAAATGGTTGTGCGAATAGAATATAAAGATAGTCACCAGTGGCAGCCCTGATATTTAATTTAAAAATAAGATAAAATGAAGAAAATAATATTTATATTTTCTAGATGAATAAGACAGCACCCCTTTAAAGCACTGAATAACACCAAGAATCTATCCAGTCGTTTCTCTCAGGGTTCTGTTTTTATGAAATTGCAAACAATTTTGTATGTTCGTGAAAAATCTAGTCATAATTTTGTGGATTTGGAGTTATCATTATATCCAGATTCATGTTATCTACTTTAAACAACATCTTTTATATATACGAAAGCTAAATAATATTCTATTGTGACTTCAGCTGCTCTGCGACAGGCCAAATTTTATTTTAAAATGGCTAATTCTGTGCAAGGTTCTGTTTAGGGATGGGTTAGTTTTGCGAAATGTCTGTTTTTAAGACAAAGAAATTTGTGAAAAGTGCCATGTTAACGTGAAAAATTTTGTAAAGAGTCCCGTTTTAACGTGAAATATTTTGTGGAGGGAATTTTAAAGAAACTAAATTTTTGCCAAACAAATCTCTGAACACGCAGTACATTTAAAGCGGACATCGCGCTTTTAAGAATACAATACTTAAAATCGTAATGTGAAAAATAACAAAAACCCTATAAAAAGTAAGCAGTGACAAGAATTTGCAATATATGTACTAAACTATTTAATAAGTATTAATAAAGAGAAGAAACATGAGAAAGAGTATAAATGCGAATATAGTGCGTATCATATGTCTCAGAAAGAGGGTTATTGATTTCACGTTATTTAAGAGGTCTCAGGACTCTTAAAATTGAAAAAAAAGACCATTTTAAACATTTAATATCTTAAAATGTATATGATTTTAAAACACAATTTTTATTGGGATGAAAGATATAAGTATGTTCTTTCATTTCATATATTTAAATAATTGCAAGATGCAAAATTAGCATTTGTAGTGGGCTCCAAACTGCCAGACATTTGACGAGCAGAAAAATGGCTTACGCGCAGGATTACAAAATAAATTACGCAACTAGAATGAAAATTTTGATGCCTACTTATACTTCAGATTGTAAGAATTAACCCGAACCTAAAGAAATTTGTATTTAAAGCATTTTTATATTTTCAATACAAAGTTGTATTTAGCTAATACAAAATTTTGAAAATTTCAACAGCATAATCACTTAAAAAATTGTTTTGAACATTAAAAAGGAAATTTTAGGTTCAGTTTATACAGACTGGCATGAACCATTTGTTTAGAAAATTTCATGAAAAAATATTCAGAAGTTTTTGAGACATCCTTCGTGCTATGCCCAAAACAACAAGGATGCCATGGAAAGCAAGGACACCAATAAGATACTTTAAAGACTAGAAAGCAGTTTATTTGACTGGTACCAAAAATATATACTTCGATTTTAGTCAGAAATTCCTTTATAAAATAAGTTATATATATCTTACTGTAAAAGCACAAAGTCTGGTAAATCCTATATTTTATCGATACATTTTACCATTTACAGAAACCATACCATTTGGTAAAAGGGAGAAACATGCTTTTAAACGATTCCACTCGGGCTTTTACAGGGCTCCCACTGGTCCGTTTTTTGGTCACCAGTAATTTTTTAGAAAGAAATTCTTAGTACGTTTCTTCAACAATTGCAAAATAAACGCTCTGCTAGGTATGTTTCTACGAAATATATAAAGAAGATTTTTCTTTAAATAATAGTGGTGTTCAAAAACGGACCGAGTGGGAGCCCTGCTTTTATTAAGCTTTTTTGGTAAATGATAGGATTTACTAACTCTTTTTGGTAAAAGTCCTAAATAAGCCCATTTATGAACGCATGTTCTCTTGAGACTTACCTATTCTCGTTATTTGCAACCTAAATTTGGAGAAGTTAAGATAGGTATTATTTCTCTATAGTCCTAGGTATGAGAGCATAAAATCTAGAACCATTTTCTTTTTGTGATAATACATTTTGCGTTTTCTTTATTTGAATAAAATATATAAGTTATATTATGCTGAAAAAGTTTTATGACCTCTCGTAGAGAAATGAATGGTTAAATACATTAAAATAATTACATTTTCGGTTGATTATACCACATACCCGGGTAAGGTAATACAATATGTTAACCACGCATTTCCCGTATCCTATACCATACTTATCAATCATTTTGGATATTTTCCAAAGGGAGTCGATAAATACCATCACTTACTGACATTGTTTGACGAAAATGGAAGTAGTTAAAAGCATATTTTGGGTGTGGTGGTGTTATTGATGACGGCCGATTATCTACACGAGGGATATGGACCAGAGGGAGTCTTTCTAAGGGAACCTAACCCACATTTACGCATGGAAATCCAAGGTTCGAAGAAACCACGGAAAACTCCGAACGATTTTGCCGACGGGCACGATTGTGTTTGAACCCAGCACCTCCTGTCTACCAGCTTCGAGAGCAGGGCCTCTCGGCCACTGGTGTGTCCGCAAATTTTGGGCTGTTACCAACTTTCTTTCGTAAAATCTAGGATTTATCGATCAAACTTAAAATTTGCCAGATTGTGGGCTTTTACAGAGGCGTACTCACTGCACATGACTAAGATAAATAAGTAACTTAAATAATTTTAAGTAAGTTTTCTGGTATAATTTTCTTTATAAAACTTTCCAGTTGTTATAGTGTTAACCCCTTTCATGCATAGCAACTTCGTATGAATGTGTATAGAAAACATCCCACGGAAAACTGTACATATTTTATGTTTACCCATTTATCAAACATAAACCTCATATGGAGCTAAGTAATGCTTGTGAAATACGAAAATAGATGGCTGAACCATTTTTATTCCAAGTATTCAGTTGGAAATTCTCAAGTCATCATAAATTTTATGAATAAAGGCATGGGTACAGTTTTTTTCTAAATTTGCATTAAAATATTATAAAATTGTCATTGTCTAATTTGGGTACATCACTGTAGAGCTTAGCTATTTTAGTGTTTTATAATATACAATAGATTGTGTAAAACAGACAAGTTCAAGGAGCAACTTGGGAGACGGGCACGAATTAATTGTGATTTCATTATCTCCTATGAAGGATTTTGTTCGAGAACCGAGATACCATTGTATATAAAACTAATATATTATGGACAAACACCAATATTCAATGCGATAAACAATTATGTAATAATCTAACTATTTTTATTATTATTTAATCACATAATACACTTTCATAAATAATTATTTTTTTATTGTTTAATTTATTTTTCAATAAGTATCTTGAGTATTTTTTCGTCGGTCTAAAATAATACTTCACAATTTTTTTTAAGCCAAGATTTTGTGAAAATTAGACAATATTAAAAAATTTAGATGCAAGTAATTTACTTATAGAAATGCATACATTATTAGCATTTTAAAATTACGTTTATATTTAAAATGTTTTATATTACAAATCTTCAAAATTAGTATATTTCCAATGTTCAGTATATGAAAAAAAATATATATTCTAATTCAACGAAAAACAAAATCGCAAATGTTATTCATCGAACTCGCACAACTAAACTCGAAGATGTTGTAAAGAATAGAAGAGAAACAGTTACCATGGTAACATATCAGGATATGAAACTAAAGGTGGTTAATACACGTGGATGCGAAGGAAATACTTCAGCTGTACTTCCTGTTCCATCTTTTGTTCGAAAACTTCATTTCCGGATAAAGATCTGTTTTCAGGTTTATTATACATTTCACACAGTAATTTATATGGCTTTCAAAGAACTACAAAATAATGGTCAGTATTCAAAATTCAAAGAATTCAGGAAGTGAAATACAAATTGTTTCAATTTCGAATTTGAGCCCATTTAAATTGGAATTGTTTTAATAACTAAAGTTAGTCGATAATTTTATTTAAAATTGTTTTCTGCGCAAATTAGAAATGAAAACTACCGTATTTGTTCGTCTATAATGCGCGCAGTGTTTCCAGAATTTTACATCTGGAAAGTCGGGTGCGTATTATATATGGAAAATGCCTGATAAATATGTGAAAATACAAACACTTTTACTAAGTCAATGAATACCCAATGTCAATTCGCGATATAAAAGTGCGATCATTGAATAAATAAAATATAAAAAATATATAAAAAATGGTGGTGGTACATTGTAGGTAAGTCGCTTACTACTAGTACCAGGATAACCAGTTTGGCCTTTTTTTATTCCAAATTTTCGTATTCATACCAGAAATTGCCTGTAATTTTTTTTTCTTAACTTAACGGCCTGTACAATGGAACAATGTGAGCAGTATTCTTGGATTCCCTAGTTGCGGTGCAACTTTACATAAGGGTTAACTAGATGAATACAACTTTGCCAACAACTTTACATACAGGCTATAAATATTAAGTGTTTCAATGCATTGGGAGCCTTAAAAAAATAAAGTTTAAACGCGGCTGATGGCCACAAGTAAAAAAATTAAAGTAGAAAAGAAGACAATTATAAATTGTTAGCATAGCAATGAGAGAGAGAGAAAAAAAAAGCAGTTCCATATGATCCAATAAAATGTCCATGCATAGGCGAAAAAGCTACCAAAGGGAAGTCCCAGCATATAAAAAAGACTCTTTTCAGAGACCATACATTAGTATAACACAATTAAATGCAAATCAAAGTTCGATAGTTTAGAAAAAAAATGAAATATTTACATATTTACAAAAAAAGTTGATAAAAGTTTAAAAGTTAATGCACTATAGAGAATAAAAAACATCATTAATAAAAAACATCACTGAGGAGAGTTCTGACTAACAGAACTGAACAAAAAAGCACAAAAAGCATGGAGAACAAGGGAAAAAAAGAGGACGGCGCCCGCCCAGTCTGGTAACTCAATGGAAACAAATGATAGAAAGAAATCGTGTTAATAGAACAAAACAACAAAAACGTAAGACAATATAAAATCATGAAGATACACTAGAAATAGCAATTTAAGAAGGTTTTTCTTTTTATATAACAAAACAGACAGAACAAGACAAGGAAAAGCAAAAGTTTAGCTGAATAAGAAATTATTCTTCATTTAAGTTGAGAAGGTTAGAAAGTTTGTCGAATTCGTTTATAATGACAATCATTTTTTGCATGGGGTTATCATATTTTTTTGGTTTGAGTTGAAATGTTTTTGATGCTGCTTAAGAATTTTGTAATTTGAAAATCTTCTTTTATTTCATTGAAGATGTTAAGTATATCTTTAATATCATTAGAGTAATTTGAGGGAATTTTCAGCTTTTGAGTATTATTTGTATTTTCAGTAGTGGGAGAGGAAGGGGTATTTGAGGTTTCGCTATCATTAATTTCGGAATTTAACATGCTAGTATTGGTTGAAGGTTCATTGGTCATAGGTCTTTTAGTGTAGTTATAATTTTTAAAGATATCGGCAAGAATTTGTGTTTCGGAGAAGAGATTGCTGACGCTATTACTGGTAGTTTTTCGGTTATGTTTATTTTCAAGTCTCTACGGGTTTTTAGGACAACCGCGATAATTCGAGGGATGTCCAAGGCCACAGTTAGCGCTTTTAGGTGTAATTCTGACTTTGTGCTCACAAGCAGTGCTTAAGTGTAATTCACCACATTTAACACATTTGGCATCAAAGCCACATACCACCTTTCGTTATTACTTAAAATAAAAATTCTTTTGTAAAAATTACCGGTATGAATTCGAAATTTTTTAATTAAAAAAAGGGAAAAACTGGCAACTCTGACTGGTGCACTTACGTTATATGTGAAACGCATATCCATATAAACAGAAAAAATAGGTTGTAGGAATTTAAAAACATAACATTGTAATACATCGGAGCAACTTTTTCCATATTACCGAAAAGGTTTGTCATGTAATAAACCTTTCACGGACTGAATTAAGATACAGGTTCATATCATTTTTGATTTAGTTTAACCCTTTGAGGGGCGGTGATGCCGTCACATCATCACATGATTGTAATCCCTAATTGCCACATTGGCACCAGAATTTTTGAATGAAAACTTCACTTTTATTAAATAAGCGAAAATATACCTTTAATTCTTTACAAATAAATTTTTTTGTAAATACTAGTGTTATTCAATTATTTCAACAGTTTACAAATACAATTACCTTGCCCCTGAAAGGGTTAAATAGCTAAACATTTCATTACATTTGGTTTTTATAATTGGACATTTGCCATTTTCTTATCTGTACGTCGTACTTGGAAAAAAGAATTTAGCAATGAGTATATTAAATTATAAATAAAATAGTAAAAACATTTTGAAAGGTTTAAGGTTAACCCATTTTCGGCCAAAGGTGCGTAAACGACCATTTCAAAAAATATTTTTTTATTAACACTGTGACGAATATTTTTTACTAATTTTATTTTTCTACCATTTTTAAGGGTTCTGGAGACATCTATAAAATATCAGTAATTCAACTGGAGTAAACACTTTCTATTGAGAAATTTTCCAAATACGCTAGTCTTTTAAAATTGAAACGGTTATTGACAAATTTGATTTTTTTAAATGTATTTTTATTCCACTTGAGATTAATCATATGTTTTTGTAATGGATTAAAGTTGAAAGTTCTGTAAATAAAATAATAATAAAACAAATGTCATAAAATTTTTAAAAAAAATATATTAATTTTAAATTTAATGGTGCATTAGCGCACCATTCACCGAACGCATGAAAATTCCGAAAGCATTTTATTTCTCAAATAAAATATTATTTTTCATGCACGAACCTTTTTTTTTTGCCTTAATGAATGTAATTGAAGCATATCTCAATGAAAATAATACCACATTTTATAAATTTTCTATGCTTGGCCTAAAATGGGTTAAGTAACTTTGACTCAAGTTGAAGCTTCATAAATTTAAATAATTTAAAAAATCATAAATTTTATGCTTAAACTTGTATTTAATGGTACGATTGAAAGCATTCTCAATGATTTTTTTTTCTAATTGAAGTCTATTTAAACTAAAATTATTTGATAGTTTTGTTTAAAATTGCTTATTATTTTAAAACTAAAAATATATACGAAAAATTATAGCAAGAATATTTCCCACTAATAAGCAAAAAAATTTCATAGTAATAATGTAACGAGCAAGAACTGATCAATTTATAATCCATGGTGAGATGGAGCTCATTTTAATTTAATTGAAATTTTAGTATATACTTAATTTACTGTATGATATTTCCGGGTTGAAATCATTTTGAGGCTTCTTATTTTACACAGTAATTTATATGACTCTGAAAGATCTGCAAAATAATGATCAATTTTCAAATAATAAGATGTTAGAGAGCAAAAGCTAATTCGTTTCAATTTGAATTTTAAATCTATTAAACGGAAATTAATATAAAAACTAAAATTAATCAGTTATTTTGTTTAAAACTGTGTTTGCTTCTTTACTGTTAAACATTCATATGTGAAAACCCCTTATAAACATAAAAAATCATGAAGTATCAATAAAAAAAAAACTATATCGTAAAAAATCCAAACTTCTAGAGTTATATTCAACTACACAAATGCAAAATTTTATCTTAACAACTGAGCTATATATATTTACTAGAAATTAAGAACTTTTGTACATAAAAATAGCGTATATGTGTACTGAAGCAGTGGTTAAACATAAAATATAATTAAAAAAAAAAAAACGTAAAAAATATGGAAATGATTCTGGCTATGGAATTTCCTCTTTTTTTCTTTTTTTTTTTTTTTTTTTTTTAGAAACTGTTTGTTTATTGAAGATGGAAATTTAACTGACTTTTAGTACAGTTACCTGCAAAGAATTTTCTCAAATTAATACTCGCTATTTTTATTCGCATTCACGAAAACTCAAATATTCCCGAATAATCAAATTTGATTGTTGGAAAGTGTTAAAAATAACGTCTTTAATTATTATATTAAAATATTCGGTACTTTTATGTTAGCCGTGGACAAATCTTACGGCTAACATTTTTTTGTAAATTAGAAACAATGTTTTGATGTTGAAATAAAAAGTTTTGGTTTATGGTATTTCTTTTTGCGTTTTTTTTTTCTTTTTTCTTCAATTAAATTGCGTAAAAGTTGTGTATTTTAAATGCATGTAATATATGTATTTTAAATGAAATGAATGCAATGAGAAATATAGCTATCAGAATAATGTTTGCCGATTTATCATCTTATTTCGACTAACTTATTAAAAGTACCATAAATTTATTATGAAGTTTTGTTAGGCCATATCACAATGCATTCATAAGCTTCAGGAGTAATTACTAAGTTTGATCTGAATTTTCATTGTTATTTCAGAAAAGACATAAAAACACATATTGTTGTCCGACTTGAGTATGAAACTTGCAAATGCTAAACTCCACATATTTAAAATGACCGTATTAGCGTGATATTAACAAAATTACTGACGGAATATCTAGCTCATCTTATTTTAATAGGCCCGTAAATGACATAAGAGCTTGTATTAAATGTCTCGGAGCGCTCTTCCTTTATATCATAAATAATTTTTTAAGTTATTTTCCTAGCAGATTACAGCAACAATTACGAAAAAACTAATAAGGAAGATGATATTTTTAAGACTTGAGAAATAAATTTAAATTAAAAATTTTCATAAGAAAATAGTGGTATCAGAAATTTTGATTTGGTCTCTAAAAAAAAAAACTTCTTGAGGACTGTACAAATATGTGTGGAGCTGACCGAGAAAGATTATGTTTATCACTACAATTTAAGTTAATTCTCTACACTGTATAAAATAAGAGAAAGTTTTCTTACTAAAGCATTTACAAAATATTTATAAAAGTTTGTTGGTATTATAGTCGACTAATGGCACCTTTTCCTTCTTTTAAAAAATTATTTAGAGAAATACAAACCAGTAACAACAGACAAAATTATGCTTTTGAGGCTAATAGAAACGATTCTGAAATAAAATATATCCTTTGCTTATTTGCTTACTATTAATTTTAGAAACGAATTGTTTTTCGAGGGTTAGATACTCAGGTAACTATAAGGTTCACTAAATTTCCGTAAACGTGTCTTTTATATCAAAAGACATTTCCGCTTTTTTTTTACAGTATACGTTCAATTGTTTTCCCCATTGCATTCATGGCCATCATTTGTGCTTTCATGTTAAACCGCAAATAGTATGTTATAAAATCTTAAAGTTTCCCCGAACATTGAATGGAAAACGTCGTTTGGAACTCAACTTGATTAAACAGTCTTACTCCTGCTTTCGAAATAGAAGAACGTGTTCTTTGCATCTGATGAAAATTAAATTCTTACGAAAAGCCTTGTGCATTTTTGTTTTTCTTATGGTGTTTTTAAGAAGTTATTTTTGTTCTTATACTAATACACTAACTTATTTCATCATTAAATGCGTTTAAACTCATTTTCGAATTATCCAATAACATTAAGGGGTTTCAAGACTCTTAAAGATTCAAAATATTTGAAATTTTTAAATTTTTTAGATCTTAAACTCCTATTATTTCTGAACATTTTGATATGCCTTGTCTTTGAAATTCCCATTATAACAGTAGTTATGGCTTTTACAATTATACACGCTCAATAGCTAATGCAGCATTTCTGAAACTTTGAAGCCATTTTATTCCAAATCACGTTTTTGGGAATAACTAAAAAAAATGCACTGCTCAAAGTTCAAAACGAAATTTTTTTTAACCACAGAAAATCGTTCGACTACAAATATTTCTTTCTGCGTATCCAGAAATCATGAGTTCATAATAATTACTCTTACTTAAAAAATAACATCTTGCAGTAACTGCATCTGTCTACAAATATTCTTTATATTATACATCCTGAAGTCGCTAACATTCCATTATTAGTCTCTAATGAAGTCTGTATTAGGCACCACCCAAATGTCACGAAATATACGTATATTGGATATGACATAATCTAAGGAACACTTTATTTATTCATGAATCGGAAACAAACGCAATGTACGATTTACTTCATTTATTGCGCTTATCTGTTAAATTATACGGCAATGATATTTTTTCGGGGAAATTATTCTAATAAGATTCATTTATTTTCGTTTTAGTTTTCGTTTCGGACAAAATATAAAGCTATACGCATTTAATGGAAAAGGGAATTTTTGCTTGGATGGTAAATAATAAAAGAAATTAATTGTAAAAAAAAAAAATAGATTAGAAAACAGTATTTGCGATTATAATATGCCATTATTTACGTCCAGAAATTCGGTATAAAACGCCAACTTCTGACAGTACTTTCTCAAAGGTCTTCAGCCTTTACCCAAATAACAGAAGACACCATTCGATTACCTAGTTTCTGAGTGAAAACATCTGCCACGTTCAAGCGTTTCCGAAAGAAAATGAATTCAAAAGTGTCAGAAAGTCGCTCCTTTGGATTTGAGAATCGTGTTAAATTAAGAATTAAGCAATTTAAAAGAAAATATTTTCAACTTTTTTAGATAAAATTATTCAGAATATTTAATTTCAAAAGAAAGGCCAAGGATATTTTAATTAATGTGTTTCTGAGAAAGAAGCCAAAGAATATACGATTCTCTTCTATTATATTCCTCTCTCTCTCTCAAACAAAAGCTATATCCCTCGAAAAAAAGAATGGCATCACTCAAAATTTCTAATCATTGTTCCGCCACTTCACACCTAATGAGAGCGGATGATGAGCAGCACTGATTCATCAAGGCGCACGTCAGGGGGCACCACAAAAGGCCGCTCAAAACAGAAGTTCGGTGCCTTGAATAATATTCCGTAATTGGTATTCCAAATTGGATAATTGGTTCCGTAAATAATATTAAGATTATTACCATATTAAAATCTAATTGGTGATAGTAGAAGTAACCACCGTCCTCTACACTTTCACCAGTGATGAACAGAAACTACATACCATGCACCATAAAAGTCATTAACCGATTACACCAGTACATTTGTAAAATCATAAATATAAGCCACGAGCTCGTTTCAGCAGCAGTGAAAGTTAAGTAAAAGGTAGGCCATGTTCCAGTCCACCTTGAACAACTGTGACGCTAAATATTGAGGGACATATTGGTGAGCTTATCCATCGATTACTAACAACCGGTGAATGAATCAGTGAATGATGACCAATGAAATAAGCAAAAAATATGTATTTCTTGGGTTCACAGCATCATTTCAGATCATAGTTGTAAAAAAGCGAGATAAATGGACTTTTGGTAACATTTATAAACGTGATATATAGGTTTTCGTTTATCGCTGTCGAAAATGTATAGAGAAGAGAATTTATAAAGTATAAAATTATTTTCTTACTAATGAATTCAATAGTGTATTAAGATAATTTGTAATTCGACTAATAGAATCGGGTTCAAAATGTGAATACACCGTGATGAAAATGCTTCGTCAGAACGCTTATTGCCCTCAAATGACGTGGAAGATAAGTACTATCCAAGACACTGCGACTTCGATATGTTCCATTTTGCAACGAGATGCAAATGACTAAAAAACACTAACCATTACCTATTGGAGTCAGAAGATAAAATTTATTTGGGAGACACATCACAAAATATAAAAGACACATTTTGATACCGGTTGTGACTGTCACACTCATGACCATTTGTGACGCCTTCGTGGCCTTTCGTCGACTGTCTGTGCTATCAGAGTGCTCTGGTTTGTACAAAAAAATATTAGAGGCATATTCTTTGGAGAAACCTTCATGCATCATCATACATCACAATATACTATATAGTTCGAACAATATATGATAAAAGAAGTCAGAAGATCGCCTCTCTTTATGTCTAATAAAGTTATCTATAAATATTATTGAGAAAGAACAAGCTTCCAACTCTATCAATAACATCTTCCCAACAGGTGGCAATATTAAGTTTATAAACCATAGTTTATACGGCAACTAATCTAGGATAAATAATTCTACAAAATTAATATTGTGGTACTAGAAAGGAAATAGAAATCCTTTATACATGTCCCGAATCCATGATAATGTATCGCCGACTTTGCTTGCGAGTAATTTATTGATAAAAAATATATAAAGACTACTATTTAAAGACAAAATATAGCTAAATCTCTCAAATAAATAATTTACTGTGTATACCCCATATATTTATCTATGATCATTCATATTATTTAAAATTCGCAAACTTCCAACTCTGAAGGGATATTTTCCCAGAAAGTGGTAGGATTAAGTCCCATTTATAACCTATTATTGCTCACGCAATATCTTTCAACAGGCCCATTTTTCTGACGCATGAGAAATAGTTCTTCCCAGAGTAGAGAAAGTTTCTTAAACATTTGTTCCATCTCATGAATTAATAAGGAGCCAGAGGCAAACGTGTTTCAGACACCGAAGTATCACGATACATTGGCTTGTTGCTTTACCGATACTTAGTGAAGAATTATATAGAAAAAGAGACTATTATAAAACTTTAAATTGAAGATATTAAATCGATATTAACAGTATTTTGATCGTGATGTTTTGATTTAAACAGCATTTTTCACTTTTAAATAGTTTTTCATTTTAAATAAGTTTCGTTATTTTTTTAGAATTATAAATAAGATAGAAGTAGTATTTTACATCCCATATATTTTCTTTATTTGTACTCGTAAGCAAATTTAAGACATTTCCACAGTTTTTTCAATATTTTAAAATAATAATGATTTACCCGATTCGGTGTCAATAACTTACAAGAATTTGTTAATAATTTTGTTAAAGACTCGATTAATAATATTTCAGTAAATTTACAATTCAGAAAAAGTAAAGCAACCTGCGTTTGAAAGGTATAAACCAAGATTCATGTCAAGAGCCTACTCAAATGAGGGTACGTCATTCGCAAACCAAAGTTAGTCCTCAAAAGTACACTGCAACTAAAATTAAAATAGCATAAAACTATAACATTAGACTTCTACCCCTGACGTTCTATCAAAAAAGAACCATTTAATATAGTAAAAATGCAATGATAAATTTTGTAAAGAATATTTCCACTCGTTTAATATTAGCTTGCGAATGTCGTATGTTGTCTATTGTAGTCTCTTAAGATGATTTGCACATAAAAAAAAAAATAAGAGAATAAGAATTTTCGCTTTCAAAGCTCGCCAGAGTCACATAACTAATCTAGGATATTTATTATTTATCTCTATAGGGTTTTAAAAAATTATACTAAATGCTGTTACTTGACTATTCTTTATTTTCTCTTTCCAAACATAGAAATAAAAGTCATATTCAGTACACATTTTCTTTAAAAGAGCCATTTTGGAAAACAAATCAAAATTAACCAGAATTATTACAAACAAACTTGTATTAGAAAAAAAATGCGTTTTAAAACAACAATCCCCAGTTAAGCGGAAGATGAGTGGTTCGGGTGAATAGCTTTGTCACTGTTTGAGGCTGCAACATTTTGTCAATAAACGATCCTGATCATATGGAGGATATTCTGAATAATATTTTAAATGGAACGTTATACAGAAATTTTAAAGAGCAGTTTGATAGCATTTCTGCGAATTTTGAGGACTATGCAAAGATGATACTGGGTGATTTTTTTCGCCTTCATGGACCAATACATACTGGATATAAAAGCTAAGGATGGTTACACTACATCTTCTTCTGAACAAGAGGAGGTAAGAAACACCTGCCTTCAAGCATTTTCTTTGCTTAGGGAGCCAACCACCGATAATTTGATAGATTCAGCTATTTTTATTTTTTTCTGCTCAATTAAGTATAAGAAAACAGCTCACTATATTATTACTAACAATAACTTAAAAAATGAACTTTTCAACGCGGTCAAAAAAAGAGTTAAACGTGCTTTATCAGAGGAGAGTTCTGCTATCCCTCTTAGCAATAAATTTAAGAATATTTCAAATGAAGTTAGTCTAAGTGAAAACATTCATATGGAACAGCCTAATATTAGTGATTACCGTCCAGAATGCTGGTAACTCCAAAAAAACTGCGAACACATTTTACATCGAAATTGACACTAATTGGACGACGCTAGCCCGGCAAATTACGGAGATTAACTCCGAAAAACCTAAAATTACACTAAAAGTGAACGCCTAGTTATTCAATGTAATTCTGATAACGACTTCAAATTAACGCAAAGGTGGTTAGACCAAAATCAAATGAAATACATTACTCTTGACCCTAGGGTGTTAAGACCCAAAAAAATCTGCATTAGGGGCCGCCCCTGTTATACTGACATTAAAATCATTCAAGAAAGTCTTAAAAGAGCATGGGTTTACAGTCACAAAGGCTGCCATGTTAAACTAAAAAACTAGGCATCCAATGTCATTTTACATGGTTTGTGTTATACCGCGCAAGAATTTTCAGGATATCTACAAAATCAATGTTATACACTATATTTCAGTCGAAATTGAAGCCTTTACAAGCAAAAACCGTGTTAAATAATGTTACAGGCGTCAGGGTTATGGCCACGCCTCAGAGGTGTGCGGCTTTGATGCCAAATGCGTTAAATGTGGCGATTTATATATGAGCACAGCCTGTGATCACAAGGGTCGAATTACCCCTAAATGTGCCAATTGTGGACTTGGGCATCCCGCACATTACCACGGTTGCCCCAAAAATCCATATAGATTTTAAAACAAAACTAACCGTAAAACTTCAAGTAATAGCGTCAGCGATATCACCAGTGAAACTCAACTTTTTGCTAATATCCTTAAGGATTTTAACTATACCAAAAAAACTAAGATCTCTGAACCCTCAACTAGTACTAATATGTTAAACTCTGAAATTACTGATAGCCATACCGCAAATACCTTTTCATCCACTACTATAGATAATTCCAATACCACTCAAAATCCCAAAATTCCTAAATATTGCTCTAATGGCATTCAAGATATATTCAATACCTTCAACGAAATCAAAGAAGTCCTACAAAATACTAAATTCTTAAGCTGCATAAAAAATGTTTCAACCAAAACTAAAAAAAATGATAATCCTATGCAAAAATTGCTAGTTATCATAACCGAATTCGACAATCTCGCTAACCAACTTAACATTAATGAAGATTAAACTCTTCCTCTGTTAAACTTTTTTGCTCTTTTCTTTGTTTCGTATTATCTTGTATTAAAAATAAAGAAAACCTCTTAACCTGCAATTTATTGTATTTTTTACGTATTATATTATCTAAACATTTTTTATCTTCTCTTCCTTACGTTTTTTCACCTTTTTCCTTCATGTTACCAGACTGGGTGGGCGCCGTCGTCTTATTTTCAAACGTTCCCCTCTGTTTATCCGCTTTTCTGTTCAGTTAGTTTCAACTCTTCACATTTAAGCTTTTTATAATCGTTTTTTAGTTATTTATCTTGTGCTTTTTTTTATATTTTTCTTGTAAATTCTTAAATATTTTAATACTTTTCTAACTTTTTCGCACTGTGTTTAACATTTTATATTATGATAAACTTTAATGTATGGTCTCTGAAAAGAGTCTTTTTTTATGGGGCTTCCCCTTGGTAGCTTTTCGTCTGTTTTTATACTGTCAGTTTGTTAGGATCATATGGAACTTTTTTCCCCTCTCATCATGTTATACTAACAATTTTTTTATAGGTTGTCTAACTCCTTAACTTTTATTTTTTCTTGTGGCCACCAGTAGCGTTTAAACATTTTTTATGGCTCCCATTGCATTAAAAAACATACCAGCTCTAAACTGGATGTGCGGTTGAAGGCAACTAGAAAATCCACAAACCTATTCACATTGTTCCATTGTAAAATAGCCCGGGGATAATGTTTATGAACCGAAATGAGCCCAGATACCTCCTTAATACTACCATTATGCATGAAATAAATATTTGCTCTTTTATACAACGGGTCAAAAAAATTTCTAAAAATCTTTACAAAAAATATCTGTTATGTTCCCAATGATATTACTGCCGAAGTAGTGGGCTCCGATGTCTCCTACCTCAGCAAAAGAAAAAGACCGCGTTATTCAACATTGCTAAAGATAATACCTGGTTTCTCTTCGCTATTTTTATTATGTTTAGCTTACATTTAAACTTTTGATTAATTTTTATATCATAAAAAAAATAAAATTATTAAAACTATTATACCATATTTTTTATTTTAGATTTACACGGTTATTTCTAACAAAAAATAAAATAAATGTATAGCCACCACTTACGCTCGTACTCACGAATAACTTCGACCCGGAGTTATGCAGAAAACCCGGGGTGAAAACTCAAATGGCATTCACCGTCAACCCCACTGAACCGGTTCGAGGTTGAAATCTAACGCCGGGTTCAGTAACCCAACCTTGATCTACAGGTGGTTCAACCCAGGATTTTTCAACCGAGCATGCGTATTTAACGAAAAACAAGCGGTGAGAGTGAGGAAGGAGAGGGAGAGGACCGCCATTTTAGAATGGCTGATAGAATGTGCTGTGTAAAATATAGAAGTTCTACTATTAAATAAGACGGAATAACATTATGCAAAGGTATGTAATCTCATATATATGTAATTATCTTCAATATTTTTATCTGATTTGTTTATATTTATGTATATAGCCTCTTATATATTGAATACATGTTGAATTGTTTGTTTACATAAATACGCGTGGTCGCGAAAAATTTATTTGCCTTAAAAATAGCCAATATTACTTAAACAGCCGAATAATTGCTTCTAAAGTAACAACTGTCGCGTTTAAGGTCATTTATTTTTTGCAATTTTGATGTTAAAAAATTCACAAATTTATTTTAACAGGACCGAAATAAACGCCATACTTGCATAAGTTCTAATTAAAATGTGAGACTCAGGCTAATTTACATTTTTGTTTAAGTAAAGAAATACACAGATTATCTTAGAATATCCATAGATTTTCTGTAGATTTTTGATCAGTACTTATAGAATGTTTTAAAATGAACTTTTGGGTCTATTGTGTAAAAGATATATTATTGTTTATGTACAAACTGAGATAAATATAAATCAGATCTATAAATTAGATATTTTAACTTAAAATTTAAACAATTTGAGTTTTATTTCTTTATTGATTTTTTTTACGATTGTTTGTAAGCTTCTACGCATGTTTCTCAATTTTTGTGGAATTTGAAATATTTATTTTTATTGTATTTATTTTTCAACTGTATTTTAATTTCAAAATTATACATAATATAAAATATTGCATTAGTACTATTTTATACGAAAATAATAATAGTAATAATAAATCCTAAAATGAATAACTTTTCAATGTTACCTCCTGAAATTGTGACTTTTTTTAGAGATCACTTATAATTTTTGCTTCTTAATTGACAGCTAAATTAAAATACATTACTAAAGGGTTGAAATACGGTGGTTAAAAAAAAAAAAAAAAAAAAAAAAAAACTTTCCCTTTTTTTTTTTAAATAACCCCACACCAAAAATATTTTTATCAGCCCTTGCATTATGACTACTATGATGACTATTTTTAAGGTAAATAAATTCTTCGTGATCATGAGTATTTATGAAAGCAAACAATTCAAGATGTAATGAAGGAGATATAATGTATAAATATAAACAAACCAGTCAAAAAATGTATAGATAATGTATGTGTATGTATGAGATTACATATATTCTTCTATTTTTGGTAATATGTACTTTAAACTTTCTTTTTATTTCTAAATCTTACACAGCATCTTCAGAAATGTTTAATTTACTTAAATTAAAGAATGACACCAAAAAAGAGAAAAATATAGAGGGAATGGGTAGGGTGGTACAAATGGGAACTTGTTTTTCTCCACTGATTCACAAACAACAGACAGCTATTTTATTTATTAGATATTGTAAAATTATATGAAATTATTAATAATTAATTTGAGTTGTTTTGTTAGATTACAAACTATCATTATTCTGCCTATTTAGTCTAGAAATCTATCATTAATCAGTCATCATCCAAAAAAAAAAAAAAAAAAAAAAAGAATCCAAGAATCCCACTTTTAATTTCTATTCTAAATGAGATTCTTATTACATCTAACGAAGAGATATCTAAATGAGTTAAAAATATGAAATTAAGAAGCTGGGAAAAATATAGAAAATAAAATAACATTTTCTAAATAAATACATTTTTTCAAATGCAACACTGCAACCAAAAACAAGTGTCTTCGTGCATGTAATAATATATCGTAATTATTAGGCTAATTTATCAAAAAATAGTCAAAGATAATCAAGTGAATAGCTTTGATCTTGTAAATGTGATAATAGAAAAATTCTCATACAAATGGCTGGAGGGGAAGAGGTGGGGATAGGTCCTAAAAGCTGATCGATAAAAATTGAACTTTCTGTAATATTTCACATTTATTTATCCAGATAGTATTCAGAATACATTTATCATGATTTTGGAAAGGCCTTATTCTATTATATGTGTTGAATGGAAATTCATACACTATACACTAGTAGTCTTTAAAAGTTTAAAATATTTGTGTTCCTTAAAATAATATCTTATAAAATATCGCCACTGCACACAGTTTAAACTTAAAGGAAGTATAGAGTTTTATTTAGCGACTAGTTAAATGAAAAATGTTTATCAATCGCTCGGAAGTGATAAATATATACGCCTCTGCGGCTTGGTACCTAGTGCCAGGGCACCGCTAGGATCACCTGATCAGCTTTTTCTGCAGTTCTGTTAATATTATTTCACTACTTTTTCCTGTCAACCTGGAATATTAATTACTATCTAATTTAATTAGAATTACACATTTTAATTAGCTCGCTGAAAATCCAAACAATAAAATTAATGCATCTGGGATACCATCTATACTAATAAAAGAAATAGTATATATAAAGTACAACAGACTAATTTCTTAATTTTTTTTTCCCTTTTTCTCCATTTTAATATTTTCATTATCAGAAATTGTTTAATTGCTAACTAGAGCTATTAATAATAGAAATCATCATAATTGCTGTTGAAATAAAATTTTAGTTTTTATTCAAATCAAGTTCCATTTTTAGCAACTATGCGAAAATTTATTTTGAAAAAGAACCTTTTAACATTTATTTTAGCAGTTGACAAGTTTCATATCATTAACCTATAACTCATTAATAAATTTTAAAAAAAAATAATTGTTTAAAAAATATTAAAACTTTCAAGAAATTAAATTAAGTTGATCCATATTTAGTAATTACAGGTTTTTATTTTGTCCATACATTTTGCGGGGATAAAAAAAAAAAAAAAAAAAAAACTACATTGAATCGCCCATTTCTTTCTTTCTTTTTTTTTTTTATCGGCGGTTTTCTTTCAAAACATAAACAAACGAAGTCTCGACGCGAAACCGAACAAGGCATGTGATTTTTTTTTTAACCAATAAACACATTTCGTTCAACCTAGGTCGGGAAACCCCGAGTTGGGTAACTTTTCATCCGGAGTAAACGGTGAATACGAGTTTTCAACTTCCGGTTGAAAATACCAACCTGGGGTTACTGAACCCGCGGTTTAACCCTCGGTCGAAGTTATTCATGAATACGAGCGTAAGACGTGCCTTATATTCTTAGGATATTCCGAATTTATTTCAACTGCTTTCAACTATTGAATTTTTTTCGCTATTTTTTTTATGTAATTACTGTATTTGTTTTTAAATTTAATTTCATATTTTTCATTTTTAATCCCATCCAAAATCCTTATCTATTTTTATATAAGTTATACTCACTCTTAATTCACTTAGACAATAGTTAGACGACTTCTCTCTTATTACTCCGTAAATTTTAGAAATACAACTACTCCTACTTGGAGTCAACTAGGAAGCCCATGAATTACCTAAACTATAATAAAAAAAAATACGATATGATGAAAATAGTGTGCTAATTTTTGTCGTCAGCATATGCGACATTCGAAACAAGAAGAGAAAGTTCCGTTTCGCATTCATTGTGACAAACCGTTAAAAGTTAAAAACACTTCACATT
Organism: Maratus speciosus; assembly: GCA_963932465.1. Lineage (NCBI taxonomy): Eukaryota > Metazoa > Arthropoda > Arachnida > Araneae > Salticidae > Maratus > Maratus speciosus. The sequence continues at coordinate 441,763,860 of OZ010793.1, forward strand.
TTTTTTGTTTGTTTGTAAAACAGCATTTCCCACGTGCAGCATAATATAAGTTTTATCGAATCTTTTTTGTATTTACATCTAAAACTATGTGCTGGAACAAAGTCAGATTTTTCGGAAGCATTAGTTATTTATCAAAGGTATTTTTAAAAATCGGGAAGTATTTGCTTAAAAAGTAAACGTATATTGAAATAATATGATTGATATTTATCTTCTTCATGTGTATGAAGGAGAAAAAACAAATTAAAAAGAAATAAATTAATTTACCTTTTTATAGGTTATCCTTTTAAATACGAAGTAATGTCCATAACAATGAAATAAAACTCAATATTTTTCTATAGCATTCTTAGAGCAACTCAATATTTTTCTATATCATTCTTACAGCCACTCACCTGTAAAAGAAAAACATTATAAGAATAAAACATTTTAAGAATTAAACATTTTAAGAATAGATTTTAAATTGAGACATACGTAATTCATATTAGCACTATCACAGGCCGCAAACAGTGTTCGTACGGGTACCATTATTTTCAAGGCCAAAAATCAGTATTTTTTTTATAGAAAAATAAATCTAGTTTAAACGCGCGAAATTTTGCTTAATTTAAGGAGAGATTTTCTATTAAAAAAAATACTGGTACCGAAGAGTTTCTTAGTCTCGAAATTCAAGGACACGTACGAACCCAGGTTGACAAATGCGGCAGTTTTTAATTTTAGAAATTTCGAGTTCACAAGCAGAAAAATTTTAATACTAATTTTTATTTATTTTATTCAGGAAAAATTTATCATTATAATAATAAAAAATAACTACTATACAATTCAAATTTTCTGTTGAAAATTCTGAATTTTTTAACGATAGTTTTATAATAGACGCTTAAGTGCGTCAGCGGCCTGTATAGTGTAAAATTACACAGGTTGGCTGAAAAAATGTAGGTATACAGCAAGTCGTTTACTGCCTTTACGCCAATAGATTTCGTTCCCGAAGTGTAGAAAAAACAAAGTTTATAAGAAAAACAAAAAGGAAATGAAGGAATTTTTAAGGGGTCCGAGACACAAAAACCGTCAAATTTTCTAAAAAAAAAAAATTATTGCGTTAAAAATTTCTCTGTTTAAACTGACGATTAAATCATGTTTCTATCTTAATTAGAACAGGAAATATTTTTTCGTTTTGGTTTGTTTTCAAAATATAGCTTTCAAGCAATGGTTGTCATGGAAACGACTTTTTGTGAAAAAGCATATTTCTTCATGATGGGTTTTTTCACCATTTCTCGAATTTTAATTGTTACAAGTCAAGAACCGTTAAGGAAAAATGTTTCAAACTTGGAAGATGTCTTTTTCAAATGTTTTATTTCAACTTTGATTCAGCAAATTTGAAAAAAATATTTACTTTTGAAAAAGTGATTTTAAAAAAAGATGCATCTTTTAATTTTTTTTTAATTTTTACTTTAAATATTTTTATTTTTTTTTAAGTTAATATTTTTAAAAATGCTGAATCAAAATTAAAACTTATATTTCTGTTTATTTAAATGGAAAAAAAAAATATATTCTGCAAATAATATTTTGAGTTATAAAGATTTTAAACTACCCCGCATTTTTAAAAAAATTAAATTTTTTTTAAATTATGAGAAGTTTTGTCATGTTTTTTTTATTGTTTTCAAATGATATGGTTAACAATCACAAAAAATTCAAAATTTTAATTCCATAAATAAAAATTATTTTAAAATATGTCCCGGACTCCCTTAACCCTCTCGCTGCGCAACCCGATATATACTCGGGCATACATTTTTCCGTTAATTAATACTATTTGGTTATTTCCAACAGTTATTTTTTAACGAACTAGGGGGCTCGGCCCCCTACGAGCTACGCTCGCCAACCCCCGTCCAGACACCGCAGACTCTAAATGCACGCTAATGTGATCAGCTTTAAAAAGATTTCGAAAGATTGAATTATAATTTAAAAAACAGTAGCAATCTCCCTATAAACGGATTTCTATTCATTTCTCTTTGATTGGGGAAATTTTAACGCCAAATCCGCTGCGGTACTACTTGATTATCCCGTCGACTAATTTCGCCAAATTATGTAAATCGCCAAACCACTCGCCTTATTTTGTAAATTGACATAATTTTTATTTTAAATAACGAAAGAACAAATAAATTAGTACAGCATTAATAAAAATACAAATAAAACGTCGAAATAAAAATAACTTGATAACGTAGACACGTGTAACAACATTTCAAAATAAGCTAATATAAAAGGAATTAAGTAAACAGAATCTTTGTCTCCCAGTATTTTTTAACAAAGCGAAAATAAAGTTATTTTTAAATGAGACATTTTAAATTAATCGTTCTTAATCTGACGTAATTTTGACCAAAAATACTCTATCTCTTTTTAATATTCGCGTGAAAATACTTGTGTTAGAAATAAAATATTATTTGCGCTTTCCTAAGAAAAATAGTTGAAAAGTATCCTCCAAAATATCAAATAAATGTCTAGCGCAATTTCTAAATTTAAACCGTTTTGCAATATTATTTTGTGTTCATTTTATGTAATAACTGTAATGTGACGTAAATATGACGTAATTTCTCCTATTTAAGACTTCTAACGCATGCTAATAATTTTATTATTTTACAAATTCCTTTCTCTCTTAAAATTCACGTGTAATTATAGTTTTTATGACGTAATTTTTAATAAATTCCTGCTTTTTGTACATAATTATTTAATTCTAATTCCAAATGTTTTTTTTCTGTTTATAATAGTCACGTGTAAATAAATTTTTAATTTATTACACGTATAAATATATATATATATATATATATATATATATATATTTTTAAGCAAACATTATTGTTTCCGCTGTTTATACAGTTGGCAACAGTTTAAATTAATATCACTTTCTAAAATCTATAAAAAACATCTCTAGAAATGCTGAAAATCTGAATTTAAAATAGAAATATAACCTCAAAAAATGAGTCAAAATAAAAAAAATTAATGCAATCTGCACTCCGGCAAATTCTAACGCATAAAATGAACTAAAAATTATTAAATTCCGATATATAGTTTTTGCTACTATAAAACTTTTTTAGTGGAACGATTTTGTCCAACTTTAGCATTAAATATCTCTTTAAATAATTCTTCGATTTGAAAACTGTCTGCATCAGCGTCTTTATTAAACATTTCTGTATAACACTACCGATTTTCATATTTTTGTATGCATTATTTTTCTTAATATTAACGAAGAAAGACCTCCGGTCACTAAACATTAAAAACCGGCGGCGGCGGCGGCGGCGGCGGTGACAGCGGTAGTTACTTTTTTTTAGAATAGAGAGAAACTTTGTCTGATTTATCAGGACATTTTCCCCGATTACGACAGTAAAAAATTTCTGCTTTAAAGAACCGGTGATAAAAGATAAAAAATTCTGTTAAAGACGCTCATCGCGAGGAATTACTTACGCAGCGAGAGCGTTAAGAGCCTACACTTGTCACGCGAAGAAACGGATGCCCGAATGTTTAATTTATGAAAGCGTTGTTTTCAGATTTCCCGCTCGCATTTTAATTATTTATAAATGATCTTTTTACATAGGATACCTGAGTCGATCTCTAACAGGCCTAGTCTTACAACCTATTCCGAAAATTAGTTTAATTAATTAATTTCTTTTATATTACTTTTTTCACATGTAGCATCATAAAATGTAGCTTCAAATCGCTTTACAATATCGAACCGAAAGAAATACGCAAAAACTATCCAAGAATATGTAAAAAATCTAATGTAATGAATACATTTACCAACGAAAATATTAAAGTAACTGACATAGGTACTGCCAACCTCAATAAATTAACAAATTTCCAAATGGGGGCCAGTAGGAAATTAGTCAAAAAATCCCTGAATCTGCTCCTTTTTAAATCAAAGAAAATTATAACTACTTTCATATAAAACTGACCTTGAAGTATAATGTCCCATTTCTGAAATATGTTGCGTGCACATATAAAAGGGTGTGGTTGTCCCTTGTGCTCATAATATCTGTCCAAAATCAGTCACGCTATAAGATCGTGCAACTAGTTTCGCAACAGTTTAATTTCCCTGCATAAGTTCGGTGACTTAAATCCCTTAAATATCTTTTGACTTCCGTCCACATGCACTACATCACAAGAAAATGTGACAACAGTGTCACTGAGTTGTTAAAATGCATGCTTAACAATGCAACACATTAAGAAATACTTTATATTTTTCAAGTTAATATTATTATACAGTGGAACTCAGTTAATACGATCCCGGCTAATACGAGACACGGTTAAAACGAGCAATTTGGACATTAAGAAAGGTTCGTCATTTAAACTACATTAATATTTTCCTGCTTATTACGAGCTACAAAAGTAGGATTACAGTTAATACGAGAAAAACATTCACGCCAATTTCCAATTTAGCAAACAGTAAGGTGGAATTAATAAAGGAATCTCGACATGTAACTTTTCATTGAATTTCCGTTTCACCATTCTATATTTATTGATTCTAATCACAAGAATGAAACATAGAGTTCCCAAAAAAGCAATCACAGCCGGAAAAGACACTCTTTTATCTAATCATGTTGACGTCATTTTATTCCTTTCTGAACAATGGAATTCGCTTTCTACTCTTACGATTTCTGCTTTATGACTGCATTAAGGTCCAGATAAACGTATCATTGAACTAGTTCCAGCATTGATAGTAACATCTCTTTATTATTCCGGAGTATGATCTAAGGAAAACAAGTTTACAAACGGAAATGTTCCTTAGTCAAAATTTTTAAATTATGATGTAGAACAATGGAACAATGTTAGCAGCTGAATGGATTACCTAGTTGCGTTGCATTATAGAAACAAGACACATTTCCTTATATACACTTTCCGGTTTTAAACATATTTACCTTAGATCAGACTCCGGAATAATTAAGAGATGTTGGCATCTATGGTTTCCGTGTCGCCGTCTTTTATTGAGATCAGGCGGGTTTTTTTTTAAATCTTTAATGGGTTTACAAGGAAACTGCTGGACATCCTGTAGGAAGGAGATGTTTACTTCAAGTTCGATCTAATCTTCTAATCTCATTTTCATTGTTGAATCTCACTTCCTATTGTTAAAAACGACATTTTATTGCTTTAGAATGAGATAGACCGGGAGCCAGCAGCACAGGTAATCACCTCATCGAGTTCACGGATGAAATTCTAGGATTAGTTAAATCTTGATTCGCATATTTAAACGCAATCGGTCTGCCATGTCATATCTTGGTGGAAAACACTGGAAAACCTGATTTTAGCGGCTGACTCGTAGGTTCACCATTGTGTTTTCCTGCACCCAAAGGTGAGAAAACATGGAGGGCTGGGAGCAAGAAAACAAAATGGTAAACCGACGAGCCAGCCGCTAAAATCGGGTTTTCAGGTGTTTTCCACCAATAAATGACTTGGCACACCGACTGCATTTTAATATGCGAATGAAGATTTAACTAATCCTAGAATTTCATCCGTGATCTCGATGAGGTGTTTGTCTGCACTGGCGGCTCCTGGTATAAGAGAGAGCACTTTTCCTTTTTTAACACAGCCTTGGTGTATTTCATTCAAATCCTACTACACCTTAGTAGTTGGGAAGATCGACTCGCAAGCAACCAATCACATACCGATAGTGGTACCAAGATAGATTACCAATAGTCGAAGTAGAAACTTAAAAAAAAATTGCTTAACATCTCTATATAATAAAACGCAATGTAACGCAGGCGGGGCGAACCATCAATCTTACCAGTCTCCGTTAAGCTGTCCCACCCCTGATGCGTGACGTCAGCCGCGGGTAAACACAAGAAAAACAGCAATAGGTGTGAAGAACACTTTAACAATGCTTCCCCTTCGTTCTTTCGGATGGGGTTCAACCTGAGATACCTATTTATTAATCAATATGCATATAAAAAAATTGTAAGGGGGGGGGGGGGGGTAAACGATAAACATACAATTTCAAAGTGTTATTTAAAAAAAAAAAGTATTATTTCAATAGTTGCAGCAAACTTTTTAATTACGCAGTTTTATTGCATATTTGTTAAATTTTTGTTTTATTAACCCCTTCGCGACTGGAGCCTTTTACGAAATGTTTATTACTTTGCTACCGGTTTTAAAAAACAGAAGTTTGTGCCTATTCAAATCGGGAAAATGCTCGGATTAAATAAGGCAAATTTCACAGTAACATTTTACTGGTGAGGATAAACGAGGATCCTTAGGCCTATTTCCGGCACGTATACGTGTCGCTCGTCCCTAAGGGGTTAAGAAATCTTAATTTTTTTTGTAGTATATTAGCCGGAAAACCCGGTTTACCCAGAAATAATGTAAATGCTAATTGTGTGTTTATTAGAACATAAACTACCCGAACTTTGCTCATCTAAACGCTTCCATATTGTCAATTATTTTTTATCAGTTTTTAAAATTTTAAGTGAAAAACACAATTTTTACCCACCGTCCTAGGACGGGCATTAACACTAGTATTTTAATAAACACGGAGCTTTATGGCATTAAAATAAATCTAGCATTTAAATAATTAGACCAATTAATAATTGGTATTAATTTAATTATGTGTGTGTTTTTAAGATGTTTATTGTCTCCCCGGGTATTACGAGTAACGGTCAATAAGAGAACTTTTATAATTCCCTTGCTTCTCGTGTTTAGGGAAGACAAGACTGGGTGCAATCCTATGGGAAATATGCGAGCTTTAAGTCACGTTTCCTCGAAAACTTGCCGACAGATTTTGATGAAATTTGGAATCCATATTCACTGGATTATGTTCAAGACTTATGGCAGACAGTTTTTTCTGCGACTAAAACTTTTTATTTTAGAGCAAAATGGCAATTTTTCAGAAATTTTCTATGTTCTGAAATGTGTTTTTTTTTCTGAAATTAGTAAATATTTTTTAAAACTGTCTGCCACATATGACCTTATATTCATACTCTACCATCAAAAACTTTTTTATCCAAATCGCTCGAGTATTTTAGGAGTTTAGGAGGTTTTTAGCTGAAAAGTACAAATTTTCGGAGAGCCAAAAAACTTGGACACTTCTAACTTGCGTAAAGTTCTTGCACTCAAACACATGAATTCAAGTATATATAAACACTTGGTTAAAATTTAGTTACATATAATAAATGAGTATAAAATATTTGAGAAAAAATAATATTAATGTGAGTGGGCGTGGCGTCCCAGTCGTGTCTTCTTGTAACCGAGTTCGACTGTATTTTACATTTTCAAGTTATTTTTTGTTCTCTTTAATTAAAAAAAAAGATGTCATTTTATTTAAAAAATTAAATGTAAAACTTATTAGTTAGTTATTATTAGTTTTCTTTACATTTCTTTAATAATCGAAAATGAAAATATTTAGATGAATTGGCAATGCATTTCTGGACTTTTAAGACGCAATCTCAACGAAGATTTATTATTGATTATAAAATGGCATATCGAAATAAAGCTTATTTTATAGAATAAAATGTTCTTTTGATTTAAAAATAAATGAAATTGTTTTTAAATATTTTTTAAATCATTGTAAATTTGATTGCGATGATAATAAATTTATTTGATGACACGTTTCCCTCAGAATTCCGCCGCCAAATTATGACTGATGTTTTACTACATACATGAGTAGTTTTATAAGCATTTTTTAAAAAAAGTAATTTGAGTATGCTCGGGAAGAGTTCTATATCCTGTGCTGTTTCTTTTTTTGGCATTAAATAAATCGATGTGGTTGCGATCTTCAGCCTTTGAGGTTGCTTTTTTTCTGGAACGGACTTTATTCATATGTTTTTTGTGCAATTTTTTTCATTTAGCATATATTTGTCGGAAAAATTTATAACTTTTGTTTTAATTTGACATACATAATAAATATATAGAATTATATATAAGTACATAATATTTATTTATAGGTGTATATATATTATGTATGTATAAGGTATATCTCTATATGTAATATGTATACATAAAAATAAAACTATCTGTATAAACATCGTACTTTTTTTTAACATGCGGCATATATAACATTTATTAAATAGATATATATATGTTTATAAATATTTAAAGACCATGTTTTTCTGCCATCTTGAAAAATTTTATAAGTTGCTAAAATGGTTTTGGCATAGATGTCATATAAGCCCCATATTGGCGCGATTTTTTTCTGACGCCAATGCCATATACACAACGGGTACATAACTGGCGGCAAAGTGTTGTTATTTTGCTTGATATGGTAACCCGGATGTTTTTGTTTATGCTGTTGATGTTTTTGGCAAATTGGCGTCAAAAGAAATCGCGCCAATATATGACATATGTGCCATGGTTTTTTGGCGCCATTTTGAATTCCTTCACCAATCGCGCAAACGAGCAAAGGATATGGAACTCTTCACGTAGCTCTTTAAGGAGACCTTCCTTGTGAGTAACAATTTTGTTTTTGATTTGTTCTTTTATATTTCTAACTCCTCCATCATGTGACTTACAGACAAAACTAGCAGATGTAAAAATGATGGGACTTATCATTTGCATGTTATATGTTTATTTATGATTTTGAGTTCACTTTTGTCGCCAAACAATTCGATTTTAAGGCAAAAAGAATTAAGCGTGGCATAGGTTCAAGCAATGTTTACAATAAAGGTGTTTTTGCAAGTGTAACAAAGCATTTTTAGAGTATTTTTTAAAATTCAAATGTACACCATATAAATAGAAATTAATATTTTAAAAATGGAGTTAAATATTATATTTTTTGTATAAATGTCTCCCACACACATACATACATATTGTAAAATAATTTAATTTCAGACATTTAAAAAATTTCTCACCATACTTTACTGCGAAAACATGTCGTTTTGTTTTCCCCAAATTTGTGACTTTTATAACCTCGAAGCCAAATTAGCTAATATTGTCCACTCTTTTTTTAATAAAAAACATATCTCCAATTTCCCTTATAGAAAGTTCAATGCTTGCAATATTAAGTAGTAAAGATTATTCTGAAGAAAATGTAAGCAATTATGCGTTATTACTATCGCGAAAGAAAACATTTTGCAATAAAAGTTGTTTTCTGAAATCGCATTTCTATACTCCATTTCATTCGTCATTTTTTCCATATCCTCTCTTCTTTTAGAAATGTTATTAAAAGATATTGGATGAATCTTCCATAATCAACCACCCTACAATTGGCGAATTTACTATATAATGTTGGAAGATTCGTTTATATTTGAAAGGAACCGTCGACGGTAAATCCGATTTCAGAAGATTACGCGAAATTCGTACTTAGCGATTAGTAATTTTTTTTTTTTTATAGATCAAAAGTACAAAAGAATATTTGCTATTATATATTTTTCATCTGCAGTTATTTTACTATCACTAAAAAAGCATCACTTTGAATGTACAAAAAAAAAGGTTTCAAATGCAAAGATGGCCATTGGAACAATATCTGTTCATTTAGTCTAGGTTTAAAAAAAAAGTACCTCAGATTCAAATAAAATTTCAATCATTGTAAAGCAATTTTGGCTGATGCACAGCCCGAGCAGCTGATCGTAGTAACAAATTAACGTTTACAGTTTTATTTAGGCAACAGACTGATGAATAATGACGTCTTGAAAATAACAAGCATGTATATTTTTCCGTCTTATTACGGTCATTAGAGAAATGCGAAAAATATCTTCAGTTTGCCAAAAAGATCATTACTAAAATTTCGCATAACTAACTTTATTTATCATTAGCAAAGAGTTTTGATAGTGAAAGATCTGAAATTCAATCAACAACAATTTGACGTTATTTAATGTAATGTAGTTTGGCGCGTAATTAACCCAGTTTTGTAGCTAACTCTGGTATATTTTAAGCCATACCGTTACGAATATTTCTAATGTTTCACATCAAATTTGGTTGTGGATCTGATTACGGATGATTGGGAAGATTTTATTGAATAAAAACTAGAAGTTTAGTTTTCTATTTGAATCAGATATCGAGGTTATTTTCCTAGGTTAATAGTTGCATGATTAAAACTGGTATATAAAAAGTAACGGCTGTTAAAATGACATATTTTCAATTTTATTCACACTATTCAGCTTTGAATATCCACTTTTACATGATTCACATTTATTAAAATATAAAAGTTAGATACTGTTTTGACTGTATTTACTCTACTGGAATTCGAAGAAAAGAAACTGTAGAAAACCTACCAAAAGAAAACGTATATTACAAAATATAATGTAACGTAGAGAGAGATTTTACTTATGTTATCAGATCCACACATAGCACCAAGCTGAGTAGCCCGGAATAAAATAACTAACAAATGAAAGTAATAACCCGAACATTCTTTAAGTTAAATGGTCAATCTCTGCAATCATTATAATTATTTTTTTTAGTAGTGTGGTGATTAGAGAACATGTCTGATGATCGCAATGGCCACATTTCCCTTGCAAACTCTGCATGATGTAGTAAAGAGTTGCTTCTGAATTGCCCGAATTTCGTCTAACGCATCAGATAATATAATAGCGCAATGGCGTCAGATGCGTATTTAGAAAATGCGGAAAGACTTTCCAGGTGAATGTCCATATTAATTAAAAATACAGGGGCGAATTCTCCATTTCGTTTGATTGAAGGTTTATTTGAAAAATGGACCAGCGCAACGGGCTCAGCCTGCTAGTTCATTTATAATTAATATTATAAACATTATTTAGTTAAAAGCATATTTTCTAACTTATTTTCCCTCATTCAGCGTAATATTTTAGACAAACGGAATAAATAATATATTTCGATTTGAAACCGCAAGCAAATTCCATAACGTATGGAACATTTGTAGCTTTAATTATATCATTATATTATCATTTTTGATTAATTAATAATTCACAGTACTATTAGATGTGGAAATATACATATATTTACATAAAAGATTGAACTTTGCAGTGTAAACAAATTAAACATGGTAAACTTATCAACGATTATAAAATTTTAAATTACTTATTTGCATTAAAAAATAAGACAAATTGAAGTGAGATTTCAAAAATACGACATTTTCAGTGCAGTATTTAACCAAGTACATAACAGAGTAATTTTAAGTGAGAATTTCACAATTTCTCATGTTGATATTTTTCTTCTAGCTTATAATTAAATTCCCACTTTCGTTACTTTACTTTTTGTTTTTTCGCCGTTGGAAATAGATTTCATTCTTCAAAAATATGAACAAGGGAGGCTTTAGTTATTGATTATAAATAGATATTATGAGAAATACAATAAAAACTGTTCATTTCACCAGATGATTCACTGATTGACTCATTTTTTTAGATACCGGAAAAATTTGCATGTCATTCAATAAGGAATTTTCCATAATCTGCGTATAAGAACTTATGAAGTATGTATTGCGAAGTTTTTAGTAAACTGCTGATTTTGATTGGAATTGTAACTTGAGAGTGTTAATAGTTAGTTTTATTAAACTTTAGTTTCGTTATTACATTTTTAAGTTGTTGTTATTATTTTCTAAACCTCTTCAAATTTACCACATGTTAATGTTCCTGAGTAGGTATATTTAAATACCTGTATTTATGCTAATGCTTAGGGACATTTGTTAGTTGACTTCTAGTATATAAAACACGCACTGAAATTTGGTAGAATGTGTAGAACGTGTCTTTCCCTTACATCGTGAGCTGCATTAGTGAGAAAAAAATAAATTGAATTTTGAATAAGGTTTTTGATTGCGTTTACGGGGTTCTCTGTTAATAGATCTATGTAATTTGCGATAGTTTAGATCATAGTTAGGTTTAAAGTTGGAAATTGATATTATAAAAGTAGTTATCAAGATTGTTTTTTTAACTTTTGTTAATGTTGTTTAAAACTGATAATTTTGTTACAGAATTGTCGCTCTTTAAAAAATACTTTCAATTTAAATTCCAAGCAAGAACTCCTATTTCAGTTTCAAATTAAACTGCATTTAAGTTTGCTTTTAATTCTTTTGTATTTGATTTTTATGGCAACTGTAAATACTGAAAATGTTCCGAGGCACTTACAATTTTTTTAAAGTTTTTAAGTGAAAAATTACAATTTTAATATATAAAATGTTTAGTCTGCTTGCTTTATTTATTTTGTTATTTTAATTGAAGAAATATTTAGAAATAAAAAATATATACTGTGTTATTTACTATTATAAACATAGGCACAGTTTAATAAGGTACATTTTACTTTTAAAAATTATTTCATTTTGGGAAATGACGATTTTGCCAGCTGTTTAAACGGCATGGTATTGATAATTCTACAATAATTTTTCAGGGTTTGATTTTATTTTTTGCGTTCGCTTATCTGGATATAAATGCTGCATGCATGACACAAATATTTGAAATGTATGATCTATTCTTTTGTTTTTGCGCGCACATAAACATATTTATATTTATACTTATTGTGCTATGTATTTTATTACTTTTTATTCACATGTTTTAAATTTCTGATGAATAAAATTAAGTACGAGTAACATTAAAGCAAAATTCTTAAAATATAAGTAACTATTTCTTTTGAATTTATTTTACAAATTGACTGTACTCATATTTATATTAATATTTTTTAAAAACATGAATGCTAAAAACCAATGTAATGTTATTCAAAGTTTTCAAATGTAAAGAACCATAGAGAGTGAAATCGTCGCAACCATAACAAATGAATTTTTCGCATTAAAAAAATAAGATGTCCTTTTGATAAATGTACTTTGCTTCTGAATTCACTTTCAAGTCAAAGTGTTTGACATATTACATTTATCTGCATTTGACAGAGTTATCTTTTTAAAAGAATATTTTAAAATGTGAAAAAAAAACCTTTGGAACTATGTTGTATTATTATTTAAATTCTCCCCGGCTTATAAATTTAGTGCGATCCATTTAAACTTTTATATAAATAAATAAAAAATACCTGAAGTGATCGCTTTATTTAGAGGTTTAACCCTTCACGCTCCGGCGTCTCTTACACAAATTTTATTCGACCGGCACCACTTTTTTAAAAGAAGTTTCCCTCAAGAACACAATTTCAAAAATGCTCTGATTAAAGAAGGTAAATTTTATTTTCCTTTATTACTGGTGCCAAAAACAAATTTTTCAAAGAAAGATGATGTCTCCGTAGCGGAGCCAACGGAGTGGCGAGGGTTAAGTAAATGGTAATGCTTTTAATTCATTGATGTTCTCCTAAACAAAAATAAAATTAACATCGTGTGTTCTAGTTATTTTCAATATAAAAATAGTAATTAATAAGAAATAATAAATTGACCTAAATTTGAGTATTTAATATGTTTATTTTTCACTTGAAAAAATCATATAGATAAAAGCTTTTTTACTATATGAGGCATTTATTTTAAATCCTCCTGTTTTCTCCTGCTTCTATAAGTGACCTGTTTTTTTGGAGCGGGTCGCCATTTCAACCCCAATTCCCTTAGAGTGCGCACCTCGCGTGTGTGCTCCGCCAGATGTGAACCGGACAGTATGCAAAGGGCCCTTTTCAGGGCCATGATCTGCGCTGCCGGAGGGAGCATCAGCCCACCCCTCCCATTAACTCAGTATTGAATTCAATACAGGTGTTAACTTTTTTAAGCATTAATTTTATTTTATTTAAGTAAATATTTTTAACTTGCCAGTAAAATTATATTTTTTCTTTTCTTTTTTTTTTTTTTTTTTTTTTTTTTTTTTTTTTAAATCTTTATCTTTTTGTGTGTGTGTGTGTGTGAACTCAAGAACTTAAGTCGCCCCCTCCCCTTTTTTTTCACTGCTGTCCACGAATCATATATATATGTCACGAATCATATATGTCCCTGTCATATACCCAAAGTGTCATGTATCCGCGGATGTGGGACATAGGTCCCGGGCTCCTCGACCAAAAATCTTCGAATCGTCGTCGTCTTTTAAAATTAAAAGACTTAAAGTGTGTTCATATTAAAGACGCAATGTGATAAATATAAATATATGAGGACGTGAGTTTCAAAGCTTGCCTTATCCAGAAAATCAAATTTTGAAAAATCGCAAAAAACCTCTGACTGCGTTCACTGTTTTTCATTGTAAACCAAGACTTTACAATGTGAGAAATACAGGATAAAACTAGTTTTTTTACAGATTCTTGTGTTTTTTCGGTGCAATTTACCAATAGAATACATTCATAAAAAAAAACACGATTTTTTTAAATTTTGGATAAGGAGGGTTTTGAAACTCATGTCCTCCTTTATATATATTCCATTGAAATTAATCTTTATTTTTAACAGAGATTTTTTTTTAATATTTGACCTTTTATTAAATGGATTTTTCAATTGTTGAAACACATTTTACTTAAAGGGTCTCAAGACTTTTAAAATTGGAAAAAAGAAAAAAAAAGACCATTTTCAACATTTAATATCTTAAAATGTGTATGATTTAAAAACACAATTTTTTTTTAGATGAAGGATATAAGTACGTTCTTTCACTTCATGTATTTAAAAAATTTCAAGATGCAGAATTATTATTTATAGTTCGCTCCAAACTGTCAAACATTTCTCGAGCAGAAAATTGGTATTACAGCTTACGCGCAGTTATTACAAAATAAATTTTGCAACAAGAATGAAATTTTTCGTACCAAATTATACTTCAAACTGTAATAATTACACCGAACCTAAATATATTTGTTTTTGAAACATTTTTATATTTTTAATACAAAATTTTGAAAATTTCAACAGTATTATCACATAAAAAAAAAAACTCACATTAAAAAATTAATAAGATGAAATTCAGTTTATACATTATGAAATATAATGAAATATGTTTTGAAAATTTCCCGAAAAAATATTCAGAAGTTTTTGAGATATCCTGCGCGTTATGCCCCAAAACGCCATTTCGAGAAAAATGACTTCAAAGTTTCGGAAACGCCGTTTCAGCTATTGAGCGGGTATAATTCTAAAAGCCATAACTTCTGTTCTAATAGGAATTTGAAGGAAACAATTATATTAAAATGTTCAGAAAGGATAGTACTTTAACATTTAAAAAATAATAAAATTTTGAAGATTTAAAAGTCTTGAGACGTCTTAATACTGTTTGAGTAGTGCGGAAAAAAAAATTAAAGTAAAAACATTATGGTGCAATAAAAGTAATTTAAGATAATAATTGAGGAATTTTTCTGTACAAAATTAGTGTTTCTCATAAAGAAATTAAAATACAATTCCGATCATATTCTGATGCAACTTAGCTTGATATTAATTTTATGTTCAACGTAATATGAACACCGGCCTTTTCGTATACAGATTTCAGTTTAGATGAAAAGCACAGTTTCTCATGTTTCTTATAATTATTTTGATTTTTTTCCCTTTCAATTTTTCCTGTGTAATCAATTGCGAAATGTTAAAATATTGAAAAAATACTGACTGTTAAGATTTAAAGAAAAAAAAACATGCTTGAAAATTAATTTAAAAATTCAGGAAAATTCATTTAGCTACAAATTTAAAGTAAGTTTTGTTTCCGGTTTGATTGTGTAAAAATTGAAAATATGCGATATGTAGATGTTGTGTAAGAATAATAAAAGCAAAATCAAAAGTGCAAGTCGTTGCCACTATCATTATACATTTCTAAAAATAGCAGTTGCCATCCAAAAGTTAACTAAAAATTTTTGAAAATGACGAAAAAGACCGCTGTGAAAGAAGCATGACTTAGTCCCTAAATATTAGTAGATCAATTTTTAACTGGTTTTTTTTCATGACATAATATATAGTTTATCGATACAAAACAATCATGGCACTAAACTCATTCCAATTATATTTATTATTCAAATACCATTTATATTTTTGATTATTTATCAATAAAATTAGAGAAAATAATCTTGCCTGTAACGATTCATTCTTTTTAATCATATTTTTCTCAAAAAGAAAAAGATACTCAATAATTAGCTTAGCAGGCCATAGAGTATACATAACTGACGTGTATAGTTTTGACTCATTACCTCTAGGATAGAACAAGGCTAGTTGTGTGTAAATCTGTAGCAAATAGATGTATACATAGCATGTATATATAGTATGGAACCATTTATCCGGAATCCAGTTAACCGGAAAACCAGTTATCCGGAATGATATTTCTGATAGACTGATTTCAGAATCTTTGCAGAAAAAGGTGTCATACACTGCCAGTTTGACATAGGGTTTGCTTGAAACAGTTGTATAATTTGATGACAACATCTATTATTCAAAATGAAAACATATTTAGTTGTATTTTAGATTTTTTAATTATTATGCAGAGGAAACAGAAGAATTTTTGTTCCTAAGGGATTCCCATATATTACCTTCTTTTAAACTCTGGGTAACTTTTGATCTTTCTTGCATTGATCCAAGTAATCTAATAATTTAAAATCAGAAATAATGCCACAAACACACATATTCCATAAAACTTATCAAATTGATGCTACTTTAATACACAACCAGTTAACCGGAAAAACCAGTTATCCGGAATACATCTGACCCCAAGCATTCCGGATAAATCGTTCTGTACTGTATATATATATATAAATGGTACATCTTTGTAAACAGAAGAAAAATAGTCAGTCTTGACCCTGCCTTTAAAGTGGAAACAAGTCTTGTATAAATATGATTAAACAGTCGCCAGCAAGCACTTTGCAGAAGGCGAATTTAAAATTGAGGTACGGGTATTTTGCAGATGGGGGATTGGTAAGGTTTTTTACATTTCTTGTTAAGAAAGCTCGGAAATTTAAACTTAATTTCAGGAAAATTTCGCCGTTAAGAATTGGTTGGTGTTTTAACATTTATAGAATAATAGAGGATAAAATTTATTACATATTAGACATATTTTTAATAAGAGATAGTTTGATTGTTTGATGTAACATATTAATATTATTAGCTCCCGGTATGCTATTTCTTTAGCTATTAAAATGTCGTCTCCAAAAAATAACATTCCATTGTATAAGCAAGCCGTAAATGAAAGCAGATGTATCATTGTACCGTTAAATACTATACTGAAATTAGTTTAACTTCTAAATATCGCACATTTTCAATTTTTATATTGTCGTATTGTGAAAAGAAGTACTTTTTAATGCAATTTGTTTGAAAACTGCATCTCAATTTATTTTTGAGATATTATTTTTTTTGTTTTGTTTTTAGCGCCATTTGTCTAATTTTGGCGACTCGAGTACTCTATTTCTGTAGAAAGTAAAGAAAAAATAGTTGGAAAATAGTAATTACATCTTTTTGTTGCGATTTTTCCATAACTACTGAAAAAATGTAATTAAAATACGTGCTATTTTGAAAAAATATAAATTAACGTTTTTTGATAACACATGGAGCTATTATAAACTATATTTAATTTAATTATCTATTACAAACAAATGAAGGGATTAAAATCATTAGATAGCCGATTTTATTTTGAGGGTTTTTTTTTTTTTTTTTTTTTTTTTTTTTTAGTTTTTTGTGTGACAACATCTGTTTTTTTTTTGGATTTGTGTATTATTTAGCGATAGTGACGTCATATAAATACTTTACTAAAGATGTTGTTTAAGACTGGATCGTAAATGAGGAATTCTTCAATGGATGCGGATGACGTCATTTTATATAAAATACAAGCGAGTGTTTTAAGTCTCACAACTGAAATATGTTTTGTATTAGTAATATTTATATACATATTTTTTTTCATCGGGGGCGATACTAAATTCTGAAAAAGCAGAATTCCTGTTTTCTAGTATTTTTTAACTAAATTTGAGAAGAAATGTTTCTTCTTTTTTTTGAATAAAACCGATTTTTTAACTCTATTAAAGTAGTATATATTTTTTAAATGTGTGTTTGTTTAGACTATATTTTACATGCGAATATTTTTGTCTCATACTCTATTAAAAAATTCTTAATAAGTTTCAATGATTGAGAAAATTGCTATTTTATTAAATTTGAAAGCATTATTCTTGTTTGCTTGTTTTAAAATAAATTAGAAATTTTAATTTATTGAATTTTCAATTTTTCATTTTAAAAATAAATTCGAACTTTAGTATTAATACAGCCAACACGCATATGTGCAAGAAATATTCGGAATTGTACCTTCTTTTTCAGACTTCCTGGAAGTATTAACGTAAAAAGTATTTTTTCAATGAGTACGGAAATTATTTGTTTAAAAAACGGCGGATAATTTAGTGTATAAAGATGAAGTTTTCTGACAGTGTATGAGATGCAATAAAGGTGTGAATATTTGAGATTCTTTTTAAATTTATTTATCGATCGTTTCTTAAAATTTGAGTTTTCACAATTTAAGCCTTTGTCCGAAAATTACTTAAATGATATTCAATTTGAATTATTCATCTTTTCAGCATTTATTCCCATGAAATAATTGTGTAATAAGATACTTCTGCAGAGAGGTAATACTCCGGTCGAAGAATACTTCTGTTTCAATCTATCATATAGTATTTCTGCATCCATAAGTATTATTATTAGCACACCATTAAGATGATTGATTGCCTAATAATACATAAGAGTTTACAGTAAGATGATCGCATATTGCATATGATTGAGTTAGAAATTCATTTTCCACCAGTGTAGAATATTTTCTTTGAGGAGTCAGATGAATTACACTTGAGATAAAACACGAAAACTCCTTTTTAGAATAATATGAGATTTAAAAACTTTTTTATAACCCTTTTTAAAAAAGATAAATACTTTTTTATATGTGACATAAAATATTTTGAACGTTATTCTTATATTACACTATAGTAATGTAATTTTAAAAAATAATAGGAGAAAAAAAATGTTAATGAATTAGTTAACCCTTAAATGCCTGGGGTTGCTTTTCGCCAACATACCCAATTTAGGCTCTATTACTACTATCAATACTATTAGAATAATATTGAAGCTATAATGCCTAATGTTGCCAATAAAATACATTCTGAAGATGTTATTAAATCGATTTTCAACATGCAGATGGCAACACTTGTGCTATTTAAGAATAAAGATACGTTTATTTTTTCAATTGTTGCTACTTGTTCTTTTTGTTTTGTTTGGAAGCTTGCGAAATACCCTATTTTGACCTGCAGTGAGCAAGTAAAATTTATTTCTTATTATAGTTCCTAAAATTCTTGTGTGTTTAATATTATAGAATTTTATCAAGGGAAATTTCAATTAAACACCAGTATTGCCGATTAGTAACAAAGTGTTTTTTAGCCGTAAACTATACTTAAAACAAAATATGATTTTTTAAAGTATTTTTCCCATGATTTATTTAAAAAATGAAAACCGAAAAAATTATTACAATGGTTTTTGAAAAATCAGGCATTTAAGGGTTAAATCATAAATTTAAACTTTAATGTACAAGCATATTCATCTCTTTCTCTCTCTATATATATACATATATATCTGCCTGTCGTTATAGAGAGAGTTCCAAATGTAAATAAGTGCGAGTAGTAAGTCAAAATTACGTCCATTTCTAATCATATCATAATATTAAAATATTTATTTGCTTAAAAGACGTTATAAAAACACATTAAAATAAATTAAAAATTCTTTATTTACATGTTTCAACTCATTTTCTGAGTCGTCGTCATAATGTATAATAGAAAATTACAAATGTATAATGAAAAATGGAAGAAATCATCGAAAATAAACAAATAATCATGTAACGCGCCCTATATTTTCGCGATTTGCTCGTGTTCCCTTTATGTCGCGACCCTAATTTATCCAACCATTCAACCCATAAATTCGGGATACGAAAAGATAATGTATCGTTACAAACTCCTGAACCTCTTAAATAAATTTCAATGGACTCTCTTATGAATAATTGTAAATAAAAATTAGACCTGTAGATGATTTTACCCTCGTTAAAAAGTATGTTAATGTTCTCTATTTGAACAATTATTATTTTCTCTATTATCTTTTAAGCAAATAAATAATTTAATATTATGATATGAGAGAGTTCCGGTTATATTGGTTGTTACACTAGCGTTTTAAGAAGGCAAAACATAAGCAAAACAAAATTCCTTAATTTTCTTTTTTGATTTATATGTTTTATTTTCACGCAGTAAAATTACATTTTTTTTTTTTACATATTACGCTTGTAAATCTTCAAGGTAATACCAGAAAACGACAAGTCAGCCATTAACTCATGAATAAACTACAAATATGATGCAGAAATAACAGATTCTGATATACGATGACTGCAATAGTATTTGACTAAAGGTATACTGGTTGATTAAGTGTTAACTAAAGGTTCATATAATTTATAAAAAGCGTTAAATAAAAACCATAAAAACAAATTTAAAATATTAATATGAAATAACATTAATAATAATAATAATTATTATAATTATATGAAAAAACTTTTTAACTCTTTTATGGTTTTTATTTGATACCTTTTAGCTATTAATGAAGTGCTGATGTCAGAATATGTTATATATTGTTATATATTCAATTAATAATATTTACAGCTTTAAAGGCCCCTCTAGACTACCCTGAGATCGAATAATTATTTTTAACTAAAAATTTTCTTCACTTTTTATAATGTAAATAAAGTATGTAAAACTAATTGTGTATGATTAAACTAATACAATGTAAAACAAATCTGGCACACTACGCTGTGCCGTTATCTCATTTTTGTGTTCAAATTAAATTCTAGATTCGTTAGTGGTCGATCGCAGATGAACAGGTGATAAACAGAGATCTGATATTTTATCATATATCTTAACCCCTTGAAGGGCGGTGATATAGTTATGGCATCTCCTAATTTTAATGTTTAATTGCCACATTGGCACCAGAATTTCTTAATGAAAATTTTACTCTTACTAAGTATGCGAAAATATACTTTTACTTGTTTACAAATAAATTCTCTTGTAAATACTGGTGTCAATCAATTATTTTAATATTTTATAAATACAAACACCTTGCCCCTTAACCTTCCGTCTACCAGACGGGTCCATTGGACCCGACATGTACATTGAAAATATTTATTCAAACCAGAAATTTCTTCAAAACAAACTAAATGTATAAATCAGACAATAATAAGTTAAATAAACAAATTAAATAGTTTTAAGTAAAAATTCTGGTGTAGAATGTTTTTATAAAACTTGAGTAAAATTTCCGGTAGTTCTAGGGTTAAAAGGTTAAAATCATATTTATTCCCATATTTTTCTCGATAGTTGTTTTCTCGTAACCTGTAGGAACACTTGTTCAAATGGGCTCTATCAATTACAGGATGTCGTTTCACTACATTCTGTTGATTTATTTAAGTAAGGTTATTATATTTGACTTAAGTATAGTTATTGTAGTATATAGTGGACATAAATTTAAAATATTTAATATAGCCTATAGTAAGAATTAAAATCGCATTATTATAAAATCTACGAACTTTTCTATAAAATTTGAAAAGTATTTTGGAACATTCATTTAAAAAAAAAAAAAAAAAACTCTTGATAATATATTTTAACATTTTATTCATGAAAATAAATACTATAATATTGCAGAAATAGCAGATTCTGGAGTAATTTGATTGATGGAAATTTAAGGCATTTAAATTATCTTACGATAATAAGCAAAATTGCATTATCATAAAATCCACTAACTTTTCTATACTATAAAAGGGAAATTTAAAAAATTCGTTTTAGATATTTTGCTGATAGCATATTTTAACATTATTTTTTATGAATAAAATACAAATAGATTGCATAAATAAGAGATTCTGACATAATTTGATTAATGGAAATTTAAAGCATTTAAATTATCGTATGATCGTAACTAAAATTGTATTATTATAAAATCTTCTAAGACAGATTGCTTACGTGAGCACACCTTCTCATATTTCAAAAACGAGATTTAACTTTTTTATGCATTCTTTCCCATTTTTTTCTGAATCAGCCTTATGAATTATGAATTAAAAAATTTTATGAAAAGAAAATGAACCTACCTTATTCTCTAGTCAATTTGGGGAAAAGCGTTTTACCTAAAATATTTAAAGATGCGCTCGTGTTTCAATCTGAATTTATTAGTTGCTGTGATAGTGCAAAAAGAATTCCTTAGAATATATTAATTCGAAAAACATTGTTTGTGGCCAAACCAGTATTGCATTTTACCTTATTTATCAGTATTTACCTTATTAAAAAAAAAAAAAAAAAAAAAAAAAAAACATTCATAATTAGCGTAAGAATTAAAAAAAAATTATTGGTATGAAATTACTTTGTCGACATTAGTACGTGTAAAGCAATTAATTTTGATTAAATTATAAAATTATGTTATTAACGCTCTCTTTAATGAACACGTACTTGTAGTACCAAAAAGTTTTAATTAACGTATTTTTTTTTTTTTTTTTTTTATGTTATCCTTCATAAATCCTTCGTTAAAAAAAAAGAAAAAAATAATCGAACATACTTTATACAAAAATACTTCTTTTCTAAAAATGTCATTCTTCTTGACCATATGCGGTTGTATTCAACCACTTTTTTTTTTTTTTTTTTTTTTTTTTTACCGCTTGAAGGATGAAATGTACATTGTCCCGTACCAGTATTTCTTATAGAAAATCTTCTTAAATAATGCGAAATTTCGCGCGTTAAAACTAGATTTGTTTTTCTATAAATAAATACTGATATATGGCCTTGAAAACAGCGGTACCGTACGAGCCCTGTTTCTTTTTTTCCGCCATGTTTTCAATTTTATTTACCTGTCGCCAATTATACGTGCTACTATAATAAAATATATTGCGAGTAAGACTTTCCCGTTGAGTATTATTTGGATTGTACTGCCACTGTCTAATTTTCTACTCTTTTGCCGACTTTTACTCGTCCAAAGTACACATTATTTTGTTAAGATATTGTACCAAAGTTTAATTTTCTAAAAGCAGTAATTGACAATTTAACAAATTAAACATTTATATGTTAAATATATACAGCACAATGAAACGTTGTTTGCGATTAATACATTACCATTGATTATTATTTAAATTATCCTGTCACTTTAATTTCTTATTCTCTTCGTCACTTTTTTGTTATTTTTTGAGGTTGAATTCCATTGTCTCCAAAGCTAAAAAAAAGAAATAAGGAGCTATGTCAAAAATCCACTGTGTCAGAGTTTTGACAACGTATGACACCGTGTAAAAGCATTTTCTTGCTTTATGTTGTGCCTAAAGCTGACAAATTCTTTAAAATATTAGAAATAGTTTTAGCCAAGGCAATTCATGGAAATTATTACAACGGCATTGTACATACTTTATATAAATCAAAAAGAATATGTTTTGAAATATTTGTTTTTAATAGTTTAACCTCTTCAGACCCCAGGGTTTATTATTATTTTTTTTTAACTTCATTTATGAATTTATATTAACACACTGATAACTAAGAGAGATTGAAAAGCGAAAAAAATTAAAATATATTTTTTGTACATAAAATTCTATGATACATGGGGACCCAATAAGTACTTTTTTGACATTTTATCAGGATTTTTTTATTTTACTTTTTTTGCATTGCATTGAAAAAACGATGCAAAACGTGAAATAATTATACATTTAATAATTTTTTATTTCTAATGGACTCTACAAATGGTAGCTTAACGTACTGAAAAACTATTTACGTTTTCGTTTTTGTACATTTCGTGTATTTTTGCTGCAAGCCATTTTGATATAACACGTATCTCGCTAAAAAAGCACTATAAGAAGCAAATTGTTATTCTGTTTAGTCCTGCTATCTGTAAGGCTCCATACACACCAATTTTCTTTCTTTTTTTTTTTTTTTTTTTTAACATTATTTATATACGTGAAAAAAATTGTAAAGATGTGTATCGTGAAATAAATACAATTACATTCCCAAAAAATAGGTTTTTAGATGTTTCATTAATAGATAATCAAAGCATACGATGTGACACATTACGATAAAATCCGATACATCTTACGATACAATCTGAAAGTGCGTTATTATCAAACCTTCAGAGACTGATTGCTTACCGGATCGCATCTTTCTTTGATTTCTAAAACGAGATTGCTTTTATTTTTCGCATTATCTGGAACATTTTGCTCATAGATTTAAAACAGTAGATTCGAACGTGTTGTTATATTGATCATTACAAATTTGTTAACCCTTTGCACTCTGTTGTCGCCGCTGCGGCGACATTGTAAGGTAAGTGAAAAACTCCTTTGTCGCCGCAGCGGCGACATAATCTTGCCTTGAAAATTTTCTTTCTGTCACCAGTAATAAAAGAAAAGAAAATTTGCCTTGTTTAATCAGGGCATGTTTTAATTGTGTACTTTTTCATCTTTTAAATAAAACTTCTTTTAAATAAGTGGTGCCGATCGAATAAAATATTTGTGTAAGGACGCGGAGTTGCTGGTAGTCCACAGTCAAAATGACGCAGAGTTGCTCGTAGCCCATACTCAAAATAACGCGGAGTGTAAAGGGTTAAAATATAACCACTAAAAATATTTAAATGCTAATGGAATATTTGATCTTTTCTTATAATGCTCTGTACTCAATAAGTTATAAGCAATTTTGTGAATCAAGAAGTCTTCGTAAAGGATAGCCCTTTAGTTCCGCGGTAGGCATTTCTAAAGACCAGCTTTTGCCGGACACTCGTCATCATTTCTCGTTACATTACTCTGTCGTGGGAACTTTTGAGGGCCTTTCATTATCAAGATTAAGTACTTGTCGGATATGAAAATCCATAAATTGAGATTGCGATGAAATCACCACATCACACAGCAGTTATATTTTTTCCTTTCGTTCCCCTTTACAACGACCAACGACATACAAAGCCATTTCATGACGTTTAAAACGTGGCACGGACTGGATCATCTTTGCATTGTGACGGCGCGCCAATTGTTTTGTGTCAATCGCTGTGTAAAGATGATCCAGTCCGTGTGACGTTTTAAAAGTCATGAACTGGCATTGTATGTCGCTGGTCGCGTCTTTACTCGAATCTGCATATTAAACTCTCTTATTTTTTATTCATATTTTTGTAAAAAAAAAAAAAAAAAAAAAAAAAAAAAAAAAAAAAGTTCAAATAAAAATTAATTATTTTAATAAACGAAAAAAAAATTTCTTTTTTTAATAATCGTTCTATATATATATTTTTTTTTTTTATTTCGATGAGGTCATTTTTCCAGAATTATATTAGCTTTCTCCCCCACCCCCCACCCTGCACACAATTTTCCTCTTTTTTTGCTACTAGTTGAGGGACTTGCTTCCCAAGTTAAGGGGGCTGGTCGCTCAGCTTCTGATTTTCCCCTCACTAATGTAAAGCCTGTGGGCATTTGATGCATTCGTATATTTAAAATATCTCCTCGGGAAATTAATGTTTTTAACTTCTATTTTTTGAGCACACTTCCTAAAAGGTGTCTCTTTTTTCCTTAGTTCTCAAAATATTTCTAAAGTATAGACTTAATTTTACATGAAGTGTTAAAATCTTATTCACTGTTCGCCCGCTTTTAACACATAAAATATTAAATTAAGCATAGATTTTAAAAATATTTTGAAAACTAAGAAAAAAAGAGACATCCTTTAAGAAGAGTACACAGAAAAAAGATGTTGAATATGAATTTCCCGAGAAGATATTTTAAATTTACGAATGCATCAAAAGTCCATAGACTTAACATTACGGAGGAGAATTCCGAAGCTGAGTGACCAGCCCCCTTAACCTACATATATTATGCTTAGGGATGTATGACACCTAGCCCAAGGCTCCTTGGTAAAATGGTCTTCGAAATTATAAAGTCCCAGCAATAACATAGTGCTATATTAATATATTTTGTAAGATAATTAAATTTAAATATTCATATTTTGCATTTGAAAAAAAAGTTACACTGCTCAAAACAATTAAAGGATATTGCAGTTTTAGGTGGATTTTGTATCTGGTAAACTGTTTAGCTGATTGATACATGGTCGACAGACATAGTAGGTTATATGAGAATAAATTACACATGTTTGGCAGAAAAAAAATGCATTTTATTGCGCATTTGTGTACTAAAGGAAAAAAAACACAATTTGTGCATATGAGAAAAAAAGAATAAGAAAAGGTGTTTTCTTCAAAGGAAATCATTTTCAGTAGGGGGTATGGTTTCCACGGGCGGCCAGCAACGTTGAACACCTTTGAGGCATGGACTCAATGAGGCTATTAATGACGAGTTGGGGTATTCTGCCCCACTCTTCCAGAAGAGCTCTTTCCAGTTCTTGGAGAGTTTGTGGGGGTTGTTGGCGGCCAGAAACTCGTCTTCCTAGAGCGTCCCAAACGTGCTCGATTGGATTCATGTTTGGAGAACACGCTGGCCATTCCATTCGAACGATTCCTTCCTCGAAAAGGAAATCCTCCACCAGCACGAAGCTCCATTTGCACGATGTGGCCTGCAGTTATTGTCCATTAAAATGAAGTTATCTCCGATTGCTGCAGCGTAAGGGACTACAATAGGTCTGAGGATCTCATCCCTATATCGGCGACCAGTCAGAGCTCCATCTCGAATGATGTAGAGGTCAGTGCGCCCGTCAATGGAGATGCCACCATACACCAACACTCCTCCACCGCCAAATCTGACACTTTCGTGCACGAACGCAGGATTATTCCTACTGCCACGGTCCCTCCAGATGAAAATACGCCTATTATCCGGATGCACAGAAAAACGGGACTCGTCAGAAAACAGAATATTGCTCCATTCATTTCTCCTCCAGTTGACATGCTCGGTTGCCCACTCCCTGCGGTCGCGACGATGCCTTGATGTTAATCTAACACATACCATCGGTCGGCGAGCATACAGACCTACAGCATGGAGCCGGTTTCGGACAGTCTGAGTTGAAATCGTGGTGCCTGTAGCCGAGCGAAGGTGTTGTTGGAGAAGAGTAGCGTTCATGGTTCGGTGTCTCCGAGCTGTTAACGCTAAATACCGATCTTCATTGGGCGTTGTTGCCCGTCTAAACCTTGCCCTGGTCTTCGGCCTGCACATCCACTCTCCAAAAAACGGTTCCAGATCCTGGAAATGACACTTTGTGACACTCCAATGGCTTGCGCTACTTCGGCTTGAGTTTGGCCCCCTTCTAACCTACCAACAATTCTCAAAGCTTCTGAATCTGTCAAATGACGTCGCTGAGACATCGTACTCATCGAAACAAAGCAATCACTGAATGCCGATCATCCTTGTCTTCATTCTCTTTTATCCAGTTGAAAGTCAAATTTCATTCGCTGCCGCTGAAGCGACGTTTTTGACGTCGAACTCAAAATTTGCATACTCCACAGTTTGAAAACCAGAAAAATTTGCATTTGTGAATCTCTTCTTCTATTTTCGGCAAAAAAAAATTCGTTTATATCTTTATTTTATATAAAACTTCAAATATCCTTTAATTGTTTTGAGCAGTGTATATTTTACCGTATTTTCCATGAAAAAAAAAAAACAAATATATTTTAAAAATTACTGTTTTACACGGAATTTTATTAATTGAAATTTAAAACATTCTAGTTAATTAAAATAGTAACAAAGAACTAAACATTCTAATACAGATTGCGTAGAGAGAGGGAGGAGAAAGGTGGATTGTGATTTTTTTTTTATTTAACTACTACCGGAATTATCTTTTAAGCTCACTAATAATATTTTGAATACGACACTTTTAATGAAACTGAGTTGCCTTGTTTGAAATAAGTTTTTAAACCAAAATTTGTATTCTCCTTTAATTTCATTTTATTAAGGACTCAATATATCTTTCTAAATCTGTGCTTATTTTTATTGTGCTATAGATGAAATCTAAATAATAGGGATTTAAAAGCTAGTTGACAGCTGTGAATGAAACCGGCTGTGAATGAAACCGGAAGTGCAAAATGTTTCAGTGCAAAACTTTTTTTTTTTTCACTTCGTACAAAAATTGCCTTCTAGAAATCTCAGAACTAAAGAAAAGGCCATGATTTATAAATGCAGTAAATTTCAGATGCACATAACTGTAAATAATATTAGTAAAGCATAAATGTAAACTTTAAATACGTTTTATGGAAAATGCACTTTTCAGTGAAACTTCCATACGCAAAAACTCGATTTCTCAAAACGTTATTGAAATATTACTATGAAATTCAGACTGCAAGTTATCGACATTGTTGTGAAGATAATGAACTAAAGATTTGATTTCAAAATAAATTCTGTTTTTTTATAACTAGAATGACAACTATGAATTTCCAAAAAATTGGCATGTAAACACATGCGATATGCCATAATTCATGAAACATTTATAATATCTCTTAGATTTTAATTTATTGCCTTCACCATTGTCACAAGTGTAGACAGGAAATACTTTATATGCGATAGAAATTCCTGCAGAGTGTTTTCCGTACTGTGCGAAATTTCACTACATTTTATAATAAATTCCTTAATTTACTAAAAAGTAATATATGGACTATTTTTTTCCCTTTTCTTCATGATTTCGAGACACAATCTTCCTAAAAATAAGTTTAAAACCTTAACACTTAAATGCCCATGGTATCATTTATGATACCACCAGTGTTCCTGATTCAGTGGATTTTTTTGTTCACATATTCCGTATTCACACTAGATATTAAAAATGGAAATTTTTGATTTATTTAGTAACAGACACTTCGTTAGTAAAATAACCAAAATTTGCTATTTAGAATTTTCTTGTAAGAATTCCGATTCTCTGAATTACGCAATTTCTGGAACGCATTATACTCTGGGCTTTTAAGGGTTAAAGCACTTCGATAAAACAATTCGATATATTTTAAAACTCTATTTAATTAAAAATATTATTTTTTTTGTATTTTAAAAATAACATCTATTACCATATTAGCCATAAAAAAAACCACAAATATATTGAAAAAACAACAGTTTTACATGAAATTTGATTAATGGAAATTTAAAAATTTTGAATTATCTTTCGATAATAACTAAAATTGCATTATTATCAAATCCTCTGAGATAGCTTGCTTGAGAGAGCGTACCTTCTCTTATTTCAAGGATGAAAATTTCCACTTTTTTATACACATTTCAGTACTTATATTTTAAACAAAAGTAGCTCAATGAATTATGGATTAAAAAAAACCTTAAAAAAACACCTGCCTTATTTTCCAGTCACTTTGAGGAAAAGTGTTTCATCTAAAATATTTAAATATGGGCTCATATTTCAACCGGAATTTAATAGTTGCTATAAAATACCGAAAATAATTCTACATATACTATGTTAAGGTAAACATACTGGGTTAGAGTAAACAATATTCTTTCTGGTTAAATTATTACTGCATTTTATGCTCTTTATTTGACAATAATTTAATATATATATATAGAGTGTGTCCCTGAATGTAGGGGCGAAACTGCAGTGGAAATCTTTTTTTGGTTGCTATGGATGATCAAATAAACTTTTTGAGCTACATGACTGAATTTGTACAGTCGTGGAAAAAAAAGTAAACACCCCCTACTAACTCCTCAATAAATTATCGTAGAAGAACGTTACTGGTACTGAACGATTGGAAATAAAGTCTACTTTTAAATGATTTATATAAATTTGCTTAGGGGCCCATCTACATAATAAAACAAACCATAACTTTGTTTTCTTCGATAGCAGTACATCATTCTGAAAGCATAAATGAACTCTACACCCTTCAACTAGTCTAAAAACAAATTTTTATGCAATTCGTACCATAAGTTTCCGGGAAATTAATTGTTTTAAAACGAGCGTATTTTAAGGGCTGTATCCAAACTGAAGTTCGGTACTCGATTGTTAACCGAGAGAGCTCCCTTCTTGATCAAGGCACCTTAAGCAGTCAATTAAGCCTGTTAGATTACAGGATAGCATAAGAAATTTCAAAATATTTAGTCATTTCTATCATAGACGGCCCTTAAACCATCTTTTTGCCGTTTTTTAAGCATAATTTGAAAACTACTTGGAAGAAAAATGTGAAATTTTGGATTTCCATAAAGCAAGACTTAATAAATCTGAATCCATTAAAAAAATTGCAGGTTGCAATTCATAATTTTTTTAATATTAATTTCATAATTCATAATTCATATCAAAAAATTATAAAAAGTACAAATTCAACGTATGTATGTTTGGGTATATTAGTATTATTGCGACACAAAAAATTAGAACATTATGATCACAATTTCATAAGTTATAAATAAAAATAAGAAAATGTACTTTAACATTAGAAGCACTAAATTTTGAATGTTTATAATTCAAAAACTTATCATTCAAATGACTTGAAATTTGGTGTCTGGGAATAGTTTGAACCAAAGATTTGAAATATTTCGTTAAAATGGGTATTTCCATTGAAAAAAAATGAAGTTTGGATTTGTTTTAATATGTAGATGGCCCCTAAGCAAATTTTATATACGTTATTTAAAAGTAGACTTTATTTCCAATCGTTCGATAACAGTAACTTTTGTCTACGATAATTTGTTGAGGGGTTGGTAGGGGGTGTTTACTTTTCCCACGACTGTACATGCAATTTTAACAAGACAAAGTTATTGTTAATGCTGTTAATTATATATGTTTGTCTGTTAAACATGTTTGTTGAACATGAGCATATTTACTGGAGAATGGGTAGCATCCGAAAACACCTTTTTTCCGGGTTCATGAATGCATTGTAAAAGCTACTTGGAAACGTTTCCGAAAATAACGGGCAGCTGATAAAACTTTGCTTTTATGAATTCTTCTTTTGAAATAATTTCGAAAATAAATTGTTTTCTCGGGTTTCTAAAGATAAATAAATGTTTTCGGAATCTTCGGTGACTCGAAAGAGTTTATTGTATATTTTGGTTTGTGATTATAGTACATTTTTGCAGATAAAGAAACATCTGTCTTTTTTTACAGTGTAGTAACTGGAATATTTCTTTATTAAATTTGGAAAAAATCTTTTAGAAATAATTTTCTTAAAAATTTAATACGCCGTTAACATTATTTCTACAAAAACATTTTCAACATTTTCCTGTCTTAAAAAGTTTGACTTTACATTAAAAGACAGATAGAATTTAATATCGTGAAGTACAGCGTTATAATAAGCAAAAATGAATAAATAAAACTAAAATATACGGAAAGCAAGAATTGCTTTCAATGTTTTTATTTCTGAGGTAATTATCGCATAGTTTCCGACAATTAATGAGCGAAATCATTAAGAAATGCAGTCGGCAGAAAACAAGAATTTAAGACTAATTAGACAATTTTTTTAATATTATGGAAGAAATGAATTAATCTAGAAATACCTGGAGAAAAAACATGTTTGTTTTAAATACAAATGATGATGTCGTCACACGTGAAGTTAATGTTAATGTTCGATCTATAATTGTTAATTAGTATTGAAAGAAATTGCATTGTACAATAAGAAATTTTCTTTACGAATGCATGTTAAATTTCTTTACAGTAATAATTGTAAGTCTTATCTAAACGAACCCATTATTTTTTACTCTTAATGCTTTGATTTTTAAAACGTTTTACAAAGCAATAGGTGATATTTTTGATAAAATATAACCGAACATTTTCAATTATATATATACATGGTGTCCCAGGATTATTGGTATAAACTTTAAGGAAGGTAGGGGACATCACAAGGATTCAGATTTGCATAGCAACCTATGCTCGGAAACGCCATGCGAAAGTAGAATGACAGGTACAAGAAACGAAGAGACACACGACTGAGATCACTGATATTATTTATTGGTAAAAGATATTACGCGTGCTGTGGTAGATGATATGTGAAAATGACACAAAAATATTCAAAGTTTCCACCATTACTAGCGATCCATGCATTACACCGTCGGACCATGGATTGGCGGACTCGCTAAAATACACCTGTTTTTTGTTGGATATCCACTGCAGCACAGACGAGTCTTGCGACCAAATCCATATCGGAATCCACTGCGTACAAAGCACTTTTCAGTGCGTCCCAAAGAAAGAAATCTTTGCTGCTTAAATCAGGCGAGCGTGGTGGCCAAGAGAGTGGGTCTTATGAACAACAACATCTAACGGCGAACGCGGCCGTTTCCGATCACGGGTTGCTAAGCAAATGCAAATCCGTGTGGTGTCCACTACCTCCCCTTAAAGTTTGTTCCAATAATCCTGGGACACCCTGTATATATAAGTATATTTCACACAATTTGCGATAAGGTCGTTGATTTTTAACTGAAAAGAAAGAAAGAATGTTAATTTTGGAACGTTAATAAACAAAACATTTAGTTTTGAACCAAAACAAACTAAAAGCTAGGTACTGCGAACCTTTTCATGCCCACTTGCCAAATGTTTCTAAAAAAATGTTTTACGAGATCATGGCGTGCCTACAAGCAAAACATTTATTGGATCAAATGATAATGAATCAAAATTACTTAAAATTTTGTTTGTAGCACTAATAATTATATGGGTAACGTTTGGTGATATACCACCATATTTACTAAATGATTTATATCAAATTCCTACTTAGATGTTTCTATCTCTGGCATTAACATCGCAGCCTTTGAGACCTATGGTGTTGATTGAACGACTTATAAGACTCACAGTAGTGATGGGCGATCCTAGAAAAATCGAGTACCGATAAACATCAACAACGCATAAAAAAGGTTCGAGCCTAATAAGAATCGATTCCCAAATTCTAGTATCGGATGTTCTGGAATCAATGTATAGATGATTACACAAATAAGCTTAACCCTTTGCCTGTGGGATATATTTGAGAAAAACGTACCAAAATTGGAAAAAAAAAATGTCTTTAATTTTGTTCTGAAATGCAAAATTACAAAAATTCGACGAATGGCGCGAAACTGCCGAACTTTTCGCGGGAAAGTATCGCCATCTATTGGGAAAATGGTAAATTGCACATTGTGCATTGGACGAACTGAGTTCAGGGCTTCACGGAATTGAAACACCGATTTTTTCTCTTGCCGAACACAGATCGGGCATTCCAAAATTGGTGCATTTGCGTTTCCCGAGCTGAGTTCGGGCTTCACAGGCAAGGGGTTAAAACAGTATTTACAAACTCAGTTTTCAGAAAATTTGATGGTGAATCATAATAACGGGGATTGACCGATACTTCTGCCGCTAATTTCATAGCAACGTGCATTTATTTTTTCAATTTTACTATTTTAACGACAGACCTACAGTCAAATTTTGTATAAGGGTCTTTTTCTTTCCAGGTTAAATTGGTATATTTTTCATTTAGAAGTCTAGTTATTTGGGTTACTAAATTTTTAAGTTCGTCTCCTGTCCCCTCCGCTCTTTCCAGCCAAATCATAAATTTTTTAACTATTGTCCGACTTGGTTGGGATCTTTTTTTTTTTTTATGTTCTTCCCAAGCCATTTGGTTTCTAACAAAACATTGATATCTGCAACTCTCGGTGACCAATATTTAAGAACAATAATCAAACTTTTCGGCTTTTTTCCTTCGCAAACATTACTCGTATATTCTCATTTTAGAACCACGTTACTCATGGTTTTCGATGAATTTGATAGCAGCTCTGCCGCTAAAATAGTAAAATTCAAAAAATAAATATATATTGCTATGAAATTAGTGTCAGAAATATCGATCTATCCCAAACAGGGGATAACGCGGATAGATAAAAATGAACGAATATACTTCTACCCGTATCGTAGTACCGACCGCAATGACGATTTAGAGGAAAATAAAGGTGATTTATGCTATTCATAGAGACATCAAAAAATATAGTGCATCGATAAAATCGATTTGGCCACAGTACCAATAAAATCCATAAAAAGTATCGACATCGCGCATAACTCCCTCAAAGTCCTATTATGTTTATTGATATTTATTCAGTAATATAAAAATGTTTTGTCTCGTAATTGTTGTCACTTAAACATAATCAAAAATATTTTGGTATAATATATTATAGTTTTCTCCAGATATTCAGGTAAGCAAACAGCGACACAACTAGCGAGAAAACATTTTAATTATCCAAATTCAGATCACACAGCACAGATACAGAAAAATCGTTCCATGGCTAACGGATGCCAAACGCAAAGGCACCCGGAACATGTTGATCAATTATACATGTTGATGGTAGAGCGGTCAGAGAAGGAATAAAAAAAAAACCATACGCCCCAAATTCTACATTTTAACTACGTGGCATAAGAACTTGGGGAGAAAATATGAAATACTAAATATCCGTTAGATAATAACAAGTAAATCTGACAAGTTGGAGGGTCTGAAAGCGAGCCAAACAATATGTTACGTAAATAACGCTTTTAGAAGGCAGATCCTCAAATTAATTAGGATAGGTTACTTCTTCATCATAATGTAATCTGAAAGGAATAAAAACATAAATAAAATTATAGCTAACATGTGGAGATAAAGTGTTGCTGAGTTATTTGTTTTTATCGATGAACATGCGTTTGATTCCATGTGCAGGTGAAATAATTATAATTTGCTTAGGAGGGTATTAAACGCTAGTAAGGTTACATTATTTCTATCATTTATTTAGAATAGGGAAACATAGAATTTAAATAAAATGTGATATAGCTTAATGAATACTGATATAAAGGGATAGATAATAACGACAAAAAAGATAATTTAAAACAATATGTGATTTCACATTACACATAAGACCTCCTATTATACAATGTGAATTATAAAAATTTTTATGAAACTCATTGCTGTCAAATTCCTAGAGTGTAACAACAGTAAAATGTGTTAACAAGCGTATAAACAGTAAAAAAGGATGTTATTGCAGACTAACATAATGCAAGGGCATTGGTGTCATCTGAACAGCGGTTTCTACTTTAGTTTATAATAGTATTTATTTCCCAAAATAAGGATTAATAGGAATTTATTATTATTAAAGGTACAGACAGACCTTAAACACAATTAATATAAATTAAAGTTCGTCTTAATATATGTATACCTTTAATAATAAGAAATAGGAATTCAGATGTTAATTTATGTGCTTGTTTTTAGGTTTTCCTTCATCTGACGAAACACTATTCGTCTCACTCCTCTGTCTGACAGTTACCGAGCACGCTCGCAGAAACTATGTAAGTCAGAGACTTAAAATTTTGTGTACTTATAGCTGAATATTTCCAAACACACGAAAAATGATAAATTTTTTTAAAAAGTCTTTGAAAATAATTTCAATTGAATGAATGAATTTAATGACATCCGACCATTTTTGCAGTTCAGATTTTAAAACAGAATTTTAATTTCAGTCTTTTTCGGGCAGACTAGATTGCTCCGTGGTATCGCATTTGCCTGCTAATCAAAAAGTTCACCGTTCAAACGTCGGAGATTGAATTTTTTCCTAAGGAATAGATTACATTATCTAATAGATTCAATTATTAAAGAATTTTTGTAATTCTTTTTGCCATTATAAGGCCAAAAGTTGTAGTAAAGTATTTTATCAATTAGCTTTTTAATTCGAAAATTCTTTTTTTATTTTCTTTGAGAAATTGCGACATTTTAAATTGACTACATTTTAGTGTCTGATGGATTTAATTACAAGAACTTTCGTAATTTTTTTGCCATTTTAAGGGTTTCTTTTCATTTTAGCTAAAATTAAAACATGTAATTAATTACGCTTTTAACATATACAAACATATGCTGTTACAATTGTCTGAAAAACATTTCTTGAATATTTTGAATTTGATTACAGAAATCTTCCAATTCTAATAATTTTATAATTATATTTAACGGTGTTGCCATCTATGTTCTTACTGAAAAAGATTAAGGATATAATAATTATAAATTAACCATTTGGATTTAATATTTAAAGGATAAAGTTTTGTGAAAAGAATATTAAAAGAAACTCTATGTGGGATCTTCGATCACTGTTACCCATTTTGTTCAAAATGGCAAGCGCAAACATCTTTTCAGAGTTTTTTGTGTTTGGAATTTAGTTAAAAGTTGCCATAACTAAACCACCGACTTTTTTTGCATACACACCTTAGAATATTTGCTTTACGACAAATCTTTTAATCTATTACCTAGTTATCTTAATCTGAAAAAAAGCAAATATTTTGATTTATATTCGGATTTATTAAATTGTATTTTCAGGTTTCGTACGGGTGTTTACATTTTTCCTTTTGAAGAGCAGTTTTCTATAGAGATTATTTCTGTGTATGTAATCGAATATTACATGATACGAAATTTCCTTTACAAAAATACTGGTGTTCAAAAGTAAAAATATAAGCACGCGTACGAAACCTAATTTCGGTTTCTTCAATCTATATGATGACAACGACAATCAATTGAATAAATCCAATTAAAACAAACTCAGATAGTCTAAATCAATGCATGTTGTGTACTGCCACTAGATTTTGATTTAAAACCTGAATCTATTCCGTTCCGAAAACAATCTGCTGCGTATCACCTATGACACGCATGCCGTAGGTTTGCCGCCCCAGCATGATGCATCAAAACGGATGATAACATATATATATTTGCAAATAAAAAAACAATTATGTAATATTCAATAAATATGGAGATCTATTGACGAACTTTTGCTATTAATTCATTATATTCATATGTGTATTTTACTCTTCGTTTATTATTATTATTGTTTTTATTATTAAGAAACCTTTTGCTTTATTAGAAAATTAGAAAACTTAATACATTCCCTTCACTAAAAATATTTTTTTCTCTACAAGTTGAATACCATGTAAGCATAGTTTGTGCTTATTGATTTCAAAAACTTCCTTATTCAAAAAGTATAAATTTTCTATATTTTATACTTAAATATACGGTGAAACTGATATATTTTAGTAGAAGCACTAATAATCTAAACAAACTAAAGCTTAAATTGTCTAAGTACGCATGCGTTCTTATTTCTGAGATAATTATTGCATACTTCCCGACAATAAATGATTGTAGTCATTAGGGGGGGGGGGGGCAGTCAGCAGAACGGAAAAATTTAAGTCTGATTATGTATATCTTTTTACTATCTTACAAGAAATGAATTAATCCAAAAATACTTTGGAAAGAAGTATGTTTGTTTGAAATAAAATTGATGATGTTTTCACACTCAAATCTCATAGTTATATGTAATCATCAATATTTGTTAAAAGAAATTTTATTCTGTAATAAAAAGAAAAATCTTTATTTGTGCTTGATGGATAAATTCCTTTAAAGTTAATTTTGAAATAAGTACAGTAGTAGAAAAAAAAAAAAAAAAACACCCCCTACTAACTCCTCAACAAATTATCGTAGAAAAAAGTTACTGGTACTGAGCGATTGGAAATAAAGCCTATTTTTTAATGATGTATATAAAATATTCTTAGGGGGCCATCTACATATTAAAATGAACCCAAACCATTTTTTTTTTTCAATGGCAATACCCAATTTAACAAGATATTTCAAATCTTCGGTTCAAACTATGCCTAGACACCAACTTTCAAGTCATTTGAATGATAAGTTTTTGAATTATAAACATTCAAAATTTAGTGCTTCTAATGTTAAATTATGTTTTCATATTTTTATTAATATCACCTAAATTTGTACTCCTAATGTGCTAATTTTTTGTGTAACAATAATACTAAAATACCCAAACATAAATACGTCGAATTTGCATTTTTTATAATTTTATGATATGCATTATGAATTATGAAATTAATATTCGAAAAAATTCTGAATTGCAACCTACAATTTTTTTGATGGATTTAGATTTATTAAGTCCTGCTTTATAGAAATCCAAAACTGCACATTTTTCTTCCAAGTAGTTTTCAAATTATGCTTGAAAAACGGCAAAAATGATCGTTTAAGGGTCCGTCTATGATAGGAGTGACTAGATATTTTGAAATTTCTTATGCTATCCTGTAATCGAGCAGTCTTCAATGACTGCTAAGTAGCACTTAAGATGCCTTGATCAAGAAGTGGGCTCTGTCGGTCAACAATCGAGTACCGAACTTCAATTTGGATACAGCCCCTAAAATACGCTCGTTTTAAAATAATTAATTTCTCGGAAACTTATCGTACGAATTGCATAAAAATTTGCTTTTAGGCTAATTAATGGGTGTAGAATTCATTTACGCTGTCAGATTTGTGTACTGCTATTGAAAAAAAATCAAAGTTATGGTTCGTTTTAATATGTAGATGGCCACTTAATCCAATTTTATACATATCATTTAAAAGTAGACTTTATTTCCAGTCGTGTGGTACCAGTAACTTTCGTCTACGATAATTTTTTGCAGAGTTAGTACGGTGTGTTTACTTTTTTTCCACGACTGTACATTAATTTTTCTCGCAATTCTTTGATTTTCAATATATTTACAAAAATACTGGTAATACATACGTTAAAATATAGAAAACTTTTTCAAATTACTCTGTTAAAAATTTGCAGCAAATTGTCGAGTCATTTGACCGTTTGTATAGAGTTACATAATCGTAATTTAACTCCATTCTAAATGTGTTATTGCACATATTATGTTCAAAATAGAGTTAGGATTATCCAACCGTTTTATACAAAAACGGTCGAATGACTGGACAGTTTGCTGCGAATTTTTAACATCATATATTTTATTTCTACTTTCAGCACAATTTGGAACGTGACGAACAGATTTTTAATTCAAAATAAACCTACACTGTAAAAAAAAAAAAAAAAAAAAAAAAAAAAAAAAAAAAAACGGAATAAAACGTTGATTCTACTGGCAATCGAGACGCCAGTACTATTTCCGTATTTTAACGCAAAATTTCCCTCATAAATTCCAGAAAAACGGAAAATTTTCTGTAATTTATGGGAAAAAATTTCCGTAAAAATACGGATTTCTGGAATTTATGGGGCGAAATTTCCGTTAAAATACGGAAATAGTACTGACGTCTCGATTGCCAGTAGATTCTTCGTTTTTTAGCCTTTTTTTACAGTGTATGATGTTAATTTTACATCATTAAGAATCGAAACATTTCGTTTTCTAAGACCTTTCCAATAACAGTATCGTTTTATAGTTTTTAAAAAAAATGACCGTCTGTACAGCCGGTGTAAATAAAAACAAACACACATTCGTATTAACAATGCTAAAAATTACCGTACAAAAACCTGAACTGTTGTTAATAGATTAGGAATAAGTCAGTTAATTAATGCTATACTAATTTTTTTCTTAAAGGGTCGTCGAAATGAATAAATTGTAATGAATTTTATAATTTTAAATATTAACGGCTAAGTTAGACATCATATTTTAATTTTTTGGTAAATTTGACCATTGGATACAAAACGGTTGGTCGGTTGTGTTTATGACGGCCAATTATCAACACGAGTGATATTGGCTCTAAGGGGGGGGGGGTGCCCTCCGTGGGGGTCTTTCTAAGGGAACCTAACCCGTATTTACGCAAGGAAATCTAAGGTTCGGAGAAAACCACAGAAAACTCCGAACGATTAGGCGACGGGCGCGATTGGGTTCGAACCCAGCACTTCACGTCTCACATATTTTCGCCCATCACTACCAAAGAGCGATATTTTACTCTCATCGCTCAGGATTATTTGCTTCCATAGATTTTCTGACCTATTAATGTGTTCTTTTGCACACTGAACTCGTTTCTTGCGTTACTGAACATTTAAAAAGGGATTTTTCCTCGAAATTCTACCTTTCAGTCCAAAACCTGGAAATAATCTCCTTATTGTTCTTGGACTAACTGAAATACCCATTGCATCAATTTCACATCTAACAGCATCTCATGAAATTCTTCTATCTTTGAGGCGTATCTTTTTTATTTTTTTATCATCAGAAGCACTTGTGCATTTTTTTCGGCCTGATCTTGCATCATTTATCACTGATTTAGTTTCTTCATAACGTAAGCGCAACTTTCGTATGCCAGATAAAGTGACTGATCCATCAACCCGCTTTGCAATTTCAGCATAACAGAGACCATTTTCTCTCAATATGACAATTCTGCTTATTTTTATAGGTGTCCAAAAAGTTCTTGTTCTTGATGACATTGTTTTAAATTAGTTGCATTAAGAAAAAAAAAATATTTTGAAAATAAAAACATTATTCTGTTTAGTTACACTAGTATTCACCCTTCTGCAAAATTCATTCCAGCAAAATATCGCTTTTACAAATCAAGTTTAGTTACTGACATTTGGTTGGTTCTCAGAACAATCATTGTGATTGGCTAGGAAGCTTTTATTACAATACACTTCAGCATTCACGACAATTGTGTTTGTATTTTAGACTAAAGTATACCTTTTTTTGTAATGCAGATATTTTAATTCTATTTTTTTTTAAATCCTACATTAAATTTCCTTGAATTTGATATATAAACATTTGTATTTAAGTGAAAATTAATATATTCCATAAGCACACAAATTTATAAAACATGAAAATTTCAAAAAATGTCTACAATTTTGGTCACCACTGTATTGCAATTTTAAAACTCTTTTTGTTCCTGCATCATTTAAAATGTCGATTTTTTTAACTATTCTTTGCGAACATTTACGTCTCTAAAGTAACAGCCATGCCAAATTTTAAGTTTCTAGTTTTAACAGTTGCAAACAAATCGTATTTTTTAACGTTTCTCACTCATTTCCCTTCTTTAAATTTCAAAAATTTTAGAAACCGTTCATATCAAGTATTTACATCTTAAATTAACCACTACATCAATTTTCAAAATTCTAACCCGAACAATATCACAAAAATCACAATTTCAGAACCTAATTTGCTTCTGCAACCTGGGTGTTATTTTACCGACAGAAAATATAGTTTATTTTGGAACAGAGATATTCATCAGAATTTTGCCACCATTTTCATCTAAATTGGCTCGGTAGATCCAAAGATTACCCAATAAATACAAATAAAAACACAAACTTTACTTTCATATAATTTTAGTATAGATTAGAAAGTGTGGTAAACTTTAAAAATCTTTCTTCTCTAATAACATTTCCGCTTACAAATGTACAAACAGGTAAGCATAGTTTATGCTTACAAATTTAATACTAAAAGAATTATTTATTTCTTCAGCAATATAACACTGAAGAAGTTCAAAATTTTCTGTTACATATTTAAAGATAAAGTGAATCAGATATCTTCTATTAGGAATACTAATAAGCGAAAAAAGGAAAAATTCAAATTGTCTCTGTGTTTTTATTTCTGAGGTAATTATCTCATAGTTTTCAACAATTAATGAGCACAGTCATTAGGGAGAGCAGTCTGCAGCGGAAAGAAGAATTTTGGACTAATTAGGTGTATTTTTTTAATGTTCCAGAAGAAATGATTTAATCCAAAAATGCTTCGGATAAAAGAATGTTAGTTCCTAACATAAATGATGATGTTGTCAGATAGTTCATGATCGATTTTTATTTAGGAACTAATTTTAAAATTTCATAAGTCTAAAAAAATCTTTTCATGAGTGGAAACGAATATATTTATTCAGTTTTAACCCTTCACTGCACAATTTTTTTCTATTTAAAAAAAAAAAATTGTATTTCAAATCTATATATCGATCTAATAAAGGAAAAAATAGTAAAAAAAAAATTAAATTTCAAATTTTCAGCTAAAATTTTATATTTTGTGGTGTGGACTATATGTACACAGTTAGGGTTTTAAAAAAATTGTATTGCTATATTTTGGAACTAAATGAGCTTAAATTAATTAATTTTATCTGCATAACTCTGTGCAACTTTTTTTATATTAATATTTTTAAGTATTCAGTAAAAATAATGAAAGTAAATTTTACCTTAATAGCTTGATCAAAAAAAAAGTTTTTTGTTTCCAAAGAACAAATTTTAATTTTTTGTTTAATGCAGCTCTCTGACATGGATAAAATAAGTGTTATTCCATTCTTTGGATTGTTTTTGATCAGTTACAGTAATCAGATTAGCAAAATTCACGGCACATATTGAAAATTATAATTTTTTAGGTATGTGCCAGATATGGCACGTGGTGAAGTGAAGGGTTAAATTCATACATTTCTCATCGGTGAACATTTTTGTAGCTCATGTGAAGGGATGAGGGAGCGTAATGTAGGGGATTTGCCTTTTTTGGACTATTTACAAACACAAATGATCAAACTTTCCTATGAGGACAATTTTAACAGCCCCCTATGCCACATTCTAAATTCAAAACTTTATTCGTTTACAATTGGAGAGTCCCAAACTAAAGCAGAATTTATCCACAAATCACGAAAATGAACTACCAACGTGATATTACCTGGTATAAAAACAGTATTTTGAAAAATAATGTTTTTCTAGTCCATAAATATCGGTCAATATTGGCTTAATCTTGACTGTATTTTGTTCAGTATTGGAAATGTAACATGTAATGTCACCTTAACCCGGGATTACTCGCGCAGGGTATGACATACCCAGGATGGACACTGTTATTACATTTCTCACCACTATTTTTCGAGAAGTAACCTTCAAATTATTTTATAATAGAATTTGTAACTAATGTCAACGATTAAATAACCTGACAATTTTTATTTGAATTTATTGGTGGCAAAGTATAAATCGCACATACCCTGGATATGCGCGAGAATTCCCGGGTTAACACTGGAAATCGAAAAAAGTTTGCCAATTTTGCACCACTGCTGGCAATAATGGTTTTGATATTTCTATACTAAAGTAACGAATTTTGAAATCATATTTTAAATTTTAGGCAGTTTACCGGAAAAATTGTAAAATATTATAGATTCTGAAATTTATATTTAACCATTATCTGTGGCAACATCGTCGTTCTTTGCAAAATTTGTTTTTGGTGCCAGTAATAAAGAAAAATAAAATTTGTCTTATTTAATCAGAGCATTTTTGAAATTGTCCACTTGAAGGAAATTTCTTCTTAAAAAGTGGTGCCGACGGAATAAAATTTGTGTAAGAGACGCCTGAGTCCAAAGGCTAACTATAGAGAATAATCACATTTTTGGGATGTTAAGTGAGAGAACTAATAATTGAAAAAATGTAAAAAAAATAAGTAAATATCATGTATTTCTTTTTATTTCAGAGCTAATAAGTATCTTAGAGCTCTGACAATAGATTAGAAAGTTCGTTTGGGAATGCATGCATTAATCAGAAAAAAATTAAAACTAATTAGGTTGATTTTTTAATGCTGTTGCAGAAATTTTTCAATGCAAAAAATTTTGCACAAAATTCTATTTACTGTATATCAAAATGATTATGCTGTTAAATGTGAATTTGGTGTTTAGGTTCTATTTTAGTTATCAATTAATGTTACAAGAAACTTTGTGACTAAAAAAAGAACTTTTTATGTATGGTTTCAAATATATTTGTTTACAATGGTTCATTATTTCATTTCTTATCTTTCATTCACAAAGACTTTTTTTTAAATTTAAAACTACTTGTGTGCTAAAGCATTTTATCAACCAATATTTCTTGCATACCTACAACAAATTAG
Source organism: Maratus speciosus (assembly GCA_963932465.1). Taxonomy (NCBI): domain Eukaryota; kingdom Metazoa; phylum Arthropoda; class Arachnida; order Araneae; family Salticidae; genus Maratus; species Maratus speciosus. The sequence goes on from OZ010793.1 coordinate 441,807,036, forward strand.
TTCTCCCACATTGTATATGTGAGTGATTTCAAAAAGTTTCGTGTTATACTGTCCTTTCACATTTGCACAGAAAAATAGTTAAATATATACTTTTAATTATTGCATTTTAACTATCAAGTTTTTTAATGATAATTTCCAGATATATTATTATTTATAAAAAAAATTAAAAATAAGAAATATATTCTTTTGTAGTCAAAATGTCATTACCATAGGTTGTCTCAACAAGGAATTTATCAGGTAAAGATTTGACTAAGTTCGAATTTATCAGGTAAAGATTTGACTAAGTTCTATTTAAAACAGATAGTTATAACTTTTAAATACATTTTTATTTATTAAGATGCTACTAATTAAAGAATAGCTACTAATTATTTTCATAAATGAAACTTATTTATAATTCTTAATAATTTTTTTAAACCGTGTCTTAAGAAAGAGTGTCATTACCATACTTCTGACAAAAAGTTCATCTGCAATTTTTTAGAGGGCAGCACATGCCTTTTTATCAAGACAAAAATTATCCTTAAAAGTCAACTTGTTATCAGGTTTAGGTGAACAGAGTTAATAGATTTATATTTTCAATAAAACAAGCAAATACTTTTGAACGTTTTGGTGAGTATCTTTTTGTACGTCATTACCATACCCACTTCTAATTTATAATTGAATGAATTTTTATTTCTTAATCTGATTTGATTACATAAGAAATAGAAAATCATTGTATGGGCTGGAAGATATAATGGCTGCCATTTATGCCTGGGGAAGACAAATATATTGCTTAATTTGTCATTACCATAGATGTCATTACCGTGACCACTTATATCATTGCCAAGTTCATTAAAATTTAAAAATTAGTTTAAAAATGTTAAATTAGTAATTTTTGTCTCTGATGATGCTTGTATATTAATGTTTTTGAGATAAGGTAATTATTTACAAAATATTAAATCTATCTCATTATTTCTAAAAATTTGATTTTGCTATTCCAAAACATGGACAGATTTTGAAAACGACCCATGTATGTGTTCTAACGAATTCTTACACGTAAATGTCTCTTGGAATTCCAAATTAGAGTAATTTTAAATACTGAATTTCACGTGTAAGTTCATTTTAATCTGTTCTTTTCAACTAATTATATATATGCACTACAAATTAATATAATACCGAAATATGTTTGCACGTTTCTCCGTATGTTGCACGTTTTTCAGCTATATGTTTAAATTTCCTTTGCACAACGATTTTTTCTGTTGTGTTATAGCATACCTGACAATAAAAAATTGTGTTTACGTTTTCAGTTTCCCAAAGAAATTCAAAATGCAAGTGGAACTAACTGCAAAAACTACTAATTCTAACAGATAACTTTTTTGTCGCATTATCAATAAAAGTTGACACAACATTAAGTTAAAATTACTCATATTAGAGAATTTTTAATGCAATATATTTTTTTCTTGAGTTTAAATAATTTGTTTGTCCTCTTGCCTTTATTTGTTTTTAAATACAAAATATATACTGTTGTCTGCTCACAGACAAATTCTATATATTTACATACAAAACGACCGATTTATATGTTTATCATATATGTAGCCATCTTTTGATATAAAATCAACACATCATAGAAGACCAAATTTAAAAAAAAACTTTTTTCTTCACATCATTCTTTTTTTTTCTCTAAAAATCCAGCATGAGATTTTTACTAACTTTTGTAATTATTTCTAACAGATTTCATCAGTTTTGATAGCTGAACATATATAATATTCTGCATTTTATTTTTAACGATAAAAAAATTAATCAGTATTTTGCAGTAAAAGCACTAATAAGTGAAAAAAAAACATAAATTATCTTCCGTGTTTTTATTTCAGAGGTAATTATTTTATAGTTTCTGATAATACTTCAAAAAGCTAATTAAGGATTGCATTCAGCAACAAAATCAAGAATTTAAGACTAATTAGGGGGATTTTTAATGTCCTAAAAGAAACGAATTAATACAAAAAAGTTTTTTAGGAAAATATGTTCATTTCATATGAAAAACGACATCGTCAAATATAAATATCATGTTTCTGTTCGACATAAAGTATGTATTAATTAATAGTAAAAGAAGTCTTCATATTTAGTTGTTGTCTATAAGACATTTATATTTCATATTGACCCAGAAAAAAAAGTTGTTTGCAATAGTTATATTAAATTAGAAAATAATCCTCAAATATTGATAATGCAACGAGCCTAATAAATGTTCAGTATAAATTTTCAATACAGGGTGTATAGATCGTTCAAATTTTGTACGTGGAGGTAGAAAATATCAAAATCAAAAGAAGGCAATTGCACGGAGGAAAGTGTAGATGGGTAAACGAACACATTACGTTGTAGAGGGTGCTGTATATCCAAAAATTTTGTTCAAGCGCAAAGCTCTCTGACCGCTGCCATCGAAATACTAAAAGCCAGAGGACACGAGTGTGACGTCATCACTAATCGACCGACTTCTCATTAGTGTTAGAATTTACACCGAAAAATTTTGAATAGCAATTTTCTTTTATTTTATTAGTGGCATATCTACCATCTTATAAAACAATAATAACTACTTAAACTTACTGGTGATATTTTGGAATCCCCCAATAACAAAATCAGCCGGATGCGGCAACACTGTGGCATTCCGCATCTGGCTGAATTTTTATTTAGGGATTACGAATTCTCGGCTTCTTATATATATATATATTATTTAATATTTAATATTAGTTTTGGCATTAATATATATGTGTTCGTATATTTTTTTATTTATCATTTATTTACTTATTACTAATATAATTTATTTATTCAGCTTATTTTCTAATTGCTAATTTTTGTTTTAATTACCGTATATACTGGCGTATAAGTCAAGGAATTTCTGACAATTTTCGGTAAGCAAATTTGGGGGGGTCGACTTATACGCGAGTCAGTTAAAAAAGAAAAATCAAAAACTTCGAATACTGCAAAATTATGGCTTTTTGTGTGTATGAATAAAAAATAATGCATAAAATGTACAAATAATAATAATTTATGTTAAAAAAAATTTCAATGATTTTTTTTTTTTTTTTTTTTTTTTTGTTTACTTACTACCTTTCCGCATTGGCAAGTGAAATCTTTGGTTTGATTTTGTGCAAAATTGAAGTAAAAAGTTAGGGGGTCGACTTCAATGGTGGAAAATTGGCGCAGAGGAGGAGCCTACTGACACCACTAAATTTTAGTAATATTTTTTCGCTTATCTAATGACAGAATTTCTGAGTTTTTATTAAATTCACGAATACTATAAAATATTAGTGGTGTCAATAGGCTCCTCCTCTGCGCCAATTTTCCACCACTGCGACTTATACGCGGGGTTTTTATTTTTTCCAGAATTTGCATTCGAAAGTTAGGGGGTCGACTTATACGCGAGTCGACTTATATGCGAGTATATACGGTAATTATGTATTATTTTAATCAATAATTAAAACTATTTAGTATTTATTAAATTGCTTCATTATTCTCTTCCTAATATGTGTTGAGTAATGCTCTCGTGTGATTGGCTATTGCCTTCTGCTTTCCTATTGGCTGTTTCCTTCTCATGCCTCCCTATTGGCTGCTTCTTTAACTTTTCCCTTTCCCTTATCAGTTTCTTTGTCAGTCTTCCTGCTTGATCTCGAAGTTTTTAATTCATAAGTAATTGCTATTTTAGTTTCTACCATCAGTTAAAAGCGTAAAATAACGGGTGGGGGGATGACTTTGATGCCGGATTTTTGAAGTTGTCGGATTTCCATATGCTAGATTTTCGAAATCACACTGTATATATTTAAAATTACTTTTACCAGAAAACTATTAAAAATCTTAAATTTTTGTAAGGACTAATGAAAAGGGTAAAGAGGAATCCTGAGATATTATAAATCTGGAAATTTTTTATAAACAAATACATTTTCAGTTTTTCCCATCATTTTCTTTAACTGCAGGTGAACTTTATAAGTGGGGAAAAGTAGTCTTAAAAAAAAAAAAAAAGTATTATTATTTTTTTAAGTAAATAATCTTTTACTGTAAGTCTTCTCAATTCACGGTTTGTGTTTTTAAAAAAATGCATTAAGTCCATCTCATAAACGCATGCAAATTTCCAAACTATTCCACTGACAAGACCATTAATCTAACTCGTTTCCCAGTAACCCGATATCTCTATTCTCAAAAACTTTAATTTAATATCCTCCAGTAGAAAATAATGATTCTCGCAGTGAACTCAAATTCCTTCACAATAAATTTTAACGCATCACATCGCTGGAAGAAGACTCCGGTTCTAAAATAACAAGTACTTAAAAAAAAAAAAAAAAAAAAAAAAAAAACTGCTTATTTACCTTATTTTAGATTTATTTTCTTTTGAAGCGTTTTTTAAACTTAATTTTGTTACTTAAGTACTTAAATCTTTTAGACTGTTTAAACACTATTAATTTATGTTTTAATTTTTTTGAGGTAAAATTTATGTGTCTATTAGCACATTCATTGTAAGCATGTATTAAACAGGAACGAAATATCATGAATCAGGCATACATTAAAAAATACTTTCCAATACTAAAAAAATATTATTAAGAAATTTTATTATTTCATAAAAGGAAGTGATAACAATTTAAACAAGTCGGAAATTATACGTAAAAGGTGGGAAATGAGGTGCATTCATACTGTAAATAGTTTTACAAATATTTAAGTCTGAGTGCAATAGCTGTTGCACTCTTATGCAAAAAATGCATGAATACAAAATGTATTACGATTATAAATATTAAATTCTGTAATACGGAAATAATAGGAGTCCATCTTAAATAGAACGTAATCACCATGGCAACCTAGAATCATTGCTTATCATTGGATATCATTGGATTAATTACGTATGTTAGTATTTAATAGAATGAAGACAACTTTTATGAATATCTTTTTGTTTTGATTTGATTTTCATAAAATCTGAAATGACTAGATAAAAGTCTGAAACGATTATATGTATTAAATTTCAAATCATTCGGTTGGGTAGATTTTGCGCTGTAATATGAGGACAGACAACGACCATGGGTGCTACGTATTTATATATTTATGAGCGCAGGTGAACAGGAAAGAGAAGCCGTAAAAAGTTAGAACTCTGATTTTCTGGTCAGAATGGGGGGGGGGGGGGGTGGCTATTATTAAAAAAAAATCGCAATATATTTTAAAAAAAAGAGCATATTTGCGCGAGATTCATAATCCGTAAGGTGTTTAATTTTAAATTTGATTTTTCTAATCAAACATGTTTAACCCTTTCAGGGGCAAAGCATTTCCATTGCTAAAGTGCTGGAATTAATGAGTGACACCGGTATTAAAAATCAAATTTATTTGTAAATAAGAAAAAGCTGTATTTCAAACATATAACAAACCTTAATTTTTCTTACCAAAATTCTGGTGCCAATGTGGCATTTGGGAATTAAAATTATGTTGTTTCATAAATATACCACCGCCTCTCAAGGTGTTAAAACTCCAGGCAACACCAGGTATTTCATCAAATACATGTATGCGTATAGTTGAATGGAATAGTTTTCTTTTTCGACATTGGTCAAATAATAAGCGAGAGACAGATGTGGAGATGATTTTAAAATAAACTAATACTATTTAACCCTTTCTAGGGCGGTATCCTTAAAAAAGGACACCTAATTTTAATTCCAAATCTGACAAACGGCACCAAGAATATTTAATTAAAAATTTCCTAATTTAATATACGTGAAAATAAGCAAGTTCGTATTTTCCAATAAATTCATTTATAAATTTCGGTACCAGTCCATTAGTTCATCAGTTCATAAACAGAATTACTCCGCGCCGGTAAGGGATAAAATCATAATAAAAGTCTTATAAATATAATACACACTCTTTTCAAACGTGTTTTCGTCTTTTCAAATTACTGTTACTAGTTTCTAAATATAGAATACTCTTACCTCCATCCTTTGCAAACCATTTTGATAGTTGAAGTGTTCGGAGGAGCAAGTTACATAAGCAACCTTTTTAGAAACATCTAGTTATCTGTATGAGAACATGTCCGAAAAAAGTCTCTAGCTACTCAATAAATATTACAAAAAAAAAAAAAAAAAAAAAAAAAAGCGAGAGATTGCACCGTTATACTCCAATATTGTTGTTTATCAAATGAAATATTTGGTTTATTTTCAGTCAACAACGGCACAAGCCAAGTCACACAAACTCCACTAGCAACAGATGTCGTGTAAACGAATAGCGTTTAAAACGCGGTTAAAAAATAGTGAAAGTAGAAATAACTTTGATTTAGACCAGTGATTCCCAACCTTTTATTATGTCGTGCAGATAATTGGCCGTCATAAATACAACCAACCAACCCAACCTTTTATTGGCCACGCACCACCAAAGCATCCTTAAAATCACTATCCCCCCCCCCTCTCTCCCTCACTCTGTAAATTAAAGGGAACGGTGGTAATAAAGGTAATAGAGCTTTAACAATAACTATTCATTTCACATTTTTTAACTTAAAAAACATGTGAATCTTCTGTCACAAAAGTGTTTTTAACGCAATTCTATAAATTAATGTGACTATACATCTTTTTTTATACATATTTGCCTTGATCCAAAAAGAGTTTTGTTGTACTTTTCCAACTTCCCTCGATGTTAAAAAAATTGTAATACGGTCTGCGTTTTTATCTTCAAAAAATATTTGAAGAGAGAATTAGATTTCGCATTAAACTTGATAACATTAAAAAATTTTATAATTCATTTTTATAATTTATTAAAAGTTGGTGGAATGGCTTTGGACACTACAATTTCTTTCTATGGATAACACAACATACAAGAAGCATGTCAAAATTATCAATTTTAAGTAGCCATTATTCGACATCACAACACATTTTCGCTGCTAAACTTTTCCCAGTATCGTTAATTTTCTTCCATATATTATTTGATTTTAAAGTTTAAAATGAATATATCATCATGTTATTTACTGTGTAGGATGCCTGTAGTAGAGCCATGGATATTTACTATCTACCATTTTTTTTCTAATGATATTTAATATTTAAAAATTTTATAAAGTTAGTAATACCTCGTTTTTTTCATATGTTTTTAGGTTAAATATGTTCAAGACAGTCAAATTTATATATACATTTAAGTAGTTTCATGTGTTAAAGATTCTTCGTACGATATACGGGACAACGAATGAAAGTAGAAAGTTCATTCAATAAATAATCGAAAGAGTAAATTACAAAATACAAACAAAATCAGAAAAAATATTTTAAAATAATAATACTATTAAAAAAGTATGCCAATTATAAAAAAAAAAAACAATCCTTTATATTTTATAGTTGTATAAAGGTATTATTATATAAATTGTAAAATAGTATAATTATTCTGGTACAAATCTATTTTAAACTTCTGTTTTGTAATTTTTACTTTCTTCTATCTTCAATAGAAGAAAGTATTGTAATCGAAATTTTTTTCGACTTCCGGTTTTCGGCGGATTTGCATGTTTTAGGGGTCAGAGATTCCAAAAAACATGTTTATAGAAAATGTCCGTCTGTCTGTCGCCATTGTACCATCAAAAAGTGTATGAAGTTATGTATAGAGTTAAACCAAAATTTTATTATAAGTTTTTGGCTATGGCAAGCAGGTCCTCCTGGAATTTGGAAAAAAATTCGCCGGTAGGGGACGCTGATATAACAATTTTTGTGGGATTTTGAATATTGTACCATCCAAAAGTGTATGGTAAAGTACGCATAGAATTGAACCAAATTTTTAGTTTAAGTTTTTGGATATGACAAGCAGGTCCTCCCTGAATTTGGAAAAAATTCGCCGGTAGGGGGCGCTGTAAATGCGTTTTTTGTGCGATTTTGAATATTGTATCATCGAAAAGTGTATGAAGTTATGCATAGAATTGAACCAAATTTTTATTTTAAGTTTTTGGCTATGGCAAGCAGGTCCTCCCTGAATTTGGAAAAAATTCGCCGGTAGGGGGCGCTGTAATAGCGATTTTTGTGCGATTTTGAATATTGTACCGTCCAAAAGTGTATGAAGTTATGCATAGAATTAAACCAAATTTTTATTTTAAGTTTTTGGATATGGCAAGCAGGTCCTCCATGAATTTGCAAAAAATTCGCCGTTAGGGGGCGCTGTAATAGCGATTTTTGTGCGATTTTGAATATTGCACCATCGAAAAGTGTATGAAGTTATGCATAGAATTGAACCGAAAAAAATTTTAAGTTCTTGGCTATGACAAGGAGGTCCTCCCTTAATTTGTAAAAAAATCGCTCGTAGAGGGCGCTGTAATATCGATTTTTGTACAATTTTTGTGCCATTTTGAATATTGTACCGCCGAAAAGTGTATGAAGTTATGCATAGAATTGAACCAAATTTTATGTGTTTATTTTTGGTCATGTCACGAAGGTCCTCCCTGAATTTCGAAAAATTCTGCCGTAAGGGGGCACTATAATTGCGATGTCTGTACCATTTTCATTATTGTACCATCCAGAAGTGTATGAAGTTATCCATATAATTGAACCAAATTTTTTGTGCATGTTTCTGGCTATGGCAAACAAGTCCTCCCTGAACTTGAAAAAATTCCGATAGAAGGGGGCGCTATAATTCCGATCTCTGTGCCATTTTCATTATTGTACCATCGAACAGCGTATAAAATTATGCATACAATTGAACCAAAATGTTTATGTTTGTGCTTGTTTTTGGCTTTGACCAACAGGTTCTCCTTGAATTTGGAAATATTGCGCGGTAAAGGGGCTCCGTGCTAGCGATTTTTGTATACTTTTCTTGATTTTTCGTAGTTCTATTGTGCATCGGCGGCTCATGCAGCGGCGGGAACTCGCTTCCTGCTATGCCGGCTATTCGCAAACAGCTGATAACGACAGAATAAGGAAAAATTAATAATTTTAACAAATATCATGATATAGTTTAACTCGTTTTTAGTCCGTTTAATTGACTTGAGCAGAAATTTAAGATGAAAATCAAAGTTGGTATAGTATTGAACTAATAATATTGAAGTATTAACATGTGTAACTAGGTTTTGAAATATTAAGATGTATAAGATAGAAGAAAGTTTTGGGATTGGCACATCCAACTAGTTTTAATTTAATTAAAAAATTGATTTTTAAAATTTTACTTGTATTGCTTTTTTTTTTAGTATGCAACATTTCTTTCTCATAAAAAAAAATAAATAACATAATAAAATAAAATATAATAAAATAAACTGATAGCGAAAGAGTGGATTACAAATTTGGAATTGCCCCCCCCCCCCCCCGGTGGGACGTACGCGCCCACGTTAACAACCACTGATTTAGACAATAGTATAAAGGATAAAGATTATTCTCCAACGGATTGTAGTTCTAATTCTTCATCAAAATAGGATGTATTGATAAATAAGAAACATTGTGGCTTACAACCTTTTTGCTGTATTTTTAGTATGGCATGAGACTTTTATTACTCAATACAATAATTTTCAAATTTCAGCATGCTTTTTATTAACATAATTATTCGGCGAGCTGCACAGATATTCAAATAATGAAGTAACATCTCGCCATTGGTTCACAATAAATACGCTATAATTCGTATTTTGACTACAGAAAATTATTTAAATTTAGATTGTGGTTTGTGCTCTTATTTCAAAATTTTCGTTGAAAATTTGTATTCGTTCCCATTGTGCCATGTGTCCTTTTTGCTTACAAAATTGTACATTTTCAAGAAAGTTAACACTGGAAAACGACGAAAAAACCAGTTTTTTTAGTAAATTACAAAGAATGTGTGCACCTTAATAGTAAAAAAGTTGCCAATTTAAGAAAACTGCTTCAATGTAACCTCCTATTAACGAGAGCTTCTACTTAGCTATTTATGTTGAAAAAAATAATATATTAATAAATAAAATATTAATAAATAAATAAAATATTTATGTTGTCAGACCAGGGTGAATGAAAATGGTAACTTAAATTTTGATGTCGATTAATATAAAGATAAAGAAGAGTTTAGAGATTTTGTTGATTCGTTAATATAAATTTATTACTGTTGTTACTGCAGTTAAAACAGTTGATAATAATTGACATTAAATCATAACTTGTAATAAACTGTGTCCTTTTTGCTTCTAAAAAAATGTATAGGTTATATATATATATATATAAATAATAAATAGTCATACATACAATAAATAGAATAATCCAACTGGCGTGAAAAATTAGCCAGAGCCAGGAATCGAACCCGGGACCACAGCATTCCAGGCTACCGCTCTAACCACTGAGCTACTCCGGTCGATACCTGAGTCTGCAATTTTTCACTAATAAAACATGTTGGGGAACTCACCAGCCATGTATACGACAGCCTTGGATAACCGGACAACGATGAATGGATTTTACTATTACATCGATCTGCGATACAATATAAAACACACACACTACAATATATAATAAAACACACATAAATAACGCCTGCATTCAACTGTTAACGGTATATATAATTATTAAACAGACATGCATACAGGAAATACAATAAACCCAACCGGAGTAAAAAATTAGTAAAAAGTAATAGTAAGATTTTTTCATTGCTGTCCGGTCATCCAAGGTTGTCGAATAGATGGCTGGTGACTTCCCCAACATGGTTTATTAGTGAAAAATTGCAGACTCAGGTATTGGCCGGAGAAACTCAGTGGTTAGAGCAACAGCCTAGGAGGCTGTGCTCCCGGGTTCGTTTCCTGGCTCTGGCTAATTTTCCACTCCAGTTGGATTTTTTGTATGTATGTCTGTTTAATATTTATATATACCGTTAAAAGTTTAATGCTGGCGTTATTTATGTGTGTTTTATAAAGTATAGATTAATTTGAATTCAAAAAATTATAATTTACATTTTTTATAAACATTCGTTAATAGATTTGCTGTAAAAACAATGTATTTTTTTTTTTTTTTTTAAACGATATGATGCGAAATTGCCTGCTACAGTATTATTCTATGAAATCATCCATCAAAGGACCAATACCCGATTTCAGAATTTCATCAAAACCTTTCAAACTGTTTTTCTCGAAATAAGCCAAATGTGGCTTATGTACCTTGTTTCTCCGAACGTTTCAATTTATGAAAATCCGTGTAGGTAAAAATAAAGGAATAATGTCAGGAAAGTTTTACTGTTGTCCGTAGTTTTCAGACAAAATTTAGCGAAATTAAAAGTTTCACGTGAGATCCGAAGAAGCGCATCATAGATGGGAGTTCGAGCACTGGATGACAAAATTTAATTAATTATATAATTCAACTTAAAGAAAATGAATCGTCAAATTTTGACTTCTTTTGTGTAGTTAAAAAAAAATAAAAATAAAATTTCATACCAGAAAAAACAAATAATTTTAAATATGATAAATAAAAAACTAATTTGTTAGGTATGTTAGGATTTTCATTTCTTCAAATTCCAGCAATCCAATTGCCTTTTCTAGGCTATTAGAGTGACTACCATAATAAAGCAGAATGCCAGTTAAATGTGCAAACTTGAAGTACTCTAATTCACTAGTGATCTCGAATGGTTGGTATTCATTAATGTCAAATGTTAGCGTCTCGCATTCTAAGAAGCTTATGTGATTTATTTAACACATTGAGGAGCGGTAGTACATTTTTATACCATTTACTTTTAATCTCCAAATTACACGATGGTACCAGAATTTTGGAATACATTTTTTTGTTATTTACGCGAAGAACATCTTTTACTTATTTTCAAATGATTTGTTTCGTAAATTCAGGTGTAATTCAACCATTTCACCATTTCAAGAAGTACTTTTTCCTTGAAAGATTTAATATAACGTGCCACGTAGTCATTACTCGGTGAATAGTTCCTTCTAGAAATATTTTTAAATTCTGTATATTTTTTGATAGTTTATAATATCATATCTTTGGCGATATACAGTAATTACGTAACAATTAGAAAGCGAAATATCTACATTTTAGCTTTAGATATGCTTGGAAAGATAATCCGCATAGAATTAAATATATACCGGGTGTCCTAAAAAGGACTGACTGATTTTAAAATTAAATAACTTGCAAACGGTGACAGATATTTAAAAAATTCTTGCAGCAGTGTTAAACATAAGGTCAAAAGATTTTTTTACAGTAATTTTCGATTTTAGTTCGAATTACAAACAATAGATGGCGCTGTAAGCAATAGGCGCTAAAAACAGGCTCGATTTCTTGGTCGATCTCTTCTTGCGGAAAAACGAGATGGAAATGTAATAAGTGGGTCCCGAAGGACGAAAAATCGAGCCCGAATTTAGTGTCTATTGATCGCAGCGCCATCTATTGTTTGTAAATCGAACTAAAATCGAAAATCACTGTAAAAAAACTTTTGACCTCATGCATAACCCTCCTGCAAGAATTTTTTAAATATCTGTCACCGTTTGCAAGTTATTGAATTTTTAAATCAGTCAGTCCTTTTTAGGACACACGGTATGTATATGTGTATTCTTACAGAAAGTGTATAAATAAGGTAGAAAAAAATGTAGGATGTAATTTTCTAAAAAAAATATGCCAGATGCGCATCAGGATTTCTTTATTTTCCAAATTTATGTTTGTATCCTTCTTTACACAATGTTTAGTAAATGACAGAAAACTAGGCAATATCAGTAAAAGGAATTTTTCAAGTCTACGGGGTGGAATCACAGAAGAAAACAAAAAATAAATTTTGAATTTTAAATACTTTGATTTTCAGGTTGCTAAAATGGTGCATATTTTTAATAAACACTGAACATACGGGGGGGGGGGGGGGTTGTAGGGTTATAAAAATATTTCACACCAGAAGTTTTATTTAAAACTACTTTTATCTAGTATTTATCCTATTTCAGAGTGAATCATACTCGACCAATCCTTCGAAGAAATTTTAGGTTTAAATTGAAATATTTTTATTTGGTATCAGTCAAATATGACTTGACCTTTTATTTGTTTATCTAAATTGTTATTATAATTGTAAATTAGATTTTTCTTACCTTATTTATGATGACCAAGAAGAACATTGCCAAACTCCAAATCTAACTAATAAAGTGGAAAAAATTCAATAACTTTACAATAGAACTACGAATATCTAAAAAACACAATGACTTTCTCCCTTCTAAACTGCTTAATGATGACCTGACATCTATGGTACTTTTTCTTTTAGTTTTTCGGTGCCCAAGGAGGGAGAATATTTTGTTTTAAGACAAAGTTTACAAGTTAATTTCTTACAAAAGAAAAGCCCTCTTTTAAAATTATTAAGTTAGAAATTAATTAAAGACCGTTAACTAGTTATTAATGAGAAAATAATTAATTTTCAATTATTTAAACGCCATTGAACATAATTTTGTATTTTAGATGTAAGGACGTCTACGGAGGGTAATTTCGACTTATATTTCTTAAAGGATGAACTTTAAATATTAACATTATTTTGTTAGAAATGTATTTAAAATCTTACTTAAAACTTAAATATACATATGAATAAAAAATTAAGAAGTTTGTTATATTTTTTTAACATTTAACCTTTTGTGACAGTAAAAAAACATCTTTTTTTGAGAATGCACCATACCTATAATCGGTTGGACAATCTAGTTATAATCATAAAATATGCAGCCTGATGTTCGGCTAATAAAATATTTTTTTTCTTTAAAGAATTCGTCGAGAAGAATGGGTGAGTTAGAGAAAACATTTTTTTTTTTTTTAAGTTAAGAATTTTGTTTAACGTTCTTTGAATTTTATCATAATAACAAAAAAATAATTAATTTAACGAAACCAGAGTAATCAATTTAATAAAATGTAATAACTAGTAATTGATATGAAAAAATTTATAATAATTTTCATAAAACTTAGCAGAAATGATCAAAACCTCATTAATTCATTTAAAGAAATCATTCAGTTTGTGCAAAAATTACTTCATATTGCGGAAATGGTTAAACTTTTAACATAAAAATAAAAGTAGAACAATAAACCTTTTGTGCATCGTTAGAATTATCTAGAGTTGCAAAGAGTAGCAGAAACCCGGTTTAAACCTGTCAATAAACCAGGTTTTTGAGGAATAAACCAGGTTTTTGGGAATAAACCGTGTCTGTTGAAAATAAACCGGTTTTTGCAACTCTTGAATTATCGTGATCGAAATCTCCCAAAACAAATTTCCTTTTCATGCTGATTATCGGCTGTTACATTATGAATAAACCTATGAAAAGTGTAATGTTAAGCGCCTGTATTTAAGATTAAATTTGTAAATTGATTTCAATTTTTTTAAGGTACGGTGAGTATTAGTAACAAATATGTATTTATTGATTTTCAAATAAGCGCCGTTATACTCGATGAAAAGTTATTATTTATCTCGAAAAATATAAAACAATTGATAAAATGTTGTTAAATAAACATAAATAGAAATGGAAAATAGAAATAAAAAAAAAGGGATCATGTGAGTTTTGAACACGGACCGTTCAAACAATTGACCAAGACTATAGTTTCTAGAATATATTCGGAATAAATCGGCTATCCCAGTATTACTTAAAAGAGTGCTATTGGATCCCATAAATGTCAAACTATGCTAAAATCCAATGAGTCGATTACAGAGACATCTGCAGGATATTTTCTAAAACTACAAGACGATTTGGTCTAGACGCTGTAATAATACGATGTTTACTTTGAAATTTAAAAACATATCGCAGATGTCGCTGCAATCGGCTCCCTGGATCTCAGCATCATTACACATGTAAGGGATACAACTTTTTAGCGCTGTTTGGATTCCAGACGCTGTACCAACACTAAAATCACACCCCGATGGCGCTTGCCTGCGCAGCACGATAAACATTTAAGTAGATGTAACAGTATTTTCAAGAGTTTTTTTGTTTTTGAAAGTTTGCATTTAATTACTTTAAAGTATTTTCTTTCTTTCGTCTTCTACTAATCTATATTGTATTTGGAAAATTTGTAAGCCCAACGTCTGGTGGTATCCTTGTAAGTTAAAATTTATAAGTTATTAAAACCTCTTCCAGGGTTGCCACGCTACAGGGAATTTCCAGGCCAGGAATTTCTTCGGCACCCGTACTTTCTTACAGAGAGCCACTCTTTAAATCGGGCGAAATGTCGTGTGGTTAATCTAGATATATTTTTCTATAAAAAAAAATACTGATATTTAGACTGGAAAATTCCCTGAAGCGTGGCAACCCTGTATTTAAGGTATGTATTCATACTTCCCTGGTAAAGTATTTGTCTTTACAAACTAAGACAGAAGATGTATGATATTTAAAGAAGAAAAAAATCTAGGAATGAGATATTAAGATAAATTAATAAATTTTAACCTTTAACTGATGTTACCGGTCTCACAGACCACTGCTTTTTTCAATGTTTATAGTTCAACTTATAACTTTCAGTTTAACTACAAACACTGCCGAAATTTTGTTTCGTTTGGAACTTTAATAATATCACCAGAGACTTTTGAATAGGTGAATTTTTATTATAATAGTCCTGTAAAAAAATTTAAGTACAAAAAAACATCGTGCCTTCGTTCATCTTTTGATGCAGCGTTCTGACAGACCACTTCACAGTATTTATGTGACAATTTCTGTGACATCAGTTAAAGGTTAAATGAAATTCAATGTAACTAAATGAGGTGGTCTTTAATCAATCTAAATTGACCATCAAAACATAAAATATGATACATTAAGCATACTTTCAAATAACTTAAATGTCTATATAAACATAAAAGGTGAAATTACAAAATGTTTTTTTTTTTCACCTTTATACATGTCAGTTTAAACACAATCTGTATTTTTTCTTCTTGTGATAGCGCAATGCGGCTATGAGCTATGAAAGCCTACCTCGTTTGCTTGACAGACGGCTTTCGCTGACGAGACAGTTAAATGGCAGGAAAATTCGGAAAGGCAAGCGGATTTGGAGACTCATTTTTTACATTGCGCTGAATCAGCGTTATTATTTATTTGTTTGTTTATTTGCTTTTTTAGATGCGATTGTTTTCTCCTTTTGAGGCCTTTATTTTACTTTAAAAATCTGTTTTAGATTTGAAACAGCTATTATACAGAGAATTAAAATTAGATGCATGGCGCATACATAGTACAAGCACATTATGGAAGGTGATTCGTTACTGCGTCTACGAACTTTGAGGAATGGTAGAGCTCAGTAAAACGAACATTTTTTTGTATAGGAAATCTGGGTCTCAATAACATATTCAGTCAAAAATACAGGGTGTTACCCTGCAAGTCGAAACCCAGTTTTCGTTCACAACTTTAACGCTAATGAAGATATTTTACAAATATTTTCAACGAACATACTTTGCTTTCTCTCTGAAATGTGATAACAACTCAATAGTTGTAAGAAATGGCTATGATCTGCGTAGAAACAACTAAGACTTAGACAATTCTTAATTCGAAATGTAGCTCACGGTATATATGGGTCTCTGATCGAATGACATTGAGCTTCCCGCGATATTTATCACATTTCGCAAAAAGTAAAAGTAAGTCTTTTTTGTTATTTATAGACCAATCTGTCAGACAACATTACATATTTTCTCTTCACCGGGCAGTTACCCCTCAGTAAATGTAAGGCCTTTAAAAATCAATTAATTTGATTTTAAAATTTAACTTATTATCACTTAAATTAAAAACTATTATTTAAACTTTATTATCATTAAGATATGTTAGTCTGTCTTTTAAAAAATATGTTAAAATATCTTATATACAGGAATAGTAGACTTAACATACTAAAAATATGTCTTATATGAGGTAGGATTCAAAAGTTCCCGGACTGATTTCTTCTCGTAGTTCGTACACAGTACAATACGCTATACAAAAAGGCTTTCGCTCCAGCTAGAGAATTTTCAGTTGTGATTTTCAAAATCTTTCCCTTCCTTATTTATTTCGTTTAAGATGAACAGCTTCCCCAAGTACAGTAAACTCCGGACTATTCGGCCTAATGGGGCGGAAAGGTAGGCCGGATAACAAAGAAGCAGGATAGGCCGGAGTTCTATAAATATTTAATCACTTCCTGCTCTCCCCCCGCCATGATATTAAAAACACATGTTACACATTTTATAATAAATTATATATATACAGTACATATAACGTCGAAATAGGCAAAACATTACCGTCAAATATAAGCTAAATTTGTAAAAAATTGAGTAAATCTTATATCACTGTTTATTAATAAATGATTGTACAAATAGGAAAAGTTATTGTTTTGTAAAGTTATAAATTCTGAATAATGGTATTTCAGCGTATATGGGACAATATCACAAAATACGAAAATTGCGGTCCGCACAATAACATGTCTATTAAATGTTAGATAATGCAATTTTCTTTTTTACAGTCTAACAAGTAATATAAAAATTTTGTTTTTAAAGTCAATTCCTACTTAGGTCACCAAAGAAAAATTTAATATAATCCCTTAAGCTAATATTAGTTTTTGTTGCATTAAAATATCTCAGTTTGTTGATTTTCTATAAGCAAGTAGGTTTACAATGGAATTCTATGGGAATTTGGCGAAATATTAGAAATATCGCCAAGTTGGCGTCACTTTTGGCGACTTATTTTAGACGCCAAATTTGGCGACAAACTTGGCGGTATTTGGCGACAGAACAGGGTCCCCTATGGTAACCCCTTATTGAAAATACTTTCATTGACCTTCGATAACCAATGGCCGCCATTTTGTTTTCCATGCAAAACTAAAATTAATTAATTAAAATTTAATTAATTAATTAATATTTGAAAAAACTGTATTAACATCAATTGTCATCCAGTACAAGTTCAAAAAAAATTATTTCAACTTGATAGGATGAATAATGAGTATTTTATTAACGATTGAAAATTTGAACAAGATAAATATATAAATAAATAAATATATAAATAAACAAATATAGGGAGAGTGTGAACTAATAGTAGGAATTGAATAAATAAGTATTAAGTATAAGTATTAAGTATTAAGTATTAAATATAAGTATAAGTATTAAGTCTAAGTATTAAGTCTAAGTATAAGTAATGTTCTAATAAATAAGTAGAAGTATTTTCAAGACATATTATATTCATGATATCACAAAAATAAAGCAATTAAAAGACTTAAACTTTCAGATTGTCATTTTCCTGGCATGTCACACTGTGATGTGTGCAAAGTAAAAGGCTTTCTGCTATACTGTACAAATATCTTTTTCTAGTTTTTTTAATTTCTAATTATTAATTATACCTTATATAACACATATGTGAGTAAGGTAACAAGTACTGTATTTTAGAAATAATTATCCATAATTAAAATATGATTGTCACTGAAAATAAATGTTAATTTCCTGGCCTGCTCATTTTAGTTCTTTATGAGTTATTAAGATGGCGCTGTAGAGTAATTCTTCTTGTTCTTGACATAGTTCAAGTCAGAAGTAGTAAAATCATTGTTACCAGCAAGATCTCTTAGATATTTCTTTCAAAATAATGTGTTTAAAGGCTTTGTAAATATTGAGTAGACTTTTATCATGTCATTTTCCTGGCTTGAAGAATTTAGAAATAAAACTGAACATTACACTGAATTTGAGGTACTATAGAGGAAACATGTTTCTTTAAACGAAATTAAAATGTTAGATCTAAAAATAAAAAAAAATAAGAATGTGAAAAATGTTTTAGAATTAAATTGTCATTATCATGGCATATATATGGCAAGAAAATGACATATAATTATAATTACATAAAAATGAACTTAAGCTCTTCACACTTTAATTATTCTACGGGTAAATTCCTTTATTCTGCTGCTCAAAAAACATTTTAAAAGAATCAGAAGCTTTCAAATGATTTAAATTTTCAAAAAATTTTGTTTTCAAAATCTAACATTTCATGATATTCACGGACATGATATTAAATTAATAAAAATTGAATTTTAAAAACTTATTATATTTTTACCCGACTGCCAAGAAGTGTTATGTGTTTCACGCGTATCTGGGTATGTAGATTTCTTTATACCCTCGAAATATCCCAACGGCTGGATGGATTTTAATGAATGAGGTTTCTATCAATTCGTCTTAACCGTCCAATGGTTATAAGCTGAGTTTTGTTCTTATAAATTGAAAATGACGGCCGTAAAATACAAAATGGCGGTAGAGACGAAAAAAAATCATATGATATGCCATATTGAGTGGCAAATCATTGGATAGGTCTTTCAAAATAAAGACGATGCTTCATTGATTATTTTACAGCCAGAAGCTCCGTTTAAAATTTACACAACCTTGAAGTTGTGTAGGTAGGATCTCTAGCTTTACTGCAACTCTAACCTTCATAGACATCTACTTTTATCTCATCAAGATAGTGTTTATAGACAGGAACTAACAATTAAACACAACTTAAAAGTCATCAATACAAGTAAATAAAAAAATAGGTAAGTAATATAAAAAATAGTTTCACATTAATTCGAAATAATTAATTAGTTCGCTTTTTACGCAGTCGGGTTTTTGATTTTTTAAATTTAATTTTTATTTCATTTATTATTTATTTCCATATTTGGCTGTTAGGATTACTTTAAAGCTATTCATTTTCTTTCCGATAATAAAGAACTTGAGATGTATATCGTAATCTGCTTTTTTCTGAATGCCACCTAAGAAACGTCCTCTTAAATGTAATTTCTTTGCGAGAAGGGTTTTTCGATCTGAGACATTTTCAAAGATAGCAGTTCAATAATGGGCCCTGTACCTCTGTAGAGGAAATAATATCTTCCGCTACACACAGGAGAGCTCATTTCCGTTAGAAGATAGCGACATCTAGGATATATAATTTTTTATTTTTAACCTTTCATATTAGACGTTTATTTAATCCCTTCGCTAAAAACGGCACATACACGTAACGTTTAGAGTGCGGGAAACTTTTTAATTTAGTAACCAATATATTTTTAAAGACATTTACAATTTAATTAATTACACCGTCTCTGATAATGTCTAAAAGTGCCATGTAAAAATAGTTAATAGTTTCATAGATATATCGTATGCGTAATTTAGAAAAACTTGATTTTGAGGCTTGTATTGGATTATTTTTGAGCAAATAGTAAAAGTATACATTGTGTAGTTGCCAAATTTTACGCATTTTTACCACCACAAAAATTTAATAGTAAATGTTACCTTATTTAAAGGACAGAATTGGCCGATTAAATAAGACAAAAAAATTTTGTTAAATTTTAGTGGTAACGAAAAAGCATAAAAGCTGGTAGCTCTGCATGAACCACATTCTTAAAAATATATTAAGAAATTTCCCAGACATATCACATCAAATGTTGTAACATTGTTTTGCAAAGTTATAAATTCTGAACAATGGAATTTCAGAGTAAATGATATCAAGTTAATAAAAATTGAATTTTCAAAACTAATTATATTTTTTCATTTATTATTTATTTTCATATTTGGCTGCTAGAATTACTTTAAAACTATTATTTTTCTTTCCGATACTAAAGAACTTGAGATGTATATCGTATTCTGCTTTTTTCTAAATGCCACCAAAGAAACGTCCGCTTAAATGTAATTTCTTTGCGAAAAGGGTTTTTCGATCTGAGTCATTTTCGACGCTTCCAGTTCAATAATGGACCCTGTGCCTCTGTAACGGAAATAATATCTTCCGCCATACAGAGGAGAGCTCATTTCCGTAAGAAGATAGCAACATCTAGGATATATAATTTTCTTTTTTTAACATTTAATATTAGAAGTTTATTTAACCCTTTTGCGAGGAACGACAAGTATGCGTAACGTTTGGAGCGCGGAAAACCTTTTAATCCAGCAACCAGTAATTTTTTAAAGACATTTTCCTTTTAAATAATTACTTCTGAAAATATGCCACAATTAAAGGTTAGAAAAAATACTCTTCTTCAAGTTGCATGTATAAGTAAGAGAAACATTTATTGCGCATGTAAAACAAAATAAAATACGTATACCATATATACTCGCGTATAAGAATTTTTGGCAAGCAAATTTAGGGGGGGAGGGAGGGGGTCGACTTATACGCAAGTCAATTAAAAAATCAAAATTCAAATACTGCAAAATTCTGGCTTTTATGAATAAAAAACAATATATGAAATATACAAATAATAATAATTTAATAATTAAAAAAGATATACCTATGAAATGAATTTTTAATGCAGCTAGGCAGTGAAATCCTTGGCTTTATTTTGTGCAAAATTGAAGTAATAAGTTAGGGGGTCGACTTATACCCGAGTATATACGGTATACATACTATACTCACACTAGTTATGACTGTAAATTTATCAGGTCTTCCCTATGTATGCGAAACATTTAATTTCCTTTATTTCATAAAGCTGTAAACATTTGAGCCTTTTTGTATTTTTACATGCAATCTTTACAGCTTTATATATTATATCTATGTCTTAAGAATGAACCTAAACATATTTTAGTATGTGTATTTTAGCGAAAATTATATTTTAACCACCTAATTCTCGCATCCGTGAATTTCACTGGCAGTATAGGCAACTTAAAAAAAAATTAGATTGTTTGATTCACACCAGTTTTTTAAAGATGCGTAATTGGCCTTAATTCTCGCATCATTTTATCTGTCATTAAATAAGTTGAATATAGCTACTTCGAAATAGTGGTAGCAATCAAGCAATCTGAATTAAAAAAAAGTAACCTACACTTATCGGGCCTTAAGGGGTTAAAAATAAAGCTAAAAGTTTTGTGTATTGCTTTCCCTAGTTTATATATATATATAGTTAGGTTCAATCTTAAGATATAGATATAATCTACAATGTCTAAAAGTGCCATGTAAAAATAGCAAATATTTTGAGAAATATATATTGCGCATAATTCAGAAAAGCCTGATTTTGAGATGAATCACTTTAAAGCACATTTTAATAAAATTTAAAATACTTAGGGTTTTGGTATGTTTGTACTGGATTATTTGAACCAATAATAAACATAATACCCTATGAAATATATTCTTAGAAATATATTAAGAAATTCCACAGACATAGCACATCAAATGTTGCTTATAAAAACAGTAGAAGCCCTTCCCTCTTCTTTGAATGTGACCTTTAATAGGTTTTTAAGGTTCATACATCAATAAAATTGTCCCAAAATATTGGTTTTATATAAAATTTGCTTCAAGTCTAATAAAGTTGCTCAAATATATGACATAAACGCATATATTTTTTATCAAAATCTTCAAACGACAAAAAAATTAGATAGGAGGAGCTAAAGATTCAGAGCACGCAATTGTCGATAGTGTTTGTTTGTAAAGCTTTTGTTGTTAACCCCTTCGCGGCGAGAGCACTTTGCTTAATTTTTAATCTTTTACCACCGATTTTTCAAAACAGAAAATTTTCTGTAATTGAATCGCGAAAATGCTCTGCTTAAATAAGGTAAACTTTACAATAAAAAATAACTGGTGGGAATAATGAGAGATAATGGAGGATGGCACGTATCATGGAGGAAAGAGATAGATGGAGATGCGGTATGCCATAAAAAAGTTTTGAAATATGAAACCATTTATCGCTTAAATTTAAACGTGTACAGTAGGCTCAAACAAAACAAGCACCTGGAACAGTTACCGAATTCTTTGACATCACCCGTGCATTATTTTCTCTAAATGAAAGTCACCTGCTTATTTTTAAGCATTCTAAAGCAGCATTCCATTGTATTATGAATAAAAAACTGTATTATTAAAAGTTTTCTTCTTTTTTTCGTGAAAGAACGGGCATGTGTTTGGGCCTACTCTAGCGGATTTTAGGGTTACTTTTTTGTCCCCCCCCCCCCCAGGCACCTTACTGCATCTCCGTCTATCTCTTTCCTCCATGGGCACGTATACCGGTTGCTCGTCCCCAAGGGGTTAAAGAAACGTGAAAGAATTGTAGAAACCAACGTCTCTCTACTATAGCGCATAGAATATAGAGTGTGGAAATCGGCTATCCCTGTAATACTTAAAAAAGCGCTAAAATATTGTATCCCTTAAATGTGCAACGATGCTGCTGAAATATGAAGATCGTAGCGACATCTGTAGGATATTTTCTACAACTGCAAGATATTGCTAGTCTATACAATGTAATACGAAAATCCCGCAGATGTCGCTGCGATCGACACTTGGGATTTTAGCAGTATCGTCGCACATTTAAGGGATACAAATTTTTAGCATTGTTTGGATAGCATATTTCCACACTACGTATATTAGACGCTGAATCTCTACGTTATCGAAATACAACGATGGGGTTCAGAATCAGGCCCCAAGAAAATTTCAGCAGAGGATTTGCGTTCTGCGAACCTAAAGTGGGCGTGTCAATGAACTTTTAATCATTGTTTACTGAGAATACCTTCTATGTATTTTTAACCATAACTAACATATTAGCAATCTTTTATGAGGTTTTTTTTTAAATGCACAGAAAATGGTGCTATTTTATACGCATCTTCTAAGAAACATTGAATATTTTAAAGATTTAAAAGTAGTATGCGCCGTAAATTATACAGAAGTTTGTAATAGGAAAAAGTGTAGTAAAAAAATTAAAATAAGTGTATTTGACACTCGTTGCAACGGCGTAAATAACATATGATTTGATTCAACTACTGAAATATTGTATGTAATGCAAGGTACGTGCTGATTTTTAAATTTGAGTACCACTATTTCCGAATAGTTAATTTTACCTTATATATTCGCTGAATTCTGCTATTTAATAGGGTGATGATTGCCATTAGGAAAGTGTGGTGTTCAAATTCAATGACACGTACTATCACAAGAATTTAATAGTGATATCATGTAAATAAATATTTATACAATAGAATATAACTTCAGTAAACATTTTTGATTTTTTAATATTGTGTTTTTGTTTGATGAAAATTATTATTAAAATGCACGCAACAAAGAATGTAGCAGAATGAAATTAATCATATTATGAATAAAAAGTATAAATATAGATGTATATGTATGTATAGGAGGGCTGCCATTGGCGACTATTTTTATATTAATTTGCACCACTTTTTAAAAAGGACAAATTTTGTAGTATATTTCTATTGGAACAATGTAAGCTGATAGATAAACTTCCTAGTTGCGTGAAACGTAACGTCCAGTATAGAGGTTAAACCTTTTGCACGGGCATTAGGGAGACTTAAAAATTTATGTTTAAACGCGGCTTGTAGTCACGAAAAGAAAGTTAATTATTATAAGTTAAGAAAAGTTATAAAAATTAAGTTAAAAACACAAAGTAAATATATACATAAAGTTTATCAATGTAGCAGAAAAAAATAAAAATAGAAAAAATAGAAAGAAAAATTCCTTTAGTTCCTGGAGGACAGGTGAAAAAGCTAAAGTGTGTTACCACATCTTAAAAAAGACTCATTTCAGAGAACATACATTACAATTTAAGCAAGTAAAATTGCTATAAATTTAACAGATTATCAATAAATATTTCTATTGCAAATGTTGCAAAAATATATGTGAAAGATTTCTTTTATGGTAAACTGGTGCGAAATGGAATTAAAAAATAGTCGCCAGTGATAGCTCTAGTATACAGGAAACTCTCTCAAATTTGCACAAGAAAATTATGGAGGTTTTGAGAAATTTTTATTTATATATATTTTTTAAATAAATTTCACCTATTAAAAATGTTTTCTATTTATTATAAAGAAACGTACCTCATTGTTTTAGTTTCAGAGGAAAATTGTACAGTTTAACAAACTGGATAAAATGAGTTCTGAACTGTGCTTGGTAATTTTATTTTAACCTCTCCTATTTACAGAAGTTACTCTACTTCCACATAACCAAGCTTTATTTACAGATATTGCAATTTGAAAAGCACACTTCAAAACACTTTTCCTGCTGATTGATATAAATTCTGCTAATAAATGAATCACTCTTGTGTAAAATAAGGTAACTAACAAAATGTAAATTTCGAAATATTCAAGATTAAAGTTTCGGAAAGAAGATTACAAACGAGACTATTGTAATTGCCTCTTCTAATACTGCTGATTTTTTAAGAGTTTTTAAGACCTTTCAGTTAATTTCTGAACAACATTTTTTTATCTAATAGGCTCTATTTCATTGTATTTGAGTTCAAATGGCTTTCTTTGCTAAAATTCGCCCACCATTGGCCGAGAGGTTCTGCTCTTAAAGTTGGTAGACGGGAGGTGCTGAGTTCTAACCCAATAGCGTCCTTCGGCTTAATCGTTCGAAGTTTTCCGTGGTTTTCTTCGAGCCTTCGTTAACTTTGTGTGAATACGGGTTAGGTTCCCTTAGAAAGACCCCTAAGGAAGGCACTCCTCCTCAGGCCTATATCCCTCTTGCAGATAATCGGCCGTCATAAATAACACCAACACCTTGCTAAAATTCATATCTAAAATGTATCTGTAATCATTATGAAATATATCGAATAAAAAATAAACCATGCATTCTTAAAAGAAGTTAAATGAACAATAACTTTGAACTTAAAAAAAATATATATATTAATTATTATTATTGACGCCGCTGGGATCGATGTATTAAACTTATCGAATGTAGCTTTTAAAATTTTCCTGTCAAATATCCCTTGATCGGGTCACGCTACCGTTTCGGTCGGTACCTTGATCTCCAATTCTGGACGCAGCCCCACCAGTGGCTGAGAGGTTCTGCTCTCCAAGCTGGTAGACGGGAAGTGCTGGGTTCGAACCCAAACGCGCCCGTCGAACTAACCGTTTCGGAGTTTTCGTGGTTTTCTTCGAAACCTTGGATTTCCATGCGTAAATACGGGTTAGGTTCCCTTAGAAAGACCCCCACGAAGGGCACTCCCCCCAGGACCTATATCCCATGAGTAGATAATCGGCCGTCAAAAATAAACCAACCAATTCTGGACGCGCCCCGCCTTTTTCGCACAGTTGTGGCGATCGTAGATTCGACTTCAAAATAGCAGAATTAAATCTCTTATTAAAATGTTGCTTTTAACTGGTTTTTGCAGTATTATTAAAAAAATTTGCTTTCTAACAAATATTAAGCTACATTTAAATTATATTTTACTCCATTTAATGCTCTTAACGTATTAACAAAAATTACCGGAATGTAAAAAGAATTTTCCAGCTAAGATGAAGAAAGCCAAAAAGTAATTTATTTTTTCATATAATAGTTCCAAACTTTAATTTTTTTTACAACTTAATACCTGGAAATACTTATTTATTCCAGAAATATTTTAATAACTTCATACAGTACTGGAAAAAGAGATAATGTCGAAAAAAAAAGATGTCTCTTTATGCTATAAAAATTTGGATTAAGATGAAAGCTTTTAAAATTAATAAACGAAGAAAATAAATTAAGATTGCTTTTAAGATTATAAACCTAATAAGATTATGAAATGCTAAAAGAAATCATGCTACTGTAGCGATTTTTTAAGGGGAAAAGATGTTGTGACATTTAATTTTTATACCCGCTCAGATCATAATACTAAATTATCAGTAACGACATTTTTGTGTCTGATTTTTGAACCGGAGTATAGGATGAGTGCACTGGTAATAGACCAGTAATATATAATAACAAGAAAGAAAAAATCATGCGTCAAGCATAGGTTAGGAAACACTTTCCAACACATTCAGAATAATGTAACAAAATTGCACCATTTAAAAAATTAAAATATTACGGCTAATTCAACCATATGGAAACGCATAACACATTTCGAAACCCAATTTCAGCTGTTCCCATCTATAATCGGAAATTTATCCGAATTTTTTGAGCAGCCCTGTATATGATAAATATATTTGTATCTACTAACTGCATGCATACCAAAATTTAGTTCCCTTAAGAAATATAAATACTTCAGTTGAAAATCCTCCTTCAGCAATTTCCTATAATAAGGAGAATGGTACGTGATTACTTTTGTGCAATACCTGTATATAAGGTATAGAATTTATATATAACGAGTAACACGTAAAACATTAATTAAATTTAAAAGCGCTCATGCCGAATTTTAAACCGCACAATCCAGCAATTATTACTCAAAGACAGTACTGTAACCGATTTCTTTTATGTGTCCCTGTAAATGAATAATAAATGCTATGAATGCCCTGTTCTTACGGGATCGTATTGAAATTCAGCGATTTATATCAGTTTCAATACAACTGAAATAGCGTAATATCATTAAAATACTCTGCAAACGATTTTTCCCCATATACCATAATGTAATGGAATACTTTTGAGTGCCCCTGTAAATGAACTATTAATCCTACATACTTCATATACAATACCAAGCATGCTTTGGTGACCCTAAATAGCGTTTATCAATTGCATGAAAATCCGAGTATATTTACGGGAGTTAGAACGTGGACAGACGACCAGACTGACAGACGGACAGACTGACAGACGGATAAACGGACAAACGGACTGGCGGACAGACAAACCGAATGCATAAACACTTTTCAACTTTATTAAAAATTGGATTTTCGGTTTGGATAATCGGCCGTCATAAACAACAACAACAACAATTTCGTTAAATATCTTGAATATTATAAAAGTTATGTACACAAATCTGAATTCAGGTAATATATCTATTGTATGAATTACAAGTATGTATGTACAGTCGTGAAAAAAAAAGTAAATACCCCCTACTAACTCTGCAACTAATTATAGTCGAAGAAATTGTCAGGTACCAAACGATTGGAAATAAAGTCTACCTTTAAATGATGCATATAAAATTTGCTTAGGGGACTATCTACAATCTACATATTAAAACGAATCCAAACTTTATTTTTTTCAATGGCAATACCCAATTTTAACGAGATATTTCAAATCTTTGTTTTAAACTATGCCTAGACACCAAATTTCAAGTCATTTGAATGATAAGTTTTCGACCCGAACCGCGGGTCGTGCCGGGGGCGAGTAAAAGGGTGTAACACGACACGATTCAGGACTCTTCCGAGGGTATTACAGGCCTCAGGGCGATCTCTTTTTATGGCGATTAAATGAAAACTTTTACCACCACCATTTCCTTACGAAAATTTTCGTTTTAGATTTATGTTGTAAATATCGCAGGAACCCGCTTCATGGTGAGCTTTTCAATGCAATTCTTATAATAATCTGCCATAAGAATAATTTTATAAAATTAGTGGTGTCTAAAAAAGTGACCTCTCCGAGGCCTGGTGTTATCAATAATAGAATTGTTTTTTATTTCGCATTATTGCCGGCTATACGATGCTACTAGTGCGCTAACTGACTGGTAGTTTCGTTATACGTACCATGTAATTAAATATACAAAAATCATCTACCGTCTCCCGGACTGCAACGGTTCGCAACAAAAGTAACACTCTTGAAGAAAAAGAAAGGTTTTACTTATATAGTATTCAAAACGTGCACATAGTTTGTTAACGTGTACATAGTTTTTGTTGCGGATATATTTATGCACAACATAAAAGTATGTAAATAAAGCAACTTTAATGCAGTTCTAAAGATGTGGGTATCCATGCGTATGAGAACCATAAATAATCAAATGAAACCAAAAATATATCCGAACTATATGCATATTTTTTAAATATGTCTGTAGACTATAAGTCATGCGTGGTTATGTAGCTTTATCGACAAGATTATTTTTAAGTATGTATGATTATCCATATTTGAACATATGCGTCTTCTATCTCTTATGTTGTCTATGTGTTAATATGTTTTATCGCTCTTAATTTTAATAAAGGTTCGTACCAGAATTTAGAACATGATTTTACTTTTTTAAATTTTGGTAGGGGAAAAAATTACATTTTGCTATAAAAAAAAAAAAATAGATATTTTTAAAATTCTGGCGTGCATTCAACGTTAGAGAAACACAATTGCTTGTGCCTGAAAGAGTTACTTATATTTTCTTAATTGTAATTTTAAAAAAAAGTAATATCAAGTCCTTAATTTTGAGTAGATTGATTTTAGCAGGGTGTTTTTCTTCAAAAACAATATTTGTTTATATAATTATTTTTCGCGACTCACTAAAGTACTTTTCCACTAGATATAAAATATGTAGTAATTGTTTTATTGCATTTACTTTAATTTTTATATCTGTTTAATTCTAAATCTGTTTTTCCTCAGGTCCTTAAATATTTACTTTTTTTTTTAATCACAGCTTAAAAAAAAAAAAAAAAAAAAAAAAAAAAAAAAACTTGTTACATAATAGTCACATTTTACAACTCGAAAATAATAAAGTATAGAAGATTTCATGAAATATTCTTTCAATTAAGATGCATTCATTTCCTGAGTAGTAGCAAATACTCAGTGAGCAAAGAAATAAAAAGATCATACGATTTGTTTCTTTGATTTTTCGCTTTCATTTATTAAACTCATTAACTCAAAATATACCAAATAATGCAAAAAATACCCAGAGTATATTTTTTAATGCAAAATCAGTGCATTCTATTTATTCGTTAATTCTCTGCATTTCTAAAAGCTTAAATGAAATTTAAGTTTGCATAATCGGCTTAATTTTAAGTACTACCTCAGAAAACATTTCGAACCAAAATAATTATAATCCTATTTTCTTAAATAAAAACGAAAATATGTTGTTTTTCACGAATTCTATTCCCTAAAGAAATCATAAATTGCAGGTTGAAATAATGAGCAGAATTAAATTTTTTTTCAAGTAAGTCTGTAATATTTAATGATCTTTATTTAAAAGTACAGTTTTTTCCCCTTTAAAGAGGATTTAAGACTTACGATCGTTAGTTGGAATTTAATAGGAAACCTGTATTAAAATAGAATATCAAATAGAGTTAATTTACAGACATGAAGTTCAAATTCTTAAAAAGTGCGTCATAACTTATTGAAAATACATCTAAGTAATTTTCATATCTTTTCTTATCTTTGTGGAAATGGCAAAAAATAAAATAAAAAGCAATTTAACAAATTACAACGACCATTTGGAAAATGATTTTTTCAAAGACTAAAATTTAAGACATAAAAAATCGCACTGAGTTGATCATTCACTACGTACGCCATGAATTAAACATTAATAGTGTTATTACACGTAAAAATTGCAAGCGACAGAAATCGCCTGCGACTCGTCAGATTTCCTTAAACTTACGTATTATCCACCTGAAACTTACTTATTATCCAAGCATTTCTTTGGCTGTTCGGGAAAAGGCTTTCCCATCGTCAGATTTCCAAGAAATCTGACGACTCATTTGAAATGAAATTTCATTCTTAAACTTCTAAACATCCCACAATATTACTTTTTGCACCGTCGTATAGAGAAAAAAATGTACTTTTAAATGCAATTTGTTTGAAAGCTGTATCTCAATTTGTTTCTGAGTTATTAATTTTTTTTGTAGTTTTTATTACTTTTTTGTCATAGTGGCAACAGAAGTATCCATCTCTGTTGAAAGTAAAGGGAAAATACAGATTACTGTATAGACCAATCAGAAAACGAATAAAATGCTGATTCAGCCAATAAAATACTTCAGATATGTTTTTAGATTTCCTACCCTGACAGAGGACAATAACCATTTTTCCAAATGGTAAAAAAAAAAAAAAAAAAAAAAAAAAAAAAAACCAAGTTGCAAATTTTACGTCAAACGTGGCAAATGATGTGCGTTTGTACTATAACTAGTTTTACAAATATTCAGATCTTGTTGCAATAGCCGTTGCACTCTTACGCAAAAATGCATGAATACAAAATTTATTACGAATATATATATTAAATTTAGTAATACAGAAATTATATGAGTCCATCTTAAATAGGACGTCATTACCATGGCAACCTAAAATCATTTCCTGTCATGGAATAGCATTGAATTAATTACGTATGATAGGATTTAATAGAATGAAGAAAACTTTTAATAATATCTTCTTAAGTTTTGATTCGATTTTTATAAAGTTTGAAATGATTCAACAAATTTCTGCAATGATTATATATATTAAATTTCAAGCCATTCGGTTAGGTAGTTTCTGTGCTATTAATTTATGTCTTTTAAAAAAGCTTAGGGGTTCATCCTTGCAGTATGATTGGACCAAACTTTTCAATTTGCAACGCGAACACCTAATTTTGACATCACATGTGAATTTTTTGGTAAATTTTATATTAAGGCTGCTTGTCACCCAGTTTCTGGATTTCTCAGTAATGTGAACTATACGGGCGTTTGATGTATTCTAATATTTTAAATATCTCCTCAGGAAATTAATATTTTTAACACTTTCCAAAAAAGTTGAAAAGTGTTTATGATTTCGGTTTGTCTGTCCGTATGACCGACTGTCCGTCTGGCGGTCTGTCCGCGCTCTAACTCTCGTAAATGCACTCCGATTGTGCTGAAATTTTTTGATGTTATTGACACTTACCCTAGCACAATCCCTATTTCAAATGAAGTTTGTAGTTTACTTTATTTGTAGTGTTTAGTTTATTTACAGGGACAGTCAAGAGTATTCCGTTACATTACGGCCAATGGGGAAAAAATCGTTTCAAATGAATTTTAAAGATGTTAGACCATATTTTAGTGAACTAAAATATGCATTCTGTATAGGATATACGGTGCAAAGAATAGTTATTATTCATTTACAGGGCCGCACAAAAGAATCCCGTTACATAATGGTAAAGGGAGGAGGGAAATTGTTAGCGGAGTGCTTTTAATACGTTAAACTATTTCATTTTTCGAGGGTGGCTCAAAATAATTATTGTCCCTGGTGTATATAAAATATTTGTACTGCGATGGTTGTTGTGGAATATTAAAGCCTAATGCCTTAGATGCCTATATGCTCAATTTCAGAACTGTACTCAGATAGTTTTGGAGGGAGGAGTGAAAGGGGGGGAATGGGGTTGAAAGGCTGATTTTTAGCTTATAGGGGTAGATTTGTGACTATGGAGGAGACGTAACTAGTGTCGTTTGCCTCGGGATCATAGTGATACATTCACTGTCACAAATGTAGCCTTATAAGCTTCAAACCAGCATTTCACCCTCACCCCCCCCCCCCCCCCACCTTCCAAAAATATGTTAATGCAGCAGCTACGGTTCTGAAACTGAGCATAGGCATTTAAGAGATTAGGCTTCGATATTCCACATCAACCATTGCAGTACAAATATTTTATATACATTAGGGACAATGATTATTGAACCACCCATGTATAATGAAATTGTTATACGTCGCTGAGGCTTTTTATAAGTTATTTCATGAAGTGCATTATAGCATTTACTGGAACACACAAAATATTTCAGATAGTATATTCTATACGAAGTACTCTATATTAGCGATGATGGAAGGAAATGCATTTTTAATTATCATATGCGCTTTTAAGTATCCCAATGTTTATGCAACTATATGGCGTGTATAAATGCTATAGTTGATATACAGGGCTACACAAAAGAATGCGTAGAGATTACTGAGTATGAGCGTAAATTGCTTAAAGAGTTTTTTTTAATGAGTTATCCATTTGTATGCTGAACTGCATTTAGTTTACTAAGAAATGTTTGTAGAATATAGATAAACTGATATACAGGGCCGCGCAAAGAATTGGATACATGGCCGTCTACGGATGATAATTTCTGAAAATGTGATTTTAGTAGTTTTAAGAGTGTTTTAGTTTGAATTAAATTTTAG
The DNA here is from genome assembly GCA_963932465.1 of Maratus speciosus. NCBI lineage: Eukaryota > Metazoa > Arthropoda > Arachnida > Araneae > Salticidae > Maratus > Maratus speciosus. The sequence continues at coordinate 441,839,488 of OZ010793.1, forward strand.
CTAAATAGTGGCGTGTAATAAGGGTTGTACAAAAGTATTCATTTATGTTTCCATCAACAGTATAAATTTCTAAAAGAGAAATTTCAACCTGTTATACGTTTCGTTGCTAAGTTAATTTTTCACATTATATAGTATATATATATCCACCTACAGATGAAATACAGGGCGGTTCAAAAGAATTGGAATACATATTTCCCTATATGGTAACTGCTGAAATCAGTTTTTCAGATGTTTTATCTGTTTTCTAAAATATTTACTTACTTTATTATCTTATTTAACTTATTTATCTAAATAACGAAATTTTGTTAAAGATTTGAGGAAGAGTTGAAAAGTGTTTCATAATCTATGCCTGACGCATGATTTTTCCTTTTTGTTCATTTCTGTTTTCTGTGTGCTCTTCTTAAAGAGTGTCTCTTTTTTTCTTAGTCGTCAAAATATTTATAAAATCTATGCTTAATTTGATATTTTATGTGTCAAAAGTGAACGAGCTGAGAGTAAAATTTTAACACTTCATATAAAATTAAGCGTCGATTTTAGAAATATTTTGAGAACTAAGAAAAAAAAGAGACATTCTTTAAAAAGAGTACACAGAAAAAAGAAGTTCAAAATTTCCCTAGGAGATATTTTAAATTTACGAATACATCAAGCGTCCACAGACTTAACATTACTGAGGGGAATTCGATAATTGAGTGACAAGCAGCCTTAAGATAAAAAAAAAATAGCAATTCGGTCAAGTAGTTTTAGAAATCATGAGGGTTTAAAACTTCAAACTCCGAATATTAAATTCGTTTGTAGTCGTTGAAAACAAGATTGGAATGGCGGTAGTATTTAGAACTGAACTCAAAAATTACTCACCGGTAAGAGCTATAATTTTGGATTATCATATTTTAAGTTTTTTCAAATTCATTTCTGCTTAAAAAATCATAGATTAAATTTCATATCGTTTCCGAAAATTAATTTCTATATATATATAGTTATGAAATAAATTTGCGAATGAAATATGCATTGTAAGCTATGAATTTTTTTTTTTTTTACAAAAACCAAGTTTTAGAACCTTGCAATTTGCTAATTCAAAATTACAGCTCATTCCGGTAAGTAGTGTTTCAGTTATGCTTTAATTTCAGTTAACCTGCATTGTCATCGATTTTGTAAGGATTATAAATAAATTTAAAAGTGGTATTTCCAAATTTTAAATCTACATAAACCTTAAGTTTTCGCAGAAAATGACTTCATTATTCCTAGCATACGATAAAACTTATCGAAAAAGCAAAATATGTTATCAAAATCAGGTGCCGGCTTGGAATTTTAAGCATTTGATACAATTTTGATATAAAGACGACCCACTAAACATTTTAAAAACATAAATTGAAAGAAGGCCCAAAAATTCCTGTGAAACTGCTATTTCCGGTTTTCTGGGACTATTTGGTGTTTAAATTGTATGGGCGATTCTACGCAAATCGGCCATTTTTTAATTTTTATTAAAATGAGGAGATGATCACAAAGTGAGGAAATGACAGTTTTGTGAAAAACAAGTTTCAAATATTTAATTTTTACAAAAATTTTGTCCAGAAAAATATATCTACTTCCTCTACTATCACAAGGTACGAGGGCTTCAATTTTTTCAAGGGAACGGTGGGCATTATTATTTTTTTGTTATTTTTATCATAGAGATATGCAATTTAGTGGAAATATATATTTCATAATAGCATATAGAACAAATTAAAAGAAATTTTCAATCTTATTATTATTTTAAGATTTAAAAAAAAATTGAAATTTTAAACAGAAAATTTAAAATGCTCCATCAGTCATAATTTTTTAGATATTTTCTCGCTTTTGAATTTTAATCAAAACTTCATTACGAACAAATCTGTGCATCTATTTTTTAATCTCTACATTATTAGCTTCTGAAATTTATACACATAAATTAAATTTAAAAAGCAATAAATATTCTCAAATTATACCTTTAGGTCAAATTAAAGTACCCATTAATAGGAAATAAATTGACTTTATGAATTCAAATGAAGTATTGATAACATCATCTTAACACTTGCCCAATCTGTATATTCAAGTCTTCCTTACATACTGAAACCTTTCTCCAGGATGGCTGTTTTTTTTTTTAACTGACAGGTAAGGATATGTGCTCAGTACACGTGTAATGTTTCAGTCTACAGTAGTGCCACCTATCTGAAAAACCCTGCGTTATTAATGAATGAGGGAGTGATCTGAAATATAGATGCAAACTTTTTTGCCAAATAAAAATTGCATGTGCAGACTAAGAAATTAATACAATACAAAGAACTAATATTTTATGTGGTCATATTAAAAGACAAAAGTCACCCAAAAAAATTATAACTTTTAAAGTAAGAAATGATATTTTCTGTATTTATAGGTGGTAGTGGTTGCATGTGAGGGAATGATATGTCATGCGTTTAAAAAAATTAAATATATTTTTAAAATAATGTTTTAATTTTTTGAGCTAATATAATAAAACCTTGTCTAAACTATATGTTTAAAAAACGTATTAGAATTTTCTGTTGAAAAAATTTAAATATCCTGCAGTTTCATCATTTTCGCCTATTTACGTAGCACCCATAGGGTGCTTGTTCTCTGTCTCTCCTTTTCTTTTCTTCTGGAGACTTAAAAAGAAAGAAATAAAAAAGTCTTTTAAACATAAACCAAGAGCATAATTAAAGTAAATTCAAATCAACGTTGGAAATAAGTTGATTTGTTTTACGCTTTATGTATTGGAACAATCTATTGTACGAATTAAAGTTACATTTGTTTGTTTTTAAACGTTTTTTTTTTTTAGAATCAGATAATAATTAATTAAACAGCACATTGTTAGGATTCATGTACAGTCGTGAAAAAAAAAAAAGTAAACACCCCCTACTAACTCCTCAACAAATTATCGTAGACGAAAGTTACTGGTACCGAACGATTGGAAATAAAGTCTACTTTTAAATGATGTATATAAAATTGGCTTAGGGGCCCATCTACATATTAAAACGAATCCAAACTTCATTTATTTCAATGGCAATATCCAATTTTAACCAGATATTTCAAATCTTTGGTTAAAACTATGCCTAGACACCAAATTTCAAGTCATTTGAATGATAAGTTTTTGAATTATAAACATTAAAAATTTAATGCTTCTAATGTTAAATTATTTTCATACAGGGTGTCCAGCGAATAAGACCCTGATTTCAAAATTAAATATCTCAAAAACAAAGATCAATGGAATTATGCGGTAAACGGTTTGTTTATTAGCTAAGCTGTAAAAATATTATACAGAAGTTTCAAAAATTAGTTGCAAAAACCGCTAACAGATGGCGATGTAATCGCAATGCCTATAAACTGTGTTTTGAAGTCCAGAGCCCTCGCGTCTCATTCTTAGATGACTTCCTATGGAAGAACGAAAATTCGGAAAGACCTCTTTTTCGTTGGGGTGATGTGCAGAAGTGGAGACATCTGGTCACAGAATTATTGAATCAGCTTCAATTTTAGAGAATTTCAATTAATAGAATTTTCAATAAAAGTTTAGCAATCAAAAGTTTAGCAAGTTTAGCAATCTATAAGAACTTATTAAAATGTTTTACTTCGTTAATGTGCAGAAGCGGAGCCATGTGTTGACAGAATTGAGATTTGTTTCAAATTTTGTTATAAGCTACTTCGGTCCGGATACCAGTATCTTTAGATACCAGAGCCCTCGCGTCTCATTCTTAGATGACTTCCTATGGAAGAACGAAAATTCGGAAAGACCACTTTTTCGTTGGGGTGATGTGCAGAAGTGGAGACATCTGGTCACAGAATTATTGAATCAGCTTCAATTTTAGAGAATTTCAATTAATAGAATTTTCAATAAAAGTTTAGCAATCAAAAGTTTAGCACGTTTAGCAATCTATAAGAACTTATTAAAATGTTTTACTTCGTTAATGTGCAGAAGCGGAGCCATGTGTTGATAGAATTGAGATTTGTTTCAAATTTTGTTATAAGCTACTTCGGTCCGGATACCAGTATCTTTGTGGTACGTCTTTTCTCTCCTAATTGGTAGATCGTGGAATCGAATCCAAGTAGAGGAGGATTTGAAAAAAAAATTGAAATTTTTATTTTTTAATATTTATTAAAACTGTGAAAAAATCTGAATAAAAAAAAATCCAAAGTTTCTGGTTTTAAAATTTAATTAAGCTAAAAGAAACCCCTTTTAAAAAATCATTGAGCATTTATAATAATGATTCATAAATCACTTTTTTTAATTGTACAGAATAGTTTGAATGATAAAATACAAAGTTTCTATTTTTAAAAACTTAATTAAGTTAAAAAAATAATTTTAATTTTAAAAACTCGTTTTCATTTTTTTAACCATTTGGAAAAATGGTTATTGTCCTCGTCACAGTAGGAAATCAAAAGCATATCTGAAGCTTTTTATTGGTTTAATCCGCATTTTATTCGTTTTCTGATTTGTGTATACAGTAATCTATACTTTCCCTTTACTTTCAACAGAGATGGATACTTCTGTTGCCACTATGACAAAAAAGTAATAAAAACTATAAAAAAAATAATAATAACTCAGAAACAAATTGAGATACAGCTTTCAAACAAATTGCGTTTAAAAGTACATTTTTTTTCTCTATACGGCAGAGTAAAAAATACTATTGTGGGATGTTTAGAAGTTTAAGAATGAAATTTCATTTAAAATTGTTCGTCAGATTTCTTTGACGATGGAAAAGCCTTTTCTCGAACAGCCAATGAAATGCTTGGATAATACGTAAGTTTAAGGTGGATAATACGTAAGTTTCAGGAAATGTGACTAGTCGCAGGTGATTTTTGTCGCTTGCAATTTTTACGTGTAATAACACTATTAATGTTTAATTCATGGCGTACGTAATGTATGATCAACTCCGTGCGATTTTTGATGTCTTAAATTTTAGTCTTTGAAAAAATCATTTTCCAAATGGTCGTTGTAATTTGTTAAATTATTTTTGTTTGTTTGTTTGTTTTTGTTTTGTTTTGTTTTTTTGTTTTTTGTTTTATCATTGCGCACAGAAATATGGCGCAACTTAGCGATAGGATCCGAAGGGTTGAAAAGGAATGCAGCATCCAAAATACTTTTGCTTTGATGTTGATTATATGACTTATCATCAATTCCTTTTTAAAAAAGAAATAATTTAATGTATAATTTCTGTCTATAATACTTTGTTTACAAAGAAAAGAAATATATGTGTTATGCTAAAACCAAAGTGCCGTGATTTAAAAATAAATGAAAAGTGCAAAATTACTTTTTTATTAATAATAGTTCAGGTATAAACAATAATACCAAAATATTATGACGTGATTTAAAAATATAAAAAAATAAATAAAAAGTACAAATTTTTTTTTCTAAATATATGCATTTTGGTTTAAATAATTATATGGTATTAAAAATTGAATTTAATAAAATATTTTAATAAGTTCTTATATAATGATTTCTAAACTTTTTATTGAAAATTCTATTAACTGAAATTTTCTAAAATTAAAGCTGATGCATTAATTCTGTGACCACATGTATCCACTTTTGCACATCACCCCAACGAAAAAGTGGGCTTTTCCAATGTTCGTTCTTCCGTAGGGAGCCATCCAGGAATGAGACGCTAGTGCTCTGGACTTCGAAGTACAGTTTACAAGTATTGCGATTACAGCGCCATCTGTTAAAGGTTTTTGCAACTAAATTTTGAAATTTCTGTAAAATATTTTTACAGCTTAGCTAATAAACAAACTGTTTGCTGCATAATTCTAGTGATCTTTGTTTTTGAGATATTTAATTTTGAAATCAGGGTCTTATTCGCTGGACACCCTGTATTTTTATTTATATCTCCTGAAATTATGCTCCTAATGTTCTAATGTTTTGTGTAGCAATAATACTAATATACCCAAACATAAATACGTTGAATTTGCAATTTTTATAATTTTATGATATGAATTATGAATTATGAAATTAATATTCGAAGAAATTATGAATTGCAACCCACAGATAGTTTTTTTGACGGATTTAGTTTTATTAAGTCCTGCTTTATGGAAATCCGAAATTTCACAATTTTCTTCCAAGTAGTTTTCAAATTATGCTTAAAAAACGGCAAAGGGATGTTTTAAGGGGCCGTCTGTGATAGAAGTGACTAGATATTCTGAAATTTCTACTGCTGTCGTGTAATCTAGCAGACTTCATTGACTGCTTGAGTGTTGCCTTGATCAAGAAGGGGGCTCTCTCGGTTAACAATCGAGTACGGAACTTCAATTTGGATACAGCCCTTAAAATCAATTCAAAGCAACGTTTAGAATAAGTTTGGATATTATAATAGTCAAATTACAGAGCCGAATAAATGCATATTCAATTTTTAGGTTTACTTACTAGAACCAGATAATAATTAAGGAAATCGCACATTCTTATGATTCATGCATCTTAATAACAGTCTACCAGTATTACATTATTTAAAAAATATAATGCACAAAGTTTTTTTAATATAAGACAAGAGAATATTTAAAATCAATTCAAAGCAACGTTTAGAATAAGTTCTGATATTATAATAGTCAAATCACAGAGCCGAATAAATGTCTATTCTCTACCAGATTAGTCCATTAGGGTAATGCAAATAGAAACAGCCGAGGATATCAGGCATTTTTTTTTATTTGTCTTTACTCTTCCTAATGCATTCTCATTAATATCCCATTTATCTTCATCAGAACATGTTTCAAGCCCTAATTCCGTCCAAAGAGATGAACCGTTAGCATAACAAGAGACATTATAGCCCTTAGATAAGTTGTTATTATCATAGGAAAACACAGATGCGCATTACTATATATAGTAAGCTCTTGCGGGTGGTTTTTGCGAGGTAAAATCTTTATAAAATTATTTGTGTAAAGGAAATAATTATCGTTTATTCTAATAGGATGTATTTTATTTTATTATAGGATGTAGTTATTGGGTGTACTTATAGGGTGTACTTTATTTAATATATTTTAATAATTGATTAAAATAAATTAATAAAACCTAAATAAAAATTGAATATCATAATAATTAAAAAAATAGTTTATTAAAATAAAATATTTAAGTTATTGTAGGAAAACAAAGATGCGCAATATTATAAATTGAAAGTCCTGGCAAGTAGATTTTGCCAATTAAATAATTTATAAAGTTATCTGCGTAAGGAAAATAATTATCTTTTATTCAAATAGAATATTTTATTTAAAATATTAATTAAAATAAATAAATTGCTAATTAAAATTATATTAAATAATAACTAAAATATGATTAATTAAATAAAATATTAATGTTATTGTACGAAAAAACATATGCGCATTACTATAAATGGAAAGTTCGTTTTTGAGAGTTAAAAACTATAAAGTTTTTGTGCAAAGAAATAATTATCTCTTATTCAAATCGGAGGTACTTAATTCAAAATATTTTAACAAGTGATTAAAATAAATTAATAAAAGAACAGAAAAATTGAATAGAATAATAATTAAAAGTATAATTAATTCAGATTAAGTATTTATATTATTGTAGGAAAACAATGATGCGCAATATTATAAATCGAAAGACCTGGCAGGTAGATTTTGAGAGTTAAATACTTTATAAAGTTATTTGAGTAAGGAAAATAATTATCTCTTATTCAAATGCGATGTATTTTATTTAAAATATTTTAATAAATGATTAAAATAAATTAATAAAATAAATAAATAAATGAATAGAAAAATAATTAAAATGTAATTAATTAATATAAAATATTTATGTTATTATAGGAAAACACAGGTGCGCATTACTATAAATAGAAAGCTCTGGCGGGTAGATATTGCAAATTAAAAACTTTATAAAGTTATTTGTGTTAAAGGAAAATAATTATCTCTTATTCAAATGGGATGTATTTTATTTAAAATATTTTAATAATTGATTAAAATAAATTGATAAAAAAAATTGAATAGAATAATAGAATAATAAGTAAAAATATAATTAATTAATATAAAGTATGTATCTAATTGTAGGAAAACACGATGCGTATTACTATAAATAGAAAGAACTGACGGGTAGAATTTGCGAGTTAAAAACTTTAGAATGTTATTTGCGAAAAAATAGATAAATAAATAAATAAATAAATAAAAAATTATCTCTTATTCAAATGGGAGGTATTTTATTTAAAATGTTTTTTTTTTATTTAGTAAAATGAAAATTAAATTCAATTATAATTTTAAAATATAATTAGTAAAATAAAATATTTTTATTATCGTACGAAATCGCAGATGTGCATCACTATAAACAGAGGATGGTTTTTGCGAGTTGAAAACTTTATAAATTAAATAGTGGGGATGAGTATTTCATTTAAAATATTTTTTTAATTCATGAAAATAAATTACTAAAATTAAAATTAAATAATCAATTTAAAATGCAATTAAAAAAATCAAATATTTACATTACCGTACAAACACACAGATGCACATTACTTTAAATAGGTAGTGGTTTTTGCTAGATGAAAAATTTATAAAATTTTTAAATAATTATTAACAAATATAATTAATGAAATAAAATATTTATACTATCATTGGGAAAACACATATGCACTTAAACAGAGAATTGGGTGGTTATTCTAAGATAGAAAAATTATAAAGTTATCTGCGTAATGAAAATAATTATATTTTATCCAAATAGAAAGTACTATTTAATTTTAAATATATTAATGAAATAAAAACAATATATAAAAGACGTATAATCACTAACCTGTTGGGAATAGCAGAAAGTATATTTACAAAAAGATTTTATTTCATTTAGTTAAAAAAATACTTTTTTCTATTTTATTACATGTTATTAAGTTGGTTTTCCAAACGACAAGAATTTGGATTTTATTTCTTGAAATTTCAATTATTTCTCTTCAATTGTCAGAAAAATATGGACCGACAGAATTTCATCAAAGTTTAAAACATTAAAGCCGAAAATTTTACCATTTTCATAAAACAGTAAATATTCATTTTGTGAAAAAAAACTTTTGTTTTCAGGAGTAATCAATACTTTTGTTGCATTTACAATTTTTTTAAACGTTGCAATCAAAGTTGTTTACTATTTAAAAATGATATTTTATTGCTTTTGCTCTGAAAACGGCTATAGTGAAAGTTATAAAACACCAGGAAGTTTATACTTGTTTCATATTTGAATTCTTCTTCTTCTTCTTTTTTTTTCTTTGCTTCTTTTTAATTTTGTTTAAAGTTTTTTAAACAACCAGGTATTAAATATTTTAAATGACATAGTTTTCAAAAATTATATAACTTATCCCAGTATTATATTATGAAAAATAAAGTAATTTAAAAACTTTTCAATATATATATATATCACCGTTAAAGTGTATAATTCAGTTATTTCATAAAATACCTAGTTATTTCATGAAATAACTAACGAAATCTGTTAAAGTGTGTAAAATTATTGGATTCTATGGTTTAACTAGTTATTTTATAGAATAGCGATTGCCTAACCGTTAAAGTTTAAAATAAACATTTTTAATTGAAAAACAAATCCGTTGTTTTATAAATTAACTGATGATACATAGTTAAAGTCACTCAAAAACTACATTACAAATTATTAATAGATGAATTGATAAGTAATATATAAAAATAGAATATGTAATATATTATTTTTATTTTAGTTAAACAGTAATACAACATAACAGAATGTAGTGTGGCATTAGTTATATTTAAATTTTTATAACTTATAATTACATAATTATTAGACACTTTGCCCTGTTGGCAAAAGAAAATTACGCTTTTTAAAACATATTGCAAAGATTTTATACAAAACGCAACATATAAATAATGTTTACAAAAGAAACAAAAATAATTATTATAATTTTAAAAATTATTAAAAAATGACATGCTGGCAGGGAATAATTATGTTAGTTAATAGCAACGTTTCATAAACATTTTTCAAATTAAGAATGCAAGATCATTTTTATTTAAAATTTATGAAATACCTTCATTTTATTTTCCATTATTTATAAGAAGAGGGATTGCTGTGATGACACTTAGAACAGGGTGGGCCGAAAAAACTTTTTGTAGAAATTGATTTTGGCATAGTGCGCAAAAGTTGTGTAATGGGTCAGTTAGAACTCACAAAAATTTTCATCAATATTGCTCAATTTTTAACTACGCCCCTCTAACTTTGAAAAACAGAAAAAAAAAAGAGAAAAATCGTTTTTTGTGAAAAAATATATTTTGAAAAATTTTCCAAAATTTTTATTAGCATAAAGCGAAAATGTTACATAATGGGTCAGTTAGAACCTACAAAAAATTTTATCAATTTCTATCAATATTTAATCGCGCCCCTCTGACATCAAAAATTGGAGAAAAAAGAAAAAAAAAAATGTTGGATTTTCTAAAAAACTATACTATGAAAATTATTTTTCAAAATTGGTATTGACATTAATATTTTTCATATTAATTTTAATTAAGCATATTTTTGTTGAATTTCACACAGATGGAATACAGATCAGAACAAAATCTATAAATTTGAAGTGCATTTAATAATATCGTACCTCAAGTAGAGCAGTGGCCAAAATTACTACAGCAGTACTGGCTGATTTCGATTTCGATTCACCTGAGAAACAAACTCATATAGTTAATAAAAAGCGATAAGGGAAGGGAACTAGAGAAAAAAAAGGAAAGAACTGAGGGGGAATGACTTAAAGGCCTTTGAAGTGACACCTCTTAAGATTTTGCATTTTGATGAACGCAAAGATTGATATCTTTTAACAAATATCTGGTCATCGAAAATTAACATAAGAAGAGCATGCAGCATTAATACAGGAATCAGGTAGCAATTATACAGATCATATAGCGTTAACTGCTGGTGAAAGTGCAAAATAAATAGCCCAAATTATTATCACATTTACAAACACGTATAATTTGAGTTTGCAGAACCTATCGGTTATCGGATGTGACAGAACAAATGTGAATACGGGATGGAAAGGCCGAGTAATGCTCCTTGAGACATACATTAGAAAACCATTACAATGGAATATATGTATGTTACATACTAATGAGTTGCCACTAAGGCACCTTATTCTGGAAATGGGCGGTTGCACAAAAGGACCGTACTCATATTCTGGACCTGTTGGATTGCTTCTAAAAGGTTGCAAAAAAAAATCCAGTGCTCAAATTGATCAAATTCACTGTACTCTTCAGACTATGGACCTGAAAGACATCCAAAAGCTAAGTTCTGACCAACAATATTTGTATCGCATCTGTCTTGCCAATTTTGACGGAATTCACAAGATGGTAAAATATGGTAGTTACCCTTCTAACGTGATTGACAATAATCCAGGTAAATTCAGTCACGATGGTTGACTACTGCAAACCGTTTGATACGGTTATACATTACACTCCAAGACCGTCACAAAGTCTTATAATACTCGTGAAGTATGTAATGAAGTATGTATGCTCCAATGTGGTTTGAGATAAAAATGAAATCGAATTGCTTGTATGGCGCCCAACATTTCGAAAAAATGATTTCCCTTGCAAGGTAGCTTCCAGATAATGTTAAGCAAGTTATTTACAAAGTATTATCAAACAATGCATATTTGGCGCTTCATGAACATAAATTATTAGCAATGCTACATGATTCTAGAAATCACACTCGGGAATTAGCAGTTAGGCGTATTCTCAGTGCCTGAGATACGAAGACGAAGAACTTGGGTGGATTGCGTTTTTTTAAGCTTCCGAAACTCAATTTTGAATCAGCTGACTATATTGATTTAATTCATTGGCCAAACACTGCTGTAACAGAGCCACTTCTTACAATGCATATAAAGGACAAAGACTTGACAGAAATGTGCAAAGAAAAACAGTTTCCAGTACTAACATTTGAGGAATTTCCATACCGCACGCAATCTGTTGAAAGATGTGTTAAACTAATATCTGAAGCTGCAATGAATGTTTGTGGTTAGACTGCAAGAGATGGATATATTTGAGCCAAGATTCAAGCAAGGAAAGAGCTTCCAATATTCGACAACAAGGAGCAATATTATTCTAACACTTAATATTCAATTTGCATCAGGTATTATTAAATACATTTCAAATTTGTAGATTTTTGTTCGAATGTGTATTCTGTCTGCGTGTTATTAGAAAAAAATGCTAGTATTAATTTCGTAAAAAAAAAAAAAAAAAAAAAAAAAAAAAAAAAAAAAAGAATAAAAAGTAAAAAAAAAAAGAATAAAAAGTTAAATTATTTAATAATCATGTAATTATTATTATTTATAGTACTATTTAATTAATAAATTAATTTCAATACTAATTTCGAAAAGTAATTTTCTTAGCACAGCTTTTTAGAAAATCTGATATATTTTTATTTTTTTCCAATTTTTGATGTCAAAGGGGCGGTGGTAAATATTGAGAGAAATTAATATAATTTTTTGTGGGTTATAACTGACCCATTGTGTGACATTTTCACTGTATGCGGGTAAAAATTTTGGAATATGTTTTTTAATATATTTTTTCACAAAAAACGATTTTCTCCTTTTTTTCTATTTTCCAAAGTCAAAGGGGCGCGGCTAAATATATAGCAATATTGAAAAAAAAATGTCAGTTCTAACTGTCCCATTACACAACTTTTGCGTACTATGCCAAAATCAATTTCGAAAAAAAAATTTTTTTGGCTTATTTCGGCCCACCCTAACTTAGAATTGCATTTCATATTATTTTTTACCGTTAAAGTCTTTGTTTAAATCGTTAAAGTCTTTGTTTCACGCTTTTTAACAAGGATTCCAACCGCTGTTGCATTAAGTTTTTCTTATTTACCGATTGATCTCTCATACCTGTAGAACTCATTGTTTTAAAAAAAAGATTGCAAGAATTTTGTGAATAATCCCAAATAAAAAACGCTAACATAAATACACCGATTACAAATTTATGCAAGTTCAATACACATATCGACAAAACATGCCCTCCGAAAGACAGCATGGAAGAAGAGGTCCAAGAAATTCAGCATACACTCTGATTGCGAAGCAGCCATAACCGATTCAAAACGGATTAAAAACAGCTATAATCGGTTCAAACGGCTTTCGTGTGCCGTCTTTAATACTTTAACGGTTAGACAATCGTTATTCTATAAAATAACTAGTTAAATCGTAAAATTCAATAATTTTAGATACTTTAACGGACTTAGTTAGTTATTTCATACAATAACTAGGTATTTTATGAACTAACGGATTATACAATTTAACGGTAACATATATACATCAAGATGCATAATTCAAATCAGTTCAAGGCACAGTTAAGAAAAACTCAAATTAGGAGAGAGTTTAATCAGAGAAACAAATAAATCTATATTCTGTATTAGTATAATGGAAATAAAAGAATATCAGATATTTATTTATTTATTTTATTTTTGTCTTCTCAATGTGTCTCATAATTCAGTTTAAACAATAAATTCCAGTTATGAAATATGAGGAATAAAAAATAAAACATATTTAATTCATTTCTTAAAACCAGATAAGCGATTACGATAAATATCTCATGCTTATTATTTGTAGCTAAATGACGGTATGTTAGTATTGTATTATGAAAAGATAAATTAGAAATTATTTTTAAATATAAATAAAGATATGCAATGAAAATCAGTGGAAAGCAATGGTGAGTATAACACCTATTACACTCGTATTATACAGTCAAACCCCAGAACCAAATAAATGCATATACTCTATCGGATTAATGCATTAGGAGAATACAGATGCAAACAGCTGAGGGAATTACATATGCTTTTTATGTCTTTTCTCTTCCTGATGCATTCTCATTAATATCCCATTTATCTTCATCAAAAGATGTTTCAAGCCCTGATTCAGTCCAACGCGATGAACAGTTAGCATAACAACACACATTATAGTCCTGAGATAAGTTGTTATTACACATGAAAACACGAATCCACATTACTCTAAATATAGAGTGATGTGGCGGACAGTTATTGCGCAACAAAAACTTTAAACAGTTATTTGCGTAAAGAAAATAATAATGCTTTATTTAAATAGAAAATATTCTATTTAAAATGATTTAATAAAATGAAAATAATATGCATAAAACGTATATCAATGCTATGTCGGATAGAACAGAAAGTATACTAAAAAAGCAAAATTCGTTTTTGGAGATTTTAATTTATTTTATTGTGTTAGTTTTACAAATGAGAAGTTTTGCTTTTGAGTTTGTGAAATTTCAATTATGCCTCTTTATCTAGAGAGCATAACGAAATGCGACAACGTATTTTCTCCAGAGTTTAGATGCCAAGCTTAAGCTTTTTTTCATTTAAATTTCCATGTAACAATAAATATCTGCTTTTATGATAAAAACCCCTGTTTTTAGCAGAAATCAATGATTTCTGCTTAAGTTATTTAGAAGTTAATTAGTTTAAGTTATTTAGTTTCAAGCATAGAAAATAAAATTACTTGCAGTTTACAAATACGATTTATGCGTGAGTTGGAAACGTCCAAACACTAATTATAAAATATCGGTAAGTTTTTAAATGGTTATGCGTATATTTTTCAGTTTTAAAAGAACTAGATATTAGTCAAAATAAATCGCACGTTCTTATGATTTGTATAACTTTATCACAATGTAAAATGCCGGTATTAAAATGGGAGTATTGTATTATGAAAAATATTAGTATTTCAAAAATTTTTAATACAAAAAAGTTGTAGAATTAAAATGAGTTATAAACAGCGGTGAAAATAACTCGCATTATTATAAAGAAAAAAAAAATGAATGAATGCATAGTCTTTACTACATTAGTCTATTTTTAGAATGCAAATACAAACGTCTGTCACTATCAGGTATTTGTTTTTCAATTTTCTCTTTTCCTAATATATCCCCATAATTTAGTTTAAATAATAAATTCCTGGCATATAATATTAGTAAATATATATGTATGTTTATTTCATTTATTAAAACCAGATGGACGAATAAGATGAATCGTTCAGTCTTCTTATTTGAATAGTTTAAGATAGTATATTAGACCAGTGTCACCACATCTAACGGATTTTTTTTTTTTTTACTTAGAACTGTTAAATTCAAAATTTTTAAAAGCATTTTTTTATGGATTTTCTATCACCTTATAAATCAAAAATAACTATTGAAACTTAGTGGTGAGAATTTGGAGTGCCTAAATTAAAATTAGCCAGATGCGGCAACACTGGTTGGAACTGCTCCATGAAAAATACAAATACTCCAAAAACTTTTTTAAACACAAAGAACTATAAGTAAAATCAGTTGAAATACATGCTGTGTACAGCATCTATCATTATACAGTCAAATCACAGAGCCGAGTAAATGCATATTCTCTATCAGATTAGTCTATTATGGGAATGCTTATACAAACATTTGAGGATATCAGAAACACTTTATTTTTAATCTTTTGCCTACCTAATGTAACCTCATTAATATCCTATTTATCTTCATCAGAACGTGTTTCAAGCTCTAATTCCATCCAAAGAGATGGACCGTTTAGCATAACAAAAGACATAGTCCGCAGATAAGTTGCTATTATCACAGGAAAACACAGATGTGCATTATTTTAAATAGAGAGTTGTGGCGAATAGCTATTGCTAGGCAGAAACTTTACAAAGTTATCTGTGTAAACTTTATAATTATCATTCATTTAAGTACATAAATCGAAAATAACTATTAAAACTTACTGGTGAGAATTCGGAATGCCTAAATTAAAATTAGCCAGATGCGGCAACGCTGGTTAGAACTGCCCCATGAAAAATATAAATATTCCAAAAACTTTTTAAACATAAAAGGCTATAATTAAACTCAGTTGAAAGAGATGTTGTGTACTGCATCTATCATTATACAGTCAAATCACAGAGCCGAGTAAATGCATATTCTCTATCAGATTAATTACGGCAACGCTTATACAAACATTTGAGGATACCAGAAATACTTTTTTTTAAATCTTTTATCTTCCTAATGTATCCTCATTAATATCCCATTTATCTTCGTCAGAACGTGTTTCAAGCTCTAATTCCGTCCAAAGAGATGGACCGTTTAGCATAACAAAAGACATTATAGTCTGCAGATAAGTTGCTATTATCACAGAAAAACACAGATGTGCATTACTTTAAATAGAAAGTTGTGGGGAATAGCTATTGCTAGGCAGAAACTTTATAACGTATTTATGTAAACTTTATAATTTTCATTTATTTAAGTATATAAATCGAAAATAATTATTAAAACGTACTGGTGAGAATTCGGAATGCCTAAATTAAAATTAGACAGATCCGGTAACGCTGGTTAGAGCTGCCCTATGAAAAATATAAATATTCCAAAAACTTTTTTCAACACAAAGAACTATAAGTAAAATCAGTTGAAATACATGCTGTGTACAGCATCTATCATTATACAGTAAAATCACAGAGCCGAGTAAATGCATATTCTGTATCAGATTAGTCATTACGGCAATGCTTATACAAACATTTGAGGATACCAGAATACTTTTTTTTTTTTAATCTTTTGTCTTCCTAACTTCCTAATGTAGCCTTATTAATATCCCATTTATCTTCATCAGAACGTGTCTCAAGCTCTAATTCCATCCAATGAGATGGACCGTTTAGCATAACAAAAGACATAGTCCGCAGATAAGTTGCTATTATCACAGGAGAACACAGATGTGCATTATTTTAAATAGAGAGTTGTGGCGAATAGCTATTGTTAGGCAGAAACTTTACAAAGTTATCTATGTAAACTTTATAATTATCATTCATTTAAGTGCATAAATCGAAAATAACTATTAAAACTTACTGGTGAGAATTCGGAATGCCTAAATTAAAATTAGCCAGATGCGGCAACGCTGGTTAGAACTGCCTCATGAAAAATATAAATATTCCAAAAACTTTTTAAACATAAAAAGCTATAATTAAAATCAGTTGAAAGAGATGTTGTGTACTGCATCTATCATTATACAGTCAAATCACAGAGCCGAGTAAATGCATATTCTCTATCAGATTAGTCCATTACAGGAATGCTTATATAAACATTTGAGGATATCAGAAATACTTTTTTTTAAATCTTTTGTCTTCCTAATGCAACCTCATTAATATCCCATTTATCTTCATCAGAACATGTTTCAAGCTCTAATTCCGTCCAGAGAGATGGACCGTTTAGCATAACAAAATACATAATAGTCTGCAGATAAGTTGTTATTATCACAGGAAAACACAGATGTGCATTACTTTAAATAGAGAGTTGCGGCGAATAGTAATTGCTAGGCAGAAACTTTATAAAGTTATCTATGTAAACTTTATAATTCTCATTTAAGTAGAATATATTTTATTCCCGATTTTGTAAGCAAACAAAAATTATATATAAATATTGCAGTAGGGTTTGGAATTTGTATGCCTTTATGAAAAATTTGGGGATCGCGGCGCTGCCATCGAAATACTCAAGGCCAGAGGACTCGAGTTGTGACGTCATCACTAATCGACCAACTTCTCACTAGTGTTGTCACACCGGAAAATTTTAAAAAGCAATTTTTTTTTATTTGTGGAATATATATCATATTATAAAACAATAATAACTATTCAAACTTACTGGTGAGAATTCGGAATCCCTAAATAAAAATTCAGCCAGATGCGGAATGACATAATCATGGAAGAAATAGGTCATTATGTAGCATTTCAACAATCGAATACGGAACTTCAATTTGGATACAGCCCTTAAAATATGCTTATTTACAAATAATTAATTTATCGGAAACAAATTGTGCGAATTTAATAAAAATTTGGAGTTAGGCTAGCTGAAGGGCGTAGAATTTATCGATGGTGTTAAACCTGCGTGGGTGCTGCGCTATTACAAAAAAAAAAAAAAAAGAAAAAAAAGAAAAAAAAAAAGAAAAAAAAAAGAAGTTTGGGATTGTTTGAATATGTTGATGCTCCTTAAGCAAAATTTATTTGCATATTTTGAAAGTAGACTTTATTTCCAATCGTTTGGTACCAGTTACTTTCCTTTACAATAATTTGTTGCATAGTTAGTAGGGGTATTTACTTGTTTTTTCCACTACTGTACGTGTACATGTCTTTCTGCCGAATTAAAAATCATCTTGTAAAGTAACTGTTTCGAGTAATTTAAATATCCTTCAAGGTTGGTCGCATTGCTTATGAAATATCACCTACGTTTTTTAAATTATCAAGCCCCAGAATTAGCGAAACGTTGTGTTACGGTATGCATTAAAAAAAAATGCAATGTACAAATAAATATGATTGTGCGCATGGTAATTATCTAAGTAAATGATAACAAACCGTCATAAAAACATTATAAAAGCAAGCGTAAGTGGTATAATGGTAATGGAAATAGTAATATATTAAAATACACAGTGTAAATATCCATTGTAAAAGTAAACTGTATATGTGTACATAAAACTGGAAACACAACTGTTAAATTATATGCCATACTGTTTCCAGTACAGGACTTGTGATCTAAAAGGCGCTTAGCTACCTAGTACTAGCCCTTTGCTGGCAACATAAAAGGGTTCGTATGTAATTTGAGAATTGTTTAACTCACATTGTACTAATATTGCTTGGAAGCAGCATATAAACATGTGCATAAATATTTTAACTTGTGCATGAATGCCGAAGTCTAGGTATATGAGTATATATACATATATATATAAAAAAAACAGTTATGATTTGAATATTATAAACAAAATTTCTTTCTTGCAAATCTTTATTAATTTTCATCAAAAATTTATAACGTCTATTTTCAATGGTTTTTAGTAAATCACGAGCCACAATTTATGAATTTACAAAGATGCAATTCAAAGAACATTGAAAGTACATACAAGGTCTTAAAAAATAAGAAAAACATTATAGCCCGAAGAATAGACTTATTGTAACAGAAAATTCCTTAATTTCTTAGTAAAAAAGAAATATGGATACTTTGGATCCAAAATACAATGCGAGCACGTTTTATTTATAAGCGCAATAACTGTACTCGACAAGCAAACAAATTCACATTTATTGCACTGACCCTATTTAAGAATTTTACAGACCCTTTTTCACCGAGACAAAAATGGTGATTCAATCTAACAAAAATAAAAGCACCCATTTTTCCGAGGAAGAAAATTACTTGTACTTAAATATTCAATATATATGGAAGAGTTTGTTGGTTTAATGACTTTTTTTATCCTTTATCAGATGCTTTTTTCCCTTTTTTAACTCCAGTTTTGATTGGAAAATAGAACCCTAATTTCAATACATGTCATAGCCATAGAAGATAAAAGAGCAGTTAAAAATAGAAAAAAAAATATTGGTAAATATTTACTACGAAGTGCTACTGCAGTAAATGTGTATGCATATTTATCGATACTAGGGGATCCAACCCTTGATTTCCGAGTTATAGAATATAAATAAAACCTTTTTTTTTTTAATTATTGGAAACTCTAATAAATTTTTATATTTTTTTAGACAACCTGCTAAAGATACTAAAAATAATTTTTATATTAAAATTATCAATTATGTATACAAATAAAGTTTCAAAATTTATTGAAAGCGGTACTTTTGAATTAGCCGCATGCCAGGAATTATTAGCAGAAGAAACCGCCAAAGATTTCGCTACTTACAGTCTTTTTAATAATTTCAGTCACTAAAGCACATAGTTCGATATCATATCGGTTACATTTATATTCTTTTTTATGTTGTTCATTAATTGATCAAGTTTTAAATTTGTTATGGAATATTAGCTGAAAATAAATGTTTAGCTATTTACATTTAAAAAAATTGAAAACGTATTAATCTTTCGTAACCGGGTTGCACGCGATAGAGATAGATTTTTAAAAAAATTCATGCTTAAAATTTATTTTAAAAACCATACAAAAAAATAGTATATTAACCCCTTCAGGATCGGTGACTTTTACACAAATTTTATTCGGTTGGTACAATTTTTTTTTTTTTTTATACAAAAGTTACCTTTACTTAAACAAGCACGAAAATGTTCTGATTAAAGAAACTAAATATTACTTTTCTTTTTTACTGGTGACTAACACACATTTTGTATGCTTTTGTTGAGGGTGCATATATGCACCCATGGTCGCGAACGGGTTAAGATGCACTTTTAAACAAATTGCATGAAAATGGATATTTTCTCCCCATTCGGCGGCGTAAAAATTAAAATTGTAAATTTTTTAGAAGTTACAAAAATACAGTACAAAAGAAATTTATTGCTTAGGTCATTGATACCATTAGTATGACGTCAGATTAACTCATAGACACGTTTTTGCTTTATAATAGAGATACGCAGTCTAATAAATCCTCATACCAATTGAGGATCCAATTAAAGTATTTCCCGTTAAAAAAAATTTACTACGTGCTTTAGTCTCTATTAGTAATATTATTCATATCAAATATGTATAAAATTTAGAGAAATTCAATAAACATTTAAGTTGTAAAAATATCAGAATTCGGCTATAAATTGTGATTAAAAAAAATATTGAACAATATTTCGGAAGTAGTAGTGTACTTTACTGAAGCAATTTGTGTCTATCAAACTAGCGTAGTAATTAGTGTTCCGAGGTGTCCCGCGTAAATCAGGGCTCGAAATGCTCTAGACACCACTAATTACTTACAGTTTATTTTGCCATCTTCAATTGTTGATAATACTGCCATTATATACTAATCCTAAAGTTAAAAGTGTAATAAATATGTCCAACTAATCCCCTTCCCTTTCAGGTTTTTTTTTTTTTTTTTTTTTTTTTTTTTTTAATGCTGCCTTTTTATTAGGTGCATATAGGCTGCGGCCTGCACGAGCTACTGGACTCCCTCCTATGGGGCAGCCTACGGAGCCAATCTTTACCCGATGGGGTGCGGTAGAAAGGTGAAATTTCATTCCTCCAATATCGTGAGCCTGCTTTGCATTTCTGCTCAAAATTTCTTATGGTGATACTTGTCTTTCAGCGGCACCCATTGTTATCTTTTCCCCTTCCTGTAAATCGGTTCACGAACCACTTTTCACGACAAGTACCCACCACCGATTAGGCATCTAAAATCCAGATTTCCGTACTCCACAAGCTGGATATGTGTGTGTAATGTGCAGGAGCCAAATCAACAAAGTCAATTAGTTAAGCAAGCAGTACAATAGAGAAACAAGCAAATTACAGGCTTTACAATTAGGTCGGCCGAGGCATTGGTCTACTGGATCGCCGCCATGCGGCAATCAAGCGGACAACCGCTCCGGTGGCAGACAGGTATACCCGTTCGACTAGGAAAATCTGGCAGCTAGGGGTCTGGTCGGTTTGGAGTCAGTCGATGTCCGCCATGTACACTAATGCCGCCTGGGGTATGTAAAATCTGTCGTGGGTGCAAAGTCCTTCAAGTTACCTGTGAATTATACCTCTGGAGGTGCCTTGCCAGGTGAAGGTCTCGTCACCTGATCAAGGTTCTAAATTACGAGGCCAACTTGAGCAGCAAAGTGCAGGTATAAAACAACAAGAACAAAATGTTAAGTAACCGGATTAACTAAGTTCACATCTAAACAGCAGGCACAGCCGATAGGATGAAGATCTAGGTTCTCGTCTGATTTGTTGCTGCTACGTGGCGATTAGGCGGCAACCGCCCCGATAGTAGGTATCAAACCCGTTCAGCTGGGGCAACCAGGCAGGTAGGGGCCTGGTCATCGGTTAGCAAAAAAAATACGACGAAGATTACTTTAAGATACTGGTGTCTAGACAATTTGGAGCCTCGATTTCGCGGTACACCTTGCAACATTATTCACAATCCATTAACATAATAAAAAATTTAGAGGGTCTCACTCGAATCGGAATTTATATTTTTGTCCATAATTTTAAGAATATTCGAAATTTGAAATAAATTGCCTTTTGTTTGTGTGAAAAGTAAGTCTTTCACGAGAAATGGTAGAAGTGGCTGCTATTCTTATCCAAATAGTGCTGAAATAGACACTCCATATTTCCAAATGTAATTAACTGTTAATCCAGTTTCTCTTACAGGAATGCAGTTAACCTGCATCACTTTTTCATGAAATCGTTTCATCTCAGAGAAATTGAGATGAGTCTGTTCAAAATTGTTTGAAATGTCTTTTTTTTTTTAGTTATGAACGATAGTTTCAATAATATTTAAGTCAGAGACCTGGTTTCCTTTATGAAAATTGTTTGATGCACAGTACCACCTCTTACAATTTGTCTAATCCTTTATTTATAAGCATGAGCCGTATATTCACAATACTTACTCGGTTCAGATCCCGAGTCGTTCGGATTTGCTCGCGAGATTCAGGCCATACTGATTTTTAATGACTTGGAAATGGCCATCGACTGTATCATGCAACGAGTTCTTTTTATGCCTAGAATTTATTATAATGCATTTATTGATGATTCTAAATGTATTAAAATAATTCTAAATATGTACATAAATAATTTACGTACATTTATAAAATATTTAAATATCAATTTCTATAAATGCAATAATACAAATTGTAGCCCCGGTCTTTTAATAATGGTTGTGAAAGGTTTTGTAAACACTGTAAATATGTTTTTTGTCATTTATGAGCCCTTTGCGTTCATAAAAACAACAATAACAACAATAGCAACAAATCACTCTTCGTTGTGTAAAAATGAAACAAAATGCATGAAATTCGTTAAAATTGCAATCGTTATAACGAATATTAAAAAATCATTATATAAATTGCTCATAGCGTTTAAAATTATTTTTTATAACTTAATTAAATATTGAAAAACGAAAACTTTCCATTTTTTAACTAAAATTATTTTTGTAACTCAATTAAATAGTGAAAAATTAAAATTTCTATTTTTTTTTAACTCTCTGCTGCTTGTATTCGATCTCGGCTTCTGCAGTAATGGAGACAAATGACATACCAAATAGTTACTAAGAATTTTTACTCTCAAGCAGATTTGAAAAAAATTTGTAGTTCATCGACCACCACTTCCAAGACATTCAAACTCAGTATGGTCTGGATATGAGACATTCTCACAATCTTTTGACTTTTATGTCCCTGAATAATAATTTTCATTTTAGTACATATTCTTGTGTTTTTTTTTTTTTATTTCATATACTGAAGAACATCCCATTGCATGATACCATAACAATATTAATTAGATAAATAAGTTTTGGACGATGTCGGGGTTCCAATTACCAGTAAAACTCCTGTATCGTCCCGTGTCCCTGATGGTGATTTTTAAGTTTGGAGCTGTCTGTATAAAATTGTTTCAATAAAAGTATTTCGATGTAATTTTTTTTTCCGAAACTGGGACAATTGTTTTATATAAATATGTAGCAAAAAATTAACCTGCACACATTTTTACGGTTGATATTATTTTTTGAACTCTGTCCCTGGGTTTTAGATCCTTACCATATTTCTTGCTAAACTTATACAGAAAATCACTTCAGACGCAGCCACAGATTTTTTTATCAAGTTTTTTTCAGAAGTACGCTAGAGAAAGAATATCTAAAATTCTTTGACAGGAAATTGACTGCAGCATTTAAATCAGCATGTAAATGTCAATTTCAAGCATCGAGGCTTTATTGGTAGTCTTACCGTCCCCAAGGTTTATTCCTGCACTTTTCGAGGTAAATTAAATATTAAAAAA
Source organism: Maratus speciosus (assembly GCA_963932465.1). Lineage (NCBI taxonomy): Eukaryota > Metazoa > Arthropoda > Arachnida > Araneae > Salticidae > Maratus > Maratus speciosus. Next base: position 441,863,090 of record OZ010793.1, read on the forward strand.
AATTTAATCCAATGTAAATAACTGTTTCTAAAAATCAGTGAACATTGTGGCTATCAATTAGTCTTAAAATGATTTGCCTAAAAATCAGGGTTGGTAGGTTTTTGACATGTTTCAGTTTATATCGGGTTTAAATCATGGTTTAATATATTACTTTTAATAGAATCTGGTTAATTTTTCACTCCAGTTGGGTTTATTGTATTTATTGTGTGTATGTCTGTATAATATTTATACAGGGTCATTCATAATTCCCTCCGGGGTTTCGAAACGTTATAGTAAAAAAACGAAGACGAATATGAAAAAAAGAAACATATGAAATTATTCCGAAACTATTCAAGTTTTAATTTAATTAGTTTCCTGTAGATGGCAGTAACATCTGTATTGAAGTCACTTGTAGTAAAGAAAAATGGCGTTTACAGCCGAAGAGAAAGCTTTTTGTGTGTTGGAGTTTGCAAAATCTGAATCAGTGGTGTCAGATCAACGGGCCTTTCGTAATAAATATCGAAAACAGGGACCAACTGACAAAACAATTCACGTGTGGTACCGGAAATTTAAAGAAACGGGATGCCTATGTGACAGGAAACGAAGTGGTCGGCCTGGTCCATCTGCGGACAGCGTAGATCGTGTACGGGAAACTTTTTTAAGGAGCCCGATGAAATCAACCGCTAGCGGAAGCCGAGAATTGGGGATCTCTCAACCAACAGTGTGGCGAATTCTGCGAAAACGTCTTTGTTTGAAGCCGTACAGATTGGGACTGGTGCAAGCGTTGACTCCAGCAGATTGCATTTCTCGTTTCACGTTTTGCATTGATGTCCATGAACGTGAAACACTAATGTCGAAATTGATTTTTAGTGATGAAAGCACATTTCACATGTGTGGCACTGTCAACCGCCACAACGTACGCATTTGGGGCACTAGAAATCCCCATTCTGTAGTGGAACACTATCGGGATTCCCCAAAAGTTAACGTGTTTTGCGCTATGTCCTCCTCACGTGTTTATGGGCCATTCTTTTTTACAGAGAAGACCATTACCGGTGTAGTGTACCTGGATATGTTGCAGCTGTCGCTAATGCCGCAGTTAGAGGAACATGAGGATGATTTCGTATTTCAACAAGACGGTGCTCCTCCCCATTTTTTGTGTGATGTGCGTGAATACCTGAACACACACTTACCTCATCGATGGATTGGACTAAGACTCCTATAATAGGAGTTGACGCATTCTTCCTCAATTGGCACCCGATTTGGAGCCCAGTCGAAAAACCAAGCTAACTTTCTGCCATTTAACAGTCAAACTGCTCGACGAAACTACGCCTAACAAGGCCGGGTTACTGATTGGCGCCTTTATCGCTATTCCCGCGCCGCGCACTTGCAGTGAAAAAACAAAAAACAAAACAAAAAAAACAATTGTGAACGCGACAAGACAAAATGTGGAATTCTTTCATTAAACTAATTGTGTATCGTATGTAAATATAAAAAACACTACTACTATTTACCCAAAATGTTCTTTAATTTTATTAGTTTAGTTTTGAAATTTTTATTTTTTTTAAACACAATTACTCCCTCCCCCCATCCCTTTTATGTTTTTTCTTTCTTTTATATATATTTGCTAAAATGATTGTTTAGCAAGAACTTAATTACACTTGTTCATTGAGAAATGTAAATTATTTATGAACAATTTGAGGGTTTTTAGAAAATGTCTGTCTGTTACTCTGTGAGTCTGTATGTGGCAAAAATTTTGTGGGCGCTGTATCTTAAAAACTAAATTAATTTTTTAACTGTTATTGACATCCAACGCCAGGGCTTAAATTCTAAGGAAAAAAAAAAGTACCGGAGCCCTAATATTATGTGGTACCGGTACTACAACTATACCGTTTCCCCCACCCCGTCACTGCAATCTGCATATTTATATTTCGTACATTACTTGCAGAGTTTAAAGCTTTTTTTTTTTTTTTTTTTTTTTTTTTTTTTAAAGCAAAATAAAATTTGTAAAAATATCAATCACCATATACTTAGCTGTCAACTATTCCACTTTTTAGTTACAACTCCTTCCGAATCTTTGCTTAGTTTTAGTGTTAACTGCAGAATTCTGCGATTAAATATGGTAAGGATTACGGTTCGAAAATAGTGTTAACATAAAAAAGGGATAGTTCATAGCTAAGCATGTTTTTTATAAAAATGCACAGCTACGAATTGCACTGGTCTCCGGAGCCCTTTATTTATGAGCTCCGGTGAATTCCGACCAATATTTAAATATTTACTAAAAACAGAGAAGTACCGGAACTGGACTCCGGCGCAAATTAAGAATACCAACGTTGTTAGAAACTGAATTTTAAAATTAAGAACGAATAGTTAATTATGTGGATATATTTACTTAGAAGGGGTATTGATACATAAAATTTCTAATTTAGATAAGTTATTTACAGTTTCATTTGAAAGAATCTTTTCTAGTTTTGGTTTAGCTCAATTTAAATTGCACAACTGGTTAGGTAATGAAAAAGTAAACAAGCTGATTATTCAAAACTTTTAATATAAACAAATTATTTTATTATTATTATTATTTAAAATTTTGTTGTATAAAAAATAAAATTTTCTTGCTTTTTGTGAGTATAAAAAGCAAATTGTGTCTTCTCTTAATTTTGATACATAAGTGAAAAAAATAAATAAATAAGTAAACAGAGTGATATTTGTTTTTGTAATCAATAACTTATACTCAATGCAAAGGAAAAAAAAAATCAATTTTTAAAATGTTTAAAAAAATTAAGCAGCTGTTTCCTTACTGTAACACTTAAAAATGTAAGTCCTTTAACACAAGTTTGTCTCTCAAAGGATTATAATTCGTGTACCTAGTTTAATTAGTAGCTGTAATTTTCCATAGATATCACGAGATGTACTTTTACACTAATTTCTGCAATTGACTTGCTTTTGATAAAATTTTCTATGTTGTATCAGCGCCACTATTTGTATTTTACGTAAGGTTTAAATAAATTACCTGAAATATTACTTATAATAATTAGTAATACAGTAAATAATTAGTATTAGTAGAAGTATTAGTAAAGAAATGAAACTGTGTCCCTTGCCCATGATTTACTAAATTTATTAATGCATTCAAAAAACTAATTTTGTTTGTGAACTTCCAAACATTTATGATTTATAATCATTTTAAATAAGCAATCAGCTAAATTTGTCATTACATTTGAAAAAGTCATCGTATAGCAGTTTGCACTTATACTTGTAAAGAAAAAAGTATTTATTTCAGCAGCCTGACGATCCAATAAAACCTGCTATGGTTGCTTTTCACAACCAAAAACCCTTTTCTTTGAATCAAATCCCCGCCAAGTTCAAGCGGGAGAAAACTCAGCCAATCACGTTATCCAACCAGTGGGGAGAAATAATTGCTTGACAGTGACTGGGCTTTTCAAATACAGCAACCCCAGACTCGCGAACTCCGGCAGTAGATTGATGCTGAGCCGGGATCCAATATTATTGTTATTTTCCGAAACAAAATGGATTTGCGTCAGCCTCTATTATAGGAGTTCTAGATTGGACGAGTTTCTGAAGATGACGTACCTCTTCTAATGTGGCCTCCACGGTCACCGGATTTAACACCGTGTGACTTTTTCTTTTGGGGTATGTGAAAGACCAGGTTTTTGTACAACCTATGCGACGTGATTTAGCTGACCTGCGTGAAAGGATAACACGTGCTATCAATAACATAGACAGTACCATGTTGAGTAGAGTATGGCAGGAACTGGACTATCGCATTGATGTATGCTGTGTGACCAAGGGTTCACACATAGAACACCTGTAATGCATGTAAGTAAAACTTGAATAGTTTCGGAATAATTTCATATGTTTCTTTTTTTCATATTCGTCTTCGTTTTTTTACTATAACGTTTCGAAACCCCGGATGGAATTATGAATGACCCTGTATATACTGTTAACTGTTGAATGCAGGCGTTATTTATGTGTGTTTTATTATATATTGTAGTATGTGTGTGTTTATTATATATCGTAGATCGATGTAATAGTAAAATCTATTCATCGTTGTCCGGTCATCCAGGTCTGTAGTATAGATGGCTGGTGACTTCCCCAACATGGTTTATTAGTGAGAAATTGCAGACTCAGGTATCGGCCGGAGTATCTCAGTGGTTAGAGCGACAGCCTGGAATGCTGTGGTCCCGGGTTCAATTCCTGGCTCTGGCTAATTTTTCACTCTAGTTGGATTTATTGTATGTATGTCTGTATAATATTTATATGTACTGTTAACATTATTATATTTCACACAAAATAATTTAAGTCTATTGGAGATTGTTTTCAGATAATTTTATTGAGTCAAAATTATGAACGATAACAATTTTCGGACTAGAGTAAGACACACTGAGTGACAATTTGATTAAGGTTCTCATTTCAGAACAAAAGATTGTTTGTTTTTGTATGTACTACTACTTTTTAAAGTTTGTTCTATCTTTTTTTAGTCACCATGTATATACTTTACCTCATTAGACTGATATTTTTTCATAGAATCTGATAATAACAATATGATATGGCGAAAATATTTTTTGGCATATCATCAAAATATATTTTATATCTATGTATTTTTTACTGCTTATTCAGACACAATGAAATTCTTTTTTTTACTATTCCTATCTTTTTCTTATACACTTTCAGTATCCTAATTACAAATTACATAAAACTTTTTTATACTTTATACGTACTTCTTTCCTTCAAACAAGATTATTTACCAATATAAAAACTCTATTTACAATCCACAAAATTTACAGCTATAATAAAATTTGCTGAGTTCTAATCCAAGGATATTCAGGAAGCAAAGTGCTAGAAATAAATTGAAATTTATTATTTAAAAAAGAGCTATTAATAAAAACATTGGTCTTTTCCTGCCCTTAATTATTTAATAGATAAAACGTACGCGTCGTCGTTGAAAGTAAGTGATAAGGGAAAGTTATTTGCTTATACAATAAAATTTTCATGACCAGCTTTCATAAAGGACTATTATTCTTCCATTTATTTTAGAAGAGAATAAAAAATGGAAATTTTTTTTAACATAAAGATTAAAAGCAGGCTCAAAATATGGTTTTTGCCATTAAAAAAAGTTATTTATTCTTGAATGTTAATGATGGAGAAAAAAAAAATGAAATGACCTTTTCGCATTTTTTTTTTTTTTTTAATCGATCGATTTTTTAAGTTAAAGAGACGATGTTTAAGACTTACTCAAGGGCTTTTAAAACAGGTAATATGAATAAAAAGTTTTCAGAACTTATTTACTTGTAACAGCAAAATACGTTAGATTAGCATTTTTTTAACTATCCAATTTGTATGAATTTATATGCATTTAAAAGTTATATTCATATATACGTAATTATAACATACACTAAGTTTATGTATTTATGCATTTCTAAAAAAACAAAACAAATGTTTAATTATTTAAACCAACAGAGTATAGGTAAATAAAGCACTTTGGGAAGTATATGGTACGATAATAGAATCGATCTCAATGCATAAGATATGTAAGGGATTTATAAAAGTAATTCTGTTGTGAATATTGTTAAATATCTTCATTATTGTTAAAGTTAAGACTGAAATCCGAGCTCGGACCGAAATGAGCCTACAGATTTTACTGAAGGAGTTGACAGCAACACTAGTTTCCTACACAATACAGGGTACATCAAAGGAAAGAAAAAAATGAATAACTTTCGAACGGAAAGAGAGATTTATTTCAAAATTTTACGATTTACACATGAGAATAAAGGAAATTAAAAGATGAGGTTCTGAAAACATTGGCCATTTGAGGAGACAACAAAACGAGTCTCTGCTCGAAATTTGGGATAACCTGCTTGAGTTGGTCTGTTGGAATCGACTTTATCACGCTTGTTGTTGCTGTTTTGAGCTGTTCTGTAGTTTTTGCTCGATATCTGTGAACTTGATCTTTAACATAGACCAATGACAAGAAGTCTAGTGGTGATAAGTCAAGGCTATAGGGGTCCTAAAAAGTACACAGCTAAAGCGATGCAGGAAACTTCTTGCGATGACACTATTGTCCAGTGTTGCCAGATTGAAGACTTTTTTGTCCCCAGATCGTTGATTGCCACAGCTTTTTTAAATAGAAATATTCGCGCTATTTAAAAATAGATTAAAAATTCTGAAAAATAAACGAATTATAATATTTTAAAAAAGTGGTGACAGTCAAATAATCTGAATTAAAAAAGCCCCCCAATCTGGCAACACTGTAATTGTCATAGTAACTTCTAATCAAATCCAGGACCTCTCCTGTTAAATGTGGAGGAGCTCCATCCTACATTATGGCAACCTTGTCATCAGCCACTGAGCCTGTTCTTTCAAATTTGGCAATTAATGCTCTTAACATGTTTGAAGATGGCTTTGGCCTATTTTTTAAGGTACTAGACCACTTCATGAGTGTTTCTGCAGGTCTATGGTCACAAAGGTAAAATGTTTTGAATAAAAACACACGCTCTTCTATTAAATATCGGTATATTTTGACGAAAACAAAATATTCTTCGACAGTAATCAGTGTCCGTAAAAAAGTTTTCTTTGGATACCTGCGCAAGCGTACACAATTTCATGTCACTAGCTCCACCCGTTGAAGAGTTGTTCAACTAAAAGGTTCGCTATACCCTGTAAATTGTTTGTTGTAGTTTACGCTATCACATCTTAAAGATTATACCTCTATTAATCGGACACCCTGTATATATATATATAATTCCATTTTACGTATCTCCATCTGAAGGATTTTTACCCTACAATGAATACAACATACATATAATCATACATGCATACACAATTCTACAATACAGGCAATATGCAATTCACGCTTATCATAAAAAATACAGAACTACATTTTTTTTCAACAAATGAAAACAGTGATAAATGAAGTAGCCGTAGTGAATAAAAAACATTCCTTTACATTGATTGATCACAAATTTAATAAAATATACAAATTGGGGAAAGTTTCATAGTCGGAAAACTTATAGTATTTTAGAATAATATTTTTTCAACAAATCTAAATAATAGCTTTTCTGCCACTAAACAGTTTATATATATATTTTTAATACATCATAGTTGTTTAATTTGTTCGGTGTTTCGCTGCTATTTTCTCTGTTTCTTTTACTGAATAATAAGGAAATGCTACGCACTGATGATAGTCATGTATTTTTTCGTTGCTGTTTTATTTTTTTTAATAAATTCAAAATATACAGGGTGTCCACTCTCAACGTGTCCAATGACTAATTCCAAAACCGTTAGCCATAGACTAGACATATAATTTAAGTTAAGAAAATGTTTCAAATGAGGTAAAGAAATATTTTTAAAGCAAAACATTTCTTTAAAAAAAAAAAAAAAAAAAAAAAAAAAAAACAAGTATAGCTGTTTAAAGTTGGAACATATTTTTTGCTGCAAATTAGGGGTCATTCACAAATTTAGCAGAAATATAATTTTGTCAGATATATTTAACTAGTCAGATGTGGTAATCCCAAAACTTTCTTCCATCACATACATGTTAATACTTCCTGAAAAATGCAGCATATTAGCACCATCTGTTAGATGATTTACACCAAAATCTAATTATTAACAACTTTGACAAATTCTAACTCAATCTGAAGTTTGATGAAAATCCGTGCATTAGTTTTTAGATAGAACTATTACAGAAATTGTAAAAAATTCTGCATAGCAGCGTCACCAGTTGGGCGATTTACACCAAAACCTAATTAGGACCAATTTATACCAGAAAGTAACTGAATCTGAAGCTTGATGAAAATTCATGCATTAGTTCTTGAGATATAGCTATTGTGAAAATTGTGAAAAATGCAGCACAGCACGATTTACACCAAAAGTTAAACAGCCCTAATTTATATCAGTGATTAACTGAATATGAAGTTTGATGGATATTCGTGCAATTTTTTCTTGAGTTAGACCTATTGCGATAATCATGAATAATGCAGCATAGCAGCGCCACCTATAGGGCGATGTTCACCAAATTGTAATCAGCACCTAACTATATCCTGGACTAACTGAGTTGAAGTTTTATGAAAATCCGTGCAGTTGTTCCTGAGATATAGCTATTGCAGAAATCGTGAAAAATGCCGCATGCAGCGCCACCTGTTGGGCGATTTTCACCAAAAACTAAACAGGACCTGTTTATATCAAGGTCTAACTGAATCCCAAGTTTTGTGAAATTCCGTGCATTATTTCTTGAGATAGAGCGCCCACAAAATTTTTGCCACATACAGACTCACAGAGTGACAGACAGAATGACATGGTGACAGAGTGGCAGACAGACATTTTCTAAAAACCATCAAATCGTGTTCAGGACATTCTAAAACGTATAAATTCGTTGAAAACTGGAAGTCGAAAATGTTCACGAAGTAAAAATGGTTGAGAGTAAAATTAACATTGCAATATAAATTTGAAATCTTTAATCATTCTGGCATATTAAAGCAAAATATACAATTTGTAATAAACATATAAGAAAAAAAAACAGAATTTTTGTTAAATTAAATAAATGATGAAAATTAACAGTCTCAACTCTTTACAAAATGATACATATTTTAAAATGTTATTAGATGACACTAGCCTGCAAAAGTTACGTTACGGCATGTTTTTTAGCTTTTAATAATTGATTCTTATATGTTCTGCACCGCTGAATCTGAAATTAACCTTAATTTTTTACCATCATTTAAAGATATTTTGCAAATCGCAAATTTTACAGTTACAAAAAAAAATACGAAAATTTTATACTATAAAGTAGATGTGATTTTTGTGTTTTTAACTTCTGATAATTGATTTTTATGTATTTTTTACTGCTGAATCAGAAAATGACCTTCATTTTCAACCATCACGTCAGGATTTTTCGCAAATTGTATATTTCAAAGTTAAAATTAAACATCCTCCCTCACCTCTTCGGTCCCCTCAGCTGCTTAGCTGTAAGGAACCCAGTATATACCAAAAAAATATGAATAAATTATAGAATTAAATAAAATTAAATAAAATTAAAAAAAGATTTACGTATGTTTTATAGTATTAGATTTTCGCTATATTTTAGCTTTGACATTTACAATTTTCAAAAAAATTGTAACGTGATGTTCTAAAATGAAGATCATTTTCATATTCAGTGCTAAAAAGTACATAAAAATCAATTTATAAATTGAAAAACGCAGCTATCTACTCTATTTTATAGTATCCCATTTTTGTTATTTTTTAACTTTGACAATTTACGATTTGCGAAAAATTCTGACATGATGGTTAACCATTAAGGTAATTTTCGGATTTAGTGCTAAAAATATACATAAAAGTTAAGAAACTCAACCATCGCAATCTTGTGTTATCTAATCTAAAATGTTTTCTTAAACTTCTTGGCGGTAATCTCTCCGAAATATTTTGTTCTATCTTGTAAAATAAGTATAAATGGTAACCACCAAAAATCATAATAATATTAGATTGACATCGGAATTACGGCAGTGTGTAAAATTTAATCTTGATCGGATATTTGAAAGTTAGTTAAAGTTCGAGTACACATTTTGAACTGGAAAAACATACATACGATTGTTGAAGTTAAATAAATACTTATAAAAATAACACAATTTTTGTTAAAAGAAATCATGAGAAGAAAGTTTCAAATCATTACAAAGTAAAACGTATGTTAAAATACTATTATTTTCGCCAATCTGAAACTTAATAAAAGTTAAGTCAATCTTAATACTTATATACGGTTTTTTTCAGAGCGCAGATACACATGAAATATGTTCTTCCAATAATTTAAGAACTTGGTATATGACCCCACAGAGCATGGCAGAACGCATTTGTATTCAGATGCAGAAAAGTCATGCAGATTTCATAACTCGGTCAATTTTAGAGTTTTATGAACCGGGCGTATTTTTTTTTTCGTACTTGTCAGTGCAATAAGAAAATTTTACTAAATATAAATTATAGGACCGGGGGACCGTATAAAAATTTAAATTTCTTAATTTTATAAGAAATGTCTTTATTGATCCAAATCGGTTTTAAAATATTTATTTACTTCATTTAAAACCTTTTTATAATTGGAACTATTGTCTATGACAAACGGTTTAGGAATTAGCTGTTGGACATCATTGAGAGTGGACATCCTGTATATAACTATAATCTAAAAGTAATAATAGAAATTCATATAGGAAAATGTAAAATAACTACAAACAATGCTGTAGAAAATTTCGAAATAAGCAACAACATTTTAAACTTTATAAAAAGAAAGACGAAAGCAAGGCGACCAAAATAAACACATAAAAGAAATAATACATAAATGTCATTCACAATGTTTTAATATTCTATCTGAGTCACAAATTTATGCTTCTGTAAATTTGTTTTCGTTTGTCATGAATTTATAATGTTTCTAAGACTTGCATTTGAGAAAAGCGGACGCTGTGATAAAATATTCAATGAATTTTAAAGAACTACTTTTGTAAAATAAAATCGAATTTACAAATAAAACAGAACAAAATTATGGCGATATCCGAAGCATTTTAATTCTCTATTTTAGAAGAGAATAGATAGAATTATATGTACATCGAAATATCAATTAATATTAGGTATGGATTGTGAAATATCGTATGGTAGATAGTATTAGATATTTGTTAATCATCCAAGTTTTATAATTTTTCGTCTGACTACATAATTCCTTCCCTCTGAATAGCTAGTACATATACCTTCCTTTTTTTCGAACCAATCCTGGATTAGATGATCATCAGTAAATGTTTCTCTAGACACCTGTTATTATTATCATTTGAGGATTCCTTAGGGGCACTACTCATTGAAGTCACCAAAATCACTTGCCCCAGAGAGGCTACATTTTTTTTACCCATGGCCGTTAAAAGCTTAGGCGCGGTGCTGAATAAATGAGTTATGTAGGTTTAAATATTTCAGTATAACTATGATACAACGCTCAGAGTTGCATCTAGCGTAAAAAAGCTTCCAAAGAAATGTCACCAAATCTTTAAACGAGGCTGTTACGGCTTCTAACTATTTAGGATTATTCAGCATAACTGGTTTAACTATTAAACAATGTACCAATTGGACAAATGTAACAAATACGAATTACTTAAACGCATTCTAAAAGACAAAAGAACCAACTGGTTCTTGTAGATTTACTCCTTGTGCACTTGCGGTTGTAAGGTGTTTATGAAATGCAAAGTTTATAAAGATTGTGATTTATAAAATGCCTTATGCAGACGTTTTTACAATTGATATTTCTATAATCATACAAAATTTTATTAATCATCTAATACTGCATTTGATGTATAAAAATCCGAAACCATTTCTTAAGTCTAAATTAGTAATTTAATTAAGAAGAGAAAATGTATTAATTTAATGAATGGATGCTAGTCAAGCTTCTATAAGTCATTATTCTTCCAAGTTATTTCATGGTTAATCATTGTATCGGTGTTGTACAAAAACACAGTGTCGACTACAACATAGCAGCGCATAGATTAGCAATATAAAATAATTCATAGTAAAATTTTTAGTGCTGTGCTTTCTATGAATTAAATTTAAGAATGTTAGCATTTTGTTTTTTTATTCAATTTTGATATTAGCATTGTTTCTTCATTTGTTACAACGCCTTTCTCTAGAAAAATATAATTATTAGATACAATTATCTCGAAAATCTGAAAAACTATTCCGAAAATGAAAAGGTATTTTATGGGGTTAGCACAAGATAAGTTAAAGGGTCTAGCCGGATAAGCATAGCGAAATGGCCCCATGGCCGATATTTGAAATAACATGTATGGTAATAAGGCTCACCATGAGAATACAATATAGAGTGTTTTTAGCCTCTGACCTTGAACTGTCCTTGAGATATACGGGGAAGTATGCGCCGGAGCTGCTATTTTTCAGATACGTTATTCTTAAAAAGTAGAAAAGTTAAAAAAATGAAACCAACGCCTATTATTGAAGAATATATTAGTTCACATTATATATTTTTTTCATAATTTTACACAAATTTTAACATAGAAAAATAAACAAAAATATTTAAAAAAATTTATTAATGTAGTAATTTTATATTTACACCAACCAAAAAATTGCAGAATAAGGCTCGAAGTATGTACTATTAAGAAAAAAAATTTCGTTAAAATCGCAGATGCGCTTTTTGAGTTCTAAAAAATAATGCTGGAAACTTGCTAAAATATTCGTAACTTTCCCTGTTTACACTTACAGAAATACGCTACTATCAATGCATTGGTCGATTCGTGACATTTCCACTCGGGAAGGATGCGCAATGCGCCAAAATAAGATAATGTTTCCACACATACCACTTCCCTGTAGGTTTGTTTCGTGTTTGTAAACATTCTGTTATTTTGGCGTACTGCGCATCCTTCTCTCATAATAATATCAAGTCGATGGTGTAGTCCATTGTACAGGTGAAGCTATAGGGGCTGTAAATATATAAGGTTATCAACTTTTTGGTAATTCCGGACCCCCTTCCAAACTTCCGATATCATACGTTATCATTCCTCGAATCCCCCTCCCCCTAATAATATTGTTATCAGTGTTTAAAAATTCTTTTTATTTTTACAATTGTTTTCCTTCTTTTTTTCTTTTTATACGTTTGCAATGATATTCAAGTATGGTTGTACATTTTTTATTTGCATATTTTACTTATTTAAATAAAGAGAAGAAATTCATAAGATATCACTGTTATATAAGAAATAACTTTATACCAAATAACATTTTAAAGAAATATTATTTAAAAGGTTTTAATAATAACTCTTTGTTACATAATGCATTGAACAGTAATATTGTCTTCTTGCACTTTGACCTTATTCGGGGTTAAACAAAACAGGTGGAGAACATTCCTCCCCATCTTTTACTAGCAAAAATAACAAGTATAATTTCGAATCTGGTTTCTCTAACAACGAATTATGTACGCATACGGCAGGAGAATATTAATAGCGAACGTTGGGTTATTCCCTATTTTGGAATGAAATGTTTTATAATCATTCAATGGTTTTAATTATAACTTTGTATTTTCATGAAAAGAAGAAAACAGACAAAATTAAGATAACAGATGTAAAGAAAAAAGATACCAAAAAAGTAAATTTTGTTTTGATCAAAAATGATAACGATATCAAATGATAAACCCCTTCCCCTACAGATATCCTACGATGCCAAGTGTCAGACTCTACCCCCCCACACACACTCCCCCCTAAAGTGATACGTTATATATGTACACTGTTCAGCCCCATAGCTTTCTTCTATGTGAAAATCATCGTAGGCAAATGTTACCATTTTGTTTGTCAATTCTTGATATTATTATGCGAGAAGGATGCGCAGTACGCCAAAATAACAGAATGTTTACAAACACGAAACAAACATATAGGGAAGTGGTATTTGTGGAAACTTTCTCTTATTTTGGCACACTGCGCATCCTGCACAAGTGGAAATGTCACGAATCGACTAATGCATTGATAGTAGCGCATTTCTGCGAATGCAAACAGGGAAAGTTACGAATATTTTAGCAAGTTGCTAACATTATATTTTTTATAACTCAAAAAGTGCATCTTAAATTTTTACGAAATTTTGTTTCTTAAAAGTACATACTTTGAGGCTTATTCTGTAATTTTTTGGTTGGTGTAAATATAAAATTACTACATTAATAATTTTTTTTTAAAATATTTTTGTTTATTTTTCTATGCTAAAATTTTTGTAAAAATGTGAAAAAAATATATAATGTGAACTAATACATTCTTCAATAATTGGCGTTGGTTTCATGTTTTTAACTTTTGTACTTTTTGAGAAAAAAGTATTTGAAAAATAGTAGCGCCAGCACATACTTATCCGACTATCTCAAGGACATTTCAAGGTCAGGGGCTAAAAACACTCTATATTGTATTCTCATGGTGAGCCTTGTTACCATACATGTTATTTCAAACAGCGGCCGTGGGAGCCATTTCGCCATGCTTATCCGGCTAGACCCTTTACCAATTAAAAGAGAAAAAGAGATATGAAATGTTATGTAACAAAACAATTTATAGTATATTAAATTATAAATTTTAGATTTTCTTTCAAGATATTTGCTATACCTCGTGAGATATTCATCATAATGAGATATCATAGTTTATATCCGCATCTCGAAGAACAATGTTGACTTTCCTGATATCCAGATTGCTAGACAGTATCGTCGGTGTAAAATTTCTAGCTTGCAAGAAAAGCTCTCGTGTGTAAAAAGGTTCTTTTCTTCCATAGCTCGAATCGATTGTCACCCAGATAGAGAGCTTGTCTTACATCGCGTTTCTCATCGACAGACTTCTTCATCCTTCGATAAACTGTCAAATCCTTCTTCGTACCATTCAGTTAATCATGATCTATTCCCTATACACTTCATAAATTTAAAATTTAGTTTCAGTTGCTGGCACATTCTGTGCATTCAAAAAGTGTATGACCAAGTTCTCGTCGCACTCCATGGGCGTTTCAATTTTCATGGGAATTACCGCAACGCACGATAGCAGATAACCTTATCTTCTTCAGTCCTGAGACCAAAATAACCTACTACCACAAAAGCTATTTTCAAATGACTGTAAAACAGGCCCAAACATGTTTCAGTGAATAAATGTATGCTTATGATGTGCACATCTATTGAAAAGATAACGAAATATCTTTGACAAAACCAGAAAGTTTTAAAATAATTTAAAGAGTGGCGTTTAGTGTCTCCTACTGAAGACGATTGGACTGAAGAGATTATGAGACAACTTTTAATACACTGGCATACTTGCCAACTTTCCCTTAAACTTCTGTAAAATGCGAGTTAAATTGACCAAGGTTAAACATGTTTCGAACCAGAAATTTATTAAATAAATTAATTCAAATATATTCATAGAGAAACATGATTTTAAATGTACAGTGACACATCAAATAAATTTTCTGGTTAGCAACGCGTATAACCTGGCTCAATTTAACCCTCACGCTGCGCAACCCGAGAGTTTCTCGGGCAACGTAAAAGTAGCAAAATTTGCGCAACCCGACATTTCATCGGGGATGCATTTTTCCGTCTAATTAACTTTCCTTTATCATTCCCACCAGTTATTTTTTTATTTTAAATTTTCCCTTATCTAATCGGAGAAATTTCCCGATTGAATCAGACGAAACTTTTTGTTTTGAAAAACCGGCGGCAAAAGAATAAAAATTCTTAAAAGACGCTCGTCGCGAAGGAGTTAAATACACAATTTTTGAAGCTATATTGATAAAACAATTACGCAGCGAGAGGGTTAACTCACGTTTTACGAAGTTTGGTTGAATGTTGGCAAGTACGTACTGACGTTTCTGAGTTTTGCGACTACAGAACACCTGCAGAATAAACAAGAACTTACTTTAGAACTTACCAAGAACTGCGATTTTGCGCAAGGCCACGTAGAATAAGAAGGGAGTAAAACGTAAAATAAATTACATAGCGTTGCATTTTATATATTTTCTTCTCAGCCTTAAAAGAGTTTATTATCGTTTTGTATTCAATTTGAAATTTTACATTACTTCGATATTTGTAATCATACATTTCTTCATAAAAATGTATAAACATAATTAATGAAAAGACGAATTATGGAAATAATAAAATAAAAGTAATTACTTCTTAGTTAAATTTGAGAGCTTGTTAGCAAAGAGTTCCATTGTATAGTTATGGGAATCTCATAGGACACTTTAACTCAATCTGAACTTTAACATAACTGAAATTAGTTGGAATCATGTAATACGGCCCATGGGATGAAAGCTGCCAATTTTATTTTAAGAATTGTTTTAAGAATCACTACTACTAAGTACTATCTTCGTTAAGAGCTTGTCAGTGATTGATATATATGCATATGAACTAAACTCATTGAATTTAACTTTTTTAAAATAAAAATAACAAACCGAGTAAAGAACAGTTCTATAAATTTATGAAATTATTTCAAGAAATTAAATAATACTAGACGCCCTTGCCGACCAGTTTCGTCTCCCTTAAAATTTATGTTTGGGAAAGCATGCTAAGCATTGTATCGTATCACTTTTATTCATAATTTAATTTACTTAGTCTCCCTTAAATATAAATATTATAATCCATAAAGCTAATATTGGTTTTTGTTGCATTAAAATATTTCAATTTGTTTATTTTCTGTAAGCAAGTAAACCCTATTAGTTTACAATGGAAATCTATGGGAATTTGGCGATATACTGCCACGTGGGCGATAAACCTGGCTGCATTTGGCGACAGAACAGGGTCTCCCTGTGGTAACCCTCAATATAGGTTAGAAGATACATTAAATGCTGTTCAATAACCAATGAGGTGCGTTTCATCAAGGCATTCGGGCGTTGCATTTAAACAATTAACAAATAATCGCGATTTATGTGCCACATACGAATGCGTAATATAAATATATAGATTGGAAACTTTTTGATTGACATATTTTTGGATTATGTACACTTGGAAACAGACAAATAAGTTTATATAAATTTCAAGGCTAGTTCTATGTATTTCTGCAGTGTAAGTCACATAGCTGATAACTGCTATGCTTGTTGTACACCGTTACTTTCGAAAAGTTTGCTTGGCCTTCTTCAATTAATGAGATATCTTCGATAATATAATGTCATACTTTCCGTTCTAAAACACCTGTAGGCAAAAATCGTAGCATGTGACTTACACTACAAGTACTTATGGCACTAGCCTCAAGGAAAAGGATTTTAATGCGTAGCTGCCAACTTTTACGCTTTTTAAATACCACTAAATTTAAAAGAAAGTTTCCGGTTATTTAATCGGATGAACAGCGCTGAAGAATTGAGTAGTATCGAGGTGTTACGTACCTCAGATTAGATTATCACACAGTCTATTGTTTTAATGTCTTGTATAATTATGAGCTATTGGGAAAAGAAAAAGTGCAGTTTAAAGACCACATAAAATAAGCAAAGGAAAAAATTTAAAGTAAGAACTAAATTAACCCTTTATCTACGGCCTTATGATCTACTGCAAGTTTTTTCGTGTAATATTTTTTTTTCAGTTACTACAATGAAAATTAAAGGATAAACATAAAAAAATACTCACCCGTGAGAAATTTAATTATTTAAAGGTAATTAACTAAAGTGGTACTTTAACCCTCCGTCTACCAGACGGGTCCAATGGACCCGATGGGTACATTCGAAATATTTATTCTAACCAGAAATTTCTTTAAAATAAACTAAATATGTAAACCAGACAATAATGAGTTAAGTAAATAAGTTCAATAGTTTTAAATAAGAATTCTGATGTGTAATATTTTTATAAAACTTGAGTAAAATTTTCGGTAGTTCTAGGGTTAAAGTACCGCCAGTACACTATGACTAAATTATCGTAACAGAAAACCCACAAGTTATTTCCACTGGCACCAGAAAATATTTTCGATTTAATAAGTATATGAAATATAGGCTTTTTCTTATTTACAAATAAATCGTTTGGCAAATTCCGGTGCCAATCATTTATTTCAACACTTTAAAATTGAAAATGCTTTGCTACTGAAAGGGTTTAAAAAAACAATTTTTTTTTTAGGTTTCGATCTTGTTAGCAGTCCTTTAGTTTGAGACGTCAATATTCCAGGGGCAACATACTCTCTCGCATCTCCACATATGCAATATATGAATTTACATATACCATTTCTAGCATAGCAAAAACCAGACGGTGCCACAACTTTTTGGATTTCCTATAAAAATAACAATGAAACAGAAAAGAAATACCAGGGAAATCAATACTGCACTACATTTTATTAATTGCATTTTAAATCCGATGAAAACGATGGATAACTACACAGGCGAAAAGTAATCAAGAAGATTTTCTCCAGCACCCATTGTACTGACGGTACTTATAAGTACCACCGAGAAATTCAACTGTTAAATCAAATACATACACCGTTCAACTAAAATAGCTAGTCAAATTGTATTCTGAGATCATAATGAACACATAAAAAAAATCCAACACTTATCTTATATCCTTTACTGTGTTTGCAGCAATGAAAATACGAGCGTTGCAATCTGTACAAAAAGTCGGCACAAAGCACATCGACTGCTTCAAAGATAGCCTCATTCCTCTCTAAAATAACAAACCTAGAACTACCGCTGCAATGTATTCGAATAAAGTGGAGTTAAAAGAGCGATTTTTGCAAAGTACCATTATAATATTAGTAATATTCACTATGGTATAAAAGTTTAAAGTGAGTGGTACTTATAAGTACCGTCAGTAGATAAAGGGTTAACCCGTTCAGAACCAGCATATCTTACGGGAATTTATTCGGTTGGCACCACTTTTTTTTTTTTTTACCATCACTTTCAGTTGCACTTTGACACTAATTTCAAGAAAAATGTTCTAAAAAAATTATTGTAAGTGTACAGTGGTACAAAAATAATACTCCCTTCGTCCCAAATTAGTTGCTACATTTAGGTCGTAAATTTTGTCCCAAATTAGTTGCTACATTTCAAGTAGATGGAGTCATAAATAATTTCCGATGCAGTTTAGTAGATCGACATTAGTAAAATCGTACTACAACGAATATTACGCAGTAAACTAGGTGTTAATAGATTCAAAATATCGAAGTAGGAAAGCTTGACAAATTTATTTTTAATTTTACAAACATGTATGGAAAACATTATGATGTCAGGCGGAGGCAACTCGTACAAAATAACCCATCTCAATAAGGAAAAACTTCTTCCGTGAAACCTGGTATGGTAACCCAAACCTATATTATGTGCAAGAAATTCCTTAAATATCAATTAAAATTGTCTTATTTACAATTAAAACTATTACAACTTGATATTTTCATTCTCATTTTTTACTTTGCACAAATGTAGCACTTATCTTTGGACAAATTTTTCGAACCAAATTTCCAGGGTTCGCACGCTCTTAAGCCACTCCCCATTTTGTAAGAACCCTATCACCAGTATAACAGAAAGATATTTTTTTCTTCCTAATGAATTCACGTTTCATTAGCTAGAAGATAGTTTTATGCAATTACTGGTGGAAGAATGATAACAGAATGGAGCGTGGCTTCAGAGCGTGCGAAACCTGGATTTTTTTTTAACTAATTTGGTACTGATTTAAGGAGGAACGGAGGGAATGCTTGGTAAGTCAATGTTGTTGATAGCACCCTGAAATCTTTGAAAAATGTTCAAACAAAATCATTAAATCACCAGTATCAATAATCAGTACAAAAGTATTCAAATATAGCAACTAATTTGGGACAGAGGGAGCATAAAAATAGTCGTCTGTGGAAGCCTGCTAACATAGCGTCCGACAACGGTTAAGAACTAAATTTGACACCATATTTGGATTTTTCAGTAAATTTTATTTTTAGATATCAGACAGGAAATCATTTGGTAACGTAATTTCAATATATATGTTAACCCTTAAATGCCGGGTGTTGCTTTTCGGCAACATACCCAATTTAGGCTCTAAAATACTATTAGAATAATATTGAAGTTATAATACCTAATGTTGCCAATAAAATACATTCTGAAAATATTATTAAATCGATTTTCAACATGTAGATAGCAACACTTGTGCTGTTTAAGAATAAAGATAGATTTATTTTTTCCATTGTTGCTATTGTTCCTTTTGTTTTGTTTGGAAGCTTGCGAAATGCCCTATTTTGTTCTGCAGTGAGCAAGTAAAATTTATTTCTTATTATAGTTCCTAAAATTCTTGTGTGTTAAATATAGAATTTTATCAAGGAAAATTATTTTTTAAATTAAAGACCAGTATTTCCGATTAGTAACAAACTGTTTTTTAGCGGTAAACCATACTTAAAACAAAATATGATTTTTTAAATTATTTTTCCCATGATTTATTTAATAAATGAAAGCCGAAAAACATTATTACAGTGATTTTTGAAAAATCAAGCATTTAAGGATTAAATGCCTTTTTTAATATTGTTCCAAAACGGATGCAATGTGTGTAATTTTTATAAGATAACTTAAAACCTACTTAATGGAATAAGCTGCAATTTTAGATTCACACGTTTGAGGTTTCTAAAAATCAGTTTCTGTAAAAAAGAAAATATAGGTTACATTTCATGTATTTTTTAATTTATAAATAGTTATTTTAGGAAAAAAATCTTAATTTCGTGCATTTGTATTTCCAAAACAAGAGGAAATGAAGGTTTTTCATGGTGATATTCGTGTTCAGTGGATTCATTTCATATAGAATTGCTCAATTTCACTTCAAAGACAATTTCACTGTTGACCTGCGTATTATTATTTTTTTTCTGTTTTGATACATTAACCCTTACCGGCACGGAACAATTCTGTTTATAAACTGATGAAATGAAATAATGAACTGACGCCGCAATTTATGAACGAATTTATTAGAAAATACGAACTTGCTTATTTTCATGTACATTATAATAGAAAAACTTTAGTTAAATATTCTTGGTGCCGTTTGTCAGTTTTGGAATTAAAATTAGTTGTCCTTTTTTTAAAGACACCGCGCCGGTAAGGGTTAAGGAGTCAGGTACCCTTTGAACCAATAAAATAATGGAAAAGTGACCTGTGTAAGAATTGTAGTTTTTCATTAAGTAATTGACTTTTAATTATAAAATTGAAAATACATATTAGGAACGATTTATTTTATCAGTTAAAGCTGTTAAAAAAGGGCATACACATATATAATTTTTTTAAATGTATTTTTAAAGATAATACAATTTTTACGAAAGAATTATTCTTGCATGCATTGCGCGCATGATTTTTCCCATTTGAATGGCTGAAACAACCCGAGATTTTTTAATTGATACAGATATAAAGTATTTTCAAAATGACCTACAATGAAAATAATAAAATTTGTAGATCCCAAGGAAAAAAAAATTAAGAAATTCGAAATATCGAGATTTCTTTTATACAAAAGTAGTCATGAAATCTAAACTTCTTACTTGAGAAACATAATAATAGGCCATTTTGTGCTTCTGTACGTTTAATACATTCACTGAAAATTTCGTGAAATTCTAGGTAACCGTTTTTCAGAAATCGTGCGTGCAATGATCAAAATCGCTGTTTTACGAAAATTGAGTTTAAAGATTAAATCACTCCTTGATCACATAAGAAAAGCTCAAAGTGTTTTAGACATAATTTCTTTTCTAATGTGGATTTTTGCATGGGGTTTGTTTTTAAATGTTCCTAATAAATACTATTTAATTATAAGCTATTAAAAAAGAATCGATTTTTGGACGCTTTACAGGGTACCTGACCCCATACTTCAAAACAAAACAAAAAAAAATTTGGTTTCAAAAAACACACCAGTCGTACTAGGAAGGTTAAAACTTAAATTTAATAATAGGTTTCTCGCTTTTAATTTCATCATTTTTACAGGAAATTGCATAATCTCTTACATTTCGCGAATATCTCATTTAATTGATGTCCTACACTTCATTTACTTTTAATCATTTAGGAAATATCAACAACTGGAAAAACAGAAAATTTACGACAAAATTATATAACGGAAAAAATACTTGGCTGAAATACCATTTCAGTAGAATTATCATAAAGATATTTTACAGTTATGGAACAGTGTAGCAGCAGAGAATCAATTGACACCGCTAAATTTTAATTGTATTCTTTGTGTTATTTCAGGACAGAATTTCTGATTTTTTTTAAAGTCGATGAATACTATTAAAATTTAGCGGTGACAACCACACAATTACCGCGCCACTATTCTATTACTACAATACATATTTCTAAAAGTTGTAAAACACTATGGTACTAAAATTTATAAATGCTAAATAATGACCATTATTAAACGAAAAGTGAAAAACTTCTAAAATCGTTACCTTTTTACACAGCAAAGGCACCATGTATAATTATTTCAAGAACTTTAGTTGCTTAGTAGAAAAAAAAATACTTGGGATATTAACTTTTTGGGATAACTATTCTGATATTTATGAAGTTATATTTTTACATTATAAATTTTTCTAACACAGCAAAAATGCATATAAAGTTTGTCACGAGACTTTAAGAGTTAATTTCAAGATAAACATTTGATCACAAATCGGGGAAAATGTCTTTTATAAACATTTTTGAATGTCTAGATCAGCATTCTTTAAACTTTGTTCTGTGGAACCAGGTAATTCCCAAAAATGCTATATACGTACTATAAACTTCCCCTCTTTTGGACATTAAAATCAAAACAGAATAATTTCGTGATTATTTATTTAATTTTTAATTTTTAATAAAAAAGGTTCCACTAAAAATTATAGTTCTCAAGAGGATTCTGCAAATTGTAAACATTGGAATCCCGTGGGATCAAGAGCAATGCTTTTCAACCGCCTTGTCACGACATATGAGGGTATGCTTGATCATTTGAAAAAATTTTGAAAATCTGTACTTAAATTATTATTATCTCTTGATTACTTAAGAAGGATACATTTCCGAACTTTTTAATAAACTGTAATAGAATCAATTTCAAAAAGAGATTCTTAATCAATTCTCGAAGTCCAGATTACGGTTGGTTGGTTGAGGTCGCTACGGTCACCTTTTGCATATGAATGCTAAAGAGTCCGGGACCACCTCTCAAAGTTGAATCCTACAATACATCTGTGGAGGAATGGGATTCAAACCCTGTATTTTTTGTCCAATAGTCAGCGCCACAATCATTGGAGAAGCAGGTGGTCTCCTAATAATAGACAAGGAGTTTTATGCAATTAACCCAATTGTTCTGGAAATTATTTTTTTTACAATCTTTCCATATTAAGAATAGAAACGTTTTCTTTGTTATTATTTATTAATGTCTTGTGGCAAATTTGAAATTCACTGTAGTCTTATTGGTCGGCAAAAACTTGCCAGTGGAAAACAGCACAGACCAATGACATGAGAGTTCATGGACAACACTAAATCTAGTAACTAGACTTTATTCAGAAATCAAAAAGTAATTATAATAGTGGAAAGCCACAATAAAAAAAAAAGCAAAACGAATTCCTGTTACTTTTACACTAAATGTATCTGATATAGGCGTAAAAACACAATTATAAGGATTTTAAGTCTTGAATATCACTATTTTATAATAGCAAACTTTACCTTATTTAATGAACACACAGGGTTCAAAGTTAATCAAATTTACCAAAAAGCTATTGATGAATAATGTAGTATCTGTCAATCTAACTTTGTGCTCATAATTCATTAATAACTTTTTCATAAATTTGATACAATTGTAATATTAATTTCGATTGGATTCATAAAAAGTTGAATTGCCATTTTACGCATTGTAACTTTGTTTGTGATATTAAAAAAAAATTGTTTGAATTATACTTTACGCTTTATGTAGCAATATCTTTCATTTATATATATATATATATACAATATATGTTTGTGATAATTAAAATGTTTCTACAAAGTTTAATCTAGTGCTCAAATAACCATGAAAAAAAAGACATTGCAAACTCTGGGCTAGACACTACAATATTTTCTCTTAAAGTTATTTTTATTTATCACCAAAACGGAATATTTTCATTCAATAATAAAGCAGAAATGACTAAGAAAAAGATCCATACCCTATTTTTTCTCTTATAACTTCGTCCTTTTCCAACCAAATAACCATTTCTTCCGCATTGTCTCCCCATAAAATAATTCTCGATCCTTGATCAATCAGGCGGAATCTCCTAAAACAAAGGAACTCCGCCCATCTTTTAATCACAACTCTTGTTAGCCAATAGAGCATATTGACAAGCAATAAACCGAAGGATGAAGGAGTTTCGGACTATTGGAATATGATATGTTCTTTTTTTTTTTTTTTTTTTTTTTTTTTTTTTTTTTTTTTTTACGGTATTTCTTTTTAATAAAAGGATAATAAATCCATTCTTGTTCAGTTACTGAAATAAATGTATGCATTCATTTCTGAAACGTATTATTTTTTATGACTAATCGCATACAGCGTATCTCAAAATGATTAATTTCTATTAGAACTTAAAACTAGTCGAATGTGGCAATCCCAAAACTTTCTTCTATCTAATACATGTTAATATTTCCTGAAAAATGAAGCATACCAGTGTCACCGGTTAGGTTATTTACACAAAAATCTAATCAGCAACAATTTATGTCAAGTTGCAGCTGAATCTGAAGTTTGATGAAAATCCGTGCATTAATTTTTGAGGTAGAACTATTGCGGAAGTCGTAAAGAAATCTACATAGCAGCGCCACCTGTTGGTCTATTTACTCCAAAAATGAATCACGACCAATTTATATCAGGTAGTAACTGAATCTGAAGTTTAATGAAAACTCATGCGTTAGTCCTTGAGATACAGTTATTGTGGAAATCGTGATAAATGCAGTCTAGCAGCGCCACCTGTTGGATGATTTATACTAAAATTTGCACTAATTTATATCAGGGACTAACTGAATTTGAAGTTTTATAAAAATCCGCGCATTAATTCTTGAGATAGAACTGTTTCGGAAATCGTGTAAAATGCAGCATAGCAGCGCCATCTGTTTGGCGATTTACACCAAAAAGTAATCAGCGCCAGTTTATATCTGGGACTAACTGAATCTAAAGTTTTGTTAAATTCCGTTCATTAGTTCTTGAGATAGAGCGTCCATAAAATTAATGTCACACATAGACAGACAGACAGACATTTTGCAAAAACATGATTTTCGAGTTCTCTGACCCCTAAAACGTGTAAATCTGTCGAAAACCGGAATTTGAAAGTTTTCATGAATCCAATACTTTCTTCTTGTAAAGATAGAAGAAAATGAAAATAAATATATGGATAATTCCATGAAAACTTGTGGTGTCTGTCACATACTACGATTTTTTTCTACCAATATTTGAGAACGGAAAAATGTGACTTATTTTATCGGAGATATCTCATCATTTGAATAACGCAAAGCAAACTTTACGAAAATAACTCTGGCCAACAAGCATAGCGATTTTCAGCTGTATGACAGACATGAGAAGTTTTCACGGAATTAGCCATATACTAATAATGAAAGTTTTAAACGGAGTTTTAGCAAGTTGTTATCAAGTATCCATAGGTACGAAATATTGTAGATTTCGTTGATTTGTGAAAACTTTTATGTATTTAAGGTTCCAAATTCTACAATATTTCATGCATAATTGATGCGCATTTCAACAGGAGACAGAAAACACATCTATGGGCGGCTCACTCATTGGTTTTGAAGCGGCTATATCCCTAAATTCAACGATGTATCTATTGCCAACTAAACTAATGAAGGATAAGCCAGGATTTATTGACGCTTTTAACCACTTGAGGGGTAAGCAATTACGTTTGTGAAATGCTGAATTCCCACCGGAATCTTTGAAAAACTCTATTTCAAAATAAGTAAAAGCAATTTTATGGCCTTTTTTCCACCAAAGTTAGAAAAGTAAAATCTAATAAAATTTTTCTGTTGTAAAACTTCATTAATCGTAGGTGGTATATAATATATACCGGTGTCCCTCAAGGTGTTAAGCAAAATATATTACTGCATTTTACAATAACATTATAATTTGGAAGTTTATTTATAGAATTGTAAATATTGTTATTTACAGATTTTTCTTTTCTTTTTAGGGTATTTCTCTTTAATAAAATGATAATAAATGCATTCTTGTTCAGTTACCAAAATAAATGTTTTCACTTTTTCTGAAACAAATTGTTTTGTTGATTAATCGCAAACAGCGTTACTCAAAATGACTAATTTCTATTAGAACTTAAAAAAATTAATATATGCTTACAACGAAAGTTTTATATGGAGTTTTGGCAGGTTGTTATGACGCATCCAATAGTAATTAAGAAATATCTTAGATATTGGTGATTTGTATGCATTTAAGATTTAAAATTTCTCTCTATTTGATACATAATTGATGTGCATTTCAACAGAAGAAAGGAGACAAATTTGCGAGTGGCCGACTTGTTGGGTTTAAAGCCGGGGATATCCCTAAGCCCTGGAGGGAGAGGATCTTTCTGTTCCCAGCTAAACCAATGAGATACCTGACAGGAAATATTTATTGAAGCTTAAGAAAAGAAATTACTCTGTTTTACAATGACATTACAATTTCGGAGTTTATTTCTAGCATTGTGAATGTCATTATTTCAAAGAAATAAGTTTTGAAATTACTTAGTTTAAAAAAATTTTAATATGCATGAAATAGTAAAATCAGTTCATTAATTTCATAACGTTCATTTAGGTCGTTAATTTCATTTTAAATTTTACAGAAACAACAAAATCTGATTATATCTCTGCAGAGATGAAAAACTGTTTCTTGAGGATGTAGAAGATATCTTCTTTTTGGAGTAAAAGCAGTCAGCTTTTTAAAGAGAAGAACTCTATTTTTTAAAGAGAAGTATTTCTTCTTTAAATAATTAAAAAATTCTTCTATCACAAAAAGTGTTTTTTCGAAAAATATTTATCTTTCTCTGACATTTTTAAGTACTATTTTGCGAGCATATTTTTTCCGTTACAGTTGTTTTTATTGAACCCTCTATTTGGTTATCACGTTTTCTTTTTGGAGTAAAAGTAGTTAGTTTTTTAAAGAGAAGAACTCTTCTTTTTAAAGAGAATTTTTCCGTTACAGTTGCTTTTATTGAATCCTCTACTTGATTATCGCGTAATTTTCCATTTCTAAAAAGCAAGTTCAATTGCTTGTAGATATAAATATTTTTAACATAATTAAAAAGTATATTGAATGAAAAGATATGAAATGATAGTTTAGCATTAAACTTTGAAATGAAATTTGTTATATCTTAGGTTTCATAAGAGTTTATATGAAAATGGAAGAACGATCCCGAACGCTCAGAGAATTAATATCAAAGTAAGGTATTCAAATTCGATGATATAAAAGAAGTGCGAATGGCTAAATGAAATAATCACACCCTATGTTTTCTTTTATAATTTAGTTTTTCCACCCAAATAACAATTTCTTTCGGATCGTCTCCCATAAAATAATTCTCGATACTTGCTCAATCAGGCTGATGCTCCTAAAACAAGAAAACTTGGATCATTCTTTAATCACAACTCTTGTTAATTAATAGAGCAATTCTCAAGCAATAAATCGAAGGGTGCTGAAGTTTCGGAAAATTTGATACCATAAGATTATTCATTCGTTTATTTATTTTTCAAATAAAACAATAAATGCATTCATGTTCAATCACTGGTATAATTGTTTCATTTGTTTATAAAATCTATTAGGTTTTTTTTTTTGTTTTTTTCGAATAATCAAACTAAACGAATTTTAAAATGATTATTTATACTACTAGCTTATATTATTTTATACAACTTGAAAAATTAAAAATATGCTAACTGCGAATAAATTTATATGAAGCTATACCAGGTTGTTATGAAATATAGTAATCCCCTTAACATTCGCGGATTTAACATTCGCGAGTTTTAATTATTCGCGAAACTTCGCGATATAGAAAATGCGGAATATTTCAACATTCGCGAATACTGAACTTGGTTATTCGCGAATTTTGTTTTATAAAGAATATTTCTTTACAAAGTAAACTCACTTTGTTTAACCAATTCTATGAACTAAGTGACACTGGACAACTATCTACTGTATAGCCTAATGTATTACTGTATGGCCAAAGTTGCGAGAACTTCAGCCCTTGTGTTGAAGGAAAATACATATCAGTAATTTTCTTTATTTTTTATGCAGATTTTTTCAATTTCCTAATTTTTTTAAAATTTCGGATTTTTATTGCAGATGAAATATTATCTGCAAAATTTGTCGGGGAAATTTTTAAATATCAACAACAACTTGTTGAAAAAGCAATAGAATGCGACTCTTCACTGGTGAAGAGTCTTACATTTAAACTATAACGCGAGGACATGGAAAATTCATAAAGAAAAGATGTATTCGGTCGAACAATCGCACATCATTAAATTTTTTCCGCCATCAACAAGCAAATAAATTGTGTAAATATATTTATAATTATTCAAATTTATTTAAAGCATGTACTTTTAATGTATACTGCTTAATAAATATACTTTTTGAATTTCAATTGCTCTTTTACATTTAAAAATAATATATAAAATCTAACCCACTTTTATGCACGAGAAGATAGTCTCAACATTTGCGAATTTTGACATTCGCAGAGGTTTCCGCGAACCTAACCCTCGCGAATGTTAAGGGATTACCCAGAGGTACCAAGTTGCCACTAATCCTCCGTAATATGTGGGTTAATTTAACACTGGTTTAATACATTTCGCACCAGATTTTTTTTTTTTCAGAGATGAAATTAAATAAGTTCCACGCAGAAAACTGGAATCAAATAAATAAAGATTCATCAAATAATTTTTCTGGTTCGAAACTTTGTTAAACTGGGTTAAATTAATCCACGCATTGCGGAAGATTAGTGCGGGCTTGGCACCTCCGATTACTGTATACAAATGTAATCACAAAAGATTGGAGATTTTGGTGACCGATGCAAGTTTGCGTGCATATGAGATTCCAAATTTCATGATATTTGATACACAAGTTATGCATATGTATCTATCTATATTATAAAGGACAGACGTGCCCGTGCGTAACGCTGACGTCATTTTGACGGTGGAAACAGAAGACGATTGAATACAACTTTTATTAACTTTTATTGCAAATTTTTAAACGTCTATACACCGCACATTTTAAATTTTTACATAGTCGAATAGGAAAAGATGCCTTAAAACGTTACCGCTAATTACTCAGTTTTTATTGTTTTTAAATTAATTTTCAAGCTCGATTTTTTTTTCAAATCTTGTGCAGAGGAATCCAAAAGATAAATACGTTTGCAGTTAAATTAATATAATTAGTTCATCATTTGATTTCAGATTATATTCCATAACGAAATTTAAATACTCATCAATGAATGAATAAAATAGTATCGGTCGTTCGGAAAGTCGTGTCCGTTTGGGAAAATCAATTCGAACCGGAAAATTCTGCCCGGTAATTATTAGACATTAGATATTGGAATCTGTGTACTATTGGGTCGTTCGGGAAGTCGTGCCCGTTTTCGAAAATCAATTCGTACCAGAAAATTCTATCATTTAATTGTTAGACGTCGATCCCGATATCTAATCTCTAATAATTACCGGCCAGTATTTTCCGGTACGAATTGATTTTCCCAAACGGACACGACTTTTCGGGCGACCCAACAAATAAAACACAAATTTTTGACATGTCAACAAATTTTGAGCTTAAACCCTTGGAGACGAGGGACCGGTATACGTTCCGCGTAAGGTGCTCAGAATCCGCGATTATTCTTACCAGTAAATGTTTATTGTAAATTTTGCCTTATATAATCCGAGAATTTTCCCAATTCAATTAAGCAAAAAATTCTGTTTTGAAAAACCGGTAATAAAAAATTAAAAATTCTGTAAAAGACGCTCGTCCCGAAGGTGTTAAACCACTGCAATGAACAGAATAAAAAGGGCTGATTTTAAATAGCAAGCTTTGGCGATTTATTCCGTTGTTAACTCCTAAAGCTACACCATTATGAAAATATCGCTTTTAATGCGTTTTAAAAATTTATTTGAACGCATTATTTCTATTTTTATTAAAATATGATTTTTAGTATTGTTAGCGGGCATTCCAAAAAAATATATTAAATGTAAAACATCTATTAAATTTATCAATTAAAAAAGGTAGACCCGCACGAGGCTTCCTCACGACAATCTTTGGGATTATTTGCCGATTTGTTTTTTCATTAACTGATTTTTTTAAATCAAACAACGTGTTTAAACGATATATAAGTATACTACGAGGGTAGGCTGATAAATCATGCACACATACTTGTAGAGCGCGAACAAAATGACCTTCAGAAGCGCGCCCGGTGGCATGTGGAAGTAACATTCCCCCTTTATACACATGTGCAGATTTGAAGTTGCTCAACTAATCCAGTGTGTTTTGAGAAGCGGAAGTATGGGGACTTGTTCTAGTGTTATGTCAACACGAGTTAAACAGTGTGCTGTTATCGAATTTTTAACTGCTGAAAAAATAACTCATGCTGAGATTCA
Source organism: Maratus speciosus (assembly GCA_963932465.1). NCBI lineage: Eukaryota > Metazoa > Arthropoda > Arachnida > Araneae > Salticidae > Maratus > Maratus speciosus. The sequence continues at coordinate 441,893,048 of OZ010793.1, forward strand.
TCGTCGTTTTAAAGATAGCAATGTTGATAATAAGTCTACTGTAAATCGATCAGCAGTAAAAGTTTGTGATTGCGAGCCTAGAAAAGCCATAATTGTTGATGAAAAACGGCGAGGACGTCCGATCACTGCCCAGACAATAAACATCGCAATTATTGAAATTAGCTAGCCTTAACGGTGACTATGTTGAAAAATAAATACATGATTTTGAAGCTTAAGAATTGTACTTCAATGTACTTTTTATCCGATCTTGCTATTTTTTTTTATTCGTATTGTACAAGCATGTGTACATTTCTTTTCAGCCTACCCTCGTATGTCAAAAACCGCTTGCTGAACCTTTCGAAAAATTCCTCACTCATCACAATGCTTTTAATATTTTCAGTATGTTGACATCAGAGATAATGTTTATGACGGCTTTCACCTACATTCTGTAACCAGGGGATTCAGTGTTTACACTCCTGTTGTAGTAAAATTCTGTAACATACAACAGACAAACGTGCAAATTTTCAAATGAAGATAATTAAACTATTTCAAAAGTATTTATCCTATATATTTTTAAATCATGAAATCTTCCTTCTATGACATTTAAAAATCTTTCGAGACCATAATTTTTTATTGTATAGTTACTTTTATTTAGTTTCAATGTGAGATATTTTTATTCGATGTTAGAAAATAAATGTGAAGGGCTAAGAAAAATAACCATACCCTATTTTTCTCTTACAACGTCGTTCTATTTCTCCCACCGAAGCATTTCTTCCGCATTGTCTCCCCATAAAATAATTCTCGATCCTTGATCAATCAGGCGGAACCTCCTAAAACAAAGGAACACCGCCCATTCTTTAATCACAACTCTTGTTAGCCAATAGAGCATATTGACAAGCAATAAACCGAAGGATGCAAGAGTTTCGGACTATTGGATATGATATGACATTTTTTCATGATGTTTCCTTTAATAAAAAGATATTAAATGCATTCTTGTTCAGTCATTCGAGTAATTGTTTTCATTTATTTTTTAACATTTATTATTTTTTATTAGAATAATTGTAATCAACTATTCTGAAAAGGATATGCTTTTTGTATGCTTTACGAAATATTTAATAAGTGCTAAAAATAAGGATGACTACATGAAGTTTGGTCAGGCTGTCATAAAATATGCAAAAACAAATGAGATGAATTCTGAATGTTGGTAAAATATGCTAGGGTATGTATATATAATATGCAAAAATATTAGATTTTATGAAGTGATGCAATACTGGCATGCGTATTTAATAATGTTTTCCAATTAAATATTTTAGCATGGAATGTGCTTACAAATGGGGCTAGAAAACCCTGTACTGACGTTATAGGCATAAGCTAATCATGGAGGCACATGGAAATAGAATGATAAATTGAATAAGAGAAGGAGATGAAGTTTTTTCATTTTGAAAGCTATCCATTTTTCTACTAATTCAATAATATGTAAAGTATGTGTAGTTTTTAAGAAAAAAGAGTAAAGAGGTTATGAAGAAGAAGAAGCCATTGCATCGTGAATGCATTTTTCTATTATGGGGAGGTTCTATTTCCGTCTGTCAAATATTTTTTTTTTCATTTTTTGCATCTTTCAAGTGTGGAGATTGTTGGCCAGAAGTTGTTGCGTAATATTTAAATTTCTTACAGAATTGTTTGCTCATTGACCTTAACGCTATTGTAAAAATTTTAACTTGTTTTTCTCGAAACATTGTTCTTCAAACGGGGCGACCCTTTTCCTCGAGAACTAATGAACCTATTTCCTTTATTTTTTATTTTTAAAAAAGGGAATTGTTTTTGCTGGAGCTTATATTACTGAATTATAATTTTTATTCCTTAAATATTTTTAAGAGCTCGCAAAGTTAAACAAAAGGCGTAACAGTGAACTTTTTCATTCAATTGACCGCCATTTTGTTAAAAAACAATTTTTTAGGTGTGTTCGTAATTATATAAATACGTAGCACCTATACTCGTCGGTCGGTGTGTGTCTGTCTGTCTATCTGTCCGTCTGTCTATCCGTCCGCATATAACAGAGCAAAAACTACCCAACCGAATGGTATGAAAATTTAAAAATATAATGTTGCAAAATTTTGTCGAGTCATTTCAAATTTTATGAAAATCGGATGTGTAGTTAATTACAGGGACAATCAAAAGTTTTCCGCTAGATTATGGTCAATAGGAAAAATTATTGCAAGTGCGTTTTAATAATGTTGCCTTTCGAACAGAATGAAATTGATATGCACTTATGAAGTGCACTAAAATATACATTCAGTACAATATGCGGTGCAAAAAATATTTATAAAACTAGTTATAGTACGAACGCACCTCATTTGCCACGTTTGACGAGCAATTTCCAACTCGTTTTTAATTAAAATTGTACGTTAAATAATTTTCAAGGGCACACTATATGAATTATGGCATATATTTATCACACAAGATACTAAAAAAAATGAGAAAAATAAGGAAATTTCCTGAATTTTTTAAACGTTATCAAGAACTTTCAAAATGTCCCAACTTCACTCCATATCGAATAAAATCCCCAATATTTTTTGTGCCAGTTTGGTTTACATATACAAATAAAACTGTATATAGTTTTTTGAAACTAAGTATAACTAGAAAAGTTAAAGGTAGTTAAATGCAGAAATATGATGCAAAAATGCTGAAAAATTCATAAAATTTAGAAATTATTTTTTTCTTACCTTTATATTCAAATACAGTAGAGCCCCGATTATCCGCGAAGAAATTTTTCTTTTTCTTTCTTTCTTTTTCATTTTTTTTTAATTTCAAGCCAACAACAAGGAAAATACAATAAGCCCTACTAATAAATATAAACAGATTAATTCGTGTATTCGAAAGTAATAGAAGGATATTTCTAGTTTCGGTTGCCACGTTTAAAATACAGTAGAACCCCGCTAATCTGAATTAATTGGGACCGGTGCGTGTTCGGATTACAAAAAATTCGAATAACCCCGCAAAAAATCTTATGTTAAGGAAAGTACAATTTAGAATAAAGAAAAAGTGTTTCCAAAGCAAGAAGCAAAAACAAGTGACTGATTTTTTTAAAAAGGTTTAACACAACACTTTTTGTACAGTATATATGGCATTGTTTCTTGTTTACTGTTTTTATTTTAGTGCTTCAGACGTAAAGCAAATGTTTCTGCTCTACTGTGCATATATGTGATTTAAACATTTTAACATGTTTTTTGTACACTAAAATATAATTTTTATGTTGAAATATTTTTTGTTCGTGTTTGCACCTCATTTTCAGTTTTTTTCGGATTATCCGCGATTTTTGTTATCCGCGGTGCCCTTGCCACCCAATTCCGCGGATAATCGGGGCTCTACTGTATATAAATTTCGATGCATAGTTTTTTTTGTATATGTAAACCAAACTGGTACAAAAAATATTCGTGATTTTAATTGATATGGAGTGAGGTTGGGACATTTTGAAAGTTCTTTATAATGCTTAAAATATTCAGGAAAATTCCTTACTTTTCTTCAAAAATTTTTTGTTCATTTCTTCTGTGATAAATATATGCCATAATTCATATACTAGTATGCTCTTGAATAATATTTAAGGTGTAATTTTAAAAGAATTAAAAAATGAGTTTGAAAATCCCTTATCCCCTTAACTGATTAAATATTTAAAATCGCACAATTGTATTAAAATGCTTTATTGAATATATGTCAACCCGCTATATATATAAAATTAATATTTTATTACTTTTCAAGTTCGTGGAAGAAAAATCTACTTTTCTAAATATTTATTTTTCATGCTTCATTTTCCAATCCGCATCAAAAATAGTGCTGAATATCAAAACTTTGCCTTTACAATGACAGTACAATGACTGCATTTAAATATATGAATAATTGACATTTCACGGTAAATATCAGCAAAAACAGAAAACCATATCCATGCCTTTCATTTTCCTTTTTTAGGCACATTTAGTGGATCGTATAGTGTAACTATTTGTAACAAACTTATAAGTATGATTTTTCTTAATGTTATTTTGATATTGCTTTTCTAGCCACATTTATTAAATTTAGTAATCACATTTACTGGGCTAGCAAAGTAATAAAGATAAAATTATGAAAATGTGCTTGGTTTTTCTCTTTACTGTTTAACCGAAATGGAAAGCATAACAGTTTTTGTCCTGAAGTTTTGCGATATATTTACAATAACGGCTTTTGTTAAACAAAAAAAATCCCATTGCGGTAACACTAAAGAAACCAGAATAATATCCAGTAAATTGATACAAGCATCACATGTTACCAATAACAAAAGTAATCACCTTTAATTGAGACGCAAATAACACCGCATCGTAAAGAAAAAAAATACATATATATACAAAAAGATAGTATCAAAGTTGCTGCAATCTTTTAGGAAAACTATATTCCTTCCTTCTTTTATATATATATATATATATATATATATATACTATGATAATAAAAATCTTTCTAGAAAAGTTTTCCAAACCATTTGTGGACAGTAAAATTTTTAGCGAAAAACAATCTCCAGTGTATGTGACACGTCAGTTACCATCTGCTTTTATTCTCTTGTTTCCTTTAAACTTTTTGGAAACAAACCATTAAACTCGGCTGTTGCAGGAAATTAGGAATCTTTCAAAAAAATGACGTTTGCTTCCGTTGAACAGTGAATTAGTTTAATTAGTTTTGGTGTTATGTTGCCAACATGTTTGGAGGAAGAAAGCGTATCAAAGTAATACATAGGTTTATTTATCTTGCAGTTTAATGATTAAAAATACAGCCTCAAAAAAGAATATTTGTCAACATTTATATTAGTATTTTTCTTTTCTTTTAATAAATTACATGTTTTAGAGAGGAAAGTTCGGAAATTTTGTGGAGCTCAATTAAATTATGAAAAAGTATTTTAAATATATCCTTTTCCAATTAATTATATAAATATTATATAAGTAATGTTCAATTGTAAGTATTATAAATCAATTAATTTTAAATTTATTTCAGTGTTATGTTGGCAACATGTTTGGAGGAAGAAAGCGTATCAAATAATACATAGGTTTATTTATCTTGCAGTTTAATGATTTAAAATACAGCCTCAAAAAAGAATATTTGCCAGCATTTATATTAGTATTTTTCTTTTGTTTTAATAAATTACATGTTTTAGTGAGGAAACTTTGGAAATTTTTTGGAGTTCAATTAATTTTAAAAATAGTATTTTAAATATATACTTTTGCAATTAATGATATAAGGATTATATAAGTAACGTTCAATTGTAAGTAACTATCAAACAATTAATTTAAAATTAATTTCAGTGTTATGTTGCCAACATGATTGGAGGAAGAAGGCTTATCAAAGTATTGCATAGGTTTATTTATCTTCCATTTTAATGATTAAAAATACAGCCTCAAAAGAGAATAATTGCCAACATTTGTATTATTACTTTTCTTTCCTTTTAATAAATTAAATAAGTGGGGAAAGTTTGGAAATTTTGTGGAGGTCAATTAAATTATGAAGAAGTATTTTAAATATATCCTTTTGTAATTAGTGATGTAAAGATTATATAAGTAATGTTCAATTGTAAGTATTATCAATCAATTAATTTTAAATTTATTTAAGTGTTATGTTGCCAACATGTTTGGAAGAAGATTAAAGTAATACATAGGTTTATTTATCTTGCAGTTTCATGATTAAAAATACAACCTCAAAAAAGAATATTTGCCAACATTTATATCTGTATTTTTCTTTTCTTTTAATAAATTATATGTTTTAGTGGGGATTTCTAATCCAGCGACCATTTTTTTGCGTTCACAAACATTGCAAACAAATTTGGTCACCATATTATGAAAGGGCATTAATTTCTCTAGAGTTTATACCAATATTTAGTTTTAAAAGTTCATTTTTAATAAAATGACAGTCATTTAAACAAGGTCGTTTTTTCGCATTCTTTTTTTTCACTTTATGCGAACTCTAAAAAATGTTTAATCAAGGAAAATTTTCCTTTTCGGTGACATAAGATCCAGAAAAAAGCAATTAGCTTTCTTTTACATAAACAAGTTGGAAATTGTTCGTCAAACGTGGCAAATGAGGTACTATAACTAGTACTATAACTAGTACTATAACTAGGTTCGTACAATAACTAGTTTTATAAATTTTTTTGCACCACATATTGTACCGAATGTATATTTTAGTGCACTTCATAAATGCCTATCAATTTCATTCTGTTCGAAAGGCCATAACGTCATTAAAATGCACTTGAAATAATTTTTTCCCATTGGCCGTAATGTAACGGAAAACTTTTGACTGTCCCTGTAATTAAACTATTCATCCGATTTTCATAAAATTTGAAATGACTCGGCAAAATTATGCAAAAATTATATATTTAAAATTTCAGACCATTCGGAAGGCTGTAACATCATTAAAATGCACTTGCAATAATTTTTTTAATTTGACGTAATGTAAAGGAAAACTTTTGACTGTCCCTTTAATAAAACTATACATCCGATATTCATAAAATTTGAAATGACTCGACAAAATTATGAACAATTATATATTTTAAATTTCAAACGATTCGGTTGGGTAGTTTTTGCACTATTATATGAGGACGGACAGACAAACGAACTGAACGACGACTATAGGTGCTACGTATTTATATAATTACGAACGCACCTTAAAAAAGAAAATTGGTCCAATAGTTCTCGGGGAAAATGGTCGCCCATTTTGAAAAACAGGGTTTAGAGAAAAACAAATTAAAAATTTTACAACACAGTTACGTTTAACGAGTGACCGTACATTCACTGAGCAAAAAATTTTGTAAGGAGCTGAAATATTAAGAAATCGCTTTAGGGCAACAAACTACAAACTTGAAAGATGAAAAAAATAAAAATAAAAATAAAAATTTCAACCGAAAGAAGTAGCACTGCCCCTTTATAAAATCGGCTGTTGCAGGAAATTAGGAACCTTTCAAAATATGACGTTTGCTTCCGTTGAACAGTGAATTAGTTTAATTAGTTTTGGTGTTATGTTGCCAACATGTCTGGAGGAAGTGCCAAAATAATACATAGGTTTATTTATCTTGTAGTTTAATGATTAAAAATACAGCCTCAAAAAAGAATAGTTGTCATCATTTATATTAGTATTTTTCTTTTCTTTTAATAAATGACATATTTTACTGGGGAAAGTTTGGAAATTTTGTGAAGTTCAATTAATTTATGAAAAATTATTTAATATATCATTTTGTAATTAAGGATATAAAGATTATATAAGTAATGTTCAATTGTAAGTATTATCAATCATTTATTTTTAAATTAATTTCATTAATTAAATTGTGCTAGACATTATAAATAAGTCAAACTTGAATCTTTAAAAAGAATTTTTTCAGACTGATAAATTTCAACTTGTATCATAGTATTAATTTAAAATGATGTATGCTTTAAATAAGTATTTATTCACAGATAAATCACCTCATTCTTTTAATTTATTTGATCATACGCATAACATTGGAAAAATTCCTTTTAAAATATAATTTTAATCTAACAGATACAAAGTTTAATAAACATACTATACCTTTTTTATTCAAGCAACAGTGAAAATTTGGTAATTGTTTGTTATAGGGACCTTGGCGTTTTTTTAAAATAAAGCTTGGCGCAATTCGAGTTTCAGAATGTGGCATTTTTTGCCAAACAACCTAAATAACTACGAAAACAAACCTGATGAACCCTTATGCTTCTTGTATTTAAGTCATTGGATCCAATTACACGCATTAAATAAAATACTTCTGTCTGTATACAAAAACAGATAAATCACTCATTTATATTAAATAAAGTGTACAAATATTGTGAAAAAATGCTTGTGTGTATGAAACAGTGAATAGGATTCGATTCTGTAAAATATCTAGGAAAAATGTCCTTGTGAAGCCAAGGTTGTTTTCTCTGTTTTGCCAAGGACTTTATAACAAACAAATACCGAAAATTTTTTAATACGATTGTTCGTATGTTCTTGAGATTACTGTATTTATTGAGAAATATAACAAATTTGAATTCTGTTTTAGGGTTTAAATGTCCAATGCATCTTACCGAAAGTGTATTAAAGAAACATTTTATCTTAACGGTACTACATATCATTACTCTTTCATTATTATTTAAAAAGGAGAAAATTGGGTTAAAATACAATTATTGCACTTACACTTGCAGACATAAACACACGTAACAAGTATATTCACACCTGAGTTTAGAAACGTTTGCGCACACTAGTAACCCGCGCAAGTTAAGTTTTATAAAACAGCACAAACGGAGTCTGGCGAAGTAGCACATATAAAGAGATTCTGCAAAAATGTATTGCATATTAAATACCTTTATTATATTAACAAAAAATAATATTTTGTTTATCCCACTTCAAATAGCTACAAACATAATAAGAACCAAAATACTTTTGCATGTTATACACAAGAAAAAAAAAAAAAAAAAAAGAGAGAGAGAGAAATGGGTTTTGATGTAAAGAGAAGATTGGCGGAAATAAATATAATCTCTTCTGAACTACCCACGGTTCTGGAAAGCATTCCATTATCTCCAGATCTTCTATAAAAAATAAATTTTCGATATTTAGAGAAGTATTTCTGATATAAAAATCTCTTTTAATTTTCACAGTTTTAAAAAATGTTACGTAATAGTGTTTAGAGTGTATTAATCAGTTTTAGGAGTTCAGGCCTCATCTCGAATATCGGTTTTTCTGGAGCTTTGAATTCTGAAGTAAAAATTTTAATGTTCAAAAAACATGTTGAACAAACATGTTCAACAGAATAACATGATAAATTAACAGCGTAAAATAAACATTATTCTTTTATTCTGCATACATAAATTTCCTTATATACTTGCAAATATTTATCTATGAAAATTGTTAGCATCCAACAGTTGTGTTGTTACAGGGTTGCGAAAGCTGAATTTAAGCACTATATAAACAAGTTCGTAACATTTCCAAAAATTACATGCTGAAAACAGATTTTTATTTATTTATTTATTTATTTATTTATTTGAAATCTCGGAAATCTATTGGTTTTCAATGTTTCGGAAGATAAGGGAACTATTCTCGGAATCATGCTTAATTCGGAAATGGTTATATTATATTTTCGTAAGTTTTCTTGATAAACAGGAAATATTTTTCTTCTTTTTACAGCGCAACGAAACGCTCCAAAATCCTATACAGTTCTTTGCAAACACTAAAGTTAGGTCTTTTAAAGAGTCTACAATTACTAACACGATAGTCAATTTCATACAGCAGCAAATCAATGTCATGTTGTCATTGATGGGCTGCTAGTGGCGATTATTTTTTAATTCTATCTCGCACCATTTTCCAAAAACAAAAATCTTTCACACATACATTGACAACAAGTGCAAGTGAAATATATTACAAAATTTATTTTTTGAAAATAAGGGTGCGAATAGAATATAAAAATAGTCACCAGTGGCATACCTGTCATTGGTACGTCGTATTTGCATTTGCAGTTCTGGGATCCATGAGACACTTAGGTGCCATAAAAATTTAATGTTAAGCGGCCAAATGCGAAAAATGCACAGAACGTCATATCTCGAGAACAATGTGACCAAGTGAGTAAATTCTAATCATATTTCCACGGCCGATCCATTTCCACGGTAAATTATGGTTAGAAATTTCTGGACATTTAAACTAAACATACATAAAAAACGTTCAGAAAGTTAGGAGCAGAGAACAAAACGGCGAAGTAAGTAAATTTTAATTATACGTATTTTCGCCACCTGATGCATTTCCACCTGCTGTTCTGGTTTAAAATGTATAAACGTATCTTAGAAACCAATATGAGGCTCCGTCTTGTATCTAAATAAGATCATCATTGTCTTCCTTCTGTTGGGGAAATAATCATTCCAAGTACGTAATGTCCTTTACCAGATACATATCCTTCATTACCAGGCACGTACAGTCATATACTTTCTTGATACTCAAGGAACCAGGAAAATCCTTTTATCAGTACGTAAAATACTTTCTCCTTGTCGTTTTCTGCCCTCTTAAAACGTTTATCTCCAAACGACAAAATTTGTAAATATTATCTACATTCTCTACAATGTAAGTAAATTTTGTCTAACCACTTCTTACTTTTTCTTACAGCAGTACTTTCAATGCACTACTCGAACCAGGCCAATCATGTGGAATTTCATTACATTATGATTATACAATTACTGCTGTGCACGCTCAAATTATATTCCTTCTTTAATAATATAAAAATCTTCATTCAAAAGTGAATTATATAAAATAAGATCTGGTAATTATAATAAAAACCTGTGCCATTTTTATACGTTTGCGAACAGAAATGATTTAAAAAATTTATCAGGATGTAGTCAGTTATTATTTGACAGTTTTTATAGCATGGATACATAGAATTACATATTATTATGTAATTGAATTCTAGAAGTCCTTTTAAGACAAATATTTCCTATTCTACCAATAGTTAGATAAAATAAGAATGTTTTAGAAACACGAATTTTTCTGTACGAATACTTAGAGAAGACATATCACCGATTTATAAAACGTTCCACATGCTAGTCCACATGCTGTCTCAGAAGTACAATTCGTATAGCTATTCCAATTAGTAATATTGAAGAGACGATTAATTCAGCGACGTTTATTTCTATCAAATTTATACAATTACATTTTTATCACACCCTTATACTTTCCAGTTATTTTAGAAGTAAAGAACTTCACTCATAGTATTATTGCATAATAAGAACTTATTTTATGTAAAGTTTTTTGTACAAATTATTTTGTACATTTCGTTCTTTCGTTGCGTCATAAAAATATGCATGGCAATTTTTGCTAAAATGACAGACAGAACTAAGCAATACACAATATACTGACTTAATTTGATCAAAATCTCTCACTGCAAATGTGTTCCATTTTAATAGTACACTAAATAAAAGCTTCCGTATGTTGTATTATTTACATCTCATAACAACTTCTGGTAAAATTATTACATTATAAATCATTTAAATATATCACCTCAAAAATTCAATTTATTAAATTATGATATACATAAAGGATACATATGACTATGCAAGTTTGTATAATTATTGCGTTAAATATTATGATTAAATTGTACTTTTATTTAACAGAAATATATCCTGTAGAAGCATTTTATAAATTAATTTGTAAGGATTTTGCAGTATACAGTTATTTCCTAAACTACTTTTAGCAAAATGTCTAGTAGCAACTCTTTCCTGGATTACTACGAGTTATGAAATATAAAAAGTGAATACAATTAATTTCATTTCCTTAAATTAGGGTTGGCCATTTAAAAGGTGCGCGGCATGCTCCATATTCCGAAATGTAGCTGGCAGTATAACCAATTTCGCTGACCGAATTAATTCTGTGCATTCCCATAGACACAGAAGAAAATAGAGACGAAAAATGCTGCTTTAGAGTGAAACCGAAAATGCAACCCTAAAACCGGGTACAATTTGTTCCAAACAATTGCAGCTTACTTTGACACTCCCGACCTTTAAACCTCCACAACGAAATAATTCAGCTCTCGTCCCACGTTCTTGTTCTGTTTGGATGGAATGAGGGCATTTATTTAGGTCGTACAGAAATTAATGACACAAATGCTGTCACAGGGCGCGGAATACAATTTATTAAAAAAAACAAAAACAAAAAAACAAAAAAAAAACAAAAAAAAAAGGATAGTACATAAGTTAGCTATAGCCCCGACGAAGTCAATGCACTTCTGCCGTTCGGCTTGGATATCTTGGTATGCTTTGAAAAGCAAATATTAGGGGGGGGGGGGGGTGAGGGTGTTGGTGTATCACGTACGGACAACTGCATGCAATTCCGCAGAAGATTGAGCGTGTTGGTCCCTGACTGCGTCCTTCATCTTGTTGCCTGAGGGGTAGGTCGGTCGAGTACAGATGGTATGGCAGCACAGTGATGCCCAACGCCGCGAGAGTGCCACTGGTGTTCCGGATTTTGTAGGGACGTGCGTTTTCGGGATCCATCAGCCTGTGCCCTACCCATTTACACGGACGGCGCGGCTGAGTGCGCCATCGTAGCGTTCTATTGACCTCACAGTACTGGTCGCTGTTGATGGTGCGTCCAGGCTCCAGCCAGTCCAAGAAGAAAATGACCTGGACATCCGAGAAGACTGTTACCAGTTGTTTCTGCCTTTTTAACGACGACCTTGTCTTCTTAGGACGTGGGCAACTTGCTTCCACTTCATGGAGCTGAGTTTTTTTTTCAGGTGCGTCGTGCAAAAATCCCCCGACTCGTCCCCCGTGACCAGGCGGGCTAAGCAGTCATCTGGATCGTCATGGTGTAGCTCAAGAAGTTCTTTGCAGATTTCGACATGTGAGTGCATGAGGTACTCACTGTGGTCCCATCTTCGTCATCTCCAAATTATCATGCACAATCGCCTGCAATGTTCCTCGCGCAAGACCTGTCTCGTCCTGCATCTCGTTGAATATTATACGCCTGTTCGCCATAATAAAACCCGACACGATTGCCACATTTGCTGCTCTAAGTGATGTTGCAAGTCGTCCCGAGCTGACATCTTTGGCCGCGGTTTCCACTCCTCTCAAGTTGGCCAGCCAGTGGTAGACGGTACACTTTGAAGGTGCTTCATTTCCGCACACCGACATCATGCGGCGATGGATCTCACCATTCCGTATGCCCTTCTCTGCTGTCCAACGCTGACCGTGATAATCACCATCCATCATTGGTGTCTACGCTCTCAATGACGGCGAGGAAAGGGATGGGCGCTGTCTCACTCCGTTTGCTTGCAGCCACCACCATCTATGCATTCCGCATATCTCACACATCCTTGTGTCTTTTTCACTGGTTTTACCTGTCGTAACGTTTATAGTTTCGATGTGAGAGCCGTTCTGTCAATCTGTACTATCTAAATTTGTACTATAACCAGCTTCATATTGACGTATACCGCATCTATAGTATACTTACAACTCCATAGTGCACTTCACTACTTCTTCCGTTGCCATCATACCGCACACGAAGCAAGGTAAATCCGTTGAAATTTTATTACATAATTCGTCATTGTTAAAATTAGGAGCGAAAATTCGGTTTCAGTTTGAAAAAGTATCGTTGTATATTTGAGTTAATATGTGGATTGCAGAATCAGATTTTTATGGCCAATTCTTTATTGCTTTGCGATGAGCTATCACGTTTCTTAATTTGCAGCAACATTAAGGGCTCTTGTACCTTTTAAACTTGTCGAAAATCAACAAAAACATTCAAAGTTTATTGTATCTCGAAAACCTTACTATATATAAACATGAAATTTTGGCTATAAGTTAAACAGATTGTACTTTTTATATGCACCATTAGAAACTAACTAGTCTTTTACATAATTTGTGTACTGATGAAATTAAAATGGCTCATTTTTTAACTCCGTCGGTCATAGCGCGTATGATATCTTGAGAACATGTACATGGTTATAAAATTTGATATAAATAATAAGCACCTATGTATTTTTAAAATGATGTACTTTTAGGTTAAAATTGTTTCATTAACCATGAAAATAAAATGTTTTACTGAAAAAAAATCAAACTTTTACACTTTTTAATGAATAAAAATAGTCATAACTAAAAACCTTATCACTGTAAATAATTAAAAGTAGATCATTTTTAAAATACTAATGTGTTTATTATCTATATCAAATTTCTTAGGAGTCTATTCATATGTTCTCAAGATATCATGCGAGCAATGGCTTTGTACAAGACCCCTTAATATAACACCCTGTATATTTCATTTAAACACCCTTGATACGTAAAATATTGCCACGCAAAATACATGACAAAAATCGCCTCAGCTGAAAGACACCAATTTCATTAACTAGCTTAAAATCAATGATGTCAAATTTGAGACTTTATACAAAGTTCCCTTAGATAATGTTATTATTTTTTTAAACACTAAACAAACTTACCATATTCTTAATGAAATACTTACCTACCGTAACGAGAATCGATATTAATAACTAGAAAAAAGTTAAAAGCTATAAATTGTCTGAATGAATACTTTTCAAAATTTCCTGCATTTTTATTCTTAGAAACTTACTAAATAGAGGCATTTTAATGATAGCCAGCACTAAAAGAAAAGTGCTAATAAAAGTGGCAACGCATAGCAGGTGGTACCGTAGATGTCACGTGTTGTAAATTGTTGTTCAGGAAGCTTCCGCTGTCCACAAACGACTTTGAAAGACTCTTCAAAGTTTTTTATAGCTATTCAGTTTTAAGGGGCGAATGAAGAATTTCTGAAGTTTTAGAAAGTTTTATCGACGATCTTTATCTTTCAAGTGAAGCAGGTTATTTTCGTTTTCTAAACATTTAAAATTTGTTACGAGAAACAATTTTACCGTAAGTGGTTATTAAAAGTAATTAATACAACACGCAAAAGTTTTTATTTTGTGCATCTTAAAAATTAGAAGATGTTTGCTGCAGTGAGGGATATTACTCAAATTAAGTCATGTTGTATTAAGCACTGTTAAAAATGAGTACATAAAAGTAAGTAAAATGTATGCATTTTTTATTATTTTTCTCGGATTAACCCCCTTGCGGAGTAATTGTTTTATGAAAATGCGTTAAAAAATTGCGCATTTTTTTTTATTGCATATTACAAATCTATATATATTTTAGAGTTAAAATATGTGAAATTTTTTTGTAAAAGTTTTTTTTTTTCAATGTGAAATTAGACCATAAAAAAGGGTCAGAAAGAGCATCTTTTACCGAATTTTTAATTTTTTATCACCGGTTTTTCAATATAGAAATTTTTGTCTAATTTAATCGGGAAAATACCTTGTAAAATTTACAAGAAAAAATAACTGGTGGGAATAATGAAGGGGAGTTAATTAGACTATGCATCACGGCGGAAATCGCGGGTTGCCCAAATTTTGCTATATTTACGTTGACCGTGGAAATCGCGAGATGCACAGCGAGAGGGGTTAAAGGTTGTGCGTGATCTCAATTTTGATATTTAAACATACTCTTTTATTCTTTTTGTTATATACTGGGTGTTTATTAAATGAATATTGGAGTTTTAACTTTTTGTAGTATCTATTATCTAAAACGTAAAATTATACGTAATACATAAAATGAAAGAGCAACTCAAACAGTTTGTTGGTACCTGTGCATGAGCATGCGCACGCAATGTCCGTCATCCGTTAGAAAAACGCTAGTAGCAAAAATGGCGACTAGTGAACAGAAATCATTTTGTTATGCAGTTTCCAAAGACCGAATCTGTAGTTACTGTGCAACGTGCGTTCCAGATTAAGTTCAGACGTGATCCCCTAAGTGATAATAACATCCGTAGATGGTATCATCAGTTTGAAAATACCGGCTGCCTTCGCAACAATTACCCCACAAACACTAATCAACATTTGTGAAGAATTGAGCTATCGACTTGATGTCTGCCGCGTGACGAAACGTACTCACATTGAACACTTGTAAGCGTGTAGGTTAAAATGTTTGAGTTGCTCATTCATTTTATGTATTAATTATAATTTCAAGTTTTATGTAATAAATACTACCAAGCGTTAAAACACCGATATTCATTTAGAAACACCCTGTACTTAAGTTTTATGCTATTTCGTTTTACGACTCCATTCATTAGAAAAGTGTATTTCCTTTTATTTTAATGCCAGAAAATGCTGAAAATTCATAATAGTTAAATATCATAAATCAGTAAGTCTTGATCGTAAAAGAATCCGATTTTTTACCGTAGACTCCACACTTCGGTTCAGCACACGCGCACTCCATACCATTTCGATTATAGCCTTCATAATTTCAAACAAGTATCATTTTGCTGGCAACATAGTGATAATGAAATATAACAAATGATTCCTATGCGGAATTCAATAAGAAATCAAACTGTGATATTTATTTTTATAAATATCGTTCGTTTTTCTAATGAAAATGTAAATTAATGAAATCAAGTTTGCATTAAACGCCGACATTTGAAATTTCGCCCGGTGCGAATTCGCACTAGCGTGGAGTTCACGAGTTAAATGTCCTTATTAGACGCAAAACAACATAAAAAAAATGTATGTTATAAGGGAAAAGCGCAGTGTAAAAAATTACATTTCGTATTTCGGTATGAATATAGAACCTTATAAATGAAATGTAATATGTGCCATAAAGACTAGAGCTAACTTGGTTTATACACTTTTTGTAATTGGACGTATGTTTTTATCGTTAGCGATTTATTAATAAACAGACTCATGTCTGGTAGATCACTACTAGGAGACCCTTAAGGGAACTTATTTGGTGAGGAAGAAGAAAGTGGAATCCAATGTTATTCTATGGGAAAAATACTTACCCTTATTGTTCATTCAAATTTGGAAATTTCAACAATATTTTTTTTCATCACGTAGTTAGGAAGGTTCTTTATCCCTCTATAAGCTCCAAATTTATATATTTTTTTCCAGCCCAAAGTTACAAACAAGTAAAAAGTACTTTTTATACTTTTCGGTATTTTTTGAAACTTTAACACAAATTTTAAAATACTCATAATTATCTTACAAATATTTTTAACTTATAGAGTGGTAAAGAAGCTTCCTGTCTTAGTGCTGAAAAATAAAAATTGTTGAAAATTTCAAATCTGAATGAAGAAGAAGGATAAGTATTTTTCCCATAGGATAACATAGGATTCTACTTTTTTTCTTCCCCATCAGATAAGTCTCCTTAAACCCCTTGAAGGGCGGTGGGATATAATATACCCACTTATTGAATATTCCAAAATGCCACATTTACACTAAGAATTTTTGAAAGAAAATTTTGCTTTAATAATGTAAGTGAAGAAAAGCTTTTACTTGTTTCGAAATATTTTTTTTTTTTTTTTTTTTTTTTAATAAATACTGGTGTCAATCCATCATTTCGACATTTTAGTAACGGAAGTACTTTGGGCACAGATGTCATATACGCACCACGTTGGCGCGATTTTTTTTTCTGACGCCAATGTCATATACGCACCGAGGTACTTTTATTTATTTTTTTTAACATTATATAAATTGTTTTGTTCGATAGTTATTAATTAAACTTTTTTTATTCATTGTTATTCCCTTTTAAAAATACTAGGGGACTCGGCCCCCTACGAGCAAAGCTCGCCAACCCCCCCGTTCAGACACCGCAGTCTCTAAAAGCCCGCTAATTTGATCGACTTTAAAAGATTTTGGAAGATTGAGTTATAATTTAAAAAACAGTGGCGATCTCCCTATAAACGGGTTTCTATTCATTTCTCTTTGATTGGGGAATTTTAAGGAAAAATCAGCTGCTGTTAAAAGATACAATGGCTGTTTTTGTCTTTGATTAATTAAAATCAGCTAAACATTTCAAAATAAGCAAATATAAAATGAATTAAGTAAACAGAGTCTTTGTCTCCCGGTATTTCTCTTTTTAATATTCACGTGAAACTACTTTTCTTAGAAATGAAATATTATTTGCGTTCAATTTTTAAATTTAAACTGTTTTGCAATATTATTATTTTTTTTGTTTTACGTAATAAGTGTAATGTGACGTAAATGGTGACGTAATTTCTCCTATTTAAGACTTCTAACGCATTTTAATGAATTTATTATTTTATAATATCCTTTCTCTTTAAAAATTCACGTGTAAATATAGTTTTTATGAAATAATTTTCAATAAGTTCCTGCTTTTTACGCGTAATCATTTAATTCTAATTTGAGTTTTTTTTCTGTTTATAATAGTCACGTGTAAATAAATTTTTAATTTGAAGCAAACATTATTGTTTGCGCTGTTTATGCAGTTGGCAACAGTTTAAATTAATACCATTTTCTAAAATAATTAAAAAATATCTCTCGAAATGTTGAAAATTTGAATTTAAAATTGCCTCAAAAAATGAGTCAAATAATAAAAAAAAAATAAATGAAGTCTGCACACCGGGAAATTCTAACGTATAAAATGATCTAAAAATGAAATACTAATTCAATGCACTGTTTTTGCTCCTATAAAACTTTTTTAATGAAACGATTTTGTCCAACTTTAGCATTAAATATCTCTTCAGATAATTCTTCAATTTGAAAACTGTCTGCATCAGCGTATTTATCAAACATTTCTCTATAATACCGCCGATTTTCATATTTTGTATGCAATATTTTTCTTAATATTAACGGAGAAAGACCTCCGGTCACAAAAAATTCAAAAACGACGGCGGCGGTGACAGCGTAAGTTACTCTTTTTTAGAATAGAGAGATATATGTAACCGGTATTCGTAAACGAGGTTTTCGCCAAATTGGCGTTAGAATAAAATTGCTTCAACGTGGTGCGTGTATGACATCTGTGCCATACTTTAAACCTGAAAGGGTTAAGCTGTTCAACTGCTTTGCACTGTTTCGCGTTAATTATGTTTCATTTTTTTATGAAGACGTTTCTTGTTCAAATCGAAATTATTTTCATTTGGTGAAGTCAAAATTGTATTCCGGTAAATATTAATTATAATTTTATTCTGACAAAATGTATTTCGCATTAAATATGTTTATATATTTAGTGTTAAGAAATAATTGCCATTAAAATCTAGTTTGAATCATTCAGATATACAGCTTATATTGTTTCTCAGACAAAAGACATAAACGATTGTAATACCTAAGAAAATTCTTAACCGAAATATCAGTATTTTATAAGTAGTACAAAACAGTTAAATTTAAAATTCTTTTAATAATATACTGAGATATTATATTATATTATTCAAGACGTATATTCATTTTTATTGTGTACAAATCTGTTACCTAGTAATCAATATGGATATATTGATTACTAAGAAAGATATTTAAGAAATGGGCTACTTATCCCAATGGTGACAGTGTGCTGGACAATGCGCCGAAACGACAAATTTCCGCGAGGGTGAAAATTGCATGTATTTTTCGGTTTATCAACTAGTATGTAGAGATGTTCTATAAATCCCAAAGCACGATAAACCATACATGATTTTCCCCTCACATACCGTCTAGGCACGTTTTTAGAAGAAAATTGTATCGGATAGGTTGAACAAACAGGTGAAAACCGAAAATGAGTAATAATAATTAAAAAAAAAGATACCTACGTATTTTTTCTAAATATTAGAAATTTTCAAGAATTTCGTCTTGAAAAGTCAGCAATTCACTATATGA
This sequence comes from Maratus speciosus, assembly GCA_963932465.1. Classification (NCBI taxonomy): domain Eukaryota; kingdom Metazoa; phylum Arthropoda; class Arachnida; order Araneae; family Salticidae; genus Maratus; species Maratus speciosus. Next base: position 441,912,180 of record OZ010793.1, read on the forward strand.
GCCGCAAATTCTTTGGTACTTCCTTCTTCTGTAAGCATGTGAAAAACGAAAAACATTGTGATTGCCTGTATCCAGGTTCAACTTTGGCAGTCATCGGTGATTAGGAATTATAACTCAATAACCACTGAAAACCGCTTTTAGTAGGAGAGCTGTTGAACATTTTTGAGTAGGTATTTGAGGCACCCTGAAAATTTGTGCAACACTTCTTTTGGAATGCCTGAATACAAAATCGAATGTCTGGCTGAAGGATCGTGGCCCAAAACCTGTGCCAGACACGTGTCAAGTGTCATTTTTTGACACTACCCAAAAAAGGTATTTGAGGCACGCTGAGATTGAAACAGAATAATATTTATACTTAGAAAAAAATATTTTGAAAATGACAGACACTTTAGTCGGCCCAAAAACTGTGCCAGACACGTGTCAAGTGCCATTTTTTGACTACCCAAAAAAGGTATTTGAGGCACGCTGAGATTGAGGCACAATAATATTTATGCTTAGAAAAAAATATTTTGAAAATGACAGACACTTTAGTCGGCACAAAAAATGTGCCAGACACGTGTCAAGTGCCATTTTTTGTTTGGCACAGGTTTTGGGCCACAATCCTTCAGCCAGACATTCGATTTTGTATTCAGGCATTACAAAAGTAGTGTTGCACAAATTTTCAGGGTGCCTCAAATACCTTCCCTAAAATGTTTAACAGCTCTTGGACTATTTGTAAATATCTGCAAAAAAGTTTATTTGTGAAGGAGTGCGCAAGATTGGGTCAATAGTAGCTGCTTCGATACAAGCGCAGTCTGATCAGGGCATGGAACTTCGAATAGAGAAGAGTAGACGTAACAATCTACTTCTGTGGAAAGCATTGATGCCGAAAAACGAATTTTCCCCCTTCTCGTGCGTCTGCTATATTAGGTTGACTGATAGCAGCCTAATCAGTAGTCTCCAGTGCAAGACGCGGCTAAATATGACGAACACGGGAGGGTTGGTAGCAACGGTCACCCTTCCTCTCCACCCCCGAATATTAGGCCTGAGCGCTGACACAAAAATGGCGGCTGCAGAAGGGTGATTTTCTTTAACATATGTACAGTCCCCTAAATTTAGACACCAGTATTTTATAACAGATTTCTTTGAGTTGTTTAATCTTGGAAAAAGAAAGCGGAAAAAAACTTTTAAAAAATATTGGTACCAAAATTCAAGGGACAAAATTCTGTATACACGCTAAAAAAAATCCGCCTTCGGCAGCCGCCATTTTTGTGTCACCGCTTAGGCCTAGTATTCAGCGGACGGTGCAACGGCATCAAGTGACGTCATTTATGATGACTCCATCTATTGGATCCTTCATGAAATAGGGTGACTGTGTAAGGTTTTCAGTGTTTCCTTATATGAGGCAGATAATTCAGGTCCTTCTCCTCCACCTATTGGAACCTCCATGGGACAGAGTGACTGTGTAAGGTTTTCAGGGTTTTCCTCACACGATTTAAAAAAAAAAAAAAAAGAAATTAAATATGATCCACGTAAAAACACTGAATTAAATAAATAAAAATTCATGAAATAAAATTTCTGGTTCGAAAGTGGTTAATCTGGTTTAAATTAGTGGAAAGTTGGCAGCTATGCACGAGACCGATAATTCAGGGAACTTTCCCTTCAAAAGTCCTGCATGAAGGCATTCCTCCGCTAGCAATATGGCCAAAACTGACAGATACATAACAGAATCCCTGCAAACCCCCATCCCTGAATTATGAAAATTCTTCTTAAAACTTACGTATGAAAAATGCATTAAAAATATAACTTTAAAGAAAACACATTGAAAACTACACAGAAAATATTTAGAAAATAGGAAATGATTGTATTAAGAAAAATGGTAGAAAGATTCATAAAATATTCAGATAATTTGAACGCTGTACAAGTATAAAAAAAAGACATATATTTTTCTCTGATTCAAGTTAAAAATCAATATTTTCGCTAAAAATAAATAGCTTTAAAAATTTCTTTCGCAAAAGCAAATTTATTGTTATCCTATTCTGATCAGCGGACTCGAGTTTCAGCAAAAATTTCGTCGTAAATCCGAAAGTATAATCTTATCAGCAATATTTCTCGTCCGTAAATCCAAAAGAATAATACATTTTGAGCCTGTTGTATATTTTTTCCCTTTACAATGACGATGATAAAATTTTGCTGAGTTAACGAAATTAGTCATCCGATGATTCCACAAAAAGTATTTCTCGTACAAAATTTGAAAGCATTTTTATGAAAGCATCGCAAGTTTTATAAAATATTCTAGTTTGTTGCATTTCAAAAAGGCATGAAACAGTGTTTCAGTTTGATCGATATAATAAAATATTTTAAAAGTTTTTCTTAAGTATGTTTGAAAATTTCTACACGTGTGTATTTTCCCCTCTTCTTTCAGCTAAGAAAATGTGCCTTGAATGTACAACATTATTTGTTAACAGTTTTTATGTAGGTAAAAATATTTTAGAGCTTCATATTTGTCTACATGTACCATCTTTCATACTTTGACGGATTTCGTCTTGCATCACAGGCTTATATATACTGACACGAAATATATTAAACAAAAACATAATTTTCAGAACAAATTAAAAATCAAAATAATTTATTTCTTACATTGTTTAAGTCCGCGTAGGAATGGATATTAAGATATTCCATTCAGTTAGTTCTACATTTAATGTTCATTTTTGCAACAAATATGTTAAAGTAATTGAATATTAAAAATAAAAATAAAATTGGAACAATTTAATACTTAAAACATCCTAAAAACTTAGATTTCGTCCAAATGAAATCGAAATAAATCTTACACTTTTTTAAAGGTTTGTATTTTGCGTGTATCTTATTAATTTATATGCACCTATAATAAAGATAATACAAATCAAATACAAAATCAAAATTTCCATTGATTCTCAATAAAAATAACGAAATTTTGAAATATTAACGAACATATTTGAATAAAGTAAATAAAATATAACCTATCTTACTTTCTGTGTTATAATACACTTATATGTATTATTATAACACAGAAAGTATATTTATTTTAACACTTTAAAATTTACAATTTTATTAGAATAGAGAAAAAAGTTGTGGCACCAGGGACAACCAACAAGAATAATAACAAAATATAAGCATAATTAACATAATTAGACTTTTATATTAAAGGTAAAATTGTCGCCATGCATTTATGTAAATAGATTTTCATATAAATTGGATAGGAAATTAACACAAAAATTTTATATATTCAAGTGGCAAAATCAGCTTTTTATTTTTTCATGATCTAAAGCATAATTCATTATTTACAAATTTGGAGATGGAATGGTTGTACGACGTCAAATGCGAAAAATTACTAAAATAAAAACTCATAATTTCGGCTATTTGCAAACATGTTTATTACTTTTAATGAAAGATTGTAATGTATTCTCGTAATTCATTCTTATTAATAAATGAAAAATCACGTTTTTGTATGTTTTAGAAATAAAGGGAAATCAAATGCGCTTGTGTGTGTGCTGTCGCATTCGTTATTACAGATTCGCATATACCCATAATTATAAGCGTAATGTCACCTGAAATATTTTGGGGCAGCTGTGATTTAAGTGCTCATTAACTTTTAAAAATAACTTTTTGACTTTTAAGTATCTAATTAAAGGAGTTTAACATCTAAAAAAAAAGTAATAATCATTATATATATATATATATATTTTAAGTGAAAGCATAGAAGAAGACGAAGTAATTTTAATGAATAAAAGAATGTTGGAGAAAAAGATTCCTTTAGCCCAAAGCAATATTTCGGATATACTGTTAAATATGGAATGAAAGATTCCTCTCAGATTCCCTGCGTAACGATGCGAAACTTTCTGACACATTTTCTGGCTTTTTTTTTTTTTTTTTTTTTTTTTTTTTTTTTTTTTTTTTTAACGTGAAGGATTAAAATTGGCACGCCTGACGACTGAAGTGGTTTGGAATCGAATGGTGGTTTCCGTTTTTTGATAAAAAAATTTACTTATCAGTTATAAGCCACTTTTGCCACGTGACGACAGTTTTTCTCTTTCTCCGCGATGCTACGTCCGGAAGTTCGGATCAAAACGCTATGTTTGACAGTATTTTCTGAAAAATCGTCTATCTTTACCAAAAAATGGAAAACACTGTGAAAATAACTGTCTGGATACTTTTCAATCCGATATTTTCAGATCACCAAAAATTTAGTGTTCAGGAATTTGAAAAGTCACATGTCCCTATGTGAACCACCGACTCTACACTTGTGTGTACAATAGAAGCATAAAATTTCATTATGAATAGATACTTTTTTTTTTTTTTTTTAATCAAATACTTATATATAAAATTTAAATATTAAAATTTTCTTCCTTACACTTATTAGTTTATAAAATAATAGATACCTCCAGTGTTAATTCAATTAAGTAACAACATTTTCTGAAAACGTAAATTTTATCGTATTTCAATGCAAATGTTCTCATTAATTGGAAAGTTTTAGCGTAAATTTTCCGTGAAATTTCCCTATTTTATGCATCTATATCTATAGCAAAAAAATTAAAAAAAAAAAAGAAGAAGAAGAAGAAGATAGAATCAAATTTAGGAATTCTGACAAACTCAAAATAAACATTTTCCGTGAAAAATTATAATAAATTAATCGAATCAATGTATTGATTCGACACTAAATAATATACTCATTCTATATGATAAACAACGTAAAATTTTAAAGTCAAATTTTAAAACTGAAAATTTAAATATAAATACTAATATAAGATATTCCATTTGTTTTTTTTTCCTGTATACGTTATCTGTCTTTATAGTTTTATTTTGGTTTCTAAAAGTTACAGGAGAAACAATAACAGCAAATAAGATTCTCAACTGGGTCAATGCAGGGCCAATCTAAAATAATTTTACCACCATATTTTGAATCTCTCCAAGACTTGATGGATTCTCTGACACACTGCGCCATCTATCTTAGCTCCATGCTACTAACACCGTAAATAATTATTCTAAAAATTTTATTCTTGTTTTAAAAATGATTTACTCAAGAATACTTTGCAGTAAAGAATGAAAATATGCAGCATTTTTATTCTGTTTTCGGAATATTTTACTCTTTGTTTTTAAAAAAAAGAGAAGTTAAATATTCCAATATTTTCTAACGCATATCTTTAGACTTATCATATATTGTATTAATTTACTTCCACTATTTTCAAGCAATTTAATATACTCTATTTTGTAAAAATATATTTTACGACAAATATTCTTTATTATAACATATTTATAACATCATGAAAATAGTTTTAATTAAAACATTCAATTGATAAATTTATTTAATTTATGTAATGATACATAGTTTACTTATAAAGTGTTAGACATAATCGCTATTATTATTTTTAATATTGAAATTAACCCTTAAATGCGCGATTTTTTATTTTGTTTCGAAAAAATTATATAAGATTCTCTGAAAGATTTATCACACAGGAAAAATTAAGAAAAAAATCAAAGATACATTATTAATATAATACGTCAATCAATACAAGTAAAAACTACTGTCGTGGGGCTGTTTCACGCTAACATAATGAAAATTAGTAAATACTTTAATAAGTATGTCTCCAAATACCTTATTTTATATAATTATTTACTTTATAAAATAAAACTTAACCTTTAACCCTTTAATTCCCATAATAGAGTAGGTTCTATAAATTACATAGTTCAGAGAATCTGACTTTACACCAGAAAGTTTCAATGGTTAATTTTGCTTTATTTAAATACGGAATGTCTGTTTTTTTAATTAAAGCAAATATTGCTATTTTAATTTTCTGGTGTAAATTAGGTATATGCGAATAAAAAAAATCTATTAAATTCAAAGCAGTGTTGTTTGCATATATGCAAAGCTGCACACTAAAGGTTTAACAATATCGGATAAAAAACTTGTGAAAAATATAAAAATTCACACGATTTGAAATTAAAAATGTTTCGTGTAACAAGTTTAATACAATATGTGGAAAATGCTACTTAAAACTTTGTCTTTACATTTTTTAAAAATAATTAAAATAGAACCTCTATTAATTGTCTCTTACGCGACAAGCCAAACAAATGAAAATGTTGTAAAACGAAATGTGTGTCAATACGGAATTAATTTTTCTCTTAATACAATACAGGCCGCAAACAGTTTCTTTATTCAGAATTTTTGAGTTTGCACCAAATAATTTTTAATACTAATTATTTTTTGATTTATTTACGAAATACGCCTCTCATTAGAATAATAAAAATTAATTATTCCAACTTCTGGGAAGAATTTACAGTTTGTTAAGGATAGTTTTATAACTGCGTCGGCGGCCTGTATAGCGTTAAAGGTAAGGAATTAAGATATCTCTCTAATTTTTTACCTCACCATCTATTGTGGTTATGTACTATATTTATATATACGAGGGGTATCGTAAAGTTTCAATTACAGGCAAATAATTTTTAATGCTACCTAGCACTACTTTTTTAAAACAAAAATCTTTTACATACGCTTTGAGAACATTTGCAAAAGAAATATACTACGAAATGTACTTTTTAAAAATAGTGGTGCTAATAGAATATAAAAATAGTCGTCGCCTGTAATTGAAACTTTACGATACCCCCTCGTGTATATATATATATATTAAACACTATTCTCAATTTCATTTGAGCGCTTTATCTCATAAATTAAATCGATTTTAAATACTTTCCAACATAGCTTGATGCTTATGAATCCGGTTTGTCTGTCTGTCTACCCTCTGTCCATGCTCTCACTCTCTAAATACATTCGGATCGCCATGTAACCGATACATGCTATTGGTGTTCACTGTGACCTGTTAGCTATAGAAAATGGAGTGCGTGGCACTTATAGCTATAAAAGTTTTTCTTTCTTTTTCTTTTTAACCATTTGGAAAAATGGTTATTGTTCTCGTCAGGGTAGGAAATCAAAAGGATATCTGAACGTTTTCATGGGTTTAATCCGCAATTTATTCGTTATCTGATTGGTCTATACAGTAATCTGTATTTCCCTTTGGTTTCAACAACGATGGACAACAGAGTGTTGCCACTATGACAAAAAAGTAATAAAAACTACAAAAAAAAAAAAAAAATAATAAATCAGAAACAACTTCAGATACAGCTTTCAAACAAATTGTATTTAAAAGTATATTTTTTTCTCTATCCGACGGTATAAAAAGTAATATTGTCGGATGTTTAGAAGTGAATGAAATTTTATTTAAAATTGGTCGTGAGATTTTTTGGAAATCTGGTGATAGAAAAGCCTTTTCCCGGACAGCCAATGAAATGCTTGGATAACACGCAAGTTTCAGGAAATCTTGCAATTTTTACGTGTAATAACACTATTGATGTTTAATTCATGGCGTACGTAATGTATGACCAGCTCCGTAGAAGTTTAAAAATGTACAGTACCGAAAATTGTAAAACTGAAATTTCTTTTAAAATTTGTTCACGATGGGTCCAGGAATGTTATCGTTTGATCCATGGCGTACGTAACGTAGGATCAACTCCGTGCGATTTTTTATGTCTTAAAATTTAGTCTTTGAAAAAATCATTTTCCAAATGGTCGTCGTAATTTGTTAAATTGCTATTTTTTCTTTTCTTTTCTTTTCTTTTTTTTTTTTAAGTTACGAATTTCATCTATACATCATACAATATACTTGAGATTCGGCAACTGGCAGGAAGGATTTCACTGTTAACACTAGATTTACGGGAATTCGATTACTTTAAAACGTGTATTTTTCGTAATAATTTTTGTTCAATTGAAATAGATACACGAAATCAAACATAGCCGGAGATAAAAATAGGCTAGGTATATATATGTGCCTCATAATACTTTCAAATTGATGTTGCTGTAAAAATAAGTTATATTTTTCCATGATTTCAAGCATACAATCAGAAGCAAGTAACATTAACGGGTACCGTAATCCTGTATTAACCCCTTATGTACTGAATTATGAATTCATGAAAATTTTATCTTCTAAAGCATTTTTCGTGAGTTATTTAAACTACATTAAAAGATTTACATAATCATTTAATAAATTTTAGAAGGATTTTAGAAGGATTGATTAAATTTGAATTTATAGGGATTTTGTGCAATATATATAACCCCACTCATTTTTTTTATTTTAAATATTTTTCTTAGTATTTTGTAGAATTAGGAAATGCACAAATATAATGTTCTTACAACAGAAATATAGAAATGTTTCCGAATTGAAAAATACCCCCTTCCTCTCCCAACTCCAAGAAAGATGAAAAGATGCAAAGGCAAAAGAAATCATCTTTTTAAAAAATATTTTTGTTTTGTGTAACCAATATTGCTTTTGGAACAAGATAAAGTAATGCATCTATAACTCATTCTAAACTGTATTGCTACTAATCGATGTATTAAAGGAAAATTATAACTAGTTATTTTAATGGTACTTATAAGTACCGTCTGTAGATAAACAGTTAACATCTTCTACAACCACAACTGTAGTATTTATGTGCTAAAAATTGAAATTAAATACAAAACGTAAATCAAAGTTGTAATCAAAGAACATATTGCAAACTTTTTGATGAGAGAAACTATCCAAAGATCCAAATTACACGCATTACATATTTTCGAAAACAGGATGTATTGCTAATTTATCTCTAACGGGTAGACCGCGTTCTGGCTTTACATCGCAAAGTAATGAGCGCTGAATACTTGAGCATTGATTTTTAAAATAATGTTTTTCCGGTGCTACGTTTTTCAGTCACATACATCTTCTGCATCTTAAAATTTTCAATTCAGTTTCTTTATGTAACACAAGTCTGAAATCGTACGTCAAACTTGGCGAATGACGTGCGTTCGTACCATCACTAATTTTATAGATATTCAGATCTTAGTGCAATAGCTGTTGCACTCTTATAAAAAAAATGCATGAATACAAAATTTATTATGATTATATATAATAAATTCAGTAATCGGAATTAATATGACTCCATCTTAAAAAGGTCGTTATCACCATGGCAACTTAGAATCATCACCCTAGGAAAACAAAATCTTCTGCTGCGTTTAGAATATTTATAACCGTACAGTTTACAGTTTGAAAAAATCGCCTTCAATTTTATTTTTTGAGTTCGCGGTGTTGCCACTACGTAAAAAAATAACTCTCAGTTTTTATGGAATGCTCTTTGTATATTAAATTCTGCAATACGAAAATAACATAACTCTATCTTAAATAAGAAGTAATCACCATGGCAATCTAGAATCATTACCCATCATGGAATATCATTGAATTAATTACGTACAATAGGATTTAATAGGATGAGGGAAACTGTTATTAATATCTTTTTAATTTTTGATTCGATTTTCATAAAATCTGAAATCACTGGACAAAATTCTGCAACGATTATACATATTAAATTTCAACTATTCGGTCGGGTAGTTTTAGTACTGTTATAAGCAGACAGACAGACAGCCGGTTCGACCAGACGATGACTATATGTAGGTACTATGTATTTACATAATTACGAACACAACAAAAAAGGGGAAATTTTAAGTGAAAAATTTTGAATTTTTAAATAGTAGTATAGTTTCATCTACCCTTTAGGACCGCGAAAGAGGGCACTAGGGTTTGATATCCTTTCGGGAACTCCTCTATCTATATTGACAGAAAAAAGTGAACATTTCTCTGTCTTAGAATAGAGTTATAAATATATAAGTCGCTATTTAGATAAAGATATATATATATATTATTCTTATTCTACTCTAAAAGTAGAAAATATTGATTTTATTTAGTACAAGATCAAAATAGATTTAAGCTATCAGTTTTACAATAATTGCATACCAAATTTATCCCCCTACACTTGTTAGCACTTAATTGTAAATATTTTCTACGTAAAATGAAAAGTGATATCATACTGTAAATATTTAGAATAATCGTGATATTGGTGTAACAATGGACCAATATTGATTTACTTCTAAAATATTAAATGGTACGTTTTCTACATGTACAGAGAATATATTGTTCCTAGAGTACGTATAAAAAATACTTTTCCAAATCTTTTTACAACTTAGCTGAACTTGTCTCTTTTATTCATACCACAAATTTAATGTTATATCACAATGGTTCTCAAACTTTATTGTTATGAGATCCATTTTAAAGTTAATGCTTTTTTCGCGATCCACTTAACCCCTTAAGGGGACAAGGGGCATTAAAAGCCAAATCTTTTCATTTTCAACAAATTCATTTTAAAATTGGTAGACTTATTAATTGTAAGTTCAAACTATTAAATTCAAAATTTAGTGTTAATATAATAAAAAGTTTTTAAATTATTAAAATTTTAAATTGCAGAAAATTGCTATATTTTAAAACACCCCATGCGCATTTCTTTTGAATATAACATGACTTTTTGGATCAGGTACTTTTCGGTTATTAGAAAGAAAGAATGCGTAAATTTTAAAAGTTCACCGAACGTGTAAAAAGAAAAAAAAATATTTTATAGGAAAACTCTACTTTTTCGTGTAAAATAACGGTAGTTTTTGTATTATGTAGCAAACTTTAACCTTAAAATGTTCCTTAAATGGCACTATTTATGCTAACTTTTATTTATTATTATATGAGGGGTGTACAGTAAAAATTTTAATAGAATCTGATAATTAGGAATGCGCAATGGAACATTTCAAATTTCATAAATGTGCAAAATTTTCAATTCTGAGAAAACAGCGTTTAAAATACGCATACATATTTAAAACTATATTTTGCAAGTTAAACTATAATATACTAATCAAACATCATTTACTATACGTATACATATATATTTAAATAAAAGATAATTGACTTTATTCGTAAAAATTGAAAAATCAATTTTGATGTTTTCCAGTGTCCACTGTCCCCTTAAGTGGCTAATTTCTTTCGACACAATAAATTAAAAATAGAAACTTCGAACCACTTTTATCGTACTAAAATATTCGCTTTATGTAATCGATATATGTCTGCAATTAAATAAATTGAATATTGTAGTTTAACCCCTTGAGGGGCGGTGGCATAAAATATATCCGACCTTAGATCCCATGGAGTGCGCGCGTTTGCGTGCGCTCCACTGATGCGAACTTAACGGCTAGCAAAGGACTCTTTTCAAGGCCAATTTCTTCGCTACTGGGGAGAGCATCATTCCCATTGTATATAGTTTCTGAAATTCATAGGCAAAATGTTTGTAATTTTATTATGTAAAAATATATGGTCCCTGAATTGGGTCTTTTTTTTATGCTGCTTTACTGGCCTCCTGATTCCACCTTCTCCAGTTGGAGGGGCTTGCCCTGACCACTACCAAAGCTTGGCATGCTAACATCTTCGGCTGTTCTACTTACGCTTATGTATAACTCACCAGTTATCTTCTTATGTGACGGGGATGTGCGGCAAGTGGCCCCGGGCTTTTCGACCAAACTGTCTTCGAACCAGCACGTTGAAAAATTGCTTTTACATTTTAAAAAATAAATCTTTTTGATTATTCCGGTGAAATTCAATATTTAGAGTAATTTTTGCTTGTCCCTCAAGCGGTTAAAAATAGTTGCATCTAAAAGCTTTTAATAACAAAACAAGCAATGTCTTCTTGCACATACGGTATACGGGCAAACCTGTTAAGGGATTAATATGCTCATACATAAAAGCTTTTGCACCATCCATTCTTATACAGGCATCCCCCGACTTATGTATTACGCGACTTACGTAAATTGGCAGTTACATAATAAATCTCGAAAATTACATTTGTGAACATACTAGCGCGTTTGATACGCAGTTGCATACTTTTGATATTTATTTTAGAAATAAAATACATAAGACATAAACCACAACTGTAATGTAGTTTATAAATTAGATAGAGTCATATCTTTATTGTATATACAATCAAGTATATAACAAAGTGACTTAATTTTTATTGGTAGTTACTCATAACAGTTAGTGCTCATCAAGGATTGTTTTATTTTGTGAATATTATTCATTTGTCTTGGCATCAGAATTTTATGGAAAATAATAGGTTAAATTAGTCCTCTTTAATAATTTCTTATTTTAAAAGTCGTTTGATGTAGATTCAAAGTTGTTATAAATCAATTCATCAATGTTAGATTTATAAATCCCATATTCCACAAAATATTTTAAAAGTGTTCTTTAAGTTTTTATATCTTTTCATACATTTATAATTTATGTACGAGTAAGTACTATCGCATGATGCTTTATTTATAAAATAATACGATGTAAATAATGTATTTAAAAAAAACATAAAAGGGGGAGAGGATTGTACTTTGTGTCAAATATATTAAAAATAGAGACACAACGTTTACAAAACACAATTTTTTTAAATTACTTACATTTGTGTTTTGTAAACGTTGTTTCTCTCTTTTTAAAATAATATATATCTGTATATATACACATATATAATAATTGCAGTTTCTTACAAAATTTTGCCTAAGCAACTTACAAATTCGACTTGCGTAAAATTCAAGTTACGTAAACCTTTACGGAACGCATTAATTACGTAAGTCGGGGGATGCCTGTAACATAAAGATGAATTTCAGTTTAAAAAAAATAGACACCAGATTAATAATAGGGAATTATTAATTTATAATTGCAGTTATCAAAAATCTCCCAAACATAAAAATATATTTATTAATAAATGCATTTGAAAATAATGCTGTTTTATGAAAGTCAATGTGGTTGTGATTATTTTCTTCTCAAGACACTACCTACAAAAAGTTAAATAAAACTGCGGCTTTGCAAAAAAGTTATTAATCTATGTCATTTCATGATATTTTATTTTAAAGCAGTTACACATTGTTTTATTATATTAATTATTAGTATAGATAGTGGAAAATAAAATTAAATATACATTTCTGATCGCTCCGTGACGCACAGTTTGGGAACCAGTGCAAGTGTCGTTTAGAAATGTCGTACTCAAATGGTTATCTTGTCATTTCAAATCTAAGGCCATCTTGTATTATTTATAATTTTAAAAACGTGGTTTCATTACATTACCTTCTTCAATAACATTCAATTTTCTTATTCCTTTTTTTACTATTAAAATCTAATTTCAGAAATTTATAAACAAAGAATTTAATTAATAGATTTACTAATATATATAATTAAACTAAACTAATATATTTTGCTTTCTGATGAATTTTCTCTTTTTAAAAAAGTTTTCTCTTTACGTCTTTCGCAATTAAATATTATAATAAATCCGCTAAAATTATTTTACACCGAAATGTGCTAACACTTCATTGATTTTCTTCGAATAGATGAGTTAGCATTTTAATTTGATTAGGCCTTATCATGAATAAATTTTAAAATTTAGGTCACTTAATGCAAAAACAAAAAGAAATTTTTTTTAAAAATCGAATACCGATAATTCATTCTGGAATCTATCAGCCTCTGACGAGCAACGCCATCTGTTGCTCAGGTCGGGAGACATGTTTTCCGAATATTAGATCTTTATTAAAGATATGCATCAGCAGAAGTGGTTAAACTCTTTGAATAATAATAATAATAATAATAATAATAATAATGTTATACAATGTTAAAAAAAATAAAAGTAAAATTTATTAGAATTTCACTTTCAGAATAAATAATACATTAAAGAGTACGTAACTGTAAAATAAAATTAAACTGTTTTACTTAGCTATGAGGAAATTACAGTTTTTTAAATATAATATTATATAAAAAAAGAAAATCAAACGTATAACTTATAAGGATAGAAAGTTTTTTTTATAATTATCTATATTTGTTTTATTTCTTTCATGCAAATATACTTTGTTATACAGTAGAAGAAAAATATTAAATTCTGCGAAGATATCACTTTCAGAATAAGTAATAAATAAAAGACCCTGTAACTTTTAAATAAAATTAAACTTTTTGTACCTAGGAATGACTGTAGTTTTTAGGTGCGTCCGTAATTATAAACATGTAGCACGTATAGTCGTCGTCTGGTGCATCCGTCTGTCTGTCCGTCTATCCTTATATAACAACGCAAAAACTATCCAACCAAATGGTTTGAAATTTAATATATATAATCGTTGTCAAATTTTGTCGAGTATTTTCAAATTTTACGAAAATCGAATAAAAACTTAAAAAGATATTATTAAAAGTTTTCTTCATTCTATTAAATCCTATCATAGGCAAATAATTCAATCATATCTCATGATAGGTAATGAGTCTAGGTTGGCATGGTAATTACGTTATATTTAAGATGGAGTCATATTATTTTCGTATTACTGAATTTAATATATCATAGATAATCGTAATACGTTTTGTATTCATGATTTTTTTCATAAGGGTGTAACAGCTATTGCACCAAGTTCTGAGTAATTATAAAACTGGTACGAAAGCACCTCATATGCCACGTGTGAGGTACAATTTCAGACTTGTTTAAAATTCTTTTCCATTAAAACTCATAGATTTTTTCTTATTATTATTATAATATTTTCTTTTTGTTGTCTTTAATCAAATGAAAATCTGTACTAACACTTAAGATAACCAATAATAACCAATACAACATAATACACAATTGTAAAAACAATTTGAAAAATTGAACTTTGAATTTTGAAAATTTGAAAACAATTTGAAGTGTGAAAATTTGCCAGAAAAAGTCAAAATTTAACATAGATGTTTGCTGAATGCCAGCAAGAAATGTAGTACTCCACACAACATTAAATGCTTTATAGTGGGCACTGATACGGTGTTAGTATTGGTGTTGTTTATGGCGGCCGATTATCTACACGAGGGATATAGGCCCGAGGGGGATCTTTCTAAGGGAACCTAACCCGTATCTACGCAAGGTTACCCAAAGTTCGAAGAAAACCCTAAAAAACTCCAAACGGTTAGGCCGATGAGCGTGATTGGGTTCCAACCCACCACCTCCCGTCTACCAGCTTTGAGAGAAGAAGCTCTCATCCGCTGATGAGGCGGGCTCTGATACAGAAAATGAGGCTTTTAACACTTCTTAACATAATTGATAAGAGCTTATGAATTCGGTTCGTCTGTCCGTCTAGTCATCTGTCCGCGCTCTAACTCGGTAAATATACTTGGATTGGCATACAATTTGTATATGATAACCAGTGTGTTCTAGTATTTGTATTTCGTTTAAAGGAACATTATGGCCAATAGGAAAAAATTGCTTGCAGTGCGTTTTAGCTAAATTCGAAGTATAAAATGATTCACTCGCGCACAACTCCCGATGAAGGCGCTCAAATGTTTGGAGTTCCAGCAGATTCCTGCCCTGGAATCGTTCTATGTACGTCCTTTGAGCAACCGCTCCATTACCTTGTACAGCCCCGTACATGAAATGCCCATCGGCAAGCTCCGCATTGGTGTAATGACGCATGTTGCTCAAAATCCGAGCGCAGAATGACGATTCAAGTCAGTGAAATGCTTTTATTCACTGAACTCAACAGTGCCCTCTACTGCCTCAACACTGCATTGCCACACCCACATTCCTATACGAAATCTGCTTACTTAGGTGTCCTCTACCTACCTTTGCATTTCTGACACATAATTTTGAAGCACCCTGTATATGTACTACATCATTGAAAATGCCTCATTTGTTATTTTACTTTCATTCGTTGAAAAAAAGTGTGTGTATGGAATATACAGCATAAGTGTAATTCGAATACTAAGAAGTATTTATTTATCTCAGAAACTCTTATGATTAAAGAAAATTTCCCAATACGATAGGTTTTGATTCCTAATTCTCCTTTAATCCTTCTTGTTTTTGTTCTTTTCTTTCATTAAAAGTGCTTAACTGAGCAACATAGCTTTAAAAACAGATAGCACCAGAAATAGATATTTGATGCATTAAAATGATTAATGATTTTTTGAAATTTAAAAATTACAATTAACGAAACCGAAAACTTACATTTTTTTTTTAAACCTGATACCGTTCGTAGAATTAAAGTTCATATCTTTACGTATGATAGGTAATGATTCTAGGTTGCCATGGTGTTTATTCCATTAAATCCTATCATGCGTAATTAATTCAATGATATGCCCATGATAGGTAATGATTCTAGGTTTCCATAGTAATTACGTTTTAGCTAAATTCCCTATTTATATATCTCATTTCATGGTATGAAAAAAGCGAATTTTTTAATAATATTCTGTTAGTATGGAAAAGTGTTTCATGATATATGCCAGATGGATGACACTGTCCAATCTATTCGGCGAATACCTCCTTCCAGGAAAAGCGTTAAAAAGTTGGAATCTGTGTGGTTACGTGTTATCGGCCTATCTTCCAGCAGTTTTCCAGAATACTCTTACATAATAATCAAGAACTTTATTAAAATAATGTTTTGCGATGAGCTGGTCACATCAAAGGCATGAAGTGGTGTAGGGGCATTCAACATAACGCCTCCCAAGGCTGCAACAGAACCGCTAAAAATCTACAGTAAATTCTACAGCCATTCGACCGATTTTAAAGATAACGGTTACTCGGCCATATTATTAATTGTGTCTGACCATATTATAATAAGAATAAAACAAAATTAAGGTTATGTTACCCGTTTTCAATAAAAGTTGTTGAATGACTGAACAGTTTTGTGCAAATTTTTTACAGTGTAGCTTTAAAATAGTTGATTTTTTATGACAAAAACAAGATAGTGGTCCACAATTATACAGGGTGCATCAGGATTGATCATTCAAATTTGGTGGAGTGGTAGAACACAGCATAAGAAGACAATCTCACATAGAAATGTATGGGTACAAACGCACGCATTGCGTTACAGAAGGCGCTGTGTATCTACAACTTCTGATTACATGCATTAATATCTGACAAGTGCTGCCGGTCGTCATTCGTCAAGTTGATTTTGGAGAAGTAACAAGAATCATTAAACATTAAATAAATATGCAGTTATGTATCTAACATACGGTGTGGCAGGATAAAGCTGTCGGGGAGCTACTCAAATACATGCAGAACGCAACCCCGAACGATGCAAACCATTAAATGTGTGTACGTGTTCATCAACAATTGTGCGAAACTGGATCGGTTACCTGTAACTGTCATGACAAAGGAGGCAACCGATTGACACGGAGAGTTCCAAATTAGGAAATCATCTTATAGTCTGTCGAAGGTTGAGCACACAAGGTATAGCTCTCCGGTTTGGTGTTTCGCACCCAACAGTGTGACGGATATTGAACTAGGAACGTTTGCATTCCTTTTCAGTTATTGATGACCACGTGCAAACATTTCATGGTGAGGTTCGCGCTGGTTGGGTTAGAGTTTTGCATATATTTGAGCAGTTCCCCGACTGCTTTCTCCTGAGTTCGTTTGCGTCCTTACCTTCCTATGTGAGATTGCCTTTTTCATATTTTATACCTCCCCACCAAATTTCAATGATCAATTCTGATACATCCTGCATCTAAAATATTTTTTAACATTTAGTTAAAATTTTTTGGAGCTATTTTCAAATATTGTAAATTATATATCTGTAACAATTATTTTTGACATGAATGTACACATAATATCATAATAATTGTACAAAAAAGTTTTAATGATTCTAATTTCTTTTCTGATTTTCTTTTCTAATTAATTAACACTTTGTTAACTAACGTGATGTATTTATTTTATTCTATTCTGTTTCAATTTTTCTCGTATTTCCAAATATATTACTCATAACCTTTTTCGAAAAATAGGCGGATCAATTATTTGACTGTCTTCTTAAACCACTCACAAATGTCAACAATTATATCGCAGCGTTCGTCTGTTCAGCCACATTTTCAGTCACATTTTAATACTTACGTAATATTTTTATTGCGATGTATTACAATGTATTTTTAATTATGATTTTAAATATTTAAGTATTTCTACCCACTTAGGTGCCATTACGTTTAAGGAAAAAAATCAACATTTCTGTTTATTTTAAGAAATTTAGAAGAATTCAACCATTTTTTTCTTGTAAATTTTATACTTCTTCCAATTTTAATTACAATCATGTAATGTATAAATTATTTCGACATCTATGAAGGTAGGGAAGGACTGAATTTAATTACGTTTTCACACGATATAACTAGACAGCAAACAGCTATACAGTTTATTTTACTTAGTAACTGAAATAGAAAGTTACTAATACACCATTATATTTAAAAATTACCTTAAATATGTTACAAAAAGGCTTCAACTAGCAATTGAAAAATTATCTTTTATGAACGGAAAAAACGGTAGTCTCAGAAAAAAAACACCACGTAGGTTCAAGTGATGTGTACTTAAAAATGATTTCCCACCCCTTTTTAAGAACGCAGTGGATACATTACGGAATACTTAGCTTACAGAACATGCTACCAGATGTACAAAACATAGGTAAAAGTCGTTTTTAAATGACAACTGTTAAAGATTTTTACATTTAATATATATATATATATATATGTATGTGTGCATTTTATATTGATTAACAACTGCATCAAAAAGCATTTTTATATGATAGAAGGTTCGAGAAGAACGTTTTCTGGGAAAGCATGGGTGATAAATCGTACAAATACTACTTTAAATATAAAAATATTACAGGGAAAATATACGTTTGAGTTATAATTAAGCTGTTTATAATATATGGTAGCTAAAAGAGATGTGTAATAACTAAAGAAATTAATAACTTTCCTAACTATCTTAACAAAATGAATGTTTTGGGACATGAAGAAATGTTTTCATAAAATGTGATGAATGATGTGTCATCAAAATTCAAAAGTATTAATAGAGCTCTAGAGGTTTTCGCCTTGCAATATTTCAGATTATTTGTTAATACGTTTTTCATAAATTTTTAAGTAACTAACATTTTTTTTTTAAATACAAAAACGTTCTTTCACAAAATGTTAGCGTACAATGTACAAAACTTGTTCATGTACCTTTCAAAAAGTACCCATTCATAGTTTTAGGTTTTGTATGTGCATAGAAGAAGGGAATGTTCACATCAGAAATAATATACAATAATTATTTTAAATAAATTAATGTTATTCTAGTTTTTAAAATGTCAGCTCTACAATTAAAGCTTACACTTTTTTACTTTAACAAAGATCTGTAATGTAGGATAAAAATGTTTTCTCCCCGAATACTATGCCAAATACATACTAGAATAATTTGGTACTTCTAAGGGGAAAATGAGTGGAAATTATGTCAATTTAACGCCATCATAATAACATTAAGTTTTATTAATTTAAAATCACAATTCGTTTTAATATTAAAAAATATAATATGTGCTTTTATAAATATATATGACGTCACTTTTGAGTTTAAAAATTACATATTTAATAACTCGAAAATTATTAAAACATTTTTATTATTAAAACATATTTTCAACATTCAAAAATAGGCAGTTTGGCAACAGCCAAATTAAAAAATATATATTTTAATAAATTACAGACGGGAAACTATGGTTTTTATTGAAAAAAAAACTTCAGTGACTAAAGGCGTAGCACCTTACAGAAAATGCATTTATGACATGTTGTTCATATTTTGTATAATTTGTAAAACATTGTATGTTAAACCCATAGATTGAAAGATATTTACTGATGCAAAAACTTAAAAAAATTATTAAGGAAACCAATTTACGAAAGACTTTCAGATGAGGAAGGAGCTTCTACTATTTTAACCCTTAAATGCCGGGTGTTGCTTTTCGGCAACATACGACCCAATTTAGGCTCTAAAATACTATTAGAATAATATTGAAGCTATAATGCCTAATGTTGCCAATAAAATACATTCTGAAAATATTATTGAATCGATTTTCAACTTGTAGATGGCAACACTTGTGCTGTTTAAGAATAAAGATAGAATTATTTTTTCAATTGTTGCTACTTGTTCTTTTTTTTTTTTTTTTTTTTTTTTTTTTTTTTTTTTTTTTTTTTTTTTGGAAGCTTGCGAAATACCCTATTTTGTTCTGCAGTGAGAAAGTAAAATTTATTTCTTATTATAGTTCCTAAAATTCTTTTGTGTTTAATAATATAAAGTTTTATCAAGGAAAATTATTTTTTCAATTAAAGACCAGTATTGCCGATTAGTAACAAACTGTTTTTTTATCTGTAAACCATACTTTAAACAAAATATGATTTTTTAAAGTATTTTTCCCATGATTTATTTAAAAAATGAAAGCCGAAAAACATTATTACAATGATTTTTGAAAAGTCAGGCATTTAAAAGTTAACCACTTAACAGTTTTACCTGTATGCTGTACGGGCAAATTGAGTTTTCTTACTTCGTTACTAAAAGTTTTCGGCACCTTACTAATTGTAAACTTTATTATTTGCTTTATTTAATTCCAGACATTTTTCGGTTACATAAGGCACACATTTTAATACGAAAAAGGTGGTGATTTGATTTGTCCCTAATTTTAGTTTACTGCTTAGAAAAAAAAAAAAAAAAAAAAAACTTTTAAGTGGTTAAATGCCAGATTTCATAAAACCATAGCGTCGGTAATGTTTTAAAGATATTACTTATTCCGTATTTAAAAATCGAAATTTTGATGTTAATCCAAATAAGCATTTTTAAATAGGATAAAAAAACAGCCTGTGCCCTCTTTCTAGTTATAATCCGCTTAAATACACATTTTAAAATTAATTAATTCAGATATTTTGTTTTTGGATTATGGAATCTATGAATGTTGTTTGAGCTAATCGATTCTATTTTATGTGCGTAAATTTATTCATTTTTGTCCCTTACAGTTTTATTTATAATTTATAGTTAACTGTAATTTCTAATAAAACAGCAGGTTTTAACGAAATGTGAGTGCACTATTTCTGAAGGCGTTTGCAAAACCTTTCGAACGACATCTTATTTATATATTGCGTTTTGTATGTGCAAAGAAACGGAATATTGAAAAGAGATATAATATATGCGATTTAGAAATAGTTCAATATATAAGATATATTATATGAACATTAAAATGTTTATTGTTTTACTTAACAGGTGACTAAAATAATAAAAGAGAGGTTACAAGGTAAAAATGTGAATTTTATTTAAAACTTCTTACAAGGAAGGTCTCCATACGGGCATACTCAGAAAAATCTGAAAAAAAAATACAGGATGTTCTTCTCCCGTGGGTATATATGTTTATAAAAAAATTTTGGCGGAACCTCGGTAGAACATCCGTAAAAAAATAATGAAATTTTCACTTATTGGCGACTTATCACCGTTTGGCGAAGAAATTAAGTTTTAAAAAAATACGCTTGTCGAATACTCTTTAAGGAAAAAACTTTTTATGTTGAATTTGTTTAAATAAGTTTAATTTAAATAACTTTAGCTTTGTCATTTTTAGTTTGCTTTAACTATAGTTTTGTCATATATATTTTTATGTACTTATAACGAATTTTAACTATCATATTTTACGATTTAAAACAAAATTTAAATTGATTAAAATGTTCCAATTTCAAAAATATGCCCCCTCAAGCACTGCCGATTCAACTTTGTTGCTATGGAAACAACTTCTTCGGTATGGAAATGTATTACGACAGCATTATTCATCTGGCGTTAAAAGTTATTTTTATAACCGATAAAGCCGTTTAAATTACAAAAAAATGTGGATTGGAGAATAAAACAATGGCAAAATTTCGTTCAAATCGGCAACAAGTAACAAGTATAATACAAAATGTAATAATAATAATAAAAAAACCGCATATTCTCAAAATCAATTAACAAACAATTTTCAGATTCATTAAAATTGTTTGCTTTTGGCGAAGAAAAGTGCTGCTCGCCAAATTGCGTCCCGCTTTCGTCTTTTCACGCCAACTATTCGAAAGTATTTTATTTCTTTACAGATTTTCTACTGTAATTCCGCCGCTAATTTTAACTGATCCTTTATTACATACATGAGTACTTCCACTAGCATTTTTTTCAACATATTCTGAGTATGCCCAGTATGGAGACCTTCCTTGTTAGTACTTTTAATCGTTTTCAAGCTCTTCATCAGAGAAAAATTTAATAACTAATTGCTGTTTATTTATACAAATATGTCACTTCGTTTTGAAAATGAGGGATCCAATAATTATTAGAGTTCAAAGTAGAAGTAGCAGTTTCTCTAATTTTCACAACGAAGTGACGTATTTGTATAAATAAGGAGCAATTAGTTATTAAACTATTCTCTGATGAAGAGCTTGGAAAAGCATGAAAGTACTGAGAAGTTTTAAATAAAATGCATACTTTTAACTTGTAAAATCTCTTTTATTATTTTAGTCGCCTGTTAAGTAAAACAGTGAACTTTTTAAAGTTCATATAATATATTTAATGTTTGAATCAAGGTTAAATATTACATTTCGTCTTATGATATTATCAGTTCAATATATATGTATTTTTCAACATTTATTCCTATTTACCAAAAAAAAGAAAATAGTAGTAAACAGGGATGTAGTGGAGGGTATACGGGGGTATACGCCGTATACCCTCTGGATTTTTTACGGAACACCGTATACCCTCTGTTTCTCAAGAAAGCTATAGTATATATACACTAGGGTATACCCTCTGCTTTGAAAGTATATCCTCTGTTTTGTTTTACGACTACACCACTTGTAGTAAAATATACATTCTAATCATATATATTTTAAAAGTTGCAATAGCTCTCGGACTGAAAAAAAGAGCGTACAAAAAAATTACAATAATGCATCCAACTTCAGCTAAAATAAATTAGTTTTTATTCGCTATTCTTTTAAAATGTTTCTAGATTTGTACGAATTTAGATATAAAAATACGAGTTTACAAACCAATTTCTAAGTTTTATCACATTCAGCTGGATTTTACTGTATTTAAACTAATCCCATTTTATTTTCCCGTCGGGTTCATTGGACACGTCTGGAAGGCAAAAGGTTAAGAAAAAAAGAATCCATTATATTATCTGTATTTTATATACACTAATAGCTAAGCAAACTGTTAAACAGCAATTTTTATTTCTAAAATATCATTAAAGAATAGTTATGGAACGCACACACATAATTTATCAATAGCAAAAAACCTGCTCTAAATTTAACAGTCAATAATTTCACTAATGGTCGAAAAATGTGCGTTTTGAACAATGACGAAAAAAGAAATCCAATGAAAAGATAAAAAAGATATCACGAAGCGTTTAAAAATAACCCTCTTTCTTTTATATTCCAAATGACATTCGTTTTTATCTCACATTGCTAAATAGAAAACAACCATCTTTATTCAACGTCTTAACCTTTTAAATTCGAGACCAAATTTAGTCAAGAATATGCTAAATATAAAAGGTTTTAAGCTACACGAAAGAAGAAAAAGAAACAGAACAGACATTATCCTCACTGTATACGATGTAACCTATTATCTGGAGTTGATGATGCAAAACATAGGCAATGGACAGTATTATAAAAACAGTTAGTAGATGGTGCATGACTGTCTTCACTTCCTTTTCATATTTGCAAAAAACAGAGTAAAGTAATATTTAGGAAACATGTTTCTTTTGTTAAAACCAGAGACTATGGTTATTACTTTGGAAATTTCTATATTGAAGAACGAGTGGATATTTGCTTTTCCGAATCGTTTAAAAATATTTTCTTTATTTTTGTTATATCTTTATTTTTTAATGAATGTTCACGTTGATACAAGATTTAATTTATTAGAGTTAAGCTCAGTGTATATGTTAAAACAAAAACATGATATTTATGCTCTACGAATTAATGCTATAAAGTGTCATCGAAAAATGTGTCCCTGATTTTGAATTAAAATAACTAAGGCTTTAATAAAGACAAACCATTTATTTTTACACTGTTAAACTGGAAAAAATATGTGAGGTTTTTTTTTTTGGCATCACAGTTGAGTATCGATTACCTGGACCAGTCGGGACCGAGGCCGATCGGGTTAATGAAAAATGCGGAAACTGGACAACATAAAAAAATCACTATGGTAATGTTTTTTAGGTAACTTCCCTTCTCACTTTTTTCAGGCTTAAGACTAGCAATTGTAGTAGTGCACATTTTAGCATATTACAAATGGCGTGTTTAAAAGTTATTTCTTTTTTTTATGTTCTACAAAACTGGTACAAAGTTATACATAGAGGTACACATACAAATTATTACATGTATATATACATACACTGTACGAACAAACGAGAGCGGAGAGAGGGCAGGGTGCCTCTTTCCCAGGACACCAAGGGATAAAAGAAGCAAATTTTTGACCCGCTTCAGAGAGTCTGAAGATACTAAAAGCCCCAAAACTAATCAGGGAAGTTCCTTAACATAATAAACCAGTATACCAAATGCGGAGCAAATCGAATAATTCTGCATGAAAAACCCACTTATCTAAATTAAGGGGGATGGACTAACCCCCCTTTTCCTCCTTTATCCTTAACCAATGAACCCCCAAAACTAATCAGGGAAGTTCCTTAACATAATAAATCTGTATACCAACTTCGGAGCAAATCGAATAATTCTGCATGAAAAACCCATTTATCTGAATTAAGGGGGGAGGGACTAACCCCCCTTTTTCCCCTTTATCCTTAACCAATGAACCCCCAAAACTAATCAGGGATGTTCCTTAACATAATAAACCAGTATACCAAATGCGGAGCAAATCGAATAATTCTGCATGAAAAACCCACTTATCTAAATTAAGGGGGGGTAGACTAACCCCCCTTTTCCTCCTTTATCCTTAACCAATGAATCCCCAAAACTAATCAGGGAAGTTCCTTAACATAATAAACCAGTATACCAAATGCGGAGCAAATCGAATAATTCTGCATGAAAAACCCACTTATCTAAATTAAGGGGGGGTGGACTAACCCCCCTTTTCCTCCTTTATCCTTAACCAATGAACCCCCAAAACTAATCAGGGAAGTTCCTTAACATAATAAATCTGTATACCAACTTCGGAGCAAATCGAATAATTCTGCATGAAAAACCCATTTATCTGAATTAAGGGGGGAGGGACTAACCCCCTTTTTCCCCCTTTATCCTTAACCAATGAACCCCCAAAACTGATCAGGGAAGTTCCTTAACATAATAAACCAGTATACCAAATGCGGAGCAAATCGAATAATTCTGCATGAAAAACCCACTTATCAAAATTAAGGGGGGTGTGGACTAACCCCCCTTTTCCTCCTTTATCCTTAACCAATGAACCCCCAAAACTAATCAGGGAAGTTCCTTAACATAATAAATCTGTATACCAACTTCGGAGCAAATCGAATAATTCTGCATGAAAAACCCATTTATCTGAATTAAGGGGGGAGGGACTAACCCCCCTTTTCCCTTAACCAATGAACCCCCAAAACTAATCAGGGAAGTTCCTTAACATAATAAACCAGTATACCAAATGCGGAGCAAATCGAATAATTCTGCATGAAAAACCCACTTATCTGAATTAAGGGGGTTGGACTAACCCCCCTTTTCCTCCTTTATCCTTAACCAATGAACCCCCAAAACTAATCAGGGAAGTTCCTTAACATAATAAACCAGTATACCAAATGCGGAGCAAATCGAATAATTCTGCATGAAAAACCCACTTATCTAAATTAAGGGGGGGTGGACTAACCCCCCTTTTCCTCCTTTATCCTTAACCAATGAACCACCAAAACTAATCAGGGAAGTTCCTTAACATAATAAACCAGTATACCAAATGCGGAGCAAATCGAAAAATTCTGCATGAAAAACCCACTTATCTAAATTAAGGGAGGTGGACTAACCCCCCTTTTCCTCCTTTATCCTTAACCAATGAACCTCCAAAACTAATCAGGGAAGTTGCTTAACATAATAAATCTGTATACCAACTTCGGAGCAAATCGAATAATTCTGCATGAAAAACCCATTTATCTGAATTAAGGGGGGAGGGACTAACCCCCCTTTTCCCCCTTTATCCTTAACCAATGAACCCCCAAAACTAATCAGGGAAGTTCCTTAACATAATAAACCAGTATACCAAATGCGGAGCAAATCGAATAATTCTGCATGAAAAACCCACTTATCTAAATTAAGGGGGGGGGGGTGGACTAACCCCCCTTTTCCTCCTTTATCCTTAACCAATGAACCCCCAAAACTAATCAGGGAAGTTCCTTAACATAATAAACCAGTATACCAAATGCGGAGCAAATCGAATAATTCTGCATGAAAAACCCACTTATCTAAATTAAGGGGGGTGGACTAACCCCCCTTTTCCTCCTTTATCCTTAACCAATGAACCCCCAAAACTAATCAGGGAAGTTCCTTAACATAATAAATCTGTATACCAACTTCGGAGCAAATCGAATAATTCTGCATGAAAAACCCATTTATCTGAATTAAGGGGGGAGGGACTAACCCCCCTTTTCCCCCTTTATCCTCAACCAATGAACCCCCAAAACTAATCAGGGAAGTTCCTTAACATAATAAACCAGTATACCAAATGCGGAGCAAATCGAATAATTCTGCATGAAAACCCCACTTATCTAAATTAAGGGGGCTGGACTAACCCCCCTTTTCCTCCTTTATCCTTAACCAATGAACCCCCAAAACTAATCAGGGAAGTTCCTTAACATAATAAACCAGTATACCAAATGCGGAGCAAATCGAATAATTCTGCATGAAAAACCCACCTATCTAAATTAAGGGGGGGTGGACTAACCCCCCTTTTCCTCCTTTATCCTTAACCAATGAACCCCCAAAACTAATCAGGGAAGTTCCTTAACATAATAAACCAGTATACCAAATGCGGAGCAAATCGAATAATTCTGCATGAAAAACCCACTTATCTAAATTAAGGGGGGGTGGACTAACCCCCCTTTTCCTCCTTTATCCTTAACCAATGAACCCCCAAAACTAATCAGGGAAGTTCCTTAACATAATAAATCTGTATACCAACTTCGGAGCAAATCGAATAATTCTGCATGAGAAAAACATTTATCCGAATTAAGGGGGGAGGGACTAACCCCCCTTTTCCTCCTTTATCCTTAACCAATGAACCCCCAAAACTAATCAGGGAAGTTCCTTAACATAATAAACCAGTATACCAAATGCGGAGCAAATCGAATAATTCTGCATGAAAAACCCACTTATCTAAATTAAGGGGGGGGGGGGTGGACTAACCCCCCTTTTCCTCCTTTATCCTTAACCAATGAACCCCCAAAACTAATCAGGGAAGTTCCTTAACATAATAAACCAGTATACCAAATGCGGAGCAAATCGAATAATTCTGCATGAAAAACCCACTTATCTAAATTAAGGGGGGTGGACTAACCCCCTTTTCCTCCTTTATCCTTAACCAATGAACCCCCAAAACTAATCAGGGAAGTTCCTTAACATAATAAACCTGTATACCAACTTCGGAGCAAATCGAATAATTCTGCATGAAAAACCCATTTATCTGACTTAAGGGGGGAG
The DNA here is from genome assembly GCA_963932465.1 of Maratus speciosus. Taxonomy (NCBI): domain Eukaryota; kingdom Metazoa; phylum Arthropoda; class Arachnida; order Araneae; family Salticidae; genus Maratus; species Maratus speciosus. The sequence continues at coordinate 441,939,482 of OZ010793.1, forward strand.
GGACTAACCCCCCTTTTCCCCCTTTATCCTTAATCAATGAACCCCTAAAACTAATCAGGGAAGCGGCTTATCAGAACGAAACTAGAAAAAAAAATTGAAGCAAATAGGATGTTTCAATCAAGAGTTATCGCGTTACGTACGTACATACGTACGTACATACAGAACCGGCCTGCACATAAGCTCTCAGGCTTTGATAGCCTGTGAGCTAAAAACCACTCCTGGATAGCGTATGACTTCTTCAATTCCTTTTTACTCTTGTAAATTAAATAAATAAATAAATAATTGGTATTAGAAAAGATACTTCAATTTTGACAAATTAGATAGATATGTTCTTTCTTTATAAAATTTAATACTAAAGCCGAACAGATATTCCCTTTTCCGAATAGTCTAAAAATATGTTTTTCAATATTGTTACTTCTGTTTTTTTTTTTTTTTTAACTTGATTTTTTTCATAAATGTCTTAATTTTTTCAAAACTAGCTCAGTAGGTGCAGGTGGGGTAAGATGAAGAATGGGGGAAAATAATGAATTCAGTATTTCTCACATTTAATCTCAGACGCTAGCCCGTCGCGGCCACTAAAAGTGTCCCTGGAGGCGGGACATGCGCATCACTGGGACAAACATGCGCTTTCCTACTTTTAGGGAAGTTATGCGCATTAGTTTGTTTTCAGCGTGTTTCTCTAAAATGTTTGACTATCACAACGTTAGTAATCATCATTCTACGGTAATTTTTTGAATTTTTCCACTAAAATATTTTATAAGTAAAACTCTTGACCTACGCATTCATAAGAGATCCATTTATTTTGCAGTTGTCTTGGCTACAGGTTAAAAAGGGTACTTTTTAGGATAACAATGCGCTTTCCCACTTTTAGGGAAGTTATGAACATTAGTTTGTTTTCAGTGCGTTTCTTTAAAACGTTTGATTACCGCAACGAAAGTAATCATCATTCTACGGTAAGTTTTTCGAGATTTCCACTAAAATATTTTATTAGTACTCAAGACCTGCGCATTCATAGGAGATCCATTTATTTTGCAATAGTCTTGGCTACTGTTTAAAATAGGAATTTCTGGGACAAATATGCGCGTTTCCAGTTTTAGAGAAGTTATGGTCATTCGTTTGTTTTCTGTGCGTTTCTCTAAAATGTTTGACTATCACTACGTAAGTTATCATCCTTATACGTTAAGTTTTTCGATTTATCCACTAAAATATTTTATAAGTAGAACTCAAGACCTACACATTCATAGGAAATCCTTTTATTTTTCAATCGTCTTGGCTACAGGTTAAAAATGGTAATTTTCGTTATCTTATCCCATGGCTGAGAAAAGATGACGAAAATTACCTTTTTTGGATAATCCCGTGCCCCTTTAAACTTAAAAGAGGCAATTGAAAATATTCAGGGAAACATATGGAGGAAATTCTCATGCAAATGTCAGTTCATAAGTCGAATCAGAGTTGCTAGGAAAAATTGCAGAAACTTAGCTTTGTCGTCTTTCCCCCGCCTTCTCCTATGTATTTTTAACTGGTGCAAAACTAGTACTAGTAATTCATTTAAAATTTTATGAATTGGTAGTACTTTTGAGTGCTATTTATGCCTTAAATTTATGTTCCCATTTACTGAAGTATATGTTAAATATAAAAAGTTTTGATTTAGAAAAGAAACACATGTCTCTTTACATTATATTTTATATGATAAAATTAATGTTCCAATAGTTGGTGAAAATTTTCTTCACTTAAACGCTAATAAACATCACAAATGAAAGACACAATATCTATAAACTAAAATAAAAACTGTAGTAAATTTCACCAGTTAATGTTTAAATAACAATGGAAACTCAGTAGTTTGAGATACGATAGTAGAAACTCGAGAAAATACATTATGAATAATCATATTCCTTTAAAAATATTATTCTTAAAATATTATTTTCTATGTCGTTCTCCTAAGAAGAAAATGTTCTTGACAGGCTTTAATGACATAACTATTTAAACTCTCGACCAAATATGCTAAATTTAAAAGGTTTTAAGCTTCATAAAAGAAGAAAAGAAATAGAAGAGACATTATCGTCACTGTGTATGATATAACCTATTATCTGGAGTTGATGATACAAAACCAAGGCATTGTACATTTTGCAAATGTACATTCGTGGGAAAAAAAAGTAAACACCCCTTACTAACTCCTCAACAAATTATCGTAGACGAAAGTTACTGGTATCGAACGATTGGAAATAAAGTCTACTTTTAAATGACGTATATAAGATTTGCTTAGGGGGCTATCTACATATTAAAACGAATCAAAACTTCATTTTTTTCAATGCCAATACCCAATTTTAACGAGATATTTCAAATCTTTGGTTCAAACAATGTCCAGACACCAAATGTCAAATCATTTGAATAATAAGTTTTTGAATTATAAACATTCAAAATTTAGTGCTTCTAATGTTAAATTACATTTTCATATTTTTATTTGTATCTCCGGAAATTATGATCCTAATGTTTTAATTTTCTGTGTAGCAATAATACTAATATACACAAACATAAATACGTTGAATTTGCAATTTTTATAATTTTCTGATATGAATTATGATTTATGAAATTAATAATCAAAAAATTATGAATTGCAACCTAATTTTTTTTGATGGATTCAGATTTATTAAGTCCTGCTTTATGGAAATCCAAAATTTCACATTTTTCTTCCAAGTACTTTTCAAATTATGCTTAAAAAACGGCAAAATGATGGTTTAGGGGGCCGTCTATAATAGATGTGACTAAATATTTTGAAATTTCTTATGCTATCCTGTAATCTAACAGGCTTAATTGACTACTTAACGTGCCTTGATCAAGAAGGGAGCTCTCTCGGTTAACAATGGAGTACCGAACTTGAATTTGGATACAGCCCTTAAAATACGGTCGTTTTAAAATAATTAATTTTTTTTGGAAACTTATGGTACGAATTGCATAAAAATTTGTTTTTAGACTAATTGAAGGGTGTAGAGTTCATTTATGCTATCAGAATTGTGTACTGCTATTGAAAACACGAAGTTATTGTTCATTTTTATATGTAGATGGCCCCGTAAGAAAATTTTATATACATCATTTAAAAGTAGACTTTATTTCCAATCGTTCGGTGCCAGTAACTTTCTTCTACGATAATTTGTTGAGGAGTTAGTAGGGGTTGTTTACTTTTTTTTTTTTTTCCACGTCTGTACATTTTCCGAACAGTATTATAAAAACTGATCTTGGAAGAAGTATCGATTGTCTTCACTTCATTTTCATATTTGCCAAAAGAAAAAAAAAAGAAAAAGAAAAAAGAAAGAAAAAAAGGGTAAAATAATTACATTAGGAATGACGTTTCTTTCGTTAAAAGTGGAGACTAAAATCGTCTCTTTAGAAATTTCAATATTGCCGACAAAATGATATATGTTTTTCCGAATCGTTTAAAAATATATTAGCTACTTTTCTGATTTTTTGATTTCTATTTTTGATTTTCAGATAGGCTTTATTTTCTTAAAATTAGGTGTTAGTGTTGTTTATGGCCGATTAACTATATGAGGGATATGAGCCCAAAGGGGGGGGGGGATGCCCTGCGTGGGTGGTCTTTCTAAGGGAACTTAACCCGTATAAACGCAAGGAAATCCAAAGTTCGAAGAAAATCACGGGAATGATTAGGCCGACGCGCGCGATTGGGTTTGAACCCAGCATCTCCCGTCTACCAACTTTTAGAGCAAAACCTCTCGGCCACTGGTGGGGCTTTTCGTAAAATTAAGTTAAATAAATGTTTTGTTTAACTAAAAACTTAACATTCATGAATGAATACTATATATGAGTGCTTTATACAGGGTGTCCCCGAATTCATGTACTAAACTGTAATGGAAGGTAAAGTACACATAAAGAAACAATTTTGGTACAGCATTGTGGGGCGGAGATGAAAAGTTTTGGCGAAAACAAAAGAATGCGGAGGAAATGAAAACAAGTGTTTTGTTTGAATAACAATTACAGCAATTGATCAAATTTGCCACCACCAACATCAATACATACCCGGCAGCATCTACCAAGAGATTGGCGTACCCTTTCGAAGTTTCCAGATCTATCATCAATGAGACACCGTTTGCCTCTGATGAGTACCTCATTGTAAGACTTTCAGTCGTTGCTGTTCAAATGTTCATGAGACAGGTAGAATCTACGAAAAGGTACTCCAATCACTTTCTAGACGCTGCCAGTGGCACATTTGAGTACTTACAAGAAGGTCTCCATACGGGCATATTCAGAAAAATCTGGAAAAATTACAGAGTGTTCTTCTCATGTGGATATATATGCTTATAATTTTTTTTTTTGGCAGAACCTCGATAGAGCGTTCGTAAAAAATTATGAAAATTTCGTTTATTTGGCGATTTATCATCGTTTGGCGATGAAATGAAATTTCGAAAAATACTTTTTCATGTCGAATACTCTTTAAGATAAAAATGTTTCAAATTGAACTCGTCAAATAAATTTAACGTAAATAACTTTAGTTTTGTCAGTTTTAGTTTGATTTAACTATAGTTTTGTCATATATATATATATATATATATATAATGAAAGTTAAATATCAAATTTTATGAATTTAAACAAAATTAAAATAAATTAAAATTGTTTCAATATCTCAAAATTAAGTCCAGTGTAGCGCTGTTGAATCAATTTTGTTGCTATGGAAACGACGAATTCTATGATATTGAAATGAATAACTGCTAAATGAATCTTGCCTTTATTTTGGAATACGCTGACATATATGAAAGTATTTTTTTATATATGAAATTGCTTTTAAAGTAATAAATTAAATAACAAGCAACATAAATATGTAATACGAAAAAAATGTATTTATTAAACTCTCTCATTGTTTGTGTTTAAATTCATTAAATACTTTTTACACGCATTCTAAAAATCAATTAACAAACAATTTTCAGGTGCATTAAAATCGTTTGCATTTGGCGAGGAAAAGTACTGCTCGCCAAATCGCGTGACGCATTCGTCTTTTCGCGCCAAATACTCGAAAGTATTTTTTTTTTTTTTTTACAGACTTTCTACTGTAATTCCGCCGCTAAATTTGACTGATCTTTTACTACATACATAAGTAGTTTAATTGGTATTTTTTTTTCAAAATATTCTGAGTATGCCCAGTAAGGAGACCTTCCTTGTTAGTGTAATCGTTATGTTAGTAAAAAGCCCGTTTTCATTTCCTCTGCATTTCCTCCGCATTTCCTCCACATTTCTTGTTTTTCGCCAAAACCTTTCATTTCTGACCCAACATTGCTATACCAAAATTGCTTCTTTATGTGTACTTTACTTTGCCTTGCAGTTTAGTCCATGAATTCGGGAACAACCTCGATATTTATATGTGATAATGCCTTAAATTCGGAATAAGGTAATAAATAATGTAAACATACTTAAATATAAAATATTCTGGTTAAACGGGAGAAAAAAAACTCATTAACCTATACTTTATAGAGTTAAACTACTTCGCTCATTGTTAACCCCTTGGGGACGAGCGACAGGTATTCGTGCCGTGTAAGGTGCTCAGAATCAGGGATTATTCTCACCAGTAAATTTTTATTGTAATTTTTGCCTTATTTAATCCGAGCATTTTCCCGATTCAACTAGGCAAAAATTTCTGTTTAAAAAAAAACGGTAATTAAAGATTAAAAGGGGGCTCAGGGCTTGATCGATACCGAAAAACATGTAAACAGAGCTCTCGCTTCGAATCCCTATAAAAACAGAAGTATTCAATGTAACTAATTTAAACTTTCTGATATTTTTAAGGGATGTTTATAGTCTTATAAAATTATAAAATGAAGTACTTCAATGTAATAAAATAAAAAAATATAGCAAAATTTATAGAACACAATTTTCGAAAAAAAAAATTAGGTGTCCTATCACCATCTGTAAGATATCTCAATGTTGAATTCACATAAGAAAGTCATTTTTGCTTTAAAATGATCAGGAAACTTTACTCTATAGAATGAATTAAGGTCATAATATAACTATCACTCAAAGGAAACTGTATTAAAAAATCTCTCAAATTTGAAAATTTAAAAACCCCTAAAAAAAACAAGTTTTTCCCCCTTAAAAATACTCAGAATATTAAGCTATCTAAAATATATTAATTCATTCTATAAATAATGATGTTATATGCATGTAAAAATATTTTTATGCAATTCCATCAAATAGTTTTTTTTTTTAAATCTTACGGATAGTCGTCAAAAATCAAGTTTTGAGAAAGCACGACATAAAGTTGCAATTAAATGGGTGTGGCTATGGAGTGATTGTTACATAAATGCTTCTAACTCCGTTAAAAATGCAAATATTTTTATGCGGTTTTTCGAGCACTGTGTTCAGAATTAATTGAATAATCAAAATAGTTACTAAAAAAAAAAATAAATTTTTTGAAAAGTTTTCAAGCCCTGAGCGCCCTTAAAATTTCTGTAAAAGACGCTCGTCCCCAGTGGGTTAAACAAGAATTTGTTTCATGTAGTTGCCCTGAAACATAAATGACAAATGACTATAACATTTATAAAAAGTCGGAAATTGTGCATAAAAAATGGCAAACATCTGAATAAATATCTTTCAAATCGGAGTTGTTGAGTCATAATGGGTTTAAATTAACTTATTGATTTAAAAATAGTTTTTAAAAATATTGAAATGTCTTATTGTCATCGGAAAAATGCTAATGTACAGTCGTGGGAAAAAAAAAGTAAACACCCCTACTAACTCCTCAACAAATTATCGTAGAAGAAAGTTACTGATACCGAACGATTGGAAATAAAGTCTACTTTTAAATGATGTATATAAAATTTGCTTAAGGGGGCATCTACATATTAAAACGAACCCAAACTTCATTTTTTTCAATAGAAATACCCAATTTTGACAGCATAAATGAACTCTACAACTTTTAATTAGCACAAAAACAAATTTTTATACATTTTGTACCATAAGTTTCCGAGAAATTAATTATTTTGAAACGTGCGTATTTTAAGGGTTGTATCCAAATTGAAATTCGGTACTCGATTGTTAACCGAGAAAGCCCCATTCTTGATCAAGGCACCTGAAGCGCTACTCTAGGAGTCAATGAAGCCTGCTAGATTACAGGAGAATAGAAGAAATTTCAAAATATCTTATCCCTTCTATCATAGACGGCCCCTTAAACCACCATTTTGTCGTTTTTAAGCATAATTTGAAAACTACTTGGAAGAAAAATGTGAAATTTTGGATTTCCATAAAGTAGGACTTAATAAATCTAATTCCATCAAAAAAAATTGTAGGTTGCAATTCATAATTTTTTCGAATAATAATTTCATAATCCATAGTATTATTGCTACACAAAATATTAGCACATTAGGAGCATAATTTCAGGAGATATAAATAAAAATATAAAAATGCAATTTAACATTAGAAGCACTAAATTTTGAATGTTTATAATTCAATAACTTATCATTCAAATGACTTGAAATTTGGTGTCTAGGCATAGTTTGAACCGAAGTTTTAAAATATCTCGTTAAAATTGGGTATTGCTATTGAAAAAAATGAAGTATGGATTCGTTTTAATCTATAGATGGCCCCCTACGCAAATTTTATATACATCATTTAAAAGTAGCCTTTATTTCCAATCGTTTGGCACCAGTAACTTTCGTCTACGATAAGTTGTTGAGGAGTTAGCAGGGGTGTTTCCTTTTTTTTTTCCACGACTGTACATCATTTTTATAATACTGGCACATTAGGAAGTGAGATAAATATCAATTACAAATTTTCATCTTTACCCTCAAAAACCAACTTAAAGTAAACAAATCCGAAATTGTACGTCAAAAGTGGCAAATGAGGTGTTCATGGTATAACTAGTTTTATAAATATTCTGAACTTGGTGCAATAGCGGTTGCACTCTTGTGCAAAAATGCATGAATACAAAATTTATTACGATTATATTTTGTATATTAAATTCTGCAATACGTAAATAACATAACTCTACCTTAAAAAAGATGAAATCACCATGGAAACCCACAGTCATTACCTATCATGGAATATCAAGGAATTAATTACGCATGATAGGATTTAATAGAATGAACACTTTTATTTATATCTTTTTAAAATGTTTTTTAAAGTGTTGATTCTATTTTCATGAAATTTGAAATGACTCGACAAAACTCTGCAACGATTACATATATTAAATTTCAAACCATTTTGTTTCCGTAGCTTTTCCGCTGTTATATGCGGACAGACGAACAGACAGACGTACGGACCAGACTGCGACTATAGGTGTTTCGTCTTTTTAAAACTACGAACTCACCTAAAAAGGAAATAAAAATTGTGATAAATTTAACTATTTACTATCACTGTAAAATGTACGATGAAAGAAAGTGGATGAATAATATAATGAAAAATGGATTGTATTTAAAAATAAACCAGTCTCCATAAAAAATACCATTTTCTATTTTATATTCTAGAGAAAATGGACCACTCTTTGTAGCAACGTATTACCTTTTAAATGTTTCGACCAAATATGCTAAATATAGAAGGTTTTAGCTACACGGAAGATGAAAAAGACATAGAGCAGACATTATCCGCACTCTATGCAATGTAACCTATTATCTGGAGTTGATGATGCAAAACATAGGCAATTGGACAGTATTATAAAAACAGCTCGTAGATGGCGCATGACACTTCCTTTTTATATTTCAGAAAAAATAAATTTATGTTATTAAGATAGACGTTTCTTTTGTTAAAACTAGAGAGAAAAGTTGTTTGTTTCTTTTGAAATTTCAATATTGCAGACTGAATTGATATTTGCTTTTCTGAGTCATTTATTTTTTTACTTTATTTTTGTTACATTCTGATTTTTTTTTTTAAACCTTATATCTATTTTTTGATAATTTTCTTATTTTATTAAAATATATTTTTAAGTAGGAAGACGATATTCTCGTTACTATTTCAAATCATCATAACGAAACATTACTAAAATTATTCGTTAATAATTATTGAAAAAAAAAAATGTTCTTGTTGATAAATTTAAATTAATATGAAAGCGCAAGCAAAACGTAAAAATAATATTTTATAAAATAAAGTACTTTATAAAGTATAGTAAATATTTGGCAAAGCGTGAATATAAGAAAATATTAAACTACAAAGGATAAATATGTAATTTTTGATAAAAGTATATAGTTATTTGTTATACATTTCTAGTTTCGACTGTTCATATTTTGTTAATCTTTTTTGTTCATGTCATTTAATAATTTGTTGTGTCTAATTTAGAATTCATAATGTTTGAATCTTGTCTTAAAGCTTAATTTATATATTTAATATAGATGATACTTTGTAATATTTTATAATGGTTATATATACATTATACTTGTATTTATATACAGGATGTTTCAAAATTATACGTCAGAAATGTAACGGCTGGTAGAGAGAACTCAAATAAAGAGATTTCGTATAGCAATGTGGGTGCAGGAATGTTGCGTTGAGGCAGTAGAGGGCGCTATTGAGGTAGACGAATGAAAGCGCTTCGCTGACTTGAATCATCATTTCCCGCTCAGATTTCGAGCAACGTGCATCGTTCGCCTACATGCATTTCAAGTATGGGGCTGCGCAAGGAAATGTCTCACACCCAACGCACATCCAACAACTCTCGAGTTTGTCGAAGGGCTATCCTCTACTGTGCGTAATACTGCTTCTTCCATTGCACGAATTCTGCGATATCTTTCAGTGCCCGTATCGCGCTCGGAGCATAAAATGGTGCACTCGCTCACAACTCCCGATGAAGAGGCTCAAATATTTGGAGATCCAGCAGATTCCTGCCCTGGAATCGTTCCATGTACATCCAATAATATCAACTGTAAGAGTTGTAGAGTGCTCGTTCAAGGTCACAAATAAAGAGTAATCCAAACAGTTCTGATAAGTGCATGCGCAAGTATTTGTTTTATTATTTGCTCGCCTGTAGTGCCACATACGCAAAATTGCGATTCCTGGACGTAAAGCGTTCTGCAATTCGCTAAGAGAGAATCTATAATTTCGTTTCAACGTGCGTTTCGTTTACAGTTTAATTGTAATAGACGATTTCTGTCATGACGTCAGTCATGATATTTTGGTTGGAAACTGGCTCCAAACAAACGGGTCTATATCCCTCGTGTTGATAATTGGCCGTCATAAACACAACCAAACAAACGGTTGCTATGTTGTATTTTCTTTTTTGTTTGTGTGTTACAGCTATATTTTATATCTATATCTCACATCTAAGTGTTTTAATAATTGATATGTACTGGTAACATTTTCCACGATTTATATTTATAAAGAAATGACACATAGCAACCGTTTGTTTGGAGTCAGTTTCCAACCAAAACGTCATGACTGACGTTACACTGAAAGCGTCTATCCTCATGTGGCAAAAACACACAGAATTGAAGAGGTTATTGCTTCCATTACTCCGGAATCGTTAACCAAAGTGTGGGAAGAATTGGACTTTAGGTTGGATGTGTGCTGTATAAATAAAAGTGAACATATTGAACATTTGTAAGAAAAACAAGGTTATTTTACCTTCAATTGGATGCATGATTTGTTAAAAATTGTCTAAATTAAGCTGTTATAATATACCATCGAAACTGGTACATTATTTTATGGATCCGCTGTATTACTCATAGTATATTGCGTTTTCAAAAGCATTTTACTCCACAATAGTTATAAATTTAAATTCAGAATCTTTCTTACGTAAATTGCATTTATTAGTCTCTTATTCCTAATTGACACGAATGTTTTAAAATATGCCACTACTTATCTATAAGAACTAAGTGCAATAAATATTAATCAAATTGGATGAAAAAATACCTAAATATATAACAGCATTCCCATTACAGGAACTTTTTCTGTCAGTACACATAATATGAAATGTCATCTAATATTGCTGCAGCCATAATATTCTTAATGCATAGAAAGAAAACATACCGCATCATAAATCCTCCTACCAAATACATATGAAAGCAAATAAATGACGTAAGAACTATTTACAACTTTTCTTTGATACATCATTTTCGGCGCAGTAGATGGTGCAAGACCAGGCCATCAACGAAAATTACAGTAAGTATGCACACATACTCTCTGTCTGTCAATAACGTTTCTTTCAGAAAGACAGAAGCAAAATGGCATATGTATATAGGCTGTAAGTTATGCATAAATAGTTAAATATGAGTTTTTATCATTATATTTTGTTCTAATAATTATAATGATCCGTGTTATTCGCGTTTTATTTATTTCAAAAGTTTAAAATCTAATTTGGTTTCAAATATTTAACCCTTAAATGCCTGATTTTTCAAAAATCATTGTAATAATGTTTTTCGGCTCTCATTTTTTAAATAAATCATGGAAAAAATACTTAAAAAATCATATTTTGTTTTAAGTATAGTTTACGGCTAAAAAAACAGTTTGTTACTAATCGGCAATACTGGTGTTTAATTGAAAAAATAATTTTCCTTGATAAAATTCTATAATATTAAACACGCAAGAACTTTAGGAACTATCATAAGAAATAAATTTTACCTGCTCACTGCCGGTTAAAATAGGGTATTCCACAAGCTTCCAAACAAAACAAAAAGAACAAGTAGCAACAATTAAAAAAATAAATCTATCTTTATTCTTAAACAGCACAAGTGTTGCTATCTACATGTTGAAAATCGATTTAATAATATTTTCAGAATGTATTTTATTGGCCACATTAGGCATTATAGCTTCAATATTATTCTAATAGTATTTTAGAGCCTAAATTGGGTATGTTGCCGAAAAGCAACACCCGGCATTTAAGGGTTAAAAACATTTTTATGTATAAACTCCATTTATTTAAATAGTACTGTTTTGGTTTTAAGAAGTTGTCGGTTTAATTTAAACAGCCGTTCCGTTTCAATTAATCATTTTTAGGTACACACAAGGTATTTCTAAAATCGTATAGCTAAATTTTAAAGTATATTACTGGTAACTGAAATAAATATTTTTCTTAAAAAATCTGCGCCCCAAGGAGGAACGTTTAGAAAGTAGTGAGCGTTATCACATTTAGATAATTATAAGGTTACTGTGACGTTTCGATTTCAAACTTTATGATAGTAGCAAACCAGTATTAGACCACACAACATTATACCACTTTAGAAGTTATTGTAAAAAATTCAGATATAATGCCAGTATTGTTTAAGTATCGATTTAAACAATAATATTTACAATACGATACCAATATTACAGAAATGTTGACTTTGCGTTGAAACTATTTGAAATAAAACAAAATATTTTAGAAATATTGGATTTATACTGGTAATTTTTGCAATCATATACCAATATCACAAAAGCACACATTAAAATTGAGGAATAGTTCTATAATGGTAATGCCCTGTGATTTTTTTATATATCGAAGATTTGCAGTCGAAAAAAATTGCTTTTTATTGATAATTAAAAACATATATATTAAAAATATAGGTACTGATACAATGAAATGATAATAATGAAAAAGTTAAAAGAATTAATAATAATATAAAATTAAAGGTTAGCAATATTTTTTATAAAAACATGAAACTTAAGTTTGCAAGTTTTCTTTTCCTCAAATTATGAAAACTTTGTGAAATTGGTTTTGAAAAACAGGGTGTAACATAAATGAGTAAATAATACTACAATTATGCAAAAGCGAACTATATAAATTAAATCATCTGTTGCTATTCATATAAATGAACATAGTTACCAGGAATTTTCATCACTTTATCTAGCAGAAATATTTTTGAAAGAACTTTTACATAGAGAGTTACTTAATTATCCTTTTGATAATTCTATATGGCAATACTCCAAATTCAATTTTTACATTAAAAAATGTGAAAGGAAAAAAAAATACATGAGCGAATTTGATAAATGAAATCATTTTGGTAAGTAATAGAAATATATTAATTTCGTCATTTTTTATCATAGCATATCATAAATCTTTATGTGTAAGGAAGGAAGATAGGAACCGTCAGATAACATCTGACCTATGAGTGTTCGACAGAAAAAAGGGAATATACATAGATAAATAAATTATATTACTACAAGGCTATGTAACAAGGATCATTTCTCGTATAATTTGAGAAGAAATATAGATGTATTCTATGCTTATTCGATTATAGGGAAACCTCCCTGTGCGACCACCTCCATTAAGCGACCACCTCCCTGAACGACCATTTTTTTCATGGAACCAAATTTATTCCAAAAGGCTCAATACTAATTTTACCTCCATTCAGAGACCATCCCAGTTGAACTCCCTCAATGAGCGACCAATTTCTTTGAAGAAAATGGAAGAAATTCCGTTTTTTCTTGATCGCTTGAAGAAAGATTTATTAGAAAAATATTTCCGGAGAGCGCCTTATTCCTCAAACTTCTAAACTATGTTTAGAATTTTTTTCTATACCGGTAACTTTTAAATGTTTAAAACCCTAAATGAATTTAACTCTGTTGGCAAATTAAGAATGACAGTCAATAAACTCTCCTGCCCTATTCTGCCAGGAAACTCTCAAAGAAATAGATAAATTAATGAAATCGTCATTATTTATTCCCGTCCAAAAAAAAAAAAAAATTGCATTTGTTTACTGAACTTCGAAAGGACTTGGAAATAAAAGTTATAAAAGATAAAACCGTAAAATCAAAGCAAACGTCAATGTATTCATTTTTCAAACTCTGCAGTAATTAACATATGTAATTAGCTTTTGTTTTAATACTTAAATTTTCATATTTATTCCTAATGTGAAAAATAAATTTTAGTAACATTAATTGTAACCTTTTTTTTTTTTCAAAAATTAAAATCTAGATTTAAACATGACCTCCATTAAGAGACCACCTTTGGAGCGACCATTTTTTATTGGAACTGAACGTGGTCGCTTTATTGCGGTTTTAATGTATTTAGTATTTAATGTTTAACTTCAAGTGCTTTTTAAAGGATAGTCTCTAAAATATGTATAACGGAAAACATGTACAATTGATTTTAGATTTTACTACTTTTCATAGCTAAATTATAATGCAAAAACATGTCCGTTTGACGTCATATTGACGACGGCAACGGCCTGAATATTAAAATTCGCTTTTTTGAAAATTTCATAACTTCTAAACACTGCACAATTTCCATTTTAATACCGTCGAATAGAGAAAAAATGTACTTTTAGATACAATATGTTTGAAACCGGTTTCTCAATTTAGTGATTATTAAGTTTTTAAAAATAGCTTCCAGCCCACTTGAAAAAAAAATTACGTGCAGCCCGGTTGTAGAATATCAACCCGCTTGCGTTTAAAAAATCCAAATTCACAATTTTCTTCCGGTTAATATTCCATAGAAATTTAAAATTTCACCAAAATAAATAATAAATAAAACACAAGTTTAATGGGTATTTAGTCGAACTACGCGCTTAATGACTGAAATAATCAGAATAAAGTAATAATATAATTAGAATATAATAATGAGAAAGTTAAAATAATTAATAATAATATAAAATTAAAAGTTGGCAGATATTTTTTAAAAACTTGAATCCCTATAAATTCAAATTTAATCCCTATAAATCCCTATAAATTCAAATTTAATTAATTAGTTTTAATTGGCATATATCCTTCTAAAATTTATTAAATGATTGTTCAAATCTTCTAATCTAGTTTCAAAAATTCACGAAAAATGCTTTAGAAGGTGAAATTTTCAGGCATTCATAATTTGGGACATAAAAAGTTAATCTGTTCAAATTCAAATTTAATTAATCAATTTTAATTGTCATATATCCTTCTAAAATTTATTAAATGATTGTTCAAATCTTCTAATCTAGTTTCAAAAATTCACGAAAAATGCTTTAGAAGATGAAATTTTCAGCCATTCATAATTTGGCACATAAAGGATTAACCTGTTTAAACCATTTGTTTCTGGATAATATTCCATAACAAATTAAAAATTCACTAAAAATAAATAAATAAAACAGAAGTTTGATAGTTATGTAAGCAAACTCCAATTTCGATTCCGAAACTCCTTCATTCCGATTATTAATCACTGAAATAATCAGAAAGAAAAAGATTGCTATAGATAGTGAAATCTTTAGGAATTTGATTGCTATTAACCACTAAAATCCGTATAATCAGGAACTACAATTTTTAATGAACTTCAGAACTTTATTCAAATACATTATTGCTATTTTTCACATGTACGTGCCTTTTAGTGTTGTTAATGGGAAATCTAAAAATATAAATTAAATCTATAAAACCTATTAGGGTTTTTCTGTATTCCTCGGTATAACCCCTAGTATGTTTCACACGTTCATCCCGGCGTGCATCACCGGCGGTTCACGCCCGACTGTCCCATCAGGCGGTGTGCATTACCGGTGGGTCACGCTTCACTGTCATATTAGGCGGCGTGCATCACCGGTGGGCCACACTCGACTGTTCCATAGAAGGTGTGTACTACAGGTGGGTCACACTAGACTATACCATAGACGGCGTGTACTACAGGTGGGTCACACTTGAATATTCGAAAATTCAGTAGTAAAAAAAAAAATCATTATTAGAAACTCAATATATTAATGAAGGGAAACGGGGATTCTCATTTTCATTCAAAAAATATCATTGACTAATGGCGTGGCTTCTACCTTTCAGAAATGCATTTATATCATGTTGTCCATATTTCGTTAGATTGTAAAACATTTTATATTATATTCGTAAATATGTAGTCAATAAAATCATGTCTCTAAGTAATTTGCTTATTCCTTACGAACTTTCAGACGTTCAGAATCAACTCTGCTTGTTATATTCAAGTTCAATTCTATAAATATGAGAGGGACGGGTCATTACATACACTGTAAAAAAAAAGGACTAAAAAACGGAAATACTACTGGCAATCTAGACGCCAGTACTATTTCCGTTTTTTTACGGGAATTTTTACCCATAAATTACAGAAAATTTTCCGTTTTTAATCAGAAAAACGGAAAATTTTCTGTAATTTATGGGTAAAAATTCCCGTAAAAAAACGGAGAAAATTTTCCGTTTTTAATCAGAAAAACGGAAAATTTTCTGTAATTTATGGGTAAAAATTCCCGTAAAAAAACGGAAATAGTACTGACGTCTAGATTGCCAGTAGTATTTCCGTTTTTTTAGTCCTTTTTTTTACAGTGTACAGTGTTTGATTAAGCGACAGTACCGCGCCGCCAGATGAAGTGAAATATGAATTCGAGCGCCGTCTCACGTCGAAAAACATCAATATCGGCGCCGGCGTGAACGTGTTAAAAGGAGCAAAGTTTAACATGCTTTAACAGATAAATAATAAGCTTTAAAAAATAAACAAGCTGTCATAAATAATTTATTGTACAATTTTAAATACTCTTTGTTATGAATCAAATTTTAAATGTATAAACAATAGTTTAAATAAGCTCAGTCATTAACATATGGCATGAAATTCACATGTATGTCATAATAGCATCTAGTCTGACTAGACTGTTCATCAGAGTATATCACAGATAATGGAACTCCATTATACGATGGAAACGATGATACACTTTATTACTTTAACCTCATTCGTACAAGTAACTACCGAGAAGCAATTATAAGAGAAACCCTTGAAATAATTTCCAATAAAGATATAGTATGTAACGATGCATTGTCATATGACATTCATGGAACCTGGAAAGAATTGCTATATAGTAGATGAAAGCTTGTTTTGTTAAAAATTTGAATACCTTTTACTTTCAACTTATCTTCCACATCAGCTTTAAATTATAATGGTCTATCCTTGACAAATAAGCGCAAAGAAAAATAACAACATTTAATCCTCAACATTTAATTCCCATGGTAGAATACGTTCTAGAAATTCCGTAATTCGGGGAATCTGAATTCATACCAGAAAATTTCTATAACAAATTTCATGTTATTTAAATACGGAATGACTGCTATTAACCCTTTGATGGGCGAATAATTGTGTTTCTGTAACGTTGAATTCCCACCGGATATTTGGAAAAAGTTTTTTTCAAAATAACGAAAAACAATATTTCAGCTGTTTTTGACCCAAGTTATAAAAGTAAAACTTTTTAAAAAGTTTCATGGGCAAATCTTAAAATTAGGTCCGCCTCTCAAGAGGTTAAAGAAACCAAATATTATTAACTATTATTTTAACACAATCAAACTGATTGGTAAAGTTATCATACGAATTGAATATTTCCAACTGAGCGAAAAAATGCCCAGGCTGGGAATCGAACCCAGATCCTTGGCTTACAAGGCCAATGCTTTTCCGTTTAAGCTAACTGGGCCGACAACCAGCCAGCATATTTCGCTCAGATGACCTTATTGGTAGTAACATCTGGTCTGTCATGTAGACAGCTCAACAGAATAAACCGCAGGTAAAGGAACTCCATATAAACGATGGATACGTAGATGAACTATTATTTTAACACAATCAAACTGATTGGTAAAGTTATCATACGAATTGAATATTTCCAACTGAGCGAAAAAATGCCCATGGGCATTTTTTCAGTTGGAAATATTCAATTCGTACAAATATTATTATTTAATTTTTTTTTGTATGAATTTGGAATATCCGAATTACAAAATCCACTGAATTCGAAACACAGGTGGTGGCATATATTCCACCATGCGCATTAGAGGGTTAAATAACCACTGACGATGACCGTGTGAATCTGGGCAAAAAGTTTTACAATTTTAATTTGATTTTTAATGTATTTTGAGGTATTTTAAAGTATTTTAAATAATTTTATATTATATATATGCATCTAAAAGTAATTTTAGTACTTTTTATTTGTGCTTTATAAGAATCTCAATCATATTGATTGGTAAAAAATATCATACGGACTGAAAATTTTCACCTAGTTGGGAAAAATTTAGTCCGTATGATTTCTCTACAGTCAGCATGATTACGCTTAAAATAATAAAGTACACTTGACTAATTTGTAACATAACAACTCAGATGCTTAAAAAAATATATTGTAATTAATTCATTTTTAAACATGTACCTATAAATTTTAATAAGGTCAATAATTATCATATTGCATGAAATTCACATTTATACAATGTCCTTCCAAAATGGTATACAATTACTAATGATCTCTCGAATAAAAGAAACAACAAAAAATATCGAACTAAAAAAGAGTATCCTCTCTTTGGACTATCAGCGACAAAACGTAAAACATGGCCACGTTAAGGACCTCTTTTTCCTGTTCTTTTATTTATATATCAGTATTTCACTCGGTCCCTTTATTTTATCGATGAAAATGAGACAGAGTTGGTAATCGATAAACCAATAAGATTTTTTCGTTTTTCCTATTCTGTTCTAAAACGAAGGGTAAAAATGTAGTTTTCTACTTTAGATCGAAAGTCGAAGAAAATCGAAAGAAAATGAAGTTCAAAATTTTCTTTTTGACAGAATTCTGTTCAGAATTTTTTAATAAGCATGCGTTTGCCTCGAATTCATTTTTTTTTTCTGTTTATGCCTTATATAAAAATCGATTTATTTGAATAGCTCTTTTATATTTTTTTGTTTCTTAGATATATAAAACTACTTGAATATTGAATTTCATGATATATTACTAAAAATATTCATAGGTGAAATGAAATTATGTTTTTGCACAAAATAAAATAAATAAAATATAAAAAATCATTATTTTTTTTCTTCTTATGCCTTATATAAAAATCGAGTTATTTGAATATCTCTTTCGTATATTTTAGTTTTTTTAGATATATAAAAATTGCTTGAATATTGAATTTTATGATATATTACTAAAAATATTCATAGTTAAAATGAAATCATGTTGTTGTACAATGTAAGATAAAATAAATATAAGAAGTTATTAATTTAAAATATCTTAATTAATGTGTAACCTACTTCTGGTATATTCATAAAGAAAAAATAATAATAAGCATACACTTGTTTCGAATATTTTATTTTATATGTTTATGCTTTACATAAATATCGATTATTTAATCCATATACTTAGTTTATATAGTACATGGATTCATCCATATACTATATATCCATATAGTATATCCATATTGTTTGTAGTTAAAATACTTGAATTTCATTACAGGAATGAAAATATTCAATATTAACCGTTCAGAGCATACGCGCTTTGTACTTTTGTTTAGTTACGCCAAGAGAAATACAAAATTCTTTATATTAGTAATTAAATATGCAAGATAAAAAGGGAATTACTTGTATTAATGTACAAAATTTAACTTGGATAATATTGACAAATAGGAAAAAAAATCTAAAAAAAGTCTATAATGGTAAGTACAATTTATTAATGATGAAACAATAAGATTATTTCATGCAAAAACATATGAATTATGATTTAATACAAGAAGAGAAAGATAAGAAAAACCTATTATTTTCGAAAACCAATCTAATTTCATTTACTCTATTTTCAGCAAAATTTTTTATGATGAAAAGATTTTTCGAAATACACAACTCTTTCGGTTTTGAGCTCTTGGTATTATTCTATTTGACAGCATTATGTAGTTTTATATTTTCAAATAATAAAAATAAATTAACTTCAACTGACTCTACTGAATTGTCATCAGGAATACATTGAATATCTTTCCTCTTTTCAAATTATGTAGACATAATGGTAAAACTTCTACTAAATCTTTTTTGTTTGACTATGTAAAGTAACACACTAACTCAGCGTAATTCATATCTAGTACATTATTACAGAAATAAATCCTTAAAACATGAAATTAATATAGCTACTTGCCACATCATCCTGGAGAAGCAAATTTTATTCGAAAAAGAAAGTTCAATTGGATAATAACAAATATCATCGGACACGTTTAGTGGTTTATTTAACAAGGCGGAAATTGTAAGTCAAACTTGGTAAATGAGGTGTGTTCGTACTATAATTAGTTTTATAAATATTCAGTTCTTGGTGCAATAGCTGTTGCACTCTTATGCAAAAATGCATGAATACAAAATTTATTACGATTATTTTTATTAAATCCAGCAATGCGAAATAATATGACTTCATATTAAATAGGACGTAATTCCCATGGCAAACTAGAATTATTACCTATCATGGGATAGCATTGAATTAATTACGTATTACAGGATTTAACAGAATAAAGAAATCTTTTGTTAATATTTTTTAAAGTTTTGAATGATTTTCATAAAAATTTGAAATGACTCGACAAAATTCTGCAACGATTATATACCTTAAATTTCAAACCATTAGGTTGAGTAGTTTTTGGGCTGTTATATGCAGACGGACGGACAAAGAGACGGACGGACCATCGGCGACTATAGGTGCTACGTATTTATATAATTACGAACGCACCTAAAAACGATTTTTAAAACGTTAGTTTTGCGCAAATTTTGCCCGCGCGCCAGTGAAAGCTGTAAGTGAAAATCCAATTAATAAAATATAATATAAATTAATTTAAAAAATTCTGGATTGGCATTAGATATATGTTGATTATCTTCTCAAATTTCAGTTTTGTAGGGATAATGTAAAGCTACTACTAAATATTTTTTGATTCACTGTGTGCTACAAAATATTAACTCAGCCTAACGCATATCTATCACATTAATATAGAAATAAATCCTTAAAACATGGAATTAATATAGCTACTTGCCACACAATCCATGCGAAGCAAATTTTGTCCGAAAAAGAAACTTCATTTGTATAATAACAAAGATCTTCGGATATGTTTAGTATCTTATTTTAAAAAAAAAATTAAATGTCACTCTTGGGCAAATTTTACCCGCGCGCGTCAGTGAAATGTAATTATTAAAATATGATATACATTTATAAAAAAATTCTGGATTCGCACCAGATATATGCGGAATATCTTACCGCTTTTCCAGTTTTGTAGAGATAATGGTAAAACTTCTCTTAAATATTTTTTGATTCACAATGTATTATAAAATACAGAGTCATCGAAAAATAATGCCTAGATTTTAAGTAACTGTCACAAAAAACTATGAAAGGTAATTTATTGGCTTTAGTCTTATAATGTGTGGCAAAAAAATAATTTTTTTAAATACTTTAGTATGTTTCAATGTGAGCACCGTTCGGTGTGCACCAGGAGCAAATGTGTGCAATGTGAGCACCTGGAGCAGTTTGACCTGGGTAAGTTCTACGAAAAAGCCGCTGTACACTGACTATTGACTTTGACTCCGCATACCAAATCACGCACTGTGCTTTTTGTTTCACGGTCAACATCGTACTGTGATTTTTGTTGCACGGTCAACATCGTACTGTGCTTTTTGTTGCACGGTCAACATCATACTGAGCAGCTGCAGCCTGGCGCGTCGGCTGAACTTGACGACTGCGCAACTAATCCGCGCATAACACAAACATGCAAACGAATTCTGGTGAACTAAAACCAAACTTTCGTTCACCAGTTATCCTGTAGTGAAAAATTACTCATTTAACATAAAATGTTTCAATCTTATGATTTTTTTTAATCTAGGCATTATTTTTCGATGACCCTGTTATTAGTTGAGCCTAACTGATATCTATTACATTATTACAGAAATAAATTATTAAAATGTGAAATTAAAATAACTTTTTGCCACAGCGTCCGCACGAAGCAAAATTTATCAAAGATTCAGAAACCTGATTTAGAAACCGAAGAAAACTATTTTAATTCGAAGAAGAAAATTCAAGTTGATAATAACAAAGACCTTCAGACAGTTTTGGTGACTTTTTTAAAAACGATTTCAGAAACATCACTTTTACGTAAATTTTAACCGCGCGCCAGAGAAAGCTTTAATTACAAATATAATTCATGAAGTATAATATAAATTAATTTTAAATGTTATGAATTTCACAACGTTGCATTCACAATGATGCATATTGTTAAATAAAAAAAGAAAATATCATTTTTAATATGCATAAGCTTACTTCGGATCCTATCTTGTTTTTCTCTTTATGCCTACGTAAAATTAATTTTTTGAATATTTATACTTGATATATTTTAGCTATTGATATATTCTGTATTCCATGTTTTATAATTTATACTTTTTAATTATATTTGACATATTTTAGTTTCTTGTTAGGCAGTTGAATCCTGAATATTATTCTGTTAAAGAAAATATTCGCTTTTGAAATAGAATTTGCAGTGACTAAAAAAAGTTAAAATGAAAAGTTCTAAATTTCAAATTTATTAAGCACATTAAATTAAAGAAAACATTACATTTTTTATTAAATAATTAATCTATAATCACATTTATAAATTTTCATATTTATGAATAACAAATTAAATATTACATTTAGTTAATATATATTTTAACTGTTAATTCAGAGAGCATGAAAATAATATTTAATACATACATACATACACACATATATATATATATATATATATATATATATATATATATAAATTTTTCTTTGTTCAGAAGATTTCGTTCATATCCAGGAAGAGTATGATTTTTAAAAGGCTGAGAATGATTTTTAAGAAGCATTAAAAGTGAAACAGTTAGTTTAAATTCTTATAATTAGGTTTCAATATTTTGAATTAAAAACGAATTTATTTAAAAGGAGTTTTCTCTAGTAAAGTGCTTTTCTAGAAGCACTTTAATTTTATTATTTTTAACGTAAATGAAAATCTAAAATAACTTACATTTTTACTCAAAATATTTATGACATTTTAGAAATGGTGATTTTAAGCATTTTAAATCTGAATATAAAGATTTGAAAGACTTCTTCCAAATTCTTACAAAGTTTTTTCTTATTTTAGAAACATTGTTTTGTCAAATAAAAATTCCTCTAACAATTAAGATGCCTTTTAATTATTGCCCTATCTCATATAATATATTTATTTTTGTATTATTTTTGTTTATGTGAAATGCTCTATGAAGCAAGTAGAATTTTTTTAATACTTTTTCACTTAAAATTTTAATTATTTTCCAAAGGATAAATATGTAGGTAATAGTATAGTTTAGGCAAAGGTAACATATTTAGATGTTGTTAGTAACAGGTACTCGCTAATTATGCATTCTTTGTCATTTTTTCCTTTGGTGTAGAAACATTTCTACGCTGTGAAAAAAGAGAAATGTTCTTTAATAAGTATAATATAACCATGAAGGAAAATATCTATTAACATTTTCTGAGTTATCCGCGAGCGTTCTTTCACGAAACATCAGAAACCAATATATTTTATATAAGCATTTATAAAAACAAATATAAGCCAATATAAGCATTTATAAAAACAAAGCTTCTTTTGCTGCTACTGATTTTCTAAAACATTTTAAAATAGTTTTTATAGCATATTAATTATTTTTTTCATCCCAGAATATTGGTTTTTCGGATGATATGGATTCTCAAGTAAACGTTTTCATGTTCAACAAATATTTTTCACAAAAAACATGATAAATTAACAGCATTAACATTACTATTAAAATTAATGTTATTTTGTTACTCTTGCATGTATACATTCATTTTATGCAGCTTAAAATGTTTTATTGAGAATGAATAGCATTCTGATAATCGATATCCCTGTTTAAGAAAACTTATTAATGCACTAAAAAAACACTCGGAATTTTTTTCAAAAATCAACGGCAGCAAAAGAAACTTATGCTTCTTCAAATCTTGAAAATATATTTGTTTCTGAGATTTATAAAGATAAAGTACGCTTTTTGGAATCGTGAATAACTCGGAAGTGGCTATTATATATAGCATCCAAACAATCAAATCCCTGTTTATGAAAACTCACCAATGCACTACAAAAACACTCGGAACATTTCCGAAAATCAGCGGCAGCAAAAGAAACTTATGCTTCTTTAAATATCAAAACATATTGATTTTTGAGATTTATAAAGATAAAGATTCCTATTTTCAGTGATTTTCTTCTTTGTTATACAAATTTCTTTCCCTTATCTCAGAGAGACATTTTATGTGATTGTTAATTAATTGAAACTGCTATTGAGGATACACCTCTGAGCTGTGATCTGTAGTCGTAAGAATTTATCTGTAGATTGCACTTTTTATAAATAAATGTCTACTGATGTCTGCTTATTAAAAAAATGAATACAGCTGTTGATCAGTTGTAAACATTCCTAAATTTTGGAAAAAAATACGTTTCTTTAGAAAAAACTTCTTTCAGTATCGGATGAGTCAAAATCAAGAATTATTACTTTTAAAAGATTTTTTTCAAATTCATGTAACTAATACCTCTTAATTCATTTTATAATAATGTTTTCAGATATTTCTGTAAAAAACAAATAAATCTTACAAATAAACTATTTCATAGTTTTTTTTTAATCTTTATCTGAAAACTTTCTACTTAGAATAGAAATGCAATTTTCTCCCTTAAAACTTCTTCCAATGCTTCCTTATTATGTCTACGTTCATATTTTCAATTATTTTCTTCTTGTTATATAAATGTCTTTATTTATCTCAGTGGAAAACTTTATATGACATTTAATTAATAGAAACCGCAATTCAGGAAACACCTCTGAGCTGTTTTCTGCAGTCGTAAGAATTTCTCCGTCAAAATCTAAATAGGTTGGACTTTTTTTTCTAGAAAAATCTATTCATGACCTCTTTTTCTTAAAGTTGATCACAGCTGTTGAACACATGCAAAAATTCCTAAATCTATGGGAAAAATATTTTTCTTTACAAGAAAACACCTTGCAGTAACTAATGTTTGAAAACCATAACGTATTATCTTTAACAAATCTCTTCTAATTCGTGCAACTAAAGTCTCTTAATTTAGTTTATAATAATAATGTTTTCAGATTTTTCAGTAAAAAATTTAAATCAAAGTTATTTCAAAGGATTTTTCAACTTTATCTGAAATATAAAATACTCTCGTTAGAATAGAAATTCAATTTTCTCCGTTAACACTTCTTCTGGTGCTTCTTAATTATGCCTACGTTCTTATTTTCAGTTATTTTCTTCTTTGTTATACAAATTTCTTTGCCTTATCTCAGAGGACACTTTAGATGACTTTTAATTAATCTAAACAGCCATTGAGGAAACATCTCTGAGCTGTTATCTGTAGTCTTGAGAATTTATCTGTAGATTTTACTTTTTAAAAATAAATTTCTCTTCATGTCCGCTCATTAAAAAAATGAACACAACTGTTGAAACTTGAAAACATTGCTAAATTTTTTGGGGAAAATAAGTTTCTTTAGAAAAAACCCGTTCGATATCTAATGATTAAAAATCAAGGCTTATTACTTTTAAAATTTTCTTCAAATTCGTGTAACTAATTCCTCTTAATTCAGTTTATAATGATGTTTTCAGATATTTCAAGAAAATAAAATCAAAGCTATTTCAAAGGGTTTTTTTTTTAATCTTTATCTGAAAACTTAAAATACTCTTCTCTAGTCAGAATAGAAATGCAATTTTCTCCCTTAAAACTTCTTCAAATGCTTCTTAATTATGTCTACATTCTTATTTTCAATTATTTTCTTCTTTGTTATACAAACTTCTTTGCCTTATCTCAGAGGACACTTTATATGACTTTTAATTAATAGAAACAGCTAATGAGGAAACGCCTCTGAGTTATTATCGCTGTTATCTGCAGTCGCAAGAATTTATCTGTAGGTTGCACTTAAAAAAAAAAAAAAACTCCTACTCATGCCCGCTCGTTAACAAAATGAACACTGCTGTTGAACACTTGTAAATATTCCTAAATTTTTGGGAAAAATATGTTTCTTTAGAAAAAACTTCTTTCGGTATCTGATAATTTAAAATCACGGATTATTACTTTTGAAAATTTCTTCAAATTAATGTAACTAATGCCTCTTAATTCAGTTTATAATGATGTTTCTGATATTCCAGTAAAAAAATGAAATCAAAGCTATTTCACAGTGTTTTTTAATATTTATCTGAAAACTTAAAATACTCATCTGTAGTTAGAATAGAAATGCAATTTTCTCCCTTAAAACGTCTTCAAATGATTCTTAATTATCTCTACATTCCTATTTTCAATTATTTTCTTCTTTGTTATACAAACTTCTTTGCCGTATCTCAGAGGACACTTTATATGACTTTGAATTGCTATTGAGGAAACACCTCTCAGCTGTTATCTGCAGTCGGAAGAATTTATCTGTAGGTTGCACTTAAAAAAAAAAAAAAAATTCTACTCATGTCCGCTCATTAACAAAATGAAAATAACTGTTGAACACTTGTAAATATTCCTAAATTTTTGGGAAAAAATATGTTTCTTTAGAAAAAACTTCTTTCGGCATTTAACGATTCAAAATGAAGAATTATTACTTCTAAAATTTTCTTCAAATTCATGTAACTAATGCCTCTTAATTCAGTTTATAATGATGTTTTCAGATATTTCAGTTAAAAAAAAAAAAATCACAGCTATTTCAAAGTTTTTTTTAAATCTTTATCCGAAAACTTAAAATACTCATCTCTAGTTAGAATAGAAATGCAATTTTTCCCTTAAAAATTCTTCAAATGCTTCTTAATTATGTCTACGTTCTTATTTTCAATTATTTTTTTCTTTGTTATACAAACTTCTTTGCCTTATCTCAGAGGACACTTTATATGACTTTTAATTAATAGAAACCGCTATTGAGGAAACACCTCTGAGCTGTTATCTGCAGTCGTAAGAATTTCTCTGTCAAAATGCCAAATAGGTTGGACTCTTTTTTTTTTTCAATCAATTTCTACTCAACCCTCCCCCTTTTCAACCCCTCATTTTAATTTCCATCCTCTTTGTTGTTAGGGGCCATTAAGAATCGGGATGATAGAAAAATGTCCTAATTCATTTTTTTTCTGACTGGCATTTTTTTTTTCCCATTCCGGCTTTTCTTCCTTGAATTAATATGATTTTAAATAAATTTCCCCCTTTATTTTACATTTTCGAGAACAGCTCGGGTAGTGGATTACATTTGGGAGACGGTACGACGTTATCTAAAATATTTCAAGTTATAATGGGAGGAATTTCTGATGAGATGGGAGAATTAGATTCATATTTAGAAAAAAAAAAAGAAGGAAGACTTATATTTAGTGGTTTCATTAAAATGCGTTGATGCGTCCGATCATCACGTAGATTGCATCTTTTGGTGAGTATTTTGGCATCGCTCCCACTATGGTGCTGGAGCTAATTTAATGATGAGTTTTTGCGGTCGTTTACTTCTACATATTGAAAAATAATTGCACTTGTTAATTGCTCATGGGAAGGGGAAAAAAAGGCAAGAATTCAAAAGTGATAAAAATCTTAATTTTTATTTTTGGAAGAATTCTTGCCAATATTTCAAAAATTTCCTTTCTGATAATGGCGTAGATAAAATCTTGTTTTATTGTTCCTTTCCGGATTTTAAACTGTTTTTACACGGCAATTACATTAAAGGGTAAATTTTATTTTTAACTACGTTTAAAATGAACAGATAAAACTTGTTACATAGGTTTTGTAGAAAATATCTATAAATGTAGGAAAAGTTTCAATTTTAATAGTCATTTCATCTAGGAACATTAAAAGAAAAAAAAAAAAAAAAAAAAAAAAAAACTTACGATAAAATGAAGAGAAATTTCTAAAAACATCTGAAAGAGTATTTTTCGTTTGTTTTCTTCTGAAAATTTCTTCAGATAGTTTAAGAATCCCGATATTGTTTAGATGGTATTCGTGCATAATGTTTTAATACGTTCTACAGTGTTCGAATAATTAAGAATTGTTAGCAATTATTTAGAAATAAATTTTAATACGCGTTAAATCTGTTCTCAGCTGTTCTGCTCAACAAGCGCAAAACGTTTTGACACATTTACAAATTAATTTTTTAACGGAGTGATATAAAATTGGAAAACCTGGCTATACAAGCGATTTGGAATCGAACTGTGCTTTCCATTTTTGGATCAATCATTTACGTATTGAGTTATAAGCAATTTTGATCACGTGACACAGCATTTTTCTCCCCTTACTGACTGGATTTTCTTCTTTCGTTTGGAAGTTCAGCTCAAAATGCCAACTTTGACAGTATTTTCTGAAAGATCTATTGAGTTTACAAGAAAACGAAAAAAACAGCTCGATGACATAATTTCTGAATAACAATACCTTCTAGTTTCACGCGTTTCCGAACAAAAATGAATTAAATCTTATGTCAGAAAGTTGACCCTTTGGATTTGAGAACAGCCTTAAGGGGTCTTGTGCCTTTTTAACGCGACGAAAATCGGCAAAAACTGAATTGGTGTATCTTCAAAACCATTTTATGTATAAACATGAAATTTTGACTGTTCATTAAACAGATTAGATTTTTTAATATATTGTTATCAGAAACTGACCAGCCTTTTACATAATTTATGGATTATTGAATTTAAAATAACTCTTTTTGTTACTCTGTAAGTCATTGCGCGCATGATATCTTGAGAGCATATGTATGGATTGCTATAAAATTTGAAATAGATGATAATCACATTGGTGCGCTTAAAATTGTCTACTTTTAAGTATTTACAGTGGTAAGATATGACTATTTTTATTCATTAAAAAAAATGAATTTTTTTTCACAAAAATAATTCTTTACATGGTTAATAAAATAATTTTGACCTAAGAGTAGATCATTTTAAAAATACACATGTTTTCAATAACTATATCAAATTTTGTGACAATCCATACATACGTTTCTGAAAATATCATGCGCACAGTGACATACAGAGTAAAAACAAGAGCTATTTTAATGTCAACAATACATAAATTCTGTGAAAGACAGGTTAGTTTCTAATAGTAGAATATTAAAAAGTAAAGTCTATTTAATCAATAGTCAGAATTTCATGTATATACATAAAAAGATTTTGATGATACACTAATTCAATTTTGATTTTTTTTTTTTTTATTCATCGAGTTTAAAATGTACAAGACACTTTAAGAAACAATATGCGCAAAAAAGCTTAAATCGCATTTAAAAGAAAAAAGAACCACAAATCATGCATCAAGCATAGATTATGAAACTCACTGACAGAGTATTATTAAGAAAATTAATTATGTCTAGAATGAAATGAGATATCTAAACAAGCAATTTAAAAAAAACGCATTAGTTTGGGAATATTTTCGATTTAGGTATTTGGTTTCACAAAATATATCTGAGAAATTTTGGCACTTTTATGTATGAAAAAATAAACATTAGACAGAAGAAAATAATGGCAATGTCTAGAGAAATTAAAAAAAAATAATTTAAAAAAATTGCATTTCAGTTCTAGAAAAAGAAAAATAATTTTGTGTTAGAGAAAAAAAAAAAAAAAAAAAAAAAAAGATTAGTTCCGGTTTTGTAGTGTACAACAAATAATGGTTTTCTGGTTTTAGGTTCAGTTTTTCTTCGAAGCCTTGATATAAACATTTTTTTTCAAAACATGACAAAAAAACATGTATTATGAAAAGTACTACTAGAATGGAAAATATCTTTCAGGAAAGGAATTAAAAAATGAGTTAATGCTTTTAAACAATAAATTTTCCAAAACCTCACATGTACTTTAAATAAACTTTATAAATATTTGGAGGACATTTATCTGATAGTATTTTTTTATAAAAATCAAATACTTTTTGAGATATTATTTTAAACATTTTTATATGTCATAACTTCATTATTATAACAATGTCGATATACATGGAATATGCACTCCGTCAGAATTAATACCGTTCCTCCAAAATTTCCGGAGCGAAATCTAATTTTTAAGAACTCAGCAATGTAATCCTATAGTTTTGGAAATTTATCAGTGTAATTTTTAAATAGAAAACGTACAATAGAATCGAAAAATGGAGTTTAAATAATTTAAAGATTCGCTTTTAAGCGAAACTTCTGCTGTATAAAAATAGACTCGTTGACGATTATTATCTGATAATAGCAATCCCATTTTAGTTACGACTATTTAAAAAAATTTCTTAGAAATCTATTAAAAAGTTTCTTATCTAACATACTGATAGGCAAAGCTTATTTCTGAAATAATGTTAGCGACAACCGTTATCGGGTGTCACCTACCAAATCGTGCAGTGGTAAATAAGTACAAAGAGCATTAAGCTGAAATATGGCAAATAAAGAAATTCCGATTTAAGGGGACCTTCTACATTAGGAGAAAAAAAGCACATTTTATGATTTTTTGTAAGAAAACTGCTTTATGGATCTTTTTGAAATTTTAACATTTTATTGTACATATCTTACATATCTTCGTACACAAGAATTTTTTTATTAGATTTTGTTGCTTCTACTCTAAGTTATAAACAAATATGTTCAACCACATTTTTTTGACGCGGTGGGCAAGATTAAAAAAAACTACTCTATGGATCATCTCGATTTTTTTTAATTAAAGCTTATTTAATTGCCTTCGATATGAATTAAAGCTTTTACTAAAATTATTAAAAAAAAAAAAAAAAAAAAAAAAAAAAAAAAAAAAAAGATTAACAAATAAGAACGAATTTTTTAACCGAAAAAAAGATTTAATCAGCCATTGCATAACTTTTTTTAAATAAATTTATGGGTTCCTTAAATTTAACTAGAAGCTATACTCACGAAGTTTACGAAAAAATTTATTTTTGCTTTTCAGATAATTTTACAAGGCGCTTTATTTTTGTGTTTCAGATAATTCTACAAGGCGCTATCATCCCCACCGTCCAGACAAAATTTTCCAAAGCTGTTGAACATATTTGTTTATAATTTAGAGTATAAGCAACAAAATCTAATAAAAAAATTCTTGTATATACCTTAACATATGTACAATAAACTGTTAAAATTTCAAAAAGATCCATCATGCAGTTTTCTTACAAAAAACCACGTCTGTAAAGCATAGATGTTCCTCCCGGGCACCTTTATTAAGGTCTTAAAAAGTTTTACATCAATCAGCCTACAGACTCAAGCCACCGGAAAAGGAAACGCGAGCAATGGGTGAGTTTAAGAAACATAAAAAAGAGTAATATACAGAGATGTTACAGATTATGGTCGCAGAACTGATCGCCATAAACGCGACAAGGGACGATAGTAAGTCCAAAGCGTAGTAGTAAGATAATAAGTAGTAGTAGATAATAAGTGCTGTTTAAGGTAAGAGGTATAGAACTAATTGTTAGATAGGTCCATTAAAAAGCTAAAAATCTGTTTTAATTTTAAACGAAGTGCTGGACGGGATAAAATATTACTTAGCCAATTTATAGGGTTTGATAAGGGTCGCCAAATATGCCAGCGTGAGGTAAGTGGGCAAGAGTAGTAGTAATGAGAGGCACTTGCTAAATCGCCACATTCGCATGCAGAGGAGCTTGAGCAATGAAATTTATGGAGGTACTAAATGGGCCATGTCTTGAAAGGAATGTGGAAACGGCAGTAGAGAATAGAGGAAGCTCTAAGGAGACCTTTGGAACGAGATCATGCGTGTATCTCCCCTTTTCCGAATACTCCCAGTGGTCCTGTCACTGCTCCAACAGTTTTGAGTGCAAAATTCTCTTACCATATAGGTACGGATCGGCATATTTTCTACAAATTTGATTTTCAAAACAAGACGCCATTTTGCATTAAAAAGGGTAACGCCCATTTCGTGTTTTACGCACTAATTGAAATTTTGCCCGCACTAATTGAGGGAGAATCTAAAAAAATACCACACTTATTAAAATCGCGTTAAATGAGGGATACCTAGTGCATTTATTTTTTTGAAACACAAACTTTAATGAAGAACTATAAAAAATCTATAAAATCTTTTAGTGCTAATAAAAAAAAAAAATCAAATGCTCACGCATATAATCTGAATTTATGTCCGAGGAAATGCAATTGCTGTAGAATTTGCGCGATAATTTTCCAAAACATCTAATTAATATTTCAGTTACTCCAGATTCGTTTACCTACGTCGCGTGATACATTGTCGTGCAAATGTTTGTAAAATACAGTGGTCTGTTACATACGATTGTATGTTTTACTAGAGTAGGTATCTACCTTTTTGGAACCTTACAAAAATTATGGAATAAGAGGGTTAGACATTGCGTGATCAAAAATTGTATCAATGTTTGAGAAAGTTTTTTTTTCTAAAGGGAAATAGTAAAAACATATAAAAAGCGAATTATTTCTTATACGGCAATGTAAAAAAAAGTATATATCCCTTCTTTAGTAAATGAACCATATAAATAAACATTCGTTCGAGGAATAACTTTACTAATTTGAGTCATATTATCTTTTACATATTTCGTATTACCGAATTGTCAAACAAAATATTCAAATAACCTAAAGCAGGCGATTACATTTTGTTTTTACAACAAAATACAGTTAAAATTTCAGTGTACAATCGGACATAAAAGAAAAAGAGATCCAATGCATTTTAATCACAAAAGTATCGCATAAAAAAAATCCCCCCCCCCCCCCTCAAAAAAAAATCGAAGTATAAGTATGTATTCTTTCAATTTCTGTTTAGACTTAGAGGATCGTCTGAATAATCAAATTGCAACCTACTTTGGCACTGTAAATACGAATTTTTAATAGTTACGAATAGTACTAATTTTGACATCATATTTTGATTGCTTGGGAAAGTTTACGCTGGGATATCAAACAGGAAGTCATTAAGGTAATTAGTTTTGGTATTATGCAGATGTAAAATTTTGAATTTCTAAGGTTAAATTAATTTTAATAGTTGCAAAACAAGCTGCAATGCGTGTAGTGTCTTAAGCATAACTTAAAACCTGCTCGGCGTAACAATAGAAAATTAAAGATTTACAGTTAAAGGCTTCTAGAAATCGATTTCTGATAAATTGTATAGGTTAAAATACATATTGTTTGAGAATATTAATTTCATAATGTATTATGAATTAATTTCATAATGTATTATGAATTAATTTCATAACGTATATAATTGTTTTTAACATAAAAGTTGTCTGCCTGTGTAACAGACTGAATTAGACTGAAATTCCAGGACCCGTCATTCCATTATAATTTACCCAAAGTAAAGTTCAAACACTGAAATGTTGTTAAAACATCTACATTACCAATAAAGCCTTAAGAGATTCTTTCATTATTTCCTTCATTGACATAATAAATTTAAAATATAGGATAATATACCACTTTTTTCTAACCTTAACAATAGCCTTATTTAACCGAAATGTTTCTGTAATTAAATAAAGGGATGATTAATTAAAAAGTTAGCAGTAAGCAATAGCTTGAGATAACTGAGCAAGCAAACTCTTCTTCCCGCAGACCGTAAGGATAAACCTGTTAAGGGTGTATTAAAGACAATTGGGCTTCGTTTGGGGTAGTATGTCTTTGATTTCGCACTGAATAAGAGGATTGTAACCTTAGTTTCCTTTTTAAAAGTTTCCTCTTTATGAGCATTACCACACTTTAGCGCTATGAGCATCTCCACAAGTTACCCGTTGGTTGCACTATGAGTATTTCCTCCCTCCCTTAAAAAGAGCGTATTCACTTTAGAAACGCCTCTCCAAATGCTAGGCTAACATCTCTAACATAAAAATGGTAGATTTGGTAGGCAGTTGTTTTTTTCAGCATTTACACGGTCTCATACATTTAGACAACAGTATTTTTTAAAAGTTTTCTTTGACTTATTTAATCTCAGAAACGTAAGGCAGAGAAGACTTTAAGAAATTATTGCTAACTTTATATTAAGTTTATAAATTTCTTAAATCTTAAATAGCATTAGTAGAAGGAATGGATAGATACTATAGGGGAGATTAGGTAGGATTGATACATTTTTTTACAAAACTAGGGGGCTCGGCCCCCTACGAGCTACGCTCGCCAACCCCCGTCCAGACACCGTAGACTCTAAATGCACGCTAATTTGATCGGCTTTAAAAAGATTTCGAAAGAGTGAATTATAATTTAAAAAACAGTGGCGATCTCTCTATAAACGGATTTCTATTCATTTCTCTTTGATTGGGGAATTTTAACGCCAAATCCGTTGCGGTACTACTTGATTATCCCGTCGACCCATTTCGCCAAATTATATAAATCGCCAAACCACTCGCCAAATTATACAAATTGACATAATTTTTATTTTAAATAACGAAAAAACAAATAAATTAGTACAACATTAATAAAAATACAAATAAAACGTCGAAATACAAATAACTTGATGACGTAGACACGTGTAACAACATTTCAAAATAAGCTAATATAAAAGGAATTAAGTAAACAGAGTCTTTGTCTCCTGGTACTTTTTAACAAAGTGAAAAGAAAGTTCTTTTAAATGAGACATTTTAAATTAATCGTTTTTAATCTGACGTAATTTTGACCAAACTATTCTTTCTCTTTTTAATATTCACGGGAAAATACTTGTGTTGTTAGAAATGAAATATTATTTGCTCTTTCCTAACAAAAATAGTTGAAAAGTATCCTCTTAAAATATCAAATAAATGTCTAGCGCAATTTCTAAATTTAAACCGTTTTGCAATATTATTTTGTGTTCATTTTATGTAATAACTGTATGTGACGTAAATATGACGTAATTTCTCCTATTTAAGACTTCTAACGCATGTTAATAAATTTATTGTTTTACAAATTCCTTTCTCTCTTAAAATTCACGTGTAATTATAGTTTTTATGACGTAATTTTTAATAAGTTCCTGTTTTTTATACATAGTTATTTAATTCTAATTCCAAATGTTTTTTTCTGTTTATAATAGTCACGTGTAAATAAATTTTTAATTTATTTACACGTATAAATATATATATTTTTTTTTTGAAGCAAACATTATTGTTTCCGCTGTTTATACAGTTGGCAACAGTTTAAATTAATATCACTTTCTAAAATCTGTTAAAAATATCTCTAGAAATGCTGAAAATCTGAATTTAAAATAGAAATAAAACCTCAAAAAATTAGTCAAAATAAAAAAATTAATGCAATCTGCACTCCGGCAAATTCTAACGCATAAAATGATCTAAAAATGATTAAATTCCTATGAACAGTTTTTGCTCCTATAAAACTTTTTTAGTGGAACGATTTTGTCCAACTTTAGCATTAAATATCTCTTAAAATAATTCTTCGATCTGAAAACTGCCTGCATCAGCGTGTTTATCAAACATTTCTGTATAATACTACCGATTT
The DNA here is from genome assembly GCA_963932465.1 of Maratus speciosus. NCBI lineage: Eukaryota > Metazoa > Arthropoda > Arachnida > Araneae > Salticidae > Maratus > Maratus speciosus. Next base: position 441,974,436 of record OZ010793.1, read on the forward strand.
TCAACTTTTTGTATGCATTATGTTTCTTAATATTAACGAAGAAAGACCTCCGATCACAAAAAATTCAAAACCGGCGGCGGCGGCGGCGGTGACAGCGGTAGTTACTTTTTTTTAGAATAGAGAGATGATTTTTTTTTTTTAAATGTTGAACCTAGAATAAAGTTTCATATATCATTTTATTCAATATACAATCAGTTATCAAAGTAAAATTTCGGCATAAGTGTACTATATAAGAAACTTGAAAAATCATTGATTTTAAACATGAGAAATTAATGGGTCAAAGCTCCTTACCTATGGAGAGGCTTGGCCCACTTTATTTTATATTGAAATATTTGTTAAGGGAAATAAAATCATTTTTTAAAAAGGCAAAATAACTTTATGCTACATGGTTTAATTATTATAAAAAAATGCTTGCGAAAATGGAATTTCTAAACATACCTGCTTAGACGGAATTCAAGGCACAGGTGAAAAATTCCGTTTTAAACGCCCACTTTTGTAACCCTCGAGCTGTCAACAGTAGGTGCCACATAGTTTAACTTCATCTCACTGTGTTCATCTTGGTGAAATTTGTCTACATACCTTTCTAAAGTGTTTTGATCAAGATTATGTTCTTGTGCAGTGGAATGAATATGTAACATTTCGCAAGGCTGCTGCTTTCATCCTTTATAGTTTTTTACATTCTTTCTATTTACCTACTATGGGTACTATTTAAATGAAATAAAAGTTCCTATCAACCAGGGCCGAAACTAGACTTTTTTGCACCCGGGGCAAACATGGATTTTGGCGCCCCCCCTCTCTCCCACAAAGTATACTTACAAAGAGAATTTTACTAATTTTATAATAGACGACATATTTTAAAATTTTAAATATGTAATCATAAAATATGTAATACTGAACTACGTAAACTACAGTGGCGGATCCAAGGGAGAGGTCCCTCTGAACATCAACAAAAATATTCTAAAAATCATTTTTAAAATGACATATTCAGTAGATTATCCGAGTCCCGCCTAATCAAGTTTCCGCTTTCACCGAGTTATTTTCTTCTGATGGACTGATGGCTTCCATTATTATGAAACAGCCATTATAAATGAAGTGTTAGGTGAAGATGAAAAAAAAACAACAACAAAAAAATTATGGCCATTTTTTCCCCCCATTCGGACCAGAAAATCAGAGTTCTAACTTTTTACGATCTCTCTTTCATCTTCACCTGACACTTCATTTATAATGGCTGTTTCATAATAATGGAAGCCATCAGTCCATCAGAAGAAAATGATTCTTTCCAAAGGTATAATCTTCATTTGACGCCCCTTTGTTCTGACACTTCATGCCCCCTCTGCCCCCCCCCCCCTTAGTTTCGGCCCTGCTATCAACTTTCCCATTTATATTTCATTAAATTTTTTCTTGCTTCTATAGCAATTTTTCAAATTTTCATTTAACACGTTGCATGCCACGCCAGTCACCGGTTACTGACACTGATCTTTCCGTTTAGGCCACGCCAGTCACCGGTGACTGACACTGATCTTTCCGTTTAGGCCACGCCAGTCACCGGTGACTGACACTGATCTTTCCGTTTAGGCCACGCCAGTCACCGGTGACTGACACTGATCTTTCCGTTTAGGCCACGCCAGTCACCGGTGACTGACACTGATCTTTCCGTTTAGGCCGCGTCGGTCATCGGAGACTGACACTTATAGATTCTTTAACGGGAGTTTTATTTCGTGGACTAAACGGAAAGACAGAAAAATAGTCTCGGCATTCAACGTGTTAATCAGTTTTAAACATTTTATTTTATATCACCCCATTTTATTGTATTTTTACAGAATAAATTTACATTATTTCAGAAATAGAACCATTAACCCTTCATTATGTATAGTGTGGAATAAAAAGGTCACTTAAATAAAGTGTTTGACCATCTGGTCAACACTCGCCACTTTGATTGGGTCAGTCTTCCCCACATAGCCACTTTCTAAAATATAGTACATGGTAATGTTTATCCTAATTTACTGTACAATCTTTATGCGTGGAATGAAAATTCAAAATTTCTGTATTACGTGAAACCTACTTATTTAAATTTCTATGATATATTTTATCTGAGAAAATCACACAAAATGTTTCTAAAAAATACTCTTTTTAAGCTGAAAACACTTCACAATTGATATTTCTGCAACTGTTTCAATTATTTTCATGAAACGTAGACTATTGTTTGAGCATTTCAGTAGCTTTCGTTGCCACCTATTGGCAAAGCTCTGAAATTCTTTAAATATGAAAACTCAAGCCTCCCCTATGGTCAAGTCCCCCAGTCTCCCCTATATCTTTGATTCTAGTGCAGGCATTCTACACAGTAAATGAATTTACATAACGACATATACACTTTACACTTTAAAATCAGATAATACATGGAAGGCAATTAACAATATTGGGAAAAGAAGAACAGAAAAAAATTGTTGTGATGGGGAATAATGGCTACTCAAAAGTGAAAAAAAAAATGAGAATCTTGAAACGCTTCTTGTGTATTGTGTTATACATAAAAAAAAATAACGTCCAAAGTTTATCCACCAACTCTTAATAAGTTACAAAAAGGAATAAGAATTATAAAATGTGTGAATGTTAGTAATTTTAACGCTAAATGTACGTCTCTCTTCAAGGTATTTTGTGAAGATATAACTGCAGAGCGTATAACACTTTTTGTTAATATTGATATAAGTTGAAAAATTGCAACAAAACTCTTTTTGGTACAAAGGCGAAGATGTATAGCCTCATTGCATTTATAGAATTATGTTAAAAACGCATTTGCGTTAGGGGATTCACGTATTTGATAAGTTAAAAAAATTGTAAGTAATAGTTATTGTTAAGGTTCTATTACGTTTCCAACCTGTGAATAGAGGTCACTTTTTAAATAATAAGATACATAATTTACAAAGTCGGGGGGGAAGGAGGATAGTGAATTTATAGATACTTTGTTGGGGCGTGGCCAATAAAAGGTTGGGAACCACTACTCTATACAATCAATTGCCAATTCTGGCAACTCTTCTTTCACCAGCTACTTTATATTAACGTAGCAAGCAAATGTTTACTGTTGAAATAGATTTTTAAAAATACCTGAATATTCTTTAAAAATTCCCACTGATTTGAGCTACTGTTTCCAAACAAATTTAATTCAAAAGTTATGTAAAAGTAGCAAAAGCGAAACCATCTTTATAGATCTCTAAAAATAGCTACTTGTTTTTGGCAATCGTCCAGAAATAAGTTATGATTTTTTTGAAGACGATAAAAAAGGCTTAGTGAAAGAACTTAGGACTTTGTATATATAATATTTTTTGCCAGTAGGAAGAAAATTTTAATCCATTGTAGTTAAATTTTACAATAACAATAAACAAGCATTCAGTCCTACCGATAATCTTTTGTATGTTTTAATTTTTTTAAACTATTGTATAATATTTGTATGTATATAACAAATAAAAATTTAAAATTTATCGAATTTCAAGATATTTCTTTAAGTGCGTATTTTTCTCTTATACAAAACATAAAGTTCCAAGTATTTCATCATCAACATCTTTGTTCTTATTCGCATAACTAAAAGTTGAACTTTTCTACAAAATATATCACTGTTTATTTTTCATTTATATAAATGCAAAAAAAAAAAAAAGTACACATACCTTTAAAAAATATCATCATAAATACTTTGCAATGTAGTTATTGCTAAGTGATTAGAAAAATCTTATGTAAAAATTTTATTTCTTCAGTGGATAACTATTGTCCCGGCAATATAAGTATTTTTCTATTCACTTGAAATGTTTGTTTTACAAGAATTATTTTGAAGCAGCATCCTTTACACTGTTATAAAATGTGCGCATTGTACTTTTAGAAAACAATAATTTATCAAGAATATTAATTCAGATTTTTAAATATATGTCGAGAAAACATAAAGAACATCAAGTACAGAATAAAGAATTCAAGTTAACAAATGTGAAATCGCGTCTAAAAGAGAAACTGCAGAGTTCAGAGCAAATAATCGAAACAAAGAAATGGTCTTTTTCCCGACTTCTGTTTTCAATAATAAATAAAAACAAAAAAAATCATTATAAAAAGCCAATAAAAGCTTTAACAATTCCCTTCTAGCATTATAATATTGACTGAACAAGCACGTTTGAGATAGGAAAAATTACATTCTTAATGACTTAAGAACAGAATTCTTTTTTCCTGCTTGTTCTTTTTTCGCATATTATCTTGAGTTCCTATTTTAAGTTTTAAAAGAAATAAAATTCTATTATTTGTGATTTGTAAAGACAAGTACATTTTTTTTTATATTATTTTTGTTAAAAATTCAGACAATTGAGTTTCCATGTAAGCGTTTAAATCTAGGGCAATCCCATTTGTTCTTTTGCCTAGAACAGGGCCTGTTATTGATTGGGGGGCTATGCTACAATGATAATTTGTAAAGTGTTTTTTCCCCTACGAGCAGCGAATTATTCGGTTGAACACAATGAAGTTTTTTAATCATTTTTATGCTACAATGCATTTTTATTGATAACGCCGCGAGGAATTTTTAATTTTTTGAAAAACAAATATTTTAATTTTGGAAAGATAAGGGAGTTTATCAAAAGAAATAATGAATATCAGAAGCATAATAAAGCGAACGGTTTTTCTTTTTACTTTTGTAGCCTTTGTAATTTAAATTTACTTTTCTTCATAAACTCCAACTATTAAATAATATAGATTAGAAATGCAATTTTTATGACCAGTCATAAGGATATAATTTAGTTTGAATTTAACCTGATTATGTTTTATTATAATTTATTAATTATTTTAAGCTTCAATGCAACAATGTAACTTGAAGATATTTTTGAAGAAGTATTGAAAATGCTTGTGTAATCTTTATTTTTCTTTATAGTATTAGTTGATGCCAATAACTTTTAGAATTCGGTTTGAGTTTTTTCAAACATTTGTATTGTTGAAGTTTGATAATGATTTCAGATTTTCCATTAAAATTAAGAGGACATGTATTTCACAATTTTTTGATTGAAACTCTCCTTGATCATAAGGAAACGCCGTAATAAGTTAAAAGGTCTCAGGACTCTTAAAATTGGAAAAAAAAGAAAAAAAGACATCCATTTTCAACATTTAATATCTTAAAATGTATATTATTATTATTCATATATTTTATATAACATTTTATTATTCATACACATAAAAAGCCTGAATTTTTCAATAATCGAAGTTTTTTTTTCTTTTGTAATTGGCTCGCGTATAAATCGACACCCCACCCTCCTCCAATTTGCTTGCCAAAAATTGTCAGAAATTTCTTGACTTATACGCGAGTATATACGGTAGTTATAATCGTTGACCCAGAATATTTCTTCATTGTTGAGAGTAAGTTTAATGTCGGGGTTGACTTATATAATCAAAAAATATCTGCCAATTAGTAAAACGAAGATTACAATTAAAATTAAGTGGTATTCGAAAGCTTTTAGTTATAAATCAAGCAAACTCTTTTTGGCTGAGTGGCTTAATTATTTTATTTTATTCACTGAATATTTTTTCAATGAAATGTCTGTATTATAGTAGATGTTTTAACTCCAAATGCTTTTAAATAAAGCTACAGTCGTGAAAAAAAAAGTAAACACCCTCTACTAACTCCTCAACAAATTATCGTAGACAAAACTTACTGGTACCGAACGATTGGAAATAACGTCTACTTTTAAATGATGTATATAAAATTTGCTTAGGGGTCATCTACATATTAAAACGAATCCAAACTTCCTTTTTTTTTCAATAGCAATACCCAATTTCAACGAGATATTTCAAAACTTCGGTTCAAACTATGCCTAGACACCAAATGTGAAGTGATTTGAATGATAAGTTTTTGAATTATAAACATTCAAAATTTAGTGCTTTTAATGTTAAATTACATTTTCATATTTTTATTTATATCTCCTGAAATTATGATCCCAATGGGCTAATATTTTGTGAAGGCAATAATACTAATATACCCAAACATAAATTTGAACGCTGAATTTACAATTTTGATAATTTTATGATATGAAGTATGAATAATGAAATTAATATCCGTAAAAATATGAATTTCAACCTACAATTTTTTGATGCATTTAGATTTATTAAGTTCTGCTTTATGGAAATCCAAAATTTCACATTTTTCTTCCAAGTAATTTTCAAATTATGCTTAAAAAACGGCAAAATGATGGTTTAAGGGCAGTTTATGATAGAAGTGACTAGATACAGATCATATTCAAAATATTAGAATAGTTGAGAAAAAGTAATAAGAAAAAATTATTTTTCATTTATTTATTTTTGATACTAAGTAAATGCAATTAAATTTCTTATAAATTAAATCTGGAATGTTTAGATAAGATTTTAACACTTACAAAATATAAAATACAGTACAATAAATTAGGTATACAGCTTTCTGAAACACATCAAAATATTAGAATAAAATTTAGATTGATTCAAAACATTAGAATATTTTATTTTACGCAACAATATTACCTTATGAATATGAAGTAAATGGTAGTTAATATTTTGTAGCACCCCCTTTAGCTTTCATAACAGCGTACAATCGATCTTGCATACTATATACAAGGTGTTTACAAACATTTCTATCAATATTAGCCCAAATAGACTTTATACGTGCTACAAACTCAGTTTTACTTGAAGGAGGATTTTTATGGAGTTTTTTCTTCATTGTAGACAATAAGTTTTCGATGGGATTAAGGTCTGGTGAGTTTGGTGGCCAAAAAAGTACCTTAATGTTGCTTTGGCGGAACCAATTCTTAGCATACACCGAGGTATGCGGTGACGCTAAATCTTGAGGAAAGATGAAATCATCTTCAAATAAATCTTCTGATGGTGGAATCACGTAATATTCCAAAATTTCTTGATATATTTGAGAGTCAGTCTTTTCATAGACGATGCATAACTTTCCAGGTCCTTCTGCACTTATGAAACCCCAAACTATGACACTAGCAGCAAATTTTACGGGACGTTTAATGTATTCTTTATCAAATGCTTCTTGCTTCATTCTCCAAATTCGAATACCTTGATTACAATATGAAACACAAAACATACTTTCATCACTAAATAATATATTTTTGCGATCTTCTTCGCTACATAAATGTCTTGATTTGCACCAATTCAATCTTATGCACTTTTGTTTTGCAGTGGTGAGAGGTTTTGTTTTCGGTACGCGAGATTAAAACTTAAATTTATGGAGACGTCTTAATGTTGCCGATGTAGAAACTTCAACTCTTTTTCTTTCCATTTTCGGTACAAGAATCACGCACTTTTAAAACGGTTTTTCTTAACTATACGCTTCAGTTTCCTGTCATCTCTAGAAGATGTTTTTGGCTTTCGGCTGCAATTTCGGCGATTATTTTGAAATTTTTCATTTTCTGAATATTGTGTTAGTATTTTACTATCGTTTAATTGGGAACAATGTAAATAATTCGCTATACAACATTGATTTTTACCGTGCCGATACAAATGAATCATACGAAGTTTAATAGATTCAGGAATATCGCTCACACGAACAATTTTAAGACGAAAAAGCAAACAAACTACAAAAGGAATACTGATTTTAAATAAAATGGTCTAAATTTAATCAATGATGCCACCAGTTATGAGTTGGTGATAATTAAAGGAGAATTAATGTGAAATATTCTAATATTTTGAACCACTTGAATAAATATTCTAATATTTCGACTTTTCAAAATATTTTTTTTATATTAATCTTTTAAAAAATTATATTAATTTTAAGATAATAAATATGTTTAATCAACAATAAGTTCTTAATAAAAATATCATTTGCATATTTGCATTAAAAGACATTAAATTACCAAACGGTATTTTCAATTTGTAAAAAAAAGTAATTATTCTAATATTTTGAATATGAGCTGTATTTTGAAATATCTTCTGCTCTCCTAATCTAGCAGGCTTCATTGATTGTTTGAGTGGCGCTTAAAGTGCATTGATCAAGAAGGGAGCTCTCTCGGTTAACAATCGAGTACAGAATTTTAGTTTGGATACAGCCTTTAAAATAATTAATTTCTCGGAAACTTATGGTACGAATTGCACAAACATTTATTTTGGGGGCTAATTGAAGGGTGTAGAGTTCATTTATGCTGTCAAAATTAGGTATTGCCATTGAAACAGATGAAGTTTGGGTTCGTTTTAATATGTAGATGGCCCCCTATGCAAATTTTATATGCATCATTTAAAAGTAGATTTTATTTCCAATCGTTCGGTATCAGTAACTTTCGTCTACGACAATTTGTTGAAGAGTTAGTAGGGGTGTTTACTCTTTTTTCCACGACTGTACTATTTAATTTTAACGCACATATAGTGGTAACGTATGACGCAATTCATTTATATACTGAGCGATTGCAAAAGTTGGTGCCCAATTTCATAGAAGCTGGTAGCTTGCAATTTTGACTGTACTGATGTTCTTTTATAACCATATTATTAACTGATAGTCATCTACATGTGTTGTGAGTGAACATAACGTTAAAAAAAGTTTTTAAAATATGTTTGTGTGCTAGGTTATTATTCAAAATGGAAAATGTAAAGTTACATCAATTTGTGTGCTAGGTTATTTTTCAAAATGGAAAATGGAAAGTTACGTCATGTTATGTTATATGAGTTTAAAAAAGGAGTGAGTGTTGGAAGTGCTAGAAAAATATTCAAGACGTTTATTTGGATCGTGCTCCCGTTCTCAGGACAGTAATAAAGTGGTTTTGTTAATTTTGAAATGGTGATTTCAATCTAAACGACAAAATTCTCTCTGGTTGACCTTCTGGCTTTGATATTGACTTAATTCGATATTCAGTGAATAATAATTCATGCACTACTACTGAAGAGATTGTCGAAAGACTAAATATTGACAATTCGACCAGCATTTCGCCATATAAAACAACTTGAATACATTTCGAAACTCGATGCATCGGAAATCAGGCCCGAAGTTTTGAAATCACCCAATATCTATATATCTATATCTATCTATCTACCTATCTATATATATAATTTCTTGTAATTTATTACAGGATCATTATTATCAATTGTAATAACAATTATTATATGGACTATCTGTTGCGGCAACCGTGACATTAGCTTTTAACTGTGTCAGTATTTAAGCGGGATTTTAAGCCAAAGTACGTTATCTGTTTGTGTCAAAGTTAATATGTCTTGGCTGTCCTCGTGCTGGGTTTGTCTATGATTTAATTTGTTTCATTTTTTAATTGTTTTCATAGTTGTGGATTTCACATTTTTAATATTTTGCATGGTTGTTTAATATTCTCTGGTGCTTCGTCGATTGGGTACATAATGGAATTCAATATTCGCTTATTGCTGAATTCCGTTAGAGAAATCGACTATGTTTTTTGCTTATAAATGTATTTTATGTACCCGTGATCAAGTGAAATGCCTTATAAGCTTCCGGCTTCATTCATCCATTTTATCTTTTGTATGTTTATATGCGGCTTTTTCTGGTTCAACATTATATATATATATTTCATAAAGATTTATTGTCAGCAATATGCTAGTGAATTAGTTGCATTTAATAATATTCTGTATTACTAGTTACATGTTCCTCCTCTATTCTGTAAAATGTCTGAGTTATGAATATTTGCTATATTATAAATTTAATTTCAATTATTGGAAAACGATGACGATTTGTTATATATTATGGTTATATATATATATATATATATATATATATGAACGGAGGTCTGTTTTGGGGTCTGGGAGTCCTGATTTGGGAAAATATACTGAACTCTTTCGGAGTTGCTTTCCTCAGAAGGCTGTAAAGGTAGATTCTTATTTTTGCAAAGGAAGCTACATAAAATTTTGAATGATATCTATCGCATTTAAGGATTTTAATATCAATTGGAGTGTAAACAACTAGCTAGATTGTCAGTACTTGTTAGTTATCTTGTATTTATCTCTCCCCAATTCTGTTGTCTCATAAATTCGAAATTAACAACTTATAGTTGGATTATGCAGCATATTTGGAAAGAATTACTACTAATTTCCGACCTCTCATATCAGTTTGTGACCTACTTACTGATTTTTCCTCGTACTTTACGTTTAATGATATAATCTTTTGAGATAAAACATGCAAAGATGGCATAATAAAAGCAATGTAAAACTATATGAGTTGCATATTTCAAACTGGACGGCTGAAGCTGCGAATGCTCTGTCATCTGAGCTATCCCGGACCTGTAGGATATAATTCACCCAACTAAACTCTCATATGATTTATTTTACAATTAGTATAATTGTGTTAAAATTAAACTAGTGTAATGTAAAACGATTCGATATATTTCAAGATAAAATTACTTCACATAATATGTTCGTTGGCGTCATAAAACTAAGATGACTCAATTCAATATCTCTGAGAAGCAAAGAAATATTATTTAGAAATCAATATAGATTTCTAAATAATGATTTAGAAATATTTTCTTTATGTAAATTAGTTTATATTATTTAGATCAGATTTTAAAGCACTTTGATGTTATTCATAGGCGTTAAAAATATCCGTGACACAATATGAGTGACATTACAGTGACAAAATAAAAAACAATTGAATAAGAGTTTAGATATTTAGCACCATATAAAAAGCAGATTCACTTAAAAAAACAATTTAAAAGAAGAAATACAAACGACTCAATGGTGTTTAACATAACACTTGTTTAGAGACGTACAGAAACATTCACGTGATTAACATTGTGTATTTTACTTATTTATTTATTAGACGTTAGTTGGAATATTTTAGTGAGTATGATTTGGCAAAAAGAAATGTTATGTGTTTTGTGTCCGTTTGTTGTTAATTTAATTACTTTTAATCTACTATATTGTTGCCAATATCGTTCGTGTTTAACGTGTAGTAAACGATCAAATTTAAAACTTTTAACTTGTCACTGCAAAACGAACGATGCGCGATATGATGATTAGTTCAAAATGTGCATTTTAACAAGCTATTCATATTTCATACACTATAAAAAACATATGTGTAAATTTACACATTAAAGCACGTTTGCTGGTGGTACAAAGAAAATTTGTAATGCGTGTAAAGTGTCAAATACATGCTTTATGTGTCATTTTCAAAATGCCCATTCTTTTGTGTATTTTGATGATAACTCAGTTTAATGTCTAAATTGCACATGAGTACACCTACCTATATGTAATATGAACGAAAGATTTTTTTATACGTAGATTAGGATTATATTTTGAGATGTAAATTGTGAACTAAATGCTTATAATGGGTCGCAAAACAGAATTCCACGAAGAGCATATTCATGTGCTTGGTGTTTTTATTCTCATTCAAGCAGATTTGTTTTAAGACCACAGAATAGTGTACTTTTAACTTACAAGAAGCAGGAATTATATTTACTGCATTTATTATATTTATTAAAATTATATTTACTCCATATCACCTATCTGTTAAAGTTGTTTCGAAGCCCTAAAATTGTATAGACACAATTTTTGAATAGAACGTGCAAACAGAATCAGAATAAATACACTGTAAAATAACATTTTGTAAAATTCGGAAATCATGACGCCAGTATTATATTTGTATTTTATCGGATTTTTTCAGTTATCACTTTTCAAAGATACAGTTACATCAAGAGGGGAAATTCTCTATTTAATTCAATCTGCAGTAAACAAGCAATACTTGCGCAACTGGATACGAACTAAGGGACTGCGACTTTATGCAGTACCACTTTTACCTTTCAGCTAACCAAGCTAAGTTTTTAAGTATCGATATTTATTGAGTGCTGATAAGTACAGATATATCTGCGTAATATTCTGTTCTTAAACATATTCCTGCGTAATATTCTGTTCTTACATATATAGTTGTGCAAAATTCTTACACATATTTCTGTCTAATATTCTGTTCTTAAGCATGTATCTGTGTAATATTCTTGCACATATCTGTATAATACTCTGTTCTTACACATAATCCTGCGCAATATGCAAAATACACAGACATTTGTGTAATATACAAAATGTGTATATTTACAATAATTCACAAATTTTGTTTAATCCTTAAAATTTTATACATTTACACAGTAGTTCGAGATTTTCAAGTGAAAACAAATTAGAAACTTCCATTAAGCCAATAAACTCACATAAATACAGGTAATTGTTTGCGACAAGAGTGTGAATTTTATGACAAAAGTTTAATTTTGCAAATTTACACATATAGCTGTAAAAAGGACTAATTTACACATATATTTTTTAGACTGTAGGAATGGCTAATTTTCAAACCAGTTTAGAGTCTAAGGTCTAGACAGAAAAATGAAATACAGACCAACAGACCATTTTTGGATTCTGATAAAATTAATATGGTGACCACAATCAAAACGCGCCTATGTGTCCAATACATTTAGCCTTATCCCTTTCTCCATTGCTCCTTTAAGTTCTATAAAGGCAATGGAGAATATTAATAAATACATTAGCTTCGAGAAATTATCATTTTTGACAGACAACAATTGGAGGGATTGGGAGAAAAGTAAAAATTAAATATCGTGCCTCTACATCATTTAAGGGGACGGTGGAGCTTAAAATCCTTAAAAATAATTTTTTTTTATTTTTGTAAATTTCAACTTAAATATTATTCAAGGGTACATTATATACATTATAGCATGCATTTATCACAAAAAAATTAAAAAAAAAATTATTTTTGAGAAAAAAAATGGAATTTTACGCGTCGTTTTAGAAATCTTCGAAATGCCCCATGTGTCTTCCATATCAATGAAAATCCCCAATATTTTTTATAAAAGTTTGGTTTATATATATAAATAAAATCAAGCATCGAATTTTATATATTTGAATTTAAAAGTAAAAAAAAAAAAAAAAAAAAAAAAAAAAAAAAAAAATTCAAAATTTCAAAAATTTTTTTTAACTTTTAAATTCAAATATATAAAATTCGATGCCCTATTTTATTTCTATATATAAATGAAACTTTTATAAAAAAATATTGGGGATTTTCATCGATATGGAACACGCAGGGGGCACTTCGAAGATTTCTAAGACGACGCGTAAAATTCCATTTTTTTGTCAAAAATAAAAAAATTTTTAAATCTTTTTTTTGATAAATGCATGCCATAATGCATATAATGTACCCTTGAATAATATTTAAGATAAAATTTACAAAACATTAAAAAAAATTTGAAAAAATTTGAAATTTTGAAAATTTTTCGAAAAAATTTCAATTTTTTTCTTTTTTTAACCTTTAAATTCAAATATGTAAAATTCGATGCTCTATTTTATTTCTATATATAAACCAAACTTTTATAAAAAATATTGGGGATTTTCATTGATATGGAAGACGCATGGGGCATTTCGAAGATTTCTAACACGATGCGTAAAATTCCATTTTTTTCTCAAAAATAATTTTTTTTTTTTTTTAAATTTTGGGATAAATGCATGTTATAATGTATATAATGTACCCTTGAATAATATTTAAGTTGAAATTTACAAAAATAAAAAAAATATTTTTAAGGATTTTAAGCTCCACCGTCCCCTTAAACACATACATCATTTGAATACACTATATGTGCTTCGTTACATGTATATCATTTACAAAAACATAGGGTCTTACATTCTCGGTCTTTTATTCACGAAATTCAATGAAACGAATTATTTAAATCCACTTTGGTCCCCCATAATAGAGCTTTAACATTTGATTGCCCTCGATACATTTTTTATAAGCATAAAATAACTGTTATGAACATTAGTTATCGATAACATTTTAGAACTCACGCGACGACATCTAAGTTAGTAACATTCACTATCATCTTAGCAAATTTACTCTGATACGCAATTTCCCTGCTTGTGACTGGAAATATTTGCTCTTCTGACGCGTAAAATTTTAGCATATGTTCAAATTTAAAAACATTTGTCTCGTAACGACTGTTGCGGCACTTTTGAAGCCTGCGTAGGACCTACGTGGTCAATGCATAAACCAGTTTCTGATTTTACTACCACTAAAAAAATCACATTTCAGGATTATTTCTTATAAAAAAATCAAGGTTTAAAAAATAAATCTGTATAATAAAGATTAAAAGAACTTATAGGTTTCAAATTTGTATTAGGCTTTTTTGTGCCTTTCTAATAATTTATTGTCATTTTTTAAAGCAAGTATTGCAGCTATCATATTTGCGAAATTTTTGTTTCTTAAATTAATGAGTTTTAGCAAAAGTATTGGTTCATTTGGAAAGTCCTGCAGCATAATTTTGTTGAGATAATGTTTAAATGATGGAATGATACCGGGAATTACAAACACATTTATTTAAAAATTTGTTAAACGTTTTCTTGATATATATATTATAAATGTAAAGTTTTATTCCAAAATTACAATCGGAATGTGTCTTTTATGTATTTAAAATATGACAAAAGAAAAAAAAAATGCTGTACTTACCGGACGACCTAACATAAAAATTTCACGTTTTTCTTGAATATTTCATATTCAATATAAAATGTAGTGTTTCTGCAGAATGCATGGAAAAGCTATAAATCTGACTGTTATAAGTGTGCTCCACTAATTCTGTTACACATGCAACTACGAAAAGATACTTATAGACCCGGGTCGGCGAACCGTTTCATATCCACGTGCCAATTTTTTTCAAAAATATATTTTACGTGATCATGACGTGCCAAGAAGGCAAAAAAATAATGGATCAATTAATACTGAGTCAAAATTAATTAAATTTTTGTTTTCAACATTAAAAAATTATGGGTAATATTTGATGTTATACTATAGAAATTTATTTAAAAAATATCATTCCTGTTGTCTCATCTTAGATGCCCAATAATTCACATCAGCATATTATTTAGTTATTCTTCAGAGAATTCAAGTTGAATTGGACTCATTTGAAAGATGTTTTTATTTGAATTTTTCATATTATTTAGTTCCGAAAAGAATGTCCACCATAAAAATTGTCAAAATAGCAACCACCAGAATCTACAGCTTTTAGTGTCTGGAATTGAATTACCAAGTTTTTATTATTTTAGTATCTGCATTTTTGCTTATAATGTCTTTAATCTTTCTTTTGCGATAATCTCCTAATTATCTTTTATTCTTAAAATTTTATGAACCAATATTGAGCTAGATTGGGATACGTTAAGTAATATTTCCGTTTTTTCAGTTTGTATGACAATGACAACTAACCGAACTAATCGAATTGAGATAAATAGAGACAACATCTAGATTAACTAATGCATTTTGTGAAATTTTACAATATTTTGATGTAGGAGCTGAATCTATTCCGTGCCAAAAATAATCTGCAGCGTGCCACTTATGGAACGTGTGCCATAGGTTAGCCATCCCTGCAATAGAATTAAAAGTTGCAGTTCAAAAATGGCAAAATAGCTAGAAATAGGCTACAAAAAATATCTTTGACTTGCACACTATATTATGTCGATACTGAAAAACCGAAATTTCATATAGTTGGAAAAAATATGATAATAATTGAAGCTGTTGTGTTAATATGAAATGTCAATGAGTGGGTGAATGAGTGTGCGTGTATTGGTAAGTGTAACTTTAGAATGATTTTTATGAAATGTTTTATAATATTATAAGAATAATATCTTAATAAAAATAACTTCAAATTAGGAATAAATGCTATTTCATTTTTCAAAAAATACACTTGTACCAGAAAATAAACTGAAAACCAAATAAAAAAATATGATGTTTTAGGTCAACCTCTCGGTGCGCTCACCCGTCTTGTGGCGACCTGGTTTTGCAAAGGGTTCTTTTCAGAGCCGTGCGGTCGGCGCTATCTCGGTTACCCGCGTGTTATTTTTAATATTCTTTATTTTAGAGCTAATATATGTACATAAATATACACAGGGTTGTTATAAATAAAGTTCGCCTATTCACAAGGCTCTAGAGCCGGTTCTATGGCTCCAAACGAAACAAAATTTCACTAGTACGTAGTTGAAGAGATGTGCTCTGCGAAAATCGAAAAAAAAATGTTACATTTTTCGTCAGTAGGTGGCGCTGCGCCAATATTTAGGCGATGTTTGCAGATTCATTATATCAATTTCAGTCAATCCAGACGAAGGACACAAATTTAAAAGTTTCAACAAACTTCGAGGAACTGCGAATTGTTATAATTAAAGTTCACTTAATCAGACAGCTCTAGAGCCTGACCTATGACTCCAAACAATACAGAAAAATGAATATAATTTCATGTGATGTAATCTGCATCAACAAAAATAAAACATGTCGCTCGGCAACGAGGAAATAACGAAGAATAACGCATGCTCAATGAATCCTCAACCATTTTCAATAACGCATTCCATTCTCAGAATTGTGCTTTCTACAGCATTGCGTAAACTGTCCTGTGAGATTGATCGAATATGAAGTCTAATATTGCCTTTCAGATCAGAGATTGTCTGACATCTGTCTTTAGATACAGAATCTTTCAAAAATGCCCACAACCAAAAATCGCATGGTGTTGGATCAGGCGATCGTGGTGGCCAGATTGTTTGAAAATAACGACTTATGATGCGTCTTCTGTAAAATGGCTTGTTAAGAAAGTCCGAACTGCTCTAGTAATGTGTGGTGGTGCACCGTCTTGCATAAACATGATATTTTGAAGGCAGCCTCGCTGTTGCAGCTCGGGAATCAGAAAATTTGACAACATATTGAGATACCTTCTCCCATTTACGGAACATGTAATGGGTCCTGTGGATGTTAGTTCCTCAAAAAGATATGGCCCTATCATAAACGTAGCTGTGAAACCGCACCACACCGTCACTTTAGCTGCATGCAATGGATCTTCTTGGACAAAATTAGGATTCTCTTTCGCCCAAATTCGACAGTTGTGTGTGTTCACTTGTCCGTTTAAATAAAAATGCGCTTCATCAGTCCATACAATATTCCAGAGCCAAGAATTGTCCACATTCATTCGTGCAAGAAACTGTAGTGAAAATGATAGCCGACTTTCGGTATCACCTTGTATTAATTGTGTGCACCCTTTGAATCTTGTATGGATAGTAGCGCAAAATTTGACGCATCACTTTTCTCACAGTGGAAATCGGCATATCGACTTCATTCGCAATAGCTGGCACACTTGCATTACCAAATGATGACTGGCTTGCTAAATCCATGGCAGCAGTAGCAATATCTTCAATGCTAGAAATGTCTACCTTTTTTTCGTCCGCTGCCAGGAAGAATGTCGAGTTTTCCTGTTTCCTCGAACTTTTTAATCATTTTGTGAACTCCAAGATCCGACATTGGTCTACGTCTAACATCTTTTAGTTTCCGGAATTCTGGAAGAGCTGAAGCTGCGTTGCTGTTATTTTGATAAAATAACTTTACAAGAAGTGCCTTTTCTTTCAAAGTTACCATTCTCCACAAAGCGTAGATTCGAATGCTTTTCAGAAACAATCAACTGTTTCAGTGTCAAAGAAATCACTGACACACTTTATCAGCAAGTTTTAAATCGTCAGGTGGTTAGAAGGGTATTTCAAGTTTTCGAAGTTGCGACGTCACTTTGACGTAGTTCGTCGAAAATTTGAATAAAATGTGATCTTTTTCAAGCGTTGGATGAAATTTTGTGATTTTGTGTGTTTCATCGGGATTGACCGAAATTGATATAAAGAATCTGAAAAAGTTTACTTTTACCAATTGTGAAATAAAATTTCCTGTATTTTGTTTTTGTGCAAAATGAAGGAATCTGCAAACATCGCCTTAAATATTGGCGCAGCGCCACCTATTGACAAAAATTTTAAATATTTTTTTTCGCTTCTCGCAGAGCGCATCTTTTCAGTTACGTACTAGTGAAATTTTGTTTCGTTTGGAGCCATAGAATCGGCTCTAGTGCCTTCTGAATAGGGGAACTTTAATTATAACAACCCTGTTTATATATCTATATATTTTTAGCCATTGCCGAAATTTATCAGTCGTTGTGGAACTGTTATGGTGTTGCAAAGAGCCTTTTTTAAGGTTGATGTTTGCGCGCACCTTGGGAAGCTTCGGCTATTTGAGG
Organism: Maratus speciosus; assembly: GCA_963932465.1. Taxonomy (NCBI): domain Eukaryota; kingdom Metazoa; phylum Arthropoda; class Arachnida; order Araneae; family Salticidae; genus Maratus; species Maratus speciosus. Next base: position 441,992,447 of record OZ010793.1, read on the forward strand.
GTACTATGCCACGGTCTTTTGTTAATCTTTATTTTAGTTCATTTTTAATCTAATTTTTTATAAATTTAATATATATTAACTTATAGGTTTATTTTTTCTGTATTTTTCTTTTTTCTAAAATCAGGAAGCTAAGTTGTAACACCCCTCCTCCACCCCAATTTTTTTTCTACTGTTTATGGGACGCGCACCTTGTTATATCCTCAATTCTGTTCAGTATCCGGGGATGTGGGAGATCCCCTTCGTATTGTAGTGAACCAGTGAAATCTTTGGCAGGTTAAAGTTAATAAATCAGAAACTGGTGCTATTTAGTTTTCTAGAAGTTTCGGATACCCCAACAGACTAACCTTTAACAACACTACCCTCCCTTGGAGAGGTAATACTAAATACCTAGGGGCTATCTTTCATAAAATACTTATTTCCGGAAAACATATTCTTAACTTAAGATGTAAAGTCGTTGGAGCTTCCAAATCTCTTGAACATCTTTTTAAAAATCCTGCTCTCTATATTCGCAATAAAACACTAATATATAAAGCCTGTATTTTTTATGAAACGACTTATGTCTCTCCGATCTGCAGTTTTATATGCAAATCTAGTATGAAAACCTTTCTAAAATTTATAATATAAATTTAAGAACCACCAGAAACAGTTGCAGATATAACAGTTTGCTCCATACCGTCACCATTAAACAAGGTTTAAATATTTTCTTATTAAACTGGATAAAATATTTTCAAAATTTTTTTGGAAAAATATGTATAAATTCCCAATGAGAGTATTCCTGTTACCGGACTGCAATGTATCCGGCAGTTCACCCCTCCTCATGAATAGGAAAACATGGCGTTATTAAAGATTAATTGGAAATAATATCTGATTTCTTTTCTGTTGTTTTAAAAACAACAAAAAGGAAATCAGATATTATTATTATACGTTATTATTATTATAAGTTAATAAACTGACAATAATACAGTTCCCTCCAATACACATAACATAGATTCCTAAAAGATAGTAAAAAACAGCAGAAATTGAATAACAGAAATGGAATAATGAAATTTGTAGAACTTAGACAGAATCGTCGGGTCCCAAATACCTAAAGTTCCACAAATAAAATGTGTGGTTTCATCTTCATATTAGCCATAAATTAGCTAAAGAATATGAATTGGAGACTACCACACACATAAAACGGAGACATAAATCATTAAACACCAAATAGGTTAACTATAAAACAAGATTAAAAATGATAGAGGAAAAATAAAAAAACAAATTACAAGATTGAAATCCATACTATTTTAACATGAGGCATAATATAATACAATCATTGGAGATCACCAGCACATGTTGCCAGAAAAGTTTTTTATATGATGGTGGACCAAGGATAACAATATAAAGCATGGCCAAGTACACTCCTATTATATATAACCAACACCTTCAATATATACTTTAGAACTGAAAATGAACTGCTCCAGGTATTCAAATGAGTCAGTTTGGTGCTGCCATCTATTGACTATTAACATAAAAGCTATTTTATAATAAAAACTACTTATAACTATTAATGGATTAAATTTTAAAGCAAATGCTGTTTAGAGACAGATATATGATAATTAAATAATAATTAAAAATATGTTATATATATATACACACACGGCTACTACTGTATCGGTAAAATAAGCATGATTGTTATTGAAGAGTTCCTTATTGATCTTCACCCAGTCAATCTCGACAGTTTTGAATAATTGAACGTGGTATCGTTTTACATTTTTCACATTTCTTTAATTGTAATTACTATGGTTTCTTTTTAAATGCAAAAATATTTCTCATTTCTAATCCTAAAAGTTTTTCTTTCTTTAATTATAATTATATTCACTTTTATGTAATTTAAACTGCAGTTAGAGCTGTCTCTTATGGCTCCCAACTTTTTAGAAATGCAGCCACTAAGGGGCGTAACTCAGTGCGTAAATTTGGCGTTAATTAAGAAACCCGTGAAATGCCAAAAAAAATTCATTGTTCCTTAACTAGTGTAGATGGAGAGACTGGATACAAGGTTACACGATTCCAGCTTTTTTTTCTCGAATCATTAGACGTGTATTAGAGAATTCCTCTTTTATAAATCGTAGCCCAAGTTGCAGGGGCTAGACACTAGAATGCTTTTATTGTGATGTTGTTAAGGATATAAATTCCCATTCCTGTCAACAATCTGTGATTGAGGACTGTTTGGCAGGAGAAAAAAATAATTCTTGTTTTTAACTTTTGGCGTGAAACTCTTTTTAATAAATTAATAAAGAAATACAGGCTGCCCATAAAAGAATGCCCCAGTTATAAATTTTAATAGTATCAACTGTAAGGTCTATTCAGTGTTGGTTAAAGGTAAAAAATAAAGAGTTAGATAAGCGCATGCGCGAGTACAGCTTTGTTATTTACTCGCTTGTAATTCTACTAACGCAAAATGGCAACTCCTGAGCGTAAAACGTTATTAATGGGCTGAAGCTTTAAAAGCCGTTTGAGCCATGATATTTTTTCCTTTGGAGCTATATAAAAGTTCGTCTACGTTCAGACGCTAGCTAATGATTTGACAGAGTTGAGACACAGAATTGAAGAGGCTATTGCCGCCATTACTCCGGACCTGTTAACCGAAGTGTGGAAAGAATTGGACTTTTAGGTTGGATGTGTGCCGTATAACTAAAGGTGGACATATTTAACATTTGTAGGAAAAACTAGGTTAGTTTACCTTTAATTTCATGAATGATTTGAATAGTCTAAAATAAACTGTTATAATATACCATTGCAACTGAGACATTCATTTATGGCCTGTCTGTATATTTCCTCAATATTAATACGTTGACTTCTCAATCATACTAGACTGTTGAAAATTACTTAAACGGTTATTTCGCAAAAATTAGGTTACCGAAATATTCTGTCCGATAATGTTATTGCACGTCCACTTTTTTAAAAATTCTGATTTCTTCATTAACACCACTTTTTAGAAATGGTAAAATTCCAATTGTTTTCACGTTTCACATTAAAGTGAAAATAATGGGAATTTTACCATTTCAAAAAAGTGGTGCCAATGAAGAAATTTAAATTTAAAAAAAAAAGGAGGCGTGAAATAACCTATCGGACAGAACTTTCCGGTAAATCTAATACAAAAAGATGTTTATTGTATAAACAAAAACTCTCTCTAATTTAATTATGAGCTAACATGATTACTTAATTTATGTCTCAACACAAATATCCCATTTTAGCGGTAACGTTTCCAAAAAAATACAGAACAGAAAGTACGGAAGTTCAAATGAAATAGTGTGATTAGTTTTTTAACATATCAGAAAACAATTTTAGGCACTTGGAATATATTTCAATTTTTGCATTTATTATCCTTAGGGGATAGTCTTAGATATTTTTACACAGACATGATGAAATGCGATAGCAAATGATGTGATGGAATGTAGCTGGAGGGTAAAAAAGTTTTACGGAAACTTTTTTACAGTCTACAAAGGATTAAAAAAATGTAACGACAATACTGATTTTGTCTGTTACTATTTTTATAATAAAAATTATCTTTATTTAATTCCAAAATTTTTCGATTAAATAAGACAAAAATGTGTACAGTAATCCCTTAACATTCGCAAGGGTCAGGTTCACAGAAATCCCCGCGAATGTCAAAATCGCGAATATTGAGACTAAAAGGAGGTCATCTCGTGCATAAAAAGAGGTTAGGTTTTAAGATTTTTTTTTTTTTTTTTTTTTTTAATTGAAAAAGCAATTGAAACATAAAAATACCTTTACTAAGCATTAAAAAGCACATGCTGTAAATAAATTTGATTAATTATTGTACAATGTTAAGTTGTTCGTTGATGACTGACAAAAATTATTGATACATACGATTGTTTAGAGGAAAAGAACTTATGATTTACGTTTATGAATTTCCATGTAAGGAAAGGTTGCGGTCTCTATTCCTCTTTTAAATTTAAGACTCCTCAACTCTAAAGGAAGGATCTCATTCTATTGCTCTTCCAACAAGTTGTTGTCAGTGTTGCCAGATTGGGGACTCTTTTGTCCCCAGATTGTTGATTGTCACAATCTGGACAGATTAGAAATAGATTAAAAATTCTGAAAAATAAGGCGAATTATACTATTTTAAAAAAGTGGTGTCGTCAAATAATCTGAATTAAAAAAGTCCCCAATCTGGCAACACTGATTGTTGTTGAAGTTTTAAAATTTCCCATACAACTTTTGCAGAAAATATTTCACCTGTAATAAAAATTTTGAACTTAAGAAAATTTAGGATTTTTTTTATTTGTAGCACCAAGTCATGTTTTGAATTTCTCGGAATTACTGATATATCTTATGACTCAATACAAGGGTTGAAGTTCTCGAAACTTAGGCTATACAGTACAATGCAGGTGTACACTATCAAATAATTTATGGAACTCATTTAATAAAGAGAGTTTACTTTGTAGAAAATGTTCTTTATAAAACAAAATTCTCGAATAATCAAGTTAAGTTACCGAGAATGTTAAAATGTTCTTCATTTTTTTACTTCGCGAATAATCAAAACTCGCGAACGTTAAGGGATTGCTGTAGAAGGAAAGAGTCATATTGAAAAATTGAAGATTTTACAGCTCTGTGTATTTACATGATCTCACGAAACATTCATGCTCTCACCAAGAATTTATACAAAATATTTTTAATGTTCTCCTATAAATCGACAAATATTCGTAATTATCAAAATATATTCAACGAAATGCGATTGGCCTTGTTCTGCTCCGATCAGCTTTTGATAGGAGGAATTAATAAACAAGTATAATAGAGCCACACACGGATTGTCCGAGCGTCACACGAAAATTTTCTTTGAAGTCTAAGTGAAAGTCGAACCGAGTGCGACAAAAAAATTTCTTCTATCACAATGAGACATAATGAAACCCAAACCCAAAATAAGGGCCATAGAAAACGGATTTTATGTTTGGTACGACACTGAGCGAAAATTTTAAAATTAGAGTGTACTTGCATTTCCCATCACTCGTTCGAAAATATGACGATCTGCGACTTGATACGAACATTAATCTTGATAATTATAATAGGATGTCAAAACGAATCTTAAAAAAGCGAAATTTAAGTTAATTTCCAAGATATTAATTGAATACTGATTTCTTTACGTATTTTACTGGCATATATAAAGATGATGCAGCCATGGAACTACTTTTCTTCTGAAACAGTCAAACAAAAAATAAAAAAAGCTATATTTACCTTAAATAAGCTAAATTTTAGCATTTACTGTAGCAATACATTGACTATATCAGACGTTTTTATAATAAAAAGTGTTTTTTTAGAGGTGTGGCTTAGAAATTATCAACATTGTTTCTATTCACTGTCAGTTTGACAGTTGACAGATGATCTGCGTTCAGTATGTTTTGTCATTTCACCATTAATAGAATTACGACAGAACAATACTTGCAAATATTGCAAAACACACCAGTTTATTGCAGGAGATATTCGGTGAGCACATAATTTCGCTTCATGGACCTGTGAACTGACCTCTATGGTAATGTGATCTCCCACCAATGGATTGTTTTCAGCGGGGATATTTGAAATCGCTGGTCTACGCCGATAAACCACAGACGTTGGACCATTTTCCTTATTTTCCGAACCCACCTAAAAAGGAAAGCGCATAATATGAAAGAGTAAGTAAACAATTGAATGATGGCGTTTCATAGACCGTACAATTTTAGAATATTTTTATTTATTTGTTTTGAAAATGATTCGGTTAGAGTCGAAACATGTAAATAATCAAATAAAACTATTTTTACTGTTTTTAAAGTTTTAATTTAAACCTTTTGCCAATTAAAATTAGTATAAGTATTATTGTTGTTTAAGATAAAACTAAATTATTGAATCATTTATTTATTATGACTTGTTCGTATGCGCTTTATTACAAAATATCATTTAATGCTGCAATTAACATTAGTCTTTAGTAGGGGAAGGTGGCATGGCCCGGCAACATGGCCGTCCATTTTAGGTTGTATAACTGGATGACGCCGAGAAATATAACAAACTTAGCATGTGTAATTCACGTCTAAAAACATACTCTTTTAAGTAAACCAAGTAATATTTCTGTACATGAAAGACTGTAAATTTAAATAAATATGCAAGTTAGTGCTTATCTTATAACAGATGTTATAAAACCCACTTTTTCAAAGAATTCTATTCAGACACGTAATACAGCGATCACTATAATATCGCCGTTGCGTCTTCTTCACTTGGCACAACTAGTTTATGTGTTACCCTGTACATAGCATGACCTGTCTGGAAGAAAACATATGTGGACCGTTTTGCTCGCTAGGATCATTTTAGGCCACCTTCCCCTACTAGTCTTTTTTATTAGTCTAAATAAACATTAGTAATTAAAAATTATTTTAAAACCGTTCCTTTTACCCTGATTTTAGTATAAATAAAAAAATTCTGAAAACACATTTAAGAATCCATAGCAATTTTTAAAAATACAAATTTACCAAGATTCAATACTAACGAAAAGAAAAATCACATTCATTTATAAAAGAAAAACAAATTTTATTTAGCATCAAGAAACAACTTTTATGAATTTCTTAAACAAATTTTATTTTACAACGAGAAACAACTTTTATGAATTTCTTTTAAAAAATGTACAAACACGATGAATTATTATCTTTGTTCAGTTTATATATTGTTTTCATCCATTTTTCTATTTCTCTAATACGTTAAATAATCTAATTTTCTCTAAATGTACTATTGTGCTTTATCTAAAACACATTAAATAGAATCATTTATATTGGATGAAAGATATATGCGTCTTTTTTATCAGAAATACCGCCTTTTCAACGTTAACATAAGAATCATAAAATAATGGCTTCACGGAAATGAGTATGTATTATCTGATGTAAAAAAATATATAATGACGTTATTAGACAAAATGTAATCAGAAAATCATGTTAGACGAAAATAAATAACTTACAAGAAAATGAACAAAGTAAATATTGCATTTAAGTTAGAAATGGGAACATTTGATGCGGTATAAAAAGGAAAAGAAGTACTTTGTTTTCTTTTAGTTTTGAAATGTATCGATTTCTAATCTATTGCTTCCCATCATCCAAAGATTATGTTTCTTAAACTTTAAACTTTCATCGAAACATTAAAGCTTGATATATATTTAGTGATATTATTTAAAATATCCGGTATTAATTAAGCTTGCATATGCGATGTTAAAGTAAATACTTAATAAACAATTAAATTTAAAAATCAAAAAACCCGACTTCGTAAAAAGCGAACTAATTAATTATTTCTCATCATTGTGAAACTTTTTTTTTTTTTCAATTCCTACTATCAGGTCGCACTCTCGCTATATATATCTTGTTCAAATTATAAATCGTTAATAAAATACTTCTTATTCATCCAATCAAGCTCAAATATTTTTTTTTAAATTTTTAGTGGATGACACTTGATGTTAATCCAGTTTTTTTTTCAAATATTAATTCATTAATTAAATTAAATTAATTAATTTTAATTAATTAATTTTCAATAATCGAGAGAGCCCTCTTCTTGATCAAGATATTTTAAGACCGAGAGAGCCTTCTTCTTGGTCAAGGCATTTTAAGCGCCACTCAAGAGGAAAGAAGAATGGGAGGGGAAAAAAAATTCTAATTTTGACCTAAGTAGGAATTGACTTAAAATATTTTTTTTATATTACTTGTTTATATTATTTACCTATTTTTTCTTTATTTGCTTGTACTGATGACTTTTAAGTTGTATTTAATTGTTAGTTGCTATCTATAAACACTGTTTTGATGAGGTCTATAGATGTCTATGATGGTTAGAGTTGCAGTAAAGCTAGAGATCCTACCTACACAACTTCCAGGTTGTATAATATTTTAACGGAGCTTCTGACTGTAAAATAGTCAATGGAACATCGTCTTCATTTTGAAAGACCTATCCAATGATATGCCACTCAATAGGGTGCGTAATTTTTTTTTCGTCTCTACCGCCATTTTGTATTTTACGGCTGCCATTTAGAATTTATAAATACAAAACTTACCCTATAACCATCGGGCCGTTAAGACGAATTGATAGAGACCTCATTCATAAAAATCCATCCAGCCGTTGGGATGTTTCGAAGGTATAAAGAAATCCACATACACAGGTACGCGTGAAACACATAACCCTTCTTTTCAGTCGGGTAAACATGAGGGGGAATATTTTTTAAATACCCGAAAATGTCAACCACTCAAATTTTTAAGCATGCTATAAAAATAACAAGTTGGAAATTGCTCGTCAAACGTGGCAAATGAGGTGCGTTCGTACTATAACTAGTTTTATAACTATTTTTTGCACCGAATATTGTACTGAATGTATATTTTAACTGTACTTCATAAGCGCATATCAATTTCATTCTGTTCAAAAGGCTGTATGTAACATCATTAAAATGCACTTGGAATAATTTTTTCCCGTTCGCCGTAATGTAACGGAAAACTTTTGACTGTTCCTATAACTATACATCCGATTTTCATAAAATTTGAAAGGATTCGACAAAATTTTGCAACAATTATATTTAAAATTTCAAACCATGCGGTTGGGCAGTTTTTGCTCTGTTATATACGGACGGACAGACAGAAGGACAGACCGAACGACGACTATAGGTGCTACGTATTTATATAATTACGAGCGCACCTAAAAATGAGAGGAAATATTTTTAAAAAACTCGAAAATGCCAATCACTCAAATTTTTAAGCGTGCTATAAAAATAAAAACGAGGGAATAGTAAATCAACTTCAAGGCTTGCACAATATTTAACATATTTATGTTATTTTCATACATATTTTATTAATTTTAGAACCACAGTAGAGTTCCGATTATCCGGACCAGTCGGGCCCGAGGACAGTCCATTTAATAAAAATTCCGGATAATTGGACAATTTTAAAACACGGCTGTGGAAATGTTTTTACTCGACTTCCAAGAAGGGTTATGTGCTTGACGCGTATCTGGGTAAGTGGATTTCTTTATACCCTCGAAGCATTCTAACGGCTGAATGGATTTTAATAAATGAGGTCTCTATCTATTCGTCTTAACCGTCCGATGGTTATAATCTAGGTTTTGTTTTTATAAATTCAAAATGGCGGCCGTAAAAAAATGGCGATAAAGACGAAAAAAAATTTTTACGCACCATATTAAGTGGCATATCATTGGATACGGCTTTCAAAATGAAGACGATGTTTCATTGACTATTTTACAGTCAGAAGCTCCGTTTAAATAGTACACAACCTGGAAGTTGTGTAGGTAGGATCTCTAGCTTTACGGCAACTCTAAACTTTATAGACATATATAGGCCTCATCAAAACAGTGTTTATGGATAGGAACTAACAATTAAACACAACTTAAAAGTCATCAATACAAGTAAATAAAAAAAATAGGTAAGTAATATAAAATACAATTTCACATTGATGAGAAATAATCAATTTGTTCGCTTTTTACGCAGTCGGGTTTTTTGCTTTTTTTTAATTTAATTTTTACTTGTTAGGTGACATCCCGTCACACACTTTTTTCTAGGCTTAGGACTGGCAATTGTAGTGGTGCGCATTTTAGCATATTACAAATAGAGTATTTAGAATTTATTTTTTTTAACTTTTTGAAATTTTATTTTCTAAAACATTGGTACAAAGTAATATATTGAAATTATTACATGTATATACCGGGTGTCCCAAAAATCACTGATGGATTTTAAAAATTGAATAACTTGCAAACGGTGACAGATATCTCAAAATTTTTGTGCAGGAGGGTTATGTAAGATGTCAGCAGTTTTTATGCTGCGATTCCCAGTTTTAGTTACAAATAGCATCGGTAGATGGCGCTGTAAGCAACAACCGCTAAATCTAGGCCCAATTTTTCGACCTCTCTCTTCTTCCATGCGAAAAAAGGAGATTAAAATGTATTGTCTGCATCCCGAAGTACCAAAAATCGGGTCTGGACTGATCACCTATTGCTCTCAGCGCCATCTATTGTTTGAAATCCGAACTGAAATCAAGAATCACAGTACAAAAACTGCTGACATCATACATAACCCTCTTGCAAGAATTTTTTTCAATATCTGTCACAGTTTGGAAGTTATTGAATTTTAAAATTCATCAGTCATTTTTGGGACACCTGGTATATGTATCTGTGCGTGTGTAATGTTTATAGTATTTTATAACGCATAATTACTTAATGCTTATGATACAATATTTAACTAATCCATTATGAATTCATTTAAATGAATCCATTTAAACTTCAACACTTTGTTGACTTGAGAGGAACGACTTGACGTGTTTATTTCTCTCTAATAAAACCTGTATGTCGATTATGTTTATTTTTTTTTTATTGTTTATACTGATTTATTGTTTATACTTGTTGTCTTTTTTTTATTTCATCACGGAAGGTTTAAGATTACAGAAAGTACAAATTACTGTTGGAATAATCTGTTAGATATTTTGTATAAATATACGCTATAGGTTTGGTCAATAATTATTAAGTAATATTTATATAATGCAATCCTGAGGATTAATAGCCTGGGGTTATTCATTCTACACTACTACGATAGTAAGTTATTTAATCTTTAAGAGCGCGCTCTACAGACGCGAAAGCTCTCACAAGCAAATGCTAAATCAATGGAAGCGTTTTTTTTTTATTTTTTAATTACTCGTTTGTATTTTGGTATTTTTTAATATTTTTTTTTTTTTTTTATTCATAGGATATACTACACTGTTAAAAATTTTTCAGCATTCTGCCCAGTCATTTGACCGTTTTTATCGAAAACGGTTACGCATCTGTAATTTAACACTATTCTAACCATATAATTGGCCATTTTATGGTCAGAATACAGTTAAATTATGGTTATGAAACCGTTTTTTCCAAAAACGTTCAAATGACTGGATTGAATGCTGCAAATTTTTAACAGTGTAGATCGATGTGTAAACTGCGGTCGTTTAACTTTTGTACTTTGTCAATTCTTTGCGACCTTTTTGTTCTGAGTGCACTTTGAATTTTGAAACTGGTTAAAAAACAGATCTCATAAAAAATATGCAACCGAAAATCCAAAAAGGAAATAAGTACTTTGCTGGAGGTCGACCTCAGCTATCATACGCAAAAATGAAAAATCTTTTTAAAATATTAAAATGCTATCGATGATTTCGATAAGAACGCTGCCCGCTTGGTTTAACATTTGTCTACGAGTGTCTTTGCAAGACTAGTGTAGCTCTTTAAGCAAATGTTTGTTGTTATCGTTCCAGTCACTTTTTATCTTCTCTTTTAAATTATGTCAAAGATTCACGCATCATAATTTTCTTCCATCATCAAAAGAAAAAAAACACAAATTTTAATATTTTGTATGGCTAATGTACTTCATTTATATGTAAAGCAAGTGTGTTAAAAAACAGTAAAAATTCAAACTTACCATGAAACACATTAGCCCAATAAAATCGGGAAGCATATGTTTGGTAGCCTAATCCAATAATCCTTTCTTTTATTTTCTTTTATGTAAGATGTTAGTTATATTTGATTTATGAAATGCATTTTTGACTGTAAACTTGAGACACAGTATGTTCTATTATATGTAACATGAAAATAAAATAACCTAAAAATATTTCAAGTTAAAGATATCTAAAATAAAAAGAAGTAAAACTCTATTCTTAAATTTAGTAGATTCCCAGATCTTCAGAGAGTTGTGCCGGTTTGACAATATTTCAGATACATTGTTTGAATAATGTTAAAGGCAAAAGTTCATTGATTTCACACATCGAAACTAAGAAAATACTGCAGTTTTAATCAGACATACGAGACCCGTACCCGGCCCGGAAAAATTAAGGGACAATTTCTAACTAGCCGGCGCTCTAAGGACAATTTTTTTAACAGGCCACGCCGAGTCGATGAAAAGATTCGGCACGATATAAAGTTTAAAAGGGTGAAACTAAACCATTAAAATGTGAACAACATGTCCAGTGTAGAGCAACAGTTGCGCAGTGTCTGAACCAGGTTTTATTATTTCAACATACTCGGTCCGGGTCAGGATCAGGCTCACATTTTCTTTCTAAATACTGGGCCTACATGGCGAGCCGGTACTGCGAACATATAGTAATCTATAATGTTAAATTTTCCCATAAATATGTATGCAGTATTCTACAAAAAAAAAAAAAAAAAAATCTTAATTGTATGTTAAGAAAAATCGGTATTTTCTAGGAAAATTGACGACTCGGGTCTGTTTTCAAGAATTTTTGCACGGGCCGGCCCGGGCCGTGAACAGCATAAATATAAACGGGCCGGGCCGAGCCCGAGTCTGTAAATTCTGACCTTTGCAGACCTCTAGCTCTGAATCTGTATACCTGAAACTTTTTTCCATTATAAAATAATCTGAAATAAGTTTACAACCCATTACTATAACCCAAATAGTTTTTTTTTTTTTTTTTTTTTTTTTTTTTTTTGGCAAAGCATCAATTCTGTTTGATTCATAATAAATATTTTTCATCTAAAAGTTGTAGAAAATAAATTAGTTTTATTCTCTTGGAATTGAAAAAGAAAAAAATAACCTGATCTTGTATCGAAACATCATATGAAAATTTTCTGAAAAACACCCAGAATTTGCATATTTTTATTACTAAATGACATATACACCTCATATGAAGTTTAATAATACTGGCAAATAATGCACAGCCATTTCCTTTCGAATATTCATTTTGAAAATCGATGTTTGATATCTTTTTTCCTCTTCTGCATGAGAGAAATTTTTCTAAGAATTTCTTATCTTAGATTTAAACAAAAACATGAACAAAACGTTTTTATTATATTTTCTTCAATAAAGAAAATCTTCTAAGAATTTTTAATCTTAATTCTAACAAAAAAAAAAAAAAAAAAAAAAAAAAAAAAAAAAAAAAAAAGGGAAAAAAAAAAAAGAAAAAAGAAAAGAAAAGAAAAAGCATTCTTTTTTGCACGACAGAATTTTTCTTAAAGAATTTCTGATCGTAGGTCTCAAAAAATATGACCAACATGTTTTTTAAATATGCACGACATAAATTATTTTAAGAATTTCGTACGAGAAATAAATTTCTAAGAAATTCTGGTCTTAGATCTAAACAAACACATGTACAAAATGTCCTTTTTTTTTTCTTCTGAACGAGGGAAAAATTTCTAAGAAATTCTGATCTTACCAGATCTAGTAAACAAAACCGTGACTAAAATGTCTTTTTATTTTTTTAGTATTTGTATTTAATTGTGGTAATGTGTCGAAGGTATAGATAATCACAAAACAGAAATAAACAATTTAAAAACTCTAAGTAGTATTGTTTATTGCTTGTTAGAGTTACACAAGGGCCATATTCTAATTCTGTAATTTAAAAAATATCAGCATATTATTTCTTTAAAATCAATTTTGAATCGATTTTAAAAGCATAATGTGTTTTTCATCCATTTAAAAATAATTCAGGTATATGAGGTTTGACTTTAAATGAAAACGTCTGTATTGTAATATGTACATTATACATGTATATATAATATATTTATTACAATAATGCATATGTATATGTAATATTTATATGTATCTATATGTGTGAAAGACCTGAAGTAAATGAAAATATTGAATAACAAGTTGAAAATTGCTCGTGAAACGTGGCAAATGAGGTGCGTTCGTACTATAACTAGTTTTATAAATATTTTTTGTACCGCATATTGTACTGAATGTATATTTTAGTGCACTTCATAAGTGCCTATCCATTTCATTCTATTCGAAAGGCTATAACATCATTAATTTGCACTTGAAATAATTTTTTCGCATTGGCCGTAATATAACGGAAAAATTTTGACGGTCCCTGTAATTAAACTGTACATCCGATTTTCATAATATTTGAAATGACTCGACAAAATCTTGAAGCAATTATATATTTAAAATTTCAGACCATTCGGAAGGCTGTAACATCATTAAAATGCACTTGAAATAATTTTTTCCCATTGGTCGTAATGTATCGGAAAACTTTTGACTGTCCCTGTAATTAAACTATACATCCGATTTTCATAAAATTTGAAATGACTCGACAAAATTATGCAACAATTATATATTTTAAATTTCAAACGATTCGGTTGAGTACTTTTTGCTCTGTTATATGCGGACAAGACGGACAGACGGACAGACGGACGGACAGACAGACGGACTGAACGACAACTATAGGTGCTACGTATTTATATAATTACGAACGCACCTAAAAATGGCACAGAAAAATAAATCACGACAAAAAAAAAAAAAAAAAAAAAAAAAAAATCAGAATTTTTGTAGACTGTACTTAAATTAAGAATTACTTAAAACACTGCATACACTTACATAAAATACAGCGAATGTATCTGCACAGTTTAACGATATCAAGAATAACAAAACTACAAATAGATATATGAATTCAGTAGATGCACCCCCGTTCTTTAGAAAGCAGTACAGGCCTGTCAATCTTTGGCAAACATTCCATTATATTTTACATCCATTTAAAAATAATTCATGTTTATGAGGGTTGACTTTAAATAAAAATGTCTGTAGTATAGATATATAATATGTTTATTGTAATGCGTATATGTATATATAATATTTATATGTATAAAGATGTTTAATTCTACATTGAATGATTTTTTTTTAAAAATTATTTAAGCGTTTAAAATAAATTATAAATAATGCACAATTTTATTTATTTTTATACGTAGTATGAAAGACCTGAAACAAACAAAAACCTTCAATGAAAAGGGCACAAAAAAAAAACAAACAGAATATTTGTAACTTGCAGTGAAATTGAGAAATTTCTAAAACAATACATATTTACATAAATAACAACGATTGTAACTGCACAGTTTAACTATATCTGGAATAACAAAACTACAATTAGATATATGAATTTAGTAGATGCACCCCAGTTCTTTAGAGAGTCGTACAGGTCTGTCAATCTTTGTGAAACATTCCATTATATTTTACATCCATTTAAAAATAATTCATGTATATGAAGTTTGGCTTTAAATAAAAATGTTTGTAGTATATTATGTATGCATATATAATGTGTTTATTATAATACGTACATGTATATATAATATTTATATGTATAAAGATGTTTAATGCTTCATTGAATGATTTTTTGTTTGAAATTATTTAAGCGTTTAAAATAAATTATAAATAATGCACAATTTTATTTATTTTTATTCGTAGTATGAAAGACCTGAAACAAACAAAAACCTTGAATGAAAGGAGAACAGAAAAAACAGAATATTTGTAAACTGTAGTGAAATTGAGAAATTTCTAAAACAATACGTACATTTACATAAAATATAGTGAATGTAACTGCACAGTTTAACTATATCTGGAATAACAAAACTACAATTAGATATATGGATTTAGTAGATGCACCCCATTTCTTTAGAGAGCCGTACAGGTCTGTCAATCTTTGGCAAACATTCCATTATATTTTAAATCCATTTAAAAATTATTCATGTATATTCATGTCCAAAATTATCTTTAAATGAATCGAATCACGGATTTCGCAGAAATGGTGAACTATAATTTTATGAATTTCTATGGAGTTATACGTAACATCATAATACATGAATACAGAGAAAATTTTTAATATCACTGCTTATGATATAAAATAGTATCATGGAACAATAAAAATGACAAAAATAGGTGAAGGTGACAAAAATAGGTGTGCATAACAGGAATAACTCAGGAAAAAATGGAGGCTTATGATTTTAATACAGAATGTGATCTCCTCTAACGTGAACACGCATATCACAACGCGTTTCCATGCTGGCAATAACGTTGGTAACCACAGTTCAGGGAATTAAGTTCTACTCTTCCAGAAATGCGGTCTTCAGTTCATTTCCGTGTCTAGGAAGAGGATGTCTCCGTGCAATTGCTTTCCCAAGGTAGTCCCATAAGTTCTTTATCGGGCTGAAATCATGCAATTTTTCGGGCCACGATATTCGCTCAATGGCTTCACTTTCTAGACAGTCGTCAATGAAGTGTGCCCGATGCGGACGAGCGTTATCGTCCATAAATAAAAAGTCAGATCCACAAGCACTTCTGAAAAATCAGACATAAGGTTCTAAAATCTCATCCCGATATCTCTCGCCGGTCACAGGGCCGCTGTTAAAAATGTGTAGGGCGTACGTCCATCGATCATTATTCCACCCCATACCATCACACCCGCACTGTTGAAATGGTCACGTTCAATCATGTTCGAAGGAAGATTTCGTGCTCCTGACTCCCTCCAGATGTAAACGCATTTAGAATCCAATATTAAACTAAATATCGATTCATCAGTAAAAAAAAAGATGACTCCATTGGCGTTCACTCCAGTTTTTATGTTTTTTGCACCAATTCAAGCGATCCCTCTTGCGCTGTGGAGATAATGACGCACATTTACTTGGCTTTCTGTCTTAAAGGCCTTTTTCATTAAGCCTTCTGTACACAATTTGCCAGGATACGACTGTTCCAGTGCTGGCTGCAAGCTCTGAACTTAACTGCCGAGCTGTAGTCTGTCTGTTACGACGGGCAGTTATTGCAAATATCGGTTTTCCGAAGCAGTTGTTTTTCGTTTAAGACCATGTCCAAGCTTTTCATTCATGTATCCACATTCATGTATTCCACACATTCCCTACAAAAATGGCTACAAAAATGGATTATTTTTGTTTATGTAAAGATAAATTTGGACATGAGTGTATATCAAGTTTGGCTTTAAATAAAAACGTATGTAGTATATTATGTATACTATATATGTATATATAATATGTTTATTACAATGCGTATATGTATATATAATATTTATATGTATAAAGATGTTTAATTCCTTATTGAATGATTTTTTTTGTTTGAAATTATTTAAGCGTTTAAAATAAATTATATATAATGCACAATTTTATTTATTTTTATATGTAGTATGAAAGACCTGAAACAAATCAAAACCTTGAAAGAAAAGAGCGCAGAAATAAAATCAGAATATTTGTTGATTGTAGTGAAATTGAGATATTTCTCAAATAATTCATACATTTACATATGAAACAACGATTGTAACTGCACAGTTTAACCCGTGCGGGACCATGGATGCATATATGCACCCTCAAAAAGTGCTTAAAACACTTGAGTTTGATACCAGTAAAAAAGAAAAGTAAAATTGATTTTATTTAACTACGACATTTTTGTGATTTATAAAGCTAAGTCAAATAATTAACAAAAAGTGGTGCTAAACGAATAAAATTCGTGTAAAAGATTCGGGTCCTGAATGGATTAACGATATCTGGAATAACAAAACTACAATTAGATATATGAATTTAGTATATGCACCCCAGTTCTTTAGAGAGTCGCACAGGTCTGTCAATCTTTTGCAATCATTCCATGCAACAAAGAATGATCAGGTCTGGTACAGAGAGCTAGAGGGGAGCCAAAAAAGATCCCCCAGAGGATTTACGGAACGCAGAGACTCTGAAATACACAGAATCTTCCCCTGCAACATTAACATAGTAGAAAAGATTTTAAATTCGAACAAGACTGGTGGTAAATACAAATTAATCAAATAGGTAATTTGGAAAATTCTTTGAAATGTTGCTCGTAAATAATGATAGTTTGAGAAAAAAAATGTTAGCTTACGACACATTAGACAGAATAGATAACTACAATATACAGATGAAATAGAAAATGCAACGTAGCAACCGGTTTGTTTTGGAGTCAGTTTCCAAGCAAAATGCCATGATTGACGACATATCTATTCTTTTTTTTTTTCATTTTTTGTTCACGTGAAAATTTTTCAATTGAAAATTCATTTTTGGTGGAGAAAGTTATGATTGCGGATTTCTATTTTTTGACAACGTAAAAGAAATATAATTAAATGCTAAAAAAACCTCAATGAATTTACTGCGAAAATAATGAAATATTAATAAAAATATTTTAATAAAATGAATAAAAATGAGCCTATGTTCTTTTCAGGGCTATAATCTATCTATATGCAAAGATACAAAGACATTAATTCATCCGCTTTGATGTTGACTTCATTCAAACTTTCGGACACACATTGGCATTTATAATATTATAAGGATGATTATATAAAATGTTTATTATAATACGTATATGTATAGATAGTATTTGTATGTATAAAGATGTTTTTCTTCATTGAATATTTTTTTTTTTGTTTGAAATTATTTAAGCGTTTAAAATAAATTATAAATAATGCACAATTATATTTATTTTTATACGTAGTATGAAAGAACTGAAACAAACAAACAAAAAAAAACCCCTTGAATGAAAAGGGCACAGAAAAAAAATATATCAGAATACTTGTAGACTCTAGTGAAATCGAAAAATTCCTAAAATAATGCATAAATTTACATAAAATATAGCGAATGTAACTGCACAGTTTAACGATATCTGGAATAACCAAACTACAATTAGATATATGAATTTAGTAGATGCACCCCAGTTCTTTAGAGAGTCGTACAGGTCTGTCAATCTTTGGCAAACATTCCATGCAACAAAGAATGATCAGGTCTAGTACAGAGAGCTGGAGGGTAGCCAAAAAAGATCCCCCTCAGAGGATTTGTGGAATGCAGAGACACTGAAATACACAGAATCTTCCTCTGCAACATTAACATAGTAGAAAAGATAATAACGTCGAACAAGACTGACGGTAAATGCAAATGAATCAAATAGGTAATTTGGAAAATTCTTTGAAATGTTGCTCGTAAATAATGATAGTTTGAGAAAAAATGTTAGCTTACGACACATTAGACAGAATAGATAATGGATATTTCGATCTAGATACATTGTAAGTTATACGTAACATTTCAGTTTTCTCTTATTTAAAAGCTAAAAAAATATTGCAACCGAAAGAAAATGTTTGAAATAGAATGTTTGGGGTTTACGGAGTGTTTTCTATGAAAACCATATTTAATAAAATATCAAAAGAATCACGATTGTCAAGAATAAGAATTCACTATTATTATACTATACGATTATTTTTTTATCTGATTGAAGTATTAGGTAAAAAGTTTCTTAGGGAATGATTGTAAAAGTAATAAAAAATATCATTAATTACATAGCTGTGTACTTTCAAAATATACAAATTTGAAAACAATTTAAAATTTTTTATGATAAAGCAATGAATGTACCCAAAATTACAGAACGGCTATAAAATATGTGACTATATAAAAAGGGATTTAGTATGCATTGTAGTCATGATATCGTGTGAAATTTGATATTATGCGTGGACTGAATCATAGGGATTTTATTGGCGGATTTTAAAAAGTAGTTTAAATTCGATATTAAACTTTAAAAACATTATAAATGTAAATTTACCACAATATATTATAATCAGTATTATTCTTGTACATTTTATTCAATATATGATACGAGTAAAATTGATAGAGAATTAAAACCACTTCAAAATGTGATTGCCATCTATTGGTTGAAATTTTAAATATTTTAAAAATTTACTCCTCGCATTCCCACGATCCATTTTATTCATAAATCGTAATGACGCGTAATTGTGCGTGATGATCTTACGGAAAAATACGCTGAAGAAACGAAAAGTGACTTCAGAGAAAGATTTTTTTTCAATTGGTTAATTGTCATATTTTTTGAAATGATTTGCTGTGTTAGATAGATAATTGAAAGTACACGTTGTTTGGTATTTTCTTTTTTGCCTATTTTGATTTTTGAAGTCGATGCCTAAATTTGAAATATTACAAAAGAGTGTGGTCCGATGTTTTAAATATTTAAAAAAAAATTGTCGTTATCGTCTAAACTGTTTGAAATTTTCAGAAATTAAAACTTAAAAGCATAAAGTTTTCATAGTCTGTGTGAAGAAATATTGGTATTTAGTGGTAAAATTGTTCTTAAGAACACTTTTTCTTCACTTGGTCTGTTTCAGTAGTTGAAAAAAAAGCTATTGTTCTTCGAATTCTTTGACATTTTTAGCGTTTATGTGCACCTCGTGACAAAAAATCCGCAAAAATCATTCATATCTAATTGAAGAAAAAGAAAAATTGTTCTCGCTTTTTTTTTGTTTTCGCCTCTGTTCCGTTAATAAGACAAAAAAAAAATAGTTTTTGTTGTCTGAATTCTCTGAAATTTTGAAAGGTTATAAATATAACTGTATTCGAGCTTTCTTTAAAATTGCGTGAAGAAATATCCATATTCTCAATAAAAACTTACGCTGTCAAATTTAATACTTCCTACATTCACGACGGGAAACGAGAGTTCTCGTTTTTATTAAAAAAACCTCATCGACTATGGACGTGGTAAACTTGGGAAACATATCTAGAACACCAGTTTACAAAAGTTTTTCAGAACAGGAGGAGATTCTACTGTTTTCAAATTCAGATTTGATAACAATTGCCCGCCAGCAATGCGTTAAAACACACTAGATATTCATCAGTGTACATATATATAAAATCAATATATATCTAGACACACGTCAGTGTGTCAGCCAAGTTCGCCTGACATAGCCGTGTGTTATTTACACGAACCATTTCGATCTGTTTTCGTCAAATTTCGATGCTCTACTACTGAAAATCTATGAGACCTACGTACTTGTTATACAAAATGTGTAGTAAGGCCACCCTAATTACCTAAAATCCAAAATTTTATAAATAACGCATAATTAGTTTCCGAGATAATGACATTTGAAAATGTCTGATAATCGATAATTTTACCACTGACTGACTCACTCACTCATCAAAAAGATCTCGTATATCTACTGCAGCTACAGACTTCAAATTTCGTGCGAAGTTCGTTTACTCTATAAAACTAAAGAAAAAAAAGAAAAAAATTGAGAAAATCGATAAATTACCCACCTGGGGGTGCCCATTTTTACTTTAACATTGCGTCTATTAGGCGAAATTTTAATTTGCCTTAGGAGGGGACGCTGTTCTGTCGCCAAGTTTCTCGCCAACATGGCGATATCTCGCCAAATTTGGCGACCAAAATTAGTCGCCAAAAGTGATGCCACCTTGGCGATATCTCTAATATTTCGCCAAATTCCCATAGACTTCCATTGTAAACCTATCTACTTACTGGGGGTTTATCTGGATTTACTTGCTTACAGAAAATCAACAAATTGATATATTTTAAAAATTGAGATATTTTAAACAATTCTTTCTAAGTGAGCCCCTAATTAGGTTGGAGGAGTGAAATTTTGCATACTGATACCTGAACACCTCACATCAAATGACAAACCATAAAATTTTGAAAAAGTCGTACATTTAACCCTTTGCGCTCCCACATGTGTATTTTAAACAATTCTTTCTAAATGAGCCTCTAATTAGGTAGGAGGCGTGAAATTTTGCATACATATAGATGAACACCTCACATCAAACAACAAATCATAAAATTTTGAAAAAGTCGTATATTTAACCCTTTTCCCTCCCACATGTGCATTTTAAACAATTCTTTCTAAGTGAGCCCTAATTATGTTGGAGGCGTGAAATTTTGCATACATATAGCTGAACACCTCACATCAAATGACAAACCATAAAATTTTGAAAAAGTCGTACATTTCACCCTTTGGGCTCTCGCATGCGTATCTTAAAGAATATTTTCTAAGTGATCCCTAATTAGGTTGAAGGCGTGAAGATTTGCATGCTTATAGCTGAACACACATCAAATGAAAAATCATAAAATTTTGAAAAAGTCGTACATTTAACCCTTTGGGATCCCACATGTGTATTTTAAAAATTCTTTCTAAGTGACCCCTTAATTAGGTTGGAGGAGTGAAATTTTGCATACTTATAGCTGAACAACTCACATCAAATGACAAATCATAAAATTTTGAAAAAGTCGTACATTTAATCCTTTGGGCTTCACACATGCGTATTTTAAGCAATTCTTTCTAAGTGAATCCCTATTGAGGTTGGAGGTGTGAAATTTTGCATACTTATAGCTGAACACCTCACATCAAATGACAAATCATAAAATTTTGAAAAAGTCGTACATTTAACCCTTTGAGCTTCCACATGCGTATTTTAAGAAATTCTTTTTAAGTGAGATCCTATTTAGGTTGGAGGCGTGAAATTTTGCATACTTATAGCTGAACACCATCATGCAACAAATCATAAAATTTTGAAAAAGTCGTACATTTAACCCTTTGGCTTCCACATGCGTATTTTAAGCAATTCTTTCTAATTGAGCCCCTTATTAAAAGGCAGATTTGAAATTGTGCATTTTATAGCAGAACACCTGTGGCCAGGCGACAAATCATAAAATCTTGAAAAAGTCTTACGCTTAACCGTTTGAGGTACCACATATGTACTTTAAGCAATTCTTTCTAAGGGAGCCCCTAATTAAGTTGGAGAACAACTGTTTATTCTATCACAACATACCAACACTGAACAATTCCCGCAGATGAGAAATCAGAGCATTCCACTCGAGCATAAACTAGTTACTCATGCTAAATAGATGTTAATTTACGAAATGAATATTCCACATGGCTAAGGACACCGGGTAACAGGTTTTGTAAACAATCACAGCACAAAAATCTCTTGTTCTGAGCTCATGCTCTCGCTATTTATGAGAATGCGCGAAGGAATTCCGATTGAAATGAAAACTTCAAGCTAAACCAACGAAAATCACGAACGAACCTCGAAGTGAAACTGGGATCCGACACTCAGCCAATGGAGAGCGATCAAGAAACGTCACAGGAAAGAATCCCAGCGCCGATAATGGAATGATTTCGATGTGAAAAGGCTGGTGCCTCGCGGGCGGGAAAATGAGATGAAATAGAATAAAAAAGTAAAAATGGCTTTGATAAATATTAGAAAAATAAGTAACTACGTTCAGAACTTTACAGTTTGGTAGACGATAAAAATTAATGAAGGGATTAAAAGTTTAGATTACGTTTTGGAATAAATCTATTATTAAGATACGCGTTTTAAAAATAGAGGAATTTAGCTAGAAATAAATAATAGAGCGTATTAAAAAAAAGGAAATAATGAATATGCCGGCAATTTAGAATAATTTAAATGAATAGTAAAAGGTAAAATTTTTATATAACATATATATATATATATAATAAATATATATATATGGGTCATTCTCACAATCTTTTGACTTTCATGTCCCTGAATATTATTTTTTTATTTAATACACTTTTTCGTGTTTTTTTTTTTCATATACTGGGGAACATCCCATTGTATGATTGCATAACAATATTAACGAGATAAATAAGTTTTGAGCGATGTTGGGGGTCCAAATACCAGGAAAACTCATCTACCGTCCCGTGTCCCTGATGCTGATTTTTAAGGTTGGAGCTGTCTGGATAAAATTGTTTCAATAAAAATAATTCGATGTAATTTTTTTTCTGAAACTGGAACTATTGTTTTATATAAATATGTAGCTAAAAATTAACGTGCACACATTTTTAGGGTTGTTATTATTTTTTAAACTCTGTCCCTGGGTTTTAGATTCCTTACCATCCCTCTTCTAAAATTATACAGAAAATCATTTCAGATGCAGCCACAGAATTTTTTTCAAGTTTTTTCTCATGCAGAAGTGTGCTAGAGAAATAATGTCTAAAATTCTTTGGCAGGAAATTTACTGTAGAATTTAAAGCAGCATTTAAATATGAATTTCAAGCATCGTGACTTTATTGGTAGTCTCACCGTCCCCAAGGTTTATTCCTGCTCTTTTCCAGGTAAATTAAAAAAATAATAATAATTTAATCCAATGTTAACAACTGTTTCTAAAAATCAATGAACATTGTATCTGTCATTTAGTCTTAGCATGATTTTCCTAAAAATAGGTGGTAATTTTCCTTACCGTTCCATCCTTACCGTCCCCTTTTTTACCATTTCGTCCCTTTTTTTTCCAATACCATACCCCTTTTTTTTTATCTTACCGTCCCTTCTTTAACACCCCTTTAAGACAATGTTATACAAAAATTCTGTATTAAAAGTACTCCATTGTTATTATTTCTTATTTGAACGTCCTGTGGGTATTATGGAAATTCAATATAAGTTAAAATTTAGAAGAAAATAAAAAGTTATAGTTGTAAAATGGTAAGGAAAATTAAACTCGCAAGTTTAACTTACACAGTTAAATTAAAATTTTTCGCTGCTGAGCATTTATTCTTTATTTTGAATCATTAAGGCATTCGTCTATCAGATTAAAATGTTATTTTAGCAAGTTTAATTTCACAAGATTTTTTGCCCAAAAGTCAAAAGATTATGAGAATGCCCCATATATATATATGGGATTAATTTAGGTAGGCTGTGTAATATTACTATATTTCATTGATATAAATTAATTATTTAAAGGTTGTATTGATTTTTCCATTTTATGGCATTTAATATTATTCTGTTTTCATCTTGCATCTATTCTTTTGGTCAAGTAGTCGTTTGGGTACAGGGGGGAAAATTTCAGCTTATAGCTGTTTTTGTCTGCACAGAAAACGACTATTTTTGCTTATATATTTTAATTCTGTACCCTTGATAACGTAATTTATTATGTAAGCTTTTCAATTATTTTTATCGGTATCCATATTTTTCTTTTTTTTTCTTCCATATTAATACTCGTAAGATAGTACTTTCGGTATCCATGTTATGTGTGTTGGGGGTAATGTATTTGTGAATGTCATTTCATTCAGAATATCACATTTTTTGTTGGTGTTCGGTAATGTTTATTTAATGTATATGTTACCGGCCAAACCCGATTTTAGGCCAAACTAAATTGGCCTAGCCAAACTAGTTTATCCTAACGCGCATACGATAAACTAGTTTTTCCTAGGCCAAACTAGTTTATCCCAATGCCTATAGGATAAACTAGTTTCTCCTAGGCCAAACTAGTTTATCCTAACGCTCATAGGGTAAACTAGTTTTTCCTAGGCCAAACTAGTTTGGCCTAACGCTCATAGGATAAACTAGTTCAGACTGCTATTAATTAGTCAGAACTAGTTTATCCTAGGCCGATCTAGTTTATCCTAGGAAAATTCAATTTGGAGTGCTTTTATTGATCCCAAAGACCCTTCGGCTACAATCTTCTAGTTTATCCAAGGCCAATTCAATTTGACGTGCTTTAATTGATGCCAACCAGTGTTGAGCACACAAAAAAAAAAAAAAAAAAAAAAAAAAAAAAAAAAAAAAAAAAAAAAAAAAAACGAACTAATTCAAACTCAAATTCGATTTTTTAAAAAATGAATCAAGTTCACACTCAAATTCAAAATTTTACAAATGAATCCACTCAACTCAAACACATCCATGAAACGGAGCGTAGTTCACAATTTTTTTTTTAACCATTTGGAAAATGTTTTATTGTCCTCTGCCAGGGTAGGAAATCAAAAACATATCTGAAGCGTTTTATTGGTTGAATCCGCATTTTATTCGTTTTCTGATTGGTCTATACAGTAATCTGTATTTTCCCTTTACCTTCTACAGAGATGGACACTTCTGTTGCCACTATGACAAAAAAGTAATAAAAACTACAAAAAAAAAAATTAATAACTCGGAAAAAATTGAGATACAGCTTTCAAACAAATTGCATTTAAAAGTACATTTTTTTTCTCTATACGACGGTATAAAAAGTAATATTGTGGGATGTGTAGAAGTTTAAGAGTGAAATTTTATTTAAAATTGGTCCAGGAATATTAATGTTTAATCCATGGTGTACGTAATGAATGACCAGCTCCGTAGAAGTTTAAAAATTTACAGTACCGAAAAATGTAATCCATGGCGTACGTAATGTATGATCAACTTCGTGTGATTTTTTATGTCGTAAATTTTAGTCTTTGAAAAAATCATTTTTCAAATGGTTGTTATAATTTGTTAAATTGCATTATTTTTTTTATGTAATAGAAGTTTATCGTCCAAATTTACAAAATTTTGGGAGCTAGTCTTTTAGATATTCGATGTAAGGGTCTTTACGGGCCCGCTCAATTTTTCTTCCCGACACTCGGTCCGGGCTTGGTTTGGGGATTACCTTTTTCGAGAGGTTTGGACCGAGATGGAGAGGAACTCAAATATTTTCCGGCTTAAGCCGGAACTGGACTGCATTCTTTTTGAGGTCTGCACAGGCAGAAATTACAGTCCAATTTCCAACCCAGCTCATATAAAAGTCATTTGGACAGTCAGGATCTCTGGTCTGTTCTGTAAAAATATCAGTAACATTTGGCAAGGCCCAAATTTTTTTTTATGCACGTATTTTTAAAATCGGGATTATCCCACAATTAAAATTTACATATTATTTATTTATTTTATTTTTTAAGATGAGTAGATGCATTTTTAGGTAAAAAAAAAAAAAAAAAAAAAAAAAAAAAAAAAAAAAAAAATACGGTAAAACCCGAGAAAAATTTCCTGCCTGTGACAAAATCCGGTCTTTAACAAAGAAAAAAAAAAAAAAAAAAAAAAAAAAAAAGAAAGAAAAAAAAATGTTGATCTATGGCATGTGAAGACATTAGTAGTACTTTAAAAAATATATAATGCATTTACAACAGACGATGAATCTTCTAATAAAGGAACCTGCATATAACGGATTTTTCTTCTTTGCAATTCCGTCCTAGAAGATTTTATTGTATAGAATTTTTAATTTTTTTTTTAAATCTTCAAGTCATAGAATTGGATTAGCCATATTAATGATTCTAGATTGATAAACTAGATTGATTATTTAATGAATCTCAAATTGTATGTAAATATCTGAATAATTACTAATACGATTGATTTTTTTACACGTCTTGGAGACTTGAAAATCTGAAAAAAATTATATAGAAAAACCTTCTAAGAATGAATCACATAGGACAGGAAAAAAACTTCGTTTTAGTTAAGTTCTCTTTTTAACAGGTCCGTCGTCTCTTGAAAAAGTATTATGTTTTTTTCAAAGGGATTGTTATATCCAAATTGCACCGATAAAAAAAAAATCCGTTTAAAACAGGATTTCGTCATACACAGATTCTTCTAACAGGTTTTACAATACTCTATCCCCATCCGTATAAATGTTTATGTACTATTCTTTAATGAGAATTTTAATTGTGGAATAATCGCACCTTAAAAATATATGTATTTTATGCCAAATTGGGACCAAAACTTCGCTGGATTTTTTAAAATTCCAGATGTCTGAAAGAATATCAGATGTACTTCTGATATTCTTAATGGTGCATTTATTCATAAATAATTCAAAGCCAAGTGATATTTATGTGAGGAAAAAAAAATAAATATCTCTAAGTTCTTCCTCTCCTAAATTTTATGATAACCTCTCATCCCATTCTTTGGTCCTCTAGCACACAATTTGTCGTATGGAACATATTTTGTAACTACCGGCGGCGGTGAAATGGGGAAAATAGGGGGGCAGTATTCCTCTCCCCATCGAATAAAATATATTATAAAGGGGTACCAGCAATACTACTTTGCACAAGGTTGGCGCCGAGCGGTAGTTGGGATCAATAAAAGCACGTCAAATTGCACTGCTGTAGGATAAACTAGATCGGCCTAGGATAAACTAGACAGTTGGCACCGGGGCGGTCTATGGTATCAATAAAATCACGCCAAATTGAATTGGCCTAGGATAAACTAGTTCGGACCAATGAATAGCAGGCTGAACTAGTTTATCCTATGAGCGTTAGGCCAAACTAATTTGGCCTAGGAAAAACTAGTTTATCCTATGGGCGTTAGGATAAACTAGTTTGGCCTAGGAAAAACTAGTTTATCCTACGCGCGTTAGGATAAAATAGTTTGGCCAAGGCCACTCTAGTTTGGCATAAAATCGGTTTGGCCGGTAACATATATATATATATTAAATAGACCCAATGTTTCGAAATTTTGTCTGTAAAGTCATCTTCAGGGATTTGACCTTCGTTTCGGAGTTCACTGTGGACAGAACACGAAGGCAATTGCTTGAACGAAAAATATTTCTGCACAAAGTTCAAAACATGCTTGTATCACAGAGGTTGGCGCCATCTGCTGCATATCATAACATCAATATTTAGGCGTGAAAATAAATCTAAATCCAATTTTGCAAATGTATTTCGTTTAAACTCTTAATCCAAACGCCAGTAACCTGAAATGAAACATTTTCATTGTAAACTTCATCTTTTCTTAAACTAATCTCTATTGATTCTCTTATTAGAACTTTAAAGGAGTTAGAATATCTTGAAATGATTTTTGCATTTAAAAAAATCAGCTTTCGTAACATTGCTTTTAGAAACTAATCTAGATAATTCTGTAGACTCTCTCTTGAATCTCAAATCATTTTTATGTTCTTTATAATTGGTTCGAACAGTCTTCGTTTTGTCATGCCAATTCTATACCAACTTCTTTCTTTTTTGGCGTTTATGAAATTCCAAAACAACTTAATACTGGCTTTTTAATGTGTATGCCAGTATAAAACATTAATAAACCAGTATTAAGTTAATATGGAATTTTTTAAACACCAGTGAAGTGAAAATGTTGGCAGGTTAACAGTGGCGCATCCAGGATTACGCTTTGTAGGGGGCTAGCATATTTTAGAGCCCTTTATGTGCCCAGATCTGGCCCGGCCCGCTGCCGAGCTCTGTCTTTCTTTCATTTGCTTTGATGGGACGCATCGGATCAGGTCCTGACTTACATTTTTTCTGCTGACTTGATCAGAATCGTAACCAGCCAGAGGAAGCTCTAGGAAGTTTCGGTGGGACTAATTCTGAATGCTTTATAATGTTACATAATGAAATACTTTACTAAATTATATCTTAATTTTTGTGATTTTTGGTGTGTTTCTGTATTTGGATAATTTTAAAGTGTGTTTGGATTCAAATGATTTTAAAGTGTTATTATTAAATTATCAGAATATTGTGAAGGTTAAAGAGAGCAAAAGGTTGCACGGGGTCTTAAATTTTTAATAAAGTAAATTTTAAACATGCTAATATTTCGAATTTCCTATTAAAATTTATAATAATAAAAAAAAGTGACAAAATTAATATTTTTCCAAAAATTTCGATTTTTTAAGGACCTATTAAAAAAATAATATTATTATTTCTAATAATAATATATTCATAATTTAAAAGAAAATTAAATATCTAGTCTAGACTGGAAGGGGCTTCAGCCCCCTTAGCTCCCCCCCCCCCCCCGTGGGTAGGATGCAGGTTAAAAAACAACGACAAAAATCTCATCCAAATCCCTGATTTTGGCTCTTCAATTTCGTTCCGCGTTGTAAATGGGTTCTGGGCATGCGCGAGTGCTTTTGACTTCTCGGAATGAAAGACATGAGTTTTTGATGTAAACTCGGTGTGATTTAATAGCTCGGTTAATTATAAAAAAAAAATTAAATTCTGAGCCTCAGGTGCATCAGGACATGCATTGGACTACCCTCATCTAAATTTTCGGACTTGTACGTGCGGTATACGCGGTATATCCACAAAGTAAGTTCCGTTTCTATTTCTATCCGCAACAGCACTGCGATCGCAGTTCCGAACATGCGCGGCAGTTACTCTGACTGAAAGAGAAGAAATGTACGCCATTTTCAGATCGCTGCCGCCGACGTGTTATTTGTAGTGCTTCTTTAGAATGTCAGACTTAATTGAAAATGCCGCCGCTTGTGAAATCAGATCTGTAATTCATTTTCTCAATGCAAAGAAAGTTAAACCAAGTGAAATTTATCGGCAAATCTGCGAGGTTTACGGACAAAATGCTATGAGTGATTCAATGGTTAGAAGATAGGTCAGACAGTTTAATGAAGGACGTGATCAAGTGCACGACGAAGAAAGAAGCGGACGCCCGTCTTTGATTACTGATGAACTGGTTCACGAAATTGAAGAGAAGGTTAAGCAAAACCGAAAGTTTACAATTAGTGCTCTTGCTATGAAATTTCCGCAAATCTCACGATCACTAATTCATGAAATTGTTACTGAAAAACTGAAACACAGGCGTCAACTTTCTATGAAGAAGGTATACAAAACCTTGTGGCACGCTACGACAAATGCCTACAAAATTTCGGAAGCTATGTAGAAAAGTAGTTTCACAGTTGTAGATTTTTGTACAATAAATATATTTTTTGTATCTGTACACGTTTTTTTTTATATATAACCAAACGGAACTTACTTTGTGGATATACCTAGTATTTTTGCAGCCATCGCAGACAGACATACAGAGGTAAAATTTCTTTTATTATTATAGATTAACCTCTTTACAACACAGAATGACCGGAAACAATTTTAACATCATTGAAAAGTTATTGTGTACATCAGTATTGGAAAGTTTTATAATATCTTATATAATATTTTATTTTTCAGCAATAAAATTTATCGAGTAATTAAGGAAGTTGCATATAGATTTTTTTAATTTATTCATTTAGTAAAGATTCTGAATAGTAATACATATTCAAATAACTAATATATACCAAATATTTTATAAACGTCTTATATTAAAACCATTTTACTGTGAAATCCATGCGACAATATTATACAATATCTGCATGTTCTTAATTACTATACGCGTGCCTGTGTAACTCCTCATCATGTATTAAGATTATGTAAGCATATACCCTTATATTAACATTTGAATCCCAATATATTGTACGCTATCATGTTTAAACTACGTGGCCTACATATACGAACTGCTAATATAGATACCAAAATATCTTATAATTTGCAAAAGCTGTGTGTACAAGAGTTAAAATGTACTGTTTGATGCCAAATAATACTTTTCTAAAACTTTAAACTGTATTTATAAAAGTTTCTTTCCCTCTAATTGCAATATTTATATTATAAGTGTAGAATATAGTAAATTAAATGGGTTGTCCTAAATATGACCTAAGCGCCAATAAAAAAAGTTTTCAATTCTTATTTCACTTTTTAAAATTTTATATGTGTCATTCTCCCGAAAACGTTCTTTTTACAGTCACAAAAGGATAAATATTAGGAAATTAAAAAAAATTCCTAATCTTTTATTTTTATGTAAGTTTTAAGTAAGCTATTAAATATATTTTTTATAAAAAGAAATATTAATATTTGACTTAAATTTTTTAATGAATACAAGTCAAAATTGCCTCCATGTACGTCCTTACATCTGCAACACAAAATTATTTTCACTGACGTTTAATCAATTTGGATTAGTTTACAATTTTATTTCCAATAGTAACCACTTAAAAGCCTTTAGTTAAGTTTTAACTTAATACATATTTTAAATATTTTAACTTTAACGAAGGAATTAACTTATAAAATGTGTTACAAAATTATATCTCTCCGTGAACACTTATAATAAATAAAACAAGTTGGAAATTGTATGTCAAACATGGCAAATGAGGTGCGTTCGTGCTATAACTAGCTTTATCCATTTCAGATCTTGGTGCAATAGCTGTTGCGCTCATGAAAAAATGCATGAATACAAAATTTATTAAGATTATATACATTAAATTCAGTAATACGGAAATAATACGACTCCATCTTAAATAGGACCTAATCACCATGGCAACCTAGAATCATTACCTATCGTGGGATATCAATGAATTAATTGCGTATGATGGGATTTAATAGAATGAAGAAAACTTTTATTATTATCTTTAAAGTTTTGATTCGATTTTACTTAAAACTTGAAATGACTCGACAAAATTCTGCAACGATTATATATATTAAATTTCAAACTATTTGGTTGGGTATTTTTTGCGCGGGATTATATGCAGATAGGCCGACAGACAAACGTACGGACCAGACAACGCACATAGGTACTACGTATTTATATAATTACGAACGCACCTGAAAAGTAACATAGATGACAGTACATGCCAATCACCGTTAGATATGTTGGGAGAAAGAAATACATTTTTTTTCTAGGTCTAACTCTTTTTTTTCTTCTTTGATGTTATTCAATTTTTTTCAAATTTATTAGTTACATTTGGAGTCTGACAAAGATCTTAGTGTATAATACTCCGCGACCATCATAAATAAGGTAAGAAAAAGCTAATTAATAATTATAATACAGATTTTAGACAGTTTTAACATTACATTTAATAGCACCATTTTATTAACTGAAAAACAAAGTACTAAGAAAATTCAAAACTTATTTTTTGTCCCCTACATGGAATTTCTTCCCGTTGATTTGCGATATTCATTTTTAGAGATATCGTTCAGTATTACAGTTATTTATAAACCATTGTGCGTATTATAAAGAGGTCTCAAAAACAAAGAAAAAATTTAAAAGTAATGAAATCCTCATGTACAGTAGTGGGAAAAAAATTAAACATCCCCTATCAACTCTGGAACAAATAATTGTAAAAGAACGTTACTGGTACCAAATGATTGGAAATAAAGTTTACTTTTAAATGATGTATGTAAAATGTGCTTAGGGAGGCACCTACACCTACATATCAAGACGAACCCAACTTTTTTTTTTAATATCAATACCCAATTTTGACACCATAAATAAATTCTACACCCTTCAATTAGCTAAAAATTTAACGCCAAATTTTAATGAAATTTGTAAGATTAGTTTCAAAGAAATTAACTGTTATAAAATGAGTTTATTTTAGGGGCTGTATCCAAATTGAAGTTCGGTACTCGATTGTTGAAATGCTACAGAAGGTCTATGTCACCTCTGTATTATTTCTTTCCAATTTGACCATTTCACGCGCTGTATATGTTTCAACTATTGCCAGGCGATATGTTTCAATAAAATGAGTAAAATATATATATATATTTTCAAATTATGCTTTTTTGGACATCATAGACGACCCCTTAAACCGCCACTACTCGGAAGAAGAATTTGAAATCGAGCAT
Source organism: Maratus speciosus (assembly GCA_963932465.1). Classification (NCBI taxonomy): domain Eukaryota; kingdom Metazoa; phylum Arthropoda; class Arachnida; order Araneae; family Salticidae; genus Maratus; species Maratus speciosus. The sequence goes on from OZ010793.1 coordinate 442,025,161, forward strand.
TTACATAAAGAAGGTCATAATAAACGCAAATCTATCAAAAAGAAAAAAAAAATGTAGGTTGCAATACATATTTTTTTCGAATATTAGTTTCATAATTCATTTTTAAAATTGCAAATTCAATGTATTTATGTAATGTTTGGGTTTTTTAGTATTACAATTAAAGAAAATTATGACATTAGGATTTTAATTTCAGGTGATATTATCAAAATAAAGTAAAAATCCTCTAATCCAGCATCCTAAGGTCCGAAATGCTGGGTAATCCGGCACGACATTTGGAAAAAAATTGTATTCCTTGTTTAACCCTTTACCCGCTGGTGTTGCGTTCACGCAACGGTCATATATAAATGCAGACATTTAAGTTATTTACATACCCACCACTATTTTTGAATTGAATAATTGGCCTTACTTAAAGACGTAAACCGTCATTGTGACGTTTCTTAATCATAATTCGAAAACTACTAGGAACAAAAAATTTAAATTGAGAATTCGCATAGAGCAAAATATAATAAATATAAATCTATCAAATAAAATGTAGGTTGCAATTCATAATTTTTCGAATATAAATTTCATAATTGAATAGCTGAGTGGATGAACATGTTATGCTACATTTTCTATTTTTTTTTTTTTTTTTTTTTTTTTTTTCTGGATGAAAGCGTTATGAGCTATCCTATCACATGGTGAAGCTAAAATACTAAGATTCTATTTAGTCTTGAAGATTTAAGACATTATTCATTAATATTTAATATTTTAATATTTAATAATGTCAGTAATATTAATAATTTTTAATATTTGAAAATTAAATATGAATAAGTTTTTCTGAGAGAGTTTAGTTCCATATCTGTTAATATTTTAAACACATGGTATCAAACAGAAAATAAATCATTCAAATTTACAGAAAAAACTTTCACCTCAAATTTCTTCAAATGTAATTTTTGTTACTTAACGTGTTCTTCCACTTAGCTCTTCAATTCATATAACAAAATTCTTTAAATTACAAATTTAATGTATGTATGTTTGAGTTTTTTTTAGTATTATAACCACACAAAAAATTATAATATAAGGAATATAATTTCAGGAGAAATTAATAAAATATATTAATGTAATTTAACATTTAAACTCTAAATTTTAAATGTTTAGAATTCAAAAACTTATCCTCCAAATGACTTGACATTTCGTTTCTAGGAATAGTTTGAACCGAAGATTTAAAATGTATTACCAAACACTGGCACACAAAAAAACAAAGTTTGGTCTGATTTTGATTTGTAAATAGACCCCTAGGGAAAAGTTTTATACATCATTTAAAAGTAATCTTTATTTCCAATCGTTTAGTACCATTAACTTAGATAGTAGGAGGGGTTACTTTTTTCCACCAACTGTATTTTGTTGTCAGAAAATTACTGTTTGTAAATTCAATAGTTTAATATAAATTTATGCTGCATAAATATAAAATTGTGCGCTTTGTGTGTGAATGACCCAGATCGTGTATAGTTATATTCTCACAGAGTATAGTTACAAGTAACACATATCTGTTCATATAATATATGGATCCACAATGCAAGTTAATTAACTTCAGACAACAGTAAAAGAAAATGAATGCGTAAATAAAAGTGTGAATTAATACATAGGAATAAGTTAAAAATAAGAAACTTCTAGGATTTTTAGAGATATTATTCTCTTGTGCTGAATGAATGATAAAGATCTGGAATTACCGCTTGACTACAGAACAAAGGATTGGCTTGGAATTGGAAATACAAGCGTATGTGCAGAAGAAAAATAGCTTCGAAATAAGAATGCAATTACTTATCGTAAAAACGCCAGATTTTTGTTGTGGATGTATCTGACACTTATCATCTAAATAACTTTGTACTTAAAATATATAAAACTCAAACATTCTCTAACCCTCAAGAATAGTGACACATTTCGACAAAAATTAATTTCACAGGTGAGGCAATAGAAGATTCGCATGTTTTTACTGTAACATGAAATTATTGCTCTTAGCTGTGCATGCAGCAGTAAAAAAATGCATAAAAGCGTAAAACCCTTAGGAATGAAGATGAAGATGAGGTTTGGAGGGTTGAATAATTTTACCTCCATACACAATTTGCCCATCTTCTGTGGTCACCAATGGACAGACAGCGCAATAAAACGATTTTTCTGATAAGTATACTTATAACAGAGTCAAAACACTGCACTGAAACTAGTGTCGTGAGGGAATTTTAACATTATTATAAATATAAACTTTAAAACATACAGATAATTTCTTAAAATATGTTAAAAACATATAAAGATATTAGTTAATATAACACTGAGATGTTTCGAACGCACATGCGTTCATTTTCAAAGGGGAAAGATGACTGATTGGAATAGAAAACATAAGTAAAAACAAAACAAAATACTGCGCATGCGCAAGCGAAGTTCAGTCAACTGCTCTAAAGAGGGGTAAAAAGATCAAGTCATATTTTCAAGAGCTCTTGAAATACCCAGAATATTAAACCAAATCGGGGGAATATTATAAGAAAGGACAGCGTTACAAACAGTATCACTCCGAAGAAACAATTTTTGGCACCACCAACCTCTTAGAAAATTACGGCCACATCTAAAGAGGGGGGGAGATTAATTATTTTTTCTTGATGCAGTTTGGATGTCTGCGATGACACTTTGAGCCAAATATTGATTTTTGAAAATCGTTGGTGGCAGAAATGGAAGAAAACTAGAGATGTGATCATTTTTTGTACTATTTCTATTAGGCATTGGAATGCAGGAATACTTTTTTATTTCTTTCCACCAAATCCAGAGGACAATTTTGGTACCATCCAACAGCTGACGAATCTGAAGAGGAGGGGGGGAGGTATTAATTAATTTTTTTAATCCAGTTTGGATGTCTTTTGTGAGTCTTTGAATCAAATATCGATTTTTGAAAGTTGATTATGGCGGCAAAAGATAAAAATTATGGATTTGTTCATTTTTTATGCTATTTATATGAGGAATAGCAACGCAGGGTTTTTTTGAAATTTCTTTTTACCAAAACCAAGGGACAATTTTTGCACCAACAACGGCCTAAAAAATAGCGACCCCTGTAAAGGGGGGGTGGGGGTATTAGTTTTTCCTAATCCAGTTTGGATGTCTCTAGTGCTTCATAAACCTTTTAGTGCGCAGCTTTGCATATATGCAAACAACACTGTTTTGAATTTAATTGATTTTTTTATTCGCATATACCTAATTCACACCAGACAATTAAAATAGCAATATTTGCTTTAATTAAAATACAGACATTCCCTATTTCAGTAAAGCGAAATTAACCATTGAAACTTTCTGGTGTACAGTCAAATTCTCTGAAGTACGTAATTTCTAGATAGTATTCTATTATGGGAATTAAAGGGTTGAAGGCTAAGCTTTATAAAATAGATAATTATATAAAATAAGTTATTTGGAAACATACTAATTAAAGTATTTACTAATTTGCATTCTTTTAGTGTAAAACAGCCATATGACAGTAGTTTTTACTTTTATTGCAGATGCGCAATAGAAGAAAAGATTGACGTATTATATAAAGAATGTATCTCTGATGATTTTTTTTCATTATTTTCCCTGTGTAATAAACATTTCAGAGAATCATATATATTTTTTATCGAAACAAAATAAAAAAATCGCGCATTTAAGGGTTAAAGTGTTATTTTATAAAGGAATACAAAGTAATAACATGTATCATTAATATAACTTGTTATAAAACTAATTTAATATATCGATTGTTAGTAATACAATTTATAATGCGTTATAGATACTTTATCTTGTTCCAAAAGCATTATCGGTTGCACAAAACATAAATATTTTTTAAAGGCTGATTTCATTTGCATTTGCCTCTTTTCAGCTTTCTTGACGTTGGAAAATTTGGGGAGGAAAGTTTCAGTTCGGAAATATTTCTACTTTAAGACAATTATATGTGTACATTTTCTAATTCTATAAAATATTTTAAAAAAGATTTAAAACAAAAGATTTGAGTGGATATATAAATATTCCACAAAATCTCTATAAATTCAAATTTAATTAATTAATTTTAATTGGCAAAATCCTTCTAAATTTATTAAATAATTGTGTAAATCTTCTAATATAGTTTCAAAAAGTCACGAAAAATGCATTTTTTAGATGAAATTTCCATAAATTCATAAATCTACCCTATATATATAATATCCTAATGAATCGATTTGAAACGAATTTATGTAACGATTCTATGAAACGGATTACGTTTCACGGCGATTTCTACTAAAATATGGAATACTTTGCGAGGAAATTAACACCAAAAATCCGTATTGATCCACAGACCTCAAAACTGGTATTAGAATTTTTAAATTAGAATTAGTTTTCGAAACATTAATTTTTTTTCTAATTTTAAATACTTTTTTTCTAATGATGGCAACTCAAATTTTAATCATAACAAAAAAAAAATTTTATATTTTAGAAAAGGTTATTTTTAAATTAATTTCGCGACGAGTTTGGCCTCTCTTAAATGTATGCTAAGAAATGCATCATGATACTTTTATTCAGAATTCAATTTGTATTTCATTATCATTTTATTTAATACAAAACTTTCATTTAAAATAAATGGCTTTTACTTCATTCTTTTTTTTAAACGAAACGAAAAGAAAAATATTAGACACAGATGTCAACGGGGTACCTAATTGGCGCCAAAATGGCGTTATTTTGCCTGACATGGTAACCCGGCTATTGTTGCTTATTTATTAATAAATGTTTATTTGAATTTATTTTCTTTTTATTTACAAAAAATGTTATAAATTGTTTTGTTCTACAGTTATTAATTATTATTATTTTTTTTTATTTATTGTTATTTCATTTTAAATATAACAGAAAATAATTTAAAAATACATATGTAACAGGTATTTGAAAACGAGGTTTTCGCCAAATTGTCGTAAAAAAAATCACGCCAAATCCGGTGCGTATCTGACAATGCAACAAATCATGAGATTTAATTTCCACTTCAAAGCAACGTTTTAATGTTATTACTTCTCCCGTCGACCAATATCGCCAAATTATATAAATAGCCATTGGTCCATAGGATAACCAAGTAGCACCGTTTTAATTTACCACTCGAAAAATAAAAAAATGCTAACTGGCGAGTTAAAAAAAAAAGCTATTGGCGAGATTTTCACCCGGCTAACATAAAGGTACCAGGAATTCTTTGTGATCATGGCAACTTTTATGTAGTTTTATTCGAAAAAATAATTTTGATTCTTTAATCAAAATGGAAACCTTTCTTATGAAAAGCGAAGGAATCAGCCCGTTGTTTATAACAGTTACATGACTTGGACTATTATAATATAAACGAAATAATGGGAATAGAATAATATTCGGCGACTTATCACACCTGTAGCTAACATTAAAGTACCAAAATGGCCGCCTGGAATATAAAAAGCGAAGGGATCCGCCTGGAGCTGTTGATGATAGTCAAATGACTTAGACTATTATAGAATGGTTTTCAATTTTAAAAACAGCGCAAAGAATAATATTTCCTAACGATTAAAAATTTATTTTCACGTGACTATTAAAAACAGAAAAAAAACTTTAAAATTACTATTAAATGAGTACGTGTTAAAGGTAGGAAAATATTGAAAATTATGTCCTGAAAATTGTATTTACACGTGAATATTAAAAGAGAAAGGAAACTTTAAAATAATAAATGCATTAATATGTGTTTAACCCTTTCAAGGACAAGGAACTTATATTAGTAAAATCTTGAAATCAGTGAATGGCACCAGAATTTACAAACAAATTTCGAAATATAAAAATGCTTTTGTTCACTTACTTGATCACCCGACCGGAGCACCAACCAAAGAATGGCATAGGATGTAACGCTCCGGTGGAAAATCCCCACAACAATCACCGATGCCGGACATCGGAAAGCACCCAAAATAACAGGGAAAAAGGCACATATTCTGACGAACTTACATAGTAAATCGTAAATTTACAAAACAATTGATGTTGCTTTCATCATAATAATAAAAATAAAAACAAAAGTGAAGTGACTTAAATGTATAACAAAAGTTAAGACTATAAATCCTTGTTCAAGATTATGAAGTGTAAATGTTCATAAAAGTTCACTGTTCACTAATGTTCAAATGAGTTCAGTGTTCGAAAGAAAAATGTTCATAAAAGTTTTATATAAGATAAACTAACTTGAAGAAAGATCACCATAATGTTCAGACCTCAAGAGAAAATCACCGCCAACAAAAATGTCAGACAAAGGACAGTTACTATAAAAGGCACAATGTTGAGCCTTTGATGTAGTGTCAGAAAACCACGTAATGTCCGTAGCGAACCACTGATGAGTATTAACAGTATGATAGAAGTAAAAAGTTACAAGTGTAAAAATTATCAAAATTTATACCTAATAAATGAGTATTCCCTATTAAGTGCGTTGTACATAGCACACAGTCCTCTATAGTTTGAACGGGTGGTGAGAACGTTTCGAATATTCCATCTCAGTGTACAATTCCTGTTGAATTTAAATGTACAAGGCATTAACGGACAATGTCCAAACAAATAATGTTGTATACTTCCTACTTCACCACAGTTACACCTGTTATCTTCCTGTTCACTTACCTGTTCACTTACTTAATAAAAGGGAAATTTTCATCCCAATATTCTGATGCTAATGTGGCATTTAAGAATTAAAATTAAGTGGTCCAAAAATGAACCATCGCCCTTGAAGGGGTTAAAGCAGCAAATTTTAGTAATTGTATTATGTCAATCGTTTTCTAACGCTGTTAAAAAATACCGAGAGACAAAGACTCTGTTTACTTAATTCATTTTATTTTAGCTTCTTTTCAAATGTTTAACTGACAACCATTAACATAACACAAAAACAACCATTGGATGTCTTAACAGCAACTGATTCTACCTTAAATTTTTGCAATCAAAGGGAATTGAATGGAAACCCGTTTACAGGCAGATCGCTACAGGTTTTTTCAGTATAATTCAATCCTCTCTAATCTTTTTAAAACCGATCAGATTAGCGTGCTTTTAGATTCTACAGTGTATGAACGGGGTTTGGTGAGCGTAGCTTGCAGGGGGCAGAGCCCCCTAGTTGGGATATAAAGAGTTAAAAAGTTAATGACATCTGCTTTAGGGAAAAATGCTTAAAATACTCCCATAATCTACATTAAATTTATATTCTCATGCACATAATATTAAAACTTAATTTGACGGGAAAATATGCCTATGCATATAAGGCATCAGATATAGTAATAACTTTGTACACTACAAAAAATAATAATTTGGACAGTTATCCTCAAATCTCTTTAAAAATTTAATGATGCTTACTTTACAGAAAAATTCTTAAAACACTCTCATAATATGCTTTAAATTTATATTCCCTTGCACATAATGTTAAAACTCAATTTGACGGGAAAATATGCCTATACATATAAGGCATCACATAAATTTTAACCACTCCTTCTATGAATTTTAAGTCAGAAAATGAAAACTTTGGCTTGCCTCCAGCGGTATCCATAACTCTACGCCCTTGTATGGAACTTGTAATGCATATAATGGAACCACTCCCTGAGTTAAATAAGTGAAATTGATCCAGTATATTTATCTAATATTATTGCATTTCGAATATTACAAATGAGTACGAGTTTTTTTTTTTAATTATTATTCAATTATTAAGATGTAGAGTAAAATTAAGAAATCTAATCAAAGCCTAGAAGCATTTTGTAGTTATAAACGTAATTCTCAATTCACGGATTCAGATAAGATGTGTAGTTTTTTATAATTATTAATTTTATATAAGACAAACTTATTTTACAAAATTCTATTAGTGTTCGAAATCGTGCAGTAATTTTGCGGATTAAAAGGAATTTTATTACTTCAACTTTCATTGATATTTTTTCAAATGAATCCATTGTAAGGGTTCTGTTAATTAAAAAAAGTCGTCTGATTTTGAATTCTTCTATTTAAGTATAAGTATAAAAAAATCAGTTATTAAAAATGCAGGGTATAGTTGCGAAAGTAAATAAAGCTCTAGAAACATTTCACAGTTATAAAACTCTTTCGCAAATCATGGATGCAAATCATTTTTCTATTTTTCCATAGTTATTAAAATTTTGTAATGTAAATTTATGTAACAAAACTATGTTAATATTATGGGGCAGTTATGGGGCGAGCTTTTTGTTTAATGGGAATTTATTATTTGATCTTTTATCTAAATATTATTGGTATGTATAAATTAAGACTACTGTAGGAGTTTTGTAATTATTAACTACTATAATAATTTTTTAAAACAAAACAAAAATCACTTCATAATCCTTTCAGGGGTGGTGGTATATTTATGAAACCACTTAATTTTAATTCTCAAATGCCACAATGGCACCAGAATTTTGATTAAATATTTTCCACTTAATGTGAAAGTGAAATATAATATAATTTTTAATATTTTCAATTAAACTTGCTGGTAAATTCCGGTGCCATTCATTTATTTAAGAACATTAGTATTGAAAATGCTTTGCCCCTGAAAGGGTTAGGTAATATTTAAGCGATGTTGAACAGATTTATACAAGTTGCTCACTAAATATATCTTTTAAATGTAGAAATAAAAAGTTTTAAATTTGATATTTACCTAAATAGTTATTTAACCGAACATAGTATATATTTTCGTGTGTCTTAAATGCCTAAATAAGTATAATAATAAAAACCCTTTTAAATGAAAAAAGGCATATATTGTTTATCTTAAAAATCAAACATACGTTCATGCTACAATGCATGTTTTTCCGAAAACTTTCCATCAAAACGCGTTAATTTGGCGTGGGCCAAGACTACCGAAAATTCATCGCTCTAATTTATGTTTGGTAAAAAGCTTGAACCAGTGAAACATTAAATTAATATCTAATTTGTGCTCTGTTTCCTTTTGAAAATATGGCAAAAAAACCCAGAAAAAAAATTATTTAAACTAGATATCTACCGAAAATTCGGTTTCGTATTTGTGTTCTGCCCAAAATCAGGGTTTCGCCGAAAATTCGTTTTTGACGAAAATGCTACTGGAAATTCGGATGGACCGAAACTATCTGCATTTCAAAAATCTCGTTTTAATTTTCAGTATTGCTCATTGATGTGAGAAGTATCGACCAAATGAGATACCCTTTACTTATTGCTATGAACTTCATTGTTTATAATTATCAGTCATTACTGACTTAAGACGAAAATACAAGTTATAAAGCAAGAATTGTATATATGACTAAAATTTGAAGACGCTTTCCACGTTTTCATTAAAAGCTGCAGATTTAACAATAATAGAAAGTTTTTAGTTTCAAATCACAGAAGTGTTTAGAATACTCTTTGAAAAATTTTTAGTATCACAGATGAAAATTTAAAAAAATCGTTATAAAATGTAAATTGAGGTACGTATACCTAAAATATATTTTTTAGATGAAATTAGTATAAGTATAAAACCATTCTGTGTCGTTGATAAATTAAATACATTTTATTTTACATAAAAATGAAAAAAAATTCGTCTACTTGTGTAAAGATTTTTATATAGAGATGCATCAGAAGTTTTAATACATCAACATCTGCTGCACGTCAAAATGAGTGATATTGGCCAACAATCCAATTTTAAAGTCCTGTAGGTTAGACTCTTGCATCGAATTGGGCAGACCATTTTTCCCTGAACCGGAATCAGGAACCGGGTCTGACTCGTAGTTTATTGTTGATTTCAAATAAAATTTTAGGACTTCGAGACGGGTAGGATTATAACCGCGCAGTTATCTCATAAGAATAACAATAAAGTTTTGCCTAAATTTACAAATGTACAAAATAATCACTTGAAGTTGTTTTTTTCCCCCTTAAAAACTACTTCTTTACATCGAGTTTTTCTTTTCAAGGTAATACGACTCAAACACGTTTTATTAGCTTACATACTATCAAAGCTAATGCATATCAAGCATACTATCAAAGCTTACATACTTAGCTAATGTACCCGCGGGTTCTGTACGTACGTACGTAACGCGATAGCTCTTAAGAAATATGCGTCTATAAAAATATGCGATGTGCTTCAATATTTTTTCTAGTTTCATCCTGATAAGGTGATTCCCTGATAGGTTTTGGGGGTTCATTGGTTCAGTGTAAAGGAGGAAATGGGGAAGCGACCCCCCCCCCCATCCCTTTATTTAGCTAAATGGATTTTTCATATCCGATTTCCTTAAATTTTGGTATGCAGGTTTATTCTGATAAGGCGCTTCCCTGAATCAATTTGGAGGTTCATTAGTTAAGTATAAAGGGGAGAAACGGGAGGGGGGTATTCCCCCTTTAATTTATTTTTTGAGGGGCATTATTCTTTGAAATAAGAGTATGATATACATTTAATGTGAATAGCCTGTGAGTTTAATGCCATGAATGTAATTGGGAACTTTTCTTTTTTATTTATATATATTTCATTTCAGCTAACCCTAGTAACACTCTAATTCACACTTATTTTCGCGTTGTTTTATTTTGTTTCCATATTTTCTTAGAGAAAGAATATCAGCAAAAAGAAAAATATATATGTGTATTATGTCAAATTCTCTTTAGCAGATTTATATTAAGGTCATCCGTTCTAACTTTAAAGAACTAAGGCCATATTAAATATCTTTTCTTTAAGAAATACTTCCCTTTCAACTGTTGGTCAGACAGAAAGATTAGTATTCTAGAAAAGCACGAATATATTGTTTTACATCCACCAATGAATTCAAACAAATACGGAGCAATGCCTTTTTATTTATGCTAGGAGATAAACACAGGCTTCTCTGGTCATAGAATATAGGTGAAAACTATCATATATATTATTTCTGATATCAATATCTTTTTTTCTGAGCACATACTAAAAATTCAGCGATGAATGAGGTATTTGTCGAAAGGTTCCGAGAGAGGCTTTCGATGAAGTACACTGCTCAAAACAATTAAAAGATATTGTAAGTCTTATTTAATATAACGATATAAGCAAATTTCTTTTGCAGAAAATGGAAGAAGAGAGTCAGAAATGCAAATTTACTCATTTTCAAACTTCGTATACAAATCTTGAGTTTGACGTCCAAAACGGCACTTTAGCAGCAGCGAATGAAATTTAGCCTTCAACTTACTGAAACACAAAACGGATAACAATGATCGACATTCAGTAAGTGCTTTGTTTTGATGAGTGAGCTGTCTCAACGAAGTTATTTAACCAAATCAGATGCTTGGAGATTTGTTGGTCGGTTAAAAGGGGGGGGGGGGGGGGGAGACCACAAGTCGAAATATGAGAAGCCAGTGGAGTTTCACAAAGAGTAATTTCAGGGACCAGGAACCGGTTTTTGGATACTGAAAATGCTGCCCAAAGACTAGGGCAGGGTCGTAGACGTGCAACAACGCCCAATGAAGATCGATATTTAACGCTAACGGTTCGGTGACACCGAAATATGAACGCCACTCTTCTTCAACAATACTTCGCTCGCCTACTGGCACCACAGTTTCGACTCAACCTCTCCGAAACCGGCTACACACTGCAAAGCGGTTATATAGGAAAGCGAAGACACTCCCATGTTAAATGATGCTGCAAAGTAGCGCAACAGCGCCACTAGTGACCGTGCTGTAAACTAAATTTTTCGGTAGTGGGCGAGCATTGCACGAAGTTTTTGGTTTTGCTTTCACGGACCGATATTTTCATTTATTGCATGGCAGTACAACGGTAACGACAATTAGAAATTTAACTGCTATGATTAAACTCAGATTAGTGAAATATTTAAATTTTTGATAATAACTAATCTCATTATGTCTTTTATTTTGCTGATAAGTCTGTAAGTTATGCTCAGTTAATTTAGCTGTATTAAATCCATTAAAATCTCAAGTTAAATAATTTTGCATAATTTAATTTCGTAAAGATTATTCTCTGTTTAAGAACTACATAAAAAGAAATATAGAGTTAATATAATTTCTGGGGAAAATCAGAAAAATACATTTTTGTAACTTTATTTTGAAATATTTTCATTTATACAGATTTTTTTTTTTTTCAGAATCATTTGTATCTTACATTATATCAAGCTTGAACTTGATGCTCCATAATTTAATTTTTATTTATATCAAGTAACATTATTTAATTTTCTCTTAAGTTTTTCTTTTTCAAATACACATCCCCCCCCCCCCCCTTAAGGGATTTTGAGCCATAAAACCTTATAAAACCAACCAAATACACATTTTTAAAATCTCTCATATCTATTATTATATACATTGAAAATTTCAAATATTTAAATTGATTTAATGAAAATTAATTTACTTTAAATTTCACAAAAATGAAAAGCATTAAATACGTTTATTAAGATTTTCCAATTCAGGCAACTTTTATAACAAAAATGTAATGAATTAACATTGCCCATTTAAAACTATGTGTTATTGAACGGTATTATTTGAAATTTTATATTTATTACATTTTATTACATTTATTTCTCTATTCGAAGGTGTAAAAATTGAAATTGTGCGATGCTTAGAAGGCCAAAAAATTTTAAAAAAAGCAGTAAAAGCGAAATTTGATTGTCTACTGTTGCCATTCATAAAATGACGTCAGCGTTAAACACAGATACGTTTATCCTTTATAATATAGATAGATAGATAGATATATTGCGTCAATTAGTCATAGTAACATGATAAAGTGTTTTTGTTATATGTTACTTTTTTCTTAGCCATTAGAGAAAACAAACAGTGATTAAAACCAGTTTATGTTATTATATTTAGATTATTTAACCCTTTAACGTGCAAAATAATTCAGCTGATTGCATGTTGAAATGATTGTCTGCCACAGGATTTTACGGACAAATTAATTTAAAAATAAATAAATGGAACAATGTAGCTCACTTTATCGATCTTCAGACCTTATGTAAGATCATTTTACAAATCTTCTAGATGCGGTGCCATTTTGCATCTAGGAAAAACCTAAGCTGCTCATTCAGACAATAGGAAGCTAATGAAAAATTAAGTTTAAACTTAATATAAAATTATTAAAAATTAATTAAAAAAATAAATAAGATAGGCAAATTATAAAATGATTAAGGAATTTAAATTTATAAACTGAGGGTAAATTTTAAATATAAAACATACAACAAAAATGTTTTCAATCACATCTTAAATTAGAAGATAAGATGGTAACCAACAGTCATCGGAGTCTTTCCCAATCCTTTGAAATAAAAAGACAGTTTAAAAAAGCTTTTTACAAGCTTTTTAAAACGGTTTCAACCGTTTTCCAGCGATTAAAAGCCATAAGCAACTTTGAAACATAAATATAAATCATGCAACTCCCCAACCCCCCCAAAAAAGAACTGAATATTCGACTCAGTAATTGTAATAAGGTTTTATATATAAAATAAAGAATTTATTCTTTTTGAATTAAAAACAAAACGCACCATCCAATCACTTAATACATGTTAATTTGTGTGTTATTAGCAAATAAAAACTTCCTGCATTTAAAACAAAATTCATTCTCAGCAATCTCCCTTTTCTATTTATAAATAATTAATTTAGACATAAATTACAGAACAAAATATAAAGATAAGAAAGTAAATTACGATATTTTAAACATGTATTCTTGTATTCCTTATCTGGAGTCGTTCAGTGATTGTAATGGAGAGTTGCTAGGAATACGTGTTAAATCCCCGAATTCACACTCTTCGTTCAACCTTAAATACGTGGGTCGCATTTTTAGTTTTTATCGAAAATTTTTGCTCAAGCAAGTCACGAATCCTCCTGAAAGAAAGTAACAACGAATTGAAATTATATTCTTGGTGAAATCATTTTTAATCCTTTAATGTCAACCACTGATGTACTTTTTCACGTGCCTTACCTTTATTTGTAGAGTTGTAAGTTGAGCCTGCGTAAATAAATAAATAATTTAATGTATTATTATCAAAATTTTACTTCGTTTATAAATTTGCCACATAAATATATATATATATATATATATATATATATTTTTAGAAAGTAGCAACGAATTGAAATTATATTCCTGGTGAAATCATTTTTAATCCTTTAATGTCAACCACTGATGCACTTTTTCACGTGCCTTACATTTATTTGTAGAGTTGTAAGTAGTGCCAGTGTAAATAAATGAATAATTTAATGTATTATTATCAAAATTTTACTTCGTTTTTAAATCTGCCACATGAAAAAATTATTTTTTTAAAAACATTTTATTAAAAAAAAAGTAGTATAGAACTTATCAAAAAATTGGTAGTTTCTGTAAACTATTTAAATTTAAAACTATTAAATATAAATACAGTTTATGAATTCCATAATAAATATAATAGGGTTACTTAGGAACTAGACTATTTTTATAACAATAATATTATTATTTTTACAGTTTAACTGGTAATTTTCAGTTTAAAAATAAATACTACTTAAATTTTGTTGCATTGAAGACGTAGTACTATTGTTAGAGCATTCTAAATAGGTGAATTTTAATTATATTAGCACTGTACTTAAATTTTAACCCTTTCACGAACAAAATGCTTCAGTTGCTAAAATGTTGAAATTATCGAATGACACGAGGGTTTACGAACAAATTTGTTTCAAAATACGTAAAAGCTTTTTCTTCAAATACATTAGAAATGTAAAATTTTGTTTAAAATTTGTGGTGCCATTGTTGCATTTGTCGATTTAAATTAAGTGGGATATATCTATATAGTGGTACGCCTATGAAAGGGTTATAACAGAGGCAGTATCCTATGAGTTAATCAAACCTTTCTATTCACCTTTTGTTTAAGTGACCTCAGAGACTGCTCGCGGTTAGCTATGCGACATTTTCTGTCAGAGCAATTAAGGGTTAACACAAAAGTGTCGCCTTTTCATGATTTTTGTCTTTTGTTGAACCTTTCCGGACCGGCGGCTTTTACACAAATTTTGTTCAGTTGGCAGCACTTTTTTTTAAAAAAAGTTACCTTTACTTAAACAATCACGAAAATGCTCTAATTAAAGAAATTATATATTACTTTTCTTTTTTACTGGTGTCTAAAAACAAATTCTGCATGCTCTTTTTGGGAGTGCATAGTCCCGAACGGGTTAAAGGAGTTTTGTTTTTGCGATCAATGTTAGTAGTACATTAATTTAGCATCATGCCGTGAAGTTTTAATGGGTGCCATCTAGTAAATTAAAGGTCGAAATAATGAACTCGTTATGACTGCAAAAATCTGGAAGAAGCACCGCTTATTTGTTTTCCGTTATTGGAAACAAATTTACATAGTCAAGAATTATTAAATCAGCACAAGTATGAACTACTACAAATTGCATAAACCTGTACAAAATCTAACAATAAAAATGATCTGACACTTTATGCAGTTTTGTGTGACAACGTTTGAATAGTCACTTTTGGAAAAATATCAAAATTGTATTTTATAGTTTTAGTTAAAAGACTAAGCAATTGAGTATCCAAAACAGCTTTTACTTCCTTCTTAAGATCGTTGGAAGTGCAGTTATCGCTGTTTTTATATTAGCTCTAAAATCGAAAGTGTATGTATAAAAGAAGTTGCTGTTTAAGAGCCCCAATAAATCAAAGAATTTCTAATATTTATATCAAGACGGGTCCAGCAAAAATCCTGTGAATCATACAAATTTCAGGTGAATTTTCTAAAAGCCTTATAATAAAAAACTTATGTATTTTCTGAAAAAGATCATTTTTCTAAAAAATTAGTTACGAAAAACTTTCTCTCTTTCAAAATATATAACACTTATATATATAAATATATATAATATCTTATATACATAAAACTAATATAAAAGCGGTTTTCTGCAATTTTGGGGATGTTGTGTATATACTGAACTATCAATTTGTGTATTTGAGTATTTTTTAAATTTTACAGCTATTTCTAAGAATTAACATAAAAAAGTATAAAAAATCATAAAAGTGATAATTTAAATGCCTATATCTGTAGATGCTGTTAGTTTGTGTCTCAGATTGTAGTTCATTATATACTTAATGTCTCATATAAGGTGTTTCTAAAAAAATAAGTAAATGAAGAGTTTTCAGTAAGTACCAAATATTGCACTATTTTTCATAAAAATGCAAAAATTAAAAAGCAAATTACAAGAAAATAACTTACTCAGTGGAAGCAATTCTCTTTTTAAATACTAAATGGGATATATTGCCTCATTTATTATGACGAGTTCATTTGATTAGGGTGGATTTATTTGAATCAATTTGCATTATACGTATTTTTGTTCTATTTTACAATATATGCGTTAGAAATAATGAGGTACTTTAAGACTCTATTAACAGATATTGAGATTTATAGATATTGAATAAATTCTCTATGAACACCAATGTGAATTATGAGAAAAAACATTTATATTCGTTCAAAATGTGGAGCAAACCCTTTTCAATTATTTAAAAAAATTAATATTTCATTATGAATTATCCGTTTAAAATATACTAACATTAGAGGAGATAATAATCTAAACATACAGATATTTAAATAAAATTAAAAGTAATAAAAATGAATAGTAAATGAAATGATGACTAATAACCAGATACGTGTGAAAATTTTTCGTCGTCGTGTTGAAATACTTCTTGATTTATTTTGAGACCATGAATTTAGCATTAATAAAATGTAAAAACAATAACAGGAATGAACGTACTAAGAAAGCAACAACAAAAAAACATAAATTCTCAACCATCGTGAGGGAGACGGAAAGGAAACACACACCAATCTAAGTTTTACTTCTTAACCCATTTAACCCACCTACGATTAATGAAGGTTTGCACTAATAAAAATTTATTAAATTTTACCTTTCTAACTTTGGTGTAGACAAATCGTAAAATCTTTTGAAGATTTCGGTGTGAATTCGACATTGCAGAAACACAATTACTTGCTCTTGAAAGAGTTGAGATATTTAACCATAAAATGCGTATATTAACTGTCCATATAAGATAACATTAAATGAACAGTTATAACAGTATTGCTAGTTTAAATATAACTTTTCGATATCATAATATTAGAACTTCTTAAAATGCTTTAAAATATTAAAGTTTAACTCTAGTTTCTAATAAAAACTGAATGTTGGGTAATAAATGTACATTCTTCACCTGACATAAGAGATTTTTGTTGATGGCGCAAATGTACACAGTTCTACTAAATATTTAAGTATTTTCTTTTAAAATTACCAAACGATATAGCACCGAGCTTTCCAGGTTTAAACTACTCGTTCTATTTATGGGTGTGCAAAATATAGCTGGGAATCTTTTTAATTTAATAGTGATATTTTTAATTTATTATACAGGGTGTCCAAAAAGAATGTCCCAGATTCAATGATATATTATAACATTTTAATTTAAACTATTTACAACAAATCCTACATCAAATTGAAGCTAAACTAACCTAGTTTTTCTTATAAATGTTCAATAAGTGCTCCTTTAGTTATACGGCACATATCCAACAGAAAGAGCCGATTCTTCACTCACTTCGGTTAACAAGTCCGGAGTAATGGAAGCGATAGCGTCTGTAATTCTTTGTCTCAACTCTGTCAAATCTATAGGCATCAGCGGAACATAGACATGATCTTTTATAAAGCCCCAAAAGAAAAAAAAATCCTACGATTCTAACGGCTTTAAATCTTCATCTCAGCAATAACGCTTCGCGCTCAGGAGTTGCCATTTTGCGTATGTGGCACTGCAAGTGAGTAAATAAAAAAGCAATACTCGCGCATGCGCTTTTCCAAAACTGTTTGAGTTTCTCTTTATTTGTGACCTTGAACCAACACTCTACAGCGCTTCCAGTTGACACTATTAAAATCTATAACTGGGACATTTTTTTTTATGGATACCCTCTATATTTATAAAACGAAATAAAGGTTTATCTCATAAATACTAAATTTACATCAAAATTTACAGCAATAAAAATCATAAATGTTTTTTATCCGGAGGAGGCGCTATAATAGCAATTTTTGTGCCATTTTCAATATTTTATCATCGAAAAGTGTATGAAGTTACATATAGATTTGAACCAAATTTCATATATATGTTTTTGGCTATGGACGTCAGGTCCCAGTTGGAAATGGGAATTTTTACCCGGTAGAGGGCTCTTTGGTAGCAATTTTTCTCGAGTTTTGTACCTCTGTTGTACATCGTCTGTTTATGCAGCAAAGGATAATTCGCGGCTACACTGTAAAAAAAAAAAAAAAATCTATTATCCTACAGATGTAAAGTTACAGAAATTTATATTCTTATTAAAATTTTATTTGTACACTTTGCAAAAATAGATGTAAATCTACAAAACTAATTTTTGTAAAGCTACAGAAATCTATAGCTTTATAATAGAATCTACGAAAATTACAGTAATCTTACATAAATTTTATCTGTAATCCGGGTTGCAGTTATATAAAAGTTCTAGGCACCCCAGTTTCCTAAAAAATTCTTAGTAACCTTACAGATTTTTTGATTTACGGTGCAAAAGTGTATCTGTTACATGAATTTTTGTTTCTGCCGTTACATGAAAAGTTGCAGGAATCCCAGTTTTTTAGTGAAAATTTAGTAACTTTATAGAATTTTTTTTCAATGTACTATTAAAATCTGTAACTGGGATATTTTTTTGGGGCACCCTCTATATTTATAAAAAGAAATAAAGGTTTATCTCATAAATACTGAATTTACATCAAAATTTACAGCAATAGAAATCATAAATGTTTTCACCCTAATGTAAAAGTGATTTCATGATTTATGTTGAAGAATTTTCATTGCTCATTTTCTTGAAAGGAGATTTTTACCAATTCACAGTTAGCATTTAATGATTTAGCCTATGTTACTTGCAGTTACTGCGTAGTTAAAAACGTCATTTGATAAACAGGAGAAAAACGGTATTTAAGCTTTTTTTTTTTTTTTTTTTAAATAACATTTTACTTGGCCTTGTTTAATAAAACTTCACTCACTTCAGTTAACAAGTCCGGAGTAATGGAAGCGATAGCCTCTATAACTATGTGTCTCAATTCTGCCAAATCATTAGGTAGCGGCGGAACGTAGACAAGATCTCTTATAAAGGCTCAAAGGAAAAAACGCATGGCTCTAAAGGCTTGTTAATATTCAGCCAAGAATTTCGCTTTACGCTCAGGAGTCGCAATTTTGCGTATGTAGCACTGCAAGTCAGTAAAAAACAAGGAGTATTCGCGCGGAACATTCTTTTGTGACACCATGTATTTTGTTATATTGTCTGACAATGCCAAAATACATTCTTAGTACTTTCGTATTAGCCGAATGCCAGCGATCCATCGCAAAGGATTCCATTTTTTATGGCAATATTCTTTTATTCTGGTTATTTCAGTGTTGAAGGGCCCATAGTTCCTAAATTCGGATTTTATTATTTTATTTATTTGTGAACTTTTAGTTTTCGGGTAGGGTATTCAGTTATGGAAAATTACACGAAAACACGGATGCTCAAATATTTACATTGTTTTAAATGTAAACGGATTAATATGCCGTAATCAGGTTAAAAAAATTATACTTGACACCTATTTTAAAAACAACGAAAAATTGGAAAATCCAGATAGAATTTTCAATTAAATTGCATTTTAAAATATTTTATTTTCCATTCTACGATGTAAAAATGGAAATTTTACAAAGATTATAGAAGTTTTAAAAAAATGTCATAAAGTTAAATTACTTGCTTAGATCGTATTTACTATCGATATGACATCATTGTTACTCATGCACGCGTTTTTGCTTGAAAATAAAGATATTAATTACCTGAGATATGTAATTTATATAAAGATGTTACTGTTCTTTCTTGAGAAATGGGCACTTTTGTTGATAAACAAATGTATGCAATATTTTTAAACAACTGAACCCTGTTAAAAAAAAATAGCTCTAAATCGTAAAGAATAATTTTGTTAAATGTTAAAATAGTACGGATTGAGCAAGAACAAATGATAAATTTTTATTTACAATACAAACTGTGAAAATAGATAAATTTTACAAGAATATGTTTTACCTTAATTCAATATATATGTTCTTATAGAACGTTAAATATATTTCTGATAGGGAATTTAATTATTTTTAATAATAATACACATGTGTAATTTTATAAATTCATATATATATATATATGGGGCATTCTCGTGGTAGCCAAAATGTTCATTTATTTTTAGAAACAGTTATTTACATTGGATTAAATTAAAAAAAATAATTTACCTTGAAATGTGCAGTAATAAACCTTGGGGACGGTGAGACCACGATGTTTGAAATTGATATTTAAATGCTGATTTAAATTCTACAATAAATTTCCTTCCAAAGAATTTTAGACATTATTTCTCTAGTATACTTCTGCATGAGAGAAAACTTGAAAAAAAATTCTGTGGCTGCATCTGGAGTGATTTTCTGTATAATTTTAGAAGAGGGATGGTAAAAAATCTAAAACCTAGGGACAGAGATTAAAAAATAATAACAACCGTAAAAATGTGTGCCGGCTAATTTTTAGCTGCTTATTTATATAAAACAATAGTTCCAGTTTCAGAAAAAAATTACATCGAATTTTTTTTTATTGAAAAAATTTTAACCAGACAGCTCCAAACTTAAAAATCAGCATCAGGGACACAGGGCGGTATAGGAGTTTTCCAGGTGTTTGGACCCCCAACATCGTCCAAAACTTATTTATCTCGTTAATATTGTTGTGTAACCATGCAATGAGATATTCCTAAGTATATGAAATAAAAAAAACACAAAAAAGTGCATTAAAATAAAAATTATTATTCAGGGACATGAAAATCAAAAGATTGTGAGAATGCCCCATATATGTGTAAAATTAGCTAATTTGCACATTTATATTTTAGAGTGTACGGACTTCTCATATCGGTATTTACTATCTCAAAAATATTTTTACTTGTAATAGGTTGTTAATTTAAGTATTGCGCGGCAGCGCAATACTTATTTATTTCCAGTGTCACTTCTCGATGTTCATTTAACATAGAAAAGCCTATGGAGATGGTAACTTTTTCATTTTTTCTTCCCACCTTTTTCTCCCTGATGCCACTCATTTTTAATTCCTTGCTAATTCAAATAATATTATAAATTCAAAGTGTAAAAACATTTGCCAGACGTCAGAGTCAAAACGGGTCATAAAAGGCCTTTGCATATAGATGGATTATAATCTAGAGAGTAACATGGGCTAATTTTTATATACGTTATTCAAATATTTTTCTTAATAATTCCAAATTTCGCTTTTATCATTGAGATTCAACGGACATTTTGTAATAAAATTAATTTTTTTTTCATTGTTGTAAATAATTCAAAAGCCGTAATAATAATTTGCCTATTTTTCGTTGAATGAATTTCACGTGAAACATGAAACTGAAGAAATTGAAAGAGTTTTTTAAGAATTAAAAAGAATATGAATATGACGTCATAGTGGAAATAAAAATGACATTTTCAAGCAGATTTTTTATGTTCAGATTGGAATTTTTCGTGCAAACTACAGCAATATTCATTACTGCACTGGTGAAAATTTTTGAATCATACACAGGTAAATTACATCACAAATTGTGATGCGATATCGCACAAATCAAAGCCTGATGATGATACCCTCCATTAATTTTGAAATGTGTTCGTTTGAATGCAGTAGTTATTAAAAAACTTGACATATTAAACAAAAACCTAATTTGCAGATCAAATTAAAAAAACAAAATTTATTTCCTAAATTGTTTAAGCCCGAGAAGAGGGAGATCTTAAGATATTTCATTCAATTCGTTCCACATTTAAGGTTAAATTTTTGTAACCAATAAGTTAAACCAATTGAACATTAAAAAATAAAAATGAAATTCATACAATATAATATTTAAAACACCTATATACTTAGATTCCGTTCAAATGAAATCGAAATAAATCTTAGAATTTTTCCATTTTTAAGTTGTAAATATTTGTACTGAAGATTTTGCATTATGTTTATGACGATTGTACATAATATGATAAGATACATGCAAAATACAAAACTTAAAAAAAAGTCTAAGATTTATTTCGATTTCATTTGAACGGATCTAAGTATATAGGTGTTTTAAGTATTATATTGTATGAATTTCATTTTTATTTTTTAATGTTCAATTGGTTTAACTTATTGGTTACAAAAATGTAACATTAAATGTAGAACGAATTGAATAAAATATCTTAATATCTCCCTCTTCTCGGGCTTAAACAATTTAGGAAATAAATTTTGTTTTTTTAATTTGATCTGCAAATTAGGTTTTTGTTTAATAAATATATTTGCAGTCTTAAAGTCGTGTTTATCAGCTACAATTTTGCATGTGAACATTTTCACTCTGGAGATTGTAATATTATTACTTTCGAGTACAGATTCTAGAAAACTACGTCTTTTATTCATGGCAAAATATTTAGTTTTATCAAAGATTATAATCGTTTTCTTTTAAATATGACGTCATTTTCAATCACGGAAGTATTATACGCTTAGTATCAAAAATTCAGTATGAACTGAATGAAAACATATTGAAATGTAACAACTTTAGGAGGGAAAATTCATATTTGCAAAGCATGAAATCATTTTATGTTAAAATGTTTTATAAAAATTATATTTAATTGTAAGGAGAATTGGATCAATAAGTGTATAATGAATAAAGGTAAATAAACCACATTATTTATCCTTTCTCTGCAACAATGGAAGTAATCCAATTGCCACCATTTGGAAGAAATTTCACAAAAAACTTTTAAAATTAAATTCAAAATATAAATATGGGAATATTTACAAAAATAGCTAGTACGGGTATACGTCTACAAATGAATAGCTTTCATTTAAAAAATAATTAGTAAAATTGGTTCAGTAGAATTCTCATGGCAGATGACTAAATAACAGTCTTGTCTTTTAAATATATAGATTACTAGCTCACCCGCCCGGCGTTGCCCGGACCCATAATGATATTCTTAAATGAATCTGAAATTTTTATCGCAGGTCCGTACAGAGGGGGGAGACGGGGGGAGAGACGGTGCAAATGACCAGGGCCCGACTCTTGTTCAGTTCCAAAGTTGTGTAAAGTCACAGGTTAAGTTTTTTTAATTTTTATATGTCTCATACTTTAAACTTTTTTATTCTAAATTAATTGATGAATTCAATTAAAATTCAATTATATTTTCAATAATTTAATTTTTTATTGAAAATCTTTAGATAAAAAAGCAATTACAAATACAACATAAACTGCAATACTAAAAAAGAAATAATAAAATTGTAAGCAAATATTACTATATAGATTTTTTAAAGTACCTTCCAGCAAATTTATTTTCTAATAGAGTAAAACCTGTTTACAACGGAGTCCTGCAATAAACGAAAAAAAAATTCCACCTCCCCCCTCCCCCCCAAAAATGCTATTATGCTTTGTTCAATTTAAATAACCTGCATAAAACAGAATTTATCACTGGTCGTATTCGTTTCCGTCTAAGCAGGTTTTATTAAATCTTACTTCTGGTGGGTCCGCAATAATATTCTTAAATGAATCTGAAATTTGTATCGCAGGTTCGTACAGAGGCAATGGGGTGTAGGGACACCAGAACGTTTAAATCAGTGATGTGAATTTCAGAAGCAACGCGTGGAATCTATTTCGATTTTCCCTTCTTAATTCGGCTTCTTCTTAACTTTCAAGCATTCGCCGAGATCTTTTAGGGACATTTCAAATAATTTATTGAAGCTTCATAATTGCAGGGTAAGAGATTGCAACGAAAGAACGAAATGTAAATAAACCCGATCGCCCTAAATCCTGCCAAAGGACCAATGAGATGCGTTTCTTGGGCGTTGCCATTAAACAATAACAAATAACCGCGATTTCTGCGCCACGTACGTTAGCGTAATATATATATATAGATTATCAAGAATTAAAAATATGAACAAATCCACTAAAACAGCACTAAATATTATACATACTTCGAGAATGTCCTTTAAGATGCTGCTGCAAACTGAACGGAGAACATTAAAGAAAGACCCAAAATTCACTTTCTGCTTTAAAATCTTATTAGTATCTTAAAACGACAAAACAAAGAAGTAAAACAAATATATACTACACAAAATAAGATTTCTTCCTTTTCTGTTTTTCATTTACGTTTAATATAATATTTACATAAGACAATGCATGCATATTTTTGTTATTCTTGTAGCTTTTCATTGCCAAGTGGCATGCTAAACTATCATTACCGTTCCGAGAAGCTTTTAAAAAATATGATTTCTTTGTACAACATACAGAACAAGGCGTGTAAATACAGAATACATTAACACATACATAAAAGAAACTCGTAACCATAAATTATAAAAATGGGAAACAATGAAATTGGATATTACTGGAAAGTACAAAACTGTCAGCACCTATTTGTTTTGTGTTAATACGAACAAGATAGATAATTGAGGAATGTTTTTTAAAGAAAACATAGCGCTGAAAAAGTATTATTTGATTTTATAGATTTTTGGAGAAAATCTGACAAAAGAGATATGGTAAATGTCTTGAAATTTTAAAAGGTTCAATTTATGAATTCTGGAGAGGATCATAAATTGAAGGTTTTTTTAACATTTTCCAACATAGTTGAAAAGTATTTATGAATTCGATTTGTCTATTTGCCTTCTGTCTTCCGAGCCGTAAATTGGGGTAATATAGTCGGATTGCCCTGAAATTTATATATCGCGCACCCACAAGAAAAGTGTAACATCTCGACAAAGTAAATTTCACAGGAGAGGCAAAGAAAATTCGCATAATTTTACTATAAGATGAAATTTCCGCACTTTGCTCTGCATGCAGTAATAAAAAGTCGAAAATTGTACGTCAAACGTGGCAAATGAGGTGCGTTCGTACTATAACTAGTTTTATAAATATTCTTTGCACCGCATACTGTATTGAATGTATATTTTAGTGCACTTCATAAGTGCATATCAATTTCATTCTGTTCGAAAGGCTGTATCATCATTAAAGTGCACTTGAAATAATTTTTTCCCATTGGCCGTAATACGGAAAACTTCTGACTGTCCCTGTAATTAAACTATACATCCGCTTTTCCGAAATGACTCGACAAAATGTTGCAGCAATTATATATTTAAAATTTCTGACCATTCGGTTGGGTAGTTTTTGCTCTGTTATATGCGGGCGGGCGGACAGGTGGACGAACTGAACGACGACTGTAGGTGCTACGTATCTATGATTACGAACGCACCTAAAAACGCTTATAAAAGCGTAAAACCCTTAAGAAAAAAGAAGTAGGATGAGGTTTGAAAGGTTGGATAATTTTACCTCCCCACATAATTCACCTCTCCTGTGTGGTCACGATTGGACATATAGCATAATAAAGGGATTTTCCGTATAACTACACTTATGAAACTGTTTATGTAGCAAGACACACCTATGACGAACTTATTAATGGAATAAAACGCAAAGGGAATTTTTGAACATGTGTCCTTTTTCTTGCGTGTGAGCGATATGGTATTAAGGTTTACTGTGGTATGTTCATGTTCAGAATTGAATATAATGTGTGTCGCATTTATAGTTCTTTTATAGGGACCACAAAAGAATACTGTTACATTACTGTCTATGGGAAAAATCGCCTGCGGTATTATCATGTTGTTACTCTATTTCAAACATATTCCAATTGCTATATGGGGCATTCTCACAATCTTTTGACTTTTATGACCTTGAATAATAATTTTTATTTTAATACATTTTTTTTTTTTTAATTTCATATACTGGGGAATATCCCATTGCATGATTGCATAACAATATTAACGAGATAAATAAGTTTTGGACGATGTTGGGGGTCCCAATGCCAGGAAAACTCCTATACCGTCCCGTGTCCCTGATGCTGATTTTTAAGTTTGGAGCTGTCTGTATAAGATTGTTTCAATAAAAGTTATTCGATGTAATTTTTTTTTCCAAAACTGGGACAATTGTTTTATACAAATATGTAGCAAAAATTTAACCTGCACACATTTTTTACGGTTGATATTATTTTTCGAACTCTGTCCCTGTGATTTTTCATCCTTACCGTCCCTCTTGCTAAACTTATACAGAAAATCACTTCAGATGCAGCCACAGAATTTTTTTTAAGTTTTTTCTCATGCAGAAGTATGCTAGAGAAAGAATGTCTAAAATTCTTTGACAGGAAATTTACTGCAGAATTTAAATCAGCATTTAAATATCAATTTCACGATCGTGGCTTTATTGGTAGTCTTACCGTACCCAAGGTTTACTCCTGCACTTTTCGAGGTGAATAAAAAAAAAAAGAAAAAAAAAAGAATCCAATGTTAACAACTGTTTCTAAAGATCAATGAACATTGTGGCTATCACTTAGTCTTAACATGATTTTCCTAAAAGTAGGTGGTAATTTCCCTTACCGTTCCTTTTTTCCCATTTCGTCCCTTTTTTCCTATATGATCCCCTTTTTTCCTATACCATCACCTTTTTTTACCTTACCGTCCCTTCTTTAACACCCCTTTAAGACAAGTTATACAAAAATTCTGTATTAAAATTATTACATTTTTATTATTTCTCATTTGAATGCTCTGTGGGTACTATGAAAATTCATTATAAGCAAAAATTTAGAAGAAAATAAAAAGTTTTAGTGGTAAAATGGTAAGGAAAATTAAACTCGCGAGTTTAACTTAAACCTCAGTTAAATAAAAAAAAATTTCGCTGCTGACCATTTTTTCTTTATTTTGAATCATTAAGGCATTCTTCTATCAGTTTAAAATGTTATTTTAGCAAGTTTAATTTCACCAGATTTTTATTCCTGAAAGTCAAAAGATTGTGAGAACGCCCCATATATCACTGATGTGAGCTAGAAGAGGTTCACTGCAGAATAAGGTGTGCTTAGCAATTATCGTTAATTTACAGGAAAACACAAAAGAATTCGGTTACAATACGGTCTATGAACAATAATTGCTGGAAGTACGTTTATAGTTGTGGTTCGCATTTTTAAATTTATCTAATTGCATATCACCTGGTGTATGCAAATCCTATAGGCGATATACAGGGTTGCACGCAAAATCTCGAGTACATTTCCGTTTAATGAGAAAACCTGCTGAAGGGAATTTTCAACTGTGCTATGCGTTTCCTACGTTTAGTAAATTTTAGCATACTATGTAGCATGTTATGCAAAACTACAGATCATATGCAGGACTGCACAAAATAATTTAGACATTTTTCCGATTACTGATGGTAATTGCAGTGTTGGGTTTTAAAATGTGTCACGTGTTTTCTACAAACACTTCCTTGTGTAGAGCTTCATTCACGCTCGTATTTACCAACTACCTCGACTCTGAGTTAAACCGAAAACCTCGCTCGAACTCTCATACGGTATTCATCTTTAATCCTGATTGGACGTCTTGTTGATAGTGTCCAATCAGATGTTATCGTGACTTTCATTTGAGCGTTTGACCAAGGTTTCTAAGTTGAGGTCGATGGTGAATATGAGCATCAGATGCAACTCCAACTTACGTCATATTTATGAAAACGAGGCTTACAAAAAAAAAAAAAAAACAGGCTATAGCGTGCGTTAGACGTTTCTCTTTTTTCAGACGGCTTATGTTACGTATGTACGAATGCCGGTGCACGAAAACAGCATTACGTAACTGAATGGATGTAATGCGGAAAGTAGTGCGGCAGCCTATTCTTTTCCTTATTCTCGTATTGGAGGTTGATTTTGGTTCTTTGTCCATCTTCACATCACTTTGCTAAGCAAATTCAAAACAATTTTTCTCTCAAGAAAATACTTAAATATACGTATTAATCACTGAATTAAAATAATTCGTAAGTTAAGAACGTTTCTTTCTGTTTTTTTACTCCCGTGATAACTGTACAATAATATGCATTCTAAAAATATTTTAATTTTGTATTTTATTTCAACTTTCTTCTTTACCAAGATTCGTTTGATTTATTTGTTCTTTTCAATTTCAAATTCAGTTTGGTTTAGTATACCAGAAGTTTCGTTTTACGGGGTTCGACTGTTAAATTAATGATTACATTTCAAAAACTTAATTAATAATTTTGTTCTGCCAAAATGACGTCAAAAATTCATTTTTTATTCCATAAATAGTCCGGTAAGGTGGATAAAAATTTTTGTTATAAAAACATAAACAATCATTATCATCCTGGGCGACTCAGAACTTACTTCCAAAATTTTAAGGATATAGGCAATCATATTTTATCTTTGTTCATGTTAATCCTACTGGACCGAAGTACCTTCATTTTCGAAAGATACCTCAAAAAATATTGAGCTTTTCAAAATGTGTTTTTAGAACGCAACAGTTGAAACACTTCGCTCTTAAAAAAAAAAAAAAATCATTCACGATGATTAAATATTTCGTTTGGTGTAAAATACTTAAAATATGATAAAGAAATATGACTGCCTCTCAATAAACTGGAATTTTCCAGCGTTATTTGACTATTTCGAAATGTTTAAAATAAAATGTAAAAATTATTTTTCTTAATATATGAATTGATTTAAAAATATTTTGTGTTGCTTAATTAGGAAAGTAGATAATCTTGATATAGAACTGCCAAGATCCTATATATATATATATATAGTGGACCTATAGATACACTTTTCACTTTTTCAGAAGATCAATCATTTCGAAAGAGTCAATGGATTAGGCTGAATAAAAGTATTTTCAAAGGGAAGGTGCCCCCCCCTTTTTTGAGGAGGAGGAGGCAGCTTTTTTCTGGACCACAGAATGCGAAATTCTACCTGACCAAAATTCTTAAAGAATGGCAAATATTTTGCAAATATATATATATGGATGTGGCTTGCGGTTCCCAAAACAATCTAAACCACATCCTGACCACAGTAAGAGGTGCAGCTAAAATCCCATGAGAACTGACAGGGTAGACAAATTCTATAAGACAATAAACCTGATGAGCGAGTAATTCTGAACCGCAGCCGGAGGGCTAAGGTTCGATGTAACGTCAGAGTTGTTCTGCGGACTGACCTGGTAAGACGTACCCGGTCAGGCTTCCGAAATATATTGAATGCCGGTAAACTGCCGTAAGAAATTCCCCCTCATCCCCCTAAGCCCTGTATATAGTTAATGTGTCTGTAAATATAATCTATGCGTTAATCAAGATATTAAACTCTGTTTTTATACTAGAGAGTGTTTAATCAGAAGCATTCATCACCAATTTTCGACCATAGTCAATCCCACCTATTCTACATGAAGGCCCGGCCGCGTCGAATTCAACTATTTGCCCCTAGACATCCATGAAACTGTTGTGAAATCCAACTTCTGAAATGTATAAGATCTGCGAAGATTCTGTTCGAAGTTCTCTCCGATAAGGAAAGAGCGAGAGAAAGAAGATCTACTGACCTACTTATCTGTTATCGACTCACCCGTTTTCTGTGTGTGTGGTGTGAAAGAAGACATCTGTGATATTTTTTTTCGTTCGCAATGGATATAATCAAGCCATTCGGCGTTCTCTTTTTAAAAAAAGGATACCAATTTGGAAGTAAGATTTATTTCTTATTCAGCCATGTTATTGCAAGATATACGACCGGTGTTAGCTCAAATTAATTCGGCACGAGTTGAACGCATCACAATTCTATATACCTTGGTATTCGGCACTGATGAAAATAGAAATAATCGGAAAAATTTATGGAAGTTTCAGGGATTCAAATTTAAAATTGGGGATCCTGAATTTGACGATAAAATCGCTGAAACGGCCAAAAACTTCCCCGTAGCTCAACTCATTTCTATGGCAAATTTACTTTGTCTAGACATTGCTGGTAACGAAGCAGATAATTCACGACGTATTATAGAAGCACTTTCGGACCTAACAAAGTTCCAGTCCTCCATTTCATCACAAACCGATTCCGAACCCGATGATGAAGATTCTCGCAATACTTTGCAATCCAATCCATTAACGAATTTTTCTAGTACCACTTTGCAATATAATGCTGCGATTTCCCCCCCCCCCCCATTCGGCACCGAGTCAGTCCATTTCTTTTACCGATTTCGAAAATTTAATTACACCCTTTTCCGACAAGCCAGTTGAAAGCATTCTACAATGGTTAGAAAGATTTGAAGGCTTGGACACATCATTTCAACTGAATGAGTTGCAAAAATTTCTTTTTGTCGAAAGAGCCCTCAAGGGTACCGCATTGTTATTTGTCCGCAGTGAGCCAGAATTAATATCGTACGCAGCGTTAAAGCAAGCGTTAATACAAGAATTCGCGCATATTTCCTCTTCCGCCCAAATACATGAAATGCTAGCTTCACGTACTTGTAAGTCAATCGAAAAAATGAGTGAGCATTTTTTAATAATGAAAGAGATTGCCCAACGAGCGAAAATAGACGACGCATCACTCATGCATTATGTTATCACTGGTATTAGAGATACACCTAACAATAAAGCAATTCTTTTTGGCTGTCAAACTCTCACCGAATTTAAAAGTATGCTTCAAATTTATCAGCAAATTTGCGATCAAAGTCCCCACCATCACCAGTCACAGCCGCGGCCTACACATGTCAGTAATAAACCCCTACACGCGGAAAAAGCCCCGAAAACGATTTGTTTTTCTTGCGGAGAACCTGGACATCATGCGAAAGATTGTGTACATAAAAACAAAGGAATTAAATGTTTTTCGTGTAATAATTTTGGACACAAAAGTTATAACTGCGCTGAGACCACCCGCCCTAAAGTTTCAAACTCAGACACCTCTCCTCCTGCAATTCGAGTAGTTGAATTGGATAAACCGCGTCAAAACATGACGAAATTAGTGAAAATTGCAAATTTAGCGATAGATGGGTTGCTGGATACAGGTTCGCCAATTACGTGTGTAAGAAAAGATTTGTACCGCTTACTGGGTTCCCCCACCCTCAACGACGCAAGTTTACAAATCGCAGGCTTCGGTAACAGCAGTGTCACACCAATCGGGTCGTTCAGCACAACCATCTCTATAGACGACAATGCGTATACCACCACAGCTTATGTCATAGAATTTTCTCGCATGAACATTCCTCTCATCATCGGAAGAGACATAATTTCCCAGGGAATACTCACTGATGATCAGAAAGGCATCTCACTCCAAAACCCACCTCCACCCGAAATATCTGACAATTGTATCACCGTTTGTGAAGGTGTACACAACGTAGACGTAGACCACAAACAAGAGAATGTCGTGTTACAGAGCTTAGTTTCAAGTATCCCAGAATTTTGCGAGGACGTGCCTTCTCAGATCCTACCATCTCCTAATTGCCCTCGTCACCACGCACCTGTGCAAAAGACGTTCGTTGCTCCGAATTCCCTTGTGTACTTACTATGCTTCTTACTCGTCATATTACATTCCGCTAGTGCATCGCATACCTGTGTTTCTGATATGGGAACTTTCATCCATTTTCTCGAGGCATATTTTTCACTGTGTATGACGGAATATTTTTACAGATCACTAGTGCCAGCTCTTCCCAATACTAGGAAAATAAAAACACGTCACCGAAAATGGAAACGAAACAAAATTCGTTCACGCACAATATAGCTACAAAAAAGACACAGAAGAAAAGTGTTTTTTTTTTTTTTAATTGTGCTTCTTTCAGTGTTGTTTTCACCGTTTCTATTGTTTCAAATAACCATCTGAGCTGCGAAATCGTGTTTTTTTTTCGTTTCGCCGTAGGAAGTGTTAATTTTTTTTGTGTATGTGATGTCAAACAGCTAATTACTCCTCCGCATCAGTGTGCATATATTTTTTTATTATTTCACGAAAAGTCACCTATTTATCGTCACGTTATCCAGACAGCAGACTGTAAGTACTTTATTTTTATTTTTCTTTATCTGGATTCATGATTCAGACTGTCTGATCGGTGCTGACCGTTATCAACATATCCTATTAGCATTTCCAGTGAACAACTCAGTTGACGAACCATACTTATGTTTTTTCTATTTTACTTTTTCAAGTATCAACCGCGATTACACTCAGTACTTTTCTCTTCTTTTTACCAGTGTCAAGAACTTACTTGTGATGAACAACTGACTATTACTTTGCTTTGCCAGATAAGATGTTCTTTTTTTCCTCTCTTAGAATAAACAACCTACAGCTAACAAAATTCAGATGGAATAAGTGTTTTTTTTTACTATTCCATGAGTGACAGATATGCACGGATTTTTGAAGATATTTTGTTTTTCTTTTTTTTCACACACTACTTCAAGAAACTATTTATTCTAACATCCTTCTGTATAATGTGTTTTATTTGTATATATTTGATAACTTTTGATATATTTTGAAATGTTTAATTCAAATAATTGTTTAAATTATTAGTATGTACCCCCCCCCCCCCTTCCCCAATACCAGTATTTATTGTTTTTTTTAGCTTAGTTATTTTTTTCTCTGTATAGCAACTGACTGCTTGCACTACTTAGGACGAATTTTTTTTTCTTTCTTTATGTTAAATTTTTAAGACGAATGACGAAAAATATTTTAATGACGAAAGACGTGAAGTTCCATGGCGGATCTTCTTCTTAAGACGAAAAAGACGGTCATGTTCACATGACACACGAAGACATTTTTTATTTTCTTTTTCTTTTTTCGAGGACGTTTTTGTTTTTTTCTTCACGTAGTATAGTGCAGTTCAGCTTATGCATTGTAATGGAAAAGCCAAAATTTAAATTCATTTTTTTTTGTTCGTGTTTCGTCAGTTCTCTCCCTTTCGGCCTCTAATTTTTTTTTAAAAGATAAGTTTTTTTTTTCTTTCTTTCTTTTAACTTTAGAAATCTCGAAAATATTTGTTAGTGTTTTTTTTAGATAAATTTTAATTTGCCCTTTTCTTGCTGCGGTTGCTCTCACGTGTGCAGGGGCGCACACCTGTCAAGATGCCCGAGTGTGGATGTGGCTTGCGGTTCCCAAAACAATCTAAACCACATTCTGACCACAGTAAGAGGTGCAGCTAAAATCCCATGAGAACTGACAGAGTAGACAAATTTTATAAGACAATAAACCTGATGAGCGAGTAATTCTGAACCGCAGCAGGTTCGATGTAACGTCAGAGTTGTTCTGCCGACTGACCTGGTAAGACGTACCCGGCCAGGCTTCCGAAATATATTGAATGCCGGTAAACTGCCGTAAGAAATTCCCCCTCATCCCCCTAAGCCCTGTATATAGTTAATGTGTCTGTAAATATAATCTATGCGTTAATCAAGACATTAAACTCTGTTTCTATACTAGAGAGTGTTTAATCAGAAGCATTCATCACCAATTTTCGACCACAGTTAATCCCACCTATTCTACATATATATATATATATATTATTATTATTCCTCTATACTATTTAATAGTGTTATATTTTCAACATTGTATTCCATGATTAATTATCGGTTTATATGTTTGATTGACACAATCTTTTTTTTTTTTTTTTTAGCTTTTTTATGACTAATATAAGGATAATTCACACACTATATAAGTGATCTTTAGGCTATTTAGAATTTTAGTATCTGACAATCTTATATAAAAATCCATTTTTATTCATTTATTTTATAATTTATTTATATATATATATATATATATATTTATTTATTTATTTATTTATTATTTATTTTTTTTTCTTTCCTGTTCATTTTTTATATGTAAAGCTAAATATTACGACTATTATATTTTTATAATATATAATTTATTTTATTTATAGCATATAGCCTATATTCTATATATTATTAAGTTAAAAAAGTTTTTTTAATTTCTCAGTGTAGATTTAATGGTATGGTAATAGAATATATTGTATTAACATTTAATTTATTTAAAAAAATTTCTGAATAATGAAATACAGTATGGTATTGTTTATATTAGGATGTGTGTAGGAATGCAGTTGATACATTTTAATTCATTAGCATGTATTAGGTTCTACTTACTGTGACATTTGAATGAAATAATAATAGATGGCAGCACCATAAATTTTGTATTTTTAAATAGCCTCTTGAAAGTCATAATTTTAATTTTTTGCACTAGGTGGAAATTAACGTTGAACTTTTTTCCCACAGAAAACAACCGATTTGCTTATATCATTGAATTCTGTACTCTTGAAAACGTAATTCAATATATAAGTTTTTCAATTTTTCGGAATCCATATTCTTCTTTTTTTCTTCCATGTTAATTTTTGTAATTAGGTATACGGTACTTTATTTTACACATTCAGTTCTATATTGTTGGTTTATGGCGTGTTGTCAATCATTCACAATATTGCAGTTTTTGATGATGGTCGGTGATGTTTAATTAATGGTTATATATATATACATATTATTTTTTTTGGGGGGGGGGGAGTTATTCCCTTTCTAAATCAATTATCAAGACAGTGTAATTAAATTTTCTGCAAATTTAATTTTGCGATGACATCACCAGAAGTGCCGGATACGGCCATTGTCTACGTTAACAAAATAATGATTTAGATTCTCCATAATTTGAAATGAAGCTCACAATACATACAGTGTCACTGACTGCGAAACAATTCTCTTCCAGAATATTTCCGTGATGATATCAAATTTTACTGAAAGCAAAGAAATCTGTTGAAAATTTTGGTAATATCTTCATGTTTGTGAAACTTATGAAAAAATCGTTTGTTGTGTGCTTTACCATCCTTAAATTATATTCATGAGTTTCATTCACACTGTATTACTTCGATGTTGTTACAGTGAAACCTCCCTGTGCGACCACCTACCTGAACGACCATTTTCTTTCATGCAACGCAATTTATTCCCATAGGCTCAATACTAATTCTACCTCTATTTAGAGACCATCCCAGTTGAATACCCTCCATGAGCGACCAATTTCGTTGAAGAAAATGAAACAAATTCCGTTTTTTCCTGGTCGCTTGAAGAAGGTTTTATTAGGATAATAATTCCGGATAGCGCATTATTCATCAAAATTCTAAACTAAGTTTAGAATTTTTATTTATTCCGATAACTTTTAAGTGTTTAAACCCCTTTGTGCCTTTTTAGGCAATGAATTTAACTCTGATGACAAAGTAAGGATGACAGTCAGTAAACTACCCTGCCATATTCTGTCAGGAAACTTTCAAAGAAATACATAAATTAATGAAATCGTCATAATGTGTTCGTGTCCAAAAAAATTTCATTTATTTACTGAGCTTCGAAAGGACTTGGAAATAAAAGTTACAGAAGAAAAAACCGTAAAATCAAAGCAAATGTCAATGCATTCATTTTTTAAACGCTGCATTAATAAACTTATGTAATTAACTTTTGTTTTGATACTTAAATTTTCATATTATTTCCTAATGTGAAAAATAAATCTTAGTAACATTAATTGTTACCTTTTTTCAACAATTAAAATCTAGATTTAAACATGACCGTCATTAAGAGACTACCTCTAGGAGCGACCAATTTTTATTGGAAAGGAACGTGGTTTCACTCTATTTCAAATGCGCAAAGATATATGTTGTCTATTTAGCTGAAACATACATAAGAAAATAAAATTATCAAAATAAATAAAATGATATAAAACAGAGTAATAATATATAAAAAATAAAATAAACAGCTTCAAAATAATAAGTCTGTCTGCTTTTATTCGATTTATCACGTTAATGTAAAATCATTAAAACACATAACCCTTCAAAGTAAATAAACTGAAATGAAATAAATCAGTGTTAATATAACTAATCTTTTTGTTGTAATTCTCAAACTTCTAATAATACAATCAATTTTAGCATCGGAGATTCAGCCATTTAATCGTAATTGTGAACCGAATTCGTAAGTGTCTTTTATACAGAGAATAAGGCATAGAAATTCTTAGACAAATGTCACGATGCTGGATTAAAAGCAGAAGGCAAACTGAAAAACATTTAAAAGTTCTTTCATAGTGAATTTTGACGTGTCTTAGATAAAATTGACACAAAGCAAAATATTTTTTTTTTAACATAGAACAATATCACCATGATTAATACAGTGAAATGAAACAATCCAGACATAAAATAACTAATGCTTTTGTTGGATTTGTCTATAGAAACATTTAACAATGTTATCACTTTTATAACAGGGGACTCAGCCATTAAATCCTAACTATGAGCCGACTTCGCAAACCTCTTCTCTTAAGAGAATAAGTAATAGAAATTCTAAGTCATAGGATACGATGTTAAACTTAAAGTACTAAAGTCAAATTGAAAAGTCATTTAACTGTTTTTTACTGTAAATTTCGATGTGCTTTTGAGGAAATATTGCATAAAATTAGATATTTCTCAAGCATACATAACTAACTAAATAAAACTGTAATCTGAATTAATTAAAGAATATTAGCACTTGGATATATAAAATGAAACGAAATAAATTAGTCTTAAATAACTAATGTTTTTGTTGTAATTTTCAAAGGCAGATTCTAATAATACAATCAAGTTTAGCATCGGAGATTCTGCCATTAAATCGTAACTGTGAACCGAATTCGCAATCGTCTTTTATACAGAATATAAGGAATAGAAATTTTCAGACAAATGTCACGATGTCAGATTAAAGTCAATAGAAGCAAACTGAGAAACTTTTAAAAGTCCTTTCATAGTGAATTTTGACATGTCTTTGATAAAATTGACGCAAAGCAAAACATTTTTTTTAACATAGAACAATACCACCATGATAAATAAAATGAAATGAAACAATCTAGACATAAAATAACTAATGCTTTTGTTGGATTTGTCTATAACAACATTTAACAATGCAATCACTTTTATAACCGGGGACTCAACCATTAAATCCCAACTATGAGCCGACTTCGTAAACCTCTTCGGTTAGGAGAATAAGTAATAGAAATTCTAAGACGATGTTACGTTATACGATGTTAGATTTAAGAGGATAGTGGACTTTCAAAATCACAAAATTAATTCACCTATTTTTTTTTTTTTATTATTTGGAGAATTATGAAAAAAGGTGCTTAAATTTATCTGATAAAAAAAAGAATCAATTTTGACGCATCTTTGAAGAGATATAAGCTTTTATGTTTGTAAAAATTGAACATAGTATGTATACAGGTTTTTTTTTTTTTTTTTTTTTTTTTTTTTTTTTTTTACATAAAATGCTGATTTCTCAAAATTGAAAATTTCGCACATTTCCAACTTTCAAAACAGTTGGAAATCTTGAAATCTTAACAAAGTCTTGTCCCCCAAAATTTGTCGTATGGTTTGTTTGGAAGTTACATTGCTCAGAACCAGTTTTTATTTTTCCATTTTGGTCGTAAAGACACTCTCTTTTAACTGTAACTGTATTTTTTATTCCAGTTTGATGTACTGAGTAAGTATATCTTGTGTTAAACAACTCCATGGAGTGTGTAGTGGTGTGAGGTGATGTAATGGAAGGACGTTAGAACCGGAGTTTAAACTTACTCCTTGCTACGGTTTTAATATGTCAATATAACAAAGTTCCCAGCAAAAGCTGGAGGTGTATGTATATATCTTTATTATTTAAGTTTTAAAATTCAAGCTAAATTTAATAAATGAACCGTTATTTTCAAATGAACTGTTTCATCGATGTGATTTATACTTAACGCTACATCAAATGACCTTAAAACTTGCGTATTTATAACTCTGCTCTAATTATAACAAAAACCTTCCATGCGAATTCCTAATTATCAAATTCTTTTGAAATTTATACTGTATATCCGTTATACAATACTAAATAAATGTTAGCATAAAAATTTGCATTTCAGATGTGTTTTAGTGTTGAAATTTATATACATATGGAAATACAGTACAGCCCAGATTATCCGCGGAATTGGGTGGCAAGGGCACCGCGAATAACAAAAATCGCGGATAACCCGAAAAAGACTGAAAATGGGGTGCAAGCACGAAAAAAAGAAAATTCAACATAAAAACTATGTTTTAGTGTACAAAAAACATGAAAAAAAAAGTTTAAAATACATACATATGCGCAGTACAGCAGAAACCTTTGCCTGACATCCAAATCACTAAAATAAAGAACAGTAAACAAGAAACAATGCCATACATACTGCACAAAAAGTGTTGTGTTACAAAAGTGTTGTCTTTAAAAAAAAAAAAAATCAATCGCTTGTTTTTGCTTCTTGCTTTAGAAACACCTTTTCTATCTCAAAATTGAAGCTATTCTTGATATGCTTCCCTGGAATTTATCATAATAGTCTTATTTAATTGTTAAATATTTTAATTGCTGTGCTTATGTTTTGTTCATAGAATCAAGAAAAGACATCAAGACTTTATATCTGATATTTTAAACATGGCAACCGAATCTAGAAATATTCTTCTATTACTTTCAAATACATGAATTTTTCCGTTTATATTTATTAAGGCTTACTGTATTTTCCTTGCTGTTGGCGTGACTAAAAAAAAAAAGAATCGCTTCGCGGATCATCCGCTCGCGAATAATCGGGGCTTTACTGTATATGGCTACATTTTTAGAAAAAACAATGTGTATAACAATGTGTACAATAAAAATGCATTATTTCTGCTTATATATTCAGCGAATTTTTACATTTCATGCCAACTTCCATTGTAATATACAGGCATGTGATTTCCGCGTTTTTGCACACCAGTATATTCTTAGAGAAAATGATATTTCATTTAATCGAAACATTTTTGCGATTTAAGAGAACAACATTTTCTCTAAGAATATACTGGTGTGCAAAAACGCGGAAATCACATGCCTGAATATATAATATGTATCTCATAAAAGAATAGTGTCATATTTCATGCAAAAGAAATGCGCATGGGACATTTTAAAATCTGGCAATTATTCGTTATTTTAAAATTTAAATATTGAATAATTTAAAAACTTTTTATTATGTTCTCAAAAATTTTGAATATAGCTATTTGAGCTTGCGATTAACAAGTCTTGCAATTTTCAAATGAATCTGTTCAAAATTGAATGATTTGATTTTTAATGTCAACTGTGCCTTAAGACCGGAGTAAGGGTAAGCTCTATCTCCGCCATTTAAAATACACCAACTTTATGTACCTTTTTCTCAAAAATGGTGAAAGATAGAGGTCTACAATTTTTAGAGCAGTTTTAGTAACATGCTTTACGTATTTTAACAGACAATTTTTTTTCTAAGTGAACCTGAAAATTAATTACTAATTATTTATTGAAAAGCATTTTTAAATTAGCATTTTTGGTAAAATTTCACTGCATTAAATAAATAATTCTCAATAAATAATTAAATCCCTGTGTTAAAGTATACATTATAACATAATAAAATTATTTAAAAAAATGAGTTATTAAGTTTAATAGATATTGAAAAAAGGAAGACAAATATAAAAAATTCAAGTTTTGAGAAAAAGTCAATTAAAGATTTAAATGGCCATTAAGCTGTAAAGTACTCTTAGAAAGAATGCATAATTCCGACAGTTCTTTTTTTTTTTTAATGTATAAACATGTGTGACACATCGT
The DNA here is from genome assembly GCA_963932465.1 of Maratus speciosus. Classification (NCBI taxonomy): domain Eukaryota; kingdom Metazoa; phylum Arthropoda; class Arachnida; order Araneae; family Salticidae; genus Maratus; species Maratus speciosus. Next base: position 442,064,500 of record OZ010793.1, read on the forward strand.
TGGAAAAATAAAAGTTTAAACTACTTAATGATATAAAAAAAGTAAAAATTAATTTTTTACCGAAATTTCGCTTACCTGGTCTCCTTAAAGTACTAAAGACAGATTGAAAAGCGATTTAAGAGTTTTTTTACTGTAAAATTTCGATGTGATTTTTGGGGAAAATGGCATGAAATTAGATATTTCTTTAGGATACATATACCTAATTAAAAATTGTAATCTGAATTAATTAAAGAATGTTACTAGAATATATAAACTGAAACGAAATAAATAAGTCTTAAAATAAGTACTTACCAGAATCTCAAAATCTCTATCACCTCTACATTAAAGTAACACACTATCCGTTAAAAAAAAAACTTCTGCTATTTAAGGCTTGTAGATTTTTACTAAACTATGATTGTCCAATCTGTGGTTTCGCATCTAAAATTAATATGAACTACCTTTATATAGCACATAATAAAAACCTTAGTATTATTAAAAATAGTAATTGTCATCTTCGTAACACCACTATCCGTAGAGATCTTTGTACTACATCACTTAAAAAAAGAATTAAACAGCTTTAAAAAAATTCTATAAAGCTGTTTGTAACATCCCAAATCAAATACTCGCAGAATTACGGGGTCACAGAATTGTCAGTACACAGAATTACTCGTATAGGAGTCTCCTACCCTACTAATCGCAAACGCCATAAATATATGCTTTTACTTAATGACAAAGACTGGAAATTCTTCACATATTATATAGCATCATTAATATTTCTTTGTCTATTTTAAACCTTGCATTATCTTTATTTAAAAAATAACCTGTTAATCTGTTGTTGTTGCATTTATTAACGTTCTAATTTAAAATGCATGGTCTATGAAAATAGTCTTTTTTTGGAATTAATCTAAATTTTTATCTTTTTTCTAATTTCATTCTTTTTTTCTAACTTTTTAGCAATTTAATACATCTTTATTTCATTTTCTTTTTTTATTCATTTTGTTAAATTTTTATTTACTTTTTTTTAATCTGGCTACCAACCACATTTAAACATTTTTTTCTTTTTTACTGCTCTATAATGCCTGTGACATACGAATCACCTCTCAAATGGATGTAAAGTAGCTCCGTAACTAGGAAGTTCAAACGTTTTGTGCATTGTTTCATTGTTCTATTTTAAGTTGTATTCGTCTATAGCGAATTCTAATAATGCATCACTTTTATCACCGGATCTGAGTTGCTAATTCCTAACTCTGTGCCGATACGGAAAACTTTTCTGTAAATAAAATAAGTTACGGAAATTCTTAGACGTAGATCACGATGTCTGAATGAAAGCAGTGAAAAGAAAATTGAAAAATAAAAAGCCTTTCATCTAATCATTTCATGTTTTACTGTGTTCTTTCAATCTAAAATTTCCACGTGTCTTAGGATAGAATATGAAATAAAACTAAATATTTTTAAATACATTTTAACTATGAACGGTAATTGAAAATAATTGAAAATATAATATCATTAGAGTAATTGAAAAAAAAAAAATAGCCTCGAACCAACCCCCCTTTTTTGTATTTCTCAGATATAGCTTCTATCAATGGAATGAATGTTATCACCGGCGACTCATCCATTAAATCCTAACTGTGAACCGAATTCACAAACGTGTCTTGTAAAGAGAATAAGCAATAGAAATTCTGCGACATAGGCCACGATGACAGAAATAAAGCCCTGGAAGGCAAATTGAAAGTAAATTTAACCTTCTTTCATTGTAAATTTCGATGTGTTTTAGACAAAAATAAGATATATGAAGATATTTCTAAAGAATAACTTACTAACTAAGACTTATAATCGGATACTATTAAAGGTTAATACCATCGGAGTAAAGAAATTGAAACGAAATAAATAAACGTTTCTAAAGAAAACGACAATTTTAGCGTCTTTTCCAAATATATTTTATGTAGTAAATTACATGTTATGATTACACGTTAGAATCAACTTTTAAAATCTAACTGCCAGCCGAATTTTTAAATAATTTCTTAAAAGAGAACAGGCTATCTAAATTCTACGACGAAGGTCACGATATCAGATTTAACGAAACACAAATAAAACAGAAAAATATTTAATAGTTCATTCACTGTAAATTTCGATGTGACTTTGGGAAAAAAATCTGACAAAGTCTTTTTCAGTCAGTTGTAAATATTTCGACTTGTACATCTTTACCTATAAATATGATTGTTTTAAAATCATGAAAAAGTGTGACAAAACTTTTAATGTTTTTTAACATACATAACTAGATAGAACAGTAATAAAAAAATCATTTGTACCATCAGAGTAAATTAATTGAAATGAAATAAGCCGGATTTTTGAAGGAATATCAAAAGTAGTAATTATGAATGTCAAAAGTAGTACTATATTCTTAATGGTGCTTTAGCCATCATTTAGTTTATTATTAAGTAATAATTATGTAAGAAAAAGAGAAAAGTAAATATAAAAAAAAAAAGTTATTTTATATAATATTTTCTATAATACAGAAAAAAAAAAACCTAATAAAGAGTGAAATTATTTTTTCTCTTGTAATTTCAGAAACATCGATGTCAACTTTGTTTGCTTCAATTTTTTTGGCCGTTCTTTAACAAGTTTTCTTTTTTTTTGTGTGTGTGTATTTTATACAAATGAAGAATGTTTATTTCGGAAATACAGTCTTGTTTATCTAAAGCATGTATTAGTACTCCAATCAAATTTATGCATTTTTCTAGGGACACCTTTTCTTCTGCCGATTGTTCATCCTCGTCTTCTGAGCTGCTACATAGCATTATCGGAGGTTCTATTTAGCACAGCGTCAGCGATTTCGCTGTCCATTAAATTGTTTTTTATTAGTGAATTTTCGTCAATGCTTAGCCAATCTTCTGTATCCCTTTTTCCGACACTTAATGCATTTTCAGATTTTGAATGTTCAATCAGCTCATAAAAAGCAGCCTTTTCACGGCAAATTGGAAAGCCTAAAAATTCTTCCTCATAATTGATGTCGCCGTCGCCGAAAATTCGTTCCAGCCTTATATTGTGCCATATAAGGCTGTGCGTGCCAGCCACATATTGTACTATATCCATTTATTCCCGTTGCTCAGCAACAGTGCAGCTCCCAGAAAATTTCTTCAAAAAATAATTCCTTTTGACAAATATAAAAAAAAATGTCAAATATCCTTTTTTGCATTTTCACTTTCGATCTTGATGTTTTTTATTCATAAAAAAAATTGCTAGTTTTCTTCTCTCATAAGTTGAAAGTGTAAAAGAAAAAGAAAGGGAGAAGATGGTTTTGATGCCGGATTTTTGAAGTTGCCGGAATTTTGAAGTCATACTGTATATAATATGATCTAATGGTCTAACTATTTTTTGTTTTACTGAATAAAAGAATGAAAATAAATCAGATCTGCGTGGTATAATTTTGAAACTAATGAGCGCAGATTTGAGTCTGTTATTGCTAAAAAGGAGAATTTCAAGTACATTGCTAACGAGAAAGACCCGCTTTCAAGTAGGTAGTAAGATACATTAGAATGAGTTAATCCTTTATGTACTGAATTATAAGCTCATGAAAATTTTATCTTCTAAAGCATTTTTCGCGAATTGTTTAAACTATATTAGAAGATTTACATAATCATTTAATAATTTTTAGAAGGATTAATTAAATTTGTATTTATAGGGATATTGTGCAATATTTATAACCTCACTCAAATCTTTTATGTTAAATATTTTTCTTAGTATATTGTAGAATTAGAAAATGTACAAACATAGGAATTATTACATAGGAATATAGATATATTTCCGAATAGAAAAATCCCCCTCCCCTTCCCCCAACGCCAAGAAAGCTGAAAAGATGCAAAGGTAAAAGAAATCATCCTTTAAAAAATATTTTTGTTTTGTGTAACCATTAATGCTTTTGGAACAAGATAAAGTAATGCATCTATAACTCATTCTAAACTGTATTACAAATAATCGATGTATTAAATGAATTTTATAACAAGTTATTTTAATGGTACTTATAAATACCGCCAATAGATAAAGGGTTAATGTGGTATCTATGTTATAGTAATAAGATTTTATATGGTCATATGGATATTTTCAGGCATGAAATCAGACCGCCTCTAACCCACTAATACAGGTAATTCTTTGAGTCCACCTGTTAAATACACCAAATACAGATAAGAATATAATTCCGAAAATATTGTAATATAATGTATCTTTTAACAAATGTAAAACTTATCTCGACCAATGGACTCAATTGATTCTTCAAAGTTCTCGCTTTTTAACCCTTTCCGGCACAGACAAATTTTGTCGTAAAATGATGAAATGATTGACTGACACCGTAATTTACAAACGACATTTTTAGAAATTAAAAATTTGTTACTTTAAACTTTCATTGTAAAAGCAAAATTTTGTTAAAATATTCTTGGTGCCGTTTGTAAGTTTGGAATTAAAATTAGGTGTCCCAGACTGGGACTACTGCGTCGGAAAAGTTTAAACAAAATTATACCATGTGTCGACGTACTAGAGGTTAAAAAAGACTTCACTAGGAGTTTGAAAACACGTCGCCCTATTTCCCGTTGCAGCACCCGTTTTTGCACTTATTTGTTATTGATGCAACAAGTTCATTTTTTATTCACACTTGGGGTTGCGTACATAGTAATATATAATGTTTTAGTTTCTTATTGGTGATTTTTAAGGGGTATTGTATCTTTTAAACGCGTCAAAAATTAACGAAAAACTTCAAAGTTTGAATTAGTCTATCTTCAAAACCTTTTTATGTATAAACATGAAATTTTTTATATTGATTAACATATTTTGCTTTGTAATATGCTACCATTAGAAATTTATTAGCCTTTTACAGAATTTGTGTATTGTTGAAATCAAAATAGCTGTTATATAAGTGTGTATGGATTGTCATGAAATTTAGTAAAGGTACTAAACAAATATGTGTGTTTAAAATGAACTACTTTTAAGTATTTAAAATGGTAATATTTTTAGTTATGACTATTTTTATTCATTAAGAATATCAAATTTTGATTTTTTTTACAAAAATATTTTTTTATACTGTTACTGAAATAAGTTTGGCCTAAGGGTAGTTCATTTTAAACACACATATATGTTTAGTATCTTTACCAAATTTCATGGCAATCCATACATACTTTCTCGAGATATGAGCGCAATGACTTATGGTGAAAAAAAAGAGCTATTTTGATTTCAACAATACACAAATTCTGTAAAAGGCTAATAAATTTCTAATGGCAGAATATTACAAAGCACAATATGTTTAATCAATATCCAAAATTTCATGCTTATACAAAAAAGATTTTGAAAATAGACTAATTCAAACTTTGAATTTTTTCGTTAAATTTCGTCGCGTTTAAAAGGTACAAGACCCCTTAAACCACGTGGCCTCTATATTTTGCAAATCAGGCGCGGATCCACGGGGGGGGGGGGGGCGATCGCCCCGATCGCCCCCCCCCCCAAAAAAAAAAAAAAATCCACCGAATGTCGCGAATTTCGACGAATGGTCGCCGAAAAAAATCAATTTCGTCAATCGTTCGCAGGTCAAAGGAACGCAAATTTCGTCAAAGAATCGCGCAAAAAACGCCAACTTCGTCAAAGGATCGCAAATTTCGTCAAAGAATCACGCAAAAAACGCTAATTTCGTCAACAGATCTCTAAAAAAATGCGAATTTCTTCAAAGAATTACGAAAAAAATGCGCGAATTTCGCGAAAGTATCACTGAAAAAATGCGAATTTCGTCAAAGGGTCGCCAAAATTAACGCACAATTAGCATTGGAAGGATATTCCCCTAGGCGCGCATCCACCGGGGGGGGGGGGGGCGGTTAGATCGGGCAAAGAAGGGAAGAACAAATTACCAAGTTGACAGCGAAACAGCACCGAAAACTGGCGATATAAAGCAATTAAATTAATAAAAGTTTGTAAAAAATCACCATATAATAAAAGCAAAACATAGGACGCGTTTCGAGCTAAAAATATAACGGTTCGTCATCAGCTACAGTAAACACGTGTCCGTAAGCGGACAAGGTTAAAAATGAACTGAAAGGGAGAGAATGTTGCAAAGAATGCGACAGATGGCGCTAGCTGGAAGGGGTACATACAGAAGAGAAAAGTGTTGCCAAAAAAATAGAAGAGAAATTGAGAGGGAAAAAATGGAAATAAAAGAAATAAACAAAATTAAAATAAAATAAAAGAAGTAAATTAAAAAATATAAATAATAATAATAAAGAAAGAAATATAAAAGAATAAAACAAGAAAAAAACCAAAAGATCCCTTTTTTTTACAAAATAAAAAAAAAAGAAACAAGAGAACAGGGAAAAGAATTACAACAGTAATTTCCACGCTGGAGATAGGAAAGGAGATGATGGGAGATCATTGACAAGATTAGCAGAATTTTTAGAAATAAAATATGCTTCATGAAAATCCAAGTGAGAGGGAGAAGCTGGGGAAGAAATAATTTTGGCCATGGTGAAATTGAAACAATGATTGGAAGACCAACAGTGAGAAGCAATCGAAGATTTAGAGATTTCTTGATTTGCAATATACCTCTGATGCTCGCCTAATCTGAATTTTAAAGCTCTCTTTGTTTGACCAATATAACCTAAATTGCAAGAGCAAGGAATAAAATAAACACCCCACCGGTTCTCAGTAGGAATAGGATCTTTTAGAGAAGTGAATTTAAGGGTGTATTCGAAAAAATATTTTTCCATCCTCAACAGCTCGAAATTTTCTGAGACATTTTCAGACTCATGTGAGGACGATGTCATTTCGTGTACCTTTTGTTGAATCTCTACAGCAGAAATTGACAACGTTATGCGGATTCCTTTAAAGCAGGGGTATCAAACTGTGGCCCGCCGGATACCACTAAAATTTTAAAGAAATAGTCGACAAGTTGAATCGCAGCAATTTGACGATTATTATATATGGCAAAGGTAACTGTAAAATTTTAGTGGTATCCGGCGGTCCACGGCTTGACACCCCTGCTTTAATGTGTTGAAACTTTTTCGTTCTTTCAAAGAAGCTGCAATTTTAATTTCTGTATAACGATATTTTTGAGGAGTGCTTTATTGTTTGAGAAATCAATGGGATTCATAGCAATTTCCAAAGAAAGAAAGAAACAATAAAAAGAAAGGTCCTTTGAAAAATTCAAGCATCTTAATGTTTTCTGAAGAAAACCAACCATGTGTTAAAAATATACTGTTATTTCCACCCACATTGATAAATTTCAAGGGTATTTCATGAATGAAAAAAAAGGATTATGTCCAAATCCTAGTCAGTTAAATGCTAAAATGAGTATGGTGTGTTGATTTCTTAAAAACCAACTAAGTAATTTAAATTAAAATAATAAAACTTTGTAAAAAATCACCATAAAATAAAAGCAAAACATAGGACGCGTTTCGAGCTAAAAATATAACAGCCCGTCATCAGCTACAGTAAACACGTGTCCGTAAGCGGACAAGGTCAAAAATGAACGGAAAGGGAGAGAATGTTGCAAAGAATGCGACAGATGGCGCTAGCTGAAAGGGGTACATACAGAAGAGAAAAGTGTTGCCAAAAAACATAGAAGAGAAATTCATAGGGAAAAAATGGAAATAAAGAAATAAACAAAATTAAAAGAAAATAAAAGAAGTAAATTAAAAATATAAATAATAATAATAAAGAAACAAATATAAAAGAAACAAACAAAAAAAACCAAAAGATCAAAAGATCCTTTTTTTTTAAAAAAACAAAATAAAAAGAAAAGAAACAAGAGAAGAGGGAAAATAATTACAAAAAAAATTTCCACGCTGGAGATAGGAAAGGAGATGATGGGAGATCATTGACAAGATTAGCAGAATTTTTAGAAATAAAATATGCTTCATGAAAATCCAAGTGAGAGGGAGAAGCTGGGGAAGAAATAATTTTGGCCATGGTGAAATTGAAACAATGATTGGAAGACCAACAGTGAGAAGCAATCGAAGATTTAGAGATTTCTTGATTTGCAATATACCTCTGATGCTCGCCTAATCTGAATTTTAAAGCTCTCTTTGTTTGACCAATATAACCTAAATTGCAAGAGCAAGGAATAAAATAAACACCCCACCGGTTCTCAGTAGGAATAGGATCTTTTAGAGAAGTGAATTTAAGGGTGTATTCGAAAAAATATTTTTCCACCCTCAACAGCTTGAAATTTTCTGAGACATTTTCAGACTCATGTGAGGACGATGTCATTTCGTGTACCTTTTGTTGAATCTCTACAGCAGAAATTGACAACGTTATGCGGATTCCTTTAAAGCAGGGGTGTCAAACTGTGGCCCGCCGGATACCACTAAAATTTTAAAGAAATAGTCGACAAGTTGAATCGCAGCAATTTGACGATTATATAAGGCAAAGGTAACTGTAAAATTTTAGTGGTATCCGGCGGGCCACGGTTTGACACCCCTGCTTTAATGTGTTGAAACTTTTTCGTTCTTTCAAAGAAGCTGCAATTTTAATTTCTGTATAACGATATTTTTGAGGAGTGCTTTATTGTTTGAGAAAAGAATGGGATTCATAGCAATTTCCAAAGAAAGAAAGAAACAATAAAAAGAAAGGTCCTTTGAAAAATTCAAGCATCTTAATGTTTTCTGAAGAAAACCAACCATGTGTTAAAAATATACTGTTATTTCCAACCACATTGGTAAATTTCAAGGGTATTTCATGAATGAAAAAAAAGGATTATGTCCAAATCCTAGTCAGTTAAAAGCTAAAATGAGTATGGTGTGTTGATTTCTTAAAAACCAACTAAGTAATTTAAATTAAAATAATAAAACTTTGTAAAAAATCACCATAAAATAAAAGCAAAACATAGGACGCGTTTCGAGCTAAAAATATAACAGCCCGTCATCAGCTACAGTAAACACGTGTCCGTAAGCGGACAAGGTCAAAAATGAACGGAAAGGGAGAGAATGTTGCAAAGAATGCGACAGATGGCGCTAGCTGAAAGGGGTACATACAGAAGAGAAAAGTGTTGCCAAAAAACATAGAAGAGAAATTCATAGGGAAAAAATGGAAATAAAGAAATAAACAAAATTAAAAGAAAATAAAAGAAGTAAATTAAAAATATAAATAATAATAATAAAGAAACAAATATAAAAGAAACAAACAGAAAAAACCAAAAGATCAAAAGATCCTTTTTTTTAAAAAACAAAATAAAAAGAAAAGAAACAAGAGAAGAGGGAAAATAATTACAAAAAAAATTTCCACGCTGGAGATAGGAAAGGAGATGATGGGATATCATTGACAAGATTAGCAGAATTTTTAGAAATAAAATATGCTTCATGAAAATCCAAGTGAGAGGGAGAAGCTGGGGAAGAAATAATTTTGGCCATGGTGAAATTGAAACAATGACTGGAAGACCAACAGTGAGAAGCAATCGAAGATTTAGAGATTTCTTGATTTGCAATATACCTCTGATGCTCGCCTAGTCTGAATTTTAAAGCTCTCTTTGTTTGACCAATATAACCTAAATTGCAAGAGCAAGGAATAAAATAAACACCCGACCGGTTCTCAGTAGGAATAGGATCTTTTACAGAAGAGAATTTAATTTTATTCATAGGTTTGACGATAACTTTAAAATTAAAACGAGAAAGGATTTTAGCAATTTTAAAACAGAGAAGAGAATAAAAGGGCAGAACTATTATAGAGTTAAAATTAGGAGGATTATTTGAATCAGAAAAAGGACGGTTGGGCTTATTAAATTTATACAAAGCTTTATCAATCAAAGAGGGATTATAACCACGAGCAAGGGCAAGAGATTTGAGATAATTAATTTCATTATTCAGAGTAGAAGAGTTAGAACAAATGCGTAACGCCCTAAAAACAAAAGTATAAAAGGACGCCACTTTTTGTTGAGGGGGATGATTTGAAAAAGCATGAGGAACTTAATTCCGTTCCTAACCTTTTTATTACTAAGGCTGATAAAGGCGGTCAAACAGTTCTCAATAAATCTGATTATATTTTCCACGTTGAATCTATGTTAAACTCTGGTCCATATTCCAAATTAAAGAATGATCCTTATACTAAGCATTTATCTGATATCAAGCATGTCATTAAAAATTCTGTCTTTCTTCATGATAACACCAAACGTTTGGTCACCCCTTCTATCGCTAATTGTGCTCGTTTCTATGCTCTTCCTAAGGTCCATAAACCTACTCTTTCCTTTCTTTCTATCGTTTCCAATATTGGTACTGCTTCTTATAAACTTGCCAAGTTCCTTTCTAAGTTACTCGCTCCTTTATCTTCCACTAACTTTCACACTGTGAAAAACTCTTTTGACTTTGTTGATAAAATTAAACGCCTTTCTCCTTGCAATTATATAATGGTTTCCTTAGATGTTAAATCTTCACTAACGTGCCTGTTCAAGGGGCAATTGGTTGTTTGGAATGAAGGTTGCGCGAATTTCATTACTCTTCCATAGAGATTTTGGAAATCCTGCATTTAGTTAGTATTTGTGTCAGGCAAACTGCTTTTCAGTTTAATAATTCTTTCTATTCTCAAACTGAGGGTTTGGCCATGGGTATTCCACTGTCTCTTCTTTAATGTGATAATTTATATGCATTTTATTGAAGAAAAACTCTTCAGTTTATATAAATTTCCTTTCTGGTTTAGGTATGTTGATGATACTTTCATTTTAATTCCCTCTGACCTGGATCTTTCTAATCTCCTTTCTCTTGTTAATTCTGTTGATCCTTGTATTCAATTTACTCTCGAAGTCGAAGAGAACAATTCTCTTCCTTTTCTTGGCGTCTTGGTTTCGAAACACCCAAATCGGTTCTCTACCTCCGTTTATAGAAAACCTTTCGCTGTATCTCTTCCTCCTCATGCTTTTTCAAATCATCCTCCTCAACAAAAAGTGGCGTCCTTTTATACTTTTGTTTTTAGGGCGTTACGCATTTGTTCTGACTCTTCTACTCTGAATAATGAAATTAATTATCTCAAATCTCTTGCTCTTGCTCGTGATTATAATCCCTCTTTGATTGATAAAGCTTTGTATAAATTTAATAAGCCTAAACGTCCTTTTTCTGATTCAAATAATCCTCCTAATTTTAACTCTATAATAGTTCTGCCCTTTTATTCACTTCTCTGTTTTAAAATTGCTAAAATCCTTTCTGGTTTTAATTTTAAAGTTATTCTCAAACCTATGAATAACATTAAGGGTGTATTCCGATCCAAACTGCTTATTTTCTGATTCGTTTTAAAATTCATTTTTTCTCTCAAACGCATCAAACTGGGAAATTCTCTTATTTAGAAACTACATAATGTGCCGTGCTTCTCAATTTTTTGATAAATGCAGAAAATACTGTAAAAAACGCTGTCAAAGTGGGCGTTTTGAACCGAATTTTTCGAAGCGGGCGATCTGAGAATAAAAAAAAGGGTCCTACTGAGAAAATAATTGTTTAAAAATCAAATTCTAATTAATTGAGCTGAAAATGAAATCACACGGCATGTTAAACATGTCTTCAAAAATCACCCCCAGCAAGTTTCATGTTTTTACTTTTAAAAATGAGTCTGAAAATGTCTCAGAAAATTTCGAGCTGTTGAGGGTGGAAAAATATTTTTTCGAATACACCCTTAAATTCACTTCTCTAAAAGATCCTATTCCTACTGAGAACCGGTGGGGTGTTTATTTTATTCCTTGCTCTTGCAATTTAGGTTATATTGGTCAAACAAAGAGAGCTTTAAAATTCAGACTAGGCGAGCATCAGAGGTATATTGCAAATCAAGAAATCTCTAAATCTTCGATTGCTTCTCACTGTTGGTCTTCCAGTCATTGTTTCAATTTCTCCATGGCCAAAATTATTTCTTCCCCTGCCTCTCCCTCTCACTTGGATTTTCATGAAGCATATTTTATTTCTAAAAATTCTGCTAATCTTGTCAATGATATCCCATCATCTTCTCTCCTATCTCCAGCGTGGAAATTTTTTTTGTAATTATATTCCCTCTTCTCTTGTTTCTTTTCTTTTCTTTTTCTTTTTTTTTTTTTTTTTTTTTAAAGGATCTTTTGATCTTTTGGTTTTTTTTTGTTTGTTTCTTTTATATTTGTTTCTTTATTATTATTATTTATATTTTTAATTTACTTCTTTTATTTTCTTTTAATTTTGTTTATATCTTTATTTCCATTTTTTCCCTATGAATTTCTCTTCTATGTTTTTTGGCAACACTTTTCTCTTCAGTATGTACCCCTTTCAGCTAGCGCCATCTGTCGCATTCTTTGCAACATTCTCTCCCTTTCCGTTCATTTTTGACCTTGTCCGCTTACGGACACGTGTTTACTGTAGCTGATGACGGGCTGTTATATTTTTAGCTCGAAACGCGTCCTGTGTTTTGCTTTTATTTTTTGGTGATTTTTTACAAAGTTTTATTATTTTAATTTAAATTACTTAGTTGGTTTTTAAGAAATCAACACACCATACTCATTTTAGCTTTTAACTGACTAGGATTTGGACATAATTCTTTTTTTTCATTCATGAAATACCCTTGAAATTTACCAATGTGGGTGGAAATAACAGTATATTTTTAACACATGGTTGGTTTTCTTCAGAAAACATTAAGATGCTTGAATTTTTCAAAGGACCTTTCTTTTTATTGTTTCTTGCTTTCTTTGGAAATTGCCATGAATCCCATTCTTTTCTCAAACAATAAAGCACTCCTCAAAAATATCGTTATACAGAAATTAAAATTGCAGCTTCTTTGAAAGAACGAAAAAGTTTCAACACATTAAAGCAGGGGTGTCAAACCGTGGCCCGCCGGATACCACTAAAATTTTACAGTTACCTTTGCCTTATATAATCGTCGAATTGCTGCGATTCAACTTGTCGACTATTTCTTTAAAATTTTAGTGGTATCCGGCGGGCCACAGTTTGACACCCCTGCTTTAAAGGAATCCGCATAACGTTGTCAATTTCTGCTGTAGAGATTCAACAAAAGGTACACGAAATGACATCGTCCTCACCTCAACCCATTAGTGTAAAAAATTATGGCGCCATATGCCTTTTGACAGGATATAATCCTATTTTGTTCACTAACTGCCGAAACGTCAGTGAGGTTTACCATTGACACCTGAAAAATATTTTCGTTTACTTGTCTGTCTGTTCCGCGAAAACTGCCGATAAAAACATTGGATTTATATCTTGGGGGAGCGACCGCCCCGATCGATCCCCCCGTGGATGCGCACCATCTCCTCCTGGTGCTACTTGTGCGTTTTTTCCGCGGACCTAAGACGAAATTAGCGTATTTTTTTCGCAATTGTTTGGCGAAATTAGCTTTTTTTTCTGCGTTCCTTTGGCGAAATTAGCGTTTTTTTCTGCGTTCCTTTGGCGAAATTTGCGTTTTTTTCTGCGATCCTTTGACGAAATTCGCGTTTTTTTTCGTGGTCCTTTACGAAATTCAGGTTTTTTTGTGGTCCTTTGATGAAATGTCCGATTTTTTGGCGAAATTCACGTTTTTTCCGCGCTTCTTTAATGAAATTCACGTTTATGCTCGATCCTTTGACGAAATTCGCGTTTTTTGCGTGATCCTTTGACGAAATTCGCGTTTTTTGCGCGATTTTTTGATTTGCGAACGATTGACGAAATTGATTTTTTTCGGCGACCATTTGTCGAAATTCGCGATAATCGGTGGATTTATATTTTTTTATCCAAAGGGGGGGGGCGATTGGGGCGATCTCCCCCCCCCCTTCCTTGGATCCGCGCCAGTGAAGAGGTATACACACCACTTAGATGACACATTTTGACTTTCTAGTATGTTAAAGGCCCGTCAGATTTCTGAAGGGGATCCTTTTTCAGACATTATCCTCTTTCAGACATTATCCTCTTTCAGAAATCTGATATTAAAAAATGGATGTGATGGTTATGTTTTTCAGCTTTCGATAATTGGTTCTTATGTATTTTTTAGTGCTGAATCCAAAAATGATCTTTATTTTTTACCATGTCATCACGTTAGGATTTTCCATAAATCGCAAATTTTTAAAAAGTCTTACATCAAAATCAATTATCAAAAGTTTAAAAAGATAATCATCGCAGGGTTGTGTTATTAACGTTGTTCACCATAACTAAAAGAACAAAAATTAAGATAAATAATTACCATAGTATAAGAGTAAACAGAAAAAGAAAAAAAAAGACATTTAATAAATAAATTCTGTTATAACGTTTTTAATTTTACGACCTAATAAGTAACAATAAACGATATTTTGAGGAGAGGGCGGATTATAAAATAAGAGTGCTGGATAACCGAGTGTTTCGGTTAATAGGATGTCGGATAATCGAGAGTCTGTAATATTTTTAAATCGCATTAATTTCATATTCATTTAATAATTAACTGCAAGGAAGGATTTGAGCAACAGAAAGTATGACTACGTTGATTATATGTCACTCGGTATCGCCCCCCCCCCCCAATAAAACGATTCTCTGGATCCGCCCCTGTTGCAAAGTGTGTACATATTATGTAAAATCTATGTAAGGGATGTGAACTAAATATTAATTTGAATATAACACACTAAATGAGTATGTCAGCCCAGTCCGACGAGACATATAGTTGCCTCTTGCAAATTGCTCGTTTTCAATTTTCATAGTTTCACTTGTAATTTTCAGTTTCTCTATAGGTACTAGAGAAATTTTATTTCGTTTAAAGACCAAAAACTGTCGCTAAGGACTTCGGAATTGGTGAATTTGAACTATAAAAGAACTATACATAAAGTTTAGGCTGTAAAGTTACGGCAACAACTAAAATTCATTTAACAGACACACTTTTGCACCGTAAATCGAAAAATCTGTAAGCTTACTAAGAATTTTTTAGGAAACTCGGATGCCTAGAACTTTTAAGTAACTGCAACCTGGGTTACGGATAAAATTTTAGTAAGATTACTGTAATTTTAGTAAATTCTTTTGTAAAGCTGCAGATTTCTGTAGCTTTACAAAAACTAGTTATGTAGATTTACATCTTTTTTGTACAGTATACACATAAAATTTTAGTAAGCATACAGATTCCTGTAACTTTACATTTTTAGAATTAGAGATTTTTTTTTACAGTGTGTCAACTGTAAGCGTGAAGAGTGTTGGTTTAAGGTCACAAATAAAGATTAACTCAAACAGTTTAGGAAAATCGCATCCGCGAGTACTGCTTTGTTATTGACTCGCTTTCAGTGCCACATACGCAAAATGGCGACTCCTGAGCGTAAAGCGTTATTGCTCGGTTGAAGATTAAAAAGCCGTAATAGCCGTAGGATTTTTTCTTTTGGGGGCTTTATAAAAGACCGTGTCTACGTTCAGCAGATACCTATAGATTTTACTGAGATGAGACACAGAATTCAAGATACTATTGCTTCTATTACTCCGGATTTGTTAATGGAAGCGTTGGAAGAATTGGACTTTAGGTCGGATGTGTGCCGTATAACTAAAGGTGCACATATTGAACATTTGTAAGAAAAACTAGGTTACTTTACCTTCAATTTGATGTATGATTTGTTGTAAATAGTCTAAATTAAACTGTTATAATATACCATTGAACCTGGGACATTATTTTATGGGCATCCCATATATAGAAAAATAATAAAGATAATCGGAAATCATTAGAGAATAACACTTCTTGTGCAGATAGGTTCAAATGAAATAAATCTCTTTAAAAATAATTTATATATTGTTTTATCCGTTGTTATGAAATGTAGCATTTCACAGAGCAATCAATTCTAGTGTCAGAAAATCAGTCATTAGATACTAATTTTGATTCCGTTGCCTGATACTGTGATTCCCAATTCACAAATATTTTCCAATCAGAAAAAAGTCAAGGAACCATGTAGTCAGATTTAAGATAAGGGATGACAAATTGAAAAAGATACACAGAACGCTGCAAAAATATTCACGGATGTTACCTATTCCAGAAAACTTTGAAATTTGAACAAGCACAGTTTTTTTTCTGGAACTCTTCATGTTTTTAATTTCAATATAGATAACTAAATCAGAAAGTAATCCAGATTATTATTGCAAGGTATCATGAATTTATACAATCGCAAATTAAACAAATCAATTTAACTTAAATACCATTTTTTTGCATATCAAATGAAGATAATAATAAAAAAAAAATCCATTTTATGGTCAGAAACTCAACCATTGAATTGTATCGTACCTATAAGATGAAATAGTTAACTATTTCTTGGTGAGGAAATAAGATACAAATATGTACAAATATGTCGAAATGCGAAATTTAAATACTGATTGGAGAAAAATTTATTGGTTGATATAGTATATTATTTGGATAAAGTTCGGGACGAAAACTTAATGTTGTTAACATAACCAAAATAAAACAAAAATATCGAATACCATTAGACGTTAAAAATCCAAATAAAACATATTTGTAAATAAAAAGCTTAAACGGTGTTTCTGGCCTATTTTCCAGATTCATTTTTACTTAATAGGAGAAAGTATTGTAATCTAAATTTTTTTCGACGTATTTACACGTTTTAGTGTCATAGATCCTAAAAAACATGTTTATACAAAATGTCCGTGTGTCCGTTTGCCGTCACTGTACCTCGGAAATTGTACGAAGTATGCATAGAATTCAACCAAATTTTTTGTGTAAGTTTTTGGCTGTAACAAACAGGTCCTCCTTCAATTTAGAAATATT
This sequence comes from Maratus speciosus, assembly GCA_963932465.1. Classification (NCBI taxonomy): domain Eukaryota; kingdom Metazoa; phylum Arthropoda; class Arachnida; order Araneae; family Salticidae; genus Maratus; species Maratus speciosus. Next base: position 442,081,144 of record OZ010793.1, read on the forward strand.
CCGCAGGAAGGAGGCGTTGTAATAGAGATTTTTGTGCCATTTTCATTATTGTTCCATCGAAAGTGTATGAAGTTATGCATAGAATTGAACCAAATTTTTCATGTATGTTTTTGGTTATAGCAAGCATGTCCTCCATGAATTAAAAGAAAATATTGCCTGAAGGAAGGGCTACAATAGCGGTTTGTGTGCCATTTTCATTATTGTACTATCGAAAAGTGTATGAAGTTATGCATAGAATTCAACCAAATTTTTGTGTATGTTTTTGGTTATGGCAATCAGATCCTCCCTGAATTTGAAAAATATCTTCCAGAAGGGTCACTACAATAGCGATTTGTGTGCCATTTTCATTATTGTACCATCGAAAAGTGTGTGAAGTTATTAATAGAATTGAACCAAATATTTTGTGTATGTTTTTGGCTATGACCAGTAGATGCTCCTTGAATTTGAAAATATTCTGTCGGAAAGGGGTGTTGTTATAGGGAGTTTTGTATAATTTTATCAATTTCTTGTAGTTCGATCGTCCATCGGCGGCTCGTAGCAGAAATTGAAGATGAAAATCAAAGCTGGTATATTATTGAAATTAATAATATAGAAATAAGAACATCTGTAACTACTTTTTGAACTATTAAGATGTATAAGATAGAAGAAAGTTTTAGGTTTGGCACTTAAAACCCCCTTTTTTCTGTTTCACTTGGCGAAAATGAGTCATCGCCAAGAATTATTGCAACCCTTTTTTACTTTACTATTTTTCATTTTGTTTTAATGTAGATGTAATTAAATTCTGGAAGCGAGTGATCGGCGCTACATCTGATCTGAACCAAGGCTTTCCTTGGTCATAATAAAACTTATTCATATTCAATTTTTCGAGTTTTTAATTATTAGAGTTATGATTTACTTTGAATGTATAAAAATCGTTCTGCATATTTTATTGAATTATGTGATTAATTTCTGATTCGAAGAATATATTTTTTATCGTCTGTTCTTTGAAATTCCTCAGGCACATCCAACTAGTTTAACAATGAAGTAAATGCTATTAAGAAATTCGAAGCCTATAAATGCGAACTGTGAGCCGAATTCGTAAACATCTTCTTACAAGAAAATAGGCAATAATAATTCTATAACGTATGTCACGAAGTCAAATTTACAATTGCGGGCAGAAAATTGAAAACCTTTAATTTTTCTATTACTGTAAATTTCTATTTGAATTTAGAAATCCTCAGACAAACTTTTAGTTATTTTAAGCAATATATATATATATATATTTATTTAAAAAAGAAAGAAAACCAATCGGAAATCATTGAAAAATAATACTTTTCTTGGAAATAAACTCAAGTGCAATAAATCTGTTTAAAAATAGTTTATATTATGTTTTTTCGTACTTACGAAATGCAGCGCATCTCACGAAGCAATCAATTCTAGCATCGGAAACTCCGTCATTAAATCCTAACTGTGAGCCGAATTCGTAAATATTTTCCGATGAGAGAAAAAGGCAATAAAAATTCTGCGTCATAGACCGCGATGTCAGATTTAAGATAGTAGATGGCAAATTGAAAAACATTTATGAGATGTATACTGTAAATTATGACCTGAATTTAAAAGAAGTTTATCGGGAACATTAAAACTAAGAAGAACTTATAAATAGCAGTAGATAATTTTGAGGATGTGTCTATACTAATATTATAAAGAAGTAGCGTTTGTTTGTTTGTTTATGGGTGGTAATTGCTGGAACTACTCAACCTGTTTGAAAAGTAATGTTGGCAAATCGCGAGTGGCAATCTATCCTCCAACATAAGCTGTATTTTATAGTGGTGCCACTTACCCCAAGTGGGTTCAGGAGCGAAAAACGTTCTAAAATTACGATTTTTGTGTAATGAAGGGGATAGAATTTTGAAATAATAGTTACTTTTTAAATGTAAATACTCTTTAAGAACGGTTTTAAAAAAATTAAAATTTAAAGTGGTTAAATAAGTGAAAAGAGCTCTAAAAACGTTTTAAATGCGATTTCTATAGAATTTTTATAGAAGTCAGAAACTTGCGATTTCTATAGAAGTCAGAAACTTGAAATTTGACATGGCTGCTAATTTTAAGGCGCAAATGGAGGCACAGAACAGTTTAAAAAAAAATTCTAAATTTAAAGGATGATGGAGAAAAAAACTTCTAAACTTACGACTTTTGTTATACTGAAGGGACCCGAAATTTGAAATTTAGCATTGGGGTTGCCTTTAAGATACAAATACAATCAAAGATAAGATTAAAAAACAATTCGAAATTTATAAGGGTGAAATTAGCGGAAAACTTTTTAAAATTTCTAAATTACGATTTCTATGGAATTGTCGCGGGTTTCCCAAAGTTTATGCATCGGTAAATATCTTTCAATGTACAAATTTAATATAAAATGTTTTACAATCTAAAAATATATGAACAGCATGATATAAATGCATATTCTGTAAGGTAAAAGGCACGGCCCTTAGCCAATGATGTTTTTTGAATGAAAACGAGAATTCTCGTTTCCCGTCGTGAATGTGTTAATAGTTGCAAAGCAAATTGCAATGCGGGTTGTTTTCTAGAAGCCCTCAGAAACTACCAGAGAAAGAAGGTCGTAACTTTGGATCAGTATATTTAAAGCTTCCAGAAATAATTTTCTGTGAAAACTTTCGGTACTACTTGATTGTCCCGTCGACCAACTTTGCCAAATTATAAAAATCACCAAACTATTTGCCAAATTATACAAACTGACATAATTTTTATTTCTAATAACCAAAGAACAAATTAGTAAAACATTAGTAAAATACGAATAAAAAGTCGAATTAAAATCGCTTGATGACGTAACAAACACGTGTATCGTTTTTAATGTCAAGTGAATGTGACATTTATGATCATACATTATTGGTATTTAAACTTAAAATTTGGCGATAGTTTTTTGGTCAACGGCATAATCACGTAGTACCAATTTTTTATAGGTTACACTAATATAGGGTGTCCCAAAAACATTGACCTCGGCCTTTATTCCTTAAATATTGATCATAGACATATATTACAAAGTGCAAAGTTACGTAAAAAAAAGCATAGAAGTTTGTGAAATAGATTAAAATTTTCAGGGGTTAAATTTGAAGAAATACAAAATTTTAATTTGTATACTGCCACCGTAAAAAATTTTTCCCAATGAATAAAATCTGTTTATGAGTGATTCTCCGTAAAGAGGCAATATTGCATTCCCTTATCTCTAACATGAAAAATATTATTAAAAACTGTTGTTTTTTTGTATATATATATATATATATATATATATATATCCACAATAGTGTTCTTTTTAAAATAAATTCGTCAAAATGATACATTAATTATAAAACTTAAAAAAAAATAATTTAATATAATATAGTCATTCCCTCAGTAGTTCCCGATACCTTCTATGTAATTTTAAACTTATTTTTCTCAAATTTAATTACAATAAATATTTTTTATGAAAAAGTTTTAGGAAAGTTAAATAATTATATTAATCATAAACACTAGTTTCTTATTTTTTACTTAATTAAAAATTTGTTTTAATTAACAATTACCATTTTCCTTACAGTTTAAATCATTTCCTCACATTTTGAAAAAATCTAAATTTCAGCCACAAGAGGGCAGCATTTTTCCAATATCAGGGTCAATTTGTTTGTTGTATTGACACCCTTCTGGTTGGGAGTCTTTAGTTTGAGGTGGAAATTGTATGTTGCAGAATTAAAAAAAAAAAAAAAACTTTTGTGCATGGGTGTGTTTTTTAATCATCATTCCCTCATACAGGATATCTATTTCAAGGTAAGTAAAAAAAAAATATTTATAGCTAATATTGTACTATATGACTGATACTTTACTAAATTATTCATAAATTTATTTGCAACCATCTCGTGTAACTTGAAAAAGGCAGCCATATTGAATTTTATCATTCCCTTACATTTGGTAAAATGAGGGAATAACTATATAAGTAAGGGAATGATACAAGTTGTCAAATAACTTAAAAAAGTTTAACTTTGGTGTTTTTAAGCACTTACCAACTAAATTTATGCATTTTAATACAAAATTTCATTCTTGGTTTCAATCTATTTACATAATTTAGATCATGTCGTATTTAGATCAGGACATAGATACTTTCTTTTCAAATTATAAAAGAAAAATGTGGAGCAATTAAAATATTTCATGTTACTCCAGAAGAAATAGAGATTTCTAAAAAAACGTTTGGTGAGGATTCTAATTATGAAGTCTTTAATAAACTCAAGAGTTGCATGAAGTTATTTTCAGGAAATACAAACCTAAACTAACTGTTAGAAGTTTGAGCTGCTTTGACTGCAACCAGCAGGATTGCAGTCACTACCACCTCGGGGAAGGATATCAGAGGTTTGGAAAAAAAGCCACATCTACAGATGCCCAAACTTCTCAGTCATTAAACAAAATAAACAAGTAAAAATTAAATTTATAAAATCAAAAAACCCGACATCTTAAAAAGCGAACTAATTAATTATTTCTCATCAATTTGAAACTAATTTTTATAATACTTACCTATTTTTTTTTTATTTACTTGAATTGATGACTTTTAAGTTGTGTTTAGTTGTTCGTTCCTATCTATAAACACTGTTTTGATGAGGCCTATAGATGACTATCAAGGTTAGAGTTCCAGTAAAGCTAGAGATCCTACCTACATAACTTCCAAGTTGTGTAATATTTAAACGGAGCTTCTGACTGTAAAATCGTCAATGAAACATCATCTTCATTTTGAAAGACCTATCCAATGACATGCCACTCAATAGAGTGCGTAATTTTTTTTTCGTCTCTATTGCCATTTTGTATTTTACGGTTGCCATTTTGAATTTATAAAAACAAAACCTAACCTATAACCATCGGCCGGTTAAGACAAATCGATAGAGACTTAATTCATTAAAATCCATCCAGCCGTTGGGATGTTTCGAAGGTATAAAGAAATCCACATACACCGATACGCGTGAAACACATAACCCTTTTTGGCAGTCGGGAAAAAAAGGTAAGATTCAAAAAGGTATTTACGTAATAATAATAATTTGTAAATTTTATTACACATAATACATTAGTATGTATTTTAAATTATCTGTAGCAGATTGGGTGCTATTGCTGTATGAAGACGAAGAATATCCTGAAGAAGTTTTAACACAAATAAATGACATATTTCAAATCAGTACAATGCAACCCAGAAAAACCCCATGGACAAAGAAATGGCCAGCACCAAAACCAGACATTCATATTTATAATATTTCTGATATCGTAAAAAAAAAAAAAATGTACCATCAGTAACCTATGGTGGAAGGGCTACCTTGTTTACATTAACTAAATGAATTTACCCTACTTTTATGATTAATTTATGTGTAATGTTAATTTCACAATTATTTTGTGACATTGTATTAACCTAGAAATTGAAAAATATTAGATTTGTGTGTATAAACTAGAAATTATAATAAAAGAAGCATATACTGCCACATATATGTATTTTAAAATGAATTTCCTCATATGCAAAGTATCATTCCCTCACTTTACTGTCATTCCCTCACTTTTGTAAAAAGTTAAAATTCCCATAACTTTGTAAAATTTTCAAGATATTCGCTGCTGATGCATTTGCTATGTTCATTTAACATTAGAACAAACATTCATGTAACAATTTTCATAAAAGGAAGTAGTTCATATTTTGACTTCTGTGCTTCTCAAATTTGCCTCTTTACGGAGAATCACCCTTATACATTTACAAATTTTCAGCATTTTACCGCAAAAAGTCGCAGACATATACAAAAAAAAAAATACATATATATGTATAGAAAATACATAAATACTGAGTTAAAACACTTTTTGATGCCTGGCTATGAGTTCGCAAAGGGAAGCACTAATGTAGGATGTTCGCGTTTCAGGGGTCATACACTATTTGCGAAAGAAAATAATGATTGCTAAAATAAATAATAATTATGCTATTTATTTGTACAAAAGTATCTAAAGAGTATAGAAATAATAACTTTGCGCAAAGATTACGAAGCTTGTTTAACATATTTTTCATCCATGCCAACATATGCAAACATTTCTAAGCTGTTTTAATGTTCATTGACTGTGACATGTTCAAGTTTTATTCTGTAATTCATCATGTAAAATTTTAAGGTATTTTCCAGGAAGCATAGTTTTGTAAATTTGTAAATAAAACTAAAGATAAGTGTTACTTTTTTTTTTTTCTTATGATGCATTTCTGCGTCTCGTCATCTGCACTGTAGCTGTAAAAAATTACATTTTAATTTATGATTAACCCCTTGCCAACTTTGTTTAAACATATGTCTGCGACTTTTTATGATAAAATACTAAAATTATGTACATGACCTTATAAGTGTAAGGGGCACATTTTACTCATTGGGAAATTTTTTGTATGGGGACAGTATAAAAATTTAAATTTTGTTTTTCTTTAAATTTAATCCCTGAAACTTTTTATCGATTTCATAAAATTCGGTAATTTTTTCTATGTAACTCTGTTACTAACATATGTCTATGATCAATATTTAAGGAGTAAACGCCTAAGTCAATGTTTTTGGCGCACCATGTATATATAATGAAAATTAAATAATGAACAGTTAAAACGGATGCTGACAATATTCGACGAAATAACAGATGTTTACTATGAATTATTCTTATGAAGTTCCTCTGAAGAATCCATAATTTTGTATTATCTTTGGTTATTTGTGTTATTTTTTTATGTGTGTATCTATGGTTTTTACACAGGTGATTTCATTTTTATTATACATATGCATATATATATATATATATATATATATATATTTCAAATATTAATTTCTTAATTTATATTTTATGTAAAGATTTTTTAAACTATCAAAATGTTACTTGTTTTTGAAAAAAGAGATAAATGATATATGTTTACATACGTCCGGTCACTTAATGATCCCAATTGAACTGTAACAGTGAATGTACGAAGTAGAAAGGTGTACAAAAAAAAATTAGATTTATTTAAAGGCTTTAAAATATCATATAGACAAAATAAAATCTTTGATGTTATTCGAAGTAATCCACATACCCGATGCCGGACTAAGAATTTTTGGGAACTGGGACAATTTTTACTGGAAATATTTACCACAATTAGCGAATTGTATTGTTATAACAGAAAATAACTACCTTTTTAAAATGTGACAATTACTATTCGAATCAGTGGTGTTCCTTCACTGCATCTGCTCGCATATCCGAGTGAAAATGACGCTTTACACATACTAAAAAATATATATTTTAGTGTTAAAATGTCAATCAAAATCTAACTAACCGTATATCTCAACATGCCATGTGTTACGAGTGATTCGTCCAGACATTTTTTGTCTAATTTCAGACAATCTGTATTACCGTAATTCTTTCTTATGACACTACAAATAGTAATTTTTTTAAATGCAAAGATGTCACTTGAGGGAATAAGAGAAAATTAATGTTATTTTCTTATAATGCATTAAATAGATACATAACATAAATCATTAAATTAGCATAATATATGCATAAGTTTTAGAGCATTATAGAATAAAAGGAGCATCTACTTTTTTTTTAAATTTACAATTTCATTTTATTTTTTCTTTTGAGCATTTGATTAATCACTGAAATTGCATCTCTTGGATAATACTACTAACTTCCATTTTCCTATTGGTAATTATTTCTGCAACATAATCAAATTTGCTAATAAATTACACTTATGTACGAAAAATTAGCATGTGAAACGATATTCAATTTTTATCAAAAAATGAATACAAAATGAAATTAGTTGACTGTGTTCAAATAATGATCTTCGGAAAGAAAGTCATTATATGTTCATGTAAAAATGATGTTTATGGAAATTCGTGTATTTTTACGTACTTTGTTTGACAGATAAGCTACTTTTTGGGAAAAAAAAAAAAAGAATTTGATTTTTGAAAAAAATTTTAAAGCAGAAAGGTAGTAAATTAAATTGTAGTGCCATGAGGTATTTAATAAAAACAGAAGCAAAGAAATAAACATCGACGTATATACAGGATGTTTCATAATAAGTCGTATCCAACTTTAAAATTCAATGATACATCATCTATAATAAATATAAAGATAAAATAAATAAAATAACTTCTTAGATAGCTCATAATTTTTCTATAAATTGACACTTTTTTATCGACAGAGGTCGTTGTGTTATCTTAAATTGCAAGAACGCTCAAAATAGGTTCAAAGTTTTAAAATAAAACATATATTTTCGCGTTTCAGTAGCTAAACAGAATAAAAGTAAAAGCTGAGAGATATTTTATGTAGTATTACACGTTAGTTTTAGAAAACCTACCATTTGAGACAGCACGGTGCCATCTACTGACGGAAATTCTGTCAATTTATTAAATAATTGCATACAAAATTTCTGAACTACCTGATAAACATATCACTTCATCTTTATAGTATGTATTATAATTGCAGAATCTTTTATACGAATTATCTTATATATTTTGGAATTCAAACTTAGTCACAAATCATGATATACGGGAATAATAAACAGCTAAATTTAACTTGACGAAGAATAGAGTTTAAAACAACCGGAACGAATTTGTAGATATAGTAAAATTGCAATATAAAACATTTTTTATTATAGTCATTAATATAATATTTTGAATATATTTATTAATATAAAATTACCTTAAAATAATGAAATAAGTTACATAACTAAATAAAAAATATTTTAAGCACCCTTAAAATATTGTTTACATCAGAAAATGATAGAGCCACGGATCAGTGTCACCTTTCTTGGCACAACAATGGCATAAAGGTGAAATATTAGACATTGGGCCTATTATTTTCTAAATTATGCACAGTATTAACATACGCTGCTTAGATATAAAATTAAATAGATCAATTTAAAGCTACTTATCAAAAGAGTTCTACTATTTTTAAAACTGACATAATTAATGAGGCCATGGAGTTGACATCGTATAAAAGTACACTATGGTAAATAGAAGTTTTAAATTGAAACAACATGAAATAACAACATACCATGCTTCCTAAATGCTCCATCCAAAAAGTGGCTTCCTGCATTTAATTTGTATTCCAAGTTCTTGATTATGCTGCCATTCAGTTTTTATGTACAGTCGGACCTCTATTTAACGAACCTCTATTTTACGAATTTCTCTATTTTGCGAACTTTTCCTTGGAACCAACAACATTTTGCGAATTTCTTCGTAAAATAACCTCCAAATAGCGAAGTGCATTCTCTATTTAACGAACTTTTTCTTGTGGTCTAAATTTTTTTTTCTCCTCATTTCTCAAAATATTTCTGGACATTTAAAACTTATTCTTTCTTTAAACACATTTTATGATGTTCAATGGCCTTGAACTTGTTTTATCGGGCACCTTCTTTGTCAGCAGTGAAAATTCGGTAAGTACGGAGGACGAAGACGATAATCCCTTAGAGTAACTTAAAAAAATGTGGATGCAAATGAGAAAAAAAGAAGAAATAAACCATGATGTGCTGATTGATGATTCTATTTCACTTAATTCTGAAATTGAGACCTCGGAAATACTATCCGAATTGGATATTTTCGACAGTGTGAAAAATAAAAACAATACAACAATGAATTGCGATGAGACGAATATGATGATCATGGAAATGATCATGATGCAGGAATTAACAAAACTTCGCACGATGAAATGCTAAAATCATTTGAAACACTCCGACGCGGATTATGGTTAGAAGAAAATACGCATGAAGGTGTTTTTGGTGCATTGCAAAGATGCGAGACGTATTATGAGAGAAAGTACTTTTTAAAAGAAAAATCTCAGACAAAACTAACAGAGTTTTAAAGAAACTAAATTTAAGAACGCATATGTTAATGTATGGTTAAAATTATTTGTAATAATAATAATAAATACGATAAGGTAATGAAAATTCGTTAATTTTAATTGTAAAACTATTTACTTTAAACAGAAAATACAGTGTATTCCCGAACAATGTTTTGTTTTCCTTGCAGATTTCAAAGATTTAAATACATAGAAAAAACGAATTGATGATGGATATTGGTGGGTAAAATAAGTAAAACAAATCGATATAATTTATTTAAAAAAATGTGATTAGTTACTTTTAGTAAAAATATTTAGTGTTTATGAATTTAAAATCTGTTTTATGTAGTTTAAAGTATTTTAAAAGGTGAATCTCTATTTAACGAATTTTCCATATAACGAACTTTTTTCCGGGATTTAGCGACTTAAATAGAGGTTCGACTGTATCTGTAACTGATATTCCATGGAAGTGACTTAATTCTAGGGACAGAGGTGTCACGGGCTGTATATTTTTTTATGTATTTTTTTCAAAGTTTTCTTTTAAAAATTACATAAAGTACTTCCATTATATAACTTCATATGTGTTATACGGTTCTTTTTCTTTATCGTATGGTACATGTTTATGTTGTAAAGTAAAAACAGACATGAGGGGTATACCTTAAAGTAACAATTAGTATCATTTTCTTTAAATTAAAATAGTTCTAGTTTAAAATTTAAAATTTATTCTAAAATATTTGTTAACTATATGTTTTAAATTTGTCTATATAGATCATCTAATTAATAGGAGAATTATTTGCATAAAAGTGCAAAAAATTAAATGAGTCTAAAATTTTTCCTCAATTTCAGAACAAGCTAGTTCCAGTTTGATAAAACTGATTAATATACTATAAAAGCTACTCGAAAACTTTTCATAAAAACAGTGGCACGAAGAGAAACTTACTTTTATATTCATATAAATTCTTTTTTAAATGTCGAAAATACATTAGCTGCTTAGTTTTCTAAAGATAAAGAACGCTTTTTAATATTGTGGGTAACTGGGATTATGTTACTGTATATTTTTGTATTTGATTATATTATATTTTCGTATATTAATCCTTTAATGTATGATTTTTTATTTTTTTAAAACCATACTTGAGCCTGTTTTTGTTAATTATCAACTAGAAAAATAGTGAATAAAATTTATTAATGTTTCTGCTGTACATACAACATCCTGAGTTAAGTAACAAAAATTGATCAAAAAATGATAACTTTAAATTATATACTTACTTTAAAGTGCTTACAGTGCACAGTAACAACTCTTCAACTATATAATAATTTTTATAATGCTTTTAATAGTTTGCAGAATTAATAATGGCTAACTTATAAAGATAGAGAAAATACGCCAGTCGCGCACATTGCACGCAGTGTCAACAAAAGATGTTATAACATCCCCATGATAATAAGTCAGAACAGAAACAGACTTCACGACCCTAAATGCATGTTATCCATACCTTAGTAACACATAGAATATTTCAAATGAAAATCAAATTTCAAAGTAATTGCTTAAGAGGCGCAAAGGCCAACATAATGAAAAAATTCCACGCCGGGACTCGAACCCGGGACATCAGTATAGCGCACTGACCTTCTACCGACTAAACCACATGGATCGATACATAGCATGGAATATTTCTCACTATTACATGTTGGCAAGGCTACAAACGCAGCACAAGATGGAATATTTATCGTGAGCCACCGACCTGGGGCGAACACGAAACTTAATTAAATCCAGCACCGAAAAAATCTATATTAATACATGGAAATTATTCCAGAGCGAAACATTCGCCTTGAATACAATATTTCAAATGAAAATCGAATTAGCAAATTATAATCAAAATACCTAGCCTAGGTATTGATCCATGTGGTTTAGTCAGTAGAACTTCAGTGCGCTATACTGATGGCCCGTGTTCGAGTCCCGGCATGGAATTTTTTCACTATGTTGGCCTTTGCGCCTCTTAAGCAATGGACCACAAGCATTACTGACGTCATAAAACGTCACGATGAATTATAGCCAATCAGCTTGTCTATTTATCCCACAAGCGCTCACCAAAAGCCAATCAAATGCCCCAATGCTTGTGGGAAACATTGCGAGCTCCACCCAATGCGCGTGGTCAATTACATTGAAATTCGATTTTCATTTGAAATATTGTATTCAAGCCGAATGTTTCTCTCTGGAATAATTTCCAGGTATTAATAACGCATAGAAGTTCATCAAATGAATAATAAAAAGAGACAAATGGCAGAAAAAAAAAAAAAAAAAAAAAAAAAAAAAAAAAAAAAAAAAAAACAGACCATGTAACACCTAATTACACTATACTTTTAAGGGTTAAGAAACATTTTTCTTTTTTTAAGGTTGCATTAAATGAGCCCAATATGACTGTGGTAGTTTATTTTAAAAGAAATACAAACAAAATAGAGCCGCTGCTGGCGTTTGCATTGGGAAGCAAAGGTTCAATTTAAAACCCATTTATGCCTAGCGTCCCATTTTTGGACGTTTCGAATTTTAATAAATTTGTATAATTTACTTCTCCTTTATTACATGAAAATTGTATGAAATAGTTCTCTATAAATGACTTTATCTGTTACCGAGAGAAGATAGCATAAGATGGATATTTTATAATTTTCTCATTTTTCAAGATGGCGAAATGTAAAAATTGATTTTATTAGAATTTTTTCTATCAAGGATGAAAATAAATCATAATATTAGCTTCTAGACTTTAAATTGTGAAATTATATGTTTAAGTCTCATTGCAATGTTGCATTTATATAATTGATCAGGACTCGACAGGAAGATTTACCTTGTAGACTTTTAAACATTTGAACATCATATATATCATGAAGACGACTGCGTAAGCAGCTTGAAACATCGATATTATGCTTTATCATTAATTTTATTTGTACAAGTTCATATAAAATTTCTTTTTTATGTGTAATATTGACAAAGTTTATATATTTTTTACGTATACATCTCATTTATTGTATTTTATGGTACAATTGGCCTACTTATGTTTATGAAAAAAAAAAAAAATGTCGAAAGATTTTTCCTTGATAGTTAAATACCCGTATATTAATTACCTTGTCTTAACTCTGCGAATAAAATAAGCAAAGTTAATTATTTTACGTGAACAACAACAATCTCTTTATTTAAACTAAAAATATTTCAAATACATACGTTTGATTTTTGGTTTTGCTCTATGCATAAAATAAAATACCCTATTTCAATGTTTAAAGAAAGGATTATTTTATCCCCTTTTAAAATAGTTTTGAGAAAGTTTTTACAGGGGATAAGATGTTAAATCTTTTGTGGATTCTTTTAGAAAATTTACGAAGCAAATAAAAATTCTTTGCATTTCAGACATGAAACATTTTAGTACCATAAAATTTTCTTTTGATATTTTTACTGTTTTTTTAAATTGAATTACAAAGCTTTTTAAAAAGAATATATCTTAAATTTGTTAAGGATAAAATGAAACAACTTTTAAAATCTTTCAAAAAACTGCTTCAAAAAAAAAAAAAAAAAAAAAAAAAAAAAAAAAGAAAGAAAGAAAACTTGATTTACAGAGGTTTAGTTTCAGTCCCATGATATTTCTCTTGTACATTTTAGTTGAATTTGTGTTTTAAAACTTGCGTTTTTAAGGATGTAGATTTTTTTTTCTTTAAAAAAGTAACATAAGATCACGAATTCTCATCAAATTATTTAAGAAACATGGAAACAATGTAGGAAATATAATTAACACAAAACTTTCTTTTGACAAATCCTACTTTTAAAAGCATTAAGGTCATTAGTGTAAAGCGAAAAGAAGAAGATTTCGTTTTGCAGTTACAGTTATTCTATGGCTAAATTTTTAACATTTATATTTGACTTACATTTCAAAACAAACAAGCGTTTTTAAAAATAGAATAAATAACGATGGGAAAAAAAGTTTCTAGGGTGTTACGCATTTTAATACATAAATGCTTTTATTACTTTATTCTAACAAAAGTGTATATTATAAACAAGAACGAAAAATCACGCGTATATTATAGATTATAAAACAATTTCCAACACATACGCAGCACTATAACAAAACTTCACAGTTTATATGATTTTAAATATGTGATATAAACTGATGAACTATATGATATAAACTTAGCTATATGATTTTAAAACAAACAAGCGTTTTTAAAAACCTATTGAATAATGGTGAAACACAAAAGCTACTTGGGTGTTATGTACTTTAATACAAAAATGCTTTTATTATTTTATCATAACTAAAGTATATATAAACAAGAACGTAAAAACATGCGTACAGGACAGATCATGAATTACTTTCCAACATATTCAGAATACTATATAACAAAAATTCACAGTTTACTAAGTTGAAAGAACCTTATTTCTGTTATTACCATGAATAGTCATTAAAATATACGATTTGTTTATGTAGCCCTGTGTAGTATTTACTGATACTCATGCATACTACATAGTTTGTTAAAAGTTAGATCGGTTAAACGCACAGTACAGTTGAAAATTTCCATTCAGCAATTTCCGCCAATAAACGGATTTTATGAAGAACTTTTGTGCGGCCCTGTATATGATCTATGGAACTTATACACACCAAGTAATATTTTAAAAATAGTTAAATTTAAAAACGCATACCACAACTGAAAACGCACTTCCAGAAACAATTATTGTTCGTGCGCTTCAATAGTTCAAGGCAATTCCATAAAAAATTATCTTTTTTTTTTTTTTCTAATATAATAATAAATAAAATTTATAATACGTTTAATTTATAGGTATAATTGGAAAACTTGATATTTTTATATTCTATAATAAAATCCTAATAAATTACTGTTTACAAACTAAGTTAAGTACCATTGTTTACAAACTAAGTTAAGTACCATTATTGCCTTTGTAAAGTCATAATGTTACGTTAGTTACGTCAGTTACACGTGTAAATGCCATTTTTTTCTTTTTTATTATTCGGAAATTAATTAAACAAGTTACTGTTATAATTTGGCATTACTTAGTGTTGTTGAGAACATTAAATCACTTCTTTTAACGGGATAGTTTTGATAATTATTACACTTCAATGAAGGCAGAAAAAATGTTTGTCTATTTTATGTTACGTCAGTTACAGAATTTTGAATTGCAATTTTTGGGACTAAAAGAGAGATTGAAATAATATGCAGGTACTTGGGTATTAAGTCCTTAGTAAGAAATATTTTAAATTTTAGAAAATTGGTCTAGCTTTCATAGTAAATTTTATACATAGTTCTGAAAACAAAATTCCATGATCAAATGTTACGTTAGTTACGATGAAATTGCCCTTCAATTATTGCTCATTATCTTTTATAGGCAAACTCTTTTGTGTGTCCCTGTAAATGAACGATAAGCTCTATTCACATAATCTACTCTATAGTGAAAACCTTGTAACACTCTTCAGTTATGTATATCATTTTCAATATTTTTAAAATACTGTAATATTATTAAAATAGACGACAAACGATTTTCCCCCATAAACCCTAATGTAACGGAGATTTCTTTGTGTGGTCATGTAAATGAACCGAAAACGCTACATACTTCATTTTCAATACCAAACTTGGCATAATAAAACCCGATAACATATACCAATTTCATGGTAATCGGACTGTATTTACGCTATTTAGAGCACGGACAGACAGACACACAGACAGACAGACGGACAGACAAATCGAAATCTAAACTCTCTTCATTTACGTTGGAAAGTGTTAAGAAGTTAAAATTGGTGGAATAAGAGCAAAACTTTGCACATTATTAGATTAATAAAAAACGTAACTATGTAATAACATTTAACGTATTGTCTTACTTGGAAATAAAAGAACAATATAAAGTTTATGTAAATTTTTCTAAAATTAAATGAGCAAAATTTATGTTTAATAGATTCAAAAGTTTCTTATTAGAGTAATTTTAAAACAAAATAATAATTTCAAACTCTTGGAAATATCGTTTAAAATTCAAATTTACTTTAATTCTTTTGGAAAGAAACGAAATAAATAATTTAAACTGTTTGACGCAATTTTTTTACTGCGCAATGCTTTTGAACTCGGAAAACAACTTTATATTCAACATATTTCTTAATGCTCAAATGGATTTTATAGTTAGTGTGTATATGAATAGATAAACGAAAAATATAGCATTTTTAAATTAATATAGAGTTTTTAACTTAACATATAGACCTTGTAATTATAAATTATTTGAATATCTAGAAAAAAAAAATATTTTATGGGTTGTATGAGAAAAAACTGTGTTAGAAACATTTTTTCTTACCAATAATTAGGTTTGCGCTTTAAGCATTCATGCAATTTACTGGATATTTAAAAAGTTTTGTTTCGAAATTGACATCATGTTTGTTAGAAGAATTCTCTAAAGACCAGTTAACTTTCACATTCTAGTTAACTTTATTTTTCTGCTTCATTACGTAATTGAATGTACAGTAAATATTTCTATTTTTTGTTTACTTGAAAACGATGTGATTGCCTTTGTTTAAGTGGGTAGGGAATTCAATGGTCCCAAATCCATTTTAAATAGAACGTGTTCTTTCAATAGAAAACATTAAGAAATATTTTAACGATTATATGGTAAAATCATCGAAACAAAATTGTTGTATCTAAGCGATATTGGGTTATTTCTTTCTCCTTTCAATTTAAATCTTTAGACATAATTATTCCTTAAATGATATATTCAAAAATGTTTTTTTAAATATTGTATGTAAAACACATTTGAATTTATAATTTTATTATTTATCATCAAAATTACACTGTAAAATATATACTAATTATCGTTCATTATTTTAGACAAAAGTGTGTGATGTTTTTATGAGGTATACATAAAGACAAATTAAATTCAATAAGGAAAACTTTCTTTTAAAAGTACATTCAAGTAGCTTAACAGTGTTTAATGGGACCAGGTAAGCGAAATTTCGGGAAGATTATATCATTAAATAGTTTAAACTTTTATCTTTCCAACGATGTGTCACACATGTTTGTATATATATAAAAAGAAGTGTTGGAATTATTCTTCTTTCTAAGAGTACTTCACAGCTTAATGGCTATTTAAATCTTTAGTTGACTTTTTCTCAAAACTTGGATTTTTCATGTTTGTGTTCCTTTTTTGCGATATCTATTAAAATTAAAACTCAGATTTTTTTTTTAATACTTGTATTATATTATATTTTATACTTTAACACATGGATTTAATGATTTGTTAAAAAATATTTATTTTAGACTATGAAATCTTATCAAAAATGCTAATTTAAAAATGACTTTCAATAAATAATTAATAATTAATTTTCAGTTTCACTTAGAAGGAAAATGGTCTGTTAAAATATGTAAAACATGTCATTCTAACTACTCTAAAAATCTAGAACTCTATATTTCACTATTTCTGAGAAAAAGGCTCATAAAGTTGGTGGATTTAACATGTCGGAGATATGGCTTTCCTGTTTCCCTTCACCAACGTGGCAACCATTTTAGTTTAGATAGCTAAATTCGCTTTATTTAATCCCGCTATTAAACAAGAGAACTTTTTTTCATTAGAAAAAACTGGTATTTTCCCAGAAAAACTTCCCTGATATGTCTCCACCCTGTATGTGTAATTCGTCCCGGTTAGTATAGACCACATTTTTCTTTTTATACGTTAGAAATAAAATTATGGTCATATTGCTAGTTTTTTAACCAACTAACGGTTTTGCCCGAACGCCGCTCGGACAAGAAGCGTTTGCTTGCTTTGTTACTAAAAGCATTTTGGACACCACTAATGTTTAACTGTTATATTATTAATTCATGGACATTTTTTATTATAGAAGGCAAATATTTTAGTACGAAAAAAGTGGTGTTTTGTGACTAATTTTAGATTATTGTGTCAATAAAATTTAACTGTAAGGGATTAATAAGGGTAATATTTTCTTCACTAATATTGTTATCTTTCTCTTTTATCATTTCTTTCTTTTACTCAACAAAATAAAAATCTTTTTTTCAATTTTTTCTTTCCTTCGTCCTTTATTTTCCTTTTATACGTCCTCTTATTTTTTTCTCTCAATCTTTCTCTATTTTGATTATCCCTTTCCTCTGTTCGAATAAAATGGCTGGGAATGCCATGAAAAAAATTCAATACTTACAAAATTATTTATAGCGAAAAAGTTTTTTTCTATCGCAACAGCAGAAAAACAGCTTCAAAATAAATATTTAAAAAAATGCCAGATTTTTATTTTAATCGTAATTGGCATTTTTACTGACTTAAAGTTAAATTCCCATAGACACATATCTCTAGCTATGCAATGTTATTCCTTTCCATTATAGTCCGGAACGGAAAGAGACATATTTAAAGCAATATCAAATATAGGGATTTTAAAATATGTAATTAATCGTACGTAATATATGACTGAAACAGCCACCAGGTATCGAGACCTCGGTGTATGCGGCCCATAAGAGCCTACACTAGTCACTCAAAAAGACCCGCATAATAAAGTTAATCCTATGGGGAAGTTATATACAGATATCTCGCTTGAATTTTGATATTTTCGAATCTTTTTTTTTTTTTTTTTTTTTTTTTTTTTTTTGCATAGGTTAGCTGAGGACGATCTACAGCCGGGCTAATTTTTACTTTTTTGATTTTGGTTCCATATATTTAAAAAAAAATTACTTTTACTTTCGGAATCGGTTTGAACCGGTTATGAAATTGAAACTATCCTAACATATATATATATATATATAACCTAAATCGAAAAAGTAAAAACTAGTCCGGTTTTAGATCGTCCATAGCTATCCTATGCAAAAAAAACCATTCGAAAATATCAAAATTCAAGCGAGATATTTGAAAATAACTTCCCCATAGGATTAACATTATCATCCGGGTCTTTTTGAGTGACTAGTGTAGGCTCTTAAGAGCTTCGTAATATATTTTCTTTGAGTCTTGTAACACCTATTAATTTTCGATATTCAAATTTTTAAAGGTATATATAAGCGTATGCGACTATCATTATCTTGAAGCTCAAACCTATCCCTAGTATATATCTCACTTTTAAAAATGTACCGCTATTTTTCAGAGAATTAAGTATAATAGTCCGGAATGCAGCGGCACATTTTTGCAACCTCTTCTAACGTCGATTGATCTCGGAAAATGTTAGATTAGACGGTGCAGAAACCGAAACTGCAGGTCAGTTTGCTCACCAGTGAGAGGCGTTTCCATAGAAACACCATGCACCTTGTTGCTTCAATGTTAAATTAATCGCAAACCTATTCCTTATTATGCCACCTAGTTGCGGTCACATAAGTGAACGGGCTGCTACTTATTTTACATAGCAGAGGGCTTAACCATCCCCACGATTCGGTGTGCCAGCTGACTAGAAGTTTCGTTATATGTTAATCTAATTCGTTATCATTTGAGAGCCTCACAACCATAGTAGACAAAATCCATTTTGAAAAAAAAATGAGATAGTCCAATTAGAAGGTACATAAAATCTGTTTTATCCACTCTCACAGTAGACCAAGTCTGCTTTCACATATTGTATCATTTATGTCATCTGTTTGCAGACTTGGTTTACTGTGGAAGTGGATAAAACAGATTTTAACCACTTTCTAATTGGACTATCTCATTTTTTTTTTCAAAATCGATTTGGTCTACTATGGTTGTGAGCCCCTTATTTAATCTGTTATATATACAAAAGTCACCGACGTTAAAATTGGTTTCTGTGACGCTGCACCTCGGACTATAAAGGTGTCTTAGAGAGATCAAAATTGTAATATTATGTTTGAAATAACAATCTTCTGTTAGATGTGCCTAATGTATTATAAGAAAACTCATATGTTAAAAAGCAGAAAATCAACGTTTAAGAATGCACAAATAATACGTGAAAAGCAGCAAACAGCTGTTTCGAATCTACTAGCGAGATTCTTCTTCAGTGAAAGATAGAGCAAGACACACCTTGCTAGAAAAAGCAAAGCTGAGCCTATTTTTCTAGCACGCTGTGTCTTGCTCTATCTTGCACTGAAGAATAATCTCGCTAGTAGATTCGAAACAGCTGTTTGCTGCTTTTCACGTATTATTTGTGCATTCTTAAACGTTGGTTTTCTGCTTTTTAATATTTCTGCACAAATTGCTATTTTAATAAACACATATGGTCATGGGACAACACAGGTTCGTCGAATTTATTTATACTGTGTATAAACTATATATTCCTAATCTTGTTGCTTGAAAATATAATGTTAATTTAGAAACTGCATGTGTATCTCTCTATTCTAAAAAAAAGTAACTACCGCTGTCACCGCCGCCGCCGCCGCCGCCGCCGCCGCCGCCGCCGCCGGTTTTGAATTTTTTTGTGACCGGAGGTCTTTCTTCGTTAATATTAAGAAAAATAATGCATACAAGAATATGAAAATCGGTAGTATTATACAGAAATGTTTGATAAACACGCTGATGCAGACAGTTTTTAGATCGAAGAATTATTTTAAGAGATATTTAATGCTAAAGTTGGACAAAATCGTTCCACTAAAAAAGTTTTATAGGAGCAAAGACTGTTCATAGGAATTTAATCATTTTTAGATCATTTTATGCGTTAGAATTTGCCGGAGTGCAGATTGCATTAATTTTTTTATTTTGACTAATTTTTTGAGGTTTTATTTCTATTTTAAATTCAGATTTTCAGCATTGCTAAAGATATTTTAAACAGGTTTTAGAAAGTGGGTAGCGGTCGTTGCAGCAACTGGGAACCTGAAAATTTGAGCATGCGCATCAGCTCTGCATTTTTGCTGAGTGAAGAACCAGATCGAAAATAAACACAGTTTTAAAAAATATATACCTATTTTTTTAATTATTGATTTAAGTTAGGTATTTTTTTATTAGTAATAATAATAACGACTAAACAAAGTCATTTGACAAATTTAAGAGTATTCTTATAATTAATAAATAAGCAAAATATCTTATCAGGTTTGTTTTCATGGCTGTTTACATCAGTTGGCAGAAAATCTCTCTTTCAGAAGCCTAAAAAAAGTGGCAAGGCTCATATTCTCGAAAAATACCGAATTTTGCTTCGTGTTTTCACTTAATTCTTATGTAAAATAATCATATATCTTTTTGCTGTTGTTTTTTAAGAAAAAATAACGGCACAGATGTCATATACGCACCTCGTTGGCGAGATTTTTTTCTGACGCCAATGTCATATACGCACCGGGGTACTTAACTGGCGCTAAAGTGCCGTTATTTTGCTTGATATGGTAACCGGTTGTTGTTTATTTATTGATAAATTGTTTATTTACTTTTATTTTCTTTTTAAAATTATATAAATTGTTTTCTTCTATAGTTATTAATTAAACATTTTTTTTATTTATTGTTATTCCCTTTTTAAAAATATATATGTAACTGGTATTCGAAAACGAGGTTTTCGCCAAATTGGATTTAGAAAAAAATCGCGCCATCGTAGTGCGTATATGGCATCTGTGCCACAATAATATCTACAAATGAGTCTTACTTTTATCAGAACTTTAACATAATGGTAAAAGAAGTTATGTTAAGCACTTCATTTTTGCAGTTTATATTTTTGTAATTTTTAATATTTCTTGAATTTTCTTTTTTAAAACGCTGATAAAATCACTTTAGTTTTGAAAGTAACCGCTACACTGGTTTGTTTATCTCGTAGTTTCAGATTGGCAATCATTTACAAAAATGGCATTTTGGCGCGTTTTGAAAAAAATTGCCAATTCAAACTGCAGACATATAACAATTTGGCGAGACGATAAATAGATTTTTGTTATTACCAGTTTGTTGTTACCAGATCGTGGCTTTGACGAGGTTTGTCCATTTTAGAGATTGCTTCATAGCGAGTTTCGTGTGTCCAGTGATGTTTTTTTTCGGTTTCATGGGCGCGGAGCGCTCATACACGCGTTACTGATCGCGGCATTGACGAGTTTCGAGCATTTTAGAGATTACTGTACAGCGAGTTCTGTGTGTCCAGTGATGTTTTTTTTTCGGTTTCATGGGCGCGGAGCGCTCATACGCACGTTACTGACCGCGGCATTGACGACTTTCGTGCATTTTAGAGATTGCTGCACAGCGAGTTTCGTGTGTCCAATGATGTTTTTTTTCGGTTTATGGGCGCGGAGCGCTCATACGCGCGTTACTGACCGCGGCATTGACGAGTTTCGTGCATTTTAGAGATTGCTGTACAGCGAGTTTCGTGTGTCCAATGATGTTTTTTTTTCGGTTTATGGGCGCGGAGCGCTCATACGCGCGTTACTGACCGCGGCATTGACGAGTTTCGTGCATTTTAGAGATTGTTGTACAGCGAGTTTCGTGTGTCCAATGATGTTTTTTTCGGTTTATGGGCGCGGAGCGCTCATACGCGCGTTACTGACCGCGGCATTGACGAGTTTCGTGCATTTTAGTGATTGCTGCACAGCGAGTTTCGAGTGTCCAGTGATGTTTTTTTTTCGGTTTCATACGCGCGTTACTGACCGTGGCATTGACGATTTTTGAGATTGCTGCACAGCGAGTTTCGTGTATCCAGTAATGTTTTTTTTATAAAATAATCAAATCTCTTTCTGTTGTTGTTTTTATGAAGAAAAAATCTATGAATGAGTCTAATTTTTTATTGTTTTTACTTAATATAAATATAAAACTGCATAAGTTGTCACAACTTTAGAATTTAGAAAATGTTTCATTTTCATATTCTTTAATCTGTTGTTATCCTTCTTCAATGAAGTCAACTACTAAAACATTCAGTATTGTATAGCTAGATTTCCTTTTTTTTAAAAAACGGTGTTTATTTTCGATCTGGTTCTTCACTCAGCAAAAATCAAAAGCTTATGCGCATACTCAAATTTTCAGGTTCCCAGTTGCTGCAACGACCGCTACCCCTAGAAAGTGATATTAATTTAAACTGTTGCCAACTGTATAAACAGCGGAAGCAATAATGTTTGCTTCAAAAAAAATATATTTATACGTGTAAATAAATTAAAAATTTATTTACACGTGACTATTATAAACAGAAAAAAACATTTGGAATTAGAATTAAATAATTATGTACAAAAAGCAGGAACTTATTAAAAATTATGTTATAAAAACTATAATTACACGTGAATTTTAAGAGAGAAAGGAATTTGTAAAGCAATAAATTTATTAACATGCGTTAGAAGTTTTAAATAGGAGAAATTACGTCATATTTATGTCACATTACAGTTATTACATAAAATGAACACAAAATAATATTGCAAAACGGTTTAAATTTAGAAATTGCGCTAGGCATTTATTTGATATTTTAAGAGGATACTTTTCAACTATTTTTGTTAGGAAAGCGCAAATAATATTTAATTTCTAACACAAGTATTTTCACGTGAATCTCTCTATTCTAAAAAAAAGTAACTACCGCTGTCACCGCCGCCGCCGCCGCCGCCGCCGGTTTTGATTTTTTTGTGTCCGGAGGCCTTTCTTCGTTAATATTAACAAAAATAATGCATACAAAAATATGAAAATCGGTGGTTTTATACAGAAATGTTTGATAAACACGCTGATGCAGACAGTTTTCAAATCGAAGAATTATTTTAAGAGTTATTTAATGCTAAAGTTGGACAAAATCGTTCCACTAAAAAAGTTTTATAGTAGCAAAAACTATACGTTGCAGTGTAATCATTTTTAGATCATTTTATGCGTTAGAATTTGCCGGAGTGCAGATTGCATTAATTTTTTTATTTTGACTCATTTTTCAGGTTTTATTTCTATTTTAAATTCAAATTTTCAGCATTTCTAGAGATATTTTTTACAGATTTCAGAAAATTGTACTAATTTAAACTGTTGCCAACTGTATAAAAAGCGCAAGCAATAATGTTTGCTTCAAATTAAAAAATTATTTACACGTGACTATTATAAACAAGAAAAAAACTTTCAAATTAGAAATAAATAATTACGTATAAAAAGCGGGAACTTATTAAAAATTACGTCATAAAAAGTATACACGTGAATTTTAACAGAGAAAGGATATTGTAAAATAATAAATTCATTAACATGCGTTAGAAGTCTTAGGAGAAATTACGTCATATTTGCGTCACATTATAGTTATTACATAAAATGAACACAAAATAATATTGCAAAAAAGTTTAAATTTAGAAATTGCGCTAGACATTTATTTGATATTTTGAGAATTAATTTAAAATGTCTGATTTAAAAGAACTTTCTTTTCACTTTGTTAAAAAATACCAGGAGACAAAGACTCTCTTTACTTAATTCCTTTTATATTAGCTTATTTTGAAATGTTGTTACACGTGTATACGTCATCAAGTTATTTTTATTTCGACGTTTTATTTGTGTTTTTATTAATGTTGTACGAATTTATTTGTTCTTTCGTTATTTAAAATAAAAATTATGTCAATTTGTATAATTTGGCGAGCGGTTTGGCGATTTATATAATTTGGCGAAATTGGTCGACAGGATAATCAAGTAGTACCGCAGCGGATTTGGCGTTACAATTCCCCAATCAAAGAGAAATGAATAGAAATTCGTTTATAAAAGAGATGGCCACTGTTTTTTAAATTATAATTCAATCTTTCGAAATCTTTTTAAAGCCGATCAAATTAGCGTGCATTTAGAGTCTGCGGTGTCTGGACGGGGGTTGGCGAGCGTAGCTCGTAGGGGGCCGAGCCCCCTAGTATTAAAAAAAGAAAGAATAGTTTGGTCAAAATTACGTCAGATTAAAAACGATTAATTTAAAATGTCTCATTTAAAAGAACTTTCTTTTCACTTTGTTAAAAAATACCAGGAGACAAAGACTCTGTTTACTTAATTCCTTTTATATTAGCTTATTTTGAAATGTTGTTACACGTATCTACGTCATCAAGTTATTTTTATTTCGACGTTTTATTTGTATTTTTATTAATGTTGTACTAATTTATTTGTTTTTTCGTTATTTAAAATAAAAATTATGTCAATTTGTATAATTTGGCGAGTGGTTTGGCGATTTATATAATTTGGCGAAATTGGTCGACGGGATAATCAAGTAGTACCGCAACGGATTTGGCGTTAAAATTCCCCAATCAAAGAGAAATGAATAGAAATCCGTTTATAGAGAGATCGCCACTGTTTTTTAAATTATAATTCAATCTTTCGAAATCTTTTTAAAGCCGATCAAATTAGCGTGCATTTAGAGTCTACGGTGTCTGGACGGGGGTTGGCGAGCGTAGCTCGTAGGGGGCCGAGCCCCCTAGTCTCCTAAAAAGAAATAACGGAATCAGTATTATGAGAAAAGATTCAGTATGAAAAAGAATCAGTATTATGAAAAATTTAATTAAATGTTGAAAGCAGTACCCAAATTTATTATTTTCGTTAAAGTTCATGTAATAATAATTATAATGCTCCTAATATATAAAACATCAATGAAAGACTGGAGTTGATAATTGAATTGTAGGAAAAATTCTGCATGTTAATTTTAACCAAAAACTTAAATTACGGCTTCAAACTAACTTTTGTTTCTTTTGTTAAATACCCAAAGAAATGCATCTCTAATTATTCATCAAATGTTAATTAATTTCATTAGGCATAAATTATTTTTGATGGATCATAATTTGAAAATCATACTATAAAAAGACAGTCTTCAACTAGATCTGCTCAATAAATTATAAGGAAATTCACATATCCATGGGATGATATAGATTCGTGAACTAATTTGCATTGAATCCAAATCATACTTTCCTTATTACACTGTCCCCTGGAATAATGGTGTTTAATTTTGAAATTGCAGCTGTATCTCATTACAATGGAATGCGAAATGGCTGATATATGAAAACAAGCAATTTAAAGATGAATATAGATTTTGCGTTAAATTTGATCTAGTAATAATTGTAAAGCTCCTAATCTATAACATGGCAATGAAACGCTGAAGTTCATAATTAAATTGTTGAAAAATTCTGCATGTTAAATTTAACTAAAAAATTAAACGGCGGTTTCAAACTAACTTTTGTTTCTTTCATTCAGTGCTGGGATAGAAACATCTCTAATCTTATATACATATAAAATTCATCAGACGTTAATTCCTTTCATTAGACATAAATAATATTAATGGATCATAATTTGAAAATCATGCTATGAAAAGACAGTCTTCATTTAGATCTGCTCAATAAATTATAAGGAAGTACACATATTCATGGGATGATATAGATTCGTGAACTAATTTGCATTGAATCCAAATCATACTTTCCTTATTACACTGTCCCCTGGAATAATGGTGTTTAATTTTGAAATTGCAGCTGTATCTCATTACAATGGAATGCGAAATGGCTGATATATGAAAACAAGCAATTTAAAGATGAATATAGATTTTGCGTTAAATTTGATCTAGTAATAATTGTAAAGCTCCTAATCTATAACATGGCAATGAAACGCTGAAGTTCATAATTAAATTGTTGAAAAATTCTGCATGTTAAATTTAACTAAAAAATTAAACGGCGGTTTCAAACTAACTTTTGTTTCTTTCATTCAGTGCTGGGATAGAAACATCTCTAATCTTATATACATATAAAATTCATCAGACGTTAATTCCTTTCATTAGACATAAATAATATTAATGGATCATAATTTGAAAATCATGCTATGAAAAGACAGTCTTCATTTAGATCTGCTCAATAAATTATAAGGAAGTACACATATTCATGGAATGATATAAATTCACGAACTAATTTTCATTGAATATAAATCATGCTTTTCTTATTACACTGTCCGCTGGAATAATCGTGCTTAATTTTGAAATTGCAACTGTATCTCATTATAATAAAATGCAAAATGGAGGATATATGAAAACAAGCAATTTAAAGATGAATATAGACATCAGTTTTCAAATTTATGAAACCCGAATTAAGGTTGATGCGATGCATAACATACATAATTTGGTCTTAATAGAATCG
Source organism: Maratus speciosus (assembly GCA_963932465.1). Lineage (NCBI taxonomy): Eukaryota > Metazoa > Arthropoda > Arachnida > Araneae > Salticidae > Maratus > Maratus speciosus. The sequence goes on from OZ010793.1 coordinate 442,107,889, forward strand.
ATAATAAGGTTTTTCACATAACTAAAAGTTTTATTCTATACAAAGTGATTATTTAACTGATATATACTTGCACTAAATTATTTTCTTCATTTATTTAATAAGTAGATAATTTAAATAACAATTAACTTAATTCTGAAATATGTGAAGTTATTAATATAACGTATTCTTATTTCCAATCTTACGAATATTCGTAAGATATAATATTGCGCAGAGCTCATAAAAATGGCCTATGATATGTGCACAATATAGGTAAGTAATAGGTCATTAACACTAAAAAAGATTAGAAAAACTATACGTATATTGCGATTTAAAGACTTTAAATTTTCATATTTTTGAATCTGATTTATATAAAAACATATTTTTTTAAAGAAAATTGGAGTTTTTGAAACAGTATAATGCATATTAAAAAGCAGTAAACCAACGTTTAAAATGCACAAATAATGCGTGAAAAGCAGCAAACAGCTGTTTCGAATCTACAGCGAGATTCTTCTTCAGTGCAAAATAGGGAAAAAAGAACAGCGTGCTAGAAAAAGCAAGGCTGAGCAAAATGATAGACAGACACGCGCTGCCTTATATACCCTATGCGGGTAACGAAAGCGCCAGAAACAAACAATGAGAGAGAAGCAGTGGAAACGACTGGGTGGACAAGTAGCGACATCTATCGGAGAAGGAGAGAAAAAGAAACCAAAAAAGAGGAAATTAAATTAATGCTTTCCAAATACTTGGAAAATCTGGAGTACTAGATAAGTCATTGACTAAAGAGTGAGAATTTTTAATGATGTGGTAAGCTTCCCAAAAATCAAGATCAAGGTTAGAAGAACATTTTTGGATAATGGTGGCTGAGGAAAAATCGAACCTACGTTGAGAAGACCAAGAATGTTGAGCAATAGAAGAACGTTTGAGCTCCTGATTTTTAACATAACCTTCATGCTCTTTTAAACGAAATCTAAGAGCACGTTTAGTCTGGCCAATATTTGAAAGGCCACACTGGCAAGAGATTTGGTAAATACCCCAGTTATTTAGGCGATCAACGAGGTGTTTGAGATTTGAAAAAGAGATTTTATTAACAGGAGAAAAAATAACATTAAAATCAAACCTTCTTAAGATTTTAGCAAATTGCTGACTGATTTTAGGAAAAAATGGTAACACAACTGAAGAAGACACAACTGAAGTAACATAGGTTCGATTTTTCCTCAGCCACCATTATCCAAAAATGTTCTTCTAACTTTGATCTTGATTTTTGGGAAGCTTACCACATCATTAAAAATTCTCACTCTTTAGTCAATGACTTATCTAGTACTCCAGATTTTCCAAGTATTTGGAAAGCATTAATTTAATTTCCTCTTTTTTGGTTTCTTTTTCTCTCCTTCTCCGGTAGATGTCGCTACTTGTCCACCCAGTCGTTTCCACAGCTTCTCTCTCATTGGTATTTTCTGGCGCTTTTGCTACCCGCATAGGGTATATAAGGCAGCGCGTGTCTGTCTATCATTTTGCTCAGCCTTACTTTTTCTAGCACGCTGTTCTTTTTTCCCTAAATTGCACTGAAGAAGAATCTCGCTGTTGATTCGAAACAGCTGTTTGCTGCTTTTCACGCATTATTTGTGCATTTTAAACGTTGGTTTACTGCTTTTTAATATTCCTGCACAAAGGATTTAATTGCTATTTTAAAGTATAATGCATAATTACTGCACAAAAAATTAAAATTTAAACGTAAGAATTTAAACTTGTTATCAAGTGTATATAGGCCAATTGAGGCATATCGTTGTATAATTACAAACAAGGGAAAAATTCAAGATTTTAATTTAAATTATAAACTTAATTGGCGGTTTCAAACTAACGTTTGTTTCTTTTGTTGAATGAGAGAGATGTGGAGAGAGACATCACTAATTATGCATCAAATGTTAATTATTTTCCTTAGCCATAAATTATCTTTGATGGATCATAATTTCAAAACTATTCCCTGAAAGGACAGTCTTCAGCTAGATCTGCTCAATAAATTATAAGGAAATTCGCATATTCATGGGATGATATAGATTCGTGAACTAATTTGCATTGAATCCAAATTATATTTTCCTTATTGCACTGTACGCTGGAATAATGGTGCTTAATTTTGAAATTCCGGCTGTATCTCATTATAATGGAATGCGAAATGGAGGATATATGAAAACAAGCAATTTAAAGTTGAATATAGACAGCAGTTTTCAAATTTATGAAACCCGAATTAAGGTTGATGCGATGCATAACATACATAGTTTGGTCTTGGTAGAATAGATAATAGGTTTTTCACATAGCTAAAAGTTTTACTCTATACAAAGTGATTATTTAACTGATATAAACTTGCACAAAATCATTTTCTTCATTTATTTAATAAGTAAATAGTTTAAATAACGATTAACTTATTTCTGAAGTATGTGAAGTTATTAATATAGCGTATTCTTGCTTTTAATCTTACGAAAATTTGTAAGATATAATATTGCGCAGAGCGCATAGCAATGACCTATAATATGGGCAAAATATAGATAAGTAATAGGTAAATAACACTAAAGAAGATTAGAAAAACTATACGTATGTTGCGATTTAAATACTTTAAATTTTCATATTTTAGGATGTGATTTATTTAAAAAATACATGTTTTTAAAGAAAATTGGTGTTTGTGATCCTGTATAATGTATAATTTCTGAACAAAAAAAATTAAAATTTAAACGTAGGACTGTATCTTATTATAATGGAATGCGAAATGGAGGAGATATAAAAACAAGCAATTTAAAGATGAATATGGATATCAGTTTTCGAACTTATGAAACCTGAATTAAGGTTTATGTGATATATAATATACATCATTTGTTCTTGATAGACTAGATAACAAGTTTTTTCACATAGCTAAAAGTTTTATAAATACTTACTCTGCGTCTGTTTAGTGCGTTCTAACTGATAAAACACTGATTCTAAACAAGGTGCTTATTTAATGATGGAAACTTGCACTAAATTAATTATTTATTTGAAATGAATAATTTATGTAATAAGTAAATAATTTAAATAACAATTCATTTATTTCTGAAATATAAGGAATTATTAATATAACGTATTCTAGTTTTCAATCTTACTAATATTCGTAAGTTATAATATTGTGCAAAATATGTAACTGGTAAATAACGCTAAAAATGTTTAGAAAAACTATATGTATTTTGCTATTTAAAGACTTTAAACTTTCATATTTTTGCTTCAAATTTATTTAAATTTTTTAAAAAGTAAATTGGTGCTTGTTATACAGTACAAAGCATAATTACTGCACAGGAAAAATTAAATAAAAGAATTTAAACTTTTTATCCATTGTATGTAAGCCAATTAAAGCATATGGTTGTATAATTAAAAATATTGGAAAGTGAAACGCTAGAGTTCATAATTGAATTGTAGGGAAAATTATACATGATAATTTTAACCGAAAACTAAACTGGTTGGTTGTATAGGTTTTATGGCACAAAATACCTTAAGGGATAATAAAAAGTGCAGTCTGGATGGGGTTCCCATCCAGATGTCGCTAAAGTGTAAAATATAAAGTGTAAACCAAAGAAAGAAACAAAAAATTATATTTTAAAATAATATCACGCATGTTTTAGATGAGTAAAGAGTGCCCCATGAGTTTAAAAACTAAACTGACGGTTTCAAACTAATTTTTGTTTCATTTGTTTAATGCTCGGAGAAAGACCATCTCTAATTATTCATCAAATCTTAATTCTTTTCATTAGGCATAAATTAACTGTCATGGATCATAATTTGAAAATCATGCTATGGAAGGACAGTCTTCAGCTAGATCTGCTCAATAAATTACAAGGAAATTCACATATTCATGGGATGATATAGATTCGTGAACTAATTTGCATTGAATCCAAATTATATTTTCCTTATTACACAGTCCTCTGAAATAATGGTGCTTAATTTTGAAATTGCAACTGCATATCATTATACTGGAATGCAAAATGATTGTTATATGAAAACAAGCAATTTAAAGATGAATATATACAGCAGTTTTCAAATTAATGAAACCTGAATTAAGGTTGATGTGATGTATAAAATATATATTTGATCTTGGTAGAATAGATAATATGGTTTTTCACATAGCTAGAAGTTTTAGAAAAACATAAACTGTGTCTGTATATTGCGTTTTATAAACTGATTAAAATACAGTTTCTATACAAGATGATTATTTAATTGATATAAACTTGCACTAAATTATTTATTTATTTTAAATAAGTAATTTATGTACTAAGTAAATAATTTAAATAACAATTCATTTATTTCTGAAATATGTGGAATTATTATAACGCATTCTTGTTTTGAATTTTACGAATATTCGTAAGATGTAATATAGCGCAGAGCTCATAACAATGGTCTCTTATATGTGTAAAATATAAGTAACATGTAAATAACACTAAAATTTTTTAGAAAAACTATACGCATATTGCGACTTAAAGACTTTATGTTTTTATAATTTTGGATCAGATTTATTAAAAGATATATATTTTTTAATTAAGTTGAAAAAAAGGGCCATTATGGCCTTTTTCCCCATTCTAACCAGGAAATCAGAGTTCTAACTTTTTACGACTGCTCTTTCATCTGCACCTAACACTTCATTTATAATGGCTGTTTCATAATAATAGAAGGCATCAGTCCATCAGAAGAAAATAGCTCTGTTAAAGCGGAAACTCGGTTAAACGGGACTCGGATAATCGGGACTCTACTGTAGTTCAGTTTTAACCTTAAATGCCTGATTTTTCAAAAATCATTGTAATAATGTTTTTCGGCTTTCATTTTTTAAATAAATCATAGGAAAAATACTTTAAAAAATCATATTTTGTTTTAAATAAGGTTTACGGTTAAAAAACAGTTTGTTACTAATCGGCAATACTGGTCTTTAATTGAAAAAATGAGTTTACTTGATAAAATTTTATAATATTAAACACACAAGAATTTTAGGAACTATAATAAGAAATAAATTTTATTTGCTCACTGCAGAACAAAATAGGGTATTTCGCAAGCTTCCAAATAAAAAAAAAAGAACAAGTAGCAATAATTGAAAAAATAAATCTATGATTACTCTTATACAGCACTAGTGTTGCCATCTACATGTTGAAAATCAATTTAATAATATTTTCTGAATGTATTTTATTGGCAACATTAGGCATTATAGCTTCAATATTATTCTAATAGTATTTTAGAGCCTAAATTGGGTATGTTGCCGAAAAGCAACACCGGCATTTAAGGGTTAAGACTTGGAAGACGCGATTTTATTTTATATAAAATGACACCATCCGCATCCGCTGAAGAATTCCTCATTTGCGATCCAGCCATAAACAACATCTATAATAAAGTATGCATAGGACGTCACTATTTCAGAATAATACATAAATCCAGCAAAAAGAAATCAGCAAGAAACTCTACAAAAAAAAAAAAAAAAAAAAAAAAAAAAAAAAAAAAAAAATCGGCGTTTTCATGATTTATATGCCTTTATTTGTTTGTATTATTAATATATATACTTAAAATTAAATTTAGTTTATAATAGCTCCGTGTTCTATCAGAAATCATTCATTTATATTTTTTAAAAACAGCACGTATTTTAATTTCATTTATTTTCAGTAGTTACGGGAAAATGTTAACAAAAAGATATAATTGCTATTTTTCAACTATTTTTCTTTTACTTTCTACAGAAATAGAGTACTTGAGTTGCCAATAAAAAACAGAAGTTGCTAAAAACTACAAAAAATTTAAAATCTCGAAAATAAATGGAGATGGAGTTTTCAAACAAATTGCATTAAAAAGTACTTTTTTTTCCCCAATACGACGGTATACAAATTGAAAATGTGCGATGCTTAGAAGTTTAAAAAATTGCACTAGATTATTTAACAGTTCAATGATACATCTGCTTTGTTTTACGGCTGGCTTATACAACGTAAACGTTCTTTTTTGGAGACGACAAATTAATAGGTGAGAGAAAGAAATAGCATACCGTGGATCAATAAACCCACGGAGCCAAAAATTACACCAAAGAAAAAAATGTGGATACATCCTGGCTGTTCAGAAATCTATTGAGAACCAGTTGTCAAGTATTGGATCGAGTACATTTCTTGCAGAGACTGGTGGCACGAAGAATGTTCAGACTACGCAGGTTGTGGTCATTACAAATGTGACGTTTCTAAGTGAAACGTGTCCTTTTTTATATTGTGCACTCTTGTCCACTTGACTGCGCATTCATGTCCTCAATGATTGTACAAGAGAGAGCATTTAGGAGGATAATCTTTTTGCAAATAATTATGAAAGTGTAAAATATATAATGTGAACATTAAAAAAGTCCACAATCTTACTTAAAAGGTGACTAATATAATGAAAAACATGTTATAAGTTTAAAATATACATTTTATTTAAAACTTCTTAGTACTTTCAAGCCTTCCACGCTCATCATTTGAGAATATCTTAATAACTAAATGTTGCTTATTTATACAAATAAGTTACTATGTTTTGAAAATGAGAGAGCCAATAATTACTAGAGTTGAAAGTAAAAGTAGCAGTAACAATATCTTGGATTGAATTTAATTAGAGGAAATATATATTATTATTATTAGTTGCAGTTCCATTCATTTTATGACATCACTTTGTTTCTCATACGTCACTTTCCATGGGTAGAAGAAAATATTTAACTTCTGTACTTTAAATTTTAATACGTCACTTTGCTCAGATTTTCAGGATTTATTTTCAGGATATTGAACCACAAACTGGAGGTATTGTACGATAGGGCGTCGTTACATACTTGATTGCTTTTACACAGGATTTCTGTTGATTCTCTTACAGTGGATGCGTAATAATTGGATGTTGGGAATATGATTTTTGCCTGATCAAAATCTATTGCGATATTCTGATTGAAACTTAAACGAGAGAGAGCTGTGGATTGACGACAAAATTTTATGTCTGCTTTATGTTCTTTTAATATTTCTTTGAGTTTTCTTTTGGTCATTCCAATGTACTTCATTCGTCTATTGTTGTCAGTTCTAAAAGGAATGGTATATACACCAGCCAATTCATCTTTCGGTGTTGGATCTATTTTCGTACAAATTAACTCTTTTAATTTTCTTGGTGGACTGGCTATTAAATTTATATTGTGTTTCAGTAGATCATATCTTAGTTTTTCATAAATGTTCTGACAACAATAGACTAATGGAGTACATTGGAATGACCAAAAGAAAACTCAAAGAAATAATAAAAGAACATAAAGCAGACATAAAATATTGTCGTCAATCCACAGCTCTCTCTCGTTTAATTTTCAATCAGAATATCGCAATAGATTTTGATCAGGCAAAAATCATATTCCCAACATACAATTATTACGCATCCACTATAAGAGAATCAGTAGAAATCCTGTGTAAAAGCAATCAAGTATGTAACGACGCCCTATCGTACAATATCTCCAGTTTAAAGTACAAAAGTTAAATATTTTCTTCTACCCATGGAAAGTGACGTATGAGAAACAAAGTGATGTCATAAAATGAATGGAGCTGCAATTAATAATAATAATATATATTTCCTCTAATTAAATTCAATCCAAGATATTGCTACTGCTACTTTTATTTTCAACTCTAGTAATTATTGGCTCTCTCATTTTCAAAACAAAGTGACGTATTTGTATAAATAAACAACTTTTAGTTATTAAGATATTCTCTGATGATGACCCTGGAAGGTTTGAAAGTACTAAGAAGTTTTAAATAAAATTCATATTTTAAACCTATAATATCTTTTTCATTACATTAGTCGCCTTTTAAGTAAGATTTTGGAATTTTTTTAATGCTCACATTATATATTTCATGTTTAATCAAGGTGAAAAATTGCGTTTCCTCTTATGATATTATTCCGAAAGTGTTTCTTACAAGTTAATGAATACAATTTTTTATTAGCTTAATAATCTAAGATTGTAAATAAAGTATAACATCCTCCCTTAAATATCTTCATTTATTGTTATTTAATGAAATAGCACTTCTGCACCTTACCCTATATATTTTCCATTAAGTCTTTTAGATACATACCTCTAATTATCCATCATATGTTAATCCTTACCTTTAGTCTTGTATCTTTGTCGCATCTTTTATAGGTTATAATTTGAAAATCATGCTTGAAAGAACATTATTCTGCTAGATCTGCTGAAATAATTGTATGGGAATTCACACATTCATGGCACGACATAGGTTCGTGGAACTAATTTGCCTTGAATCCAAGTTATACTTTCCTTATTACACTGTTGGTCGTAATAATGATGGTTAATTTTGAAACTGTGGCTGTATCTCATATTAATGAAAAGCGAAATCGATAATATAGTATTTTATAGATGATGATATTATCATATAGAGACATAAGGAAATTGAATGTAAACGTGAACAGCAGTTTTTATTTACGAAGCTTGAATTAACGTTGATGGGGTTTTAATATCTCATACTGTTCGTGCTTGTTAAAATTTAACATGGTAATTTACACTATGAAAATCTTTAAACATTTCTTAATAGTGTCGGTACAAAACGTTTTTTGAATTAAAAAATCCAAATTGAGTAAAAAGTGATCGATAAAATATCATAAAGTTGAAGTTATTTATTTATTATATTTTAACAATTATGTAACAAGTAAATAATTTTAAATAAATAACTTTTTTTTAACTACGCAGAGTTATCAATAATGAATGCTTTACTTTTCTCCTTACTTACATATAAAATTCGCAGAACTCATATAAAAGGCTTCTTATATGTCCAAAAGGAGGTGACAGATAAACTGCGACTTGATGACACTTAACGTCCGCATTTGAGGACAAAAACATTTTTTTTTTTTTTTTTTTTTTTTTTTTTAACAGAAAATTTGTTGTGCGATCTGGTGTAAAATATAATACTTTAAAGAAGGCTTAAGTTTTTTTTTTATAAAAAATAATAATAATTTACTTAATTACATCTGTCAGAACAACTGAAGCACGCATTGGAGGACAAAAACAGTTTTTTTTACATATTTATTACAGAAAATTTGATGTACGATCAAATGTAAAATATAACATTTTAAAGAAGACTTAAGTTATTTTTATGAAAAAAATTAAATTTCCTTCTTTCATCTGTTAGAACAACTGCAGCCTTTGGTTGTATAATTAAATGTTGAAAATTTGAAAATTTCAATTTAAACAAAATACTTATTTCGCGATTTCACATATTTCTCTCTATTTCTTTTAATTAATTTAGGTCTTCCTTAGGTTATTTCCTCCAATTATTCATCATATGCTAATCCTTTTAATTAATTCGGTGTCTTTTCACAGCATTTTTGATGGATAGTACTTTGAAAATCATGCCTGAAAGGACATTCTTCTGCTATATCTGCTTAGTCACAAAATTCATGAGACGATATAGGTCCATCAAACTAATTCGCAATGAATTCAAGTTATGCTTTCCTGATTACATTGATGGTAATTTTGTGTTTCATTTTGATGAAAATCGAAATCGATAATATTAGAACACAAGCATTTTAAATTTGAATGCACTTTAATCAATATTCTAGTTAAAAAACATTCTTTTGACACGAAAATTAATTTAAATAGACATGTTCCGCTTCTACTTGGTACTCATTTGAAATATATCAGATTTGGTTTATTAAATAAAATTCTGACTTAAATATGTCTATTTGCACGGGAGTCACTAGTTCAAAACGGGAGAGTTGGTAAGTATGTGAAATTAGGCATCAATTTTCTAATTTATAAACCTGAATAAGAGTTGACGTGATCCTTATAAATTTTACCGCCCGTTCTTGTTAGAATAAATAACAAAGTTATTCTCAAGTCTAAATGTCTTACAAATACTAAATCAGTGTTGGTACTGCGCGTTATGAACTGCTGAAAATCCAGCTTGTATCCAAGATGTTTAATAAAATGATACAAACTTCAAGTAAATTATTTATTTGTTTAAAATAAATAATTAAGATTATAAGTTACTATTTTAAATAAATGCTTCATGTATTTCAGAAATACACAGTATTATTACTGTAACGGTTTCTTCTTGTCTATCGTACTAACATTCGTTACATGTATTTACAGAGTGTCTAAGCGAAGGATTCGCTGATTTTAAAATTAAATAACTCGGAAACTAAGATCGATAGAAGAAAGAAACTAGAAAACAGGAATTCTGCTTTTTCATAATTTAGCTTCGCCCCGATGAAAAAAAAATACATATGTAGATAATAAGAAAACATATGTATAAAAGAAATATAGATAATAAGAAAACATATTTATTCTTAAGAATTAAAACACACGCTTTTATTTTATATAAAAGGACGTCATTCGCATCCTCTGAAGAATTCCTCATTCACAATCCAGTCTTAAACAACATCTACAGTAAAGTTCCTATAACGTCACTATCACTAAATAATGCACAAATCCAAAAAAAAAAAAAAAAAAAAAAAAAAACAGATGTCGTCACTCAAGAAACTCGACCAAAAATAAAACTCGGCTATGTAATGAATCATATGCCTTCATTTGTTTTTAAGAAGATAATTAAATTAACTATACAGTAGAACCTCTTTTATCCGAAATTATTTTAGCGGAAACTCTCTGTTAACTGAAATCCATTTTTAAAGCTTCTTTTTTTTTAACTATCACAGTCCTCGTGTGCAAAATCCATTTTCCAAGCTTTTTCTTTAACTATCATATTCCTTGTGTGTAAGCAGTTGTTTCCGAACCACGAGTACATATAAATATTTTCAATCCCTTTTCTTAGAATTCCTTTGAATTTAACTTGAGTTCCGGTAAGCTGCGGAGTGGAACGAAAAAATTGAACAAATTAGCAATTCTGAAGCTTTTGAATGCTTCACAAAAGATTTAGTATGGTTGGAGCAGCAAAAAGACTGCGGTATTGGTGAACTAATAATATTAAAAATACAGCTTCAAAGCAAAGGCAATCGAAACTGCGACAAACAAAACATTGTTTCAAACCCTTGTGAAAGATACTTAATTTCAAAATTAAAATTCAGGTAATTTATTCTTGTTTCTATTTTGCTATTGCTTTATTTTTATTAAGCACTTGTTACTATAATAAGAAATGTTGCATATATTTCTCCTTAATCTTAAAATTGAAGCATTTTCGATTATCCGAAAATTTCCATTTTCCGAAAGATGGTCGGCCCCAATTACTTCGGATAATCGAGGTTCTACTGTAGTTTATAATAGCCTCATGTTTTATCAGAAATCATTCATTTATATTTTTTCAAAATAGCATTCATTTTGATTAAATTATTTTTAGTAGTTATGGGAAAATTGCAACAAAAAGATATAATTACTATTTTCCAACTATTTTAGGTAGATTTCGTATGAAATACTACCTATTGGCGTCGTTCCTATGTTGGAATTTCTGAAAATGTTTTGCAGATCTAACCGATCATGACCCATAAAGCCCAAAACCACCCTCAGTAAAAAACTTTATCTATCTATCTATCTATCTATCTATCTATGTATCTATCTATATATATCACTTTCTTCTGGACACGATAACTTCCACAATTCAGCATCAATCTCTTCCAAACTGATACATAAAATCAAGGGGCATAAGATCTCGGTCGAGTTCGTTAATGGGCAAAATCGGACCAAGGGGATGGAAATAGGGAGGGGTTTTGTGAAAACCGTAAAACCCCTATAACTTCTTAAATTTTGTACATATCGAATCAGTTTTAAGTTTTTATTACTTCTAAAAATAGGACTAAAAATTTATGCATCACAGATTTTTGATAAAGTTAAAAATGGGCTCAAGGGGCGCAAAAATAGGGTTTTTGGGAGAAAAAAATTCATAACTTCGTCAATTCTCAAGATGTCAAATCCAATTAATTTTATCATGAATTTCCTTAACATTATCTACAACTTTTATATTCACAAGTTTTGTATAGGACCAATTCTTACAGCGAAAACAAATTAAAAATACATAGTGGTTGAAGAAAAAAATCATCTTAGTAAGGGTGTATTCAAATCCAAACTGCTTATTTTCTGACTCATTTTACAATTCATTTTTACTCTCAAAGGCTTCCAATTGGTACCTTTTCTTACTCAAAAATTATATACTATATGTACCTTAATGGTCAGTTTTTTGATAGAGGCAGAATATATTTTAAAACATGCTGTCAAAGTGGGCCTTTTGAACCGAATTTCCCGAAGCGGATTGTGTTGGAAAAGGAAGTATTCAAATCCAAACTGCTTATTTTCCGACTCATTTTTAAATTCATTTTTGCTCTCAAACGCATCCAATTGGTAGATTCGCTTATTCAGAAACTATATAATGTACCGTAATGATCGATTTTTTGACAGAGGCAGAATATATTTCAAAAAATGATGTCAAAGTGCGCATTTTGAACGGAATTTCCCGAAGCGATTGTGTTAGAAACGAAAAATATTGTCTTACTGAGAAAACAATTGTTTTTTATGTATCAAGTTTTAATTAATTAATCGGAAATTAAAAACACGGGTCGCTTATAAATCTCTTCAAAAATCACGTCAACAAGTTTCATGTTTTTCCTATTAAAAATGAATCTGGAGTTATGCCAGAAAATTTCGAGTTGTTGAGCATGGAAAAGTATTTTTTTGAATACCGCCCTAACATGATTCTGATAAAACCAGTTATTATATAAAAATGAAATAAAAACTCGTCAAAAGCGGCCAGATAAAATTGTTAAAGTGGGTTTATCTCTAATCATGATTTGGTTTTTGTTTGTGAAATTAGTATACTTAACTTCGAAATCTACCTCTGCCTGTAGGCCGGAGCGGCAGGGATTTTTTTCTTTTCATTCTACAGAAATGGAGTACTTGAGTTGGCAAAATTAAACAAATGCAGCTAAAAACTATAAAAAAATTAATATCGGAAAATAAATTGAGATGCGATTTTCAAACAAATGGCATTAAAAAGTACATTTTCCCCCAATACGACGGTATAAAAATTGAAAATATGCGATGCTTAGAAGTTTAAAAGATTGCAGTAGAATATCTAACAGTACAATGATACATCTGTTTTGTTTTACTCGTGGCTTATACAACGGAACGTTATTTTTTGGAGACATCACTTTAATAGCTGGGAGAATGAAATAGCATACCGGGGGCTAACAAGTGGTATGTTTATTTTGAAAGCTATAAAAATCTGAAACAATAGCTTCGAAATTAGTTATAAATTTTGTCTACAGGTGGCGCTGTTGTCACTAAGGGATCTCTAAACATAGTACTCTAAAGCACAGCGTGATCAATCTTCTTACTGAAGGAAGTGAATGAAGTTAACTATTCTGTGAAGCAACCTTGTTTTTCTAGTACTCGAGCATCGACGGTTAAATCTCATTCCTACGGCAACAAGGCAAAGTTTTCAATCGCAACTTAAAGTTGTAAAAAGTCCTGATAAAAAAAAAAAAAGGTGCAGACTTTTCGAGAAATTACAGTGAACAGGCAGAATGGCTAATGATTGGAACGACTGCTTGCAAAGGACAGTCCGCAGGCTATTTCTCTGAGTCTGTACAGCGACTTCACCGTGCAGCGCCACCCGTCGACAAAATTTGCAACTAATTTTGAAAGTATTGTTTTTTGTGCAGATTTTTACGGCTTTCAAAATAAATATAGTACTTGTTTCCTTCTTCTTCCGAGTTATTTAATTTTAAAATCAGGGAGAACTTTGCTGGACACACTGTACAATGTACATGCATAACGCAAAAAATGGCCTTCTATACGTTTGATAGAGAGGTATAAAAAACACGAAAAATGTTTTGAAAAAATCTTCGTAAGTTGCCAATTAAGGACAGAAATTTTAAATGTTTGAAGTAGAATTTAAAGAAAAGTATTTTTATTAAAATATTGCTGAATGCGATCAGGCATAAAGTGTAATTTTCGGCAGTTGTATATAGTAGTAGTAACCCGACTTACGTCGCCCTGCACTTGCGTCGTATGGCCTGGAAAATAAAATTCCGTAGTTAAGACAAACTTTGAACTTTTTTGTAGATTTTTGGTTCCATGAAGATAAACTTTCCCGTGACTACCAAGTGATAGTGACAAACAAATAAAAAAAAGTCATTTTGAAAAACTTAGAAAAATCACTCTGTTGTTACAAAAAGCTTCTATAAGTAAAAAAGAAAAGATTGTCGGTTCAAACTTCATTGCAAGATTTCACATTCTCAAAGACTCAAACGGGGCAGCTAGAACAGCAATAAATTGTAAGTTAACAATTTATTGATTTATTCAAAATTCTTGTGTTGCAAACGCATTCTTTTGTTAATATTAAATGTATGCAATATAATCTATAAATAAAATAGAATACATACATTAGATTTTGGAAAATTTTTATTACTTATCCTTAATTGCTTATCTAAATGTACCTCGACTTACGTCATTTTCAACTTACGTCGCTAGTCTTGGAACGAATTACTGACGTAAGTCGGGGTATTACTGTAATTAAAAATATTGAGAGAATTAAAGATTTTAATTATAGCCATGGACTTATTATTCTGTTTCACATATATATCTTTTCCCCTTTATTTACTTTATGCTCACGCCTCTAATTATTCATCATATCCTAATTCTTTTCATTAGTCTAATCGTATTACTTTAGTTCTTATCTTTTCACTGCATGTATGGTGGATTATAATTTAGTAATTATGCTTGAAAGGACAATCGCCTTCTAGATCTGTTCAATGAATTATAAGGAAATCCACATATTCATGGGACGATATAGTTTCGTCGAATTAATTCGCATTGATGCTAAATTATACTTTGCCTTTTACATTGTCGGTCGTAATAATGATAGTTAATTTCGAAACTACAGCTGTATTTCATTATAATGAACAGGAAAATCGATGACATCAGATAGCAAGCAATTTAAAGCTAAATGTGTTAGGCAGTTTCGAAATTTATGAAACCTGAATTAAATTGGATAATGATGTATGTACTTATGTATACTAGTAAATCCGCATATCTTGGGTCTCAGCGTCAGGCAGTAAAATCATAATTTAATTTTAATAACACTTCACATAATTTCAAAGATCTGTGCACAATTACTTACTTTTTTCCTTTACGTATCAGGTTATAGGATCCAACCCGGAGTTCTCGGAATACAGAATATAGGCAAATACCTTTTCGTTTGTTGGAAACTTAAACATATTTTTTTGCATTTAATATATTTCTTAGATTACCCACTAATAACACCAAAAATCCATTTTATATGAAAAATGTTACTAATGTATACAAAAAATTTTTTGACATTCATTAAAAACGATACTTTCGCATTAGTCCCATGTACAAAGTTAGCTAATAGCCGCAGAAATCGCTAAAGATCGCTACTTTCATCAACATTTTTGGTTCTGTTAATTTGGGTAATTTTACCGCGTAGTTTGATTACATATTTAATAAATTATTGTTTTATTTATATATTTTTATTATTTTATTTATTTATTGATAAAGATTTAATTTCACTATGAAATATTAGCCGGAAATAAATACTACAGTATTTATATTGTTTTAATTAGAACAAGTTAATCTTTCTTAATCGGGCTACAAATCATGTTTGAAAATCCTTTTAAAACCCATACAAAAATCTTTCAAATAAATTGTATTCGAAAGAAACTTTATTTTCCTATTCAACGGTGCAAAAATAGAAATTTATCTATGTTTAAAAGAGTAAAACATTGCATGAAACGAGAAAATTATTGTTAAGGTGTTATCTTCAATATGGAACAAACGTTACCCATGGACCTGTTTTTGTATTATAATATAGATTTATAAGAATTTAAGATTTCTGACGAATCAGGAAAAACAAATTTAAAGGACTGCCATTTTTAAAGTGGGTGTCACGCGGCAATATCCTTGTATTTCTTGGTCTTATAAATAAACTTTTTCAAGGGCTCTGACCTCTAAACTTCCCGTTGTGTTATTCATTTTACGTTCGCAATTTTCAAATATTGTGTCATTTTTAAATTCGAGTACATCTGTAATTTCATTAACATAAGCATCTCGTCGCTCAAGAGATTTTACCTTATCATATTAACCCTTTGAGCTCGAGAGGTGACTATCACTCACCACTAGGCTCCCATGTAAATAGAGGCTCCAAATGTTCTGGACACCAGTTTTTTAAAGAAATTTTCTTCACCTTACCTAATGGTAGAATTACCGGCGATTAAGATAGCTAAATAAACAGTAGGAATTTAGTGGTGTCCAGCAGTGTTGGGTATGAGCGCGTTCATTGAACGAAAACTCATGAACTTTGTTCAATTTTTGTGAACGTTGAGTTGAACTTGATTCATTTTTTGATAAACGAACGTAAGTTGCACGAAAGCTCAAAAAACCTGTGAGTTTGAACGAAATTTACAGCTCAAACTCGATTTTTTTTTTATAATTTATTTAAAAATTTTCCAGCCGTTAAGAACACGTTTTTCCCATTCAAATGCCATTTTTTTTCTACACGGACACGGGTTGGGTCGAGTCTAATCATCAGTTATTCTGTGTCTTGCCCGGATCTTGCTTTCTCTGGAGGCTCGTGCCCGACCGAATCGGCTTATTTCTTGGCCTGTATTTTATTCTTCCTAGAAGTCTGCACCGGCCGAAATTTTCTGGTATGGTCACAACCCTGCTTGTATGAAAATCATTGTCCTGTCTCTGTCTGATTCGCGCAAAAATCTGTTTAAGGAAAAACCTCCTTGGGTCAACAATTTTTGCCGAAAAAATATATATTTTTTTAATTACCACTATTCTGCAATTAAAATTCTCTTTTAAAGAATAATAAATATACATTTCTAGGGGGGGGGGTATACAGTACTGTAAAACCTGTTATAAGAATCTGTATGACGAAATCCTGTTTTAAACTGAAAAATTTCTTGATCGGTGCAAAATGGATATAATAATCAGTTTGAAAATAAATAATACTTTGCAAGTGACGACAGACTTGATAAAAAAGGAACTAAACTGTAACGAATTTTTTTCTCTCATATGTGCTTCCGTCTTAGAAGGTTTTTCGATATGGAATTTTTCAGATTTTTAAGTCTCCAAGCCGTGTAAATGGATTAATGGTATTAATAGTAATTCAGATATTTACATACAAATACTATTAAAAAATCAATATAGTTTACAATAGGATATATAGAAAGAAATGTAGTCGAAACAGTATTTTGGAACAGAAATCCCTGTACTATGCAGTCTATGGTAGAGGTCTGCACGGGCCGAAATTTTCAAGGCCCGGGCCCGGCTTGATCTATAGAAGAAAAATTCGACCCGGCCCGAGTGAATTTCTATAAAACATTGGGTAAAAATTTGTCTCGTACATGGAGTCCTGACCAAAAGCCGATGAAATTAGCGTGCCAAAGCACGCTAATTTCATAGAGTCTGCGGTTCCTGAACGGGGATTGGCGAGCGTACCTCGTAGGGGGCAGGGCCCCCTTGTATATTTAAAAAAAAAAAGAGTCTTTAGTGAATTTTACTCACTTTCACAGATGAGTTTGAGTTGAACGAGTTCGTTTGAAAAACTTTGAATTTGAATGTGAACTTGACTCATTTTTCAGAAAATGAGTTTGAGTTTGAACTAGTTCGTTATTTTTGTGAGCGTGCCCAACACTGGTGTTTAGAGCATTCGGAGCCCCGATTTCCGGGCGACACCTGGAAACTCTATCGAGTGCAAAGGGTTAACAAGCTCACTTTTCTATCAATCACGAAATGGTTGCATCTTTTGCAAAAGTTGGATAGAATCTCATGCAATAAAGGTATAAATGTAACTACGAGGATGGATACAAAAAAAAGTTTTCAAGGGTAATAAAAAATTATTTATTAGAAACAGAAAATTTATTAGAGACAGAAAATACAAAAGGAAATTAACAGGCATACTTGTCGATTACTTTGCCACATAATCACCAAATGTATTTAATCATTTATATGAACGCAGGACCAACTTGTTTAATCTGGCTTGGTGGAATTCACGTCCCTACTCATTGAACCAGTTCTCGGTAACTGTTTTTACATCACTGTTTGAAGAGAACCTACTACTCGCTTTCTGATAGACCTGACCAAACTTACCTCCTAGCTGTTCTGCATCTGCACTCTTGTAACTCACACAATTGTCGCGTTGGAGTCTTTGTCGAGCTCTAGCAGTCCTAGCGCCTCTTGTCGTGAAGGAGCAGGCCTACGGAGCGATTGCCATCGTGGCGATGTGGTCCTGAATCATGAACCTCAAGTTTTTTTTTCTTTTATCTATGGGCTTCTCCAGCACTAACTCACCGCTGTTTGTCGCGAAGGTGTTTTGTGCTCTAGCGGCTTGTTTATTGTGTGTTTTATGTGTTAATGTACTTTTTTATGTGTCTTTTCTCTCTGAGGACTGGAAGTTTTTGTAATTAATCCCCGCACTCCGGGGGAACTTACCGGGTGGAGAAAATAGGGTCTACACCGGATCCTAGCGATCTGGTGATCTTGCTCCACTTAGGCATAAATAAATAAATAAGTGTTCCTTCAACGGGAAAAGGAAATAGTCAGAGGGTGCTAAATCTGGCTGTATGGGGGTCACTCCAAGCTTCCCACTTGAGCTTTTGCGGCATTTCTAGTGTTTGGCAAGCAGTACGAAGTCTGACATTGCCACGCAAGACTATGATACCATCATTCAACATGCCAGGACACATTCTTTGCTCATGAGAAATAAATCACCTCCAAGCGAGACCACTTTTCTAAACGCCTTGCTATTTCAATTGCTCTGACGCGTCTGCAAACTTACACTACTTTCCCGCACAACTGGTGTAATATAATTAGAGCGATCTGTCTCCACTCTGGGAAAAAAATATTCCCTCCACAATAATTACTTTTAAAATGATGCTGCTTGTAACCTTTTTGTTTTTTTATCAACCTTCGTATAAGCTCCTGTTACGAGATATACATAATTAGAAGTCCGAAAGTTTAATAATTTTTGTTTGGAGAAAAAACAATTAATATAAAAATTTTGTTTTTAAAGTCAATTCCTACTTAGGTCATCAAAGAAAAATTTAATATAATCCCTTAAGCTAATATTAGTTTTTGTTGCATTAAAATATCTCAATTTGTTGATTTTCTATAAGCAAGTAAACCCTATCGGTTTACAATGGAAGCCTATGGGAATTTGGCGAAATATTAGAGATGTCGCCAAGTTGGCGTCACTTTTGGCGACTCATTTTGATCGCCATATTTGGCGATATATTGTCAAGTTGGCGACAAACTTGGCGGTATTTAGTGACAGAACAGGGTCCCCCCCTATGGTAACTCCCCTTATACATATGAATATGCATTAAATGCTGTTCAATAACCAATGGCCGCCATTTTATCTCCCATATAAAACTAAAATTAATTAATTAAAATTTAATTAATGAATTAATATTAAAAAAAAAACTCTATTAACATTAATTGTCATCCAGTACACGTTTTAAAAATGTATTTTAACTTGATAGGATGAATAATAAGAATTTTATTAACGATTGAAAATTGGAACAAGATATATAAATATAGGGAGAGTGTGAACTAATAGTGGGAATTGAAAAAAAATGGTAATAATTCTATAATATTTGAAAGAGATTTCTTATCCAAATAATTACTCAGTTACTTCAATAGAAAAAGCAAGCCAAAATCTCAAGAGCATAATCTTTTTGTTCCAAAAAATGTTGTAAATTCAGTTTAAATTCTGTCGAAATAGCTCACTTTTATAGCATCATATATAGCATAAAAGGTTACAGCAATAGCATTAATTAACAACAGCTTTAATGAAAGAATAGTAATATAATGTAACGTGGCATATTATAAGAAAAGCTAGAACATCTTTAAAGTGGAAAAGGTAAGGCGCAAAAACCCAAAATACTGACAAAAATTTAATCAGCTAAAACATTTTTGTGTAAGCATACTAGCCCACATTTTAAACGGGATATTTCATACTTAGGTAAGACATTCAAAATACTAAAGAATGAAAGAAATCGGTGTGCACCACTTGCCTAAATCTCCTTGTTTGTAGCAAATCAGCATTTGTTACATTGGTCAGGTTAGAGTAAAGAATTGCGCAAAAAATACATTAATCGTAAATACCTAAAAAGTCAATATTTTTTTAAATATTGCCTAGTCATTGGAAAATGCAACGAAGTGCTATTACTGAGTATTATGTAGTCATTACCTTTTATTGGAAATACTGAAAATATTGGCAATAAACTTGAGAAATATCTCTCGATATTATTCTACCGATATTGACAAACTGTAAGAACCCTAATTTTGAAGCAAAATTATATATCTGCATTACCAATATTGGCTTAGATAAAAACAATATATATTGGATCAATTTTATTTTATTACTACGGTAGAATCAAGAAAATATGGAAATTTAAATGAAAGAATAAAACATTTGTACTTAATGTATAATGCCCCAAATTAAACATTCGGAATGGCAATTACAGCTGTAAGATCGTTTCAAGATTTTAATTTGAACCGCATATTTAACATTTATCGGAATCTGATATTTTTGTTTTTTATCCTTTAATTCTCTTATTTTACTCTTTAAGTATTTATAATATGCTAATCTTATTCATTAGTACAACATCTTTTCGCTGCATCCTTGCCGGAGCATAATTTGGAAATCGTGCTTGAAAGGACAGTGATTTAACTCAATGAGTTATAAAGAAATTCGCATATTCATGGGATGCTTTACTATCATCGGACTAATTTGAAATTATACTTTACTTAACGCAACGTCGGTTGTATCAATAGTGAAATTGGAAAGTAGAGCTGTATTGCATTATAATAAATAGTTAAATTGATGGTATAAGAAATGAAGTAACTTAAGGGTGAATTTGTGAAACAGTTTCGAAGTTTATGGATTTTCTATTAAAGATGATGTGTGTATAGTTCATAGTACCAATTTCAATCAGATGTAACGTGGGCTTTACGTTTATATGTTTTATTACTAAAACTATGGTAAGTATAAAACTTTAAAATAATTCTTCGATTTTATTTTTAAAAAGTAATATATTTTAGTGATTCATCTTTCTTTCCACATCTTTTACTTTTTCCCCTTCAATTTTCCCTTAATTTACGTCTTTTAATTTCTTTCTCACTTTTTTTTTAATTTTGTTTTCAACTTTTATTTTACATAGTAGTTATTCATCAACGTTTTTCCGCGTTTGAGTTCAACTTTTATAAATATAAATACAATAAAAAAAAATTAACATTCACATACTTGTAAATATATTTATAATATACCTGTATAGTATATATATATATGTGTGTGTGTGCGTATGTATGCATAAATAGATGTATGTTTACAATTTTTTACATTTATGTCTATTATGTGTGATAAAACTATAATTAAAGCTACCGAGTTTTTAGTTATGATGCTGTGGGATATTTAAGTGTATGATACAGAAATGCAGCTTAATTTCAATACAAATAACATGATAAAACGCCTACATGTAAGGTCCAGAATACGCAGAAAGAGATAGAATACGCAGATAGATCTAGAAAGGCATACAACTTATATCAAGCACAGGTCACAAAAAAATGTGAAAATGAATTAAACATAGTATGATGATTTGTTTATAGGATAACGTTTTCTGTATTTATATTCTCTGTTATAACAGTGTTCGTACGGTTCCATGATTTTGAGTACGGCTATTTCCAAATAAAAATCTTCGATTTTTTTAGTCGCAGAGTTCTGCAATTACGTATAAGGGGCATTCCCACAATCTTTTGACTTTCATGTCCCTGAATAATAATTTTTATTTTAATACACTTTTTTATGTTTTTTTTTCATATACTGAGGAACATCCCATTGCATGATTGCACAACAATATTAACGAGATAAATAAGTTTTGGATGATGTTGGGGGTCCAAACACCTGGAAAACTCCTGTGCTGTCCTGTGTCCCTGATGCTGATTTTTAAGTTTCGAGCTGTCTGGATAAAATTGTTTCAATAAAAATAATTCGATGTAATTTTTTTTCTGAAACTGGAACTATTGTTTCATATAAATATGTAGCTAAAAATTAACCTGCACACATTTTTAGGGTTGTTATTATTTTTTAAACTCTGTCCCTGGGTTTTAGATTTCTTACCATCCCTCTTCTAAAATTATACAGAAAATCATTTCAGATGCAGCCACAGAATTTTTTTCAAGTTTTTTCTCATGCAGAAGAATGCTACAGAAATAATGTCTAAAATTCATTGGCAGGAAATTTACTGTAGAATTTAAATCAGCATTTAAATATCAATTTTAAGCATCGTGACTTTATTGGTAGTCTCGCCAAATTAAAAAAAAAAAATTAATTTAATCCAATGTTAACGACTGTTACTAAAAATCAATGAACATTGTGGCTATCACTTAGTCTTAACATGATTTTCCTGAAAATAGGTGGTAATTTTTCGTTACCATTTCATCCTTACCGTCCCTTTTTTTACCATTTCGTCCCTTTTTCCCAATACCATCCGCTTTTTTTACCTTACCGTCCCTTCTTTAACACCCCTTTATGACAATGTTATCCAAAAATTCTGTATTAAAAGTACTACATTGTTATTATTTCTTATTTGAATGTCCTGTGGGTACTATGCAATTTCATTATGAGTAAAAATTTAGAAGAAAATAGAAAGTTATAGTGGTAAAATGGTAATGAAAATTAAACTCGCAAGTTTAACTTAAACCTCAGTTAAATAAAATTTTTTCGCTGCTGACCATTTTTTCTTTATTTTGAATCATTAAGGCATTCGTCTATCAGATTAAAATGTTATTTTATCAAGTTTAATTTTGTCAGATTTTTTTTTTCCAAAAGTCAAAAGATTGTGAAAATGCCCCAAAATTAGATAACAATTCAAAAATAGTAGTACAAATTCAAGGGCCCTTACGAACGTTGTATATTACTTAATATTAGATTATCCGAATGCTGTAGGAAAATATCTTTTTTGGCGCATATTGTTGGAAGAAAAATATTAAAATTATTGAAAGGGTCTCAGGACTCTTAAAATTGAAAAACATGAAAAAAGACAATTTTCAACATTTAATATCTTAAACTGTTTATGATTTTAAAACACAATTTTTAAAGGCATATAAAGATATGAGTATGTTCTTTCATTTCATGTATTTAAATAATTACAATATGCAGAATTAATATTTATAGGGAGCTTCAAACTGGCAGACATTTGTCGATCAGAAAAATTGTATGATAGCTTACGCGCAGGATTACAAAATAAATTTTGCAACCCGAATGAAAATTTTGGTACCTAATAATATTTCAGATCGCAGTAATTACCCTGAATCTACATAAATTTGTTTAAAGCATTTTTACGGTTTTAATACAAAGTTGTATTTAGGTAATACACAATTTTGAAAATTGCAGCAGTATAATCACCTAAAAAAGTTTTTTTTTGAACAATTAAAAGGAAATTTTAGGTTTAATTTATACATATTAACATGAAACATATTGTTGGAAATCTGGACAAAGTCTTGTCCCCCAAAATTTGTCGTTTGGTTTGTTCGGAAGTTATATCGTTCCGAACCAGTTTTTATTTTTCCATTTCGGTCGTAAAGGCACTCTCTTTTAACTGTAACTGTATGCATATTTTTATTCCAGTTTTGATGTACTCAGTAAGTATATTTAGTGTGAAACAACTCCATGGAGTATGATGTGTAGTGATGGAAGTAATGTAATGGAAGGACCATGGTGATGGAGTTTAAGCTTGCTATAGCTATAATATGTCAATCTGATTCCCAGCAAAAGCTGGAGGTGTATGTATATATCTTTATTATTTAAGTTTTTAAAATTCAAGTTGAATTTAATAAATGAACTGTTATTTTGAAATGAACTGTTTCGTCGACTTATACTTTAACGCCACACCAAATGACCTTAAAACCTGCGTATTTATAACTCTGCTTTAATTATAACATGGTTAAGGGGCCATGTCATGCTATTTAAAGGTCAAATAGATAAAATATGGTGTGATTTATATGAAATATATACTGCATAATGGCACAATTACCAGAGTTAACTTATTCCTTCCCGAAACTATCGGATTATAACTATCCTTCCTGGAAGCTCGACGTCAAATGTGTATTGATTGACCGAAATTGCTGGGAATTTATTACAAAGCCAGATATCGCATGTAAATCGGATGCCTCTGATCGTGAGAAAAGCGATTTTGAATGGCGTAAACGAAGAGCTTATACAACAATTTACCAATCCATCGAACGAAAATTCCAGATACTAATTGCTCAGACAGAAAGCGGCAAAGATGCCTGGGATATTTTAAAGTTAAACTTCGAACCAACTTCACGAGCACGCTTAGCGGGATTAGTCGATGAATTTTTCGAGATGAAGTTAAACTCGCAAGAAGAAACTATAGGTTTATTTTGTAAAAAAAATTGAAGAAAAGAAAGTTCAAATTAAAGATGCTGGATTTGAGATGCCAGAACTGTTAGTATGTTTTCAACTAATCCGTCGATTACCTGAGGAATATGATAATCTAGTTCAAGTGTTATATAGATTAGAAGATAAAGAATTTAAATTAGAAAATGTATCTAAGCAGTTAATAACTGAATATGGCAGAATTTGTTTAAAACGAAAAGATGAAGGTAAAGAGGTTATCGCTGTAGGTGATGCTTATGCAACTAAGTTTAAAAACCCTACCGTTAAACCAACCATTCCAGCGGAGAATTTTGGAAGCAGTAAAAAGCCATGGGTTTCACGTAGTGGAAGCGACCTGGACACTACTAGACGATCGTATACTTCACCAGCTAATCGTATGGGGCCGAGTTTAATATGCAGTTACTGCAAGAAACCTGGTCACACAGATACAAGGTGTTTCAAAAAGAACTCTAGAGGGAAAAAGCAAGTTTTCTACAGTGAACCTACAAAGCAATCCGAATTCGCCCTAATATCTTCAAATGGTAGAAAGTTCGTGGAATTTCTTCTGGACTCAGCGGCTACTTCTCATTTTACGAATGACAGGAGTCTATTTGTAACATATAGAAACCTCCCCCCTCAACAAGTTCTGATAGGAGACAAGGACTGTTCGTCGGAAATACTGGGTATTGGTGATATTGACTTTACCATCCTAGATGTAACAGGTAATGTAGAAATAACTTTAAAAAATGTGTTATATGCTCCTAACATGAGGAGAAATTTAATTGGTGGGTCTAATATAGACATTGCAGGAAACCAAATTAAATGGGGAAATAATAAAATGATTGTGTATGATAAATTTAATAGATATTGTTTTACTGTACCTCGAGTTGATAAATTGTATATTGTTAAAGGTTATGCTTCAAAATGTGAAAATTTTGCTTATTCTACTAGTTTAAATTCGGAGATTGTGCATCGTAGATTTTGTCATACAAACTTACCTTTACTTGAAAAAATGAGTAAAAATAATTGTGTTAAAGGTATTGAAAATATTAACTGTAAAAACAAAAATAAGATGTGTGAAACTTGTGTAATTGCAAAATCTAACAGAAAATCGTTTAAAAGAAATTATTTGTATAAACGCATTTCTAATCAAATCCTTGATAGGGTGTATATGGATTTGTGGGGTCCTAGCCCTGTTAACTCGTTAGGAGGGGGGAAATACTTTTTGTCAGTAATTGACGATTATTCTAGAAGGACTGAGGTTTATATAATTAAGGATAAAACGGAAGTGATTGAATGCTTTAAAAAGTTTTTAGTTAAAGCTGAGAGACAAACTGGTAAAAAGTTAAAATGTGTACGAACTGATAATGGGCTGGAATTTACCCATAAATTATTTGAGAAATTGTTAACCGATTTAGGTATAAGAATCGAAAGATCCTCCATTTATACTCCAGAGCAGGTGGGTGTTGCTGAAAATTTTAATAACGTAGCAATGAATGCAGTTAGAGCAATGCTACACGATAGCGGGTTAAAACCGTCATTCTGGGGGGAAGCTCTTTTGGCGTTTGTTCATACAAAAAATAGGACTGAACACAGTTTAACCCAAGGTCTTACACCGCAAGAATTATGGACGGGATTCAAACCTTCGGTAAGACATTTAAGAATTTTTGGTTCTTTAGCATTTGTTCATGTTCCTAAAGTTAAGCGAAATAAACTTCAACCGAAAGCTTTACTAGGTATCTTAGTTGGTTATGCCATGAAAACTAAAGGATATAGAATTTACATTCCAAAAGAAAGGCGAATTGTAGAGACTATTCATGTGCGTATAGATGAATCCAAAAAGGGTGTAGAAACATTATTTGGAGGAGAAAACAAATATAAGGATTTGATATTGAATTTTAATGAATCTCAAATTAAAACAAACGGTTTAAGTAATGCAACTTTAGATCTTAATCATGAACGACCAGGAGATAGCTTAAACGAAGATGAAGTGAAAAAGGGGGGTAAGGTAACTGTAAGTTCTATAAATATTTCAGAGTGGAAAAGGATTGAAAGACCGAGAGCGAAATGTAAGAGAATTGACGTATATTATTATACCCCAATAACAAATACGAGACTGAGATCTTTAAATGATGTTAAAAAATATTGTAAGGAAAATAAAATCCAGTTTGAGCCAGATAAGTTTGACTTTAAACCTAAAACTACTCATACTAATACTGAAACTTTAAGTGAACCCTCAACTAGTGATTCGGACGATCCATATTTAACTGAATTATTTCAACATGAATTTTACAATACCGAAATCCCTAAATCATTTGAGGAGGCACAAATAAATCCAGAAAGGGGGAAATGGAATGCCGCGATGAGGGAAGAACTTGAGATGATGAGTAAGAGAAAAGTTTGGCGGTTGGTTGATCCACCGAAAAATTCCACAATAGTAGGAAGTAAATGGGTTTATAATATAAAAAACACGGAAAAAAATGGTAAAAAGTACAGGGCACGTCTCGTAGCTCAAAGTTTTAAACAGAAACCAGGTATTGATTTTAATGATATATTTTCACCTGTTGTAAATTTTTCAATTATAAAACTAATGTTTATTTTATTAGTTTCTATGTTAAATTGGTATCATATTCAATTGGATGTAAAATCAGCATATTTATATGGTTCTTTAAAAGAAACTGTGTTTATGAAACAACCTCCGGGATTTGAAATGAAGGGTGCTGAGAATAAAGTTTGTTTGTTAAATAAATCAATTTATGGATTAAGGCAAAGTGGACGCGAATGGAATTCTGAATTAGATAATATATTACATAATCTTGGATTTTGTAAATTAAAATGGTGTAACTGTGTGTATAAACTGAATAGTAACGCAATTTTAGTTGTCTATGTAGATGATTTAGTTTTGTTTGCTAAAGATGAAAATGTATTGCAATGTGTAACTAATATGTTAAAAAATAGCTTGGAAATTACTGAAATAGGATTAACAAAGTATTTGCTAGGTGTTAACTTTGAACAGATTAAAGATTCATTATTCGTTCATCAAAGAACTTATATTGAAAGATTAGAATTAAAATATAAAGATTTACCTAAAAGTTATGTTAAATTACCTTTTAAAATTGGCTCTGTTTTACCAGATAAAGTTAACGAAAATGAAATTATCGAAAATGAATTAATGAAAAAATTTCCATACCGATCTTTAATCGGGTGTCTGTCATTCTTGTCAAATAGATCAAGGCCCGATATTAGTTTTTCTGTAAATGTAATGTCACAGTTTTGTAATGGGTATACATATAAACACTGGTTAATAGTAGTAGATATTATGAATTATGTTTTTGCTACTAAAAATTTTAAAATAAATTTGTCCAATGTAAAATCACTAAGTTTGTGTGCATATTCTGATGCTAATTGGGGATGTCAACTTACTAAAAGACATTCAAGTAGTGGTTATATAATTTACTTCAGTAACGTTCCGTTTGCTTGGAAATCATCGAAGCAAAAATGTATTGCACTAAGTTCTATGGAATCTGAGTTTATCTCATTAACGGAAAGTGTAAAGGAACTAACTTGGTATTCAAGAGTTTTAAATGAACTTAATTTATACGATAGGATAAAACCAATTCAGTACTGTGATAATGAATCTGCCATTTATTTTTCTAAAAATAGCCAAGAGAATTTTAAAACGAAACACATTGACATAAGATGTCAATTTATTCGTCAGTTAATTAATGAAAATGTTTTTGAGTTAAAACATGTAAGTTCTAAAGATAATAAGGCAGACTTTCTGACAAAACCTCTTCTGTATGTAAAGTTTCAAAGAGCTATTTGTAATATTTTTGATTTTGATTATAAAAAGAAAGAGGAGGTATTTACGACCGATGGGGCCGCATGTTGGAAATCTGGACAAAGTCTTGTCCCCCAAAATTTGTCGTTTGGTTTGTTCGGAAGTTATATCGTTCCGAACCAGTTTTTATTTTTCCATTTCGGTCGTAAAGGCACTCTCTTTTAACTGTAACTGTATGCATATTTTTATTCCAGTTTTGATGTACTCAGTAAGTATATTTAGTGTGAAACAACTCCATGGAGTATGATGTGTAGTGATGGAAGTAATGTAATGGAAGGACCATGGTGATGGAGTTTAAGCTTGCTATAGCTATAATATGTCAATCTGATTCCCAGCAAAAGCTGGAGGTGTATGTATATATCTTTATTATTTAAGTTTTTAAAATTCAAGTTGAATTTAATAAATGAACTGTTATTTTGAAATGAACTGTTTCGTCGACTTATACTTTAACGCCACACCAAATGACCTTAAAACCTGCGTATTTATAACTCTGCTTTAATTATAACACATATATTTTGGAAATTTCATGAATAAATATGGAGAAGGTTTTGAAATATCCTGCGCGATATGCCTAAAAAGGTCAATTTGAAAAAATGCCTTCAAAGTTTCGAAAACGCCGCTTCAGCTATTGAGCGGGTATGATTCTAAAAGCCATAACTTTTGTTTTAATGGGAATTTCAAGAAAACAATTATATCAAAATGTTCAGAAAAGATAGAGATTTAACATCTAAAATATATATATATATATATATTAAAATTTCGAAAATTTTGAAGCTTTAAGAGTCCTGAGGCCTCTTAAACACATGCATAACATTTCTATTTAAATTTCCTGATTTTCACTCCCTGATGAGTAGCCACAGAGTTTATTAGTTCTTAATATTTTGCTGAAAAAAGTCTTAATATTTTAATTATCTTCAAGATATGGATTACTTTAGATATCATAAACATACATAAGATACAAATAAATGTAAATATATTGTGAAAAAAGGTGCGTCAATTTTAATAAAATCCTTTAAAAACACATTAAAGTCATATTAAAAAACAAAACGTTTTCAACCGACACTTACTCGGCCTTCATCAGACTGATGAATGCCGAGTAAGTGTCCGTTGAAAACGTTTTGTTTTTTAATATGACTTTAATGTGTTTTTAAAGGATTTTATTAAACTTGACGCACCTTTAAGCAATATATTTTCATTTATTTGTATCTTATGTATGTTTATTATTAATCAAGGTGAATTTTGCACTGAAATTGTAACTTCTTATTGAATTTAGACATCATGTTTAAATAAAATTATTTTCTAATTTAATTAATTATATGGACTTTACTAAAACTATCTTTCATATTTGATATTTTATCTTCTTCTCCGATAGAGTTTAGATTATGATAATTACTATAAAATTAAGTGGGAAAAACTGTAATTAAATGAATGAAATCAATAGGTATAAAATTAA
Organism: Maratus speciosus; assembly: GCA_963932465.1. Classification (NCBI taxonomy): domain Eukaryota; kingdom Metazoa; phylum Arthropoda; class Arachnida; order Araneae; family Salticidae; genus Maratus; species Maratus speciosus. Next base: position 442,137,563 of record OZ010793.1, read on the forward strand.
AGATGGATTTTAAAAAATGATCTAATTCTATTTAACTTGTGGCATATTATTTTGAAAGGAAATGAATAAAACATAGCAAAAAAGAAAGGATTGTTTGACATATTCAAACGCAAAAGTCAATGATTAAATGCATTTAAGACCACAAAATCCCTACATAGTTTTTATCAGAATTTTTTTTAAATACTAATTTAAATTTTATAGAAAAAATATATCACTAGAAACATTCATTGATAAAAATACTAAAAACATTTAATGCACAATTAAAAGTAGACGTTTCGACTACATTCCGTAGTCCTCATCAGTAGCACGCTAGAACCACAACAATTAAAAACAGTTAAAACAGCGGTTTAACAAGGATAGCGTATTTCGCGGGAACCCGGCTCGATTCATTAATTGGAGATTTGGCCATAATAGTCATCAACTAACCCTCTATAATTAAGTTTTCCATATACATTAGTCATGTCTGTATATCTATCTATATTATAAAGGACAAACATATCTGTGCGTAACGCATACGTCATTTTGCGAATGGCAACACTTTGAAATTTGAAATGAAATTTTGGTTTTGTAATTTTCTCTACTGCAAATTTTTAAACTTCTAAACATCGCACATTTAAAATTTTTACACCGTCGAATAAGGAAAAAAATGCTCCTTTAAATGCAATTTGTTTGAAAGCTGTATCTCAATTTATTTTTGAGATATTAATTTTTTTGTAGTGTTTAATACCATTTTCCTTATCGTGGCAACAAAAGTACCTCATTTCTGTTGAAAGTCATTGAAAGTAAACTGAAAATTGTCAAAAATAGGAGATACTGTATCTTTTTGTTGCCATTTTCTCATAAAACCTGAAAAAAAGTTGAAATTAAAATATGGGCTATGTCAAGAATATTGTCTGTTATTCCGTGATAATGACGTCATATGCACACTTTTCTATAGACGAAGTTTAAGATTGGATTATAAAAGTGGATTGCTTTAGCGGATGCAAATGACGTCATTTTATAAAAAAGCGTGTATTTTAATTATTAAACGTGAATTATGTTTTGTAGAAGTGCGTCATTTTCACAGCTCAGCTGCTTTGAAATTCTTTGCAGGTGAAAATGCTTCACTCTTAAAAATAATGTAATCGAAATCACATACTGATAAAACGCAATGTTTTACAAAAATTTAGAGTGTCTTTATAAAAGAGAGGTGACATGCAAATAACAGCGATTTATATTATAGAAATTGATGATTTTTGCCTGTATGGATTTGCTTCGCCGTGTTAGACTAGCAAACAAATAATTCGTGGTTTAAAATAATATCGTGTTCCTGAATTTTCTGTCGAAAATTCTCTCAAATAATAAAATTTTAATGCTATTTAGCACATTCTACTGTAATTTTATCAAAATAACATAATTTGCTTAATTTAATTTTTCCTAATTTTATATAATCTTATATATTAAAAACAGAAATGTGTTCTTTAGTCATCTGCCGTGATCTTTCTGCTGAACCAATTTTACAATTTTTTTTTTTCACTGAAAGCTCTTCCTTTGTAGATGTGATCGCACTATTTTTTTTTTTTTTTTTTTAATATCCCCACTTTTATATTTTAATTTTAAAAGCACTTAATGAAATTTCTTCAAAATGATGAAAATTAGATAGCTTTCATTATTGCAGACAAGAGAGAAATAATGAGGTATTTTTAACTTTATTCATGCTATTTTCTGATAAAAATTCAAATTTGTTGATAAAAATTGTTGTATAGGGTTTAGTGCCGCAAAATCCCATTAGGAGCAGAATATTATATTAGAGGCATAATAACAGAAAATGACATATTGCTTTTGAAAACACGCATTTTTCCTCATAAATATTCTATATTGTTTTTCCTTCTGCACGTGCACTGATACTAAGTTTCAGACACTAGGCGAAATGCTTATTTAAGTGAAAATGAAGTCATATTTAAAATAAAACGATCATTTTCTTAGATAAAACAAAACATTTTAACTCAAATGCATCTAAAAAATATAAATTATGTAAATTTTCACTCTCCGGAATTTAGATTAGAATCTCGAGTAAAGAGTACGTCTGTTCACGTAAAAGATGTTGCTGACAATCGTGACTTCAAGTTTTGAGTTAAAAGGATTTTTAAATGATCAAACAAAATACAATTTTTTTTAAAAAATGATGAATATGGATATGAGAAGTGCGCATGCAAATTTTGAGATGGTGAAAATTGCTGTTTTCATTCCGGAAATCCAAGCATAAGAGCCTCAATTGATAACCACACCCTAATAACTGATCTTTATTATATTTTACTGATTAAGTATTTATATATTATAAAGAACAAACGTATCTGTGCGTAACGCTGACGTGATTTTACGAATGGCAACACTTCACGATCAAATTTCGGTCTTGAAATCTTCGCTACTGCAATTTTTTAATCTTCTGACCATCGTACATTTTCAATTTTCGTCGCATAGGGAAAAAATTTACTTTCAAATGCAATTTGTTTAAAAACTGTATTCATTGACTGCTGTATTATGTTTTCTAAAATAATTTTTAAGTATGATTTTTTTTTTAAGTTTATATTATCACGCGCCGGTTTCAATACGTAATAATACTAAACATTTTGCACATAAAGCAACAAACATTTTTCAGCATTTGTTTGTGACTATTTTTGCATAACGAAATTAGTACTTCTTTTATAAACAAATAAAAGAATAATATTTTAAAAAAACCACCAATCTAACATAGTTGTGAAAGACAAATTAACGAAATTAATACTTCTTTTATACACAAATACAAGAATAATATAGAAAAAAGACAAATGTAACATATTTGTAATCGTACAGTTTAAAATTTCTAATTAAATCGTTTCTTTGCTGTTGCTACACCCATGACACAAAAATGTGAAAAAATTAACGATAATGCGTGTAATTTTTTTTTATTTGCCTTTAAAAATTCAGATTTTCTTGAAATATTTTTGCATTTTTGAAATTGACGTCGTTCTTAACAGGAAATGCAATTTCTTTTTATATATAAAATAAAAACTTTAACTATAAGAGCGGTAAAATAACGTAGCACCTTAATTTGAATGTTTTTTAGATTAAAACATCTATTTTTAATACAGACAGTAAAATTTCATGAAAACAATTAAGGAAAAAGAAAATAAATTCTAGGTATGACGTCACTTTCTATCAAATCTTTTCAACGTGTAGCCAAAATCACTGTAAAAGTAAATGGCTCCTACATTTTGTTTACTACTTCGATTTTATACTACAGCCATATCTTATAGCTATACGTTATAGCTAAGTGTTGTATTGATTTAGATTCAGTAGTTACCTTTTCTGTGATTTATAGTAAAAAGATAAAAGTTAGTTCCCTTTTCAAAAAAAAATCCTGGCTGATGTCACGATTTAAAATTTATGGAAAATGACCATTTCATCTAATTATTGTAGATTTAATTTCTATTAATGAAAAATTTAAGTTTACATTTAAGAGTGATGTTTTATTTAGAGTGGAAACCCTCTTGATCTAATACTTTAATCAAAGCGTATAATTGATGCATGTATTGTATTTTCCCCCGTATTGTGAGAAATCGTATATTTCTGTTATGCGTGAGAAAGAAAACATGTATTTTAAGTTAAAAATATATACTTATTAGATTATTTTGAGTAGTTTGATTTGATATCTGTCAAATTCGTGTTTTATTTTATTTTATATTTGGTGTTTTACTTTCGTTTGCCAATTCGGTTATTGAATATTACACGAAAACAAACAAATTCTGAATTATTTACAATGTTTTTGAATAATTGAGTAAATAATTTGTAATGGGGTTTCAAGCATATTTAAAAAAATATTCATGCTTGAAATTACTTTAAAATCCATGAAAAATCTGTTAATCCATAAAAAATTTAGATAAATATTACTGAAAGTACTTTTATTTTCTATAAGACGGGTGGAACAATCGAATGTGCGATGTTTAGAGGTTAAATTGCAGTAAAAAAGAAATTTACTGTTGTGTTAGGTTGTTGCCACCGAAAATATGATACCAGCGTTACTCATAGACCTGTCTTTTCTTTATACTATTGCATTAAGAGTAAATGGGTTCATCTTTCGTAATCGGGTTGCACGCACCTTTAAAAATATCCATGCTTGAAAATTACTCCATAAGAAATCATTTAAAAATCATTAAATCCATTAAAATCAGAAAAGTGAGATACGATTTTCAAACAAATTTTATTTGAAATTTTTTTTTTTCATTTCGACACTGTAAAAAATGAAATTGTGTTGTGTTTAGAAGTCAGTAAAGGCACAATTTATGGGGCACAATTTATGGGCACTGACATAGTGTTTTTACTTTATAATGTGTATATATACTATACAAACGAGAATTTCACTATATGCTGCGCGATTTGGTGGATTTTTTTTTAATCATATTTTATCTTGCTCCCACTAAAGAAAACGCGTATACTGTTATTAAAGCTCAGGGATTTTACTATGGTTGCGAGACAATAACGTCATGTTTTTTGATTGTCTTTCTAATGATTTGTGAATGGGAATGTACAAATTCCAGTTATTGTGAATGCCGTATTATTTCGTTTTAATTTATTTTACCTGGAGGGCTCCTTAAAATTGACAAGGGCGAAGCCGGGTAGTTCTGCTAGTAGTCTATACAGACACGACTAATGTATACTGACAACTTGCGCATTCTCAAAGTACGGAACATGCTCGAGCTCAAGTGCATGTTTAACCAATCTTGAATTTAAAGTATACCTGTATTAAAATAATGTTCATGTTCCTTAAGTCTTGCATTTAGAGAGCGTCCTGTTTCACTAATGTAGATCGTAATTTAAATTTATTGCAACAATTTTATTAATTTTATACTTTAAAAAATAATTTAATTGCTTTCCGTGACTTATTTTTACACTATGCTACACAAAAATAACATTGGCTTAAAACTTCCAGATAGTTTAAAGTTGCTCTAAAAAAAGCATTTAGCTGATAAATTGTAAAATAATACTTACATTAATGCAATAATGCGCAATATATTTAAAGATTTTCCAAGTAACACGAGAAAATTAAATTCAAATGAGACTATGCATACATAAAACAGAAGTACGCACACACATATATGCTGTAAAAAAAGGACTAAAATACGGAAATTGAACTGGCAATCGACACGCCAGTACTATTTCCGTATTTTAATGGGAATTTCCCTCGGTAAATTCCAGAAAAAACGGAAATGTTTCTGTAATTTATGGGGAAATTTCCCCGCTAAAATACGGAAATAGTACCTGCGTCTTTATTGCTAGTGCAATTTCCGTATTTTGTCCGTTTTTTCACAGTGTATATATAGGGTAAAGAGCCCTAATTTCATCCCCCTTTACTTCTCTGGTTCTGCGAAACTGGCGCCACTTATCATGCAAGGCACAGGGAACGGAAGGTAAAAGGGGTCAGTACTGAAAGTTTCGTTCGCCAAGCAGCATACATATGTTAAAGACGCCGGATTTCCTATTTTTATTAGACTTGAGTTCTTATTACGTCGTTTGTAGAACATTATTTACTGTACTGAAAGTATTTATTTCTTATTCATTGCATGTATCTTACGTAGGTAAGATACTCACAGTAGCATACAGTAAGTTTTAGTACGCTCAGTTCACCTTACGGGAACTGAAGCTCAGCCATATTGGGAAGTAGCGTGGTCCCAATTTCGTCGCTCTTGCAGTTCTTATTTTCGTCCCGGGGACGAAATTGGTAATGCCTTTTCATGATAATTTTATCAATTTTTTCCACATGTTTGAATGGCCAATGTTTCGTTAGGTTATTCTTCTATTGATAATTAGTATATTTCTTTGTGCCTTAATTTAATGTAAATTAAATTACTTACTCATTTAGAAATAAATTTTATTTAGTTATAAGTTAAGCCTCAGCGTATTGTATTTTTTGAGGGGGACGAAATTGGGACCATTTTTTTTTTCTTTTGCCATATATATAGATACTTTTGAAAAAACAATTTTCCGTAATGTTAAATTTTTTTTGTACGATATTTGCTTATGTTTCTATATGCGTGGGTAGTTAGTCTATGTAAAATCCAAATTGGTATGTTTTCAATGAAAAATACAACATTTAGGTCCTAAAAGGGACTGGGGGGACGAAAATAAGGCATCTTACACTAAATACATATTTTACAATTAATTTAAAACGAGCACGGCTAAAACGAGGACACGGTTAAAAATGAAATATTAATGTTCAGTATGGTTCACCATTTACTCTGTAATAATATTGTCATGCTTTTTATTAACTACAAAAGCAAAATCATGGCTAGTACGAGCAAAACATCTATTCGATTTAAGAAAGATAAGGTAGAAGTTGAAAAGAAGTAGATTTTTTTTATCGGATAATGTCCTCTATAAGTGATAATATTTCTACATTATAACTGCGTAAATTAGCACTTTGTAATAATATACTAATTTTAATTGCTAAAAGGTGTAACTCAACACTTAAAAAACAGTAAAAATATGTTTATTCGACTGTTTACATGTTTTCACTCTACCCAAGTCATTTTCAAAATAAATAAAAATATTCTAAAATTGCACGGTCTATGAAACGCCAATAAAATTGCATAGTATGAAACGCCAGTAAAATTGCACGGTGTATGAAACGCCAAAATTATTGATCGAACTATCAATGGTTACGAAAATAAAATAAACATGCAAGTAAAAAAAAAAAAAAAAAAAAAAAAATCGTGCTTACACTGTAAAAGAAAACGGTCTAAAATACGGAAATTGTACTGGCAATCGAGACGCCAGTACTATTTACGTATTTTAACGGAAATGTTTCCCGTAAATTCCAGAAAAAATTCCGTTTTTCGGGAATTTACGGGGGGAAATTTTCGTTAAATTACGAAAATAGTATTGGCGTCTCCATGAAATAGCACGTGGAAAATTGAATGAAAGCGTTTCATAAACCGGGCAATTTTAGAATTTTTTTTTTTTTTTTGTTATAAAAATGACTCGGGTAGTGTCGAAACTTGTAAACAGTTGAATAAACCTATTTTTACTGTCTTTTTTTTATTTTAATTTACACCTTTTAGCAAGTAAAATTAGTATATCTTTACAACTGTGTGTTGAAATGTAGTAATTTATTAGTTTTACCAGACAGAACTTTCTAATAACATTCTACAATATTTAGAAAAAAAATGTTTTTAAAACAAACTTTATAGTTTAAATCGTTGCCACCATCAATATGACGTCAGCGTTACCTCACGGACAAGTTTTTGCTTAATTATATAGATATTGCAGAAGTTATACTAACGTGCAAATACAGTCATAATATACAGTGAAATTTTCATTTAACGAAGTTGCATCGTTGCACGTAAATACTTCGTTATGAAGAAAATTCGTTAAATAGAAATAAACTGAAATTCATGAAATTTGTATAATAAAATACACATGCTTAAAATGAAAAATTCGAATAAAATGGAATTATTGAAAAAATTTATTTAAATTCGGGCAGTAACTTTTTATGTAATTTAGATATATGAGAAAAATTTAAATGGAATAATGTTTTTATAAAAACACATAATAAAGAGAAGTAAACAAAAACTGAAGCGTAGAATACCTTTTTTCTTCTTTCTTAGTACACTGTATAAAAAACGACATTTTTACAGTACAGAGTACTGTTCATCTTGCGCACAAACTCAATCACAGTGAATGTGCTGTATCTTTCTTTGGTTTCCTGACTATATTAACATGGAAAATACAGTATTTGCGTAAAATTAATAGCACAATTTTCTGGCAATTTGGACGCCAGCAGTTTGTGCTGTAAAAAAATGCGTCCAAATTGTCAGCAAATCGTGCAGTTAATTTTACGCAACTACTGTATTTTCTATGTTAATATAGTCAGGAAACCAAAGAAAGATACAGCACATTCACTGTGATCGAGTTTGTTCTAGCAAATCTACAGTGGTTTTTTTACAGTGTATTCCAAATTCTTAACTTTAAAAAAGTCTGTAATATTACTTTGTACAGGTGTCTTATAAAAGTTACACTGTTCATAAAAATTTGTGCACTTTTCTAAGTATCTGAACAATTCATCTGTAACATTTTCATGAAACTGGAATCCCCTTCTTATTGTATCAAAGGTTTTTAGCATTTCTTCTTTTGAATGCAAATGATTAAATAAATAAACAATTTCGTTTTCATACAATCCTCTGAAATAAATCCATACATCCATCGCAACAGCAACCTTTCTGTTTGAATGTTGTACACGCATGAATGTGAAATAAACTTCATTATATAGAATATATTTTTCGTAATATGGAGATTAATTTACATGTTAATGGTGTTCAAAGTCAAGGTTCAGCAGAAAATTTCGTTAAGTAGAAAACTTCGTTAAAAGGGAGTTCCACTGCATTAATATCTCTCCGTATTAATGTTTTTAACCATATTCGATGTATATTGGTTTAAATTTTAATTCCTAATGATTTATGTCATACTTAACGTACAGTTCAAATGCAAACAAATTTAACTTTTAACCATATATTAGATTTATATTATAATATCCATGCTTTTGATGAAATATTCTCAATAAAAAGTGTTACTTAAAACAGACTTCAAATAACAGAATAAAAAAGATAAGTTATAAAAAATATATAGTTTTTATGTTAAAACTAAATCTGTTTGGATTAAATCTTATGTTTAGGTTGATGACAAAAGAATTTCAAGAAACTTGAAAACATGAATTCTATTTTTTTAGAATTTAGTGTCGCCCCCGATGAAAAAAAAAATATATATACAGTGTGTCGACGTATAACGTGACCGACCTTTATTTTCGCAACCGTTGGTCCTAGATGCATACTTCCAATTACAAAAATGGTTTAAATAAGGTAAAGAATCATTTTTAAAGCGATTTGGGTCAAGAAAAACATTTATTTAAAAATTACGAAATTTAAATTTTTATACGGTCCCCCGGTCCTATAAGTGATATTTACTAAAAATTTACTGTCACACTAACAAGTAAGACAAAAAAAATCCCATTCATCTAACATAAAAATTGACCAAGTTATGAAACTTTGAAATGCATGACTTATTCCACTTTTTTGCATATCAAAACAGAATATTTCGACCATGCTTTCAGGGGTCGTGTATAAAGTACTTAAACTTATTTCAAGGTGTCTGCGCTTTGAATGAAATCGTACAAATATTACGATTAACTTTTATTAGTTAAGTTTCAGATTAGTTAAAATAATTGTATTTTAACATATTTTTTATTTTGTAAGGATTTGAGGCTATGATTTCTTTCAACTAAAATTATGTTATTTTCATAAGGTTTAATTTAACTTGCAATGATCGTCTTTCCAGTTTAAAATTTGTACTCGAACTTTAACTTACTTTCAAATGTCCGATCGAAGTTAAATTTTTCATACTGACTTAAATCCGATGATAATGCAATATTATTATGATTTTCGACTCTTACCATCTTATACATTCTTAAATTAGAGGATAACACAAAAAATTTCCAATAGATTACCGTCAAGAAGTTTTAGATTAGATAACATAAACCTGCGATGATTGTGTTTTTTAACTTTTATAATTACATTTTATGTATTTTTTAACGCTGAATCAAAAAATTACTTCCACTTTTAACCATCATGTCAAGATTTTTCGCAAATCATAAATTTCAAGGTTAAAAAATAGCGAAAAATCTGACACTATAAAATAGATGTAAGACATTTTTATTCGGTTTAATTTAATTTAATTCAATAATTTATTAGATATTTTGGCTTATACTGGGTTTCTTACAGCTAAACAGCTCGGGGGTCCGATGAGGTTGAAAGGGAAGGGGGGATCAATTTTAACTTTCAGCTTTTTAACTTTGAAATTTACGATTTGAAAAAATTCCTGACGTGATGGTTTAATATGAAGGTCATTTTCGGATTCACTGCTAAAAAATACATCAGAATCAATTTTCAAAAGCTAAAAAACATGCCACAACCTAAAATTTGAAAGACAGTATAATCTAACAGCATTTTAAAATATGTATCATTTTGTAAAGAATTGAGGCTGTTGTTTTTCATCCTTTTATTTATCAAAAAATCTGTTATTTTTATCCTGGTATAATGTTTAGTACAAATTGTACATTTTGCAGTAACATGTCAGAATGATTAAAGATTTCAAATTTATATTGCAATGCTAATTTTACTCTCAACCATTTCTTTAATATATCTGACGAAATTATATTTCTACTAAATTTGCGAATGACCCCTAATATGCAGCAAAAAATATACTCCAACTTTAAACAGCTATTACTCGGTCAATTTTAATCGTAGAATAACAGGACTTTTTTTTTGCCTTACTTGCTAGTGTAACAGGGAAATTTTACTAAATATAACTTATAGGACCGGGAGACCGTATAAAAATTTAGATTCTGTAATTCTTCCCTAAATTGTTTTTTCGTCTCAAACTTTTTTATCTTAACCCTGCACCTAATTTTGACCATTTTTGTAATTGGAAGTATGCATCTAGGACCAACGGTTGCGAAAATAAAGGTCGGTCAGGTTATACGTGGACACACTGTTTAAATAGTACAAAACATATTTCAATATTAAGATTGATTTTATTGCGCACATGCTTTTATTTTATGTAAAATGACGTCATATTTGCATCCGCTTAAGAATTCCGCATTTACTATCCACTCTTAAATCGGTAGAGTAAATTATGCATTGGACGTGACTATCGCGAAATAATACACAAATGCGGTAAATAGATGCCGTCATTAAAGAATCTCGACAAAAAAGGGCTATTTAATGATTGATAGGTCTTCATTTGTTTGTAACATTAATATAGATACTTAAAATTAAATATAGTTTATAATAGCTCCATGTTTTAACAGAAATCATTCGTTTATATTTTTTCAAAATAGCACGTATTTAAATTACAATTTCTTTTGGTTGTTATGAGAAAATGGCAACAAAAATATATAATTGAAGCAGGAAGATGCCGTCACTAAGGAAACTTGGCGAAAAAAAAAATAAAGAAAGAAAGAAAGAAAAAAAATAAAAGGCTGTCTAATGATACAAATGCATTCATCTGTTTGTAACATTAATAATAATTAATTACTATTTTACAATTATTTTTCCTTTACTTTCTACAGAAATTGAGTACTTCCGTTGCCAACATTAAGCAAATGGCTCCAAAAAATACAAAATAAATAAATAAATAAATAAATATTTCAAAAATAAATGGAGATGTACTTTTCAAACAAATTGCATTTAAAAGTACTTTTTTTACAACACGACGGTATAAAAATTGAAAATGTGCGATGCTTAGAAGTTTAAGAAATAGCTGTAGGGTATTTTACCGTACAATGATACATCTACTTTGTTTTACGGCTCGCTTATACAACGCAACGTTATTTTTTGGAGACGATACAAAATAAGCTGGGAGAAAGAAATAGCATACCGGGGCTAATAAAAATAGTAAAGATATTATTCTACCTTTAAATTTATGCAGAAATAACACGTTTAATTTAAAATATAATTTCTCTTCCATTCTATCAATTTTAATGAAATTTTCCTTCTAGCATGCTTTTACAGCAACTTTATTTTTTTTTAAGAAGTATTAATTATAGATAAGTAAGCAATAACTAACATATCTAAGCATTAACTAACATAAGTAAGAATTAACTAACAGTTATGTTTTTAATAATACTGAATCTGTGTTGAATAGTTCGAAATTATATAAAGTGTCTTTCATTTAATAAAGCTGTTTTTCCCTCCACAAATTCGCGATTTTTTCAAAAAATAGTCTCCATAATAATTTCTTCCGTTTTAAAATTACAAAATCTTAATCTTAAGACTTCCTGTCGCAAACTTGCTCGAGTTCAATTTTAGAAAACTCACTTGCCTGAAGTACTTTAGAATGATTTTCCATTTGCACTTAAGTCAAAAATGGGCAGTTTCGTTTTCTGTAAAAAATCTACAAACATCGCCGTGAACTGAGAAATATTTTTATGAATTATTTTATAAATTTTACAAATTCGCTTTCCACCTCAAAAGAGATTATAAAAAAGAAAATACTTTCGACGAGAAATTTGATAAAAAAATTTATTACTTATCCTAGCGCTTCATAAAAAAGATACAACACTAAGTAAAAAAAAAAAAAAAAAAAAAAAATCAAACATAATAAATTTTGCCAAATAGTCTCTTATTGTAATATTTAGATTTTCATATTTAGATTTTTGTGAATGTAATTATTATTATTATATATTTCTTATTATATTTATACTTTAATATTTTCGTTACATCAAATAAGATATGAAAAAAAATATATATATAAAATCTGTACTATTTGAAATACACAAATGTATTTAGTGAAAACTAATAATGTTAAGTAATATTCACATATATAAATCATTATTAAAGAAACATTGCTTTAGATCCATTACCATGTAAATGCATTGGTATATTTTATTTTTCCCGCATTATTACATTTAGTTTAATTATCTGTATGCTGCTTTCGTATTCTATTATACTCGTAAAATGTTATGTTTTGACAAGCAAATCTATATTATAAGCAAAAGCCTGTCTACGAGTAACGTTGGCGTCATATTCATGTTGAAAACACGAGAAAAATAAAGTTTTTACTGCCATTTTGTAATTTCTAAAAATTACACAATTTCAGTTTTTATACGATCTAATTGGGAAAAAATGTTTTTTTCAAATGCAATTTTTTTTAAAACTGTATCTGATTTTACGGATTTTTTTATGGTCTTTAAAATAATTATCAAGCCCGATTTAGTAAAAAAAACCCGATTTCTATCATGCGCAGCCCGATTAAAAAAGAATAACTCCTTTTAACTTTAACATTATAAATAGTCCAGTATTTGTTTCTATCTAATATTCTATAAGTAATTTACACTTCTTCAATCAGTAAATAAAATAATGAAGTATTATAAATAAAAGACTAATTTAACAGACATGTAATCGAGCTATACGCTTAAACAACTGAAATTATCATAAACAAAATGTGTAAGTAGAAAATTTTGGCGATTCCTTCAGCTATTAATCCCTGGTATACGTTTAGTACGAAAGTATTGCTCATAGTAAGTTTTAAAACTTTATTTGTGTACATTATTAATGTTCTTGTAATATTCATTCCAGTTATAATTCATATAAAGATGCTTTTGGGTGCTGCCAGTGTGAAGCGTAAAATATATATTAATTGTAAAAATTTATTAGAGCTTCAAATCTTAAGTGTTAAGAGGCCTCAGGACTCTTAAAGCATCAAAATTTTCGAAATTTTAATTTATTAGGTGTTAAACTTCTATCTTTTCTGAACGTTTTGATACAATTGTTTCCTTGAAATTCGCATTAGAAAAGAAGTTATGACTTTTAGAATTGTACCCGCTCAATAGCTGACACTGTAAAAAATAATCTGTAAAGTTACTAAAGTTTTTCTAGGAAACTGGGATTCCTAGAACTTTTTATGTAACGGCAACACGAAAAATTTCTCTAAAAGACGCGGTTACAGGAATTTTTGTTGTTGCCGTTACATAAAAAGTTCTAGGAATCCCAGCTTCCTAGAAAAACTTTAGTAACGTTACAGATTTTTTTTACAGTGTGAAGCGGCGCGCCAAGTTTCAGAAATTTTGAAATCATTTTTCGCCAAATGACGTTTTTGGGCATAGCGTTATGCCAGGATATCTCTAAAGCTTCTGAATATTTTTACATCAAATTTTCAAAACGTATGTTTCATGTTAGTCTGTATAAACTGAATTTAAATTTCATTTTTACTGTTCAAAAAAGTATATCTTTTAGGTGATTGTACTGTAGAAATTTTCAAAATTTTGTATTAAAATGCTTTAAAATCAAATTTATTTAAATTCAAGGTAATTATTATAATCTGAAGCATAAGTAGGCACCACAATTTTCATTCTAGTTGTAATATTTATTTTGTAATCCTACGCGTAAGCTGTTATACCAATTTTCTTCTCATCAAATGTCTGACAGCTTGGTGCCCCCTGTAAAATTCTACATCTTGCAATTTTTTAAATACTTGAATTGAAAGAACTAATATCTTTCATCTGAATAAAAATTGTGTTTTAAAATCATGTACATTTTAAGATATTAAAAGTTGAAAATATTCTTTTTTTTTTCATTTTTTACAATTTTAAGAGAACTGAGACCTCAAAAAAGGGTTTTCGCAGATATTCCGTAACACGGAAATGCCGCGTTGGATCATCTAGGATTCTTACTATAATGATCAGTTTAAAAAAAAAACTTCATACAACAGAGGGGCAAAATTAATTAAAAACTAGTCGGATGTGGCAATCCCAGAACTTTCTTCTATCTCATACATGTAAATACTTCCGGAAAAATGCAGTACAGCAGCGCCATCTGTTAGGTGATTTACACCAAAATCTACACTGTAAAAAAAATTCTGTAGCTCTACAGATGTAAAGTTACATGCTTACTAAACTGTCATCTGTAACTGTACAAAAAAAGCTGCAAATCTACAAAACTAGTTTTTGTAAAGCTACAGAAATCTGTAACTTTACAAATGAATCTATTAAAATTGCAGTAATCTTACTAAAATTTTATCTGTAAACCTGGCTGTAGTTACATGAAAAGTTCTAGGCATCCCAGTTTCCTAAAAAATTCTTAGTAACATTACAGATTTTTTGATTTTCGGGGCAAAAGTGTGTCTGTTACATGAATATTTGTTGCTGCCGTTACATAAATATTTCTTGGAATCCCAGTTTCCTAGAAAAACTTTAGTAACTTTAAAGTTTTTTTTTACAGTATAATCAGAAACAACTTATGTCAACTTCTAATCGAATCTGAAGTTTGATGAAAATCCGTGCATTAGTTTTTGAGACAGAGCTATTGCGGAAACCATAAAAAAATCTGCATGGTTCCGCCACATTTCGGAAGATTTACACCAAAAAGTAATCAAGACCAATTTATATCAAGACAAACAGAATCTGCAGATTAGTGAAAATTCATGCATTAGTTCTTGAGATACAGCTATTGCAGATATCGTGAAAAATGTGAAAATCCGTGCATTAGTTTTTGAGACAGAGCTATTGCGGAAACCATAAAAAAATCTGCATGGCTCCGCCACATTTCGGAAGATTTACACCAAAAAGTAATCAAGACCAATTTATATCAAGACAAACAGAATCTGCAGATTAGTGAAAATTCATGCATTATTTCTTGAGATACAGCAATTGCAGATATCGTGAAAAATGTGAAAATCCGTGCATTAGTTTTTGAGACAGAGCTATTGCGGAAACCATAAACAAATCTGCATGGCTCCGCCATATGTCGGACTATTAACACCAGAAACTAATCAAGACCAATTTATATCAGGACAAATAGAATCTGAAGTTTAGTGAAAATTCATGCAGTAGTTCTTGAGATACAGCTATTGCAGATATCGTGAAAAATGTGAAAATCCGTGCATTAGTTTTTGAGACAGAGCTATTGCGGAAACCATAAAAAAATCTGCATGGCTCCGCCACATTTCGGAAGATTTACACCAGAAACTAATCAAGACCAATTTATATCAGGACAAATAGAATCTGAAGATTAGTGAAAATTCTTGCATTATTTCTTGAGATACAGCAATTGCAGATATCGTGAAAAATGTGAAAATCCGTGCATTAGTTTTTGAGACAGAGCTATTGCGGAAACCATAAACAAATCTGCATGGCTCCGCCATATGTCGGACTATTAACACCAGAAACTAATCAAGACCAATTTATATCAGGACAAATAGAATCTGAAGTTTAGTGAAAATTCATGCAGTAGTTCTTGAGATACAGCTATTGCAGATATCGTGAAAAATGTGAAAATCCGTGCATTAGTTTTTGAGACAGAGCTATTGCGGAAACCATAAAAAAATCTGCATGGCTCC
Organism: Maratus speciosus; assembly: GCA_963932465.1. Lineage (NCBI taxonomy): Eukaryota > Metazoa > Arthropoda > Arachnida > Araneae > Salticidae > Maratus > Maratus speciosus. The sequence goes on from OZ010793.1 coordinate 442,153,466, forward strand.
GCCACATTTCGGAAGATTTACACCAGAAACTAATCAAGACCAATTTATATCAGGACAAATAGAATCTGAAGATTAGTGAAAATTCATGCATTATTTCTTGAGATACAGCTATTGCAGATATCGTGAAAAATATGAAAATCCGTGCATTAGTTTTTGAGACAGAGCTATTGCGGAAACCATTAACAAATCTGCATGGCTCCGCCACATGTCGGACTATTAACACCAGAAACTAATCAAGACCAATTTATATCAGGACAAATAGAATCTGAAGTTTAGTGAAAATTCATGCAGTAGTTCTTGAGATACAGCTATTGCAGATATCGTGAAAAATGTGAAAATCCGTGCATTAGTTTTTGAGACAGAGCTATTGCGGAAACCATAAAAAAATCTGCATGGCTCCGCCACATTTCGGAAGATTTACACCAGAAACTAATCAAGACCAATTTATATCAGGACAAATAGAATCTGAAGATTAGTGAAAATTCATGCATTATTTTTTGAGATACAGCTATTGCAGATATCGTGAAAAATGTGAAAATCCGTGCATTAGTTTTTGAGACAGAGCTATTGCGGAAACCATAAACAAATCTGCATGGCTCCGCCATATGTCGGACTATTAACACCAGAAACTAATCAAGACCAATTTATATCAGGACAAATAGAATCTGAAGTTTAGTGAAAATTCATGCAGTAGTTCTTGAGATACAGCTATTGCAGATATCGTGAAAAATGTGAAAATCCGTGCATTAGTTTTTGAGACAGAGCTATTGCGGAAACCATAAAAAAATCTGCATGGCTCCGCCACATTTCGGAAGATTTACACCAGAAACTAATCAAGACCAATTTATATCAGGACAAATAGAATCTGAAGATTAGTGAAAATTCATGCATTATTTTTTGAGATACAGCTATTGCAGATATCGTGAAAAATGTGAAAATCCGTGCATTAGTTTTTGAGACAGAGCTATTGCGGAAACCATAAACAAATCTGCATGGCTCCGCGATATGTCGGACTATTAACACCAGAAACTAATCAAGACCAATTTATATCAGGACAAATAGAATCTGAAGTTTAGTGAAAATTCATGCAGTAGTTCTTGAGATACAGCTATTGCAGATATCGTGAAAAATGTGAAAATCCGTGCATTAGTTTTTGAGACAGAGCTATTGCGGAAACCATAAAAAAATCTGCATGGCTCCGCCACATTTCGGAAGATTTACACCAGAAACTAATCAAGACCAATTTATATCAGGACAAATAGAATCTGAAGATTAGTGAAAATTCATGCATTATTTCCTGAGATACAGCTATTGCAGATATCGTGAAAAATGTGAAAATCCGTGCATTAGTTTTTGAGACAGAGCTATTGCGGAAACCATAAACAAATCTGCATGGCTCCGCCATATGTCGGACTATTAACACCAGAAACTAATCAAGACCAATTTATATCAGGACAAATAGAATCTGAAGTTTAGTGAAAATTCATGCAGTAGTTCTTGAGATACAGCTATTGCAGATATCGTGAAAAATGTGAAAATCCGTGCATTAGTTTTTGAGACAGAGCTATTGCGGAAACCATAAAAAAATCTGCATTGCTCCGCCACATTTCGGAAGATTTACACCAGAAACTAATCAAGACCAATTTATATCAGGACAAATAGAATCTGAAGATTAGTGAAAATTCATGCATTATTTCTTGAGATACAGCAATTGCAGATATCGTGAAAAATGTGAAAATCCGTGCATTAGTTTTTGAGACAGAGCTATTGCGGAAACCATAAACAAATCTGCATGGCTCCGCCATATGTCGGACTATTAACACCAGAAACTAATCAAGACCAATTTATATCAGGACAAATAGAATCTGAAGTTTAGTGAAAATTCATGCAGTAGTTCTTGAGATACAGCTATTGCAGATATCGTGAAAAATGTGAAAATCCGTGCATTAGTTTTTGAGACAGAGCTATTGCGGAAACCATAAAAAAATCTGCATGGCTCCGCCACATTTCGGAAGATTTACACCAGAAACTAATCAAGACCAATTTATATCAGGACAAATAGAATCTGAAGATTAGTGAAAATTCATGCATTATTTCTTGAGATACAGCTATTGCAGATATCGTGAAAAATGTGAAAATCCGTGCATTAGTTTTTGAGACAGAGCTATTGCGGAAACCATTAAAAAATCTGCATGGCTCCGCCATATGTCGGACTATTAACACCAGAAACTAATCAAGACCAATTTATATCAGGACAAATAGAATCTGAAGTTTAGTGAAAATTCATGCAGTAGTTCTTGAGATACAGCTATTGCAGATATCGTGAAAAATGTGAAAATCCGTGCATTAGTTTTTGAGACAGAGCTATTGCGGAAACCATAAAAAATCTGCATGGCTCCGCCACATTTCGGAAGATTTACACCAGAAACTAATCAAGACCAATTTATATCAGGACAAATAGAATCTGAAGGTTAGTGAAAATTCATGCATTATTTTTTTGAGATACAGCTATTGCAGATATCGTGAAAAATGTGAAAATCCGTGCATTAGTTTTTGAGACAGAGCTATTGCGGAAACCATAAACAAATCTGCATGGCTCCGCCATATGTCGGACTATTAACACCAGAAACTAATCAAGACCAATTTATATCAGGACAAATAGAATCTGAAGTTTAGTGAAAATTCATGCAGTAGTTCTTGAGATACAGCTATTGCAGATATCGTGAAAAATGTGAAAATCCGTGCATTAGTTTTTGAGACAGAGCTATTGCGGAAACCATAAAAAAATCTGCATGGCTCCGCCACATTTCGGAAGATTTACACCAGAAACTAATCAAGACCAATTTATATCAGGACAAATAGAATCTGAAGATTAGTGAAAATTCATGCATTATTTCTTGAGATACAGCTATTGCAGATATCGTGAAAAATGTGAAAATCCGTGCATTAGTTTTTGAGACAGAGCTATTGCGGAAACCATAAACAAATCTGCATGGCTCCGCCATATGTCGGACTATTAACACCAGAAACTAATCAAGACCAATTTATATCAGGACAAATAGAATCTGAAGTTTAGTGAAAATTCATGCAGTAGTTCTTGAGATACAGCTATTGCAGATATCGCGAAAAATGTGAAAATCCGTGCATTAGTTTTTGAGACAGAGCTATTGCGGAAACCATAAAAAAATCTGCATGGCTCCGCCACATTTCGGAAGATTTACACCAGAAACTAATCAAGACCAATTTATATCAGGACAAATAGAATCTGAAGATTAGTGAAAATTCATGCATTATTTCCTGAGATACAGCTATTGCAGATATCGTGAAAAATGTGAAAATCCGTGCATTAGTTTTTGAGACAGAGCTATTGCGGAAACCATAAACAAATCTGCATGGCTCCGCCATATGTCGGACTATTAACACCAGAAACTAATCAAGACCAATTTATATCAGGACAAATAGAATCTGAAGTTTAGTGAAAATTCATGCAGTAGTTCTTGAGATACAGCTATTGCAGAAATCGTGAAAAATGCAGCATAGCAGTGCCACCTGTTGGGCGATTTATACCAAAAAATAAACAGAACTAATTTATATCAGGGAATAACTGAATCTGAAGTTTAATTAAAATTCGTGCATTAGTTCTTGACATAGATCTATTGCGATAATCATGTATAATACAGCATAGCAGCGACACATGTAGGGCGATTTAGAAAAATTAATCAGCACCAAACTGTATGAAGGACTAAATAAATATGAAGTTTTACGAAAATCCTTGCATTGGTTCTTGAGATATAGCTATTGCGAAAATCGTAAAAAAAGCAGATTAGCAGCGGCACCTGCTGGACGATTTACACCAAAAAGTAATCAGCACCAATTTATATCAGGGACTAACTGAATCTAAAATTTTATAGAATTCTGTTCATTTGTTCTTGAGATAGAACGCCCGCAAAATTTGTGTCACATACAGACAGACATTTTGTAAAAACATGTTTTTTGGGATCTCTAAACCGTAAAACGTGTAAATCCGTCGAAAACCGGAATTTGAATATTTTCAGGAATCTAATAATTTCTTCTTGTAAAGATAGAGGAATGTAAAAACAATTAAACCTTTTCTGTAGTATCTTCAAAGTAAAACCTTTTACCTTCGAATTAAATGTTATATTTAAAAGAAATTATGGGCAAAAAATGTTAAAGAAAATAATAAGTAAGATCATTACCATATATTCCAACTTATATTGACTACAATTAACTAATATTAACTACAATAGAATTCTTTTTCCGCTCTGTCATGTTTAATAAAATTTCTCTTGTAGCATGCTTCTATAAAATCTGCTTTAAAAGAAGCTTATTACTACGTCATGTTCTTTAAAATGTTCGATCTCAATAGAACAGTTCAAAAACTATACAACTTTTTTCATTTCACACAGCTGTTCTTTATTGCTAAAACCTGGGAGTTTATCCAAAAAGATGTCCTCATAATTATTTCTTTCATATCAAAGCTACAAAATTAACTTTACGTTTTCTTGTCGCACAGTTTCACAAGTTTTAGTTTGAAAATCTAACGATTCGAAAGTACTTCGGCACGATTTTCCATTTATACGAATGTCAAAAATAGGCAGTTTCGTTTTCTTTAAAAATCGACAAACATCTCTTTAAAGGTTTTTTTCCAAAAAAAGTTTACATCTCAAAAGGGATCATAAGAAACTAGATATTTCCGACTAGAAATTTTGAAACCCACTTTTTTTTTTATCCTAGTGATTCTTTGAAACATAAAACTTTAAATAAAAAACTTAAACCTTTCATTTTTATAAAATAATCTGCTGTAGAAGAAGATTGTTACTACAAGTTATGTTCTTTAAAAGATTCAATTTTAAAAGAATAGTTCAAAACTACACAACTTTTTTCATTTCTCACAGCTGTTCTTTATTGCTAAAACCTGGGAGTTTATCCAAAAAGATGTCCTCATAATTATTTCTTTCGTATCAAAACTACAAAAAAATAAACTTTACGACAAAATTTCGAAGAGTTTCGCGAATTTTAGTTTGTATCACGTGTCGGAAGTAGTTGAGCACGATCTACCATTTACATCCATGTCGAAGAAGGCAGTTTCGTTTTTTTTTTTTTTTTTTTAAATCGACAAACATGTTCTTCAAGCTCTTTTTTCAAATTCAGTTTACATCTCAAAAGGGATCATAAGGAACTAGATATTTCCGACTAGAAACTTTGAAACCCACTTTTTTTTAAATCCTAGCGATTCTTTGAAAAATAAAACTTTAAATGAAAATTTTTAAACTTTTCAATTTTATTAAAAAATCTGCTTTGGAAGAATCTTGTTACTACAAGTTATGTTCTTCAAAAGGTTCGATTTCAAAAGATTAGCTCAAAACTACACAACTTCTTTTTCATTTCACGCAGCTGTTCTTTATTGCTAAAACCTGAGAGTTTATCTAAAAAGATATCCTCGTAATTATTACTTTCGTATCAAATCTACAAAATCTTAACTTTACGACTTCTTTCCGTAGAGTTTCGCGAATTTTAGCTTGAAAATCTCACGTGTCGAAAGTACTTCAGCACGATTTTCCATTTATACTGATGTCTAACATAGGCAGATTCGTTTTCTTTAAAAATCGACAAACAACTCCTTGAAGTTTTTTTCCAAATTCAGATTGCATCTCAAACAAGAGCATACGAAACTAGATATTGCCGACTAGAAACTTTGAAACCCACTTTTTGTTTATCTTAATGATTCTTTGTAAAATAAAAGTTTAAATGAAAAATTTTAAACTTTTCATTTTTATTAAAAAATCTGCTTTAGAAGAAGCTTCTTACTACAAGTTACGTTCTTTAAAAGGTTCGATTTGAAAAAATTAGTTCAAAACTACACAACTTTTTTTCATTGCACGCAGCTGTTCTTTATTGCTAAAACCTGAGAGTTTATCTAAAAAAGTTATCCTCGTAATTATTACTTTCGTATCAAATCTACAAAACCTTAACTTTACGACTTTTTTCCGCAGAGTTTCGCGAATTTTAGCTTGAAAATCTCACGTGTCGAAAGTACTTCAGCACGATTTTCCATTTATACTGATGTCGAAAATAGGCAGATTCGTTTTCTTTAAAAATTGACAAACAACTAACTGCTTGAAGTTTTTTTCCAAACTCAGATTGCATCTCAAAGAGGATCACACAGCTGTTCTTTTTTTCCAAAATCTGAGAGTTTATCCCAAAAGATGTCCCCATAATTATTTCTTTCGTATCAAATCTACAAAATCTTAACTTTACGAATAAATTTCGCAGAGTTTCGCAAATTTTAGTTTGAAAATCTAACGTATCGAAAGTACTCCAGTACGATTTTCCATTAATGCTCATGTCGAAAATAGTCAGTTTCGTTTTCTTTAAAAATCGACAAACAACTCCTTGAAGTTTTTTTTCAAATTCAGATTGCATCTCAAACAGGATCATAAGAAACTAGATATTTCCGACTAGAAACTTTGAAACCTACTTTTTTTTTTTACCCTAGCGATTGTTCGAAAAATAAAACTTTGAATGAAAAGTTTTAAACTTTTCATCTTATTAAATAATATGCTTTAGAAGAAGCTTATTACTACGAGAGTTCAAAACTACACAACTTTTTCGATTTCACACATCTGTTCTTTATTGCTCAAACTAGAGAGTTTGTCCAAAAAGTTGTCCTCATAATTATTACTTTCGTATCAAAACTACAAAATCTTAACATTACGACTTCTTCTCGCAGAGTTTCGCAAGTTTTAGTTTGAAAATCCGACGTGCTGGAAGTACTTCAGCACGATTTTTAATTTATACTCATGTCGAAATTATGCTGTTTCATTTTCTTTAAAAATCGACAAACATCTTCTTAAAGTTTTTTTCCAAAAAGTTGTCAGTTTGCATCTTAAAAGGGATCATTAGAAACAAGATATTTCCTACTACAAGCTTTGAAACTCGCCTTTTTTTTAATCACAACGATTCTTTGAAAAATAAAACTTTAATTGAAAAATTTTAAACTTTTCATTTTTATTATTTTTTTCTTAATTTTATTATATTGTTAAAATTTAAATTATCAATAATGCATTAAGTTATTATAATAACTATAAATAAGATTAATTATACATATAATATTATTAATAAGAATTGTATTAACTTATATACGAATCAGACGTCCTTATACATAAAATGTAAATCTAAATATTGCCTGCTTTATTAACCCCTTAACGCTCGAATTAAATTACGGTTTAAAAATTCAAATTGCTTATTGGCACCACTTTTATGAAAAAGAAATATTCACCTTATTTAATGACAGGTAAAACGATATTAAAATAATAGCCAATTTCACTGTTTTATAAAACTGGTGGGAATCAAACAATCTGAGTGAAAGACACAGCCCGTGAATATGACGGGAGCGATAATTAAAGGGGTTAATTTAACTCAATTAACCCTCTCAGCTGTGTCCATTTCGATTATGCATTATTTTGGATATGCAGAGCTGCCAGTCTCCTACCAGTATTTTAATACAGAAAATGGTTTTTTATTCAATTGGAACAGTTGGGGGATTTAAAAGAACAACATTTTCTCCAAGATAATAGTAGAGTGTAAAAAACCGGAGACTTGGCAACTCGGAATGTGGCTTTTGGGTCGAAATGGACCCGAAAACAGCAGCAGGGTTCAACTGATTGGTAAAGGTATCATACAATTTCTCAAACGATTTGCAATATGAGGCCGGTTATTGCTCAAACAATTCCGTTCAAACAAGACAAGACGAGGAACAAGGCCGGAATTCATTGAACGGGGAGAGGTTTTCAAACCGGTACACTAGTGCTTGGGGGTCATCCACAAATGATGTCACGCTTGGAGGGGGGAGGGGGTTTATGAAATTGTGACAGTTTGTGACAAGGGGGTGGGAAGGGGTAAAGAGAAGTGTGATATCACACAATTTGGTTAAAATAAAAGCATTAAAAATCAGCAGATTAAATTTTAAAGTTATTTTGAAATTAAAGTATTTTGTGTTCATACAGTAAAAATAACATTTAAAGCCAAATATATTAAATTCCATTTCAAATTCCAAAATACTACTGTTTTTAATTGTTCTTTCATATTAATATTTTATTACTATTGTATATTAATTAAGTTTTTTTTGTAAATATTAATCTTATTTCATAGAAAATAAATACACAAGTCATTTTTATTATTATGCTCACAAATGGCATTAAAACACATAGTTAAAAGTTTTAAAATAAAATTTGAAATATGATCTATAACATAGTACTTTGTTTTTGAACTGCAAGTATATGTTTATGTAATATAGCTTGACATGTGACAAGAGGGGAGGGGAGGAGGTATGGTGAAGTGTGATACTTTGTGACAAAGGGGGGGAGGGGGGGTCACAAGTATTGAAAAAAAGTGTGACATCATATATGGATGACCCCTTGGGTCGAATTGTAACTGGTTTTAAGGTCGAATTTTTAGTATCAAGCAAAAGCTGCATGTATCATCTCTATTAATCTTAAAACTATAAGAACTATTATAATAGATTTATAATTTATAATTATTAGTGTGGCTATTACCGAACGCGTGTAGGACGGAACTGTATCTGCCGGTTGTCGCTCAATGTAAACCAATTGGAAGCCCATTGGCAATTTAAGACAAAAGATCCGGGTTCGTTTTGTGGCCTGTGCACATTTTATTTATATTGCGAAGATTTCAAATTGTATGATACAAAATAATATAACACACACACAAAAAAAAAAAAAAAAAAAAAAAAAAAAAAAAACAAGAAAAAAGCAATTTAACAAATTACAACGACCATTTGGAAAATGATTTTTTCAGAGACTAAAATTTAAGACACAAAAGATCGCACGGGGTGGATCATACATTACGTACGCCATGGATTAAACATTAATAGTGTTATTACACGTAAAAATTGCAAGCGACAAAAATCGCCTGCGACTCGTATTTGGTGTGAAATATTTATATGTATTCATTCCTGTACTATATATCTTTTTTTTTTTTTTTTTTTTTTTTTTTTTTGGCTTATTCCATTTTTTTTTTGCACGTGAAAATCTTTTAAATTAAAATTCTTTCATTTTCATTAGTTATTATCCACCTGAAACTTACGTAATATCCAAGCATTTCATTGGCTGTTCGGGAAAAGGCATTTCCATCGTCAGATTTCCATGAAATCTGACGACCCTTTTTAAATGAAATTTCATTCTTAAACTTCTAAACATCCGACAATATTACTTTTTACACCGTCGGATAGGGAAAAAAATGTACTTTTAAATGCAATTTGTTTGAAAGCTGTATTTCAATTTGTTTCTGAGTTATTAAATTTTTTTGTAGTTTTTATTACTTTTTTGTCATAGTTGCAACAGAAGGTATCCATCTCTGTTGAAAGTAAAGGGGAATACAGATTACTGTATAGACCAATCAGAAAACGAATAAAATGCGGATTAAACCAATAAAAACCTTCAGATATGCTTTTGATTTCCTACCCTGTCGAGAACAATAACCATTTTTCCAAATGGTTAATAAAATTTCATGTCCACTTTCAGTGAAAAAAACAAATACAAATACCCTGATAGCACTGAAAAGATCGTCATGCATTTGAAATATTGCAAAAATGCATCGAAATCATGATCTTTTCCTTCTATATATTTTAGTGGTACACTGTTAAAAATCTGGGGCATTTGCTGCATCGTCACTCCATCGCTTTTATAGGAAACTGTAACTTGACTATATTACTGGGCATTCTCATTGGTCAGAACAGAAACATTCTATAAAAGTGGTGGAGTGAGTATGCAGCAACTGCTGCATATTTTTAACAGTGTATCATTCATATACCCAATTTTTAGTGTATTTTCTATGCTTTATTTAAAATTTTAGTATAAAAATATCGTTGAAAAATGCATTTATAAGAAAAAATTGACTTAAAACAAATTTCACATAAATGATTGGCAAATCAAGTTTTAAAAAAAAGTAAAATATTAAACAATATAACATGGGAGTAAGCATTACATTTTTGCAACCAATTTTAGCGTCGATGATTTTGCTAATTATAATAAATTGGATGGTGCGGATAACGAAACTGGCAGTCAGCTAGAGTACTAGCGAGTTAATTATAGCAACATCGCGCACCCCGTTAGAATGTGAAATGATTGGCATCTGATAACTGATAATAGCCCCGAGTCGCAATAATGGACCTTATGCCAGGGGTACACTATACCGGGATATAGATGCCGGGCTTGCTCATTCATTATCATGGCATCGCAAACGGTGGCTGGCCGCTATCAACGACATAGAGCGGTTGATACAAAACGATGGGCGCGCCGCTTTGTACCAATCGCTGTATGCCGTTGATAGCGGCCAGCCACCATTTGTGACATCATGATAAAGCATGAGCATGCCCGGTATCTAGTGTTGCATTGCTTACGCACACGACCTGAGATCAAGACTAAAATTCGTCTGCTGGCGGTATTTACTTTTGAATATTAGCATAGCGTTGTATGGATTATGTGTTTTTAATGTTCCTTTGTTAAAAATGCAGCAAAAATATTCATTCTTGAGGCAGTAGATATTTAATATATTGTAATATAAATTCAAAATGTTGTACTCTGTCCGAGAACATTTGCTAAATTTGTAAAACTTCGGTTAAACTTTATGTACACAACCTGGGTCGAGACTAAAAGGCGTCTGCTGGCGATATTGGCGGCTGCGTATACTAATATTCTTGCCGTACAGTGGATAAAAATAACGGATCAGGATACCGCCAGCTCAGGAGTGTGACGTCACGTTCTTAAGTTCCATTTGGGTCCAGCGTTAGCATGGGGCTGTTTTATTTTAATTGAGATTTCTTGATTGGCACCACTTTTTTGAAATGGTGAAATTTGCCTTAATCAACATGCCATCAAATAGGGCGAGTTTTACAATTTCAAAAAAGTGCTGCCAATCAAGAAATCTGGTTTTAAAAAAAGAATCCCATTGGCAACGTTGATTGGGTCGCTGTTAATTTAACATGGTAGCAAAATGTGCAATGTTGCTATGGAAACACCATCAGCTGGTACGCAAGCTGACTGCTAGGTTTCGTTATTCACTCTATCTAAAACACATAGCAAACATATGAAAATGTGACACTGACATCGGACTAATAGGATGGAATCTTATTTTTAAATGAATTTAAATGCGAACGTCAAAAACAAATTAAGGCTAACCATCATATCTTCAAACTTAGAAACAAAATTTTTTAATATATTAGAATACTTCTTCCGTTCTGTCATATTTTAATAAATAGTTTTTTGTAACTTTTACAACATAATCTTAGAGAAACGTATAACTACAAGTTCTACCCTCAAATATGTTGAATTTTCATGGAATATATATAAACTATAACTTTTTTCATTTAATATAGCTGTTCTTTTCTTCTCAAACACCAGACTTTATCCGGAAAGAAGTCCCTGTAATTATTTATTTCGTCTCAAAACTACAAAATTTTAACTTTACGACTTCTTGTCGCAGAGTTTTCCAAGTTTTAGTTTGAAAATCTCACATGCCTGAAGTACTTCAGCATGATTTTCCATTTATGCTCATGTCGAAAATAGGCAGTTTCGTTTTCTTTAAAAATCTACAAACATACCCTTGAAGCAGTTTTGAAATTCGGTTTGCAGCTCAAAAGAGATCATAAGAAACTAGATATTTCCGACAAGAAACATGCAACTTGTTTTTTTATCATCACTTTTCTTTAAAAAATAAATCTTTAAGTAAAGTTTTTCGAAGTTTATATTTTTATTAAATATTTTCCAATTTTATGGAAATACCACATACTCTTATTATCTTTTACGCAAGAAGATAAGGAAAAATGCGTGATATAACAGAATATATATAGCTATAGCTATCTATCTATCTATCTATCTATATATATATATATATAAGGAAAAAATGTAATCTACAAGTGAATGTTTCACATTACTCGACAAAAAATTAGTTTATGCACATATCTTAATAAGGTTCTTAATAAGATTAAGGACAAGCACATTTGTAGTAAATGATAGATTTATAAAATCACTTAAAATGCGTTTAATATTGAACGGATTTTTTCCGTAGACACGAAAATAGAGCGATATAACAGGGAGCGCATTAGCGGGGAGAGGAGAGGGGGAGAATTTTACAAATCAATATACTACAAGCTGCACTCTATAAAAAAGGAGAGTAAAATCATAAAAAAATACGAAATATGTAGGTACAGCAAGATCAAACAATTGAAATGTTTTATATATTAGCATAATGTCTATCCTCAAAAGATATGCAGAAATCTCGTTCTTTAGGCGACATCTTCAAACAACTACTGAAACATTTTACGGATTCACCTATTTGTAACGTACAGTCGTGGAAAAAAAAAAAAAGTAAACACCCCTACTAACTCCTCGACAAATTATCGTAGAAAAAAGTTACTGGTACCGAACGATTGGAAATAAAGTCTACTTTTAAATGATGTATATAAAATTTGCTTAGGGGGCCATCTACATATTAAAACGAATCCAAACTTCATTTTTTTCAATGACAATACCCAATTATAACGAGATACTTCAAATCTTTGGTTCAAACTATATCTAAACACCGAATTTCAAGTCATTTGAATGATAAGTTATTGAATTATAAACATTCAAAATTTAATGCTTCTAATGTTAAATTACATTTTCATATTTTTATTTATATCTCCTGAAATTATGCTCCTAATGTGCTAATTTTTTGTGCAGCAATAATACTAATATACGCAAACATAAATGCGCTGAATTTGCAATTTTTATAACTTTATGATATGACTTATGATTTATGAAATTAATACTCGAAAAAATTATGAATTGCAACCTACAATTTTTTTGATGAAATTAGATTTATTAAGTCCTGCTTTATGGAAATCCAAAATTTCACATTTTTCTTCCAAGTAGTTTTCAAATTATGCTTAAAAAACGGCAAATGATGGTTTAAGGGGCTGTCTATAATAGGAGTGACTGGATATTTTGAAATTTCTTCTGGTACGAATTGCATAAAAATTTATTTTTAGGCTAATTGAAGGATGTAGAGTTCATTTATGCTATCAGAATTGTGTACTGCTATTGAAAAAACAAAGTTACGGATCGTTTTAATATATAGATGGCCCCCTAAGCAAATTTTATCTATATCATTTAAAAGTAGACTTTATATCCAATCGTTCGGTACCAGTAACTTTCTTCTACGATAATTTGTTGAGGAGTTAGTAGGGGGTGTTTACTTTTTTTTCCCACGACTGTACATAGGTATAATCATGTGATCATTTGTTTAAAAATTTCTTCCAGAGAGCTATCATTTGATCAAAACTTTTCCAGAAACAAATATATGTACATTGGTTAAATTTTAGAAGGTGCCATGAGATAGGAGCTCAGTAAAGTACATTTCAATATAGAGAATACCGTTTTCTTTGAATGTTAATTGAATGTTGCGGCCACTGGATTCAATCTGGTAGGAGGTGGTGTGTATAAAATATATTTGCTTCCTGTAATTTTATTTATTACTATCTGGTTTTTTTAATACCTTCTACTATCAGTTTTTATAGAATGCCCTTTATAAGATTCTAATTTTTTTTTTTTTTAAATATGACAATAAATTTCGGAAAATGGTTTCTTAAACAACAAAATTTTACATAAATTAAACAACGCCCTTTGTATGATTGTAATTTAAAAAAGTATATATGACAGTAAATTTCGGTGAATGAGTCCTTACACAAGAAATAAAACAAATATATATATATATATATATAATTATGTTGCCATACTTTATTATATTATATTATATCTCTTATTTATTACCTGTTTAATTTTAAACATATACTTCTTTGTGTACTTTTTAGTAATAATTTATTCCTGGATCCTTAAAATAGCATAGAATAATTTTTATCATATAGACTATATAAGTTAATTATAATTATTATATTTCTAAGAATGTTAATATTATCTGCATTCTGTGATCATTTGCAACCGTAAAGATTCGCTTTTAACTGTACCATTTAATTAGGGGAGATTTTTGCTGTGCTAAAAAAGGATGCATGTTTGAGATTGTAATACGGTCATAGCAATTCTCTTGCTGGGTATGTCATAAATTTAAATGTTCCAATTATTTCATATTGTTCATTATTACGGATCTTGCATTGATTAATAATTTTTTTTATTCAATTTATATGACATGGTAAATTTATACTTTTTTGTGTATAGTCGATCGGGTACACAATGGAATTCAATTTTTAGCTTATTGCTGGATTCTATGACAGAAATCGACTATGTTTATGCTTATACTTGTATTTCATGTCCCCTTGAAAAAGTGAAATGTTATACAAGCTTCCGGCTACGTTCATCCATTTGATTTATTATTTGTTTACGATACGTCTTTTAATGGTTCAACAATATTTCGCTAGTTATTTGTATCTTTTGTCGTTCATAGGTTATTTTATCAAAATTTGGTGGGTTTTCATATGTTTTAGATGGATTAATCGTCCGCAAGGTGCTAGTGAATTAGTGGTATTGTGCTTGATTTTGTATTACAAATTAAAGGTTCCATCTTTATTTTGTATAATGTCAGTGTTATTAATTGAAGCTTAATTTATTAATTTAATAATTTAATTTTAGTAATTGGAAATAGATGATGATTTGTCATCATATAATGGTTATATATATAACATATATATCTATATACAACATTTTTGTAATATGTATGCAACATTGTTGTAATTGTTGTAATTATGCAAAATTTTTTTGTAATATATATGTTACCGTTAAAGTGTATAATTCAGTTATTTCATAAAATACCTAGTTATTTCATGAAATAACTAACGAAATCCGTTAAAGTGTGTAAAATTATTGAATTCTATGGTTTAACTAGTTATTTTATAGAATAACGATTGCCTAACCGTTAAAGTTTAAAATAAACATTTTTAATTGAAAAACAAATCCGTTATTTTATAAATTAACTGATGATACATAGTTAAAGTCACTCAAAAACTACATTACAAATTATTAATAGATGAATTGATAAGTAATATATAAAAATAGAATATGTAATATATTATTTTTATTTTACTTAAACAGTAATACAATATCAGAATGTACTGTGGCAATAGTTATATTTAAATTTTTATAACTTATAATTACATAATTATTAGACACTTCGTCCTGTTGGCAAAAGAAAATTACGCTTTTTAAAACATATTGCAAAGATTTTATACAAAACGCAACATATAAATAATGTTTACAAAAGAAACAACAATAATAATAATAATTTTAAAAAATATTAAAAACTGACATGCTGGCAGGGAATAATTATGTTATTTAATAGCAACGTTTCATAAACATTTTTCAAATTAAAAATGCAAGATCATTTTTATTTAAAATTTATGAAATACCTTCATTTTATTTTCTATTATTTATAAGAACAGGGATTGCTGTGATGACACTTAGAATTGCATTGCATATTATTTTTTACCTTTAAAGTTTTTATTTAAACCGTTAAAGTCTTTGTTTCACGTTTTTTAACAAGGATTCCAACCCCTGTTGCATTAAGTTTTTCTTATTTACCGATTGATCTCTCATACCTGTAGAACTCACTGTTTTAAAAAAAGATTGCAAAAATTTTGTGAATAATCCCAAATAAAAAACGCTAACATAAATACACCGCTTACAAATTTATGCAAGTTCAATACACATATCGACAAAACATGCACTCCGAAAGACAGCATGGAAGAAGAGGTCCAAGAAATTCAGCGTACACTCTGATTGCGAAGCAGCCATAACCGATTCAAAACGGATTAAAAACAGCTATAATCGGTTCAAACGGCTTTCGTGTGCCATCTTTAATACTTTAACGGTTAGACAATTGTCATTCTATAAAATAACTAGTTATATCGTAAAATTCAATAATTTTAGACACTTTAATGGACTTGGTTAGTTATTTCATACAATAACTAGGTATTTTATGAAATAACGGATTATACACTTTAACGGTAACATATATACAACAAATTCTTACATAAATTAGACTATAGCCTTAGTATGATTGTAAATTAAAAAATATATATATGACATTAAATTTCGGTGAATGGTTCTTAAACAACAAATTCTTACATAAATTAGTCAACGCCCTTTGCATGATTGTAATTACAAAAAATATAAATGACAATAAATTTCGGTGAATAAGTTCTTAAACAACAAATTCTTACATAAATAAAACAATGTCCTTTCTACGATTGTAATTTTTTTTAAATATGACAATACATTTCAGTGAATGGGCTCTTAAACAACGAATTCTTACATAAATTATTCAATGCCCTTTGTATGATTGTAATTAAAATATATATATATATGTCAATAAATTTCGGTGAATGTGTTCTTAAACAGCAAATCCTGATATAAATTAGATAATGCCATGTGCATGCTTGTGAAGTTTTAAATGGCAATACATTACATTAAGTGGGTACTTAAACAACAAATTCTTTCATAAATTAGACAAAAGGCTTTATATTTTTTTAAATAATGTATGTCGTTTGCAACGCATTTTTGAGAACGACTGTAGAGTTTCTGAAATTTTCGGGCAATGTCCTTTTGCTATATAGCATAGTGAACTATCGTTACATCGCTTTGAATGTCTAGATCAGTGGTTCCCAATTTTTCTTTGTCCGCGCCCCACCTAGGTATCTATAAAATAATGATATCCCCCCTCCCTTCTATATCATATAAATATTGTCACATAAAAAGTAAACTTCCGTTTTCCCGGATGGATCCCAAAATAGCATTAATCCTGATAAGTGATTTCACATTCTTTAATTTATCAAAATCATATTATTTTTTAATCACAAGAATGCCTTTAACCTAATTCTATGATGCGGTGATGCCATGGATCTTCGCATTTTCATCTGCAAAAGTTTTATTGCTTTTAGGCAACTTACCTCAAATTTTAAAGGGTCAATCCATTTCAAGTGGTCCAGAAAATGTCATATTCGTTGCTCGACCATTTTTTAAAAATCTGAAATTTTTTGTACAACAACCCTAACATAATGAAAGTTCAAAGTGACTATTATTTTAATTGTATTAATTTTTGTTTGTGCATGGCGGCCATCTTTGTTTCATCGTCTGCAGCAATTTTCTCCCAAGAAGGGTTTACGTAATTGAAAATAATTCAGCGTTTATTTATCCAATTCAACTGCGGATTAAAGCAATTTGTACAGAATACATTGGGCTAAAAACCTGGTAATGTAGTAGTTTCCGAAACTTACTGCTTATTGGTAAAATTTAAGCATAAAGTTTCCGTTTTTTTCCAAAATTTGTCCGTTTACAAGAGGAAATTTTTCTAGCAAGGAAAACTGTCAACATGACATAATTTTTTTTTTACAAATAGGTCGAAAGTACTTGTACTCACACGCCGAGTTCCAGATCTGGGACTTGCTTTCTCTTCGCTAAAAGAATCTCAAATTTTTCAAAAATGACAAAAATCGCACTTTTCAGGCTTTGATTTCTCTGGTGGGGCACGAGATGAAAATCTGAAATTTTTTTTAATAAGAGTACTGTATGGTAGTGTTATGCACAAGAAATTTCAAGATGGAGATTTGAATACAAGCTGAGATATGGCAAGGGCAACATGTCAAAACAATACTGCCAAACTATTGTTTTGTTATAGTCACATCTAAGTATTTATATCAGAGTATCATTTAAATTTATTTTTTATATTACTTTTAAATAATAGTAACAGAAAATAAATCTTTTGCAATTAATTTAAAAAATAATTATGCCTAAGGCTTACATTTTGTGTGATTTCAGTAATTTTTGTTGTAATTTTAGTAACTAAAAGAAACTTCAGCACTTTTACATATATATATATATATATATATATATATATGTATATATATACAAGACCTGAGACAAAAAGAGAATAGGGAAAGAGAAAAGCTGTTAATGTTGGCATACTTCTTGAGACATGATCAAACGTGTCAAAACAGATTCTTGCTTGTTGGTTTAAAAACCACAATTTCAATGCTGCTTGCCAGTCCCTGAAAATTGTTCCTACCATAAGTATGTTCCTGTAAATGAAACATTATGCGATGTTACCATGCATCAGCCTCAAGTAATTTTCAGAAAGTAAAGATACCCAAAGCCTTTTTTAAATTTATACTGCAGAAAAATCACATTTTTTCATAAGAAGTAAGCTAGGAATTATTAATGAATTGAGACTTGCACGTAGAGATTTCAAAATATATTTCTATGAGCCAGCAGGGCCAAGATCTTCAATCAAGTTATCAAGAGATGACAAGGTTCCTACAAATAAAATTTTGAGAAAGATCATTATTGTGGTTTTTGAACCACAATAATGATCTTTCTCAAAATGTGTTTTGACACGTTTAATCATGTCTCAACAAGTATGACAACATTAACAGCTTTTCTTTTTCCCTATGTTGTTTTTGTCTCAGGTCTTGTATCAAAATATTTTTTTTTTCTTTATGTAAAAGTGCTGAGGTTTCTTTTAGTTACTAAAATTACTTACAACAAAAATTACTGAAACCATACAAAATGAACAATAATTAATAAATAATAAATTAATAACAATATAATAAAATAATATAATATAATAATATATATATATATATATATATATATATATATATATATATAATAAATATATATAAATATATAATAACAATAATTAATAAATTAATAAACAATAATGAATGAATAATTATGCCTTAGGCATAATTATTTTTTTTATTAATTGCTAAGCTTTGCAAAGGGCTTTATTTTCTATTACTATTATTTAAAAATAATCAAAAACATAAATTTAAATGACACTCTGAGATAAATATTTAGCTGTGACTACAACAAAACAATAGTTTAGCAGTATTGTTCTGACATGTTGCCCTTGCCATATCTCAGCTTGTAGTCAAATCTCCATCTTGAGATTTCTTGTGCATAACACTACCATATAATACTCTTATTAAAAAAAAAATCAGATTTTTATGTCGTGCCCCACCAGAGATATCAAAGGCTGAAAAGTGCGATTTTTGTCATTTTTGAAAAAATTGGGATTTTTTTTAGCGAAGGGAAAGCAAGTCCCAGATCTGGAACTCGGCGAGTTAGTACAAGTACTTTCGGCCTATTTGTAAAAAAAAATATGTCATGTTGACAGTATTCCTTGCTAGAAAAATTTCCTCTTGTAAACGGACAAATTTTGGAAAAAAACGGAAACTTTATGCTTAAATTTTACCAATAAGCAGTAAGTTTCGGAAACTACTACATTACCAGATTTTTAGCCCAATGTATTCTGTACAAATTGCTTTAATCCGCCGTTGAATTGGATAAATAAACGATGAATTATTTACAATTCCGTAAACCCTTCTTGTGAGAAAATTGCTGCAGACGATGAAACAAAGATGGCCGCCATGCACAAACAAAAATTAATCGAATTAAAATAATAGTCATTTTGAACTTCCATCATGTTAGGGTTGTTGTACCAAAAATTTCAGATTTTTTAAAAATTGTCGAGCAACCAGTGCTGGACCACTTGAAATCGATTGACCCTAAAGTTATAAATAGTCTAAATTTTTATTTCCGTAAAATTTCTTGAAATCTCTCTCATATTTTGTATTACATCTGATAGAATTGATACATTTTATAATGGATTTTAGTACTTCATAAGAAAATAGTGATATTTGTTTATCGCCGAGACTGTGTGTATAACATAATTTACAAGTAACATTTCCGGATTCGCACTATTATGCATTTTAAGTTACTATTTTTCTTTCCTATCATAACTTACTTCTTTGATAGCGGGCTTTCCTACCCCCCATTATTATTATTTGGCCACCATGTTTTCACCAGTTTTAAATTTTAAAATGCATTATGTCATGAATGTCATATTCTGTAAGTGGTCTGCAGAAGATTCAAAACGTTTTTTAGATTAAACATGTCCAAATAGTCAATTTTAGATATACTGTACAAAATTTCATATGTAAAATTTTCCTCATGGGGCATATTACATTATGAATAGATGTACAAGTTTTTTTAAATAACTAGTAAAGAAAAAGAGGTGTAATATACTAAAATAATATTCAAACTAGGGAAATTAAAGTGATTTTTAAATATTCAGAAGGTGTCAAATTATTCAAAGAAATTCACATAATTATTCTGGTGTCTTGAACTTTCAAATGAGATCGTTTCGAAAATTAATTTTTATTCAGTTATTCTTAAAATTTTTCATATATTGTTTCTATTTTTAGACTAAGACACTACTTTCATTAGAAAAAAATGACAGAAAATTTGTAAATAAGAAATCTGAAATTGGTCCCCTGTGGGACGTACGCTCCAAGTTGGGAAACACTGGTCTATATCCAATAGTCGCTCTTCTTTAAACCGTCTAACAGTCCAATAAAAGTGCAAAATAGTAATGTTGTTTTCACTGTATTTTTTAAATGCAATTGAAAGAGGGTTATTCCCACATGATATGAAAAATTCATTTATGTTTAATAAGATAAATCATAAGTGTATTTACCATTATTCAATGGTTTAAAATCTTCAAAATTATATCACGTTAAATGGTTCATGCATTGAACTACGGACTGCATCTCAGCGAACGAGTTATCTCGGGCTTGAAAGTCAGAAGTTAGTTTTGTCTATTTTATTTTAATTTCATAAAATTCAGAATTGCAACAGAAAGTTTAAACAGATACTTTTTATTTTAATTTCGATAATAATAGATGTTCTTTAAATGTAATATAAAAATACTATTAGAAATTTTCTGGCAATTAGGAATTTGGGAATAAAAAATCTACCAGATTTGGAAATACTGTTGGAGGTTTGAATTTCGTTTCAGGTTCGGATACAGAAATAAGTCTGAAAGGGCTACATTTAAATACTACAATTCCGTTACATACATTTATTCGAAAGAATGAAATAAAGCATTTTTCCTGATTTAAATGAGGACCATTTGTTTATGGACAATTCCACCGAATTTTACTTTCATACCTTTTATCACATCATGTAAAATTTAGTAAAAACCTTTATTCAGGGCAATTTTCAGAACTTAGCAATTTATCTACAATATACAAAAATAAAGCAATTTTACATAAACAATGAAAATTTTCTTTTTCTGCCACCGATATTTAATTTAAGACCAACTATGCAATAATTTACACTGATATAGCTCATGAGAAAATTGAAATGGGAGGTAAGTTATTCAAATGTTACTATAAATTGCGAACAAAAAGAAACATAAATTATCTGATTGTAAATAAAAGTTGCATTTCGTAAAAAGAAATTGGCATTGTTTCAAAATAAAGTCCGAACAAACAAAATACTAAAACTTGATTTCAAGAATAATTTATAAGAATAACTTATTTAAAAAAGGTAACTCTTTTTTTGGAATCTGTTTGGAACAAATATGTTTTTGTCTTAATCAAAAAAAAAAAAAAAAAAAAAAAAAAAAAAAGAAAAAAAAAAGAAAATATTTGTATTTCACATTTTTGAAATCGTACTATTTTTTTTCTTTATCCATATATTTTTCATAATTAATTAAAGGGTATTAATAATTAACGTATTTAAATTTAAAAAAAATCTGATTACTTCCACGTCAGTAATAATTTTTTAAAAATTTTGATCTACTCTTAAATTTATAAAAAATAATTAATTTATTTTTCTGTAATTATATCTTTTATAAAAATATCTTGACTAAAGTGGGGTGTTTTTTTTTCCTTGATCGTGCATAAACTTACTTATCCATAAAATATAACATAAAATCTATACAATTTTAAAGTTTCAATGAAACAAAAATGATAAATATTTATGATGCGTTAAAATTATAAAGTATATCGACGTTTCCATTCACTGTAAAAAAAAAAAAAAAGAAAGAAAAAAAAAAAAGAAAAAAAAAAGAAAAAAAATCCGACCAGTTTTCTTGTAGGAATCGGAAAAATAGTTGCCCTTATCGTACCGGAAAAATTTCCGACCCAGCTCGGAATAAAATCCGTAAAATAAAGAAATAGTCACCAACACGGTATTTTACGGATTTCATTCCGATTTTACGGATTTTATTCCGAGCTGGGTCGGAAATTTTTCCGGTACGATAAGTCCAACTATTTTTCCGATTCCTACAGGAAAATTGGTCGTATTTTTTTTTTTTTTTTTTTACTGTGTCGTTTAGCTGTGTTCTTATTCCTGGTGGTTTTTTTTTCTGTTGTGTTTTCTACGATCACGCAGACCTCATGATCTTGACAAAAGGTTATTGGAGTGAATGATGTCAACCAACTATCTATAGCTCAATTGGCAGATCACTGGCTGATTCAGCTATGGATCCTTGTTCAATTCGCTGCCTGGAAACATTTGCAATCAATCGGGAAATTTTCAGCTTGTATAATATATTTACCAATCACTATTCGTGTTCTAAAATAATAAAGTGAGACTGAAGTGTTCATCTGACCAAACATTCTTTGATAAATGTTGTAATATAGCAACATAAGTTTAAAGTTCTCAGCAATTTTTTTTCAATGTCGTACTTAAATTCCTCTATTATAACTAAGGATCTACAGAAATAACTTTTTAAGATCGAAACCGAAACAGAATTTTGGTAATCTCCTTATTTTCGGTAGAAAGCGAAAACGAAAACTTTTTTAAAAAGTAATTAACACTATACTGTAAAAAAATGCTGCCAGTTCTCCGGTAGGAATCGAAAAAATAGTTGCCCTTATCGTACCGGAATAATTTCCGACCCAGCTCGGAATAAAATCTGTAAAAATAAGGAAATAGTCAGTAAAACGATATTTTACGGATTTTATTCCGATTTTACGGATTTTATTCCGAGCTGGGTTGGAAATTATTCCGGTACGATAAGAACAACTATTTTTCCGATTCCTACCGGAAAAATGGCATACTTTTTTTACAGTGTAGCATAAATATGCATAATCATTAATTACGAGTAGTTATACGTGTGGCCCAAGTTGGCACGCTGTGCCTCTGACCAATTGTTTTTTAATTTCATATAAAATAAAGTGTAATTAATTCATCAACGGTACAAAATTACTTTCTAATTATACGAATTTCATCTAAATAAAAAATGTTTTGGGTATACATACCTCGATTTATCTTTTATAATGGTTTTCGTAAAATTATTACCTGTTATACTAGAATTTTCCCAAAGAGTATTTGAAACACCTCTACGGTTTCAAACTAAAAATTTCTCATTACTGTTAAGTTTGCAGCTTTTAAAGCAAGTTAAAAGCATCTTCACTCATATATGCATTGCTTGCTTTATAATTTGCCCTTACGTCTTGAGTCAGTCATTACTGATAATTATAAACAGTGAAGTTCATAGCAATAAATAAAGAGTGTATCATTTAAGCCGATATAGTTCAAATAATTGAGTAATGTTGAAAATTTCCAAAAAGAAGAAACAAAATTTTTCTAATACAGATGGTTTCGGTCCAGTCCAACGATTTTTCGGCGAAACTCTATGAGCGAAACTATCTGAATGTTCTACCAAATTTTCATCCACATATTCAACCGCTTGAAATTTATTTTAAAAAATCCCATAAAAATTAAGTTATCAAGTATTTTTCTACTTCCTTAAACAAAAACAATTCTGTTCCATAGTTTTCCGATATCATTTTAGTTTTATCTACCCTAAAGACTTTATTTTTGCTGATAATAGAATAGACAAAAAAAGTAATTTCCGATATCGAATAAAGACAAAAAACATTCGAATAACGCAATTCTCCCAAAGCCTAATTAAGACTAATAGATTCATTTCAAATATTCATTTCACCGGACGCTCGCTAATAAAACTTGTCTTTCCAGATGCGAATTAGCTTGATTGTGGGGAAGGATATTTTCTTAATTAATTGGCGAGAGAAAGAGAAATTTGGTAAGATTCCATTTAGTCGAAAAATATAACTATCGATATTTTTTTTTCAAAGAATGAAAAGGAAACTGTTAAATGAAATTCATTTTTAAAGTCGCCATAAGTTATTACCTAATATTTATTACGGAAAAAATATAATCATACTTAATTTTATTAAAAGTGTTGAAAAGTCAACGCGAACAGTTCATTTTCTTTCATTCAATTTGTCATACCACATTTTACTCTAAATACCAATTTCTATTGCTCTGTAATATTGCTGAAATACATGTTAAATATGACATGTGTTCAGGGACAATGGTAATATCTAGAAACTCATCTTAAAGGAGGACTGTAAACATATTTATTTTATAGGAACTTTAAAAATATACTTTATATTTAATTCTTTGAAGTGATTAGCTATGCTTCATAAGCTCTCTGCAGGTTATCCCCAAAAGAGAGAAACGTACTTTAACTGCTTTACTGTTGCGATACGTAATCAATGTAATTTGCAAAATTGTTAAAAATAAGGAGAAAATCGAAATTATTTTGTTAAAATAGTCCTATCATTTTTTTTACACAACAGAACATATATACATAAACATAACTTATAGGACACAGGGATAGCACAAAAATTTAAAAGCGTATTTAAAAAAAAAAAAAATAACAGAACTATTTCATCAACACTTCTCATTACTCTTACCCTATTTTGAACACTTTAGCAATATTCGCAACCTACGTAAAAAATGTAAGCGCGTTTCAATATTTTTGGAAATCCTGGATACAAATTTTGATTGCTTTACTTTGATAGACACAATAGCGGTCCATTTAATTATATTAAGGGGCTGTTTCAATATTGAGAAAATCATCTTGAAAACTGGGTAATATTGTGACTAAAACCCTTAAAAAAGTTATAAAATAATAACCTGTTAACGAGAAAAACGATGTCCGTCTGAAAGTCCAGTAATATATCGTTGATTTGCTAGAATTTTGTATACATGAAATGGCAAGAAAAATAATTTCAACATTAATCTAAAATATCATCTCTTAAGTTTCCATTTTTACAAAAAATTGCATGTTTAACCAATAAAGTTCTAAATGTAGGGAACTTTTTATGTAGGGTTTTTCGATGATGCGAATTCCGTTGGTGATGAAGAGAATATTTTTTAAAATTAATAATACATTTTAAGCAATCGTATTATTAATTAATAATTTGGTTATGATCTAAAACCTGAAGGGTTTTAGACGTACCTTTATTGAAGCAAAATGAAATGTTTTAAAATAATACTTCTAACGTTTCTAAAATCTGGCAAAATATAGAGAACTGGTTTTTTAAGTCTTCTGATAATCCATAAAAATCTCGCCAAAATAAAATCCATATAAAAGCCTTAAAAATCACGCGTGATTTTTGCATAATTCGTTTCGAAATTATATGTGTAAAGGTAAAACAATTTAAATTAAATGGAAATCGCACTAGACTTAAAAGCAAGTAATAACTAAGTCTATTCAGAAGAATGACTTTTCTAATACAAATATTGATGAAAAGAAGAAAAAAAGTACATTGTCGTCTTGCTAGTGCATCTCGTGTATGCACATTTTCAATTCCTCATACAGTGATGGAAGAGTGTAGCAGCAGAGAATCAATTGACACCGTAAAATTTTACTAGTATTCTCCATCTAACTTGCTCATTATACGCCGGATTTTACTGTATTTATTAATTTTATTTGCGAAAGCTTGTGCACTTTTAGAAGTACTCTTACTGTTTATTTTTTTAAACTGTATTAAAAAAAACAAAAATTGAAATCTAAGTTCAATTTAGCTACTTATTGTCGAACGCTGACATTTCGCTTTATAAGAAAATCGTGAGCCGTCCTTAGGCTATCATGAAAATATATTGAATGAAAGACATTTTACTTCTCGGAGATAAAACATTTTCTTTGTTAGATGTGAGACCATTTTTCAACTATTTTATGAATCTGAAGATTAAATTCCAAAAAGAGTAAAGTGCATTTCTTGAATCAAAAATTTCTTTTAAAATTAAAGGTTCCAACCTATGATTTCCGGGTTGAACATAAGCGAAACAATTTTTTTTATCAGAAATTCTAATAGATTTCTGTCACTTAATGGTATATATTTTTAGATTTTTTAGTAACAGCCAAAACGCATATATACATGCAAAATATCAGTATGAATTCAAATAAAGTTTTTTAAATACGTTAAAAGCGATATTTTTGTGTTAGCCGAACAAATGGACAAAGATTTTGCTACACTGTAAAAAAAAAAAATATGACCAGTTTTCCTGTAGAAATCGGAAAAATAGTTGCCCTTATCGTACCGGAAAAATTTCCGACCCAGCTCATAATAAAATCCGTAACATCGGAATAAAATCTGTAAAATACCGTTTTATTGACTATTTCCTTTTTTTTTACGGATTTTATTCCGATCTGGGTCGGAAAATTTTCCGGTACGATAATGGCAACTATTTTTCCGATTCCTACAGGAAAACTGGTCGGATTTATTTTACAGTGTACTTACAACAGACGTTTTTATTCTGATTATTTTAAAGTTTCAGCTTACAGTTCAATTATACACGGTGGCCATAATTACAATGACAGTACTCAGAGTGTTCTATATCGCGACCTAATTGAGAGAATGGCGCCAAATTTTGTAAGAATATTAAACAAGGCGGGGGACGAAGGATTCCTGGAAAAATATTAGTTCCAAAAGTCACCACTAGGAGAATATGTGGCGCTGTGTAACAAAAAAAGACTTAAAAAGTGCAGAATCAATACTAAAATCGTTAAATGCGCTAAATAAAAGGTGCTTTTATTTCAGTACTGATTCTGCATTTTTTTAAACTCTCCTTTCTGTTACACAGCACCACATATTCCCCTAGCGGTAACTTAAGGAACTATTTTTGCGGAATCCTTCGTCTCCCGTCTTGTTTAAACTTCTTACAAATTTGTCGTCATTATCTCAATTGGATCGTGCTACAGAACACTCTGAATACTGACAGTGTAATTATGGCCACCTTGTGTATTGCGAAATTTATGTTTTATTTATATTATTTTATTTATTAACTATTTGGAAAAATGGTTATTGTCCTCGGAAATCAAAAGCATATCTCAAGTTTTTTATTGGTTGAATCCGCATTTTATTCGTTTTCTGATTGGTCTATACAGTAATCTGTAATTTGCCTTTACTTTCAACAGAGATGGATACTTCTATTGCCACTATCACAAAAAAGTAATATAAATTACAAAAAAAATTAATAACTCAGAAACAAATTGAGATACAGCTTTCAAACAAATTGCATTTAAAAGTACATTCTTTTCTCTATACGACGCTGTAAAAAGTAATATTGTGGGATGTTTAGAAGTTTAAGAATGAAATTTCATTTAAAATGGGTCGTCAGATTTCTGACGATGGAAAAGCCTTTTCCCGAATAGCCAATGAAATACTTGGATAATACGTAAGTTTCACGAAATCTGACGAGTCGCAGGCGATTTTTGTCGCTTGCAATTTTTACGTGCAATAACACTATTAATGTTTAATTCATGGCGAACGTAATGTATGACCAGTCCGTAGAAGTTTAAAAATTTACAGTACCGAAAATTGTAAAACTGAAATTTTTTTTTAAATTTGTTCATGATGGGTCCAGGAATGTTAATGTTTAATTCATGGCGTGCGTAATGTATGATCAACTCCGTGCGACTTTTAGGTAGATTTCGTAAGAAATACTACCTATTACAGTCGTTACCATGGTGCGACTTTTGAAAAATTCCTTCATAACTTTTCATTATAGGACCCCAGGAACCCAAAACCACCCCCACCTAAAAAGTTTATATATATATATATATATGTATGTATGTATGTACTAAATTTTGTCCGCACGATAAAAATCGCAATTATGCACGGATCGTCTTCAAACTCGCCAACAACTTTGAGATGACTAATATCTCGGCGGGGATTGAAAATGGGCAAAATCGGTCCAAGGGAATGGAAATGGGAAGGGTTCAAAATTTTGAATACAGTCTTAACAAGATTCGGATAAAACCAGCTCTTACACAACAATGACAGGAAAAAATAAATATTTTTCGCTATAACAGTTGCCAACAATAAAAAAAAACAATAAACTTCTCGCCACAACAATTGCTTTCCTATAGCAAGATTTTTCACGTGAAAAAATAAATTAAATAAATAGTTTGACGAATTGAAAACAAATTAAATATTACGTCATTAGTTTTCTAGAGCAAGATTTCAGAATGAAAACTCAAAATGAAATAAATAGTTTGACGAATTAAAAAAATATATGTATTACGTCATATTGGAAATATAATGTACCTCAGCAGGTGAATATGTAACGTCATGTGAGTTTGAAAAAACGTATTAAAACATTATAAAAACCCGACTATGGAAATATTAACACATTTTAACACTTTGAGGTTTTCTGAATTTGTTTTAGCAATTTTTAAACATAATCCATATACATGCGTGTGTATATTAGAATTTTCACAAAATGTTTAGCTCCCTAGAGCTCATTCTTAGTGAAGGAACTGGGTTTATCCCTAATGTTGATTTAAGTTTTGTTGGTGAATTTAGTACTTAACTTCGAAATCTACCTCCGCCTGTAGGCCCGAGCCGCCAGGGATTTTTTATTTCTTAAATTTTTGTCTTCGAAAAAATCATTTTCCAAATGGTCGTTGTAATTTGTTAAATTGCTTTTTTATTTATGAAATATTAATTTCGTTATCTAATAATACACGAAAACAAAAGCTAAATTATTTATAATTCAGGACGTGAGTTTCAAAACTCGCCTTATCCAGAAAATCAAATTTTGGGAATTCGCGAAAATCCTTTGACTACGTCCATTGGTTTTCATTGTAAACCAAGATTTTACAATGCCAAAAATACACGATGATAAAACTAGTTCTTTTGCAGATTGTAGTGTTTTTTCGATAGAGATTCACCAATAGCTTGATAGAGAAAATTCAATTTTTTAAATTTTGGATAATGCGAGTTTTGAAACTCACGTCGTCAATTGTTTTTAACTCAAACGTAATAACACTGTTAATCTTTCGTAATCAAATTTAAAAAAAAATTCATGCTTGAAAATTATTTCAAAATCTTACAAAATTAGTAAAATGATGATCAGTTTTCCAGTAAATTGCTTTTGAAAATATTCTCTCTATTCAACGGCGACGATTTAAAATTTAAAATTAAGCAGTGTTTACAACTGAGGCGATTTCTGAAAAAAGCGAAATGTAAATTTTTATAAAATTGCTACTGCATCAGCGTTATTCACGGACATGTTTTTGCTTTATTATATAAATAAGAATACAAAATTAGATAGAAATCGATAGAAAATTGTTCACAATTACATCTTTTTAAAACAGTAAATAACAATAATAATTTTCGAAAGTCAAATATTGCGTAAGCAATCACTGATCTGTTTTTAATAAAACTGTGGAAGGGGGCTTAAATATTTGAATTATATAAACAGATAAGCTCGAATTGGAGCATCTCTCTATTCTAAAAAAAAGTAACTACCGCTGTCACCGCCGCCGCCGCCGGTTTTGAATTTTTTGTGACCGGAGGTCTTTCTTCGTTAATATTAAGAAAAATAATGCATACAAAAATATGAAAATCGGTAGTATTATACAGAAATGTTTGATAAACACGCTGATGGAGACAGTTTTCAGATCGAAGAATTATTTTAAGAGATATTTAATGCTAAAGTTGGACAAAATCGTTCCACTAAAAACGTTTTATAGGAGCAAAAACTGTTCATAGGAATTTAATCACTTTTAGATCATTTTATGCGTTAGAATTTGCCGGAGTGCAGATTGCATTAATTTTTTTATTTTGACTAATTTTTTGAGGTTTTATTTCTATTTTAAATTCAGATTTTCAGCATTTCTAGAGATATTTTTAACAGATTTTAGAAAGTGATATTAATTTAAACTGTTGCCAACTGTGTAAACAGCGGAAGCAATAATGTTTGCTTCAAAAAAAAAAAAATATTTATACGTGTAAATAAATTAAAAATTTATTTACACGTGACTATTATAAACAGAAAAAAAAAAACATTTGGAATTAGAATTAAATAATTATGTACAAAAAGCATGAACTTATTAAAAATTATGCCTTAAAAACTATAATTACACGTGAATTTTAAGAGAGAAAGGAATTTGTAAAGCAATAAATTTATTAACATGCGTTAGAAGTCTTAAATAGGAGAAATTACGTCATATTTACGTCACATTGCAGTTATTACATAAAATGAACACAGAATAATAGTGCAAAACGGTTTAAATTTAGAAATTGCGCTAGACATTTATTTGATGTCTTAAGAGGATACTTTTCAACTATTTTTGTTAGGAAAGCGCAAATAATATTTAATTTCTAACAACGTGAATATTAAAAAGAGAAAGAATAGTTTGGTCAAAATTACGTCAGATTAAAAACGATTAATTTAAAATGTCTCATTTAAAAGAACTTTCTTTTCACTTTGTTAAAAAATACCAGGAGACAAAGACTCTGTTTACTTAATTCCTTTTATATTAGCTTATTTTGAAATGTTGTTTTATTTGTATTTTTATTAATGTTGTAATAATTTATTTGTTTTTTCGTTATTTAAAATAAAAATTATGTCAATTTGTATAATTTGGCGATTTATATAATTTGGCGAAATTGGTCGACGGGATAATCAAGTAGTACCGCAACGGATTTGGCGTTAAAATTCCCCAATCAAAGAGAAATGAATAGAAATCCGTTTATAGAGAGATCGCCACTGTTTTTTAAATTATAATTCAATCTTTCGAAATGTTTTTAAAGCCGATCAAATTAGCGTGCATTTAGAATCTACGGTGTGTGGACGGGGGTTGGCGAGCGTAGCTCGTAGGGGGCCGAGCCCCCTAGTGTATTTAAAAATACTTTAAGGGGTCTCAGGACTCTTAAAATTGAAAAAAAAAACGAAAAAAAAAGACCATTTTCAACAATTAATATCTTAAAATGTATTTTATTTTAAGACACAATTTTAAGTGGAATAAAATATATAAGTATGTTCTTTCATTTCATGTATTTAAAAAATTATAAGATGCAGAATTACCATTTACAGGGTGTTCCAAACAGTTAGACATCTGATGAGCAAAAAATCGGCATAACGGCTTACGCGCACGATTATAAAATAAGTATTGCAACTAGAATGAAAATTTTGATGCCTAGTTATACTTCAGATTGTAATAATTACTCTGAATTTAAATAAATGTGTATTTAAAGCATTTTTTATATTTTTAATACAAAGTTGTATTTAGCTAATGCAAAATTGAGAAAATTTCAACAGTATAATCCCCTAAAAAAAATATTGTTTTGAACAATAAAAAGGAAATTTTAGGTTCAGTTTATACAGACTAACATGATACATATGTTTTGAAAATTTCATGAAAAAATATTCATAAGTTTTTGAGAAATGCTGCGCGTTATGCCCCCCAAAAACGTTATTTGGAGAAAAATGGCTTCAAAGTTTCCGAAACGACGCTTCAGCTATTGAACGTATATAAATGTAAAAGCCATAACTTCAGTTCTAATAGGAATTTCAAGGAAACAATTATATCAAAATGTTCAGAAAAGATAGGAGTTTAACATCTAAAAAAATTAAAATTTCGAAAATTTTAAAGCTTTAAGAGTCCTGAGACCCCTTAACTAGCAACAGACATTTCTTTTAAAAACCAGCATATTGCTTACAAAATAAATAAATAAATACTGAAAATGCATAAATTTTCATGTGTATAAATGGGATAATAGAACGCCAAATATTTCAATTACTCAAAAGAAGATGCCTTCAAATTAATATACTACATTAAAATTACAAATTTAGAATTTTGTAATTATAATTTTTTTAACCGAAAATTCATTGAATTTCGATTTCTTGAATGAGATACTTTCAGCTGAAAAGACTGAAATTATGTAGTTATCCATATTTATTCAAACTACAATGGAACTCAAAATATTCGAAATATTCAAACAAAAGCTCGTTAATTTTATTTTGAACATTGCTTCTAATATGAATTTAAGTGAAATAAAGATAGATTTGAAGTACTAGATATTTCCTATTATTTGATTGAATTAAACAGAACCGAATAAATTTAATAATACGATTTTAGCGGGGATTTAGATTTGAATTTAAGATGTCATCAAATTAGAACCATTATTTATATTCCACGGCATAATTATCCATTAGATAATAGAACACAAAATTACAGAATTATGTAAATAAGAGACCTTTAGTTCGAATTACATACAATTTATGTTAACCTTGCTTACGATATAGCTTTCATGATAAATATACTTATATTCAAGTTATTGAATATTCCGAGTTATGGAAATTGAAATTAAAGAGATTTCGTTGTACGTTATGATCCAGTAATTTTTTTTGTGTGTGTGTGTGTGTGAAATAAATATAATTGGCAAAGTTCAAATTTTATCGTGAAACATTTTTAAAATAAAGGTATTATTTGTATTCCTAGGGAAAATTATTTATCATGCAATGGAATTCAAAATAAATGAATTATCCAAATAAGAGGATATTAATCAAAATTACACATTATTTTCGTAACAACATGAATTTCGAGATAAATAAACGTATTGTGGAATACAGTGTTTCAAAAATCCGTTCACATTTGAAAAGTGTTTATGACTTCGGTTTGTCTGTCCGTCAGTAGTAGATAAAGGACAGTTCTACGGCCACAGGCGGAATCCGGAATGAGCAATTGAGAGCAATGCTCATTCAGGTCCGCCTTCCTTCTAATCGCGACAATCATTGTGTCATGTTGTTGTTCAGTTTAACACTTTGCTAGAAAGATGTACGCATATATCAAGAATTAAGGTGTCAAAGTGGTTTCGCTTAGAAACACTTGTTTATTTTTATCTCATTTTATTGTTTTCTCCGATATTTTGTTAGAAAGATGCGTGTATACAAGTTTGTTTCTGAATAAGTATATATATATATATATATATCACTTTATTGAATACAATTGTTAACAGATATACACGTGTTAGTAAGTATAGGTATCAGTAGGCTATGTACACATGTTAGTAAGTATAGGTATCAGCAGACTATGTACACGTGTATCTATATACATGTAGATAAAATGTATATAAGTGTTTATAAATTTATAGATATAAATGTTTAAATATCGCTAAACATATATGTCTAAATCTATCCAAATGAATATATATACGTATATATAGTATATAAGTATATGTTTCTAAATATAAGTATCTAAGTATTAATATGTTTATATGCATGTATAAGTTTACATATGCGTGTTTATATAAAAAATTATTGGTTTAAAAAATTACAAAATCTAATTTAAAAAAAAAGTTAAAATATATATATATATATATATATATATATATATATATATATATATATATATATATACATATATAAATTAAAAAAAAATAGTTTTAGCAAAATTAAAAAAGTTAAAAAAAAAAGTTTTAACAAATTTAAAAAGTTTAAAAAATATATAAATTAAAAAATAGTAGAAGAAAAAAAAAGTTTTACAAAAGAAAATGTTTTAAGAAAATTAAAAAAAAAAGTTTCAACAAAATTTTATAAGTAAAAGAAAACAAAATTATAAAAAAAAATTATAAAAAATATAAGTTATAAAAAAGTTTTAGCAAAAAAAAAAAAAAAAAAAAAAAAAAAAAATACAAGTTATAAAAAAGTTTTAACAAAAAAAAAAAATGTTCTACAAAAATAAATACAAGTTATAGAAAATGTTTAACAAAATTAAAAAAAAAGTAGAAAAAAGTTTTACAAAACAAAAGTTTAAAAAAGTATATTTAAAAAATTATTTGTAAATGAGCATAGATATTTATACATATATTATATGTAAGTGTGTGGGTAGGGAATAAAATAAATACACATATTTAACATTATATTAGAAAGGTTTATGTATATGTTTTAAATAAGCACTCATATAAAAAAGAAACAATTTTTTATTAAAAACAAAACAATTTACAGGAAAAGTATATTTACAAGAAAAGATTTATTTACATAACAATATTATCTTGATAAATTCTTCTTTATATTAGTGTAAATTAGTATTATTGCAATCTTGAATAATTTTACAGTGGCCATACGCAAAGCTGGTGACCCCATCTTTGAACAAATAACGTTTATCATCAAACGGTGACAAACATATTTTGTTCTGACTTAATGTAAATAATTTATGAGCATCTTGCCCAATTCTCATTTGTACTTCAAAAGAAGTCGATTGGTTTTTGAGACAGTTCACATAGTCTTCATGCTTTAGACGGTTCTCGACGACGTGTTTAGATACACCCTTCGCTCGTTTCTTCTCTTCTATGGAAGATTTCAGAGAGTACATTTTTAATTTCAATCCGACAAACTCAAGGGCTAGATTGCCTTTTAGTTCATCTTTAAATTTGCCGATCACCTTCTTATTGATATCTGAGTAGAGTGAATGATGCTTTGGATAGTCTGAGAAATCGAACAAGCTTGCATGATGTTCCATATCATCAAAAATATTTTTTGTTTAATATGATAGCACAGTGAGTCCGTATCGGTGAATAATAGTTTTGCATCATCTTTATATGTTTTCCTTATAAAATTATAGTGAAAGTCATACATAAGTAATTTAGAGAGTTCTAATATTGCAAACCCGACATAAATCGGTCGATTCATGAGTATGCTAGTTTTCATCCTTTCAACAGCAGTTAGATCTTCATCAAATGTTTTAAATGACTTAAATGTAGGCGAGGCTACTAATTTTTTAGCTCTTTTTTCATT
The DNA here is from genome assembly GCA_963932465.1 of Maratus speciosus. Taxonomy (NCBI): domain Eukaryota; kingdom Metazoa; phylum Arthropoda; class Arachnida; order Araneae; family Salticidae; genus Maratus; species Maratus speciosus. The sequence continues at coordinate 442,188,190 of OZ010793.1, forward strand.
ATTACAAAGCACAATATTTCTCCTTTTTCGCAAATTCTCCATGGTTTTTCCAAAAACAGAGTTATTCATTAACTTAAAAAAGTCTTTTTCAAAGGTGGATTTGGCCTCTTTTCTTTTTTCAGTATTAAAATTAATATATTTCTGAAGCCAAGGTGTCTGTTTAAATTTAAGGACTTTATGAACAGCTTTAAGTTTTAATCCAAGTTGTAAATAAAATTTAAGATTACGATAATGAGTGATATAATTCTGCTTATCATTTAAATTTGGGATAAGTTTAGGTGTTCCTTTAAATGGTTGATTATTGAGAAAGGACTTGGCGTAAGGAGAAAGCATGTCTTCGCTAACTGTGAATCTTTCAGGGGCAAGTGGGTAATCGTTATGAAATGGATGAAGTTCTTCAGGATATTCTAAATCAACCTCGAAAATGTATCCAATATCAGAATCATCAAGTAGAGATAAAATCCACTCTTCCGTAATATGATTTGTTGTACACCATTCAAAACCACCAAAAGGTAAGAATTGCGACATAGCCCATCCATACAAATTATTTGCATCCCAGTACATAATGTAGCTGGGTGCATCATTTTTATTAAAATCAGCTGTATTAGGTATGTTCGCTCTGGCATATCTATGACTAATCATACTAATACCACCACGTATCCCATTCTCGATCAAAAGCAACATATCGATATCAGTAAGTAACTCTAGAGGTGTTTCGGACATTTTCAAACAAGCTTGCCAGGAGAGTGAAGGGGCGGTAAACAAATGTACACAATCAATATCATAGTATTGCTGACATAATTTCCTAAAATTTTGGAATACATCAGCAAGTAGCACAACATCTGTCTTGACGTATAGGTCGTGATATTCTCCTAGGGATTGGATATTAAAGGTTTTCCAAACCTTCTGGGCGTGTTTATAATCTTCCTCGTCTATAGGCTCATCAGTTAAGCTATTAAAAAATGCAGAAGGTGGAGGAAGTTCCTTCTCATTAAATTTTTCAAAGGAAGTGAAATGGTCATAAGGGTAGACCCCTTTTCTCATCAACAGATCTAAATTACTATTTTTTAAGAAATTTTCTTTTAGAATGGTAAATTGGTCAGATCGAAGGTTTTCAACGAGCTTTTCTAATGACGTTGGCAAAAATTGAAAGGAATCTATAAAGACCATCTGTATAGGACTTGTTGGCTTTCTTAACTTAAAGGTTATATAATTTTCCATAGTGGAGGCAATAACATCAATTTCATGATCTTTAAATTTCCCGATCTTACTCATTAAATGATGTCCATCATAGTTTTTCAGATTATGGAATATGACAGGGATTCTTTTACATTGCTTAAAATTGAGATTACATGCTACATGGGCTGCTCCTCGATACACTCCAGAGATGTGATCATGATCACGTGTGCGTTCTGAATCTAATGGCTGTTTACAAATATGACAAAATTCTGCTTCTTGAAAAGCTTTTTCTTGCAAAGGTGAAAGTTTCATAGGCTCTATGTTCAATAACTCCCGTCCTAAAATATCTTTTTCTTTCATCATTTGTTTTAAAAAATGATCCACACAGTCTTTACCACGATACACTTTCGCTTTCTCCATACATCTTCCATCGGGTCCAACAACGACATAAGCGTACCCACAAGGAAAATGATATGTGGTTTTTTCAGTATAAGATGGTTTAGAAGAGGGTGCACCTGGTGCAATAGGTATAAGTAGACTCTCAAAATCTGCATAAATGGTATAGGGAATAGGATGTTGGAGATGAATACCAGAAAACTTGAGTATGTTATCGTTTTCACTGGGTAGCTTTATAGACTGTGCTATATGTTGGCGACAATATTCATCATGTTTATTCAAAAGATCTTGTCTTGAAAAGCGATGTAAACATCTATAGCAATAATAACATACTCCATCATGCTTGGTGAGATCACCCAAAAGTCTTGAGAAACTTCTAATTAAACAATAATGTTGCTTTTCACCATCACCGATTAATAACAAATTGATAACATCTACATTCTGCTTTTCAGAAATATACAGAGGACAAACTTCATCCTCATCATATCCAAACACATTAATCCGTAAATCATTAAGCTTTTCAATAATAGGTATCTTGTGGAGTGAAACAGGATATTTCACCTCTCCTAGCTTAATCTCATTTTCATAAGGGATATAATGAGAAACTCGCTCAGGCTTTTTTGTAAAATCTAAGTTCAGTTTAAATGCCAAAAGGCACCAAACCAAACACTTATTGTCTTCATTTTTTATATTGATCACTGCTTTTTTGTCATATAATTTATTAGGTAAGGCTATATATGAACTTGCAGCAAGGGGATGATATTTAGCAATCTTGAGTTCTAAATGATGAATTTTTTTAAGTTTCCATCCAGATCCTCTTTGTATAAATTCTTCAAAGGATTTAGTTATTTTTGAAAATCCTTCTTCAATATGTTGCGAAATATTATCTTCAGTAAGTTCAGTAAAACACCGACTTCGAAAATAAGGTTGAATCTCCTCTATCTCTTGATTGTCAGTCATACGTTCAAGAGATATTTTAATCACCATATACCATTTAACAGCCCCTTTTTCATGAATTTCACTCATTAAACGCTCTTGTAGTTCAGCTCGTAAGTGGGTATGAAACACTGCTATATCACTTTCTTCACGCTCATCAGGGTAAAGCATGAGAGTTTTAAACACATTAAGTACATCCGATTGGTTTTGCTTTAGTTTTTTAGACTTTACATTAGAGAAACTTGTTTTCCGTTTCACACTTACAAGAGGTGTACGGGAGTGTTCAGTACGTATATGTTGTTTAAGCTCAAAATTTCGTCCGAACATTTTATTACATTCACGACAAGGGAATTTTGAACTTTCATGTGATCTAAGATGATGCTTCAAGTTATCCTTCCGTGTAAAAACATACTCACACTTATCACACTTAAACTTAGACTGATCATCAGTGTTATGAGTTTTTAAATGTCTTAACAAGTCTGATTTCCTTGTAAAAGATTTTTCACACATGTCACAGATATGAAACTTATCACCTAAATGAATCTTCAAATGCCGATTCAAATTAGAAGTAGATAAAAATCTCTTATTACACGTAGGGCATATAGGCATCTTCTTTACAGAAACAGAATCTTCAGGTGTTATGTTGATATTAATAGTATTTGAAGATAAACTACTTTTCAACAAGGATTCTTCAGAAAATCCATTATCTTCTAACGATCTAACATTGCTATGGGTCTTCAAATGTCTCTGTAAGTTAGATCTCCGTCCAAAAGTTTTCCGGCAAACTTCACAAGTGTACAGCTTCTCACCAGAATGTATCTTCATATGCTGATTCAAGTTGGATGTGCACGTAAAATCTTTACCACAAGTCAAACAGGTTAAAAATTTCTTCGTAGATGTAGAACTTTCCAAAGGCATAATCTCATCAGTAGGTATGATAACATCCATAGTAGAATAAAATGAAATAAAAAACACTTCAAAGAAATCAACAATTAAAAAACAAAAAAGCAATCTTTTCAAACAAACCGAATCAGAAAAAAGCAAGAGCAATTAAAGACACGTCTTATCACTACCAAAATTAATCATCAAATGATGGAAGTCTGATTTTCCGCCTCCTATTTATATCCTGAACCTCCCCCGCTCCACCGATCTCAATCTGGCGACGAAATATTCTACTTAGCGAGAAAATAAAAGATCAAAATCGCCAAATCACGACGAAATAATTCATTTGGCGAGCAAACGAAAGAATAAAATCACCAAATTACAAAAATATTTTTCCCTATTAATAACACTCTAAGAGATCATTAAACCCGAAGACTTATAATTTATTCTTGATGTAATTAAATTTCCCTTTCAAATGCTTAAATACAATTAACATTATTATATACTTATATACAATTGATATTATTTAAAGGTCTTTACCAAATTGTTCTATCACAACCTTTTTAAGGTATTGCATCATCCTTTAAAAATCATATTTAAGATTAAATTAGTGAATCCTAAACCTTAAATAAAATCAAAACTCAGTTTGAAAAGAAAACAATCTTTTATTTTCGCTAAATTCTTACAAATATTTCATAATCAAATCCTTGTAACACTCATTTTCAAGCATTTACGTCTATTATTCAAATTAAAAATTATACCTAATTAACATTTTTATTTTGTATTCTAAATTAATTCCGATCAACATCCTTGAAATTCATTCAAAAATCAAAGTTATCCAAGTCCGATTACAATCGATACAAATTGTCTGCCTCAGAAATATTAAAACCACTACTTTCAAAAATCCGCTCGCTAGGGGGCAGCACTAAGCAAAAAAAGTTTTAAAAATTAAATTTACAACTAGCATAACAAAATTGGTGTATAAAAACAGCTAACCACTAGTAGGGAAAGAAGGACAGTTAGACCCCAGCAGGTGGATTGTGGATTGGGAGGATTGAGGAGGAGGGAGATATCCACCTTGTGGATAGAGGAGGAGGGTGGAATCCACCTGTGGGAGGTTTCTTAGAGTAGGAGAGGCTAAATTTTTGAGGGGGCTTAATTTTTGAGGGGGCTTAATTTTTGAGAGGGGCTTATTTTTTTTTTCGAATCGACTTAGAGTAGTGATGGAAATATCATACTATAACATAGGTCTTTTCGAGAGGAAGTATGAAGACACTAAATTTTTCGATGGGCTTAATTTTTGAGGGGGGCTTAATATTAGAGATTAGATAATGTGTTGGCAGAACTCTCCTTCTTTCCCTACTAGTGGTTAGCTGTTTTTATGCACCAATTTTGTTATGCTAGTTGTAAATTTAATTTTTAAAACTTTTTTTGCTTAGTGCTGCCCCCTAGCGAGCGGATTTTTGAAAATAGTGGTTTTAATATTTCTGAGGCAGACAATTTGTATCGATTGTAATCGGACTTGGATAACTTTGATTTTTGAATGAATTTCAAGGATGTTGATCGGAATTAATTTAGAATATAAAATAAAAATGTTAATTAGGTATAATTTTTAATTTGAATAATAGACGTAAAAGCTTGAAAATGAGTGTGAGAATGATTTGATTATGAAATATTTGTAAGAATTTAGCGAAAATAAAAGATTGTTTTCTTTTCAAACTGAGTTTTGATTTTATTTAAGGTTTAGGATTCACTAATTTAATCTTAAATATGATTTTTAAAGGATGATGCAATACCTTTAAAAGGTTGTGATAGAACAATTTGTGGTTTATTTTTCAGGGTGATGTAATACTTTTAGAGATTGCAACAAGTAAATAATATGTCGTTTTGTTTTTCAAAATGGGTTTTGATGTTATTCGAGATTATTGATTCATTAATTTAATCTAAATTAGGATTTTTTAGGGGTGATGCAATATTTTTAGAGGTTTCATAAATTTGAAAGCTGTTTTATTCATTCTGTGGAGAAAGGAATTTAATAATAGTATTTAATAATAATTAGGTAGATCGTTTTAGTGTGATTAGTAGATATAGAATTTTAAAAATGTATATTATATGTTGTCCGATTTAGTAAAATTAACTTATATGTATACTTAGAACAGGGTAAACAACTTGGTATTTGTTTCTGTTTAATACCAAAATTAACACTTCAACAATAAATAAAATAAATTTAACAGTCATGTAATTAGACTATATGGTTAAACACTTTGACAGTTGTCTGCACTGGTATTAAGAATATATATCTGTCTTAAGAGAAAATAGTATTCTGTCTTACGCGAGCAATTAAATATGAATTATGCTTGAAAAAAAAATTAATGTGATTGGTTTTAACAATTCGAAATTCAATAATATGAGATCTCTTTGTAATATTTTTTAAGTAGAATTCGAGTTATATTTAAAAACGTATCAAAAAATTTAATCAGTTATCTCATTTTAATTAATTTTCATAGTTTAGTAGACCGTGTATATAATTAAAAATTATTATTTATTATTAAATTTAATGTAGGATCGTAATATAACACACAGAATTTATTGATGTATTGAAATTAGTATATGTATTTTTTTTAAATGCAGTTAATGTATTGAAATTATTATATGTATTTTTTAAAATGTAGATGATCTCTTAGTTGAATTTTATATTATTTAATTTTTTTTTCTGTTTAGTATACTTACATGTATATACGTATAAAATTTTTAGAAAGTTTCGTTAATATTTTTAAAGTAAAATTTATTTTGTTATAAAATTCCGTAAAAAATTTAAATTATCTGAGTTACGTAGTTCCATTTAATTAATTTTCATGTCTTAGTAGTTTAAGTATATAATTTAAAATTATTGTTTATCGTTAAACTTAAAAAAAGTTGTAATTATATTTTTCTGAATTTAAAGTTATTCAGTTTAGAGTATTTATATATATATTCGAAATTGGTATTATATGTCGAACAGTAATATTTTTGTGAAACTGTATATTGATTTATTTGAATAAAAAAACACACAAAATTTACTAACATAATAAAATAATCATATGTATTTTTAAACTTTTGAATTGCTAGTTGGATTTTATATTATTAATCAGTTGTATTTTCATATCTTTTTATTTAATATACTTGTATGTATACAGTTTTTAGGATTTTTCACTTCAATTGGAAATATATAATTCAATGTATAAAACATTTGTTATTGATATGCAAGGAAATCATGACTCTATGCATGAGAGTTTTGAAAAATATATTGAGAAACAGTTTTAAAGTATAACTATTTCTGTTTGGATAAAACATTTTTAATCGTTAATTTCTAAAATCAACTATAAAAGTCACTAGTATTAGACTTTGGTAAAGATCTTTTAATAATATCAATTGTATATAAGTATATAATAATGTTAATTGTATTTAAGCATTTGAAAGGGAAATTTAATTACATCAAGAATAAATTATAAGTCTTCGGGTTTAATGATCTCTTAGAGTGTTATTAATAGGGAAAAATATTTTTGTAATTTGGTGATTTTATTCTTTCGTTTGCTCGCCAAATGAATTATTTCGTCGTGATTTGGCGATTTTGATCTTTTATTTTCTCGCTAAGTAGAATATTTCGTCGCCAGATTGAGATCGGTGGAGCGGGGGAGGTTCAGAATATAAATAGGAGGCGGAAAATCAGACTTCCATCATTTGATGATTAATTTTGGTAGTGATAAGACGTGTCTTTAATTGCTCTTGCTTTTTTCTGATTCGGTTTGTTTGAAAAGATTGCTTTTTTGTTTTTTAATTGTTGATTTCTTTGAAGTGTTTTTTATTTCATTTTATTCTACTATGGATGTTATCATACCTACTGATGAGATTATGCCTTTGGAAAGTTCTACATCTACGAAGAAATTTTTAACCTGTTTGACTTGTGGTAAAGATTTTACGTGCACATCCAACTTGAATCAGCATATGAAGATACATTCTGGTGAGAAGCTGTACACTTGTGAAGTTTGCCGGAAAACTTTTGGACGGAGATCTAACTTACAAAGACATTTGAAGACCCATAGCAATGTTAGATCATTAGAAGATAATGGATTTTCTGAAGAATCCTTGTTGAAAAGTAGTTTATCTTCAAATACTATTAATATCAACATAACACCTGAAGATTCTGTTTCTGTAAAGAAGATGCCTATATGCCCTACGTGTAATAAGAGATTTTTATCTACTTCTAATTTGAATCGGCATTTGAAGATTCATTTAGGTGATAAGTTTCATATCTGTGACATGTGTGAAAAATCTTTTACAAGGAAATCAGACTTGTTAAGACATTTAAAAACTCATAACACTGATTATCAGTCTAAGTTTAAGTGTGATAAGTGTGAGTATGTTTTTACACGGAAGGATAACTTGAAGCATCATCTTAGATCACATGAAAGTTCAAAATTCCCTTGTCGTGAATGTAATAAAATGTTCGGACGAAATTTTGAGCTTAAACAACATATACGTACTGAACACTCCCGTACACCTCTTGTAAGTGTGAAACGGAAAACAAGTTTCTCTAATGTAAAGTCTAAAAAACTAAAGCAAAACCAATCGGATGTACTTAATGTGTTTAAAACTCTCATGCTTTACCCTGATGAGCGTGAAGAAAGTGATATAGCAGTGTTTCATACCCACTTACGAGCTGAACTACAAGAGCGTTTAATGAGTGAAATTCATGAAAAAGGGGCTGTTAAATGGTATATGGTGATTAAAATATCTCTTGAACGTATGACTGACAATCAAGAGATAGAGGAGATTCAACCTTATTTTCGAAGTCGGTGTTTTACTGAACTTACTGAAGACAATATTTCGCAACATATTGAAGAAGGATTTTCAAAAATAACTAAATCCTTTGAAGAATTTATACAAATAGGGTCTGGATGGAAACTTAAAAAAATTCATCATTTAGAACTCAAGATTGCTAAATATCATCCCCTTGCTGCAAGTTCTTATATAGCCTTACCTAATAAATTATATGACAAAAAAGCAGTGATCAATATAAAAAATGAAGACAATAAGTGTTTGGTTTGGTGCCTTTTGGCATTTAAACTGAACTTAGATTTTACAAAAAAGCCTGAGCGAGTTTCTCATTATATCCCTTATGAAAATGAGATTAAGCTAGGAGAGGTGAAATATCCTGTTTCACTCCACAAGATACCTATTATTGAAAAGCTTAATGATTTACGGATTAATGTGTTTGGATATGATGAGGATGAAGTTTGTCCTCTGTATATTTCTGAAAAGCAGAATGTAGATGTTATCAATTTGTTATTAATCGGTGATGGTGAAAAGCAACATTATTGTTTAATTAGAAGTTTCTCAAGACTTTTGGGTGATCTCACCAAGCATGATGGAGTATGTTATTATTGCTATAGATGTTTACATCGCTTTTCAAGACAAGATCTTTTGAATAAACATGATGAATATTGTCGCCAACATATAGCACAGTCTATAAAGCTACCCAGTGAAAACGATAACATACTCAAGTTTTCTGGTATTCATCTCCAACATCCTATTCCCTATACCATTTATGCAGATTTTGAGAGTCTACTTATACCTATTGCACCAGGTGCACCCTCTTCTAAACCATCTTATACTGAAAAAACCACATATCATTTTCCTTGTGGGTACGCTTATGTCGTTGTTGGACCCGATGGAAGATGTATGGAGAAAGCGAAAGTGTATCGTGGTAAAGACTGTGTGGATCATTTTTTAAAACAAATGATGAAAGAAAAAGATATTTTAGGACGGGAGTTATTGAACATAGAGCCTATGAAACTTTCACCTTTGCAAGAAAAAGCTTTTCAAGAAGCAGAATTTTGTCATATTTGTAAACAGCCATTAGATTCAGAACGCACACGTGATCATGATCACATCTCTGGAGTGTATCGAGGAGCAGCCCATGTAGCATGTAATCTCAATTTTAAGCAATGTAAAAGAATCCCTGTCATATTCCATAATCTGAAAAACTATGATGGACATCATTTAATGAGTAAGATCGGGAAATTTAAAGATCATGAAATTGATGTTATTGCCTCCACTATGGAAAATTATATAACCTTTAAGTTAAGAAAGCCAACAAGTCCTATACAGATGGTCTTTATAGATTCCTTTCAATTTTTGCCAACGTCATTAGAAAAGCTCGTTGAAAACCTTCGATCTGACCAATTTACCATTCTAAAAGAAAATTTCTTAAAAAATAGTAATTTAGATCTGTTGATGAGAAAAGGGGTCTACCCTTATGACCATTTCACTTCCTTTGAAAAATTTAATGAGAAGGAACTTCCTCCACCTTCTGCATTTTTTAATAGCTTAACTGATGAGCCTATAGACGAGGAAGATTATAAACACGCCCAGAAGGTTTGGAAAACCTTTAATATCCAATCCCTAGGAGAATATCACGACCTATACGTCAAGACAGATGTTGTGCTACTTGCTGATGTATTCCAAAATTTTAGGAAATTATGTCAGCAATACTATGATATTGATTGTGTACATTTGTTTACCGCCCCTTCACTCTCCTGGCAAGCTTGTTTGAAAATGTCCGAAACACCTCTAGAGTTACTTACTGATATCGATATGTTGCTTTTGATCGAGAATGGGATACGTGGTGGTATTAGTATGATTAGTCATAGATATGCCAGAGCGAACATACCTAATACAGCTGATTTTAATAAAAATGATGCACCCAGCTACATTATGTACTGGGATGCAAATAATTTGTATGGATGGGCTATGTCGCAATTCTTACCTTTTGGTGGTTTTGAATGGTGTACAACAAATCATATTACGGAAGAGTGGATTTTATCTCTACTTGATGATTCTGATATTGGATACATTTTCGAGGTTGATTTAGAATATCCTGAAGAACTTCATCCATTTCATAACGATTACCCACTTGCCCCTGAAAGATTCACAGTTAGCGAAGACATGCTTTCTCCTTACGCCAAGTCCTTTCTCAATAATCAACCATTTAAAGGAACACCTAAACTTATCCCAAATTTAAATGATAAGCAGAATTATATCACTCATTATCGTAATCTTAAATTTTATTTACAACTTGGATTAAAACTTAAAGCTGTTCATAAAGTCCTTAAATTTAAACAGACACCTTGGCTTCAGAAATATATTAATTTTAATACTGAAAAAAGAAAAGAGGCCAAATCCACCTTTGAAAAAGACTTTTTTAAGTTAATGAATAACTCTGTTTTTGGAAAAACCATGGAGAATTTGCGAAAAAGGAGAAATATTGTGCTTTGTAATAATGAAAAAAGAGCTAAAAAATTAGTAGCCTCGCCTACATTTAAGTCATTTAAAACATTTGATGAAGATCTAACTGCTGTTGAAAGGATGAAAACTAGCATACTCATGAATCGACCGATTTATGTCGGGTTTGCAATATTAGAACTCTCTAAATTACTTATGTATGACTTTCACTATAATTTTATAAGGAAAACATATAAAGATGATGCAAAGCTATTATTCACCGACTTACTTGTTATTACGACTGTAAACTTATACATGCATATAAACATATTAATACTTAGATACTTATATTTAGAAACATATACTTATATACTATATATATACGTATATATATTCATTTGGATAGATTTAGACATATATGTTTAGCGATATTGAAACATTTATATCTATAAATTTATAAACACTTATATACATTTTATCTATATGTATATAGATACACGTGTATATAATCTGCTGATACCTATACTTACTAACATGTGTACATAGCCTACTGATACCTATACTTACTAACACGTGTATATCTGTTAACAATTGTATTCAATAAAGTGATATATATATATACTTATTCAAAAATAAACTTGTATACACGCATCTTTCTAACAAAATATCGGAGAAAACAATAAAATGATATAAAGTAAATAGGTTTTTATAAACGAAACCGCTTTGACACCTTAATTCTTGATATATGCGTACATCTTTCTAGCAAAGTGTTAAACTGAACAACAACATGACACAATGATTGTCATGATTAGAAGGAAGGCGGACCTGAATGAGCATTGCTCTCAATTGCTCATTCCGGATTCCGCCTGTGGCCGTAGAACTGTCATTTATCTACTACTTCCGTCTGGCCATCTGTCCACGCTCTAACTCTCGTAAATATGCTCGGATCGTTCTGAAATTTTTGTATGTTAGTGACCTCTACCATAGCACGTTCCCTATTTCAAATGAAGTTTGTAGCATGTTTAGATCATTTACAGGGACAGTCAAAAGTTTTCCGTTACATTACGGCCAATGGGAAAAAATCGTTTCAAATGATTTTTAATGGCGTTACACACTTTCAAACATAGTAAAATTGACATTAATTTATGAAGACCACAAAAATATGCATTCTGTTGAATATGCGGTGCAAAGAATAGTTATTTTTCATTTACAGGGCCACACAAAATAATTCCGTTCATAATGGTATAGGGGGGGGGGGGATTGTTTGCGGTGTATTTGAAAAGATTTCAGATACAATATTGTATCTGAATTACTGTATATTAGTATTGATTGCTCGAAATGCATTTTTAATTATGATATGCGCTTTTTTCACTATATTTATGCATACTATAAAGTGCGTATATAAATGTTATAGTTCATATACAGGGCTACAGATATGAATTCGTAAAGGTTACTGAATATGAGCATAAATTGCTTAAAGGTGGGTTTTAAAGGAAATATGCATTTTTACGCTGAACTGAATTTAGTTTCCTAAGAAATATTTGTAGAATATAGAAAAATGATATAAAGGGCCACGCAAAGAGTTGCATACATGGCCGTCTATGGGTGATAATTTCTGGAAATGTAATTTTAGTAGTTTTAAGAGTGTTTTAGTTTGAATAAAATTTTAGCTAAATAGTGGCATGTAATAAAGGTACTAAGTAAAATGCAGGGCTGTACAAAAGTATTCAAGTATGTCGCCATCTATTAGTAATAATGGTTGAAATATTAATGTCAACCTGATATGCATTTTCTTGCTAAACTAAATTTTCCCATTATATAGTATATATATCTACCTACAGAACAAATACAGGGCTGTTCAAAAGAATTGAAATGCATATTTGGCTATGGACGGTAACTACTGAAATCAGTTTTTCAAATGTTTTATGCGTTTCATAAAATGTTTATTTAATTATCTTATTTACCTTATTTCCCTAAATAACGAAGTTTTGTTAAAGCATTCAGGAGGTGTTGGAAAGTGTTTCATAATCTATGCTTAACGCATGATTTTTCTTACTTGTTTATTTTTGTTCCAAAAAATGTTCGTTGCAGTGCATTATGTTTTCGTGGTCAACGAACTGGATTAAGAAAAATTCAGTTTGTTTTACGCTTGGTGGAAATTGCAACCAACTGAATTTATTAAAATATATAAAATTTTCCCTCTGTTTCTTATTTAAGATAGGGAAACAAGAAATTAAAAAAAAAATAAAACATTATTTAAACTATCTTTTTAGGATTTCTAAGTTGATTTATCAACATATAATTGTAAATTATTTAATTTTAAACTATTAATTGATAAAAGAGTATTTTTAAAATATTACACTCTTCTTTTTTCAGTTATAATTTATTTTCGACTTTTAGCCTTTAAACAGGTTTCATTGTTGCAGTTCCACAGCCTTTTGGCATAGTGTGGCGAGCATTTATTGGATCTTAACACGTTTAAGACCATGGAAGCATACATGCACTCTCAAAAAGAGCACAGAGAATTTGCTCAGTAAAAAAGAAAACCAGTAAAAAAGAAAAGTAGTATTTAGCTTCTTTAATTAGAACATTTTCGCGATTATTTAAGTAAAGGTAACTTTAAAAAAAGTGGTGTCGCGAATAAAATTTGTGTAAAAGCCACCGGTCCCGAACAGGTTAATTAAATCCATTGTTTATTCAACACCTATACAATTGTACAAGTTACAGAGAATATTTGACGATATATCACCTGTGGCGAGCTGACGGAAAATTCCTTAAACTTAATCTATTAATTTACAATATGCTCTAAGAATATTAAAATGTTGTATTTTCATCGGAAATACACCTGTGAACGTAATTTTTATAATGCTATCATATCAAGAAGCGGGTAAAAATATTTATTACAAAATTGCATCGTTATATAAAAAAAATCAGGTTCAGTTATATTAAAGATTGCAAAAATAGTTCAAAATTGCCCATAAGTAGCAATTTAGATATCGATCTAATATATAAAAATGAAAATATGTCTGTCTGTCTATATAATTCTATACAAATCCACAGTTTGGAAGCCAGAATTGTAAAATGTTACGTACATGTGTATTAAAACAAGGCCGAAGAAACTAAATTAATCCGGAATCGAAATAATTTATAGTTAATTCTTAATTAATAAAGAAACACCTATTTAACAGCAATTTCTATCAAATTTAAACATTTTTCGTTATAGTAGCTGCCAAGAATTAAAAATTCACAATAAAATTCTTACCACAACAGATACTTTTCTATTGCAAGATTTCCACGTAAAAAATGAAACTGAAATAAATATTTTGACGTATTAAAAAAAAAAGTTAATATTACGTCATGACATTTTTATTGCAAGATTTCCACGTGAAAAATGAAAATGAAATAAGTAGTTTGAAGAATTAAAAAAAAAAAAAGTGAATATTTACGTCATGACATTTTTATTTCAAGATTTCCACGTGAAAAATGAAAATGAAATAAATAGTTTGACGAATTTAAAAAAAAGTGAAAATTATGTCACGTTGAAAATATAATGGACGTCAGCAGGTAAATATATGAGTCATATGAGTTTGAAAAAACATATTGAAACATGATAAAAATCCAATTATGGAAATAGTGGCATATTATAACCTTTTGATGTTCTCTCAATTTTTTTTCGCCATTTTTAAATCTATTCTATATATATACGTGTGAGTATGCATGTATATTAGAATTTATGTAAAGTTTTAGGTTTTTAAAGCTCATTCTTAGTAAAGGACTGAAATAAAGATGGCCTTATTGCTTTCGTTTACTGTTTATTTTATAACGTATGTTTAATTTTAAAATTAAGTTTTCAAAACAAACATTCTTAAAATTCCGGCAACGCCGGGTAGTAATTCATAAAAATGTAACATATTGTTTTATAGGAATGTGGTAGTCCGACTAACTAAAGTAACAACTGTCAATAACTTTAAACAATGTTTTTTACAATATATTAACTAAACAGAAAAAGAGATCTTGGCCATTTATTCATTTACAAATTTTTAGGGTTTTGTTCAACTGGCAAAACTTCATTCGTCTCACTTCTCTTCCTGTCTGTCTGTCCGCCACATAGCTCGTTCTCAGAAACTCTATAAGTTGAAGACCTGAATTTTTTCATATTTATATCTGAACACCTTTGAGCACATGTCAAATCATAAAATTTTGAAAAATCGTTAATTCAGGCGCGTTATTAATTTAAAATAACCCTAATTAAAAGAAAGGAAAATGTATCGATAATTCATCAAAAGCAGATTTTAATTTTTGTGTTACTATGTGAATTTTAGTGTTTAGAAGCAAATAGTTCAAAGAGTCCCATACGACTGTTCACAATTTATAAACGCGTAAATAATTACTAGACTGCCATCTTAGATTGCGGTTTGCGCAACAAAACTTGTCAAATGATGTGAAATTGTGCAGCAAAATGTAATTCAAAGAAATTTTGAACTTTTTTCTCTTATTTCTACAAACAATACGACAGTTTGAGAAGTCTTATTGTATAAATCGCAGTCCGATACGAAAAACTCTTAGTTTTTTACCTATTTATGAAATGGGAAAAGACTTATATATTTCAAGATATTTCAAAATATTTAACTTCGAATTTAAAAAGTTGACTGTATATTAAGTTATGGTTCACGTTTTAGTAAAAGAAAATGTATTTCAGCTTGTTTTAGATATTATTTAAGAATATCTGCATAGATATAGCAGTATTATTCATAATTCTAAACAGAGTTATTAATATACCAAAGGATATAACAGAAGTTTTATTAATTAATGTATTGGTTAGTATTTACACTCCTTCAATGCAGCCATTGGATTTCAGTCTTTACTAGCATGATTAAAACGGGAAAGTCGCGATTCTGCAGATTGCAGATCGTGTTCACTCAAGCTTATCACAGTGATTTGTCAGCGCGAAATAAGAAATAATCCAAATGGGGTATCTTATGCTATGACATTCTTTATCGTATATGACAGATGTCTCAATTGATATGCAATACGAGAAATTAAGTTAATGATATCAGTTCTATATGAGGTTGGTTGATTGATTTTTGACGGCCGATTATCTACTCTCGGGATATAGGCCCGAGGGGGGAGTGCCCTTCGTGGGGGGTATTTGTAAGGAACCTAACCCGTATTTACGCATGGAAATCCATGGCTCGAAGAAAACCACGAAAACTCCGAACGATTAGGCCGACGGGCGCGATTGGTTTAAACCCAGCACCTCCCGTCTACCAGTTTCGAGGGCAGAACCTCTCAGCCACTGGTGGGGCCCAGTTCTATATGAGGAAAGAGAATTAATATCTTATTTCTTCCATTCAATATGTTTCATACCTCTTTAGATTTAAAATTACAGACATTTTTGAAAGGTGCAGTTTAGAGTTTAAAAGCAAATACTTCAGAAAATACCATACGTCTGTTAGCATTTCAGAAGCGTATAAAAATTACCAGATTGCCGTATTAGAGTGCGGTTTGCTCAAGAAGACTCCAAACCGATGACCAGGCTCTTTCCTGCTGGGTTGCCCCAGCTGAACTTGTTGTACCTGCCTAGTATTCGGGCAGATGATGGCCTGATCACCGCATGCAGGGGAACAATCTGACAAGTACCTAGGCCGTCCTGTCTGCAGCGCTTAATACTTTACAGCGAACTTTATAGTTTCAACTGTTACTTAACAATTTATACTTTGCCGGTGGGCAGTTGTGTAGCAAAATGTAATTCAAAGAAATTTAAACTTTCTTTTTCTATTGGCAGAAAAATACGATATTTTGACATACATAAAAAAACTGATATTTGTTCGTATTTTTTAAAACTGGACATCAAATTTGTGACACCCTGTATTTCAAAAATTTTAACTTTGAATTGAAAAATTGACTGTACTTTAAGTTATGTTTCTTGTTTTAGTAAAAAAAAAAATGTATTGTAGAAAGTTTTAGATATTATTTAAGGATATCTACATAGATAGTATAGCAATAGTATTCGTAATTCTAAGCAGAATTATTAATATAACAAAGCATATACCACTGGACTCACAAGTTCTATTAATTAATGTATTGGTTGGTATTTACACTCCTTCAATGCAATCATCGGATTTCAGTCTTTACGTGCATGATTAAAACGGGAAGGTCGCGATTCTGCCGATCGTGTTCACTCAAGCATACCATAGTGATTTGTCAGCGTGAAATGAGAAATAATCCAAATAGGGTGCCTTATGCTATGACATTCGTGATCGTATATGACAAGAAGGCTCAGTTGATGTACAATACGAGAAATTGAGTTAATGATATCAGTTCTATATGAGGAAAGAGAATTAATATCTTATTTCTTCCATTCACTATGTTTCATATCACTTTAGATTTAAAATTACAGACGTTTTTGAGTGTGTAAGTGGAAGTTTACAGTTTAGAAACGAAGAAGAATTGTAGTATATCTTATTTTTATGTTGTTATTTATTGATGTACAAATTACAGACAGTGTGTTGAAATTAGAGACATTTTTGAGTGTACATGTGGAAGTTTAGAGTTTAGAAACGAACAAGATTTGTATATCTCATTTTTATATTATTATTTTTTGATATACAATACGAGGAATTGAGTTAATGATATCAGTTCTATATGAGAAAGAAAATTAATATCTTATTTCTTTCCATTCAGTATGTTTCATACTACTTTAGATTTTAATTTTTACATATTTTTAACCCCTGTAGGGGCGGTGGAATATATTTTATCCCACCTACGATTAATGAAGATTTCCACCAGAAGAATTTTATTAAATTTTACTTTTCTAACTTTGGTGGAAAAAAGTTGTAAAATTGCTTTTCCTTATTTTGCAATAAATCTTTTTGCAGATTTCGGTGTGAATTCGATATTACAGAAACACAATTATTTGCCCCTCAAGGTGTTAAGTAGGTAAGTGGAAGTTTAGAGTTTAGAAATGAAGAAAAATTGTTTATCTCAATTTTGTAATATTATTTGTCAATGTACAAATTACAGGCACTGTGTTATTAACATTTTGTTGAAATTACAGACATTTTTTGAGTTTGTAAGTATAAGTTCAGAGTTTATAAACGAACAAGAATTGTAGTACATCGTATTTTTTATTATTATTTGTTGATGTAAAAAAACAGACAGTGTGTTGAAATTACAGACTTTTTGAGCGCGTAAGAAGAAGTTTAGAGTTTAGAAACGAACAGGATTCATATATATCATTTTATATTATTATTTGTGGGTGTACAATACGAGAAATTGAGTTAATGATACCAGTTCTATATGAGGAAGAAAATTTTTATCTTATTTCTTCCATTCAGTATGCTTCATACCACTTTAGATTTAAAATTTTTACATTTTTAAGTGGGTAAGTGCATGTTTCATGTTTAAAAACGAACAAGACTTTAATCTCATTTTTTATTATTCATATTGCAAAAACTCCAACTTTTTGATTCTTTTGATGGTTAGAAAACTATATATTATAATTATTAAGATAGCTGAAAGTAGAAGTAGCTGTGCGTTGGATTGAACTTATGTAGAAAAATATATTGGAGAAATGGAAATACAGTTAGATGTATTTCTCTACATAAGTTCAATGTAAGACACTGCTACTTCTACTTTCAGTTACCTTAATAATTATAGATTCCCATTACAAACGAAATGGCGTATTTGTGTGAATGAGACAGCAATTAATAATAAAAATATTATCTAACAATGGCCGCGGGAATTGCAGGCCAGAAGTACTAAGAAATTTTAATTAAAATCTAGATTTTTAAAAATTTGTAACATCTATACTATTATTATTTTTCTCGCCTTTTAAGCAAAAGTGTGAGCTTTTTAAAGTTTTTGATGATTGTGTATTTAAGAAAAGTATTTATAGTAAAAAATGAACTATAATTACCATATCCATAAAGTAGAATAAATAACTTATCAAGAAATGAAATATTACTTTTATGATCAGATTCCTAAAGCATCTTAATATGCCATCGAGAATAGAATTCATCTTGAACAAGGAAATAAAACACAGAATTATTATTATTATTTATGTAAGCAACGTAAGAAAATTATGCATAGGAAATATAGTTTACATTTATTTTGTCCTCCCTACCTAAACTTCCGGTATTTGATTCATTACTTCCTCCTTATTAAATATGCCGTAATTCTTTTTCTAATAATCATAGAAATGAAATTATAACAGATTTGGAATCGTAAAATATTGCTCTTCCAAATAAAACAATAAAAAAATAGTAAATTTTCACAAAAACGGCCATTTTAATATAAGCAGATACATTAAGTATTGTATAAAATTTTATATCAAAATTCCAGAGAAGTATTTATAGAAAAAAAGAACTATTATTACCATATTCATAAAGATAGCAAAAAAAAAAACTTATCAAGGAATGCAAATATTACATTTATGATCAGATTTCTAAAGCATCTTAATATGCCTTCGAGAATAGAATTCATCTTGAAAAAGGAAATAAAACACAGAATTATTATTTTTTTTATGCAAGCAACGTAAGAAAATTATGCATTGAAACAAAGTTTACATTTCTCCTGTCCTCCCTACCTACACTTCCGGTATTTGATTCATTACTTCGTCCTTATTAAATATGCCGTAATTCTTTTTCTAATAATCATAGAAATGAAATTAAAACAGATTTGGAATCGTACAATATTGCTCTTCCAAATAAAACAATAAAAAATCTTAAATTTTCACAAAAAGGGCCATTTTAATATAGGCAGATACTTTAAGTATTGCATAAAATTTTATATCAAAATTCAAGAGAAGTATTTATAGATAAAAAAAGGAGCTATAATTACCATATCCATAAAGATACGAAAAAAAACTTATCAAGGAATGCAAATATTACATTTATGATCAGATTTCTAAAGCATCTTAATATGCCTTCGAGAATAGAATTCATCTTGAAAAAGGAGAAAAAAACACAGTCATATTCGCTCTCTAAAACAAACTTCGCTTCAACAGAAATCTCGCATTTGGCATAATGCCCGATCCCACTGCCTATTTCAAAAGAAATTCGATGTGAGAATATTAACTCCTTTTTTGCACCTCATTTCATTTTTAATACTTTCATACAGAACAGATGCGATAAGATTCCGTAGAGTAAGTAAGTTCGAAATCTGCAGCAAATATAAAATTTCAGTTACCGCCCGAAGTGAAGTGAAGAACTTTTAATTTATTTTTTTTCTATGAATAAGGGATCTGATGAGAAAAAAATGTGATGAATTTTCTAAAAAAATATTATAAGAAACGCATTTTTTTCATTTAATGAGAAAGGAAATAAAAATAAAAAATATTACCTGATAAAAAAATGACAAAAGTATTACAGAAATTAAGTCTAAATATACATAAAAGAAAATGTGTCCATTATCTGTTTTATTAAAAACTGACACCATGTTTGTATTTTACAACTCCTCCTCCTAGAATATGGAACGCAGCGCGATAAAATTATCACAAGTTATCTGCCTGGATCCGAGAATGACTTCTAAGATTCAGAATTTAAAATTTTGAATTTCTTTTTGAGGTATTAAATTTTTGTAACTTTTAACGAAGTTTCTCTTAAGATGGCAACTGAATTACTTCATTTTTGGAAATAAAAGGTGAAAAGGGAAATTTAAACGGATTATTAGATCTTTATTGATGCCATTTTCTCATACAAATTGAGATTTTTTTTCAATTTGGAGAGATGGGGGAAAAAAATCTCCATTAAATTAAATTTTCTAAGAAAACTCGTTAAAACAATTTCACATATCCAGGCTTCATTAATTAATGTATTCTAAAGAAACAAATATCATCTGTCGACACATTGACATTTAGAAATCATTGCATTCTTCAGCTTTACATTCAAACAAGGAGGAAGATTGAAGTTGCTTGTATTTAACAAAATGCATGATGTGATCACCGCCCCCTGAATACTAGGCCTGAGCGCTGGACCAAAAATGGCGGATGTCGAAGGCGGATTTTTTTCAGCGTGTGTACGGTCCCTTAAATATTCCTACCAATAATTTTTTTTAATTTTTTCCGCTTCATTTTTCTGAGTATAAATAAGGTAGAGAAATCTTTTACAAAATACTGGTGTCTACATTTAAGGGACCGTACCTATGCTAAAAAAAATCCGCCTTCGGCAGCCGCCATTTTTGTGTCATTTTTGTGTGAGCGCTCAGGCCTAGTATTCAGGGGGCGGTGTGTGATGTCTGGATGACGTCGTGGTCATGTTGTGAGTGCACTCCCAGGGCTCGCAGCGTTCCTAAAATTTTCACACTTTGCTTCCACTAAATTAAAACGATAATCTTTGTTGTATAGTTCTATAATAGATGTTAAAGGAATCTAGCAGGAAGAATTCTTATTTAAAATACTGGTAGCAAAGTGCGAAAATTTTAGGAACAGTGTGATCACTGCACTCCGCTCCTCACCCCTAGCGGGAGTGAACGAGAAAGAGTAGAAGTGTGTGCGGAAGGAGCCGAAAGCGCTGGTCAGCTAGGTGGTTCTAAAAACAAATATATGTAGACGTATGAGCTAAGGGTGCAAAAGTATATAGGAGAGAATTTCTGAATAGGGTTTTAATTGATTATTTCATATTGTTCCTGTTTAACCGTTGTCTAATGTCTTGTAATGTCATTATTCATATGTGTTAATAAACGTTGTGTTTTACTTGGAACAAAAAGTGCTTGAACTTGCGTACCCAGGCTATACACAGTTAGTAAGTGGAAAAGTCACACTGGTATGGCACATGATATCACAACCATTGAATTTCAAGAAAAAGCATATACGTAATAATAATAACTTTTGAAAGATAACGCTTAAAACGTTTCACATGGGTGTTAAAAAGTAAAATGGTGTATCGGGTAAAAATGGTATATATTTTTTTGTTGAAAAGAATTTATTTTAATCCCAAAAAGTAAATATTGTTTTACAAGTTATTCTCCTTTCACTAGCTCCGAAGTTAGAACTATCATTTGACTAACAATACTTTGCATAAAAAGTCTTGTAATATTCAAAATGAAATTTTCGCAATTTCTGTTTAACCCTTTGAACGTGGCAACTACTCCTGTACTCCTCCGCTCGGGCATTTAATTCTATTCCGTATCGCTTTTCAAAAACTAAAATCTGTTACATACGCTTTGACAACATTTGGAAGAGAAATATGCTACAAAAGATATTTTTTAAAAATGTTTGTCAGAATATTAAAATAGCCGCCCGTGGCAGCCCTGTGTTTCCCGCATACAATGTGTTAACTGACATTTTAAACATTTCTCACCTAAAATTTTGTTTAAAAAAATTAATGTTACTTATTTTTTTTTCTAAATGCAAAATAATATTGTATTTCCTTTTCCATCAAAATATAGAAAAATCTCATAGAATGTAAATGGAACAAATCCGATTGCTACGCAGCTAGTTTTACATAAATTACTATGCAAGTATTATAATATTTTTTTGTAAAAGAAAATCCGTATTTTTGTTATTATTTATTATGTAAATAATTTACAAATCCATTGACTACACTAGTCTGCAAAATTTGAGTTATATCACGTTTTTTAGCTTTTGATATTTGATTCTTTTGTATTTTACAGCGCTGAATCTGAAAATGACCTTCATTGTTTTACCATCACGTAAGAATTTTTTACTAATCGTAAAATTCAGGGGTAAACAGATTGATAGGTACACTGTAAAAAAAAAAAAAAAAAATCTGTAAGTTTCTAAAATTTTTCTAGGAAACTAGGATTTCGAGAACTTTTTATGTAAAGGAAACAACAAAGAGTCATGTAACATATACACTTTTGCACCGTAAATCAAAAAATCTGTAAGGTTACTATCAATTTTTTAAGAAACTGGGATACCTAGAACTTTTTATGTAACTTCAACCCGTGTTAAAGATAAAATCTTAGTAAGATTACTGTAATTTTAGTAGATTCTTTTGTAAAGCTACAGATTTCTGTAGCTTTACAAAAACTAGTTTTGTAGATTTATATCTTTATTTGTACAGTGTACAGATAAAAATTTAGTAAGCATGAAGATTTCTGTAACTTTACACCTATAGAATTACAGATTTTTGTTTTTCACAATGTAGTCAAAAACGTGAGTTATGTTTTGTAGTTGCTAAAATACATTTAATTTGAAAGCTAATTTATTTGCGACATAAATACAATACTAATTCTAAAGATACACATCTTAAATTGTTTTTATAATAAATATGTTACTCCTTTTTAGGTGCGTTCGTAATTATATAAGTACGTAGCACCTATAGTCGTCGTTCAGTCAGTCTGTCCGCCGGCATATAAGAGAACAAAAACTACCTAACCGAATGGTCTGAAATTTTAAATATATAATTGTTGCAAAATTTTGTCACTTCAAATTTAATGAAAATCGGATGTATAGTTTAATGACAGTGACAGTCAAAATGTTTCCGTTACATTACGGACAATGGGAAAAAATTATTGCAAGTGCATTTTAATGATGTTACAGCCTTTCAAACAGAATGAAATTGATATGCATTTATGAAATGCACTGAAATATACATTCAGTACACTATGCGGTGCAAAATATATTTATGAAAATAGTCATAGTACGAACGCACCTCATTTGCCACGTTTGACAAGCAATTTCCAACTTGTTTAAAAGTGTGTTGCATCTTGTGCTTTTTATTTGCCGAGGTTTATGTTATTTAGAAAGGAAATGATTATAGGTCCTAATCTGCTGTATAAGCATATCCGTTGGAAAATCATTATACATTTTTATCGTACTTTATAATTAATACTTTTTGATAATTGATTCTCTTGTATTTTTTAGCACTGAATCTGAAAATGACCTTCATTGTGTTACCATCACGCAAGAATTTTTTAGTAATCGTAAAATTCAGGTGTAAACAGATTGATAGGTATACTGTAAAAAAAAAAAATCTGCATAGTAACTAAAATTTTTCTAGGAAACTGGGATTTCTAGAACTTTTTATGTAAAGGAAACAACAAAAATTCATGCAACAGATGCACTTTTGCACCGATAATAAAAAATCTGTAATGTTATTAAAATTGTTTTAGGAAACTGGGATGCCTAGAAATTTTTATGTAACTGCAAACCGTGTTACAGTTTAGTAAGATTACTGTAATTTTAGTAGATTCTTTTGTATAGCTACAGATATTTTGTAGCTTTGCAAAAACTAGTTTTGTAGATTTACATCTTCTTTGTATAGTGTATAAATAAAAGTTTAGTAAGCATACACATTTCTGTAACTTTACATCTGTAGAATTACAATTTTTTTTTACAGTGTAGAAAGCTCTAAAACATCCAAAATCTGGTTGCGAGATGATCTCGAGGCCGTAATTACATGTTAGTAGTATTATGATTAAGTAGTATAATACTGATTTGCTAATGTAACTTTTCTAGTTTATTCACATTTGGTGATGGATGTTCAAAATCTCTAAATACTTTTCATAATTTCACCAATTTCTACAAATTTCTTGGCATAAGTGAATCGAAGAAATTTTTGAATATTTTCATTTTTCGGAGGAAACGTATTTTTTTTTCAATTAATTAAATGACAAGAGGAGGCTCACAACAATTTTTACAAAATATACTATGTTTCAAAAATATTCAATTGCTAAGTTCGAAAAATCTGCATAATATAAAATCCAAAAATCTGTATTCATTTGCTATGCTGCTTAAAAAAAAAAAAAAAAAAAAAAAAAAAAAAAACTGGAGGGACGCATACGACCCGCGGTCTACGTCGCGAATACCACTGATATACACAATAACAGCGATAATAAAATTAAAGGGTATCTTCTTTAATTTAGTACAAAATATTTGGATACAGGCAGTACGAAATACATTTCACATCTGCTTAATAAACGCATTTAACAGAAACACAATAGTGAGCTTTAGAATACACGAAATGATAATAATAAAGATAACTTTATAATCGATTCGATCATAATATCAGACATGACAGCTAGAATAAGCAGCCTTCAGGCACATCAAATCATTGATATGCAGAATAACAAGATTAAATTTAGAATGAATTAGTTTTCTCATATCATATACAAAGTAATGAAGCAATTTATTATGAATTTGGTTTGATATTTTTATCGATCAAGCATATCTTTCTCATGTGTTAATAACTACTTTATTATATTTGAGAGAGAATACTGAAGTTTTAATTATTATTCGTCAAAGTTATTGAGCAATGTTTATGAAACTGTGCCAATGTATATAGTAGAGTCCCAATTATATGCATTATAAAATTTCCGAAATAACTAAGCAACTACATGATGTACAGAACGTAGATGACAATCACTTCTAATTGAAAATGCTAAAAGGTCTTTTAATTATATATATATACATATACAGGGTGACTCAAATGTCTTGCCTGATTATAATAATTCACTTCAAATTAACTGCTTGTATAATAATGTAACTTGTTGTATCATTGTATAGGTCAGTTTTAGTAGTTTTTTGTGCAATAGAACGTAGCATTTCCGGATCGGTGGATTGGGAGCGATGGACTAAGACCCCGAGCAGAGGACACCCTTATTTGTCAAGCCAATAAGTGTTTCTCTATTTTGTCAATTAATCACTATCTATGTGAAATTATTAAAAATTTTCTTCTCATTGAAGATCCACGAATTTAGAAAGTACCACAGATTTCATTCGAAGGAAAGACCTATAGCAACTACTAAATAAAACTACAGCCTGTAACACGCTGCATTTGGCTAAAATCTTGCCATTGCATTCAGAGGACCGTGAGAAAGTGTGATGAACGCAACAAAAACTAAATTGAGAATCGAATGTATATAAGTAATATCAATATGCTTAGCAGGCCCAATAGGCAACAGTACAATTTTGAAATCACCTTAGAAATGTGGTATTTAATGACAAGCCGAAGAAAAATGCTTAATGACAAGCCGAAGAAGAGAAAAATATGTATCTGTGAATGTGATACATATTTTTTTGTTTCTTTTTTTAACTTTTCAGAATTCATTGAATGTAATAATGTCTTAAAATCCCGAGTAACTTGGGTTGGAAAGTTTATTTCATACAATTTTAATAAGTTAAATCGAGTTTATAATTTATTTCTTGATTGGATTGCCCAAAACATTTAGAATGCACTCACTTTTAATAATTTCTGTTGCAGATAGTTGAATTTAGATGAATAGCTGATGTATAAGTATTTACAAAAAATAGCTTACTTCAAAACATATTGAAAAAAGGGTACATTAGGTGGTTAAGGATCGATTTTTTGGTGTTTCACGGTGAAACTATTTTGCAAATTTTTTTTTTTCATTTGGCGAATGTTTTTTATTTATCCCTAGCCAAATTGCTAAGATTGTTCAAAAGACAGGCAGAACCTTGCTTATGGTATTTACATAATTACACATATAAATCATGATTACAATACTTTCCTTCCACTATGTGTTTGGAAAGTCATAAAAATAAAAATTTATAATGATCCAGAAAGTAATCATACTAAAAGTATATAATAATATGGAAATCTAATTAAAGCGTTTTTGTTTTCTATAAATGTAATTTAATTTTTTTTAAGTGAAAAAATGGCTGTACAAGAAAAAAACTGCGTATTATTTCTTGATTACAATGAACTTTTAAGCAGGATTTTTAAACGCGCACAAAAATGGAAAACTCACATAAAATTCATATATACATACATAAAAATTTGCGTAAATAAGTTTGAGAAAGTTTCCAACTTAAAAAAAAATAATGTTAGCGTATTATAAAGATATTTTTAAATTTTATATTACGTAAAGTACATAAAAATGAGTACTAGTCAAAATGCTGAAAGAATTTTCATATTATCATGCATACATTAATTTTAAAATAGCTGTTAAAATTTTATTTGCACAGAAAAGGCTTTTTTTAAGCGAAAAAAAAGCATATAGGTAATAAAAATAAGTAAAATAAATGAAGTGAAGACGGAGCGTAAAATTTCTTTTAAATCATCAGTTTAAATTTTTAAATATCTGTCATAGATCTGGCATTAGTCCAAATATACCAGCTGCTTTTTAAAAAAACAAACTCAAAAGAATAATTTAGATTTGAAAAAAGTTCTTTTCCTGTCTGTATGTATTTATAATCCAGACATCCAATTGTTTCCTTTAAAAAAAAAGTTGTTTTTGTGTTTAAAAAAAAAATGAACGATGTCTTTTTGAATTTCGGATATTCTGGCTTACTTTCTTTTGCTGATTTATCATTTCTATCAGAATAAAATAAAGCGTTATCCTTCATTCATAATCCTATAGAGAAATTCACATTCAATTATATACAGTTTCATATTTCGATTTCAAAGATAAAGAATGGAGAAATAAAAAAGGGGGTTCTTAATTGTCAGACTTTTATGCTGAATTTTAAAAATATTGTGAAGGATAAAGCAAATTGATAGCAGATGAATAACAAAAAAAAAAAAAAAAAAAAACCTGTTTTTTTTTTTTTTTTTTTTTCTTGATTTCATTTTCAGAAAGTAACAAATGAATGTTATAACCGTGAAAACTGCGCTAAATTACCACAAACATTGGAAACTTTTTATGGTCAACTTCACTGCAAATAAGGGCGTCTTAAATTCAGACACATATGTGACTGAAAAAGTAATTCAAACACTTAAGTGTCTGAATATGGAATTTCAGACATCATAGGTGTCTGAAATTAAGACACTTAAGTGTCTTACTATATGATCATGGTATAAACACTGTAAACTGAAATGTCTGAAATTCAGACACATAAGTGTCTGAAACTGGAGTGTTCAATTTTCAGACATTTTAAAGTGTCTTATTTTTTAAGACAGGTGTATGCGTCTGAATTTAAGATATTTCAAACGTCTGAATCGCATCCATTTTTGACCAATCTGGAAGTTCGGTAATAGGCAGTCAATTTTTCACTTTTTTTTGTAAGCTTTATACAGTATAAAAAAAATCCGTTAAAATATGGAAATTATACTGGCAATTTACGTATTTTAATGCAAATTTTCTTTCTTAAATTCCAGAAAATTTTCCATTTTTTGCATATTTCTGTATTTAAAATTTTCCATTTAAAAGGTAAAATATACTCTTTCAAGGACAAATCCATATATTTCGCATTCAGCATTTTCTAAACCCATTTATATTAGACATGATTTATTTATTTATATTCAAACCAGTGCATTGGTTGCATTCAAACCAGTGCATTGGGGGGGGGGGGAGCTAAGAAGGCTGAATCCCCTCCCAGACTAGACTAGATATTGTTATTTTTTTAATTATGAAAGAATATTATTATTATTTTTAATACGTTTAAAAATAGGAATTTTTGAAAAGATATTAATTTTGTCACACAATTTTTTTTCTCTTTTATAAATTTTATAATGAAATTCGAAATTATAGCATGTTTGAAATTTACTTAATTATGAATTAAAGACACAGTGTAACCTCTTGTTCACTTTAACCTTCATAATATTTTGCTAATTTAATAATAAAACTTTAAATTGTTTGATTGCAAACACACTTTAAAATTATCCAAATACAGAAACACACCAAAAAAATCGCAAAAATTAAGATATATTTTAGCACAGTATTTCATTATTTAACATCTTAAAAGCATTCAGAATTACACCCACTAAAACTTTTCAGAGCTGCCTCTGGCTGGTTACGACTTATCAGTGTTGAATTCAGGGGGTGGCCCGGGGGAGAGAAATTTCCCTCGGAGCAAAGAGATGTCCCTCCGGAAAATTTGAGATTTTGTGTTTTCAATGGTCAAAAAGTGCAATCCCCCCCCCCCCCCCCAGGACCTGATCTGGCATGTCCCATCAAATCAAATGAGAGAAAGACCGGGCCAGATCTGAGCACATATACTCCTCTAAAATATGCCTCTTATCGCAATCCTGGATAGAAAATGTCAAGTTTAATTACGAAAATTTCCCAAGAGAAAAATGACTTGAATACACCAAATTCAGTAGCGCCAACTAGTTTGAGTCGAACGTATTATTATTAGTGGAACATATTCTTATTAGAACGTGTTTTTAAAAAGTCGAACGTATTTTTTTTTTTTTTTTTTTTTTTTTTTGATTTATGGAATATTTCTGAAAATTCTTACTATGTAACTTTTTAGCTAATGATTCAGTATCGATCTACTCCAGGTATGATTTCACCGTGATTTCAGGATTTCACCGTGGGAAAATTAGTTTCATCAAAAAATTTTACGCTGTATTTTGATCGAGGGAAAAAAGGAAGACAAAAAATTTGTCCGTAAACCAATGATTTTTATTATTTTTGCAGAAAAATTATACATAATATTTATAACTGAGAAATTTTGTTCAGAATATTTAGTATATAGGAGGAAGTAATGAGTCCAATTTCAAAAATGTTACCATATCATTCACTGATCAAACGAAAAAAAAAAGAAGAAATAATCAAAGAAAACAGAACACTATATTCCTTCACACACTTTCATATACACATACCTTCGCATTAAAATTAAACACAGGCTTTTGGCAATAAGAAATGCATTTATTTTTGAATGAAAAATTGATTTTATTTTTAAAGGTTGTCCCCCCCCCCCCCACACACACACAACTGAAACGGGACAAGACCGAATTAAATATGTATATATATAATATATATATATACATACGCACTGTTAAAACATTTTAAATATTTTAATATTTCAAAAATAACGTGTCTTCTGATAAACAACAATATTTGTGTTCTGAAAATTTCTTCGATAGAAGTAAAAAAATTTTCTACTGGTTCTACATCGCATGAAATTAAAAAGCAAAATATTCAAAATTCTAGAGAGAAGATGTGTGAAATCTTTCAAAATTATAAGCAGATTGACAAAATATTTACAGTTTCCGTAAAATAAATTGGGAGTCACAAATAACTAACAATATTTGAACTTTCCAGCTGTGGAGGCGTGGCCGAGACGGATTATCGCATAGTCTACGGACCATAAGATCGTGAGTTCGTATCCCGCGATGGGTAAGTGTAATATTGCTGATGTTGTAAAATGAATTAGATGAGTAAATCATGTAAAATCTCTGAGACCTACTGAAATGTGGGTGAAATGTCCCTTCCTTGAGAGCATAATTTTTATTTTTTAAATATAGAAATTTCCAAAAAAAATTTAAATATTTCTGGTAATTGAAGAAAATTTCCACTAAAATACGTAAATTGTACTGGCGTTTTGATTGGCGGTACAGTTTTTATATTTTAAAGGATTTTTTTTTTCTGTGTATTAAGGCTTACCGAAAAAAAGGTGGAAAAATGCTTTTGCAGAGAAATTAAAGGTGGTCAAACATGGATGCAATTCAGACGTTTGAAGTGTCTTAAATTTAGACACATACAAGCGTCTTAAAAATTTAGACACTTTAAAATGTCTGAAAATTGAACACTCCGTTTCAGACACTTATGTGTCTGAATTTCAGACATTTCAGTTTACAGTGTTAAAGTGATTAATACTTACGAAGGTATATAATTTACATTCTGTGTAAAAAGCACCCGGAATTAAAACCATTTAAAAGACGCCCGTAAAAGATACACGACAATTTTTTTTTCTGCAAACGTATACCCCTATACCTGGTTTCAAAGCGGATTTCCAGCGCCATTTGTGACTTAGTGTGCTTACATCTGCTGTTTTTAACACTTTCCAACAAAGTTGTAAACTGTTTATGACTTCGGTTTGTCTGTCCGTCTGACCGTCTGTCCCTCTAGCCGTCTGGCCGAACTCTAACTCTCGTAAATATTCTCGGATTGTTCTGAAAATTTTTAATGTTATTAACCTCTACCATAGCACGATCCCTATTTCAAATGAAGTTTGTAGTATGTTTATTTCATTTACAGGGTCAGTCAAAATTATTCCGTCACATTACGGCCAGGAAAAAATCGTTGCAAATGATTTTTAATGGTGTTACACCGTTTCAAACATAATAAAATTGATATGCACTTAATAAGTGCACTTAATAAGTGCACTAAAATATGCATTCTGTAGAATGTGCAGTGCAAAGAATTGTTATTATTCATTTACAGGGCCTTACAAAGGGATTCCGTTACATAGTGGTTTAACGGGGGGGGGGGGTGTTGTTTGCGGCGTATTTCAATTATGTTAAGCTATTTCATATGTACTGAAATTAATATACGTCATTCAGGTTTACTATAAGGTGTTTCATATAATACAAATTATTACAATTCATATAATACGATAATTATTTCATATAAGTTACATAATACGAACTGCATAGCATTTACAGGGACGCACAAAAGATTTCAGATTTTATATTCTATCTGAATTATATTAGCAATGATTGCTGGAAATGCATTTTTAATTATGATATGCGCTTTTAAGTTTCACTATATTTATGCATACTATATGGTGTGTATGAATACTATAGTTCATATAAAGGGCTCTACTAAAGAATTCGCAAGGGTTACTGAGTATGAGCATAAATTGCTTAAAGGTGCACCTTTAAGCAATTAAGGTGCACCACAGCTTTTAAATGAGTTATGCATTTTTACGATGAACTGCGTTTAGTTTACTAAGAGATGTTTATAAAGTATAGATAAAATGATATACAGAGCCACGAAAAGAATGGGCCCTACATAGCCTTACGTGGCCTTCTATAGATGATAATTTCAGGAAATGTGATTTCAGAAGTTTTAAGAGTGTTTTAGTTTCAATTAAATTTTAACTAAATAGTGACGTGTAATAAAGGTACTAGATAGATTACAGGGCTGTACAAAGGCATTCAAGTATGTTTCCATCTATTAGTATAAATTTCTGAAAGAGAAATTTCAGCCTGTTATGCGTTTTCTTGCTAAACTAAATTTTCCCATTGTATAGTATATATATCAACCTAAAGATCAAATACAGGGCTATTCAAAAGAATTGGAATACAGATTTGGATGTGAACGGTAACTGCTGAAAACAGTTTTTCAAATGTTTTATGCGTTTTCTAAAATATTTACTTAGTTATCTTATTTACCTTATTTCCTTAAATAACGAAGTTTTGTGAAGCATTCCAGAAGTGCTGGAAAGTGTTTCATAATCTATGCTTAACGCATGATTTTTCTTTCTTCTTTAATGATAAAATGAGTAATTAACATCAAGGTAGCAGATCTGCTACGACGGGCATTAGTGATCATGAGCTCATGCTAGCACTTTTCCTACCATATTATTTTCAAAGGAAATTTGTAATTTTCAGTGTTAGCTTTGTACTTACATTACTTGTTTTAGTCATTACATTTGAGTGCTCCGCGATTTTCGACAAAAGAAACAATTAGTTGAACAAAACTAAATTTGCAGCACAATTTGCTTAAATTTTGTATTTCAAAAGGAATTTTGTGCGACGGCACCTTAAAAATCCTCGAAATTTTGTATGGATTTTGCACCACGATAATGCACCACCGTACAAAGTTAACATTGTGTAAGTGTTTTTGTCCAAAAACACAAGGAATATCATCGACCAAGCATTGTACTCGCCTGATGTGGCCCCATGTCATATTTACTTACCCCAAAACTAAAATGATCAATTCGAGAAAAGTATTTTGAGTCAATTGAGGCCATATAAGAAAATTCGCTGAGAGAGCTAGTGGCCAAATAGTCAGAGGCTAATAACTCAAAGTGTATGGAAGATTGGGTCAAACGCGGTATAGTTGTACTGGACTCTATCGGACCAACTTTGAAGGCAAAAAAAAAAAAATTGTGAATACATTAATTTTTTGTGCTTTATTTTACAGTTTTGGGTACTTTTTGCACAGAACGTATAATAGACTTATTTACGCACTCTTAAAAGGGAAAATTAAGTGTTTTAGAATATCGTTACCACGCATCGCCTTTTATCGTGACATGTCTTTTAAGTAAGCTTTAGGCTTATTTACGTCATAACAAATACATTCGGTGATTTTACCAATCAGAAGTAAAGCTATTTAAAATATACTTAAACTTATGTAAAGCAGTAAAAGTAAAGCTCATTTAGAAGATAACAAGAAAGAAAAATCATGATTCAAGCATAGATTATGAAACCCTTTTTAATACATTCAGAATAATGATACAAAACTACATCGTTTAATTGGTTAAAATATTATGTCTAATTCAACCATGTGGAAAAGTGTAACGTACTTGAAAACCCAAATTTCAACTGTTCCCCTCTACAATCGGGAGATATTTGACTTCTTTGATCAGCTCTTTATATATTATATTGCCCTATTCCATGGTACATTTTGTACTGAAATTCAGTGATTTATATCAATTTCAATACATTTGAAATAGCGTACACTGTAAAAAAAAAACGGAAATACTACTGCCAATCTAGACGCCAGTACTATTTCCGTTTTTTTACGGGATTTTTACCCATAAATTACTGAAAAATTTCCGTTCTTAATCAGAAAAACGGAAAAATTTCTGTAATTTATGGGTAAAAATTCCCGTAAAAAAAAACGGAAATAGTACTGGCGTCTAGATTGCCAGTAGTATTTCCGTTTTTTAGTCCGTTTTTTTTTTTTTTTTTTTTTTTTTTTTTTTTTTTTACAGTGTAATGTCCTTAAAGTACACTGCAAAAGATTTTTCGCCACTGACTATAATGTAACGGAGTTCTTATGAGTGCCCCTGTAAATGAGCTATTAATTTCACATACAATACCAAATATGCCTTGGTAACCCTAAGTAACATTTATCGATTGCATGAAAATCCGAGTATATTTACGGGAATTAGAGCATAGACAGACGGACAGCAAACCGAATGCTTAAACACTTTTCAACATTTAAAGGTATATATAAATATTATACAGACGTACACACAATAAATACAATAAATACAATAAACCCAACTGGAGTGAAAAATTAGCCAGAATTAGGAATCGAACCCGAGGCCACAGTATACAAGACTGCTGCTCTAACCACTGAGCAGGCGTTATTTATGTGTGTATGTGTGTTTTAATATATATTGTAGTATGTGTGTTTTATTATTACTTTTCAACATTGTTGGAAAGAGTTAAAAATGAATTTATGCTTGTTCACATTTTATAAATAAATATTTTTGCCGGGTGTCCTCTTTTTTATTCATGGAATGGGGGGGGGGGGATGTGAAGTAAGACTTTCAAAATGCATGAAGTTAAAACAATTCGAAATTATAAAACAATATACTTTTCTCTTTGAAACTTCTAATATTATTTTTGAGTACAAGGCTAATGTCAGACAACGTCTTTTTGCTTTTTTCCTCACGTATTATCCCTACACAATGCTAGGGGCATTGTGTAGGGATAATACGTAATGAAAAAAGCGTGCAAAAATACGTTCGTCTGACATTAGCCTTAGATATAAGATATTTGAAATATGTATGGCAGTATTTTTGCTGCACATTTTATTATGGTCTCACACTTCTGAAAAAATGTGAACCATGGGAAAAGAAATGTATACTAAACCTTTACAACTGAAAACGGATAACTAATATTTTTGATGCACATTTTATTATGGTCTCATACTTCTTTAAAAAAAAAAGAAAAACTGAACCAGAAGAAAAGAAATGTATAATAAACCTCTACGATTGAAAATGGATAACTAATAATTTTCTTACGTTTAAAAGAGAAAAAAAAGTTTAAAACTATTTTAAAACTTTGAATGTGGATTCTAAGCGGCAAATAATATATAAATAATGAGTTAAAACTCAAAACAAATAAAAGCAAAATTTTCATTTTAACGTCGTCAAAGCACCTGCTCAAATTTTTCTTTATTATTATTTCCAATTAACTTGATTTTTTTTAAAAAAAAGTCTCCTAATACGAAACTAAAGATACGCTTGAAATCAATGAAAAACACTATACTGGTGTAGTGTCTCCACTGGTGTTTCACTAAGTTAACTTGCTTTTACTTTTATTCTTCTATGGTTAATGATCTAGTACAGCGGTTCTCAAACATTATTGTTACGCGAACACAAATTTAAGTTTCTTTCGCTCTCTCTTTTTTCTTTTTCTTTTTTTTTCTTTCCTTTCTTTTTTTTTTTTTTTTTTGTGATCACTAAAATCAGGTACATAGAGTAAGTATGTCTATTCTATACTATAGACAAATGAACTTTTGCCCAAAGCGTAACACTACAACAGCAATTGCTCATAGTAATGTAAATTATAGAATTGCCAAAACTTTTTATTAAGAAAAGAAAAATACGTTTATTAATGAATGTATGAGAAAAAAAAATATATAGTTTAAAATCAACGCCATTTACGTCATTTTTATGAACGATCGACAAAGCTTGTGTTATTTTTTTTTCTTTTAAGCCAACAGAAATTCTCTAAACAAAGTTCAATGTTTTTGTTTTTCAGAAAGTTATTTATGCACATCTTTTTATCATATTTGACAAGTTGAGACATGTTGTTTTTATTAAATTATAACAACAGATATAACTAGTTATACATTTTTGAAGATACATTTTTCTGATATTTCTCCCCCCCCCCGCCCCCCTAAATATATGTTTTAAAGCAAAAAAAAACATTGTTTTAAAATTTCCATTTAAATCGAAAAAAGGCAAATTTTCAAAACGCTTTCATTCAAAAGTCAAACATACAAACATTGCCCCCATATCTCCAGCGGGTCGCGATACATAAATTGGAAGCAGCTGATCTAGTTAGTCAAATTACTTTAGTTATTGCACGTCTTTCCATTCGCAATTTTTCTTGACAGGCGCAATTTAGTAAATCTACAAGAAATTGAAACATAACATTTTATCCTAAATTTCAGTGACAGTTAATTATTCTGCAGTCATATATATTCAGAGTTAAAAAATATCATATCATAGAGCATTAATTCCCGACGAGTGGTATAGGTCCCACTTAAAAAAATTCGGATTTGAAGAGGTAGAGGGGAGGGGTTCCAGAATAGTTATAAAATCATTTTCGGCCAAATCTTTCTGATACTTTTTCCCCCGATAAATTTAAGTTTTAATGCAAAAAAATATTTATTGTTTTAAAATTTCAAAACAAATCGAAAAAAAAATTGTAATAAATTTTCAAAACGTTTTCATTCAAAAGTCAAACATACAAATATAGCCCTCATCTCTCCAGCGGGTCGCGACACATAGTTTGGAGGCAGCTGATCTAGTTTTTTGACAGGTGTAATTTTGATAGGAGATTTTTTTTTACAGGTGTAATTTCAGTTAATCTACAAGAAATTGAAACATAACATTTTATCTTAAATTTCAGTGATAATAAATTGTTCTACAGTCATCGATTCAGGGTCACAAATATCATATCATGGAGCATTAATTCCCGAAGAATGGTATAGGTCCCATATATGTCCCATATGGAAAAATTCAGATTTGAAGAGGTAGAAATAACGGGTTTCGAAATAGTTATAAAATCATTTTCGGCGAAATTTTTCAGATACTTTACTCCCCCCGATAAATCTATGTTTTAATGCAAAAAAAAAATATTATATAAATATATGTATATTATATAAAAAATATATATTGTTTTTAAATTTCAAAATAAATCGAAAAAATAATAATTTGTAACAAATTGTCAAAGCGCTTTCATTAAAAAGTCCAACATACAAAAATGACAGAAAAGTTATATAAAAGCATTTTATATAAACATTTGGAATTTCTTTTTCTTGAATTTCTCTCTCTTTAGAAACCACTTCTATAGGGACTGGTGTTTCAAAAGAGTAGCAGTACAACTTAACATATGTTTAAAAGCAATTTGGATTGAATTCTCTATAAAATATGGATTTGTACGTTAAGTTAAAGTTAAATGCTACGAAGTAATTGGCATTGATTGATGAATTTGTTAAGAAGTTAATTTCAAACAAACTATAGTCATTTCAGGGTAACTTTGATCCGCATTTTCTCTAGTTTCATATGCTACACTCTTATTTTAAGAATATTGTTGCAACTAGGGGCATAAAAGAGAAGAAATGATCCCAAATTATTGTTTGACTATCAAACATTAAGGAATAATAAGGAAAAAATCAATAAAAATGAATTTTTAGCCTGGTTCAAAGTTACTCAGCCATTTAGGGTAACTTTGCCCCATATGATAAATATTATCTAAAATAATTCATTATAAAAAAAGTATTATAGTTAGGACAATTTTAAACCCCAAAAAATGTTTTCAGATATGTAAAGACTCCGAATTTACATTTCCCAACATCACAAGATTTGTATAATTTATGATATTACAACAAATATCAGGCATAAGAAAAGTGGAAGAAGAGAACCATGAACATTTGAAAATAAAAAAAAAAACCTGTTTATTGTTCATATAAAACATAAAAATGCAGTGAAAAACAATTTTCAATGTTTTATCTCAATAATATATCCATAGTTATCGTAATACATACTAGTACTAGCATTATTCAAAGAAGAATGAAAAATGTCGAATGT
Organism: Maratus speciosus; assembly: GCA_963932465.1. Classification (NCBI taxonomy): domain Eukaryota; kingdom Metazoa; phylum Arthropoda; class Arachnida; order Araneae; family Salticidae; genus Maratus; species Maratus speciosus. The sequence continues at coordinate 442,225,223 of OZ010793.1, forward strand.
ATGAAATGTCAAATTTCGAAAAACGCCTTTAAATGAATTGTATGTATTTTACACATATTTGTGAGAATATTTATATGTTATATCTAATGTTCACTTTCGGAATTTATATAAAATATACGTGCAAATATGGGAAATATATGACAGTAGCACCTATAATCAGTAAATTATAAACATCAGTATAACTTTGAGTCGGCTCAAAGTTACCCTGAAAATGTGATAAAATGCTAGTGCCTTCTTATTTTACATTTTATTAACTATTAATAAATAAATAATCACAAAATATTATCACATTTACAACATTTAGACAGTAATATGTCTGATAAATGAGTATATTGGTACTTACTATGAAAATTTAATTGTATTACAACAACTTCAAAACGGCATTCAAAATTAGCTTGAAAACAGTACTTCACAAAAATGGTTAGATGATGCAATTAATAGCGCATAATGTTGCTAATGTATTTTCTAAAATAAAGAGTAGCAATCACAGTTTAGAACTTTGCCAACAGATCTCAGTTCTGGAGTTTATTTAGTCTTTTGGAGTCAAAATAGTGAAAGATAAGAGGTGGTGCAAAGTTACACCCCATGGTACAAAGTTGCCCTGAATGACTGTACTTAAATCTCAATAAATTTAGAATATTATTTCAGGACATAAATACTTATTCATCTTCCGGTACCTAATAACTGATTAATCTTTCAACTTCAGTCCAAACCAGAGTCGTCTTGTGCAAAGAAGTCTAGAAAGACCCTTTGAAATAAATTTAGATTTTAGTAAATAGACGTATCATTCATTGATCCAGGATTGAGAAATTCTCCTTTAAAGAGTGTAATTGCCATTGCAATAAATTAGGATTGCCGATATAATAGATAAATATTTAAAAAGGCAAACTACATTAAATTGTCTCTGAAATATGAAATTGTATAACTTGAAAAATCACTAAGCAATGGGCATTAATTGATAAATGTATTAATGGGTTAGTTGTATTTATGACGGCCAATTATCTGCACGAGGGATATAGGCCCAGGGGGGGAGTGCCCTTCGTGGGGGTCTTTCTAAGGGAACCTAACCCGTATTAACGCTAGGAGAACCAAGGTTCGAAGAAAACCACGAAAACTCCGAACGATTAGGCCGACGGGCGCGATTGGGATCGAACCCAGCATTTCCCGTCTACCAGCATCGAGAGCAGAACCTCTCAGCCACTGGTGGGGCATGTATTAATGGGATCATAAAGTTTTTTAATCATGAAAAAATGCATTTTTCCATAACATTTAATTGACATTTATCTATGAAGGACGTCGAGAACTTTAAATTCAGAAAACTATAAACACTGTTTTTCAATACTTTTGCCACGGTAAGTTTTGAACAATATAATGAATATACATTTTTTTTAAGAAAGGAAATTAACACTGTCAACTATACGTGAAAAACAAACAATTACTTTTTCTATTTGTGACAAAAAGTTTAATCAGTTTTTATGAATTTTAAATTTTTTACTGCAAGTTTTTATTTTTCTTTTAATTATTTTCTGTTGTTAGGTATAATCAACTGACAACTAATACATAGTATGAAGAAGAAATGACAACTCAAAAAGAATGGAGCCTGAACTTGAAAATCGTACCCATTCTAGATTTGCAAGATTTATTTCGTCATACATTATTAAAACTTTTGTTATGTTTTTTTACAATTGAATACATCTTTATCAAGGTTCGTAGGGGGTCCTTGAATTTCCAGACTAAGATATTCTTCGGTACCAGTATTTTCTTATAAAAATCTCTCCTTAAATAAGGCGAAATTTTGTTTTCTAATTATTTGCGATTTATTTTTCTATAAAAAAATACTGATATTTGGCCTTGAAAATAACGGTACCCGTACGAACCTTTTTTATACATGTATATATATATATATATATATATATATACATAACAAAAATACAAAATATTGCAAAAAAACTATTAGTTATTTAATTATCAGCTTCCTTAACAATCTTAAGTTAGTGTTTCTCATTTCAGACCATTATGGTCCCTTAAGAACTCCTCCAGACACCGTATATGAGTCACAATAACATTCGATATTTGTCTAGACAAAAGAAAAATAAATTCTATTTATCGCCAGATACCTAATAATTGATCAATCTGTTTTCTTCAAAAAGAAAATCACATCAGAGTTGTAATTTGCTGTCATTTATCGTGTTTCAACAAAATTTGTAACATATTCTTTAAATTTTATTAATGTTCAAAAAACTTCCTTATATTAATATCTGTCAATTATCAACAAAATTAATTTCTCTAAAGTTACAGCATTTTATTTATGATCGCATACTTCCAGAAAAATTTATCACAATCCAAAGAAAAAAGGGATGGATGCTAAACCCTTACGATCGAAAAAGTTACATAATCTTTTTTCCTTTTCTGAAAGTACTTCTTTGAAAAGAGCACAACAAGTTTAAAGCTAGAAGTAAAATTTAACGTTGCCAAAGCTCCAAGCCAAAAATTTGTCAGTGATTGATGAATAAAGAAATCAGCTGGCGTATGTATTTTTATGAAAAGTTTTATATCCATTTGCATTTTTTTAACAAAAATGATGAATAAGCTTCCTTAAATCTGTTCTCATATCTCAATTCAAAATAAATCTCAGTATTTAAAGTGCCTTCATAAATTCTTTTCCTCGTCTAGTTTCGTAGACATTTTATCCCAAGTACTTTGTTTTTAGAAGTTTTCTAAATTATTCATGAATCAGAATTGAATTGCAGGTTATTTTGGGAAATATTTTGTGATTCACTTTAGAACATTAAAAAGTTGTGTAATGCAAATTTTATCATAAATTTTGTATTTTTCAGAGTCAGCATTGTTCGGTTGCAAATTAATTTAAAGAAGGAATCATTTCTTTTAGTGAGTAAGATAAGGTAAAGTTTTCTTTCGAGAATCTCAATTTTAGTTTCCATGTATGGTAATTTTAGTTGAAATAACTGACTTAGGTGGTAAACTAAGTATGGGTTGTTGTGGATATTAACCCTTTATGTACTGAATTTTGAAAACAAAAATTCCTTCACCTGAATAATTATTTACGTTAATGTTTAAGATATCCAGAACAACATATATAATAATAATTTGATTTTTAGATAGTTTTTTAATAAAACGGATTTAACCCGGAAATCCTCATACAGATCCAGGAAATGTACGATTTATACTTTGCCACAAATAAATTCAAACAAAAATCATCATATTATATAACTATTGACATTGCTCCTAGTTGTGCAATAAAATATTTCAAAGATTACTTTAAAAAAATTAGTGGTGAGAAATGCAATAACCATGCCCGCCATTGGAATTTCATACCTTGAGCGTGCAAACCCAGGTTAATAAATCGGTAGTTTGAGCTCTTTTTACCCGACTGCCAAGAAGGGTTATGTGTTTCACGCGTATCTGGGAGTGTGGATTTCTTTATATCCTCGAGACATCCCAACGGCTGGATGGATTTTAATGAATGAAGTCTCTGTCGATTTGTCTTAACCGTTTGATAGTTATAGGCTTGGCTTTGTTTTTATAAATTCAAAATGGAGGCCGTAAAATGCAAAAGGGCGGTAGATACGGAAATTTTTTTACGCACCCTATTGAGTGGAATATCATTGGATAGGTCTTTCAAAATGAAGACGATGTTTCATTGACTATTTTACAGTCAGAAGCTCCGTTTAAATATTACACAGTCTAGAAGTTGTGTAGGTAGGATCTCTACTTTACTGCAACTCTAACCTTCATAGACATGTATAGGCCTCATCAAAACAGTGTTTATAGATAGGAACTAACAATTGAACACAAGTTAAAAGTCATTAATATAAGTAAATAAAAAAAAATAGGTAAGTAATATAAAAAATAGTTTCACATTGATGAGAAGTAATTAATTAGTTTGCTTTTTACGCAGTCGGATTTTTTTATTTTTTAAATTTAATTGCAAAATATTTACAAGAATAACTAGATTAATCAACAAAAAATACTGTAATGGAAATGTCACAATTCTTATAAGAGCAGTGTAAAAAAACATATTGTGATCCAATCCGTAACAGAGAAGTGTTTTGTAGTTGATAATTTTTCGTATAACATTTTTGAATTGGATACAAGCTACACCTAGGTAAATGGTTGAGAAAATAACCACATTAAAAAAAAAATAGGTTCGTCTGTTTCACTGTGCTTTCTAAATAGTAACTTACTTTTTTATGAAAAGTGCAATCTACTTTTATTAGTAGATGAATTAAATACATTTTACATTGCATTTTCTGTAATGGTAGTACTTAAAAATACCGCCAGAATATAAAGGGTTAAGGGTGAACTCGACAAAGGTCGATTTTTTTTCTTTTAAATAACATGGAAGACTATAGGAACTTATACAATCTCTTACAATGTCCAGTTCTTGTCTAATACCGTAACGTATGCTTTATAGATTAAACTAAAGAACTGATAATGATCGATTTATGAAGCTATTATAGGAGAATAGAAGAATGGTAGAAAAATTATTCTTTTCTAATGAGTAAAATTAGGTAAGTTTTCGTTTCGTTTGAGAATGTCAATTTTAGTTTACATGATAATAAGGGTTAACTCAATAAACGTCAATTTTTTTAAATTAAATAACATGGAAGACTATAGTAAATCATGCAATCTTTTACATGGTCCAGTTCTTATGTAATGCTTTAAAGTATGCTTTATAAAATAAACTAAGGAACTAATAATGATAGATTTATGAAGCATTATTATAGAAGAATAGAAGAATGGTAGAAGAATTATTCTTTTCTAATGAGTAAGATTAGATAAAGTTTTCTTCCGATAACGTTAATTTTAGTTTGCATATATATGGTAATTTTAGTTGAAATAAGTTACTTAAATGGTAGACAATGTATAAGATGTTGCGGATATCAAGGGCGAACTGGACAAGGGTTGAATATTTACCTTTTAAATAAGATGGAAAACTATAGTATGTGTTGCAATCACTTTCCAGGTCCAGTTCGCCTCTAATAATCTAAAATTTACTTTATAAAACAAATTGGCAGACTCATAATGATAACAGCTTGAAGATATTATAGAGGAACAGAAGAATGATAGATAGTCATTCTTTCTATCAAGATTACGTAACATTTTTTTTCGACAATGTCAATTTTATTTTGAATATATGATAATTTTAGTTCAAATAAATTACATAAATGATAGACAATGTATAAGGTCTTCCGGATTTTGAGAGGGAACTCGGCAAACGTCGATTTTTTTCTTTTAAATTACTTGGAAAACTGCAATAACTGGCACATTCTCTTACAAAGTTTAGTTCGCGACTAATACTCTTAAATTTGCCTCATAAAACAAACTATCAGACTGATATTGGTATATGTGTGAAGATACAATAAAAGAATAGAGGAAAGAAAAAGAAGAAGAATTCATTTTACCGTGCAGATTACGTAAGGTTTAATCGCGGGACTGTCAATTTTAGTTTGCGTATGTGGTAATTTTAGTTGAAATAACTCACTTAAACGGTAAATATAAAATTACATTATTTGTGCGGTATATTTTGAAATTATAGAGAAGACTATTATAAAGAAATTAGGTTAGGCGTGATTTTAAAGATAAACATTGAATGCTTATAAAAGTTTTTTTAGCCCCCGGAATGCTATTTCTTTCTCCCAGCTTATTTTGTGTCGTCTCCAAAAAATAACGTTACCTTACAGACGCAAGCTGTAAAACAAAGCATTACAATTAAATACTCTTTAGCAATTTTTAAAACTTCTAAGCATAACACATTTTCAAATTTTATACCGTCGTATTGGGAAAAAAAAGTTCTTTTAAATGCATTTTGTTTGAAAGTTGTATCTCCATTGATTTTTGAGATATTAATTTTTTTTGTAGTTTTTAGCGACATTTGTTTTATTTTGGCAACCCAAGTACTCCATTTCTGTAGAAAGTAAAGAAAAAATAGTTGAAAAATAGCAGTTATATCTTTTTGTTGCCACTTTCTCATAAAAACTGAAAAAAAAAAGTATTAGAATACGTGCTATTTTGAAAAAATATTAATGAATTACTTTCTTTTTGCTGCATTTGTTTATTATTCTGAGATAGTGACGTCCTACCCATACTTTGTTGTAGATGTTTATGATTGGATCGTAAATGAGGAATTCTTCAGCGGATTCGGATGACGTCGTTTTATATAAAATAAAATCGCGTGTTTTAAGTCTTAAAACTGAGCTACAGTAGAGTCCCGATTATCCGAGTTCCCCTTAACCGAGTGTCCGCTTTCACCGAGTTATTTTCTTTGATGGACTGATGGCTTATATTATTATGAAACAACCATTATAAATGAAGTATTAGGTGAACATGAAAGAGCAGTCGTAAAAAGTTATACCTCTGATTTTCTGGTCAGAATGGGGGAAAAAAAGGCCATAATTAAAAAAAAAAAATGTCATGAGCGGAGTGTTCCTGTGTGGTCCTCTGTTAAAACTAATATGATACCATAGTGTGAGCCAGGAATAGAGTATTTTAGTAAGTTAACTGAGTGTGCAGAAAGTACTTGCAATAAAGCTGTATGTAACTCAGTATCGGGCCGGATCGTCTATATCCGAGCTCTTAAATGTAAACAATGTTTTAATTATATGTAAATAAATTGTAAATAAATTGTTCGTTAATTTCAATTGAATAAGTTTAGCATTCTTTTGTTACTCCTTCTCACAATGTGCCCGATATCACGGATATATATCGGTGGTAGCAGCAAAATAAGAGAACATTTTTTTTTTTTCGGCGTCTGTGCGAATGGTGACCGTGGGTCTAGGAACATTCATCGGCGTATGGACTAAGAAAGAGTACAACAATGAGCATCCCGTGTGTATAAATAGTATATACAGTAAAACCTCCCTAAAGCGACCACGTTCCGTTCCAATAAAAATTGGTCGCTTCGAGAGGAGGTCTCTGAATGGAGGTCATGTTTAAATCTAGATTTTAATGGTTGAAAAAAGGTAACAATTAATGCTACTAAAATTTATTTTTCACATTAGGAAAATATATGAAAATTTGAGTATCAAAGCAAAAGTTAATTACATTATTTAATTACTGCAGAGTTTACAAAAACCAATACATAGTCGTTTGCTTTGATTTTATGGTTTTATCTTCCATAACTTTTATTTCCAAGTCCTTTCGAAATTCAGCAAATAAATGCAATTGTTTTTGGACGGGAATAAATAATGACGAGTTCATTAATTTATCTATTTCTTTGAGAGTTTCCTGACAGAATAGGGCAGGGGAGTTTTATTGACCGTTATTATTAATTTGTCATCAGAGTTAAATTATTGCCTAAAAACGCCCCAAGGGGTTTAAACAGTTAAAGTTACAGGAATAAATAAAAATTCTAAACTTAGTTTAGCAATTTGATGAATAATGCGCTCTCCGGAATTACTATTCTAATAAAACTTTGTTCAAGCGAACAGGAAAAAAACGGAATTTGTTTCATTTTCTTCAAAGGAATGGATCGCTCATGGAGGGAGTTCAACTGGGGTGCACTCTGAATGGAGGTAAAATTAGTATTGAGCCTATGGGAATAAATTTCGTTCCATGAAAAAAGGGTCGTTCAGGGTGGTGGTCGCTTAATGGAGGGGGTCGCACACGGAGGTTTCACTGTATTTATAATGTTTATTGAAAATTTAAATAGCAGTTTTTTTTCTAAAATTTATTGGGCGATTGGAATTTATTTTTAATGACGCCTTATTTTCAGGAGTCCTGGAACCCCTGAATATTGGGCGTCGTGTGTGAATCGCAACGTCCAAAAACACTAATTTCCTCTTACCTCCCCCTTATAACCCTCTCACTTTAAAAAGCAGTTTGTGAAAACTTCGTGAACATGGATATTATATATTTATAATTCTGATAGGAAACTTAAACGACAGATTTTTACAGAAAGTTTACATCTACTCCAAAAATCTGCGAATCGAGATCGTATAAAGCCTTGTAAATATAATTTATAAGAAAAGTCAATTCGCTTCAGTTAATTCGTTTTAATCAATTCATTACAATTTCTTTTAAAAAAAGAATTCTTCGTGTTTTCTTTCATCAGAAGAAAACTAAATGTATTTGCTAATTATTATGCTTTGACAATCTGAAGTTTATTTATGTTTGAACTTTCAATAAACATATATTGTATCTAATCATTCAAAGAAAACGTATGTCTTAAAAAAATAAACTAAAAACAAATAAAGAAACGAAAACATGCAGCTTTATTCTAATTTACCTACAAAAATAACAATGTATCAGTGCAATAAATTCCTGACATTTAAACTAGAAAGTGAAAATTTATTTCGGGTAGTAATATATTCATCAGTTTTATGAGTTGAAAGGAGAGACATAAAACAGTTTACGAGCATTTTTTTCTGGACATTTGAAAATTCACAAAAACATATAATACAGACATTTTTCATTTTTGTTCAGCATTCTGTATATTTTAGGAATTTCCGCAACCCTCAAGACTTATACATTTGTTTAATATTGTTTTAGTTACTATTTTCATTCCTGTAATTAAATTTAAAAAAAGGCAATTAATTTGAAAATAAAGATTATTTTTCTCTTACAAAAGTAGGTGTGTGTAAAAAGATAAAGCACCAAAATATTCTAATAGTATTATTTGATTATTCATCATTGTTAAGGAAAATAAAAGTTAAAACAACAATGGAAACCAAGTGGCCTATTTTGAGATTTACATGGTGGTTAAAAAAAAAGTAAATATTTTATTTATATTTAAATCTTAAATAAAGATATTTTTAAAATTAAAAAAATATTTTAAATATACCTTTATTTTAGGTTTTCACTAAAAATATTTCCTTTGTCAGTTCCTATATTAAAAAAGTGTCTATCTTTCATATTTTACGCTTTTCAGACTATAGTTGAGGGCGGACATTATAGTGTCTGTTATTGGTTTTATAATTTCTCTATAGGTTACATCACTGATATCATGATTTCTGTCAACATATAATATTAAAAATAAATATATTACACCTAACCAAATGCGCAAGTACTTTTGAAATCCGTTTAGTAAAAATTATAAATTGTCTCATTCCTATCATTGGGGTTTAATATAAATAAAGGTTAACTTAACAATGGTTGAGAGTTGATACAATTTGTAATTGCAATTATCTGCAATGTAATTACCGTTTTATTGTATGCAATTAATTATAGTTAAAATAACATGCGGTAAAAAATTCTTGCAGTACTGTATTCGGAACCGCCCTCATCCCATTATCAGACGAAATTTCTGCGTTTGAATGTGCAACTATAATCAATTACATGCAATTAACTTGTAATTATATTGCGGATAATTGAGATTACAAATTTGCCCAACTCTGCATGGTTTCACTAGAAAAGGAAGGTTTCTATGGAGCTTTTAGTTTTATGATAAAGAACACAACATTCTTCCGGCGTATGAAGAAGTAAGCACCGGAACCGCCCCCATCCCATTATTTGAAAAAAATCTGTGTTTGGATGCGTGTAATTAGAATTAATTACATGCAATTAACTTGTAATTAAATTGCGGATAATTGAGATTACAAATTTGCCCAACTCTGCATGGTTTTACTAGAAAATGAAGGTTTCTTTGGAGCTTTTAGTTTTATGATAAAGAACACAACATTCTTCCGGCGTATGAAGAAGTAAGCACCGGAACCGCCCCCATCCCATTATTTGAAAAAAATTCTGTGTTTGGATGCGTGTAATTATAATTACATGCAATTAACTTGTAATTAAATTGCGGATAATTGAAATTACAAATTTGCGCAACTCTGCATGGTTTTACTAGAAAATGAAGGTTTCTTTGGAGCTTTTAGTTTTATGATAAAGAACACAACATTCTTCCGGCGTTTGAAGAAGTAAGCAATTCTGTTGCTTAATGAGAAACATTATTACCTTTTATTTCAATGCATTCCAAGCAAAGAAAATCAGACAAGTATCGGTACTTTCCTATAATTGACAGTTTTGGCACTTTACAGGGCTTTTAGAACACTTTGCTTAATTAAATGCAAGCGTTAAAAAAAAAAAAAAAAAAAAAAAAAAAAAAAAAAAAAACTCAGTCAACTAAACCATTTGGAATATTTTTATTTATACTTTTTAGATTATGCGGAAAGGAATTAGGCAATACATAATTTTACCTGTACATAACGCCTAATTGTTAGAAAAATTTTATTATCATGATTATACATACATTTTTAGGTGTCCCCACAAATAGAAATTGCAAGGGTTCAAGTCTGGTAACGGGAGGTCAAGAATTGTTTATGTGTCTGCTTATATAACAGCCCTCATCAAAAGTTTAGCGGAGAAGTTACGTGACTGGCGCAACAATATGTGGATTATATCCATCTTGAATGAAAACCGGTGTGGTCTAAACAGGCTGCATCTTGAAAAGCAGGGTGTAGAGTAGATGGTTTTGCAGTAGTATATTATAACTTGGGCTTGCTAATGTAGTACGACCCAAGACATTTTGAATTTTAAAATTTCACTTTTCTGTTTCAAGTTAATAATATATAGTGTCATATTTGCCAGCAAATTTTGAAACTTTTTTTCATTGTAAAACTCGTTTCAAATAGTTCTAAACAGTTTATCATGTTGCTATGGCATCAGACGATAAAACGATATCTTTGGAATAAGGGAATAAATAGAGTAAAAAGTTTTGTTGATGTTTATGATAAAATGTTTTTCTTTATTTTTTAAAAAAGGTAATAATTAAGCGCAATTAAATAATCGCTAATTATTTGCATCTGAGGTAAAAGTATTATCGTAATACCCGTTACAGCTTCTTAGTATTGCAGCGTGGCGAACGTAATATGTATGTATATCTCACATTGCAGTAAACATTTAGAACTGGTTAGAACTCGCGCGATTATGGGTTGAACATAAAAAAGCAAAAATTCGTCAAAAACATAAATAAAAAAAAACTGTTTAAAAATTTCCAATTTTTTGCGCGAATCGTTCATGGTCCCCCTACCAGTAACTCGTGTGCCAAATTTCAGATTTTAATAGGGTAGATAATGTGATGGCATTTATGATACAAGCAAAAATGTAACTGCATACTCGAATTTTAATCTACGATTTGATATTTTAAACATATATAAATACTCGCATTCGAGCTATTTTTCCAATAAGAAAATCTATACATTAAACAGCCAGTCGGTATAACTACGTTCGATAATGTGTTTAGATAATACATTGATGCCCTTCTCATACAACACACCATTATCGAAATTTTCTGCTTTAAATGTACTATCTTAGAGGGAAAATTTTAGAAACAATATAAAAAATTGATTTTTTTAAATAACATTTTATCCAGAAGAATAGAAGTACGTGCATTACTGATTGTTATTAAAAAAATCAATCGGAAATATTTAAAGCTACATTTAGTATAATTAATCCTATGCATTACTAAAGCTCTTTAGTATGATATGTATACAGATACCATAAATGTCATCTTTAATGTACAAACATTTAATAGTATAGGTATAATAGCAACAGCGTATAAGAATTATACTCAATTTTCTGAGATTTTAAATATTTACAAATATTGATTCATCCGAGTTATTTTTTTATTAAAAACAAAAGCAAAAAGCAAAAAGTCGATAAATTGATATTCGATAATGTGTTGTTTCTTCAACATATTGCTGTCCTTCATATCGCAAACACAATTAATTGACATTTTTCATTTTAAATATAGCCATACTATTAGAAAAATCTTTACATACGTATAAAAAAATTGGGTTTTTCAAACAAAATTTATTTTGGAGGATAAAAGGACATCACTATGTTCTATTAAAACAATTCAGAATGTTTAAATACAGATTTCAGTTTCATTATTCAGCCATTTATTAGAATACGAAAAACTTTAACATTATCATCATCTGATTATTTTTTCAACATCACTTCAATTTTCAGGTTTGATTAATAATCTCTTGGATGTATTTTATAATTTGGAAATGCATTTAAAATGGCTCTATTCCAAATAGTTATGGTAATGAGATTAAAGCGAGAGGCGGATTTGAGTAGTGGAGACCAGAAAATAAAACCGATAGATTATTTTGTAAATTGGACCAATATTTCTGAGCACACTTAATATATATGGAAGAGCTTAAAACTAAAACGATTACACTCTTGAAAAATCAATGCTGCACGAGGAAATTTTGTCGATAAATGATACATATAATAAATATCAGCGGAGTTAATTTACTGATTGTTCATTAAATTTCGAAGTGGCGTACGTGAAAAAAATTGTCATTTTTTATTCAAGATTGAGATTTGGAGAGTCTTCATACAAAACCTAACTAAAATCTACTTTATAATTCATAATTATAATTCAGATAAAAATCATAAAGATTAAGGGCAAAATCAGTATAAAAGGAGGTTTCCGTGTTGTTTATTTTATTTGACAAGACAAAAAAAAATATAGTTACAAAAATCATCGAAATAGGATGTAAACAATTATAAATATTTTACAAATGACTATAGATTCATATAGCGACATTTGATAAAGTGTTTATATATATTGGTGTCCTTCACATGTAAGACAACACTTATTGGTATTTTCAATATTAAACATAGCATTTCATTTGGAAAATTACAGAATCGGAATAAAATACACATTTATTTTTCAATGTTCTACAGGATTAATGATTTATTAACTAAATGCAACTAAAAATATTTAAGACAAATTTATTTATTCATATAGCTCAACAAAATATATAAAAAATTATGATTCTATATTCTATATATTCTATTACATATTACGATTCGCAGGTTATTTGTGAAATTCGTTTCTTTACAAAGAGCCTCCGATGTTTACAAAAAACAAAGGTAATTGGAAAATCATTTGCCATTTTCGAATCAACCTACTGTTTTGCACTCTGTGAACAATATGCAACGAAATACCTAGACATTCAACATTTTTTGTAAATAACATTCTCATTGTTCATGATCGAATAAAATGTTGGTTAAGTAACCGCTATCTATAAAAATGGTCGAACGAGTGGACAGTTTTCTGCTAATGCTTTAGATTGCAAATATTCTACGCAGCTTTAGGAAAATTCGAAAATGACCAGTTTTTTTCCAATCAACTTGACTTTTTCTGACGGGTTCATTGCAGTTATCCTATGCAGCTGCAGACTAATTGGAAAATAATTCATTTTTTCCAAAGAGTCTGATATTTTAAAAACAGTTTTCTAAATTTTGCGGAGATCCTTCATGTCCCCTTTGGGGCAAATTTGGAGGGTAGGGGTTTAGGAAGTACATAGCATGAATAAGAGGTCACAGGCCTTTCCAACAATATGTCACATGTGGGGGTTGGCAAAAGTTAGAAAAAATGCTCCTCTTTGGGTCTACTATTGCGGCTCCTGGAATATATACTCTCCCCTCTCTTTGAAATACCGTTTTCAGCAATGTGTTACTGTGAACGGTGACTACATAGAAAAGGACTAATACAATGTAGCAATTTCATAAATTTCATTTAGTTATAGCGAAACAGCACCGAAAACTGGCGATATGAAGCAATTAAAATAATAAAACTTTGTAAAAAATCACCATAAAATTAAAACAAAACACAGGACGCGTTTCGAGCTAAAAACATAACAGCTCGTCATCAGCTAAGCATACACGTGTCCGTAAACGAACAAGTTCAAAAATGAACTGAAGATAAAGAATGTTGCGAAGAATGCGACAGATGGCGCTACCTGATAGAGGGATATGCAAAAGGGAAATGTGTTGAAAAAAGATAGAAGAGAAAATGAAATGGAAAAAATGGAAATAAAAGAAAAAATGAAAATAAAAGAAGTAAATTAAAAATATAAATAAAAATAATAAATAAAGAACTATAAAAGAACAAGAAAAAAAATCCAAATTATTATTATTATTATTATTATTTTTTTTTTTTTTTTACAAAATAAAAAGAAAAGAAACAAGAGAAAAGGGAAAGGAATTACAAAATTAATTTCCACGCTGGAGATAGGAAAGGAGATGATGGGAGATCATTGACAAGATTAGCAGAATTTTTAGAAATAAAATATGCTTCATGAAAATCCAAGTGAGAGGGAGAGGCAGGGGAAGAAATAATTTTGGCCATGGAGAAATTGAAACAATGACTGGAAGACCAACAGTGAGAAGCAATCGAAGATTTAGAGATTTCTTGATTTGCAATATATCTCTGATGCTCGCCTAATCTGAATTTTAAAGCTCTCTTAGTTTGACCAATATAACCTAAATTGCAAGAGCAAGGAATGAAATAAACACCCCACCGGTTCTCAGTAGGAACAGGATCTTTTAGAGATTGTTTGGAAAGAAGGTTGCGCGAATTTCATTACTCTTCCATTGAGATTGATGAAATCCTGCATTTAGTTAGTATTTGTGTCAGGCAAACTGCTTTTCAGTTTAACAATTCTTTCTATTCTCAAACTGAGGGTCTGGCCATGGGTAATCCATTGTCTCCTCTTTTATGTGATATTTATATGCATTTTGTTGAAGAAAAACTCTTCAGTTTATATAAATTTCCTTTCTGGTTTAGGTATGTTGATGACACTTTCATTTTAATTCCATCTGACCTTGATCTTTCTAATCTCCTTTCTCTTGTTAATTCTGTTGATCCTTGTATTCAATTTACTCTCGAAGTCGAAGAGAACAATTCTCTTCCTTTCCTTGACGTCTTGGTTTCAAAACTCCCAGGTCGGTTCTCTACCTCCGTTTATAGAAAACCTTTCGCTGTGTCCCTCCCTCCTCATGCCCTTTCAAATCATCCTCCTCGACAAAAAGTGACGTCCTTTTATACTTTTGTTTTTAGGGCGTTACGCATTTGTTCTGACTCTTCTGCTCTGAATAATGAAATTAATTATCTGAAATCTCTTGCCCTTGCTCGTGGTTATAATCCCTCTTTAATTGATAAAGCTTTGTATAAATTTAATAAGCCTAAACGTCCTTTTTCTGATTCAAATAATCCTCTTAATTTTAATTCTATAATAGTTCTGCCCTTTTATTCTCTTCTGTGTTTCAAAATTGCTAAAATACTTTCTCGTTTTAACTTTAAAGTTATCTTCAAACCTATGAATAAAATTAAATTCCCTTCTCTAAAAGATCCTGTTCCTACTGAGAACCGGTGGGATGTTTATTTCATTCCTTGCTCTTGCAATTTAGGTTATATTGGTCAAACTAAGAGAGCTTTAAAATTCAGATTAGGCGAGCATCAGAGATATATTGCAAATCAAGAAATCTCTAAATCTTCGATTGCTTCTCACTGTTGGTCTTCCAGTCATTGTTTCAATTTCTCCATGGCCAAAATTATTTCTTCCCCTGCCTCTCCCTCTCACTTGGATTTTCATGAAGCATATTTTATTTCTAAAAATTCTGCTAATCTTGTCAATGATCTCCCATCATCTCCTTTCCTATCTCCAGCGTGGAAATTAATTTTGTAATTCCTTTCCCTTTTCTCTTGTTTCTTTTCTTTTTATTTTGTAAAAAAAAAAAAAAAAAAAAATAATAATAATAATAATAATTTGGATTTTATTTCTTGTTCTTTTATAGTTCTTTATTTATTATTTTTATTTATATTTTTAATTTACTTCTTTTATTTTCATTTTTTCTTTTATTTCCATTTTTTCCATTTCATTTTCTCTTCTATCTTTTTTCAACACATTTCCCTTTTGCATATCCCTCTATCAGGTAGCGCCATCTGTCGCATTCTTCGCAACATTCTTTATCTTCAGTTCATTTTTGAACTTGTTCGTTTACGGACACGTGTATGCTTAGCTGATGACGAGCTGTTATGTTTTTAGCTCGAAACGCGTCCTGTGTTTTGTTTTAATTTTATGGTGATTTTTTACAAAGTTTTATTATTTTAATTGATTCATTTAGTTATTTCTATGTGAGGGCAAAACGAATTGATATATAGGTGGGTGACAAAATAATACGAACAGCTATGACACCAATGGCTTACGAATTGCAACTCTTCCATAAATGTTCGAAGAATAAGTTTCCTTTGGACATTTCTTGCTGAAATGGGATTCTGGAGATGACTATTTATTTCTGGCGTTATCTGGGATAAAGATTGCCTGCGCTTTCGGACCGCTATGGGGGTCAACTCTTTTTTATCCCTCTCAGAAAGCTTTCTTTTATGTCACTGTTGTACTTAGCAGACGACACTTTACCGCATTTCGTGTACGCTGTCATAACGGCTGACACAGTAATCCTTGCACGCCCCAAATAATTGGCTGTTTCCGTCACG
Organism: Maratus speciosus; assembly: GCA_963932465.1. Lineage (NCBI taxonomy): Eukaryota > Metazoa > Arthropoda > Arachnida > Araneae > Salticidae > Maratus > Maratus speciosus. Next base: position 442,241,475 of record OZ010793.1, read on the forward strand.
GAGCAAACAGCGCACCACATTCCAACGATCATTCCTTTTTCGAACTCTGACAGGTCAGTAATTATTGAGTTTTCCAGCGCGTATGGTAAGCCCATGGAACACCTATGACTGATGTTGAGTGACTGATACCTTACCTTACATAACCACGAGCTGGTAGAATTGAGTGCGGAGTGACATGCGCGTTCTGCTTCTTTAAAATGGACCATGCCTTTTTCATGGGTGTTCGTATTATTTTGTCACCCATCTGTGCATGTATGCACACAAGATTCTACAATAAGCGCTTTGTAGTACATCGCAGTTATATGCATAAATTTCAATATAATTAAAACAGTGTAATATTATTAAAATACACCACAAACGATATTTTCCCATAAGCCGTAATATATCAGATCTATTTTGAGTGCCCCTGTAAATGAACCGTGATCGCTACACACTTCATTTTCAATACTGAACATGCCATAGCAAACCCCAATAACATATATCAATTTCATGGCAATCTAATTATATTTAAGCGAGTAAGAGCATGGACAGTTATACAAACAGACAGATAAACTAAATTCATAAACACTTTTAAACTGTTTAAACGCGTTATCCCCTCGAGGGGCAAGCAATAATGTCTCTAAAATATTAAATTCTCACCGGGATAATCGAAAAAAATTATTTTTAAATAAGTAAAAGCAATTTTTCAACGATTTCCCCACAAAGTTAAAAATATAAAATTTAGATAAAAGTTTCTGGTCAGAATCTTGTATAAATTAGGTGGGATATATTTCATCCTACCGCCCGTCAAGGGGTTAAAAACACCTTTAAGCAATTCATGTTCATTCAGTAATTGTCACTTATTCTTTTGTGTTGCCCTGAATATGGTCAACAGAATTTATACACACCCCCTAGTGTACAAAAGCTTAGTTAAACTTAAAACACATACCATAAATGAAAACATCATATCAATTTCATTATGTTTCTAACCGAGTAGCATTATTAAAATATGTCGCAAATGAATTTTTTTTTCATATGCCATAATATAACGGAATACTTCTCCCTATACGCGTGCTGGTAAGCATAAAAAAATAGCACATTCGATAGTAAACATCTTCTAGTGTACCTCAATACCGTGTATAAATTTCATTATGTTTAGGATTGTGAAACACTATTAAAATACACTGCAATGATATCCGACCATAGACCATAATGCAACAGAAAAATTTTGAGTGCCCCTGTAAATGAATCACGAACTAAAATTTTTAATACTAAACATGTCATGACAAACTTCAATAACGTGAATCAGTTACATGTCAATCCGATTATACTTACGCGAGTTAAAGCACGGACAGACAGAAGGAGATGGGGAAACAGACAGGCAAACCGAAGTCATAAACATTTTTCAACTATGTTGAAAGTATCAAAAAGATTGAAAAATGGAAAAATTAACAATATATATCATTAGCTAATTTCACTGATTCACGTGTGCTCGGAAAAATGTTAATGTATACGGGTGAATATCACAAAATACGGAAATTGCAGTCCGCACAATAAAATTTCTATTTAATGTTATATAATGCAATTTCTTTTTTTACATTCTAATAAAAAATATTCTTAGAAGCATTTTAAAGAGATATTATATTCATAATAATACGAAAATAAAGCAACTAAAAGAATATACATCTTTTTCTAGTTTTTTTTTAAATTTCTAATTAAAAATTATACTTTATACGAGGGTTGGAACTTTAATAGTGACAACACTGCTGTAAAAACGCTACGCAACAAAACCAAAGGATATCGCGTATAGCACACGTGAGCTACATACCTATCTTACCTCTCAGCAAAAAGACTCGTCCTTCCTACGTCACGCGCATGCGGAGTGACGCGAAGAACTGATCCTTGTATTAGCTTGCGGTCTAAAGAAAGTGTTGTCAGGATGATTTCAAAACAAGAACAACGAAGTTGGATAAAAATTGAATGTGCCAGAGGTTGTACAGCACGACTATGTCATCTAGGGCTTCAAGAGCCATGCGGGGCTAATGGACAGTGATCGACGCCAAACGATTCGTGCGCTGGCCCGAGACACAGGATTTGCTCAGGATTGCTTCCAAACTGTTCCAGAGATTCTTGTGGCAATAGACCGGTTCATTGGAACTATCAACAGAACAGGAGCTGCTACAGGTATTCTGCGACTTCCACATTGTTGGAAACGGGTTATACACAATGCTGGCGACTATATTAAAGGACTGTAAAACATGGTGACATGATTCACTTTTGTATTCCGTGTAAATAAATAGTTGCCACTATTAAAGTTCCAACCCTCGTACAACACATATATGTGGAAGGTAACAAGTTCTGTATTTTACAAATAATTTTCCATAAATAAAATATGATTGTCACCGAAAATGAATGTCATTGTTCTGGCCTGCTCATTTTAGTTCTTTATGAGATATAAATATGGTGCTGCAGAGTAATTCTTCTTGTTCTTGACATAGTTCAAGTCAGAAGTAGTAAAATCATTGCTACCAGCAAGATTCAAGTCAGAAGTAGTAAAATCATTGCTACCAGCAAGATATTTCTTTGAAAATAATTTGTTTAAAGCCTTTGCAAAAATTGAGTAGCCTTTTATTATGTCATTTTTCTGGCTTCTATAAATTACAAATAAACTGAACATTACACTGAATTTGAGGTACTATAGAGGAAACATGTTCCTTTAAACAAAATTAAAATGTTTTATCTAAAAATAAAAATAAAAACAAGAATGTGAAATATGTTTTAGAATGAAATTGTTATTATCCTGGAATACATATGCCAAGAAAATGACACATAATTATAATTACATAGAAATGAACTTAGGCTCTTCAAACTTTAACAATTTTACATATAAATTTCTTTATTCAGTTGTTCAACCAGCATTTAAAAAAATCAGAAGCTTTGAAACGATTTAAATTTTCAAAATTTTTGTTTTCAAATTCTGACATTTTGTGATATTTATCCATACACATAAAATAAAAATAAATTTTTCACTAATTACAGTCTTGGTGCACGCTTTTTTTATATCCCGTTCGATAGACGTTGAATAAAACAGACGCTAAAAAAACACTCTGAACACACACTGAAAAAATTATAAATCAGCTTTATCTGCTTTTTTTTTCCTGCGCAGATTATTTGCATAAACTATATAGACCGGGAGGCGCACAAATCGTCACCTCAACGAGTTGACAGCCTAAATTCCAGGGTTAGTTCACACTCGAATCGCATACTAGTAGTAGTCGTTGAGCCAGGGGCTCGTGTGGTTTCATGTCAGCGGACTTAGTAAACTATATATTTTTGGATTCACCACAACAACAGCACCTCATTTATCTATGATACTTTCGAAACCAGGGTAGCTTATGGGCGCCATATTGGAAAATGGCCGCCGTCGTTGAGTCAGGGTTGCGAGTGGTTTCATGTCAGCAGATTTGGTATACCATACATTTTTTAATTCACCACTACAAGACCATGTCATTTATCCGTGATACATTCAAAACCAGGGTAGCTTATGGGCGCCATATTGGAAAATGGCCGCCGTCATTGAGACAGGGGGTCGTGTGATTTCATGTCAGCGGACTTGGTAAACCACACAATTTTTTATTCACCACAACATCAGAATGATATTTATCCATGATATATTCAAAACAGAGTAGCTGATGGACGCCATATTGGAAAATGGATGTCGATAAACAGGGTGATTGAAAGATTTTCTTGGTTTTGCATGCTATTAAATTAATTGTGCGCTTGAAAAGACAATAAGTAAAGAAATGTAGGGGTCAAAAGGTACAACGAAGTTCAGTCAAAGACCTGCCTTGCATATCTTTGACTGGCATTTCTTCAGAAAAATATCTCTATCAGTCAAGAGATATTTTTGAAATCAGGGCAGCATTTCTTCACATGATTCGTGAAAGAACCAAAATTAGTTCTCCATCCAGATGTGTCTTTGAGCAGGATCCAGAAAGACAAACGTGATATCTCATATTTACAGAAGATGATTACCAATGAATGGATAAATCTAGACATGGTAATAGAATCAACTGTAGCAATGACGAATCTAGAAATTGTTGAAGGCATGGTCAAAGCTCATGAGATGTGTGAAGAAGCTTACCAAACTTTCAAGAGAGAATATCTGTCGGAAGATTCAAAGACAGACGGGTTTTTCAAACCTCCAAAGATAAAGAAGATAAAGACATTTTCTGACTTTAAGAAGAAACAGAGAGTAAAATTTAATAAATCAGAGTTTGTTGCTTAGGCAGAAAGAAATCTGTTTGCTCAGATGACAGTCATTGCAGAGCGAAGAAATTTCAAAATGAGAACTGTCTTTTCCTACCACCTAAGGCCTCTTTCATAGTCCTTAGCAACACTTGATGGTTTAAAGCGAAAAACAGAAAAATCAAACTGATGGATGTTATGACAAAATTGCGACTGCTGAAAGAATGCAAATGATGGTGGTGTTAATATGACTGACGGAATGTGCTTTGTTCAAAGCTACAAATTTCGACAACTAGCCAAGAAACTGTTTTCTAAAATAATACAAGATCCTCTCAAACAATAGATGTTGTATTTGATACATACAGGCACGTGTCAATAAAAAGAAATGAATGAAAAATATGGACTGTTGGTAATGCTATAAAAGTTATATACTCCTGGACACCAGTACGAAAATGGAAGCAGTTTCTATCTGATGAGGAGAACAAGAAAGAACTTATACAATTCATTTCTCAAGAATTAACATTATTAAATAGTTGAACACACAAATGATGTACGCTATCTACGGAGAAAAATCCTATAAATTCACAAATTAACAAGTTGAAGAATCCACTAAATGGACCTGCTTCCATGAAGGGCTTTTATTTCGCGTACACTTTGCTTTATCATCTGGATTTAGAAATATTATTATTATCTCTATAGATACTAATGGGGCAGTTATCACACTGTTTTCTTTAGAAAACGATTTGGAAAACTAGAAAGGATTAATATTTGTAAAATGTGGATCCAATGACAGGGTAAAGTAAAGTACTACAACTTGAGGGAGATGCATGGTCTTCTAAGTAAAGCGGTGTGTAATGCATTACCTGAAATGCATTCACTGTTGGATTCGATACAGTAAGTGTTTTTGCAGGCAAGGGAAAGTGGTGATTCAGAACACTGAATTTCGGAATGAGCTTAAGGCGCTTGATACTGAAGCTGATATAGCAGAGGAAACAAAGAAACAGCTTGAGTCGTAAGTTTGCCATCTCTATTATGGAAAGCACAAATACTCAGACATCAATGAAATGCGCTATATTCTATATATTTTTTCTGTAAAAAAGAAGTCTGTGGAGTCGCATGGCCTTCTGCCATGTAGTAATACACTCTACCTATAGGTAATGCGAGCTAATTACCACGCTAGTTGCGAAAAAGTGCCTAGAGTCTGATCCTGATCTTCCAACCCCAGATAAATATGGTTGGATTTTTGGAACAGATAGCGTAGGAAAAGGTTATCTAGAGGTCCAGTGGAATGGCAGTCTCCTGGTCCTGAAGCGATTTTGGAACTGATGTCATGTTCTTGTTCAAGAACATGTGTCTCACCATCATATGCGTGCCTTATTAATAACCTCAGATATAAAGCATATTCAGAATATAGAACTGTTCTATGACGATGGAAGTTATTTGGACGCAGGAATGTCAACCAATGATTATGATAGCAGTGAAGCAGACTAAGATTTCTGTTATTTATAAACCGTTTGGGACCAGCATCTTTTTCGCGAATTTTATTCGGTTGACACTTTTTTTTGTCAAACAATTAAATTTGGCTTAGCAATCAAGAAAATATCTTAATTAAATATGGAAAATTTTACTTTTCTTTTTTAGTGGTATGAAAAACAAGCGATGGAAACACGTTTCCGAAGGTGCATATATGCACCGTGGTCCCGAAGGGGTTAATTTTTAACAGACTAAGTACGATAGTTTCACCAGCTTTAATATTTTTCTTGAATTGCTGTGTCTTATCACATGTAAATAATATGCATTTAAAAGCAAAACAAAATTTTGGTTTTCTTTCATCACAAATGTCTTTTGAACTGTTTATGCCATTGAAAATGTTAATAAACATAAAGTTAAATGTAAAGATAAGCATAATAGTAAAATAAAATCTTAATAAATATATAATTTGTATAACATATTCTGTTTAACAATATTTGTTTTTTTTTTTATTTTTTCATAGAAATCTCTTTCATTATGTGATACTGGCAAAAAAAATCATATGTATTTATGTGCGATAGATGGCGCTCATTTTTTCAATATGGCGTCTATAAGCTACCACAAATTTCATAGTATCATCATAAAATGAACTCCTTGGACCATTGTGAATCCAAAAAGGTATATATCATCAAGTCCTCAAAGATGAAACCAAAATCACTAATTTTGGCTTCTGGCTCAACGACTATAGTTGATAGTAGTAGGTAGGTTTATCATTGTATTTTCCTGCTCCCAGTCCTTCATGTATCCATACCTTTGGGTACAGGAAAACACAACGAAAAAACCGACCAATAAGCTACTAAAATCGAGCCTGCAGGTGATTTCTACTGAGATATGTCTTAGCAGACCAGTTGCATTTTAATAAGCTAATCGAGTTCTGTCTAATCCTCAAATTTCGGCTGTCAACACGATTAGGTGATGGTCTGTGGAGCCACCTCCTGGTCTCATATAAATTCTTAAAATAAATGTACACTATTCATTAAACTTACACTCAAGCGCATAAACGAACTCTGCCAAGTAGGCAAATTTTTTTTTTACATATTTTATAAAGAATTTAAATTCCTTCTGTTATTTTCTATACTAAAATTATGCAAAAACATTTACTAAGTTGGACTTATTACAATAAGCCTGTATGTGTATGCATAGCTGCCAACTTTTACGCTTTCTTCCTACCACTAAAATTTTATAGTAACTATTGTCTTATTTAATCTCCGAAATCTAATGATTAAACTAGGCGAGAATCTCTATTATATTTTAGTGGTAGCCAAAAAGCGTAAAAGTTTGCAGCTATGCTGTATGAAATCAAGCTGGTGTGACAGACATTTTTTAACTAGCTTAAACCCTTAACGGTCGCATTAAATTACGGTATAAAAATTTAAATAGCTTATTGGCACCATTTTTTGAAAAAGAAATATTCACCTTATTTAACGACAGGTAAAATGATACCATAATAAAGCCAATTACACTATTTTATAAAACTGGTGGGAATTGAACAATTTAAATAAAAGACACAGCCCGTGAATATCACAGGAGCGCGAATTAAGGGGCTAAAACTGAATGGGTTCATTTCAGTGAGCTTGAGAAATATTAGGCTACTTGGCGAACAAATGATCATTTTCTAACTAGTCTGAATCTGCATGGACTTATTGCATAAAGCCTAGGCTCTTGCGCTTGATTTTTCAATTAGCATATACTACATATATTCCATATACCTATACCAAAAGTGTTTTCTATAATGGGATAATATTTATTATACATGTATAAAGAAAAGTAACAATACGAATTTCCCACAATCTGCCTAAATTTTAAATATTTACAAATATTGATACATTTTAGTTATTTTTTCCATTTAAAATATAAGCATTAAGTAATACATTAATAGAAAGACATTCTATAATACGTTTAAAAAATATTGACCTCTTTCATATGGACGAAACATAATTCGACATTTTTCATATTAAATGCAGATTTTATTGGGATACATTTATAAACAAAGTAAAACACTGATTTTTGTTGTTGTTGTGTAAATAAAATTACACCCCAGCTAATAAAGAAACACTGTTCTAACGACAAAATTTAATTAGAAATATTTAAAATAGATTTCCGTTTTGTCATTCAGCTCCACACTATAAACACGTAACTATAAAAGTTCATATAAAGGCACTCTATAATATGTTTATTTAAGTATTGCGCGGCAGCGCAATACTTATTAATTTCCAGTGTCACTTCTCAATGTTAATTTAACATGGGGATCATAACTTTTTCATATTTTGTTCCCGCCTTTTTGTCCCTGATGCCACTCATTTTTTATTCTTTACTAATTCTAATGATATAAATTTAAAGTGTAAAAATCTTTGCCTGACGTCAGAGTCAAAACGAATGGTAAAATGCCTTTGTATATGGAAGAATTATAACCGAGGGAGAAACATTGGCCAATTTTTTTTTTTTTTTTTTTTTTTACATTATTCAAATATTTTTCTTAATAATTCTAATTTTCGCTTTTTTCATTGAAAATCAACGGACATTTTTACTTCATTGTTGCAAAAATTTCAAAAGCCGTAATAATAATTTATTTCTTTTTAGTTGAAAGATTTTCTCGTGAAATATTAAATTGAGCTAGTTTTTTTTTTTTTTTTTTTTTTCAAAAATGAGAAAGGTGAGTATGGCGTCATAGTGGAAATAAAAAGGATATTTTCAGTATAAGGTTTTGCTTTGGTCAAGTTTATATTTTAGTAAAAAGTTTCTAGTGGATAGCTATTTTTACGCGGGTAGCGAACTTAGCGGGGAAATACATAACTTAAATTTTAAAACGTATTTTTTTTCCGAGATGAGAACTATTTATACCCCAAGTTAAACTTAGGTCATAATTTTCTGATGTGTTTACATCACCCCTTGGGAGAGAATAAGGTTTAAAAATTTAAGTAAAACTTTTATTTTTTATTTTTTACCGTATCACAGCTATAATATTGTTAAATATTAGCAGTAAGGATTCAACACAATTTACATTTACATTCATAGCGTTACTGAGTGGGAAATAGGGTATCTAAATGTTAATTTTTTATGTTTTGATTATAGATTTTTTACGTTCAGATTGGAAGTTTTTGTCCAAACTACCGCAAATTGCATTACTGCAGTGGTGAAACGTTTTGAATTACACATTGGTAAACTGCATCCCACATTGTGATGCAATACCGCATACATCAAAGTCTGATGATGATACTCTCTATTAATTTTGAAATGCATTCGTCTGAGTGCATTAGTTATTAAAAAACTTGACATATTAAACAAAAACATAATTTGAAGAACAAATTAAAAAAACAAAATTTATTTCCTACATTGTTTAAGCCCGAGAAGGGGCAGATATTAAGTTATTTCATTCAATTAGTTCTACATTTAATGTTAAATTTTTGTAACAAATTAGTTAAGCCAATTGTAGATTAAAAAATAAAATAAAATTCATACAATATGATACTTAAAACACCCTAAAACATTAGATTTCGTTCAAATGAAATCGAAATAAATCTTGGGGTTTTTTTTAAGTTTTGTATTTTGCATGCATCTTATCATATTATGCACAATTGTCATAAACATAATGCGAAATCTGCAATACAAATATTTTCAATTAAAAATGGAAGAAGCCTAAGATTTATTCAGACCAGAATATAGCCGATAGTATATTTTGTGAATTGCACCAATATGTCTAAATACAGTTAAAACACCTGGAAGAGCTTAAAAATAAAATGATTTACCCTTGAAAAATCATTTGCTGTTTGATGAAATTTAATCTATAAAGGAACCAAGTAATCTTTTTAAATCAAGTCAGACTGCAAAATTTCCATGAAATTTCAAAGTGCCGTATTTAAAATAAACTTTCCCTAAATTCGAACTGTCACCCAATCTTCAGAAATTTTAAACATTTACAAATATTGATCATTCTAGTTATTTTTTACATTAAATATATAAACTTTAAGCAATGCATCGATATAAAGACATTCTATAACATGTTTATAAATTTATTGACGTCTTTTATATTGAAGACAACATTTTTACTTTCTTGTATCTTTACAAGAAGAAAATATTGGATCCGTGAAAAATTTCGACTTCCGGTTTTCGACGGATTTGTACGTTTTAGAATGCCCAGAACACGATTTGATGGTTTTTAGAAAATGTCTGTCTGTCACTCTGTCACTCTGTGAGTCTGTATGTGACAAAAATTTTGTGGGCGTCCTATCTCAAGAACAAATGTACTGAATTTCACAAAACTTTATATTTAGTTAGACCTTGATATAAACTGGAGCTGATTAGTTTTTGGTGAAAATCGCCCAACAGGTGGCGCTGCTATGTGGCATTTTTCACGATTTCTGCAATAGCTATATCTCAAGAACTACTGCACGGATTTTCATAAAACTTCAGATTCTGTTAGTACAGGATATAGTTTGGTGCTGATTACTTTTTTGTGAAAATCGCCCAACAGGTGGCGCTACTATGCTGCATTATTCATGATTATCGCTCTAACTGAAAAAAAATTCACGAATTTTCATCAAACTTTAGATTTAGGTAGTCCCTGATATTAATTAGTGTTGTTTAATTTTTGATGTTAATCGCCCAACAGGTGACGGTGCTGTGCTGCATTTTCACGATTTTCGCAAGAGCTGTATCTCAAGAACTATTGCACGGATTTTCATCAAACTTCAGATTTAGTTAGTCCTTGACATGAATTGACGTATAAATTAGCTTTGTTTAATTTTTGGTGTAAATCGCTCAACAGGTGGCGCTGCTATGCTCTATTTTTTGCGATTTCCGCAATAGCTTTATCTCAAGAACTAACGCTTAGATTTTCCACAAACTTCAGATTCAGGTATACCTTGATATCATTTAGTGCTGTTTATTTTTGGTGTAAATCGCTCAACAGGTGGCGCTGCTATGCTACATTTTTCAGAATTTCCGCTATAGCTCTATCTCAAGAACTAATGCACGAATTTTCATCAAACTTTAAATTCAGATATACTTTGATATGAATTGGTGCTAAATTCATGTAATTTCTTGTACTATTTAAATGATTTAATTGACGTGATTTATATAGAAGAAAGTTTTGTGATGGCCAGAACATACTAGTTTTTATTGAATACAGTTTTTTATTGGAATAAATTTATAATTAATGTAAAAAATTCATTATTTTTTTTTAAATAAAATTTTCCCCACCGAATAAAGAGACATTTCTCTGTTCTATTCACGAATTTAATAAAAAATGTTTAAAATAGATACCGGATTAGTTATTCAGATCATCACTATAAGTTCTAGGAAACTTTATCATTATCATCACCAGAATATTTTTCCTACATCACTTAACTTTTCAGGTTTGATTAATAATCTCTTGGATGCATTTTATAATTTGAAATGGCATTAAAAATGGCTCTATTCCAAATAGTTATGGTAATGAGATTAAAGGAAGAGGCGGATTTGAATAGTGGAGACCAGAAAATAACCGATAAATTATTTTGTAAATTGAACCAATATTTCTGAGCACACTTAATGTATCTGGAAGAACTTCAACCTAAAACGATTTCGCTCTTGAAAGATCATTGCTGAACTATGAAATTTTGTCTATAAATAAGGCATATAATTATTATCAGTGGAGTTAATCTTCTGAATGTTCATAAAATTTCGAAGTGCGGGATATAAAAAAAAATGTCATATTTTTACAAATTTAAATTTATAGAGATTTCATACAAAACCTAACTAAAATCTACTTTATAGTTCATAATTATAATTCATAAAGAACTCTTAAATGTTAAGGGACAAATCGGTTTGGGTGTTGTTTATTTTATTGGACAAAACAAAAATAAAACATAATTACAAAAATCCTCAAAATATGGTGCAAACAATTATGACTACTCAAAAATGGCTATAGAATCATATAGTGACATTTGATAAAGTGTTTATGTAATTTATTGGTTATCCTTTACATGTAAGACAACATTTAATGACATTTTTCATTTTACATAAAATGCTTAAAATAGATTCAGCTTCAATAGAGTCAAAACACTGTTTTAAACACTAGTGTCGTGAAGAAAATTTTCACCTTGTTATTAATAAACTTTATAACATACTTATAACTACTTAAAAGGTGACAAAAACATATAAAAACATATAAAAATATTATTTAATGTAACCCGAGATCTTTCGAACACACACGCGTTCATTTTCAAAGGGATAAAAGATGACTGACTGAATAGAAATACATTTAAAAACAAAAACAAAAATAGTACGCATGCGCAAGCGGAGTTCAGTCCATTTCTCTGCAGAGGGGTGAAAAGATCAGTTCATATTATCAGGAGGTCGTGAAATATTTAGGATATTGTAACAAATTGCGGGAATATTATAGGAAAGGACGTCGTTACAAACATTATCACTTCTGAGTAAAATTTCAATGGATTCACGGATTATTGATGAGTAGTGGTTAGACGTTGAAATCATAATTTTAGCTTTTTCGAAGTTTATCTTAATATTTTCTGTTTGATGCAATCTGGATAAAGCTGTATTGGGTTTGTTAAACTTGATATCATAAATGTGCTCTTTTAATCTTTCCTTAAATTTTCGACATGTCATACCACTTTAAAATAAATTCTTATGCTGTTCTGTGCTGAATGGGATGATGTAGACTCCAGCTTTTTCATAATCGGGAATAGGATCAATTTTGCTGTGAATCAAATCTTTCAATTTTGTTGGAGGTAAATTAATATTATATTTTAGTAAGGCATATCTTAATCTCTCATAAAGCTGTGGAATATAATGAAATGTGCAATAAATAGACTTGGTCTAATTTAATTCCTTCTTCTGTCTTGGTTGTTTTGCTTGATTAACTAATTTATTAACGTGTTGAGGGGGGAAACCATTCTCAATAGCAATTTGTTTTATTATACTAATCTCGTCTTCTAGGTATTTATCTGTACAAACTTCGAAGGCACGTTTAACGTAAAACCTGTAGGCAGCAATTTTATATGAAAATGGTGAGTTACAATCAAAAGGAATAGTGTTGTTAGATCTGCATGGTTTTCTATAAATCGTACGCTCCAATTTATTTCCATAACTATTCTTTATTAATTTAATATCAAGGAAGGGTAAAATACCCTATTTCTCAATTTCTAACGTAAACTTTATCTTTGTATCCAACTCATTAAGTTTTAACAGGAAATTATTTAAAGACCGCAAATCGTGATCCCAAATTATGAAAATGTCATCTACATATCTTATCCAGATTGATGGCTTGATTTCAAAATCTTCCATAATCTTTGTTTCTAAGGGTCTAAGTTTTAATTTGGCTAAATATCCTGATATGGGGGATCCCATAGGAGCACCATTTCGTTGTCTGTAATATTCACTGTTAAATACGAAAACATTATTTTGTGTAATCAGGTTAATTGCTGATTTTAACGTGGTACGAATATCTTGATTAAAATTTGGGTTATTGTCAATAGATGCTTCTATTATTTTAACAATTTCATTACTATTTATAGAAGGATAAAGAGAGACAATGTCCAGGCTGGCAAGAATGCTATTATGGTTAATTGAGATGTCTTTTATCCTCTTGACAAAATCAGTAGTAGAGTCGATAACATATTCAGATGGTGGGAGAATAGTTTTTAAGTATGGAACGAAGGCTTTTTCAATATAGTAGGTAGGAGCAGAATGTTTAGTTACAATAGGGCGGAGGGGGGTGTTTTCTTTATGGTCTTTAAGACGACCAATTAATTTTGGAGTAACGGCAGTTTTATTAACATATAATTTAACTTTAATTTCACTAGGCCAACTTCCATTATTAATGAGACTCTTAGCTTTCCTAGCTATATTAACATTTGGATCCTTCTTTAGTTCAATGCAATCCATATTATCAATACAAGCCTCCATTTTGCTCAAATAATCTTTGGTATTCGAAACTGCTAATTTATTTGTTTTATCAGTCTGTATGATAGTAATGTCCTTGTTAGATTTTAACCTTTTAATAATCCTGATTAATTTTAATCATCTTTTGTACCTTTGAAAATGAACGCGTGTGTGTTCGAAAGATTTCGGGTTACATTAAATAATATTTTTATATGTTTTTATATGTTTTTGTCACCTTTTAAGTAGTTATAAGTATATTATAAAGTTTAGATTCAGCTTTTCACTATAACACAAAAAACTTTATTATCGTCTGATTATTTTTTCTACATCACTTAAATTTACAGGTTTGATCAATGTTCTCTTGCACGCATTTTATAATTTGAAAATGAGTTAAAAATGGCTCTATAATGAATAGTTATGTTAATAAGATTAAAGCAAGAGGCGGATTTGAGTAACAAGGACCAGAAGATAATCAATATAATATATTGCAAATTGCGCCAATATTTCTAAGTACACTTAAAACATCTGGAAGATCTTAAAATGATTTACTCTTGAAAAATCATTTGTGGTTCGATGAAATTTTATCGATAAATGAACCAAGTGATCTTTTTAAATCGAGTGAGCCAAAAATTTCCATGAAATTTCGAAGTGCCGAATTTAAAATAAAATCTTCATAAATTTGAAGATTTAAATTTAAAATGACTTGATACAGAAAATGCCGTTTTTTATATCGCGGAATACAGAGACATTACCCAGTTTTATTGACAAAATTTATTTTAAAATGTTTAAAATAGATTTCATTTTTGTGATTCAGCTCCTCACTAAAATCCCGTAACTATAAACGTCGACGAAAAGACATTCTATAATATTTTTATAAATATATTGACGTCCTTCATATGAACGACAACGGTATTCAACATTTTTCATATCAAATGAACTATTTTATTGGAATAAATCTACAATCAAAATAAAAAATTGTTTATTTTTGTTTCGATAAAATAGTATCCCACCGAATGAAGGGGTATTATTCTGTTCTATTGACAAAATTTAATTAAAAATGTTTAAAATAGATATTTCGTTGTTCAGCTCCCCACTATAACTTCCAGAAAACTTTATCATTATCATATCATCAGAAAAAATTTCTACATCACTTTTCTACATTAATAATCTCTTGGATGCATTTTATAATTTGAAATCGCATTAAAAATGGCTCTATTCCAAACAGTTATGGTAATGATATTGAAGCAACAGGCGGATTTGAGTAGTGGAGACCAGAAAATAACCGCTAAATTATTTTGAAAATTGGACCAATATTTCTAAGCACACTTAATATATCTGGAAGAACTTAAAACCCTCCGAGGGTCTTGCAAAAGGTTAAAATTGTAATGTTGTTTTCTTTGCATTTTGTTTTAAATGCTAAGAAAATATGATTCTTTCAACATTATAAAAAAAAAAAAAAAAAAAAATTACAAATATGAATGTAATCCTTGAGAGTATTAATCCTTCTTCAATGTATTTAAAATTCATTAAATGTATAGAATTATATTATCTTAAATATTGCTTGCATTGCTGTGAAACCTGGAGCTTAGTGAACGGAATATTACGCCCCAAACGCTGAGAGGGTTAAAACTAAAACAATTACACACTTGAAAAATTATTAATGCGCAACGGAATTTTTTCGATAAATAAGGTATATAATAATTATCAGTGGAGTTAATTTTCTGAGTGTTCATAAAATTTCGAAGAGCAAAATAAAAAAATAAAAAAATAAAATCATAGATTTAAATTTAGAGAGATTTCATACAGAACCTAACTAAAATCTACTTTGTAGTTCATAATTATAATTCATAAAGAACTCATAAAAGTTAAGAGAGAAATCGGTTTGGGTGTTGTTTATTTTATTAGACAAAACTAAAATAAAATATAGTTACAAAAATCATCAAAATACAGTACAAACAATTATGGAAACTCCAAAATGGCTATAGATTCATATAGCGACATTCGATAAAGTGTTTATGTAATATATTAGCGTCTTTTACATGTAAGACAACATTTATTGACAGTTTTCATTTCACATGAAATGTTTAAAATACATTTCAGTTTCGTTATTCAGCTTTACACAATAACACAGAAAACTTTACCATTATCATCATCTGATTATTTTTTTCTACATCCCTGTACTTTTCAGGTCTGATTAATAATCTCTTGGATGCATTTTATATTTTGAAATTCCATTAAAAATGGCTCTATTCCAAATAGTTATGGTAATGAAATTAAAGCAAGAGGAGGATTTGAGCAGCGAGAATCAGAAAATAACCGATATAATATTTTGTAAATTGCAGCAATATTTCAAAGTACACTTAATACATCTGGAAAAGCTTAATTGATTTACTCTTGAAAAATCATTTACTGTTCGATGAAATTTTATGGATAAATGAACCAAGTAATTTTTTTAAATCAATTGAGACTACAAAATTCTCATGAAATTTCGAAGTGCCGTATTTAAAAAAATAATAATAATAATAATAAAAAATAAAAACTTCATAAATTGAAACAGTTGAATTTAAAATGACGTGATATAGAAAATGTCACTTTTTTATGCCGAAGAATACAGAGGTATTACCTTTTTTTTCACAAAATTTAAATAAATATGTATTAATAGAGTTCAGGTTTGTTATTCAGCTCCTCACTATAAACTCGTAACAAAAAACGTTGATATAAAGACATTCTACAGGGTGGTCCACAAATATATGTCAAAAATGTAGAGGCAGGTAGAGGGGACCTAAATAATCAGATTTCGTATAGGAATGTGGGTGGAGAAATGCAGTGTGGAGGCAGTAGAGGGCGCTGTTAAGTTCAGTGGATGGAAGGGGTTTGCTGACTTGAATTTCCTTTTCCTCACCAATTTTGAGCAACATGCATCATTACCCCAACGTAGAGCTTGCCGACATGCATTTCATGTATGGTGTATGGGGCTGCACAAGGAAATGGCTCACACCCAACGCATGTCCAACAGCTTTTGAGCTCTACTACTGTGCTATCCTATACTGTGCAGAATACTGCTTTTATCACTGCAGGAATTCTGGGATGTCTTGCAGTGCTCTTATCACGCCTGGAAGCATAAAACGGTTCACTTGCGCACAACTCCTAATGAAGATGCTCAAACGTTCGGGGATCCTGCAGAATCCTAATCGAGAATCCTTAATTTAAGGGGGTAGGATACCTTTGAACACGTCAAAAAAATGAAAAATATCACTCTGTTCTAAGCTTCAAAATTTGTGTAATAAATCAAAAAGAAAAATCAAACTTCATTTAAATATAAAACTAATATTTAAATTTATATTTAGAAAATATATATATACTTGTAAATTGATAAATAAATATTGAAATGATAAGTTAAAAAATATATGATAATAATAGAAAAAAATCTTGCGCGCATGATAAAATCTGAAAATATGCATATAAAGAGGAAATTTTAGTGAAAATAAATACATAATAATGTTACCTTTATACTAAAACCAGGATATTTGTAAAAAATATTGATTAAATTATAAAATTATCAAAAATTTAAAATTTCCACTTTTTAATAAATATTTTCAAAGAACAAAAACAGAAAAAAATAAAAATCTTACCTTTTTCTGGTTTTAAGTTGTAGATATGTAGATAGTTGAATATGTGATAAAAATTTCTTTTGATTGCCGTGCATAGTTTTTTAGTAACTCTGCGCGCAGTATCAAAATTCATCGTTTTGAATAAACGCAAAGCAAAGTTTAATTTCCCTATGTAGTCTTAATATGTAGTCTTGATAAAATTGCCATAATAAGTAAACTGATGGGAATTTTTTAATGCGGTTTTTTTGCATATTGTTCAGAAATGATTACGAAATCAAAATATGTATTAAAAAAAATTCGAAAATTATTTGGAAGGTTTAAAGGTATCCTACCCCCCTAAGTCCTTTGAGCAGCCAATCCATTTCTTTGCGTAATCCCATACATGAAATGCATGTCGGCAAGCTCGGCATTTGGGTAATAAACCATATTTCTCGATATCCGTGCGGGAAATGACGATTCAAGCCAAAGAAGATCATTCATCCACTGCATTCAACAACGCCCGCTACTGCCTCAACACTGCATTTCTGCACCCACATTTCTATATGAAATCAATCTGCTTATTTAGGTCCCCTCTACCTGCCTTTATATTTTTTACATATATTTCTGGACAACCCTGTATAATATGTTTATAGAACGTCTGTGTAATATACTGATGGCCCGGGTTCGAATCCCGGCATGGAATCTTTTTCACTAGGTTGGCTTTTGAGCCTTTTAAGCAAAAATAATTTGAAATTAGATTTTCATTTGAAATATTGCATGCAAGGCGAATGTTTATCTCTGGAAAAATTTCCAAATATTAATATAGATTCAATTGATGCTGGATTTAATTAAGTGTCTGTGTTTGCCCCATGTTGGTGGCTCACGGAAAATATTCCATCTTGTGCTGCGTTTGTAGACTTGCCAACCTGTAATAGTGAGAAGTTCCAAGCTGGGTATCGTTCCATGTGGTTTAGTCAGTAGAACGTCAATACGCTATACTGATGTCCCGGGTTCGAGTCTCGGCATGGAATCTTTTTCACTAGGTTGGCCTTTGCGCCTGTTAAGCAAAAATAATTTGAAATTTTATTTTCATTTGAAATATTCGACAAAGTGTTTATGTAATATATTAGCGTCTTTTACATGTATGACAACATTTATTGACATTTTTTATCTCACATGAAATGTTTAAAATACATTTCAGTTTCGTTGTCACACGTTTCACAGTTTCGTTGTCACACGTTTCACAGTTTCGTTGTCACACGTTTCACAGTTTCGTTGTCACGTTCGTTTCACAGTCATATTAACGTCTTTCATATGGACGACAACATTACTCGACATTTTTCATATTAAATGCAGCATTTTATTGCAAAGAAATTTACAATCAATATAAAAAGTTGTCTATTTTTGTTTAAATAAAATAGTATCCCACCGAATAAAGACATATTATTCTGCTTTATTGACAAAATTTAATTAAAAATGCTTAAAATAGATTTCTATTTCGTTATTCAGCTTTTCACTATAACCCAGGAAACTTTCGTTATCATCATCAGAATATTTTTGCTACATCACTTAACTTTTCAGGTTTAATTAATAATCTCATGCATGCATTTTATAATTTGAAATTGCATTAAAAATCGCTCTATTCCAAATAGTTATGGTAATGAGATTAAAGCAGAGCCAGATTTGAGTAGCGAGGACCAGAATATAACCGATACAGTATTTTGTAAATTGCACCAATATTTCTAAGTACACTTAATACAACTGGAAGAGCTTAAAATTGAAACGATTTACTCTTGAAAAATCACTTGGTGTTCGATGAAATTTTATCGATAAATGAACCAAGTAATATTTTTAAATCGAGTGAGACTGTAAAATTTCCATAAAATTTTGAACTGCCGTATTAAAAAAAAAAAAATTCATAAATTTGAAAAGTTAAATTTAAAATGTCTTGATATAGAAAATAATGTATAATAAGCATGACAATTTCTAAACTATATTTGAAACCTGCTTCCATGTATATGCTTAAATGCTACTTTCGCGTATTATTTGTTCTTAGTTAACCATAGTTAACCTAAAAAGTTCATTTTTTTAATATGTATTTATTTGAAAATTAACATTTAATATAACACAGGTTAAAAATTAAGTCGTTATATATAATTTTAATATTATTAATAATTAAGATTAATTTGTTCGCTAAATTTAAGTATAGACAAATGAAAAATAATATACTTCAGATATTGTAAATTTGTTATACGTATGGAAAAAATTTTCGTAAATGTTCAGCCTGAGCATTAAGTATCTCATAATTAAATGCATTTGTGCTAACTTTTAATAAAGGTTTCGTTTATGCTAATTTTTTAAAAATTTTCCTCATCTGCATTTTTAGATTGCTTCCTTTACATAAAAAAACTGCGTATGTTTTTCTTACTTTCTTTCCTTTTTTGAATACTTTTAGTATAATTTTTTAAAGGAATAAATAATACTAAAAGTAATAATAATAGTAATAAAGAAAGAAAAATTTTGCTTTTCGTCGATTTTCTCGGTACATTGGAAAGATTTGCTATACATGCAAAGCATAGATTTCGTATAGATTTTTGAAGAAATAAATAAAACTGAAATAAAAAAGAAATAATAGAAAATTTTCTTATTGTCTGATTTTTTTCGCCGCGTTAGAGATTTTTTTTTAATTCTTTTTTAATTATTTTAATTTAATTTTTTTTTTTTTTTTTTTTACTTGCAAATCATTCTTTTAGTATAATTTTTTTGAAGAAAGAAGAAAAAACGAAAGAAAGAAATTTTTCAATTTTGGCTGATGTTCTCGGCGCGATCGAAAAATTTTGCCACAACTTTCTGTTATAAATAAAATCTGTAGAAGGGGCAGATTTTTAGTCTTTTTCGCAATTAAGAAAAAAAAAAAACGAAATCACAATTCAAATCTTCCACAATGATCGAAAAAGTTATGACAACATTTGAATACTTATTATTATTATTATTATTATTATGAATGTACAAAGTGAAATTTTGCTTTGACCTTTATCTAAAAAAGAAAAAAGTATCATTTCTTTCTCTAGTTTAAAAAAGTTAAAGTTATTATTCACTAAAAGTATTATGGTTTCTTAAATATTTCTTTGATTCTTTAAATCTCTGTCTTTTTTTTATTATTTATTTATTTATTTATTTATTAGTAGAAATACCCAAGTTAAGCACAGAATTGTGCTTCATAAATATATTATGAGACAATGTAAAGGGTACGTTAAGTAATATTCATTATTACTATTATTTTAATTAATCGGTCAAAGAATACATTTTACAGATATTAATGGATAATAAGAAAATTTTGAACTTCAAGTACTTTGATGATTTACTAGAAGGACTATTCTACTTGCAAATGATTGCATTTGTTTAAAATTAGTAGAGAAATACATTAATTTCCATATACTAATTTGATGCCGTCAAGAGGACATTGATACTTTCTAATTTTGAAATGAACATAAGATTAGTAGTCGCACGAATGTTTATCTTCAAGCATTTTGAAAACTCAACTTTTCATACTCGCACTGTGGTCATAAGATTTTGACTCTTGGTCTTGATTATTCGAAACCTCACATATTCTAACTTGTACAAGCAGTCGCACGCAGAAGTTTCAATTTAGTCTTTAACGTTGTCTATGACGCTTATACTCTATAATTATTCCTCAAGGGCACGATATGTAACAGATTTGTTTTTTCACTGACAATGCCGTCCATGGTAGCTGTCAATATGCTAATATTGTCGGTCATCATCCGAACAATTTAAGAGGGGTAGTGATGGGCGATTCTCGAGAATTCGACAATCGAGAAAATCGTCATCGTAAAAAATCACAATCGATACAGCCATCAATTAATTCATAGAATCTACAATCGAGATGTTTTACAATCGATTATAACGAGTAAAGCTAAAAACAGTTATTGGAAAACTTAGCTATTATTCTGGCCGACAATTTCATATTAGTGATAGGGCTTAGTGATGGGCGATTCTCGAAAATTTACCAATCGAAAAAAATCGTTATCGTAAAATACACAATCGATACAGTCATCGATTACTTTCGAGAATCTACAAAGGAGATGTTCTAGAATCGATTATTGAAATCATTGTTTTTACATATATATAAGGCAGATTTTATTAAATATAGGGTACCTGAAAACAGATGGAATAAAAAAACAACAAACCAAAGGGAAACTATAAAGGAGCCATAAGACTGGAAAAGTCTTGTAAGGGTGCCCCCTGGTTGAAAAAAGCTGAAAAAACGCGAGTAGCTATGAAGCGGTAAGGGGAGTTTAAGTTTCAAAAATTAGAATTTTTCGGCAATTAGCACCAAAATGGCCAAAGAAATAAGAATCAAAAGCACCCCCTAGTGGCAGAAATATGAACTAAAGGATGATAAAAGGGATCAAAATTTTTTATTGATTTTTCTACGTCATTTGAGATTGGATCTTTAATTTCCCCATTTTTATAAAGTCTTCGACTGGAATACATTAAACGAACTCCCGCGGGGAGCAAAGTAGGAGGGAGGGGCAAGGAAAGTGCATAATACGAATAAGTGGTCACAGGACTTTCCAACGATATGGCACATGAGGGGTGTCGGCTAAATTTAGTAAAGTGCCCCCGCTCGGGGGCAAAGTAAGGGGAGGGGCGCGGGCGATATATAAAATGAAATAGTAGTCACAGAGCTTTCCAATGATATATCACATGAGGGGTGTCAGCAAAAGATAGAAAAGAGTCCCAACTCCCAGGATACCAATTATCGTGCCCCCCCCCCCCCCCGAAATATACCCTGCCCATCCATCTCTTTGAAATTTTCATATATTAAAAATTATTTATCGGAGGGCTCCGTAAAAAAAATCCGATCTAAAATGTTTAAAAACGCTACGATTTCAAAAAAGTTCGAAAAGTGCCTCTCTCGGGCCGCCAAACTAAGGAAGGAAGAAGAAAGGTTCATAATATGAAAGAGTAACTTTGCGATGATAACCGAAAACTTTCCGATGATAGATCAAATGACTGGTCCAAAAAAAGTTTGAAATCTACCCCTCCCACGTGGGTTCCCTGTTTTATCCTAGAATATACCCGGAAATCGCGCAGCCCCACTTTTAAAATTTTATTTTTAATAAATAATATTTATCGGAGAGCTCCATTAAAAAACCTCATTTAATGATATTTATTGTAGAAATCTCTACAATTAAAAAAAAAAAGTCACGCCGCACGGCTCCCCCCCCCCCCCCCGAACTTCTTCCGGAATTCAACTCTGGAAGGAGAAAGGTTCATAATATGAAAGAGTGGTGAAAGGACTTTCCGATGATATGTCAAGGAGAGGTTTGGTAAAAGTTTGAAAATTACCACCCCCCCCCCTCCCTTTGTGCACTCTCGCGCACCCCAGAATTCACTCACCTTCCTCTTTGAACTTTTTATATTTAATAAATAGTATTTATCTGAGTCTCCAGGTATGGGTCAGCTTGGCAGAGCTAAAATAAGAGAAACATTGAAAATTCGGGGTAAAATGACACTAAATTTAAAAGTAAAGTTTGAAACTAGGACTATACAGAACTGAATACATAAACCACTATGCTTCATAACCCACATCGGTTAATAGCAATAAAATGATAAGTGCCAGTTAAACTGATGGCATTGAGCTCACAGGTTATTAACACTAACTGTATATTATACTCTTATTTCAAAGAATAATGTCCCACAAAAAATAAATGAAGGGAAATATCCCCCGTTTGCCCCTTTTATACTTAACCAATGAACCTCCAAATCTAATCAGGGAAACTCCTTAACTATAATAAATCAGTATATCAAATTTGAAGCAAATTTGATAATTCTGCGTGAAAAAAAGAAACATATCGCTAAATTAAGGGTGGTCTAACCCCTTTAACCCTTTTATACTTAACTAATGAACCTTCAAATCTAATCAGGAAAGCTCCTTATCAGAACAAACATAGAAAAAAAATTAAAGTAAATTGAATAATTCTCCATGAAAATCCATTTATCTAAATTAAGGGGAGGGGACTTGCCCCCTTTTCGCCCTTGTATACTTAACCAATGAACCTCCAAATCTAATGAAGGAAGCGCCATATCGGAATAAATCGGTATATTAAATTTGAAGCAAATCTAATAATTCTGCATGAAAAACCCTTTTATCTAAATTAGGGGGAGACTACCCCCCCCCCCTTTATACTTAACCCATAAACCTAAAAATCTAATCAAGGCAGCTTCTTAACATAATAAACCGGTATCACAAATTTGGAGCAAATCGAATAATTCTGCATGAAAAACCCATTTATCTAAATTAAGGAGGGGTCTATCCCCCTTTCCCCCCTTTATACTTAACTAATGAACCTCCAAGTTTAATCAGGGAAGCTCCTTAACATAATAAACCGGTATACCAAATTTGGAACAAATCGAGTAATTCTGCATGAAAAACCCATTTATCTAAATTAAGTGGGGGACCAGCCCCCTTCTCCCCCTTTATCCTTAACCAATGAACTTCCAAGTTTAATCAGGGAAGCTCCTTAACATAATAAACCGGTATACCAAATTTGGAGCAAATCAAATAATTCTGCATGAAAAGCCCATTTATCTAAATTAAGGGGGGACCAGCCCCCCTTCTCCCCCTTTATACTTAACCCGTAAACCTCCAAATCTAATCAAGGCAACTTCTTAACGTAATAAACCGGTATACCAAATTTGGAACAAATCGAATAATTCTGCATGAAAAACCCATTTATATAAATTAAGGGGGGCGGACCAGCCCTCCCTTCTCCCCCTTTATCCTTAACCAATGAACTTCCAAGTTTAATCAGGGAAGCTCCCTAACATAATAAACCGGTATACCAAATTATGAGCAAATCAAATAATTCTGCATGAAAAGCCCATTTATCTAAATTAAGGGGGGGGGGGTCTAGCCCCCTTCTCCCCCTTTATACTTAACCCGTAAACCTCCAAATCTAATCAAGGCAACTTCTTAACATAATGAACCGGTATACCAAATTTGGAGCAAATCGAATAATTTTGCATGAAAAACCCATTTATATAAATTAAGGAGGGGGTCTACCCCCCTTTCCCCCCTTCATACTTAACTAATGAACCTCCAAGTTTAATCAGGGAAGCTCCTTAACATAATAAACCGGTATACGAAATTTGGAGCAAATCGAAGAATTCTGCATGAAAAACCTATTTATCTAAATTAAGGAGGGGGGGGGGGGACCAGCCCCCCTTCTCTCCCTTTATCCTTAACCAATGAACCGTCAAAACTAAACAGCGGAACGCCTTATCAGAATGAACATAAAAAAAATTGAAGCAAATCGTACATTTTAATCAAGAGTTATCGCGTTACGTACATACATACGTACGTACAGTACATGCATACACACAGAACCGACGGGTACATTAGCTCTCAGGCTTAGATAGCCTGTGAGCTAAAAAGAGATTGGATAAGCAGATGGACTCCTTTGAGAAATTATGACATAAACCAGAAATGCGCTAAGTTTGACTCTGAAAGCTTCATTTCCATCTCGCATTTCGGCAAATCTCATCTCGATGATTTTTCCAGCATTTCGACGCTTCCAGATGGGAATCTGCTCGATGGTTGGTTCTCTCGCTGTTTTAAACCTTTCGGGATGGGAAGTCTCTCGAGAGTTTCCTCTCGCCCTTTTCAACCTTTCCCGATGGGAAGCCTCTCGCTTGTTACTCTCGTCCTTTTCGAAATCTCCCAATGAAAAGCCTTTCGAGGATTTCTCTCGCGCTTTTCAACATTTCGCTATGAGAAGCTTTTCGAGGATTTCTCTCGTCCTCGGCAGAGAAGAAAAGTAAGAAAATTTATCGAGAGTACCAAGGGACGAGATAGAGAAAAAGGCATGACAATGAGCTGTGAAATGAAGCCCTAATTTTCAAAGTTTCTCTTATTTTAGCCCTACCAAGATGTCACATACCTGGAACCCTCCGATAAAAATTATTTATTAAATATAAAATTTTCAAAGAGGAAGGTGGGTCGGGTGATTTCGAGGGAGGAGGACGTGAGAGTGGACTCATGGGGTGCAATTTTAAAAATTTTACCGACCCTTCCTGTGGCATATAATCGAAAAGCCCTTTGACCACTCTTTCATACTATGAACCTTTCTTCGCCCAAAGGGGGGTGGGAAGGGGCGAACAAATTTTTAAAACCGTAGCCGATTTCTATAATAAATTTAAATATCACTTTAAATATGGGTTTTTTATGCAGTCTTCCGGTAAATATTATTTATTGAACATAAAAATTTTAAAGTGGCGGCTGTGTGAATTCCGGGTTGAAAGAGTGGGCCCACGGGGGGAGAGAGGGGGAGCAATTTTCAAACTTTTTTTGGACCAGTCATGTGATATGTCATCGGTAAGCTCTCGGATGACTCTTTCATATTATGAGACTTTCTTCCTCCCCTCCCCAATTTGGCCCCCATTGCGAGGGTAGTTTTTTCCGCTTTTATCATTTTAGATCGGATTTTTTTTATGGAGCCCTCCGCTAAATATTATTTATAATATATGAAATTTCAGGACACTTTTCCAAATTTAGCCAAGACCCCTCATGTGACATATCGTTAGAAAGGTTTGTGACTACTTATTAGTGCTATGCACTTCCGGTGGCCGCCCCCCCTACTTTGCCCCCCCGGAGGACACTTTTCCAAATTTAGTCAGTACCCCTCTTATGAGATACCGTTGAAAAGGTCTGTGACTACTTATTGATGTTATGCACTTCCGGTGACAGTCCCCCCCCCACTCTTTGCCCCCCCTGGGGGACACTTTTTCAAATTTAGTCAAGACCCCTCATGTGAGATATCGTTGGAAAGGTCTGTAACTACTTATTGATGTTATGTACCTACGGTGTCCCCACCACCACTTTGCCCCCCCGGGGACACTTTTCCAAATTTAGCCAAGACCCCTCATGTGAGATATCGTTGGAAAGGTCTGTGACTATTTATTGATGTTATGCACCTCCGGTGACAGTCTCCCCCAATTTGCCCCTCCCGGGGGACACTTTTTCAAATTTAGCCAAGACCCCTCATGTGAGATATCGTTGGAAAGGTCTGTGACTACTTATTGATGTTATGCTCCTCCGGTGTCCATCCCCCCCATTTTGAACCCCCCCGGGGGACACTTTTCCAAATTTAGCCAAGACCCCACATGTGAAATATCGTTGGAAAGGTCTGTGACTACTTATTGATGTAATGCACCTCCGGTGACCGCCCCCCCCCCCCTTTTTCCCCACGGGGGTGTTTTTCTAAATTTAGCCGAGACCCCTCATGTGACATACTGTTGGAAAGGCTTATGACCACTTACTCATGTTATCCACCTCCCGCACCCCTCCCCCCTTTCCCCCCACGGGGAGGGCATTTTTATAAATTCAGATCCAGACTTCTCATGTGACATATGGTTGGAAAGGCCTAAAGACCTGTGACGACTTAATCATATTATGCAGCTGCTGTGCCCCTCCGCTCGCTTTGACCCCTCCCCCAAGAGATCTGGTCCGACGTTCATTCGTTTCGATATTATATTTTTTTACAAGATTTTGTAGTGCATGCACACCACACCCGCCTTCTATCATATATCAGTGCCGTATATAGCGGGTAACCTGTTCGTGATTTCATATTACAAGATTACGCATAAATTAGGGGCCCCAATTAAAGGAGGGGCCCGCTAGCGGTCGAAGTCACCTAGTCTTTATTAACATCGACTCATTCCAGTTCACCCGCAGACTATTCTTGATAAATGTATGACGTATATAATACATAATATATGATTTATAAAAGAAATTTGCAAACTGTAGTCATCGAGAAAAAATTTATACAATCGAAAAATATCGAGATGTCCATACAATCGAGAAAATCGAGAAAAACATCTCGTTATCGCCCATCACTAAAGAGGGGTAGCGTTAGAAAAAAATCATTGCTTCAATAACTGCAGAACGTTTTACAAGCAATTACAGATAAAAACAAATAAGGCTTTGGTGTTTTTCAAGTGCTTTGTTGACTTTCATCGAAGAAATAATCTAGTGTGTTACGTAAAAGTACTTGTTTAACCCTTTCAGGGGCAAGTAATTGCATTTCTGTAGTGTTGATTCCATGCAGGAGTTTTCGAAAAATTTTATTTTAAAATAAGTAAAGGCAATTTTTCAACTTTGTTCCACCACAGTTATAAAAGTAAAATTTAATTACAATTTTCTGGTGCAAATTTTGATTAAAAATAGATGGGTTATAATATATCCCACCGCCCCTAAAGGGATTAAAATTAACCCATTAACGCCCAGTGGCATATTTTTATATCGCTAGACTCAGTGGCAAGAAATGGCTTTTCATACCAGTAAATATGAGGATAAATATATACTTTCTTTCACGAGACAAATTCCTTGATAAAATAAGATAAAAGTTACTCATATTTTAAAAGTGGTTGGAAACCTAAAATTTAAATTTTAACGAAGAAAATTATCCGGGCGTTAATGGGTTAAGATTACTGACTGACTGATTCATCAATACACAGTCGAAACTATTGTAGCTGAACTTGAAATCTTGAATATATATACATAACATATTTTCAGAGGAGCACTAAGAATAGATTTTTGAAAATTAAGCACCTAAGGTGTTTAAAGGGGATGTTGGATGTTTGAAAAATTTTGCCATATCTTGTTAACTTTTTGAGGAGAAGGCTGAAACGCAGCATAATAAACATAATTAAAGAAAATCTTTAAACATATATTACATCTATTTTAGAAATTTGACCTCTAAGGGAGCAGTTCCCAACCTATGGGTCGCGACCAATTGGTGGGTCGGGGCGGGTGTTTTGGTGGGTCACGGAACAATCGAGGTTTGCCACAAATATATATATATATTTCATCTGTTAAAACAAATGTAACAAATACAATATTTTACAACCGCAAAAATCATGAAAGGTATTGCTTAAACTAAAAATTCGTGCGAAAGACAGTGTTTTCTTAAATAGTCAGTCGGTATTACACTATAAGAAAAAACGGACTAAAAAACGGAAATACTACTGGCAATCTAGACGCTAGTACTATTTCCGTATTTTAACGGAACTTTTTCCCAATAAATTACAGAAAAATTTCCGTTAAATAAAAAAAAACGGAAAATTTTCTGTAATATACCGGGAAAAAGTTCCGTTAGAATACGGAAATAGTATTGGCGTCTAGATTGCCAGTAGTATTTCCGTATTTTAGTCCTTTTTTTTTACAGTGTACATTATGATCTCGTTGTGAGATATGTCAGCAGTCGCGCAAGCGTTATAAGAACCTTTTAAATATCTTTAATTTCCACAGAATATCCAGAAATATCTAAATCAGCTTTGAGGCCTTTGATGAGGTTCAACATGATACACTTACTTGTGTGACTTTTTCTACTTTGATGGTTTTAAAAAAACAAGTACAGAAACAAACTGCGTGCAAAAAGTGACTTAAGACTAAAATTAACCAGTTTTAACTCTGATATGGATGCCCGCATAGGTAAACACTAGAACCAGAAATCTCACTGATTGAAAATTGTGTTTTGATAATAATTAAACGCATTTTTCATTATATTTGTTGTTTTAATTATTATTCAACTTACATACATTGGGATTACCAATTATTGTTTTTTGTTGACTTCATCCTTCGTACGAAAATTTCTTTTTTTCCATAGGATATTATAGCCGATTTCTTATAGAGATCGTACAAAATTTCCATATTGATATTACATGGTTCAGTGGTGGAAAATTGGCGCAGAGGAGGAGCCTATTGACACCACTAATATTTTATAGTATTATTTCCTTTAATAAAAACTCAGAAATTCTGTCATTAGATAAGCCGAAGAATACTATTAAAATTTAGTGATGTTAATAGGCTCCTCCTCTGCGCCAATTTTCCACCACTGCATGGTTCGTACGCCTCCTTGAATTTTACAGACCAAAACATTTTTCGGTTCCAGTATTATCTTATAGAAAATCTCTTAAAAAAGGCGAAATTTTTGTGCGTTTAACCTAGATTTCTTTTTCTGTGAAAAGATACTGGTAGTTTCCTGGAGAAATAACGGTATCTGTACGAACCATCTATTAGATAATACCCTCACATTAGGTGGGTCGCGAAATTTATTTTTTACAAAAAGGCGGATCACTTACCAATAAAGGTTGGGAACCGCTCTTTTAACCCCTTAACATACGATTTACTTTTAACAACTCCACGGTTTGGCAAATCCATAACTACCACTAAAATTTAATAGAGATTTTCGCTTTGTTTAATCATAGAATTTCTAAGGCTCCCATTGCATTGTAAAACGATTTAATCTTATCCTGGATGTAAAGTTGCCATGCAACTAGGGAATCCATACACCAGCTCTATTGTTCCATTGACGATTAAATTAAACTATATTTACTGTGAAATTTTAGTGGTAAGAAGAATTTACATTTGGCTCGATCATCGTACGCGGGCTATGCCGTCATTGTAGGTTAAGGGGTTAAGGAGTTGTTGAAAATCTGACTCATGAAAAATAAAGGATTTTTCAATAATTGGGTGTATAGTCAATTTGTGGATATTAGCGAGTGTGGTTTACAGCACAATTAATTTTACTTTTGTAACAATTATTGCCGCTCTCGTGTCTGCTAGTATCAAAAAATGCTTCGGTATCTTCAAAAAGCGCTTTTTCTTTGTACTTCAGCTTTTTTAATCACGTGATTATATCTCATTAAAATTAAGGATATGGATATTTCAGAAACAAGGATTAGATATTGTCAGATTCAATTTTTACAGCCATTTTTTTAAGCGATTAATAACATAAGATTGCAGAATTCTATAAATGTTTGTTTGCTTACCATAAAGAAAATTGAATTATTGAATTCCATTAAAATAAAAATACAATTTTCTCAAGAAAGAAGTTTTCTCGAATAAAATATTGCATGGTACTTATTTTTATTATTCAATATAATCAAAATTTTAATTTAATTTAAACTAGGGAATAATTCATCAGCATTCTAATAATAATTGAATAGCTTGATATTTATAATCTCGATATTTTTCGTCAATATTAAACTTTTGAAATTTGATTATTTTCCTCTTCGAAGCATTTTCTAATTTGAAAATCCATT
Organism: Maratus speciosus; assembly: GCA_963932465.1. Taxonomy (NCBI): domain Eukaryota; kingdom Metazoa; phylum Arthropoda; class Arachnida; order Araneae; family Salticidae; genus Maratus; species Maratus speciosus. Next base: position 442,271,834 of record OZ010793.1, read on the forward strand.
TAGTTAGTTCTTCTCCTAACGGTTATGGTAATGGGATTAAATGAAATATTGGATTAATCGATAGCGATCAGATATCCGAATGAGGTAACTTGTAAATAACTTTAAGTGCATATAATGGGATTTGCGATTAACATTCATCAAATAGAAAGAAATAAAAAAAAAAACTATTTACGTTTGGATGATTTTTTGAGTTTAAGTTAATACACTTATTGCTTTCTTTTTAAAACTCTTAATACTGCATTAAAATAAGAAAATGTATATAGTATTTTATCAAATAAATATGAATATAATAATAAGGATCTATTCTAAAAATCTCCGTTAAGTAAAAATGGTACTACTGTTAAATAATACTTGTAACTGTAAAATCTGCAATCATATTGAACGAAATGCAAAAAAAATACAGTAAAACCTGTGAAAATGGAGCTTGTATATAAATATATGCAGTCTTAAACGGAAAAGTTTCATCAATTCAACAGGAGTATCGTTGAAATGTATTTGCGTAGCCGGAAACCTGGCTTCAACAGAATTATTTTTCCCTTTCCTAGAGATGGTATAGAGGATTTACTGCATTTACTTTTCGAAGAATTTTGGACATAAAATTTTTACATTTGTTTATTAAATAGTATGGAAATAATTAATGTTACATTAATTGATGGAAAAGAATGTGAAATGTAACAAATAAATGTGAGCATAAAATAAATATTTCTTCCAAAAAAAATATGCCCGGTAATCCAGCTACAGGTCTTAAAATGATTACTTGTAACTTATAATTTGAAATTAAATTTACCAAATTTATTTACAGTAGGATAACAGTTTGACATGAAGTTAAAATTTGTTTTGCTTAAAATTTATTTAAATTACAAATATCATATTAAAATAAGAAAATGTATATAGTATTTAATCAAAGAAATATTAATGTAATCATAAAGATCTTATCGTAAAGGAGAATGTTGCTCAAAACCCAAGTATCACTAGTATAACTAAGGTTTGAACATGAAGTAGGATTACTAGTAGTTTAGATTTTAAACTTAGAAAATTAATTATATCTAATATTTATTACTCCTTTATCCATGTAGTTCAACTATATGTAAATAGTAATACAACATTGCTCTCGTATTTGTTCATTGTTTTAAAATATCAGCGAAAAAAAAATTAAGCATTTCTAAAAAGTTTTGTCTGATTCTGGGACAACAACTTACTTTTAAAATAAGGAAAAACAGAATAATTTAAGTTCATTGATTTGTGAGTCATTTTTATTTTTTATTTTTTACATGCACATGAATTTACATTTTTTTTGTTTCTTTTGTTTTGTTTATATTCTCTATCAAGATGAGCTGTAAAATATAACTTAATATGTTGGGAGCATTGTAGAACACTTTATGTTCTCCAAGGCAGTTTTCTCGGATGAGTTGAGAAAACCATAAATTGAGACTACTTCTTGCTGACAAATTCTAAATACCAGGTCACACTTTAGATAAAATTTCCATTGCGAATTGATTCGTTTCTTCAAGTCACGCGTTAGTGTCTTGAATTCAAATCGAGATTCCTTTTTTCTGCTACGTGATTAGTATTTTTCTTTCTTCGATTGTTTAAAAAATAAATTCTGTGTTTTTGACGGAACATAGCATGTATGTGACTGGGCATATGTACAGGACATACCAAAGTCTCAACCGAGTTCGTTAGTCAGCTTCTTCCGCCATTATTTTTCGAAATGGCAGCCATTTAAAAAAAATAATAATAATTCAAAAATTTAAAAAGAATTACAAAAATTTAGAAATTGAAAAAGCTTTTCCTTTTAAGTGTTTGACTTTAATACAAGGACTCCAGAGCATTTTTACTTTCTTATCTTTACTATCTTACAAAATGGCTGAGATATAGTAATTTGAAATTCTGTGGTGCCGGCATTTCGAAGCAATCTGATTTTTGTTATGCGACAGCACTCTTATATATTAATTGATTTCGATGTGACTGAGAATGTGTACAGGATTTACCAAGGTCTCGATCAAGTTCACCCATTAGTTTCATCATTTAAAATGGCGGGCACTTCAAGATATCGTCAAATTTTCGACCAAACGTATATCGCTCTAAATGAAGCCAGCATGGATATAGGTGACTTATTTGGCGAAATTTTTCCAGTGTTGATAAAAACTGGGATTGAAACTTCTATAATGGGATTTCTATCATTTTAACTTCGTCTGTTCGAGTAAAATAAACTGAATTTTTAAAAACAAAGTATATAAAAGCTACCATTTCTTCTCAGCACATGCCGAAAGTAATTGTTTACAAACAACTTTGTTTCTAAGTCATCAAAACATTTAAACGCATAGTTAAAATAAAATGAATTGTTGGAGCATATGCAGTTTTAACTGTAAAACTCTTTCGCCTTTTACGAATCCAGATTTTTATGCCAACAAACAGTGAACCATTAGCATATGTGTTATTTCGTCCGTTGGCCCAACCATCAGCCAACCTTTGACTCAACCATCAGCCAACCGATGACTCAACCATCATCCAACCGTTGACTCAACCATCAGCCAACCGTTGACTCAACCATCATATAACTAATGGCTCAAATGCAATTCTAATCGTTGGTCTAACAATAGCCAACTGTTAGGCCAACTTGAACAAAACCACCAAACTAAAGCGTTTCCCAGCGTAGCTAGAAAACAGTGTTCCAATGGCATCCCAACAAATATTCGTTGTGTGGGTAGCAAAATTATAATGTTATTTGAATGAAAGTTTTTTACTATTTATTTATGTCAATAGATTTTTTTTTCCTCAAAGAAAATATTAGCAAGTTCATTTCAATATAAATATTGATAGTAATTAAGTAAACTTTGAAACTGTTCAAATACCGAAATATACTCTTGTTGAAATATACAGTAATGTTCCGAAAATGACCAGCTACAAAATCATCGTTTTTAGGATTTAGAGATATTTAAAAAGATATTTATTTATATTTTACTGTAAAATTTCAATGTACATTTATTTGAAAAATATCATCGTTGGTACATGCTGTAACAAATTGCAGCTAAATGTCATTATATACTAGAAAGATTTAAGAAAATACAATGTACCTAGAATTCTAGAAATCTTGTTCGTATCTCCAAAAATCATTTGAGAATTATCAACTCGAAAATTCACAAAACAATAAGTTTCCGAGGTTTACGAAATTTTTTCTAAAATAAAAATCAATTAATCAAATAAGTAATTCACTTTGTTGCACAAAAACCTTTCGATGACTGTAAATCTATTGATACCTTTGTAAATCTACTGATCTTGCAGGTTTGTAATTAATTCAATTCCTAAGAGTATCTGAAAAGAAGATGAATGTTTACAGCATCTTGGATACATTTGAAGCTACACTAAATTCCCAAATACGTTTTAGTATATTTTTTTAATGTGCACGGAATCCGAGTTTTCCCGCAAAACAGTCCCGAATTGATGAAGCTCTTAATTATGGCTTTAATGCTTTACAAATTAGCTTAAAAATATTATCTTTAGCAGAAAGGGGATAGAAGCTATGTGATCTGTACCTTCTCCCGGCGACTGATTTTTTTAGTATGAGGGCATTCTACGAAACTCTATGTAGACTTTAAATGCACACTCATGTGCAGATATGTAATCAACAACGAAATGCTCAGTAGTTCCCCTTTCAAATTTCCAATCTGCCCGATGCTGCTTAACTTTGATTTTTTCGTGGTAACTCTTGCTTCGCAACATCTTTTACCGTTGGCATGTTACACAACATTAGTTTGGGATAGCATTTTGTATTTCAGAGGATTTTATTACATTTACTTTTGAATGCATGTAATATGTAATAGTGTATATAAAACACCTTCCAGTTAACGCCAATTAATTAAAACGCCATGTAAAATAAACGTGTTTAGATTTTTTTTTTTTTTTTTAAGTTATTGCCGAACCACACGAAATTAAACTAACCAATGAATTTATCAAACTTACAAAGAAAACATACATATTAAACTGCATTTCTTATATTTCCAGTGCATTCACGGAATATCTTCTCGACAACTTAATAGCAACATTTCTGAATAACAAAAAAAAAAAAAAAAAAAAAAAAAAAGAAGGAAATAAAGACATCTTTATAAAATGAATGTTAAATGTAACATAATACAGTCATTTTAGAAGAAAACCCCTTGTTAAATCAATTTAAACAAAGCTGATGTATTTTTACCAAAATGTCATATGCATCTGCAGCTGCATATTCAACAATATTTTCTTCTTTGATAAGAATTCGTTTTATTCGAAATGATAAATCCAGTCATGCTTCATTAAATCATCTAATTTTAAAACGTACTTCCATAAATTGGCTCTTCACTTCCATCTGCTTGAAAGGCAATGGGAGTAATGATTAACTCGATTTACGGAAGTTTGTTTGAAGAGAGCACAATCTTCTCATTTGCATAGCATGATGGGACATCTTGATTGCACGAGGCATCCGATGGCGAAATTAATTCACGAGGCATAAAACTGAAATAGGCTTTGTCTAAAAGCATTACCACTATAAGCAATAACAAAAATTAGAATGAATTAAATTTCATTTTAATCATACATGTCATCAAGCATTATTCTAATATTGAAAGTGATGCTTTGTTTATATTTTCAGATTAGAATCTTGCTCTTGTTTGTATTTTCAGATTAGAATCTTGCTCTTGTTTATATTTTCAGATTGGAATCTTGCTCTTGTCTATATTTTGATATTAGAATCTTGATTTTGAATGCATATAATATGCATTAATTTGTTTCAAACGTCTTCCAATTATTTTATCTAAAATAAACATCGCTAGAATTTTTTTAAAACCATTGCTGAACCGCACGAAATTAAATTAAACATTGCATTTATCAAAACTTACAAAGAAGAGAGACATTTTAAATTTTATTGCTTATATTTCCAGTGCATTTAAATATTCGACCCCTTAATAGCACCATTTCTGAATAAGAAAAAATAAATAAAGACATCTTAATACAATGAATGTTAAATGTAACATAATACAGTCATTTTAGAAGAAAACCCCTTGTTAAATATATTTAAACAAAGAGAAGTATTTTTACCAAAATGTCATATGCATCTGCAGCTGCATATTCAACAATATTTTCTTCTTTGATAAGAGTTCGTTTTATTCGAAATAATAAATCCAGTCATGCTTCATTAAATCATCTAATTTTAAAACGTACTTCCATAAATTGGCTCTTCACTTCCATCTGCTTGAAAGGCAATGGGAGTAATGATTAACTCGATTTTCGGAAGTTTGTTTGAAGAGAGCACAATCTTCTCATTTGCATAGCATGATGGGATATCTTGATTGCAAGAGACATCCGATGGCGAAATTAATTCGCTAGGCATAAAACTGAAATAGGCTTTCTCTAAAAGCATTACCACTATAAGCAATAACAAAATTAGAATTAATTAAATTTGATTTTAATCATACATGTCATCAAGCATTGTTCTAATACTAAAAGTGATGTTTAGTTTATATTTTAAGATAGGAATCTTGCTTTTGATCATTCGCCTTGCAATCGTTTGTTTTATAAAATCAATAATTTGTTGAATAAAACAATAATATCTCCATATTTATAAACTACATGGTGTATTTATAACAATGCACCTATTTCTTAATGCATTAACCTAAAATACAATTATTTGCTTTTGATCATATTTATTATCAAGCATTATGCCAATTCCAAAAGTTATGATTTGTTTATATTTTCATATTATAATCACGGTTTTATCTTTAGTCATACAATCAAGCTTATTATGATATATAAATTATTGTTCAAAACATTAAAGGTCAAAAAGTTATTAATAATCTCGTAATGGTGGACTAAAATATGATATATATATATGTAAAACAAATATTTAGTTTGACAATATAAGTTACACAGAAATAACAAGTGTTGCATTTACAGAATAAATTATAATTATATGAAATTATCTTTTGTTTTGCATTTATCAAAGTCATTTTTATGAAGCATTTGTCTGCTAAATGTTAGATTATATAAAGTCGTTTTTTAACATTAAAAAATGATCAAAGAAACATCTGTAAATCATATACAGGGTGATTCTAAATTCAAGGTACAAACTTTAAGGGTTGGTACAGTACACTGTAACAATCATTTATTCTATAGGAATGCATGGGCGAAAGGAACGCATTGAGGTACAAATACCAGAGGGCCAATTTGGCCCTTTTTTTATTTCAAAATTTCTCATTCATACCAGAAAATTTTTACACTTTTTATTTCTTTATTTAAGAGAGACATTACACTATTACATAAAGAAAATTTCTCTTTCAAAATTTCCGCTATTGAAATCTAAATTTTGGAATTAAAAACACTCCATGTCTATTTCTTTTCATGTATTTCCTCTGTGTGACAGATTTGCGTTTCTTTTTTATTTGTATTTTTTTGTCGGGGACTATTTTTTTTCCTTGCACAGACAGTAAAATTTAATGTAACCCTCCATACGGGCCTCATATGAGGACAGATAAGTATTGTCCTATAAAGCAAAAAACTTTTCAGCATTCATTTATGGAGATCTGATTTCTGGACAGATAATAGCTAGCATGCAGCACAATAATAAAATTATTTTATAATGGGTTCTCATTTATTACAAAAAAGATTTTTTGTGAATAATGCAAAATAATGAAAAATAATTTATGCATGAAAGGGTTAAAAAAACTATGCTACTTATACAGGTATCCAACAATAAAGGTCATTTTGTTTCCACTCCAAACCTGCTCTTGTATGCTATTTTCGAACCCTAATGTCCCTAACCCAAAGCAATGATTGCCAATAAAATTTGGTGCAGTTGTATATCTTGGTAGTGTTTACTACAGATATGACGGGCTCAACCCGAGCCCGAAAGTCCAAGCTCGACACGGATTCGGGCTCTATTTTTATTTTAATCTTCGGGCTCGGGCGGCCTAGGACCTATGCTATCTGAATAAAAATAATTCATTTATTGATGAATAGAGAAAATTAAAGGAGCTTTTTTTTTTTCCTTAAAAATTAATTATCCCATCTCAAGCCATTGCTTTGCTACTTTGATCAAAATAAAGGGGAATCAGAAATTGTTGAAAAACAGGGGAAATGAGTTATATTTGCAGATTTATCTCTAGTGTTGCCGCCTACGGTCTGTTGCACTCTAAATTAAAATGTCTGAAATTCAGACACTTAAGTGTCTGAAATTCAGACACTTAAGTGTCTGAAATGGAGTGTTCAATTTTCAGACATTTTAAAATGTCTGAATTTTTTCAGACACTTTTTGCGTCTGAATTTCAGACACTTCAAACGTCTGAATCGCATCCATTTTTTTGTAAGCATCATACGTAGCCATGTTTGACCACGTTGAATCCTGGAAAAATATTTGGCTGTGGTCCTGCCCCTCCCCCCCCCCCCAATACAGCCTGATTTTTTTTGGTGCTCTCGGTTTTGGTATACAATTTTCGTTACGTTGATAATTTAAATCTTTTACGACATTGTACTGATTATAATCAATATCTTGAACTTCAGGAGTAGAACAAGATTAAAAAACAAAAAATATTTATCTAAATATTAGATTTCTTTAAATTTATTTTGTTTTTAACCTTATTTTACTTTAAAAGTTCAAAATATTGATTATAATCAGTACAATTTCGAAACAGATTTAAAATATAAGCTTTACAAATATTGCACATCAAATTTGGGGGCACTACAGTCGTAGGGGGACGGGGCACTTCCCAGTTTGCCCTTCCTTTAATCAAGAAGTACTTTTGCAAAAAACGCAACCCTGCATTATAGTTGTCTAAATTGAGATGTTCGGTATTCGGGAGTATCCGTTGTGGAGGTTAATGGACATTCTCGAATAGCGAACACCTCTATTTAACGAATACTTTTTTAATCAGCAGACATACATATTTGTATATTTTTACCTCAAAAAAGTAGACATCTCCAATTATTGGACAAATTCCGCGGTCCCGAAGTGTTCGCTATTAAGGGCTTTTAAGGTACATAGATAAATATATATATATATTTTATAATCTTGTCCTACTCTAAAAGTTCAAAATATTTATTATACTCGGTTGAATGTGGAAAAAGATTTAAAATATCAGATGTACGAAAATTGCAAAAATCCCCCCCCCCCAAAAAAAAAAATGAAAATATAAAAAAATATATTGCCACATAGGCAATTTTACATATACATCACTTGATAATCACAACAGCCATTTAACTATGAATAATGAAAATAAATAAATAAATATTCTACTTTAATAACATTGGGGAAAAAATGACTTTGGTATTTTGTTAAATATATTTGCGTTTTTAAACTTGTCCTACTCCAAAAGTTCAAAACTTTCATTATAATCAGTGCAAGATTTAAGATATCAGCTTTACAAAAATTCATGCAAAATCCCCCTCCCCCCCACCCCCCCCCCCAAAAAAATGAAAATACTTATTTAAAAATTATGTTTTTAAAAAATTTATATTTCCACATGGGCAAGTTTTTATGTAGATCAGAGGGTACTCACAAAAGCTATTCAACTATCAATAAAAACAAATAAGTACATATTCTATGTTAAAAACATGAGGAAAAAATAACTTATGATTTCCAAACTTCTTTCGTCTTAAATATATACAGTAACATCTGTCATTTTTGTATTTTTCGTATAAGTGCATATAAATAAAGTTACCACAATTTTAAATACGAAATCTAGTTAGAGGTTTTTACTTTTTCCCATTATAAATTTCAAATTACTTTTTTATTAAAAATAATAAAAAAATCAGTATTAGAGTTGATTGCAAATGAAATACATATGTATATTTTTACAGGCAGCTTCATATAATAGACCAGTCTCATTTACTTTATTTATCTTTTTTTAATCTGCGGTTTTATGCCAGGAAGTAAGAAAGCATTAGGTCATCTTTCAAAGTTTTTTTTTTCTTTACTTCCTTGTGGCCGTCATTTACTGCGAGATAAAAATTATCCATTGAAACTAAGAACTGACATTGAATATATAATTCGTAATAAAAAAGAACGTCATAAGTTTAAAAATATATACTTCTAGAATTAGTGGGGTTTTTTGCGAACAGATTCAAAACTAATTAAATTTCATGCAGGATTTTGTTTAGTACAATAAATAAAATCATAAAATACACTAATTTTACTACTATAAAGAAACTTACTTGAGTTGCTGCAAGAGGTAAGAAATATTCCTCGATTTGAAATTTTAAAAACTACCACAACCACAGTGAGGGAGAAAGACTTTCATCAGTTTAAAAGGTAATCCCATAACAGAGCCCGATCAAGCTGAAGTTGGGCCCAGGGCCTGTTAAAAAGTTGGGCCCCCCTACCTCCCCATTCCCGGCGACACTTTCAGAAAAAAAGTAGGTTTATTTCATGAGTTGACAAAGTTGTTTGGGTGAAAGTTTCAAGTTTACAAAAAAAATTTAACTTACAAGAATAATCAAGAAAATGAATTACCGTCCACTTTCTCAAATAAGCATTTGTATAATTCACAAACATCAAAGATCCACAGTTTATGTTGCAGAATAAGTGAGGACGTCTTTTTTAAAACTCTCCTCATCCAAAATAATAAAAATTGTGTTTTCCCTAACAGTCTAGTAATCATTTTAAACTATAATTCTGACTTTGTAAAATTCTCGTTTATATTGAAACCAATAGACACAGTATGCAGTTTTTGGAATTTTCCCCAAATTTACGGCAAGTTTTACGGATACGGCAAGTTTTGAAAATTATAGGTACTCTCAAATTGAAAAGAACTTTTACAGAAAAATTAAATATGGAGGTTTTTTATTACAGTAAAACTTTGTTTTTACGTCAGAGACCAAAATATAAAATGCAAACAGTGGAAAAACTTAAATTGTGAGAAAATACACACAAATTTGTGGGCCCCTGAAATGGCTGGGCCCAGGGCCGAGGCCCCGGAGGCCCGTGCATTAATCAGGCCCTGCCCATAATACATCCGACTAGCCATATTTAAAGAATGAGATGTTTCATCCTAAAAACAGGACCCGCCAGACAAAAGTTTCTTTTTTTTTGCCAGCTTCAACAGGACGAAGATGAATAACACAATATTATTGATATAAATTTATACGAGTTAACACTAAGCCCATTGCACACGCTTTGTAGAATTTCCGGGTGTAATCTTCAACCGTCGTCTACTTCTGTTCTGTGTCTATCCCGCCCTTGTATCGACGACAGCTTCTAAGAGACATTTGATGTCGAGCACACACGTCAGATGTATGTATTCAATAAATAAATACTCCAAGTTAATACGAATTAAAATCACAAAACTTCACATTTCGCAAAAAACGAATTAAAATACACGCGTACATAAAAACAAACTTTGTTTGAATTACAACGTATACCACTTCGAACGAAGACATCTAAAACGCATGCGCAACTGGGAGTGCTAGTGCCCCCTGGTGGTTATTGCGTCGGAAGAATCAAAACATCTTAAATTAAGACACGTTTAAAGCAATGAAGTGTCTTAAAATAAGACGTTTGCGGATATTTTAGACATTATTCTCAGTTCGTTTACACCATGGTCATAGTAAGACGCTTATGTATCTTAAATTAAGACATCTATAGTGTCTTAATTTTCAGGTTAAGACACTTAAGTGTCTAAAATTCTTTTTCAGTCACATATGTGTCTAAATTTAAGACGCTTCTATTTGCAGTGTGATATAGCGTGAACGAGAGAAGAGGAAATAATGAATTTGTTTTTAGTTCGATTTTCGTTTGTGAAAGAGGTTATTTATTTAATTGGATTTAATTGTTTATTTTATTAGTTTATTTAGAAATCTGCGCGAAGAGTTCTGTTTTTAGTCGACCAGAATAAGCTTGAGATTTGTAGAATGTTTCATTGTACGCAATTGTACGTAAGGCATAATCGCTCTTCATATGAAAATAACTTTAGCGACTATCATTTCCATTGTGAACTCTGCGGATCTGGATTTGTACCCTGCATGTTTATGAAGTCACTTTCAATCTTAAGTAAAAATAATTACCATATTATTTCCATAGAAGACAACCGAACAGTGTTTCATCCTTTCCAATAGAAGCATGGGAGCTTTCAAATTTTCAATTAAGCTTATTTTCAGAGCCTCGTCAACCGCGAAAGATTGTTATGAGGAAGGTATCGATTATAGTTAAACATGTGCATCTTGTATAGAAAATTGAAAAGCGTTGTTCGATTCTTCAGTATATAAATAGTAATTTCTGCAAATTTCTTGCATTTATTCATTAAACACATTTCGTTATCGTGTCTATCAGATTTACTTGTTAAGAGTGAAAAGAATCTGAGAATCATTATTAAGTATGAAATACTTTTATTTTACACCAAACTTCTCTTTTGATTTAAATTTTAATTTAACAGTTATTTCTATTTATGAAGTTGTTTAAAAATAATATATTACATTTGAAACAACTTTTAAATACTATGCAATTTTTCTTCTATTGTATATTTTTGGTATCAGATTCAGGCAGGCTCAGGCTCTGATGACGCAAAATGTTTCGGGTTCGGGTGGGCTCGGATTTAAAATCGTCGAGCCTGGGCGGGCACTGTCTTCGGAAAAAGAGCCCGAACGGATCTGTAGTGTTTACCTGCCTTCAAAAATTCGTTACAGTTGGTGCGTGGGTCTTTGTGAATGTTAATAAATATTTTGTTACTTATTTCGAAGAAGAATATGTGAAAACGCAAATAAATATGAATAAACTGTGACTGTGGGTAATCAGTGTACGTAAAATATTTTTTAATTCATAATTAAAAATCACATAAACTTCTTACAATAATATAATACAGTTATATTCCTAATTTTCGTCGGACAATTAAAAACTTGCCCATCTACATTGATAACATTAAGGAGAAACCAACGCGGTACAATATCCACATTACCAATTTAAAATATATATACTACAGTATACTCTCGATTATCCGTGCGCGGATTATCCAGTTTGCGGATTATCCGTGCTCATTGCGGACAAAAAAAAATTAAGAGAAACATTTCCAAGCTTATCATGTATGTAAAATCAATGTTGATGTAAATTAGAATCTTGTCCGGTTTGTCTGATAGTATTATAAAGACAACAGATGTGAACAAACACCAGAGGCAAAGATGCATTACAGATTTTTTTTAAGCAGTAAATATTAAAAGGGAAATTGCTAGTTTGATGTTATACAGCATGCAAATGTAAGTAATTTTGATATTTTTGTATTGATGCTGATTTTTTGTTTAATATAAAGGAGTTTTCGGATTATCCGTGTTTTTCAATTGCCCGTGCGACCTCTTCCTGTGATTAACCCAGATAATCGGAAATGCACTGTGTATATATTAATTGTCCCAAATTGTACATTGACCGAAATACTTTTGTCCGAAACTGTAGGAATGTAATTGTATCACATTATTGTAAGTAGTTTATTTGATTTTAATTATGAAATTAAAAATATATTACATACACTGATTAGCCATATTCATAGTTTATTCATTTAAATACAGCGTGATAAGTCCTTTTATAAGTTAATGATATATTATTGACTAAGAAAATTATTTCAAAGACATCAAACAGACAGCAAAAGAGTGTTTAAAGCCATCCTAAAAATTTGCGTTCAATATATAAACAAAAACTAATGTCAAAATGTTTTGAGGTTCCAAAATAAATAATATGAATTCTTAAAAACAAAATTAAATATGATTGATTATATATGTAATTAATTTCAACATTTATTTTGAATAATTTGTTTATAACTTTGAAAATATTGTGAATCTTAAAACTTTATTTTTTTCTTTAGCCAGTCTATAGGTTTATCAAGAATTTTATTCTTGTATGAATTAACTAGTCGGATGTATCAATCCCAAAACTTTCTTCTATCACATACATGTTAATACTTCAAAATTCGCTATGATACTGTCAAAATTAAATGGCAATACGTACCCCTTTTGAGGATTCTAAAGATATGAAATTTCGTGCATTAATTCTTGCGATATCACTATCCTTGAAATCTTGTAAATCCAGCAAAATGCAGCCTAACAGCGCCATCTATTTGTTGATTTATACCAAAATCTAATCAGCAACGACTTATGTCAACGTCTGACTGAATCTCATGTTTGGAGAAAATCCGTCATTAGTTTTGGAGATAGAGCTATTGCGAAAATCGTGAAAATTCTAGCATAGCAGTGCCACCTATTGGGCGATTAATACCAAAACCTAAACATCAACACCTTGTGTCAACATCTAACTAAATCTAAAGTTTGGGGAACATTTATCCATTAGTTCGTGAGATAAAACTATTGCGGGAATCGTAAAAAAAGGCAGCGCAGCAGCGCCACCTGTTGAGCAATACGCACCAACACGTAATCAGCACCAATTCATATCTAGGACTAACTGAATCTAATGTTTGACGAAAATCCATGCATTTGTTCTTGAGACATAGCTATTGCGGAAATCGTGTAAATCCTGTAAAATGCAGTATAGCAGCACCACCTGTTGGGTGATTTACACCAAAACGTAATCAGCATCAATTCATATCAAGTACTAGCGGATTCTGAAGTTTGGAGAAAATACCTGTATTAGTTCTTGAGATAGAGCTATTGCAGAAATCGCGAAAAACGCAGCATAGCAGCGCCACCTGTCGGGCGATTTACACCAAAAACTAAACAGCACCAGTTTATATTAGGGACCATCTGAATATAATTTTTTTTTTAATTCCGTGCATTATTTCTTGAGATAGAGCGCCCACAAAATTTGTTTCACATACAGACAGACAGGCCGACTCACAGACATACATTTCGTAAAAACATGTTTTTCGGGATCTCTGACCTCTAAAACGCGTAAATTCGTCAAAATTTTTCATGAATCCAATACTTTCTTCTTGTAAAGATAGAAGAAAGTAAAAATGATGAAAAAAGAATATGGTCTATCAATCTTACTTCATTCTAAAGACTTATGAATATTTTTCTTAACTAAATGATAATAAGACTAGAAATAATAAACATAATTTAAAGCATCTGAAACTTTTACAGGCTTTATTCAAGTTTTCCACAGCAAACACTTTCTAAAAGTATTTCGTAGTAATCCATAAAAAATCAATCCCTTATGTAAACATTATAACTTTATATAATATAATATTCAAGGCATTCCGTGCAATGCAATATTCAAACTTTAGAATACAGTATTTTTACTATAGCATTATTCATACTGCATGTTTCAGTTCTTCGTAGGCTATTTACTTTATAACTAACGCCATAAACATTCCGTCACGAAAACTTTCAATGAAAAACGAAACAAAATTTAACACAAAGAGATCATAAAATCCCAATTTTCTAAAATAGGTTTAGTGCAGCCTGAAAAAGGGCGTTTTCTATTGTAGCAGCGTTTAAAATATTGAACGAAGTCGGCAGAAAACTTTATCTTGCCGAAATCCCAGTGAAAATTCATTCTTCACTCATTCAAACTTTCGGATAAAACACGCCGAGTAAATTTTATTGATGGAAGAATAAAATAAACGGCTCTTTTTTTTTAAGGAAAAAAAAAATCTGTAGGAGTGTTTGAAAGCGAACAACTATGGAATAAAATTGCTATTCTTAAATTGAATTTCATTCACATAAAAAAAGCGTAAATTTATCAGCAAAATTCTGAAATTTTGTTCAAGATAAAGCCATTTATATTTCAAATATGTTAAGGATGTAAAAGCTCTATTCTTTTTAAGGGGACCGGGAAAGCCCTATCTCCGCCGTGTTAAATTCACCAACTTTATGTACCTTTTTCTAAGAAATGGTGACAGATAGAGGTCTAGATTTTTTAAAGTAGTTAAAATAACATGATTAACGTATTTTAACACATCATTTTCTTTCTAAGCGAAACTCAAAATTAATTGTTAATTATTTAGTGAAAGTCATTTTAAAATTAGCATTTTAGGTAAGATTTCACTGCTTAAAATAAATAATTCTCACCAAATCATTAAATTCCTGTGTTAAAGTATACAATGTAACATAATATACGTATTAAATAAAAATCTGAATTCTTAAGTTTACTAGATATTGAAAAAAAGGAACATGAACATGAGAAAAAGTCTTGAACTTGAGAAACTAATGAGTTTTGAGAAAAGGGTCAATTAAAGATTTAACACGTTGAATGCCACGTTGAGTGATACTGAAGCTGAAAAATTTACGATGTTTTAAGTAATTTTTAAGAAGGTATAATCCTGTAATAAATAAAAGGTAAGTAAATTCTAAATAAATTTTCAGTAATTACTTAAAACAATATATATATATTTAGTTTCATATCATATTTTAGACCGTCAGTCATCGGTGAATGAAGCGGTCTAAACGGAAAGTTCAGTGTCAGCCAACGTGACTGGCGTGGCGCTTAACGTGTTAAATGGTCATTAAGCTGTGAAGTACTCGTAGAAAGAATGAATAATTTCAACACTTGCTTTTTTAAATATAAACATGTGTGCCACATTGTTGGAAAGATAAAAGTTTAAATTATTTAATGATACAAGAAAGTAAAATTAGATTTTTTGGTTGAATTATGCTTTCCCGGTCCCCTTGAGACAAAATTACGAAATCGGTTTCACCCCTCAAAATAATACAATTTTACATGATAATCTAACTCCTAAGAAATTACTTATTAGTTAAAGCCGGAATTTTTAATGCAAAAGAATTTAGTTTAAATTTTTATTCTGAATACTAATTTCAGTGAATATTAGCTTCAAAATTGTATTAGAAAATTCAGAAATACATTGGCTCGAATTTGAGCTTTCACCTAATTAGTGCCCTGAATTGTGATTGTCATAATAGATTTTTCATTTCCAATTGCTTTATTTATATGCTGAATGTGTGTCACGTGCGGAAATACAATATTTTTTTCAGGCGGTTTTCAATGTTTCAGTAAAGCACATTTTTTGCAATGAGTCTAATTTCAAATATTACACCGAAAATTGTAGATAAAAGCTTTTATTAACTCTCCTGATCCCATAGTTATCCTCTGGGTATACACTTTTTTTGTCCGTAATTCCTGAACGAATCGTTAGAGGTAAGTTCATGCCCATATATTTGGCTCCTTTGGAAACAAACAAAGATACAAATGTATATATAAATATTTACAGACATACATACAATAAATACAATAAACCCAACTGGAGTGAAAAATTAGCCAGAGCCAGGAATCGAACCCGGGACCACAGTATACAAGACTGCTGCTCTAACCACTGAGCTACTCCGGCCAATGCCTGGGTCTGCAATTTCTCACTAATAAACCAAGTTGGGGAAGTCACCAGCCATCTATACGATAGCCTAATTTTTCACTCCAGTTGGGTTTATTGTATTTATTGTATGTATGTCTGTAAAATATTTATATATCCATTTAACTGTTTAATCCAGGCGTTATTTATGTGTGAATGTGTGTTTTAATATATATTGTAGTATATGTGTTTATTATTAAAGATACAAATGTCTAAACAACACATGCTGTTATAATCGGATGCTTCCATTCTTCACTCATTTAAACTGTCGGATAAAACACACCGAGTAAATTTTATTGATGGAAGAATAAAAAAAGGCGGCTCTTTTTTTTAAGGAAAAAAAAACTATATGAATAAATGTTTGAAAGCGAACAACTATGAAGTAAAACTGCTATTCTTAAATTGAATTTCATTCATATAAAGAAACGTAAATTTATCAGTAAAATTCTGAAATTCTGTTCAAGATAAAGCCATTTATATTTCGAATATGTTAAGGGTGTATTTAAATCAAAAGATGTATTCTTTTTATGCCAAAATTACGAAATCGGTTTCATCCATTGTAGTAATACAATTTTAGATTATTATCTAACGTATAAAGAAATACTTTTCAGTTAAAACCGCCATTTTCAATATAAAAGAATTTAGTATAACTGTTATTACTGATAATAATTTCAGTTAATATCAGATTTAGAATTGCATTAGAAAATGCAATCCTGTATTGTTTCAAATTTGAATTTGCACCAATTGTCCCGCATTGTGATTGTCAGAATTGATTTTTCATTTCCAGTTCCTTTTTTATAAGTTGAAGGTAAATTTACTTGTGCAAATATAGTAGATTTTTAGTCTGTTTTCAATGTTTCAGCAAAGGGCAGTTCTTTCAATACGTCTAATCTCAAATTTTTTACCGAAAATTATTGCTAAAAGCCTATTTAGTCTCCAACACCGAATGTTCAGTCTATGGTGCGCTACTTTTCTTCCCAGTAATGCTTGAAAGAATCGACAGAGATATGTTCAGGACCATATACTGGACTCTCGGGAAACTAAGGAAGATATATATATAAACAACACACGTTGTTGTAAATATATTCTTCGTATAACATTTTAATTTACTCACGCATTTTTCGTATAGTGACATTTTTACATTGCTCAAGTTTTGTGAATACCATGACTAAAGAAAGATGAATAGCTATAGTCTTTTACGATGTATCGTTAGTAAAATGGTTTTAGTAGCATTGCATATAAAAATCGTCAGGAATAGGTGCCTAATGCATACTATAAAAACTAAAGAAACAAAGCAAAGTTAAAATTGCGCATATGTCTTATTTAAAATCTATATAGATGAAAACAATTAAAAAACAAACAATACTGGAGTAGATTTTACGTAGCAAACGATTGGTTAAGAATAGTACATTCTGTGAATATTAGCTTCTGAATTGCAGTAGAAAATGCTGGAAATTTATACAATCCGATATCTTACATTTGTATTGCACGATATCTTCCGGGTTTTTTTGTGAGAAAAATTAAATCCACCATTATCGCTGATTTAGAAAAAATATGTAACTTTAATTTCATTAAATACTAAGTTTCACGTAAGAAATAGTATTTACAATTTCGGTTAAACCGAAATTCAGAACATTACATCTTGCAGATTACACGATTTATTTTGATTAAAAACTTTATCTATCAAAAGTATATAGTTTTTTTACCCGAATGCCACGAAGAGTTATGCGTTTCACGCGTATCTGGGTATGTGGATTTCTTTATACCCTCGAAACATCCCAACGGCTGGGTGGATTTTAATGAATGATGTCTCCATCGATTCATCTTAACCGTCCGATGGTTATAGGCTAAGATTTTTTATATAAATTCAGAATATCGGCAGCAAAATACAAAATTGCGGTCGAGACGAAATTTTTTTTACGCACCGTATTAGGTGGCATATCATTGGATAGGTCTTTCAAAAGGAAGACAATGTTTCATTGACTGTCTTACAGTCAGAAGCTCCGTTTAAATATTATACAGTCTGGAAGTTGTGTAGCTAGAAAATATTTATTTCTAGCTTTACTGCAACTCTAGCCATCATAAACATCTATAGGACTCATGTAAATAGTGTTTATAAATAAGAACTAACAATTAAACACAACTTAAAAGTCATCAATACAAGTAAATAAAAAAAAAATAGGTAAGTAAAAAAATAGTTTCACATTGGTGGGAAATAATTAATTAGTTCGCTTTTTACGCAGTCGGGTTTTTTTATTTTTTAAATTTAATTTCCACTTTGGTTTGTGATTTTGGAGCTAAATGATATCAAGTTGACTAATTTAAAAATATTTTAGATGTATAAATTAAAATAAATCCTTTACGTTTACCAGATAAAAATATATGCATTTTTTATGAGATAAAGCATGTTTCTTTTAGCGTCTGTATGAGACTTTTAACGACCATCTTTCATAAATAATACTTTGAAAATAATGTATACCCTGTTTATATATATATATATTCGATTCTTGTTAGTAAGCCTCAATAATTATCCACCTAAATGAAAGCAATTTAAATCTTTCTCGTTGATTGAATGAAAAGCTGAAAAAAATCTACTATTGAATGATTTCTAAATGTCAATATGCCGACAGACGATTTTTGTTTCTATAGAACAAATTGATTCATTATGCTTGAATATGTGTAAGTACATTTACTTTTCTTCGAATTTTCTTGGAAAATTTAATTTAATTACGGTTTTGTTCTCAATCTGTTTAATTTGAGATTTAAAAATGTTTAAAATATTTCTCTTTAAAACGTTTACATTTCTCTTCAATTTTAGTAAGAAAATGGCATCAAAAAATCTAATGATCTCTACTGTTTCTTCTTTTCTATCTTTTATCCACAAAAATGGAGAAATTTAATTACCACCAGTAAAGAAATTTGATTAAAAATTAGAAAATATTAAAATCTCGGAAACTATTTCAAATTTTAAAATTGCATGGCATCAGCAGATCCATGCGAATGGCTGTTGTTATCGTCATCGCCCAGCGTTCGATATTCATGGAGTAGTAGTAGCGGAGATGAACAAAAACATAGGCATATTTTAACCTTTTCATTCATACGGGGCTCATATGAGGACAGATAGGTATTGCCTTAAAAAGCAAAAAAAAATTCAGTATTCATTTATGGAGATCTGATTTGTGTACAGATAATAGCTAGCATGCAGCACAATAATAAAATTATTTTAGAATGGGTTCTCATTTATCACAAAAAAAGATTTTTTGTGAATAATGAAAAATAATTTATGCATGAAAGGGTTAATATAATAGATCCATATACCGCCTGAACATATACTTTCAGACATTAGAACTCGATAATTTAAAGGCAAATTACAAATTTACAATTTAAATTAACATTAATTTTCGTTAAATAAATTTCTTTTTTAAGAAAGCACTATTAAATCATCATTCTATAAAAAAAATCCGTTGTAATTCTATTACTCTATTTCTACCCAATTGATAAAATTTATTTTTATAGGTCAAATAGAAAATCGAAGAAATAAATTATTAAAAAAAAAAAAAGAAATATTTTAACAAATTTATTTCTAATTCATGCATGAAGTTCATATATTTTTTAACATAATCATGTCGTAAATTAAAGGCAAATTACAAATTTACAATTTTAATTAATATTGTTTTACGTTAAATAAATTTCTATTAAGAAAGACTATTAAATCATCGTTCTAAAAAACATTTTACGTTGTAATGCTATTAGTCTACTTCTACCCAATTGATAACAATTATTTGTATATGTCCTGTAGAAAGCCGAAGCATTACATTATTAAAAAAAATGTATTTTAACAAATTTGTTTGTAATTCATGTATGATGTACGTATTTTTTAACATAATCATCTCATAAATTAAAGGCAAATTACAAATTTACCATTTTAATTAATATTGTTTTTTGTTAAATAAATTTCTATTAAAAAACTGTTAAATCATCATTCCACAAAACATTCTACGTTGTAATTCGATTACTCTACTTCTACTCAAGTGATAAAATTTATTTTTATAGGTCGAGTACGAAACCGAAGAAATATATTATTAAAAAAAAAAGAAAGAAATATTTTAACAAATTTAAATGTAATTCGTGCATCAAGTACATATTTTTTTTAAACATAATCATATTATAAATTAAGAACAAATTACAAATTTACAGATAAATTTAATTTTAATACTTGTTTAATAAACCCTTTGCGTTGGAATGCGGCAAACAGCTGCCCAAGCTTTATATGCATGATTCCATTCTATATTCTATCTCGGACCACTATATTTTAAATTTAAT
The DNA here is from genome assembly GCA_963932465.1 of Maratus speciosus. Taxonomy (NCBI): domain Eukaryota; kingdom Metazoa; phylum Arthropoda; class Arachnida; order Araneae; family Salticidae; genus Maratus; species Maratus speciosus. The sequence goes on from OZ010793.1 coordinate 442,292,419, forward strand.
GTTTTAGTAAATATGTCTTACACATGTTGTCAAAGTAAAACTAAAAAGGTTTCCTAAAAAAAGTGGTGTCAACCGAATAAATTACTGTAAGTGATACCAATTGATTTTGAGAAGTATAGACTGCTATGGGTTAATACTTGTTTAATAATAGAATACAAACACTGATAAATCAACAATAATAAGATGTTTTACGCTGTAATTCTCATATATTTATATTTAATCAATACATTCTTTTCTATAAATCTAATAGAAAATAAAAAAGATATATTATTGAAAGAAAGAAAGAAATATTTTGAGAAATTATGCACGCGTGACATAGGCGCATTAGAAGAAGAAAAAAATTTCAACAGGTAACATACGTTATTATCCTTATTTTAATAGAAATGGAATAGACAGAATCATTTCTAAGAAGTCAAATTGAAAAGAACTCATTTCATATCAATTTATTTCTATTTGAAAAATGAAATTGAATTTCCAGTAAAATATAATATGACAGTTGATTTATTTAGCCATCTATCACATTCGTCATCTTCTACATTATATTTTATTAAATGTTGTTCTTTCCTAGATTGACTTTCGAGTATCCATGTTATTACATCTTTCTCCCAGACAAAAATATATTGAGTTCCAGATATTTTTTCACATTCCGAAGAATTGGTTTATTGCCATCATATTTTTTTTTATCTTTTTGGAAATTCACGAAAAATATTCATGTGTATTTGTTTTCGAGATTTTATGCATTTGGGTTGGACTGAGAAAAAGCTATTTGCCATGATAAAATGTACTTAATGTATATTTTCTTTATTTTACAGAAGTAAACATTTCGAAGAAAGAAAATATTCATCAAATATATAAAAACAAGCTAAGAAAGTAACGTTTTTTAGCTACAGCCCGTGTATTCATAGATGAAGATATAAAGAAAAAAATAGCAACATAAAAGAAAGTGATTTTTGTAATGCCTTATGCTTTGTAAAATATAGGGATCATTCTCATTCTTCACTAACGTGTAAATTCTCAATAAAAATTCTTTTGTTATTCATTTTATGAAATTTCATAAATTACACGATTTTGGACAATTTTGTATGTCTTACCAAATAAGTAAATGTGATGGGAACGTGACCAGTTACACAGTTCAACAAATAAAACCTCTCAGAAAATGATGACAAAGAAGTGACAAAACAAATTATCCTATTTGTGTTATTATTATTAATTATCCTATATGTGTGATGTAGTAAGCATCGTAGGGTTCGTGTGTTTTGGGGCTTCTTCCATTGTGCACTGGAAAAAAAAAAAAAAAAAAAAAAAAAAAAAAGATGCAATTCTACAAACGTAAAGTTGGAGAAATTTGTATGCTTACTAAAACTTTATCGTACACTATACAGAAAAAAGATGTAAATTTACATAACTAGGTTTTGTAAAGCTACATATTTCTGTAGCTTTACAAAAGAATCTACTAAAATTACAGAAATCTTACTAAAATTTTATCTGTAACCCGGGTTGCAGTTACATAAAAAGTTCTAGGCATCCCACTTTACTAAAAAAATTCTTAGTAACCTTACAGATTTTTTGATTTATAGTGAAAATCTTTATCTTTTACATGAATTTTTGTTGTTGCCGTTACATAAAATGTTCTAGTCATCCCAGTTTTCTAGAAAATTCTTAGTAACATTACAGGTTTTTTTCTTACAGTGTACTTCTGTGGTATCTTTTTGTTTCGATTAAAGGCCACTAAAGTTCGATCTGATGAATCTCCTCATGAATCTTCTAGAAATTGGAGTTATTATTTATACGGGATAGCTGCCAACTTTTACGCTTTTTTTTAAATCTATAATTTAATTGTAAAACTTACCATATTTAATCGGCGAGCTCTGTGATTCGATAAGTCAAAAATTTCTCCTGTACGAAAAAAAACTCATTTGGGGCTACACAATGTGAATCAGTCGTATGATAACCATTTGATAAAATATATTTCGTTTATATGAGTAGTTAATACTATTTTATAAGGTGAAATAATTATATTAATTTATCGAAATATTAGTTCCTGGCCAAAAATCTTTTTCGCTTATATTATCTGTTCAGTGCTTGTTGCCAACTGTCAACAGTGATCAAATTCTTTTCAATTATTTTCGCTCCCTAGTGATTGGTTAATTATTGTCCAATCATCTTTCCACGAAACTTAAATACCCCATGCATTCAATGTAACGGTCATTCTTTGCCTAAAACAATATGCTTATGCCACCAAAAACTCGACGAATATGAAGCGAGAAATCACTTCACGCGGTGATGATTTACTCTTTAGTTTGTGTTGCTGTAGTTAAGCATCGTAGGCTTTGTGGGCCTTGGGGTTACTCCCATTGTACTTTTGTGCTATCTTTGTGTTCCAATTAAAGACCACTAAAGTTAAATACAACTTTAAAGAATAAAGTTTAAGTACTGTCAATGAGAATAACTTTGAACCACGGGGTGTAACTTTGCACCACCTTCTATTTTTCAATATTTTTGACTCTAAAAGACTAAATAAACTCCAGAACTATGCTCTGTTGGCAAGGTTCTAAACTGGGATATCTACTCTTTATTTTAGAAAATAAATTAGCAACATTATGCGCAATTAATTGCATCATCTAACTATTTTTGTGAAGTACTGTTTTCAACTTAATTTTGAATGCTGTTTTGAAGTTGTTGTAATCCAATTATATTTTCATAGTAAGTAAAAATATACACATTTATCAGACATATTATTATTTAAATGTTGTAAATGTGTTAATATTTTGTGATTATTTATTTATTAATAGTTAATAAACTGTAAAATAAGAAGGCACTAGCATTTTACCGCATTTTCAGGGTAACTTTGAGCCGGCTCAAAGTTACACTGATGCTTATAATTTACTGATTATAGGTGCTACTGTCGAAAATTTCACATATTTGCACGTATATTTTTTATAAATGCCGAATGTGTGCATTAGATATGACATGTAAATATTTTTACAAATATGTGTAAAATACATAAAATTCATTTAGAGGCGTGATTAGAGGCGGAGCTACTCAAATTTGACATTTCATACGTTCGACGTTTTTTATTCTTGTTTGAATAATACTAGTACTTGTATGTATTGCTGTAACTATGGATATAACATAGAGTTAAAGCATTGAAAATTGTTTTTCACTGCATTTTTATGTTTTATATGAACAATAAACAGGTTTTTTTTTATTTCTAAATGTTCATGGTTCTCTTCTTCCACTTTTCTTATGCCTGATATTTGTTGTAATATCATAAATTATATAAATCTTGTGATGTTGGGAAATGTAAATTCGCAGTCTTTACATATCTGAAAACATTTTTTGGTGTTTAAAGTTGTACTACTACAATACTTTTTTTATAATTAATTATTTTATATAAAAATGTATCATATGGTGCAAAGTTACCCTAAATGGCTAGGTGTTTGAACCGGGCTAAAAATCCATTTTTTTATTGCTTTTATCCTTATTATTCCTTAATTTTTTTATAGTCAAACAATAATTTAGGATCATTTCTTCTCTTTTATGCCCCTAGTTGCGACAATATTCTTCAAATAAGAGTATGCCATATGAAAATAGAGAAAATGCGGATCAAAGTTAGCCTGATTGACAGTACAACTGATCAATTTCCTGACCAATCTTGTAGGAATTGGAGTTATTGTTTATATGCAATGGGTGTTTTGCATCGAAAACATATATTTTAGAATTAAAATTAACTTCCAAATATTTAAAATAATCTAAACCTAACAATTTCGTTATATGAATTAGAGACGTGAATTTTAGAGAAAATTCAATTCCCATTAACTATTGACTGAGAGTGGCCACCCTTAATTCCACGCTGCACTTAATATAGATAAATACTTCTTTTTTTAATGGACAGATTTACATATTGCATTATTGGGGAAATAAGGGGGAAAAAACCCTCTCCAGTAAAATTGTGTTTGTGTGAACTGTATCAAAAGAAAAATATTATCAGTTTTAATCATAATGGATACGCTTTAGATTTCTTGTTGCCTATTATTTCCCACATTTCGAGGACTTGTACATGTTTGAGCGCATGTGTTTATATCGAAAAAGGAAGAAAGATGGCGCATTTTCTACTGAAGTTCCGAAATAAAATTTTTGGTGTTGTGAAATTTTTCAAGATTTTTCTTCAAAATATTTTTGCATTAAGTAGTACTAAAGTAGTTTTCGGCTGTTGAAGCTCGTACTTTATCTAATAGCAAAATATCTTTTGCGAAAAAAATAAATAACTAAAGGAATAAAAAGGGTTAATGTATATACAAAGGAAACATCTCTCTGAAGAGATACAATTATTCAAAGTTAATTGTAAATTGTAACTTTACTTTAACAGCAATTTTTATCTTATAGGGCAACTCCGGGAGAGTCGCCGCATAGGGAATAGATGCCGCACCCCTTCTATTTCTTTTAATCATCGACAGATGGTCGTCAAATGCACAGTATAGGTGCACAGTGAGATTATTTTAACCAGTGTATAGCATGAATCCCATTTCAATGTTTACTTGTAGAAGTACAATCCTTAATTCGATGTAAGTGCATGATTTCACTGTCCAAATTTTTAAACACGTTATGTTTAAATACTTTTCATATACTAATTACTAAATGCATGCATGATTTCGAAGTCAAAACTAAGTGTAGCGTTTGTATAGAGTACTGTGTTTATGATTACTCCATTCCCCTTAGCGATGGCAGGTAACTGTGATGGCCGACGTCTGCACCATGCAAAATGGGATACATGCTGCATTGCTATTCCGGTATACATGCCGCAGTTTCTGTTGTACGAGATGATTAAGTGTTATTAACTTTTCCTTTTCCTTTTGCACAGACTAACCATGTCAGGCATGTTATCAAGTTTACTAAAACCAAAGGAGAAAAAGGGGGGAAATAAAAAGTAAGAAGGGCAAAAAAGATGCAAGTCAAGATGATAATAATGAAAAATTGGATTACGCGTAACACAGACGTTCTTTGCAAACTACTCCAAAAAAGAGTAAGTGTAATTGGCTTCGTTGCATCGTGTGTTTAAATGTAGTTACATAAAGACTGTACTTTTTCGACACTTTTTCTGTAGATTGAAGTTGTTCTCTTAAGGGGACAAGGGACCTTTAAAACCTTAAAAATCAATTTTTTATTTTTTGTAAATTTCACTTTAAATATTATTCAAGGGTACATTATATGCATTATGGGAAGCATTTATCACAAAAAAAAATGAAAAAAAAATTTTTTTTGAGAAAAAAGTGGAATTTTACGCGTTGTCTTAGAAATCTTCGAAATGCGCCTTGCGCGTTCCATATCAATGAAAATCCCCAATATGTTTTATAAAAGTTTGGTTTATATATATAAATAAAACTGTGTATCGAATTTTATGTATTTAAATATAAAAAATTTTTAAAAAAATGAAAAAATTTGAAATTTTTTCGAAAAAAATAAAAAAAAAATTGAATTTTTTTTTTTTTACTTTTATATTCAAATATATAAAATTCGATACACAGTTTTATTTATATATATAAACCAAACTTTTATAAAAAATATTGGGTATTTACATTGATATGGAACGCGCAAGCCGCATTTCGAAGTTTTTTAAGACGACGTGTAAAATTCCATTTTTTTCTCAAAAATAATTTATTTTTTATTTTTTTGTGATAAATAGATGCCATAATGCATATAATGAACCCTTGAGTAATATTTAAAAGTGAAATTTACAAAAAAAAAATTTTTTTCTAAAAATTTTGAAATTTAAAAATCTTTTAATTGAAATTATTTTTTTTAACCTTTACATTCAAATATATAAAATTCGATGCACAGTTTTATTTATATATATAAAACCAAACTTTTATTAAAAATATTGGGGATTTTCATTGATATGGAACGCGCAGGGGGCATTTCGAAGATTTCTAAGACAACGCGTAAAATTCCATTTTTTTCTTTAAAAATTTTTTTTAATTTTTTTTGTGATAAATGCTTGCCATAATGCATATAATGTACCCTTGAATAATATTTAAAGTGAAATTTACAAAAAATAAAAAGTCGATTTTTAAGGTTTTAAAGTTCCCTTGTCCCCTTAACCCATTCTGGACCATAGGTGCATATAAGCACCTTCATAAAGAGCTTACAAAATTTGTTTCTGGCACCAGTAAAAAAGAAAAATAATATTCTTTGTTTAATTAGAGCATTTTCATGATTGTTTAAGTAAAGGTAACTTCTTTTTAAAAAGTGGTACCAACCGAATAAAATTTGTGTAAAAGCCACCGGTCCCGAAAGGGTTAACAAATAAATTATGTAAACACAATTTTACTTTTCTTCTTTTTTCTTTCTAATACATTGATGTTAAGTTGTTGCTGAAATAACAATTACAATTTAATGTAAAAAATAATAATAATAAGTCGATAATTTTAATAGTGAAAGTAGGCAACAATTATTTTCGTTGTACTCATTTAGTTTCATTTTGTTATTACATCCATAATTATAGTCCAGATATGAATTTTTTTTTTTTTTTTTTTTTTTTTTTTTTTTTTTTTTATAACTTTATTCTGTTCTTATTACAAGCGCGGCATAACTACCACACAAGTGCGGCGTCTCAACCTGAATGTACGGGTGACGCGCCGTAGTGTAATGTTTTAGAAAAAAAAATTTAAAAAATATTAATAATTTGTTTTGAATATTTTTGTCGCAGTACACGCGTTGTATATTTAACATTAAATAGCACAGCATGATTTTTTTTTTCTTATGTCCACCATGGAACTTTATACACAAATTCAAAAAAATGTGCGGCATAAATCCCGCAATTACCCTATTGAATGTTTGGATTTTAATACATTGTTTCCGTTTCATGCTAAATTGAAATTTATGTCGGCATGAGAGATTAATTTTAATGCTACTTTATTTCATTGAACCCATTGCTTATTTTATCCGGCATCTGTATCTAATAGAATAACTTTTGTTCGTAATATTACTGCAGTAGTTTTAATTTTTTTTATCACAAGTGATACCCAGTTATTCAATTTATTAATAATTATGCAGTGCTCCAATTTTAACAATTTTTTCCTGCTAAGATCAAATGACAATTTTTGCATCTTCTTATTTTATCATATTACTATGTTTTCCTATTGTGAACAAAATAATTTGTCTTGTTTGGGGATTTTGATATTTTTTAAAAATTTCATAACTGACAATATTTTATTTCGTCTGACAAATATTTCTATTTTTTACATGCGATTTACATAAAAAATCCATAAATTGATCAAGGTTTAAGGTTTTAAACGTTCGTGCAAGTTTGCTTGCCAGAGCTTACAAAATACAGTTAATGGATTTATCACTCTGGAAAGTTTTTGTGCATGTCAATTGCATATTTTTTAGAAAGTTTAAATTAAGTGTTAGTGTTTTCCAATTCAGTAAGCAGAAAATAGATTCTAATAAAACACCCATACTACAATATACATTAAAACAGACATACACACATAAATAACGCCTGCATTCAACAGTTAGAGGTATATATAAATATTATACAGACATACAAACAATAAATACAATAAACCCAATTATACATCGGTCGCTCAGTGGTTAGAGCAGCAGTCTTGTATACTGTGGTCCCAGGTTCGATTCCTGGCTCTGGCTAATTTTTCACTCCAGTTGGGTTTATTGTATTTATTGTTTGTATGTCTGTATAATATTTATATATACCTTTAACTGTTGAATGCAGGCGTTATTTATGTGTGTATGTGTGTTTTCACATATATATTGTAATATGGGTGTTTTATTATAATTATCGTAGATCGATGTAATAGTAAAATCTATTCATCGTTGTCCAGTCATCCAAGGCTGTCGTATAGATGGCTGGTGACTTCTCCAACATGGTTTATTAGTGAGAAGTTGCAGACTCAGGCATCGGCCGGAGTAGCGCAGTGGTTAGAGCAGCAGTCTTGTATACTGTAGTCCCGGGTTCGATTCGTGGCTCTGGCTAATTTTTCACTCCAGTTGGGTTTATTGTATTTATTGTTTGTATGTCTGTATAATATTTATATATACCTTTAGAAAATAGATTCATTTGTCTGGAATTAATTTAATATTGCTAATTTTTTTACGACAGTTCTTTTATTTCATTTTTAACACTTTCTAACAAAGTTTAAAAGTGTTTATGAATTCGGTTTGTCTGTCAGTCTGTCCTCTAACTCAGGTAAATATAGTTCGATTTTTATGAAATCCCTTGATCTTATTGGGTATCACTATGATATTTTTGGTATTGTAAATGAAGTGTATAACATTTACAGTTCATTTAAAGAGACACTTAAAAGAATTTCGTTTCATTATGGTCTGTGGAGGAAAAATGTTTGCGGCGTGTTTTGAAGATATCACATTAATTCAAACATACTGAAATTTATATATATATATATCACTGAAGTGTGCTACGGCAATTACTGTAGAATATGGTGCGCATAGAATATATCGTTCATTTACAGGGTCACACAAAAGAATTTGGCTAAAGAAGAAATTTAACTATTGAAGTCTTTGAACGATAATTGCTGAAAATGCGTTTTCAGTTATGTTACGCGTTTTGTATTTAACATTTTTTTAAAATATTACTTGGTGTGGATAAATTCAATATATCATATATAGGGCTTCACAAAAGTTCTCAAGTACATTTCCGTTTATTTACGGAAATTGCTGAATGGTATTTTAATCTGTGCAATGCGTCTCACTCATCTAACTTTTAGAATACTATGTAGTATACTTACAAATCCATAAACAGGGCTGCACAATAAAAACTGATATTTACCCGACTTGATTTTAATAGCAGGAATTGGGTTTTCAAATGTGGTATGAGTTTTTTCAAATTATTTATTTAGACATGATATTTCCCCTTAATAAACTGTGAGGTTTTGTTGCGCTATACTGAATGTGTCGGAAAGTGTTACATAATCTATGCTGGACGCGTGATTTTTCTTTCTTGTTTAAATCTACATAGGAATTGTGTTTGGCTGTTATAAAAAAATTCTTTCCTTTTTTAGTAAATTTTGACAACCTTAATGTTTCATCTTCTACTGGCAGGTGAGGAAGCACTGCATCGTAGTGGTCAGCACTCCTGTCTGCCATTATAAAGCGCGAGTTTGACTCTCATCTTGGCAAGGTTCACTCAACATTTCATACTTTTGGGGTCGATAAAATAAATACCAAGCTTGCTTGGGAACGAAACACCGAGGGTCTCGCGTTAGACTGACCACCTGACCGGGAATTATCGCTCACCCACAAGAAAAGTGACGCATCTCCCAATAATTCATTTTGCGCTTTATTCCACTAATATGTCTAACATAGGTACGTTTTACTACACAAAAAGTTTCATGAGTGTAGCAGTACGGAAAACCCCTTTATTGCGCTATCTGTCCATTTTTGACCACAAAAGAGAGGTGGATTGTGTGGGGAGGTATAATTACCCAACTCTCCAAACCTCATCATAAGTCTTTATTCTTAAGGATTTTATGCCTTTATGCACGTTTTTACTCCTGGATGCAGAGCGAAGTGCTATGATTTCATGTTACAGTAAAATCCTGCAAATCCTCCTCCCCTCTTTTGCCTCTCCTGTGAAATTTACTTTTATTGAGATGTGTCACTTTTCTTGCTGGTAAGCGATATGCTGTGTAGCACCTCGGGTCTAGAGTCAAGTAAACATGGTTGGGCACTGAAGTTTCTGATCCTGCATGGATCGTATAGCCACAGGTTTAGTTTAGCTTTTTATTGACAGATGAGTCTTGTTTTCCATATAAGGCAATATTATTCGCAATACTATGGAAACAACCTTGGGAATAAATAAAACCAAATTCAGTGCAGAAAATTTCACCCGAACAGTGTCATTCGGATGAAAGCTGCGTGCCAGAATTTAAACTACCTGATTATTTCATAAGAAATTTCATGGTCACACACTTTTTAGGAGACACTAACTCTGTATTCTTAGTCTAATCACAGAGCTATTAAATCTGCTTACGATATTTTTTATTTTAGATACCAATCGTACACTGTCTAAGAATTTCATAGCCTTGTCGAAAAAGACACAACCCCAATTACAAATTCTTATCGACCAGTACAAACTGGTGCAGGCTGAACATTCAGAACTATTAGAAGAAAAAAATAATTTAATTACTATACACCCCAAAAAAATGGTAGAAAGGCTTCATATACAAAATATCAATCAATCAACCTGAAATCACAGAAAAATCCGTGCAAATTGAGGACGAAATTATTGATAGAAATATTAAACCACCCTTAATTAAGCATGATAATACTGCACAAGCAAATGACAGAGAGTTTATTATTCATGAGTTCACTGTCACATGTAAAATTTAAAATATTCAGCACACTTCTAAATCATGCCTTGATTAATCTAATTATGACACTGACAAATCATTCTGTTCTAATGATTCAAAAGTAGTAAGAAATACAATTTATCGTTTGACAGAGTAAATTGGTTTTCCAGATATTGTAGAAGCTATGTACAATAGTCTTCAGTATTCTACACTCCCATTAATTTTATTCAGAAGTATAAACTCAGAGAGACAAACGAATGTAATTATATACTTGATATGCCCCATGATAGAGCGATCTGTTTTATTAGAGTCAATAACATTAATTAAGAGATTAGTCTTTACCTGTTTCAATTCATAAGAATTCTTCCATATTTCTGATGCCAAGGATTTATCCATGTTGCAAATTCAGATAAAAAACTACACTTGCGCTAGATGTGGGGATATTCCTAATTCGATTAGCTGCGTTAATGCTTCAAAATGTATACAGGTGTATCTGAAATGCTTCAACAATCTGAAAGGGATGATAATACTCATCAATACGAACAAAAAATACAATGGAACATGGAGTCACAAATGACGTTTAAAGGGTGAAGATCGCAAAACTAATAAAAATATCAAATCCCGCATGCCGCTTTTCTGCAGAACTGGCTAGTAGCACGAAACTAGTTTTCATTTCACTTTGCTCATATCCGGTCAGAAAGAGATAACAAAAACGGAAGAAAGCCAAACAAATCTGTTAGCAGGAATCCATGTATGCAGGAAACTTCCAAAGTCTTCGAGCGTGTCCGTCAGTCGGTCCTCCGTAGATGTACTCTAGGTAATAATGTCTGCGGTCGACACTTTGAACAATTGTTGTAAAATATTTGTTTTCTCTGGACATCACGAGCTGTGTTGTAGCTATCCTGTGCGATAAATATTTTTCTGGAGTGTTTCTTTCTTGTATCAGTTTGTCCATTTCCAGACGCATTTTCTCGATTTTCACCATTTAAACGTCATTTGCGACCCCATGTTACATTGTATTTTTTATTCGTCTTCATAAGTACTATCATCCCTCTAAGTTTGTTGAAGCATTTCAGATACACCCTGTATACTGAGTACGTAATAATAGAGAAAACAAACAAAACTTCACGGTAGACCACCCAGCACTTGTGACTGGATATGAGTCACTTAAAATTTATTTTAAACAAGTAATTTATATCCTAAATACATCGGGTTAAATAGGAAATAAAGAGGAACATAAATACAGATATTTTGTTTGTTGCCATACTATATATTGTAGGAAAAGTTTATTTAACTTTCTTTTCATCACGCATTCCCTCTTATTTCTTCTTTATATTACAAATGTTTCAATTGCATTTAATCCGCCCAAATTAAATTGTGCCATCGATGTTATACAAGCTTTTATTTATTTTTTCCTGTTCAAGTACTGTTTTATAATATATTTTTTTGTTTTTATAATTGTTATTTTTTAATTGATTTTTGATACTTTTAATGTGGTCTGAACCTTACAATTTGACTAATTCACAGCGGAGAATTGTTTTGTGAAAATTGTTATGATAGTGTACTTGGTATTTACATTGTTGTGTAGGTCGCTGAACTTATATCGAGTTTTGAAAGGTAATTGTTCATCTTACTATTTTTAGTGTATTTCTTATTTTCGTTATGTAAATGGTACATCTACACAATATTTTATCTTTTCAGTTATTTTAAATAAATATTTTTTTTAACATTTCATTCGCACATGTTGTTGTTTTCGGGAAGCTGTTTGACAGTACTTACATGTAAGTGAACAGTATGATAATCTGCGAGATTTTATAATGCTTTACTATATGTGAGAGCCATCTTAGTGATATGCAATTTAGTGATATGATATATTTTTTTCATATACGTATTTATTGAAGTCAATGTTCATATTTTAGTCATTGCGATTTGTACACGTGAATCGTTGTAGATTTCTGTAGGGAATATGACAAATGTAAACTCAAAACTGATATCAATAGGTTTTCACTCACTTTTTAAATTTATAGATGATTACTTTTATTTTGTTTTTATGACATTTGTAACTTCTGTCGAGGTTATGCACAGGTTTAAATATCACAAAATTTTCATGGCAGTTATTGTTATTTACACGCCAATTTATTTGTTTTCAACACTGACCGCATTTAGCAAATCTCCCATTTTCCTTATTTTAAGAAATAGTTGTATCAAATGTTTATTAAATAGTTTAATAACATTAGTTATACGCACCAATACCGGCAAAGAACTGTACTTATTTACCTGCTGCACTCGCACTAGTTTTGGTGTTATATGTTTACCTGTATTATGGCAGCACTTATCTTATAAACCGGTAAACAATATTTATTTTAATTCCAAATTTTTAGAGTTATGTCTAAATAGCCACATAATATCAATTATTTTCATGGTTAAAAAAAAGGAGCACATTGTGAGTAATAGCTTTAAAAATCTTTTACCAGTTTACAGAAACACATTTAACCAGTTATTGAAATTTGCGTACAGTTATAATATAGAGGCTGATGCAAAATAAATGGGGCAAAATACATTACCAATCCCATTCATTTTTGTGTCCAATTCATTTTTGAGTTTCGAATTTTTCTAAAGTGGCAAAACCGTTAGCAATAAATGCAAATATTGGCCCAATATAACCAACATAACTGATACTGGTTTTTAGGGTAATTATGTTTCTGGATTTTTATAAGGACTAATTTTCAAATAGTAATGTTTGCCTTATAATCTCAGAATTTATAAAGTGAATATTACTATTAAAATAAAATACTGTAAAAGCACTTATTTTCGCGAGCCGTAATTTTCGCGAAAATGAAGATATCGGTGATTTCGCGAGCTGAAAATTTTGCGAATTTTCTTTGAACTGAACCGAAAGTTAAAAAATTAAGAAACTACCTAAAAAGAACCACTTCTGCATAAGACAATTTAAGAAACTTCCTTTTGTCCGAAAATTTTTTCGCCCCCCCCCCTCTCCCATCGCTCTAAAAATGAATGCCTTCAATGAAGCTGGTATAAATATTGTAGGTGAATGAGCTGCATTTTATTAGTTGTATTATTGTTTTTATTCAAGAAGTAGTTGTATAGTATTCAAGAAATAGTTGTAAGTATTCAAAAAAAAATTTTACTTATTTCTTATTTAAGTAACTGTAATCATTAAATTCTGGATAAGTGAAAAATTTCTGATCTTTTATTATTATTTGAGGCGAAAAAATATATATATATTTCACGAGGCTTAAATTTTCGCGATTACGAAGGGCTCGCAAAAATCGCGAAAATTAAAGCCTCGCGAAAATAAGTGCTTTTACAGTAGTTTTTTTTTTTTTTTTTTTTTTTTTTTTTTTTAAACAGCCCAATTACTCTCGGGTTTTCCCATCAGGTATATTTTTAGTATTGTTAACATTGCTGTACCTATTATTACTGTAATCTCAAATCATTTTTAATTGTTTTTCTTTTGAAAACACAGTGATACACACGCAATAGAATATCCCAATGTTACATTTCATTGAAGGCATTGTTTGTTTTTATAACTTTTATTTTATATATTAGAAACAAAAACAATATGTACATTTTATTAATATAATGGAATATAATGGATATAAATGAATATGATGGATAATGAATACGAAGGCATTTAATCATATCTTTTGACTTTGATTTCAGTCAAAACGTTTAGACTTTAACATTTTTAATACTATATTAGGATTAGGATTAGGTTACTATCATTACTACACGGATATAGTAAAAAAACTATTTGTTAAGACAAAATAATTCTCAATGACAAGATATGTCTTCTTGATAGGACGCTAGACCCCAAACAGGTTAAATAATAATCCCATGACTTTATGCGATAGCGATCACTTTCATAAGTGTTTCAGAATATTAAAAAGTTCATACCAGGAACATATACTGAGAAATACCAGTGTCCAATTGTTATCCGTCTAGATTTTGACGGTATCAGATTACTGCTGCAAATAAACAAAGGTTTACGACTACTAGATTTTTGGACACTTAATTAAATTTGAAGCAAATAAGTATACTGTAATATTATAAATATTCAAGAAACTTATTTTTTATATCACGCTATAAGAGCTTGCATTCAAATGAATACCGGGGTCTATGCGTTATTTTGAAGAAACAATATAAAGAAAAGTAATCAGAGAACAATGAATATTGAAAAGAAATGCTGCGTTTATATTTTGAGAAGCATCTGGGATAAAACCGCGATTTTCAGTCACTTGCATATGTTCCTACTTTTCCCACGATCGAGTTACATCACAGACCATTGTCTTTTAATTACAATAAAAATAACATAAATATAATTATAATGTTACCTAAATAAATCATAGTTTTATTAATTATGTAATACATTTTTCTAAATTACTTTATGTTTTATCAGTGCTAACATTTCAGGTGATATAACTCAACAAACTTGACAAGCTGATAAACTTTGTGCTAAAGAAGATTGTTTTATTCCGAAAATAATAAGTTTGGAAAATAAAACCTATATTTGTTGCTGCAAAATTAACTATAAATATTTTTAGCTCTAAAAACGTGTTTCTCAAGTTATTACATTAAATGTAAAAAATGGCACTATCATGTGCTATCATTGACAAAATACATGGCTTTTATCGATTACAAGGGGATAAACATGAGCTTCTGGCTTACAGAATGTTGATGAAAGCCATCATACATATTATTTGTGATGTTAACATCCTTTTATCTCTGCACAAACTAAAGGCACAGCGATGAATGGGGTATTTTTCGAAAGGTTTTAAAAGCGGCTTTTGACGCAGTATACTTATTACACGTTATTCAAACACATTGTTTGATAAAACAAAAATTGCAGCTACTCAAACATTAAGGAGAAAAATTAGCGGCAAATAATCTAAAATTTTAAGGCGAGAAAGATTCCTACGGGTCTACTTTTTTTTTCTTTTTTAAACTGATAACTTTATTTATTTATTTATTTATTTTTACATTTAATATATTATTTTAGAATGCCCACTAAAAATATTAAAAATCACATTCATATTAAAAAAGGCATAATACGTTCAAATAAAGTTTTGTAATTTATTAAAAAGGACACTTTCATATTAGCCTCGCGTCAGGAATTAACTTTATCATTCGTAATCGTCTGCACGGGATAAGGATAGATTTGAAGAAAGAAGTCATCCTTGAATTTTTTTAAAGCAATAAAAGTTGAGTAAATTGCGATACAGTTTTCAGACAAATAGCGATATAGTCTTCAAACAAATAGCATTTGAAAGTAATTTTTTCCCCCTTTTCGACGGTGTAAAAACTGAAAATGTGCGGTATTTAGAATTTTGAAAATAAAATAAAATAAAAGTTAACATAAGTTAAATTTAATTATCTGCTGTTGCCACCGTCAAAATGACGTCAGCGTTACCCACAGGACACGTGTTGTTTTAAAGGACACGTTTTTGTCCTTTATAATATTTTATAAACGTTTTTTAAATCATTAAAAGTTGGGTAAAACTTTAACACTAGAACGCCCGGAAGGAATCGATCCGACTCCGACTATAAGATTAAATGTCAACTGGTACCAGAAATTTTTTCATAAAAGTTAAATTTAAACAACGCAGATTTACGTTAAATAAATAAGTCAAATAATTCTAAATAAAAATTCTGATGTCAAATATTTTTATGAAACTTTAGTAAAATTTCCAGGCGTTCTAGTGTTAATCTGTTAAGGATATTATATTCAACATACAAACCAGAAATATTTCACTGAAAAAATATTAAATTTATTTCAAGCGTCTGTTTTAGTTCTGTTTTGCATTTTTCTACCGCGGCTCTTTGAGTCCGCTTTAGGCAGGTTTTGTCTGCCACCCCCCTCCCCCCCTTCCGCCAATTTTTTGGCTTCTAAATTTTAAAGTTTTTCCTTTTTTGGCTCATTTTCTACTAGAGATATGGGATTTTTGGTCCTCCGGCACTCTGAAAGTTTCCCCATCAAAGTCAAAATACGGCAATAAACGATGAAGTCACTTCCAAAAATTTAATGAAAGACTATGGATTTAAATTTAATTGGCAAAGAATGGTACAAAAAAGCCAAGTAGGCAGATTTACATTGGGGAGATGTTCTCTTATTTGAAAAAGAGTACTTAAGGTTGTATTTGATGTTTTATCAAGACTTCAGAGCAGGATCGAAAATAGTCTACAATAAATTAGGCACATTCGTAAGTCCGGTAAATCTAGGAAAGAACTTTTATTGTTTTCTTTCTTACACAAAAAATGCAAATGAAAGAAGGGAACTAAGGGATCCATGTACCATCGAAACGATTTTGTAACTGTGTAAAATTAAAAATAAAAGATTTTGCAGGAACGAATTAAGTAAAATCGATAAATTTTATATATCTATATATATAATCTATCGAGAAATATGAATATTTATGTCGTGAGAAATATTTTACCCTTTTCAGATTGAAACATGCGTCTGTAATAAGTAACATTCTTCTTTGTTTTTTAGAACAAATTCAGTGTTGCACTAATAATATTCAGAAATGAACATAAAAAAAAATAAATTTTGTAAATTAATATACTGCAAACTCTAGGAATCGTTAATATTTGTATGTAATATGTAGAAATTTTGGGCCTTTTACTAGATAGATAAACATGGTTTGTACAGTTCTTTAATTTGATTGCAGTTTTTTTTTTTTTTTTCGAATCGGATAAATGACCTTATTTAATAATATAAATTATGCGATTAAATAAAGTCAATATAACTATCCTGTAATCGTGGTATTAAAGTTCAAAGACCATACGAAGCCCCTGTAACTATCCGTTTAAACACCCGGTAACTGAATATTCAAAATACATAACAGATGTAACCGAATTCATCTGCTATAAAATCTTTTAAAGAATATGTCAGAATAGTATGAATATTTAATATGTATGTATATGCAAACTAAACATATATCAGGCAATATTAGACTGTATTCCCAGAAGTAAAAATATTCCATACATTTGATAAAATATTATTCTCTACTTTTTATGCATTCAGCTTTATATTTCATGAGTTAAATAGGAATTTGCGAAAGAGTTGACAGTAAATCCGCCTTGGCCGGTTGCCCGCGGTGTCTCTCGACATGTAAAATTTTGGAACGTACGAAATTATTTCCGTTTCAAACTCCGTGTCAATTTAAAAGCTTCCTATGCATATAGATACGATAAGAGAGTTCTTGGAACATTTCTCATTAAACAAGAGCGGCGAAAACTTTCAGATTGCTTTTTTGATCCGTAAAGTTTGAATCTTCTTTGCATTACCATGAATATAAAACACTTTAAATTTATCACTCGAATAAGAAATGCACTTAAAAAAATCAGTGTCTGTTTTTTTTTCTTTTTAAATACCTATGTATTCCTTTTAATACCACGTATTTGACATTCTAGATTTCTATATTTCAGGTTTTTAATAAGGGTTTTGTTTTAGTATATTGATTTTCACCAAGAAAATGTTTAAAAAATTAGGTATCATAGTTGGACAAAATTAATTTCTTCTGAAAACATAACTGTCTATCTGGTTATTTGATGGCCTTAAAGCAGACAACCAACCAATTATGCAAAAATATTCCAGAAATATTCCAGTCCATTAGGTTCTCTTGTTTCATTTTTTAAATAAGAAATGCATTAAAAAGAATTCAGTGTTTGTTTTTTTTTCTTTTTAAATACCTATATATTCCTTTTAATACGACGTATTTGACATACCTGATTTTGATATTTAAGGTTTTTAATGTTTTGTTTTAGTATATTAATTTTCATCAAGAAGATTTAAAAAAAATAGTGTATGTTATTTCCTTTTTATTTTCCTGTTTTTCTACGTAAACAAATCATTAAATTACTATATATAACACTAAAAACAGTGCTAAATATGTGAAGAGCTTTTCTTTTCCCGGTTCACATCAACTTCACGGCCAGTCGAAAGATGAATCGTCTTTCCAATGTATGATGCCGTAAGGTGATAGAAAGTAGAACTGTATTAAGATTACTAAGTTAGAGAGAAAAAATCTATGAAAGAAATTCATCTAATTTCCAATTGGTTGAGGCTATATAGACCCCTCCTACCCGGAATAGCTGCGGAATAAGAAGAGATATTATGAGATAAGTACTTAATTTAATGACATAGGGTCAGTTAACATGAAATTCGGACTACAATGAGAAAAAGATAAAAATTAAGTAGTAAAGGACTAGTTTAGCTGGTGATGGTTGAAGGGTGTTTAGTCAAAAGCAGGCACAAAAACAAACAGGATGAAAAAGGGCCCAAATTAGATCCCCATTCAATTTGCTTTACTATTAAAATAACAAGTAAATTTTTTAGAATAGAATTTATTTTTGATAGATGAGAATTAGGCATTGTTACAAAATTCCAATGTAGTCGAAAATTGTTTATAACTTCTGTTTGTCGAATCGTCCACACGTGCTCCAACTCTCGTAAGTATACACGGATTGCTCTGTAATTTTAATATGTTAGTGACATTTATTATCGAATGATCCCTATTGAAAATGAAGAGTGTAGCATCATAAATAATATAACGAATATCTACTAAAGAATATAACAAAAATCATATACGTGGCCATCCAAAGGACTAGATATACGATGGTGTACGAATAATTTGTGGCCTCACATAGGAATAATTGAGTGAAATTTATCAAATTGCTACATTGTATCAGTCTTTTTCTGTATAGTCATCGTGCATAGTAACACATGTCTGCAAACGGTATTTCAAAGAGAGGGGGGAGGATGTATTCCAGGAGGCGTGATAGTAGGCCCAAAGGGGGACATTTTTCTATCTTTTGCCGACCCCCACATGTGACATATTCTTGGAAGGGTCTGTGACCACTTATTCATATTATGCACGCCCTAGACCACCCCACAAATTTGCTCCCCGGGGGGGGGGGGCATGAATGATGTCCGCAAAATTTAGAAAAGTGCCCCCGGGAGGGCAAATTTAGGGGGAGGCCTTGGGAAGTGCATAGCATGAATAAGTGTTCACAGGCCTTTCCAAAAATATGTCACATGTGGGAGTCGGTAAAAGTTAGAAAACTACCCCCCTTTGGGTCTACAATCGCGCCTCCTGGAATACATCCTCCACCCCCCTCTTTGAAATAATGATTGCAGAAATGTGTTACTATGCACGGTGACTATATAGAAAAGGACTAGTACAATGTAGCAATTTCATAAATTTCACTCAATTATTGCTATGTGAGAGCAAAAACTTTTTGTTACACCTTTGTATGATCGCTTATTGATGATAATTTCTAAAAATGGATGACAGTAGTTTTAAGCGTGGATTTTTTTGTTTTTTTGTTTTTTACCAAAGTTAGATTTTAGCGTATAAAAAAGTGTAGGTAACAAAGCTATAAGGGGAAAAAATCAAATATTTGTTCGACTATTGTTATAAATACCGTTACGGTGTAGTTTTCACCCTATTATGTTTTTTGTTACTAAACTAAATTTTAACATACTATGTAGAATGCACATATATTTATATATCAAATACGGGACTCAACAAAGGAACTGTAGTACTTTTACGGATATAGACGGTAAGTGCTGAATGGTGATTTATTATAAGAATGAAATGTTGCGAGAACTGTAAAATGAAAAGTAAATTTTCCTTTCACAGAAATTTAGAATATGTTACAAATTGTGATAAAAAAAAGAGTCAAAATACTTATGTATAATTTATAGAATAATGATCAATTATATCGAAAAATATTGATTTTTATCTTATGCAAACCCTTTTTTATCGAAAATATCTAATAAAATAACATCGACATTTGTTAAGATTTAAATTTACATATTTTTTTATTATTTTTTTAAATGCAAAAATATATGTCGCATTAAAAAATGATTAGCAATTTAGCCCTGTTATTAAAGTAGTCATTCTACTAAGCGGGATCGATATTTTAAATAATAATTATTGCAATATTATAATATACATGGTGTGTTCCAAAAGTAAGTTAAAAAACTCCAGGAAAAAAATATTTATTGCAGATAAAGGTACAAGCAACTAAAATGCTTCAAAGTACCTTCCTTCCGCGTCGGAACACCGGCGCCACCATTTTCCCAGGCGCTGAACGCACCCTGGAAGACGTCGACGGGGACCACCTTCAAGCACCTAGTCGTCGCTTCTTTGACGGCTTTCAAAGTCCCGAAATGATGACCTTTGAGTTCCATCTTCATTCTCGGGAACAAGAAGAAGTCCGGTGGTGCCTAGTCGGGGATGTACGGTGGCTGGGGCAGCGTTGCCATACCGCGTTTCACTAAGTACTCCGCGACAATAAAGGTGGTGTGCGACGGCGCGTTGTCAAGATGAAGATCAAATCTTCAGTAGCAATGTCATGCACAGTACTTTTAGGGATATTACAGTCATCTGCCAGAATTCTACCACTCCTGCGTAGTTCAGAGTTCAACATGGGCCTGATTTTCTACACATTTTCGTCGGAATAATAAGTTCACGTGCGTCCAGAGCGGTCTTCGCCCTCGGCGGCCTCTCTGCCCTCTGCTCAGTGCCCGTTTTCTTGAGCGCAATAGAAACTTTTATCGGTAACGCTGGTCTTTGGAACGCGGCATCTTGAAATTCCGACGTATCACTAAAACAAGGGTTCAAATTAGCAGTGACGCTCACTGTGGAACAACTTGCAGGCAACTGACGTGCATATCGTTGGCTTCCCTACCCCCCCCCCCCCTATCACCAACACCAACACCTTTCCCGTCACTGCGCTCGCATTGCTAGTGGCTTGCTTCGGCGTCGCGAACTCATTCAACTTACTTATGGGACAGACCCTGCTTTTAAATAATGCAACTCGAAAATAGCTTTAAGTAATAAGTTGTTGTATGAAAGAATTCGTTAAACGCATGTAAATTCAAATTCCAGTATACATCGATCATATATTTTCTCACCTGAAACTTATCACCGTACTGCTGAATTCTAACAGAAGTCATTGACTTTGAATCCTGCAGGGTACATAAAGTGCGAAATTCAGTCCAGTAACCTTTCTTAAAATCTTCTCTTAATCTAGCAACAATTTAATTTCAAAATTTGAAGAAAACAGAGATTTATAAAAAAAATTTTTACATTCCTCCGCTCCCAACTCCACAAAATACTTCTATTTCATTCGTGTTTCTATTTAATTATTTAATTGGCAACTATGGTTATTTTTAAAGTATTTTCTTCTATTTTGTGTTACATACTTTGTGCCCTGACAGGACATTGGATTTACATTAAGCGGGATATTACCTTCAGAAGTTCAGCTTGATTTTAACACAATACAGGGTGTCTACAAATTAGTTGGGCAATTTCGTAAGATAAGAACTTCCGAAATATTAACTGAAATTAACTAGTTGAAGTCAGACTAGTAGTAATATTTCCGAAGTTTATTCATAGATGACGTAGGGTCGTATTTCCATAACAGAATCAGTTTCATGAAACCAAAGACAGCATTTCGGTTTTTCAGCACCTTTTTTACCTACAGTTGTTACCGTCAGCACCTGTTATCGTAATGCCGAACAAGAATGATTAACGCTCGCTAAACGATAGCGTCAGTTATGACACCTAACGCCATCTATGAATAAACTTCCGCAATATTACTACTAGACTGACTTTCAACTAGTTAATTTCATTTAATATTTCGGAAGTTCTAACTTACGAAATTGCACAACTAATTTATAGAGAACCTGTACTAAATTCTTGGAGTTGCAAATATTTCTGCAAAAAAAAAAAATGCGTAAATAGAAAAAAATCTTTGTTTACGTATTCCTTTAAATATTTTTATATTTTTAATACAAATAATTAGAAATTAATTTAATTAGGACATAGTAATTAAGGATTTTCAAAAAGGCGATTTCACATACATGTGTTTTGCGCAGGATTATTAAAAATATATTCAATATATACAGTTAATATGGCATATATACTCATATATTTGTAAAATACTGTACTTTAACTTCAATCTAAAACAATAATTAAAATTACAGATGATATTATTTTTTCAGGCAATTAAACAATAAAATATAAAGTTTATGACAAAATTTCAATAAATAAATAAATAAATAAATAAATATATTACAGGTACTCACTTAAAAATAGGTAGACGTTACAAAACTATATAAAATATAAAATATTTAATTTCTACGTTACTTAGTTTTGGAAATATCATGCGCGCAATGTCAAAAATATCTCATTTGAGAAAAACGATAATAAAAGTTCAAGTTTACCTCGACTTGGATTGGTATAGCTTCACATATTTTATTATAAAACCGGTTCAAATTGGAGTATCGTCATAATTTTTATTTTTAAAGTTTTGTAGCGTGCATTCTTTAATAATAGTTAAAAAAATTGACTTTTTAAAAAGTTTTACTGTGATCGCTCACCTTAAACAAATCATATAAATTTATACAAGTCTCTACGAATGTGTCTCAAAATTATTGCCATTGTGCATCAAATATTCTGTAGTAAAAGAAAGGTTTATATTTCTAGCAAAATACTTTGCTTTACCATTTTTTTTTTTTTTGGCAGCGAGATATTTTAAGAAGTTGAAAATTGCTCGCCAAACGTGGCAAATGAGGTGCGTTCGCACTATAACTAATTTTATAAATAGTTTTTGCCCCGCATATTGTACTGAATGTATATTTTAGTGCACTTCATAAGTGCATAGGCTGTAACATCTTTAAAATGCACTTGCAATATTGTTTTCTAATTGGACGTAATGTTACGGAAATTTTTGACTGTCCTGTATTTAAACTATAGATCCGATTGTCATAAAATTTGAAATGACTCGACAAAATTTTGCAACAATTATATATTTAAAATTTCAGACCATTCGGAAGGCTATAACATCATTAAAATGCACTTGCAATAAATTTCCCTTTGGTCCTAATGTAACGGAAAATATTTGACTGTCCCTGTAATTAAACTATACATCCGATTTTCATAAAATTTGAAATGACTCGACAAAAGTTTTCAAAAATTATATATTTAAATTTTCAAACCATTCGGTTGGATAGTTTTTGCTCTGTTATATGCGGACAGACAGACGGACTGAACGACGACTATAGGTGCTACGTATTTATATAATTACGAACACCCCTAAAAATGAATATTTTCTCAATCATTTCGCATGAACTGTTTTATGTTATCGTAAGATGTGCAGTAAAAAATATCCCACTCAAATTATTCTCTACATTAAAATTCAAAAAATGGCAATGCATTTATAGTTACTATATTAAAATTTAAAAAAAAACAATATTATTTGTTAATTAACACAAATATTTAAAATACATTTTATAAAAATTACTATAACTACTGGTGTAAAAGGTGCGTTTTAATTAGGGATTGCATTCAGGCTGGATTAATTAATCAGACACTAGATGATTCAACGGATGATTTATATTGTTATTCGGTTGTATAAATAGCCATTTTAATGGATTTGATGCAAGCTCTGTAAACAAAATAAAAAGAGAAAAACTGATATTTCTTAATGTTGTTTATTTATTTATAAATCCCCAAAATTTTCAGCAGAAGTTCCTATAGATATGAAATTTCAGACCTTATTGAATGAATTCCTTTTATTTCTACGTTGGCTGGTGCTTTGAAATTGTGTGATCCTATAAAATAGAGCAATAAATGACCTTTTAGTGCTGTTCTACAATATTTATGTTGTCATTTGACTTCTTAACTTATTGTCGAAATTTCATTTCCTTTCTTTCTTGTGCGGTCGATATCTGTTACTTTTTTGTTTACTCTATTTCCATCTCCGAATAACATTGATAACGTTGTTTTCAAAATACTTTTACCTTTCCCGTATTCGTAAGTCAAAATCCTGTTAAACTTCATGAGTTGGGCATTGATTGACTTGATATTGACTTTGGGCATAGATTGATAAAAAAAAAACTATTTTAATAAATACTTTATTTCTTAACGATAGTTATATCCTTAGATAATGATATACAGTAATATATCTTCAGAAGTTTTAACCTTTTCAGGGGCAAGGTATTCGTAAAATGTTGAAATAATTTATTGACACCAGTATTTACAAGAAACTTTATTCGTAAACAAGTAGAAGTATATTTCCGCGTACTTAATAAAAGTGAGATTTTCATAAAAAAATTCGGATGCCAATATGGCAAATAGGGATTAAAATTAAGTGATGCCATGACGCCATTACCGCCCTTCAAGGGGTGAAATGTGTCTCATATTTTTGGGTCACTAAAATAAATTATATTAGCAATTAAATATGTGCAGCTACGGTCGTCTATTTTTACAAACATTTCTGAATCAGTCTTCTAAATATCTTAAGGTTTAAACCAAAACTGGATACGTTGTTACAAAGTAAAATCTTTTCTATAGAAAAAATAATGCTGAAAGATGAAAACCGAGATTAAATCTTTAATCTTGTTTTCTTCTTTTACATTGAATTTTGTCGTAGATGTTAGATCCGGAGCTTTGCTGATGCATACTATAAAATTAAAAAAGCTTCCCAAGATATTAATGCAGTTCTTAAAAAAATATTTTTCAATGCTCAACAACGCGAAACTCTTTGAGGCAGATTTTCTGATTCATTTTTAAAGATAAAATAATTATACTTGCAGGCATGTTTGTTGAAGTTATTTGTAATCCAGAAGTTTTTTTAAATTTTTATATAAATTAGTTACGTTTTGAGTAATAAGTAGATGTTGTCTCAAGACGGTGTTTTTTTTTTATTATAAAAAATTGATTAGGTGGCTAGAGTTGAGTGGCTGAACGTCCTAGCATGCGCTAGCATACTCGGATTGCGCAAGAATTGCTAGTGCAAGAATTGCTAGCAATTCTTGCGCTAGCAACTGCAAGAATTTGCAACTACAGTCGAACTTCCCTTTAACGAAATCTCTATTAAACGAATTTTTCTACTTAACAAAATTTCTGCTGAACCTTGACTTTGAGCACCATTAACCCTCTCGCTGCATAAGTAATTCTCCGCGATGAGCGTCTTTTACTGAATTTTTAATCTTTTAACACCGGTTCTTTAAAGCAGAAATTTTTGACTATCGGAATCAAAGCGATATAAATAAGCGTCCTATCTTAAATGGGAGAAGTAACAGCAAGATTAAAAGCGAGGTCACATCAATCAAGGTCATGCGCCACATAGTGGATGGAGTGTGAACTACAGGTAGATATCTAACTGTTTTCTTACCTACACCACTAAAATTTTAAGGTTTTTTTCACTTTGATTAATAACTGAAGTGTGCCTGATAAGGCGAAGAAAACTTCGTGGTGTCAAATGCATCTGGATGCCCCTCTCGCTACGCCATTATTATGCAATAAATGTGGCAAACAAAATTCATTTCTACACTGTTTAAAATATCGTGAAAGATTATCTCTGTTTTTAAAGGCTATCTATTTTCTGACCAATGAGGACGCTTCATAGGCGTTTATGTAGCGTTTTCATTGGTCAGAAAATAGATAGCCTCTAAAAACAGAGGTAATTTTTCACGATATTTTTAACAGTGTATGAGTGACTAAAGATTTAGAAAATACGCGCCACATTAAAAGTCCGCGTACGTGAATTATCACTCCGTCCACAAGGTGGCGCAGCTATGTTAATTTACGCCTGATTCCAGCATTAAGTTTGTTCGCTTACTTATAACGCTTTAATCGGAATTGGAGAAATGTTCTGATTAAATAAGACAAAGTTTTCGCTAAAATATAACTGGTAGGAATAGCGAAATAGTATTCATTAGACGGAAAAATGCATGCCCGTGAATATCTCGGGCTGCGCAGCGAGAGGGTTAACAATCAAGTTAATCTCCATATTACGAAATATATATTCTATATAACGAAGTTAATTCCACTTTCGTGCGCGTAGAACATTTAAACGGAGCGGTTGCTGAGCAATTTCAAAGAACAGGCGATAAAATATATATTCTTCGAATCAGGAATTAATCACATAATTCAATAAAATATGCAGAACGATTTTTATACATTCAAGGTAAATCATAACTCGGATAATTAAAAACTCGGAAAATTGAATATGAATGGGTTTTATTATGACCAAGAAAAGCTTTAGTTCAGATCAGATATAGCGCTGATCACTCGCTTCCAGAATTTAATTACATCTACATTAAAACAAAATGAAAAATAATAAAGCAAAAAAGGGTTGCAATAATTCTTGGCGATGACTCATTTTCGCCAAGTCAAACAGAAAAAAAGAAGGTTTTAACAGTTGCTGTTGCGATGAATGTATGAATTTATTTCAGCGGATTGTATGGAAACGAAATTATTTATTTATTTAATCATTTCCATTCAAAAGCAGAAATGCTAAAAGCCTTCGATAAAAGCTATTCCAGTTTCAAGAAAATGTTACAGATGAATTGTTTGGATGCTTACGAAATTGCGAAAATTTTTATGAACACTGAATTTTTTTTTAATAAGAAACCTGTGCAAAGTAAAATTACAATTTTTTTAGAAGTTAAGAATTTGCAGTACTAAGAAAAACAGAGAAAAGATACGCTACGCTTCAGCTTTTGTTTACCTCTCTTTATTATTTTTTTTACACATTATTATAATTAAATTTTTCTCATATGTGTACATTGTATTAAAAGAAGCAGTTACTGCCAGATTCAAAGTACAGTTTTCCAGTACTTCAATTTTAGGTGTATTTTTTATTTTATGTAATTTATTATACACATTACATAAATTTGATTTGATTTATTTATAACAAATTATCATCATAACGAAGTTTTAACGATGAGACTTCGTTAAATTGATAGTTCATTGTATTGAAGTGCGGAATTCGGTGCGGAATTCTCGTGGAATTGAAAAGGCACGTGATAACACGCGAAATTGTAATCCCTAATTTAATGAATGAATAATCTATCCTGTGTTTTGAATCATTATAATAAAATTTTTCTAATGTATCTTCAGATATTAATGAAGAAAATTATTGAGGTAGAATTTTTTTAATTCAAAATTTGGGATATAAGAATCATTATACTACAATTTTTCTAATGTATCTTCAGATATTAATGAAAAAAATTATTGAGGTAGAATTTTTTTATTCAAAATTTGGGATATAAAGGGTTAGATTCCAAACGTATTTCAATGTTTA
Organism: Maratus speciosus; assembly: GCA_963932465.1. Taxonomy (NCBI): domain Eukaryota; kingdom Metazoa; phylum Arthropoda; class Arachnida; order Araneae; family Salticidae; genus Maratus; species Maratus speciosus. The sequence continues at coordinate 442,319,874 of OZ010793.1, forward strand.
CGAGATACATTTTACGCTATAGAATTAATATTAAGGCATCTTAGAAATGCGAACACTTTATCAAATGTCTGAATAAAAAATCAATTGAACATTATATTACATATAAGAGAAAATTTTAAATTTCGATTTGAGAAATATTTATAAGTAAAAAAAAAAAAAATAATAATAACTGTGTAATTTATCGCTATTGTTTTTTTTTTTTTTTTTTTTTTTTTTTTTTTTTAACGGATGGTTCTAGTTAAATCATATTTTTAAATAAAAACTTATAGAACAATCATACTTTTCATTCAAGACTTTTTAGCGTTTTTCAAGCATTTAACACATGGGAAATTGTACTTCAAATGTGGCAAATGATGTGCGTTTGTACTCGAACTGGTTTTATAAATATTCAGATTTTGGTGTAATAACACTCTTATAGCAAAAATGCATGAATACAAAATTTATTACGATTATATATATATTAAATTCAGTAATAAGGAAATAATATGACTCCATATTAAATAAGACATAATCACTATGGCAGCTGAGAATCATTACTATCATGGGGTATCATTGAATTAGTTACGTATGATAGGATGTAATAGAATGAAGAATGTTTTTATTAATATCTTTTAAAGTTTTGATTCAATTTTCATAAAGTTTGAAATGACCCGGCAAAATTCTGCAAATATTATATATATTAAAGTTCAAACCATTGTGTTGGATAGTTTTTGCGCACAGATAGCGTACAGATGGACGAACCAGTTGACGAATATAGGTGCTACGTGCTTATATAATTGCAAGCGCACCTAAAAAGCGACTTTCCGTTAAGAGGAGATATCATGTGTGTGTTTATAAATATCTTCTTAAAACACACATTCCTATCACACGAATCATTGAACAATCCACCATTTTCCAATGCTGATTATTTTACAATTATATCAGGAGGATAATTTTTCTTTATCAATTATACCAGAAAAAAAATTAAATGAAATAAAATAAAATTACAATTTCAATAATTCAGGAAAAGTGAAATACAATGTCTGCTCTGTATTATAAAAAAAAATATTGATGAGATTCAGGAAATATATATTAATATAGAATACATTTACAATAGTATATATTGATTTTGAAATTATCGGCGTGATGTAAAATGAAAACGATAACATTAATTGTCTTTTAAAAAATCGATACATGATGAATAAAAGATGTTTAGAAGTAATCCATTTTTTTGCTTTATATGTATATTTTTTTCCGTTTGATTCACATCTTTAAAGTGAATCTCGTACTAAAATTTGGACACCTACCAAAAATACAACAGAAATGAAATATTAATCCAAACTTCATTTTCGGTATTGAATTCAACGTGCGAACACATACATTCAGTGAAGTTTTTAGATATGAAATAAGATTTTTCTCTTCCCACAGAATTTGTTTTTGATTAAAATAGAATGTTTTTTTTCTTTACTTCAAAGGTTTTTGTACCAATTTCTATTATTTGGCGTGAAATGAAAGTAGATTTTTTTTCTTTTTTGAAAAAAGGAAAGCTGCTTTAGATTCCATTTTCAAAAAGATTAAAATTGAATGAAAAATACTTTCGAAAAGTATGAATACATATAGATGTATAGATGTTTTTAAAAAAGGCTCCGTTTAATTTTTTTTTTCGAGACGTCTTTAAATAAAAATAAAAAGTACAAACAAATATAAAGGAAGTTGAAAGAATACAATGGAAATAAAAATCGAATTTTTAAAAAAATTCATATTAAAAAACCTTTTAAGATCATACCCTTTGAAACTATTTTTCATTTGATAGTATACACTTATATATACTAATTATTTATTCTGAAAGAATATATTTTTTTTAAATATGAGTCGAATTTTTTTAAATAAAAACATTATTACAATAAAAAGTCTATTAATTTACGTGAAGATTCATAATATGTAAAAATAAATAAATAAATAAATAAATAAAAAAACTCATATAATTTTATCATCATATAAACTATGTGAATACATGACTGACAATTCTTTTATTTATAAATAGGTGCAAATATATAAAAGTTGCAAAATATTAAAACTATTCCAGATGTTAAAAACATAGATGTCAGATTATGTCTAAAATTCCCGACCGCTTTCAGATATAAAACATCATCAGAGGGGTTAAATTGAGAAATGCTGGAGCTTCAAACATGTACACTGAATAAGTCGTAGCGCCGAAACCAAAAGACAACAAATAAAAGGAGGAAAGGAAAGAAGGCGAGGGTATTATACAGAAAAGAGGGTGTGGGGAAGGGATCAATCAAAATCAAATGCACCGGTTATGCCAAGTAAATTAAACCACATACGTGGTATATGATAGGATGATACATCATTACAAGTTTCGTTGCCTCTGGTATACACGTACCACTTGTATACCATATACCTTTTATATGGTTTAATTAATTTGGTTGTGATAGATCCTTCCCCGCCTCCCTTCCTCTTTTCTATACCATACCCTCTTCTTCTTTCTTTCCTTTTCTCCCCTTTTTTTTTTTTTTTTTTTTTTTTTTTTTTTGTTTGTTTCAGTTTCTGCTACTTAACCTTTATACATCTTTCAAGCTGCAGAATTTCTCATTTTAACTCTCCTGATGATGGTTATTGTTTGGCGCTCAAGAATTTTATGACATTATCTGACATCTATGCTTTGAACATCATGAATAATTTTAATGTTTTAAAACTTTTATATATTTGCACCTATTTAGCAATAAATGAATTGGGAATCTGCATGCACGTTGTGTATTTGAGTCATTGAACTGAATGTGACGTTTCAACATTATATATAGCATCTTCTATATATATTTAATATAATTCTGTCATTATTAAGAAAGTTATAAAATAAATAATATTCTTTATTCATTTTTTACACCATTGGAGACATATGAATATGCATAAAGTGTAGTAAAGGGACTTCAAGCAGTAGGGGGAGGTCATATACCTCTGTCCTATTTTGACTTTTAATTTAATTAAAACATGTAAATAAGGAAATATAAAGATATTTTCTAATTATTTTTCATGTCCAGCTTCCCCCATAATTTTCTTGAACATTAATTTTAGGCCTATCGTAGTTTTTCTTTTAATAAGAAAAATATTAATTTTAGAAGGTCCTCGCCATGTTGTACTACCACTACGCATCATTTTTCTATAAAAAACAAAAATAAATTGACGAAACATTTTTATGATGTATTTTAAATAAATTTTAAAAGTATATTTAATAAGAGATTTTGATAGATAATTATTTTAAGTTTTTTTTTTTTTTTTTTTAATAATATAAAAGAGAAGGTGCAATTAGAGGGAAAAGGGGGGGGGGGATAATTCCAACCACAAAAAATATCAATTGAATCTACAGCTTAAGTGGGTCATTTATAGTGTGTGAGTTTATTTATTCAGATAAAGGATTGAAGAAAAATTTCGCATTTATCTCAATGGGTATTTTAGATATTTTAGTGAAAAGTTTGGCTGAGACACTTTCTTACCACTTAATTTCTGTGGATGGAATTGATTATGAAAAATGGACAGTTTTTCTAAACCGTCGGAATATCCGGAGTTGAAAATTATTCAGTGACATAAAACACGCAGTTTATTTACAATAAAATCATATATAGAAAATCGGGACTTTGAAAAACTGACGTTATAAGCGGAGTGACATGAAAGCCGGTGTCAGGATAACGAGGTCGAGACTGTATATCAGGAAATACATAACGAATTATTCTGACTGTTGCATTAAGACTAGGTCCTGGAAAATGCCAATGATTTGTTTGCAACTGATTAAAAAATATATTTTCCTCAAGTATGGATTCTATCCTAATGCTATTAAAACGCTTCAATGACGCAACAATAATCCCTTCTTTGCCATTACAATTTAAGCATATTTTCTGTACACAAGTGGCGTACATATAGAGTTTTCATTTCCTTCCATTAAAACTTTCGTGAAGTATCATTAGGTGCGTTCGTAATTATATAAATACGTAGCACCTATAGTCGTCGTTCAGTCCGTCTGTCTGTCCGTCCCCATATAACAGCGCAAAAACTACCCGGCCGAATCGTTTGAAATTTAAAATATATAATTGTTGCATAATTTTGTCGAGTCATTTCAAATTTTATGAAAATCGGATGTATAGTTTAATTACAGGGACAGTCAAATTTTTGCGTTACATTACGGCCAATGGGAAAAAATGATTGCAAGTGCATTCTAATGATGTTACATTCTTCCGAATGATCTGAAATTTTAAATATAAAATTGTTTAAAAATTTTGTGGTGTCATTTCAAATTTTATGAAAATCGAATGTATATTTTAATTATAGGGACTGTCAAAAGTTTTCCGTTACACTACGGTCAATGGGAAAAAATTAATTCAAGTACATTTTAATGATATTACAGACTTTCGAACAGAATGAAATGGATATGCACTTATGAAGTGCTCTAAAATATACATTCAATACAATATGCGATGCAAAAAATATTTATAAAACTAGTTATAGTCCGAACGCACCTCATTTGCCACGTTTGACGAACAATTTCCAACTTCTTTTCATTTGTTGGCCTTTTCATAGAATTATATGCAATTATGTTGTACTTTGGATCTGTTCAAGGTACAACACTATTGCTAGTTCAAGGTACATCACTTGGCGACTTGAAAAATAATGACTTCATAGCATTTTCTAATTGGGCTTAACATAATTTGAAAATCTTGTTCATAATGCACTTTAAATACTCGTTTTCGAAAGCCGTGCCTAGCAAACTTAGATATCCAAAGGAATGGTACGCTGAGATGGGCATTTTCCGAAGTTCTATCAAAGAATATGGAGGGAACGGAGTATAGTATCTTCGGTTCTACTTCGGCGTTCTCGTCTGCGTTGTCAGTAGTAACACTGGTGCTTGCTTGTTTGTTATTTTTTACTTCTGGTCAAAGTTTAAAATTCTATTAATATCTCGGTTTATTTCAAATTAAAACAGCTATATTTAGTGTTCAAATGGCTAGTTCGAGTAGAAATAAATCTTTCAGGAGTGGTAGTAAGAAAATTATATATAATAGCATTCAATTTTGTGATTAAAAAGCAGAAAAGGGAGAATTAATTGTTTCGATAGCTCATTCTACAAAACGAGCCATTCAAACTGCCAGGGTTCCTATTAGTACTATTAAAAAGATTCGCCAAGAAGCAGGAGATGTGTGGTATCCTGCTATTGGTTCACCTAAAAAATAGTTAAAAAGAATGTCTTTGAAAAAACAGGAATAGATGAATTCGATTGCAGCGTTACTAGACAAAATGTCCGTGATTTTTATATCCAGAAGAAGGCAAACCAGTCTTTGAATAAATTACTTCCCGTTTTAAAAGAAACGATCAATTTAAAAAATAAAAATTAATTTTGTTCCGCGAAAAGAAAAAAAAAATGTTGTATAATTTTTAAAAATTTTTAAGCGTTTTCGTTTTTTGCAAATATTAACTAGAAAAACATTTTTACATATTTCGATATCATTTACTCAAAAGCGGATTCTTAAAAAAATGCAGCTAAGCAAACTCCGCTCACCCCTATTTTGATAAAATCAAAGCAGACCTGACGCATACGCAATAGCGCGGAGGGTTTTGCTATCCGAAAGCAAACAGTATGTATAACTTTGAATTTAAAACAAACAGCTGTTGATTACAAAATGTTATAAAAAGTTGTAACATATAAAAAAATTACTTTTTTATGATGAAATAATGTTTTTTAACAATTGTCTGCAACATGTACTGTCTATACTAAAGAGACCAACTGCAAAGTGGCAACTAGTACAATATCTCAAAACTACATTGACTAGTTTTATACAGATCCAATAGATAGAGCTAAAAACTGTGAAGGTCCAAGGTACATATATGTTCCAGGTACAACACTTTCCCCTACATAAAAGAAGTCGACATGTTTTAATTTTCATCCGTCCGTAGGTATTAATCACACCATACGTTAGCATGAATAATTAAAGAGAAAATTAGGGTGTATTGTTATTAATATGCTGTTGTAAATACGAAACATTTAATTTACATAATCACTACAATTACCAATATTATTTAGTTTTTGCTTTATATAACTTATTTAAATAAAATAAAAAATTTCAGTTTGAATTTCTGGCTAAATTTTGTATTAATACTTTAATATTTAAAACTTTAATGTTTTCGCTTATCAGAATTATCAACATGAAAAGTGCTCAGTATAAATTAACATTAAGTAATTTTAGAAATAAAGTAAAAACAAAACGTTTTTAAACACATCTGTATATAAATCTTAAAAGAACTAAGTAATAAAAATTAATTTAATTTAAATTAAAGAAAATACTCTAATTAATATTAATTGGAGAGTAAAAAATGATAAATTCTTTTAGATTCTTTGAAAACTCAATAAACTTAGCTGTTTTAAAAATATTTAACGAAATAACGAACATGTAACATTACCTTATTTACTTATCATTATTTTTAAAACTCAAGAGAGTATTTAACATAATATGTGTTACCAAATAGTGCAAATAGAAAATTTGAAAAAAGCCTTAATTTATTTATATTGATCAGCATTTACAGTTCCTGAAGATTATGAGAAAGTAGGTGTAGAGAAAAATATGATTACGATGCCTCCCTGGCTAAATTTATGCAAATTGTCTACCATAAAATAAGACAGCATAAAAGTTTTGGAACTTGTAAGGTGTGCATATAAATATTAGCAGCATGGGACTTACTTCATATAATATTCATTTAGCTTACCACTACTTTGCACAATACTGAAAACATGGAAATTATGTCTTTTTAAAAATTCATAAGCTGATGAAAAATAATGATTTTTCATGTTCAGAAACTAAACTTCTCAAATTTATTTGTGATATACGTGTGGAGCTTAAATTACTTAATGTATCGTATTATCGTTTAGAAGGTTAAAATATGAAAAGGTGATTGAGGCAGTCTCATTCTTTGAAAAACATACTTAAATACTTTCAGAAATATCTAACTTCTTAATCAGTTGCATTATCCTTTTATTTCTATTGGAAAAAGCGAATGATGTGTTCTAATAACACTATTTAAATTAAGAGTCGAAAATTAAAATTTAAAACACATATCTGTGTTCTTGTCTTTAATGACATTAATTTTTTATTATAAACACTCTTGAAAGAAATTAAAGCATTACATAATAATAAGTGCTTATTAATATATATTTAAAGAAATGGATTTGGAGGAATGTTAAAAATGTAATATTTTTAAAAATATAAAATTACTGAGACTTATTCTTTAGGAAAATCTATATCTTTTTTAATTTATTGTATTAAACATAGGTTTTAAGTTTTTTAACCATAAAAAAGTGTGCTTTATGGATTCGTACTTCATATGAATTTTAAGAGTTTATAAGTTATATAAATAACTAAATCTATATTACTAATATTATTCAGTAGTCAAAAATGAAAAAAATATATATATTAATTTACACTAAAATCCCTCACTTAATTTACAAGCTGTTGAAATAAAATATGTATATTGACGATCTTACTAGGTATCAGCATACATTTAATTTAAATGTAAAATCTTCGAAATGTTAACTATATTCTTCAGAATCACAACTACTGTCAGATAATTTACACGCTACACTTTTAAAGGTGTCTTTACGTAAATTTTTATTGAAGCATTTCCTCTGAAATCTGATTAGTTTTTTTAGTATCACATTTTCTACAACAAAACTTTTATGAAATATCTAGAAAATTCGTTATTTCGCTTAAAGTTTAACTTAATTTTTTTATTAACTTAAAGTGTTATTTAGTTTTTATTACCTTAAGTTTGTTTTGTCGTGTTTGTAATCCGCACATAAATGTGTAGATACTGTTCTCACTTAAATACAAGATGAATAAAAATTCACGCTATAATGCTACACTTATAATACAACTTTTCCTGATTTACATTTATATTTACTTTAAAAAAGTTCTACCACAATTTCCTGCCACAATTACTCCTCTTTAATTAGTCTAACATAATAAGTATTAATTACATTACCCTAAAAAATTTGGATTCTGTTTTTTTTTTCTTTTTACTTTTAATAATTGATTCTTAAGCATTTTGTAGCACTGAATCCGAAAATGACCTTAAATTTTTTATCATCACGTAAGGAGTTTTCGCACATCGGAAATTTCAAAGTTCAAAGTTAAAATTTAACGCCCTCTCCCCACGACATCGGATCCCTGAATTATTTATCTGTAATAATCCCCAGTATAAGCCAAAAAATTTAATAAATTATTCAATTAAATAAAAAATGTTTTACATCTATTTTATAGTATCAGATTTTTGCCATAGTTTAACTTTGAAATTTATAATTTCCAAAACATTCTGACATGATGGTAAAAAATGAAAATCCTTTTCGGATTCAGTGCTAAAAAATACATAAAAATCAATTAACAAAATTTAAAAAACGCAACCATCTCTCCTATTTTTTAGTCTAAGATCTTCCCTATTTTTTGACTTTGTACCTTCAAATTTACGATTTGCAAAAACGCCTGACGTGATGGTTAAAACTAAAAGCCGTTTTTGGATTCAGCGCTAAAAAATGCATAAAAATCAATTATTAAAAGTTAAAACAGAACCATCTCAGGCTTGTGTTATTTTTGCTCTTATCTTGGAAGTTTTTAAAAATTTATTCCTATCTCTTCAACTACCATTGAGACCTGTCTTATCGGATATATGTATAACTGCATTAAATTTAATGTACTGCGCTAAAAGGTAATACTATTATCTGGAAAAAAGATGTATGACAGATAAATCAATAGCAGAAGGTGTTTTTCAAAAGATACAAAGCTAAAAAAAAATTGGTAAATTGCCATGGAACTTAATATTCCTACTTATTTTCTAACAAAACTAAGCAATATTATAATATTTTAAATATCCTATAACATGCACAGAAAGATCATAATCAGAAAACGTTTTATTTATATTACCATATGGAATTGCTTAACACGTTCACGCCGGCACGGTGGGTCACACTCGACTGTCTCAGAGCTGAAAAGTCTCCATCTTTTTGGATACCAGTATTTTAATACAGAAAATGTTGTTTTATTTAATTAGAAGAATTGGGCGATTTAAAGGAACAACATTTTCTCTAAAATAACAGCGGTGTGCTAAAAGCCTGAGACCTTTACAACTCTGAGACAGTCGAGTGTAACCCACCACGTCGGCGTGAACGTGTTAAAAAGTACACATTGAGGAGTTTTATTTAATAAATATTGCATATTAGAAACTGTTAATGATTTATTTCAGTTTCAACACTAGGGTTCTTTAAAAACACTTACCGTGGTAATTTTTAAATGTCAATTTAAAAAAATCTACAACAACTTTCAGCAACACATAAAATTATTAATTAATGGCAAAGAGTCACTGCTCAGCTCATTGTTTTGCTTTTATCCGGAAAATTTTTATTATTTGCTCTTATGTCTGCAATTAGCTTTAACACCTTACATTTAATATACTGCACATACAAGGGATACATTATTTAGTTGGAATAGATATATTCGTTGAAAAAAAAAATGCATACAATGTGTAACAATACTAAAGTTATCCATATTATACTATTTTAATAAACCTATAACAATTATAGAAAACAGAAAATCAAATAAAATTCTTTTCACTTAACTCTTTACGTAACTGCTTAATCGTTTTACAGCAAATTCTTTTCACTTAACTCTTTACGAAACTGCTTAATCGTTTTACAGCAAATTCTTTTCACTTAACTCTTTACGTAACTGCTTAATCGTTTCACAGCAAAATAATTATGTTGTTAAAACGTTGAAATGATTCACTGCCAAAAGAATTTACGAACAAATTGATTTAAAAATAAATAACACATTTTCTTCGCGTGCATTGTGCGAGGAAATATATATATATTTTAAATTCGCAGTGGGGGTTCTACTTTACACCAGCAGGGAAGACCGAGCTATGCTTGGTTAAAATCAGTTTCATATTCAAATCCATATAACAATAAATTCTGGTTATATTATTGCTATAAAGAATTTTATTTTATAATATTATTATTTACAGAAACTATTAATATTAGTACCATTTATATATTTCTAAATTTTATTATAATCAATCTATACATATTCAGTGATAATCGTAAGAGTCATTGTCCAATTTAACTCTTCAGACATAAGAACTTCATTATATAAATGTGGGATTAATTGCGAGAGAAAGTCTATGTACCAGGATCAGTTGCATTCTGTTTTCGAGAATTATGGACTCTGGTTGATTGAATCATGTATCTCGAATTTTATTGGGAAATTCTAGAAATTTCCCAATCTAGATTTTTAATTTCTTCAGATTCTGAAAACCAATTTTTTCCTCAAAATGTCTCAAAGTATCACCAAATTTAGCGAGATTCATTCATTTGGCGCCAAGCATGTGTTTTGGCATTGGTAATCATGAAAGTCGATTTTCCCGCAAAAATTTCGCCTATGTCGCCTATTACAATGTCGCCAATGTTGCCAATATTTGCCATTATCGCCAAATTTCTCGAAATATTGACAACTTTTCGAATTCGTTGACTGAGAACTGTTAAATAACATAATAACTGTTTCCACCTTCAATTCCACTGAAATGAATTGATCTGTAGTTACCCCAAAATGACCCACTAATCGAATATAATCGAACATTTCACCTACCCCAATGGTCTTCTCGTACCTTAAAACTGCAGGTTACAAAATTTATTCAAAGTCTTTTTTTAGATAACACACACACACAAGATTTGATTGTATTATAATATACGATTGATTTTGAAAGAGTTAAAAGAATCTATTAAAGATTTTTTCTTTAAAAATACAACATGTTAGAAACTACATTTCTTTTTTTCTTTTAAAGTTTCAACAATAGGATTCTTTAAAAATAATTTCCGTGATTATTTTCTAATTTTAATTTTAAAAAATCTCCTTCAGTTACTACAAGGCGTACTTTCCTTTAATTAGCAGAAAACAATCACTGCTAATTGCTTTCACTCTTATCTCTGTACTTTTTTCACGTTACTCTTATTTCTGCAACTCGCAACGAGATCTTGCATTTAATTGTACTGCACCTACAAAGAATGCTATTAGTTGGAATAGATTTATGATAAATCAATACCAAAAAGAATATTAGATAAATCTAAAAATAATTGGAGGATTTTATGTAGCTTATTAGGCTTATTACTTTCATACAATTTATGTAATTGTTTGCAACAACTCATTATAGAAACCTTCTTTTAAACAATAATGCATAAACAGCAATTACTATTGTTTTATTAAGTAACAATTATATAATTCTTGCATTCAGTTTTCTTTTTAGTGTTCTTTTTAAAAATTTCTAAGGCTATTTCTTGCAGCTCTTATGCTTCTTTATTTACTTGAATGCAATCGTTGTTAATTACTTTTGTTCTTATCTAGAAAGCTTTTTTTATTATTATTATTCATTTTTATTATGCAGTTGGTATTGTAGCAGCATTTTTAGAATATTTCATGTTCACAGAAATGCTATTAGTTGGAACAGATAAAAAAATCAATACTCGAAAATGCTTTTCAATTTAGATAAAAATCTTAAAATAATTAATAGCGTTTTACGTAGTTAATAAAGCAAAGTAAGGCAAATGACTTTTTATTAATTCTAAAATGTTGTCATTCTACTAGACTAGAGTACTGGAATAATCCATATAAAAAGTTATTGCCTATCATTCCTTAAAACGTGAGTAAATATTCAATGTGAATATTTACTCACGGGGACCAACTGGGCACAAACTAGAAACATCGAATTGAAATAACGTTTATAAAATATCATTCATGTTTATTTTTAAAAAATACCAGTTATAACGGTAAGATGGCTTGATGGTTGACATAGAAATTATATTTTACTAATAAGATTAGATCTGTATATAAATATAACAGATATCTATATATAAATATCCTTTTGGTGATATTTCACTATGCATAACTTAAAAGTTCACATGAAATTGAAAGCTGACCCTGTGTTTCTAAAAAAATCGGTCAAATTCTTAAATTATTCACAGTAGATAAAGAAAACAACATGTAACAATATTAACAAAAACATTAATACGTATTATTATTTTAATAATTACATTATGTAATGATTTCACCCCATTTTAACCCTTAATTACATGAATTATTCTTTTAGAATTGTTTTTTTTTTATGTTAAGGATTAGACACCAGAAATCTTAAAATAGATTTTTAACTTTATTTTGTAGCATTTTTTTTTTAGAGGATTAATATTTCTATATAAATATAGTGGTTCTAAGAACTTAATTTATGTATTAAAAATTAAATAAAAAGGTGATGGAAATTTACATCACTGTGCAATTAAGGGCTAACAATTGAATTAAAAGAACACAAAGCATTCGAAGATGTAAAATATGCAAAACGGAGTAAATAAAATACGTGTGTATCTGAAATCGGCCTATAAAAATGTAAATTTTAATTTAAAAATTGGATTTTAAACAGTTGTTAAATATAATCTTTTAAATGTATCACTAAATATTGTTTCTGTTATTAAAATATCCTGCGTCTTTATTTTCAAATTGTAAACTAGATAAGCAGGTCATTAAAAAAGAAATTAGGTCGCATTTTCATCATATCTTTGAAAATACCTAAAGCATTATATTATGAAATTAAAACATATATACATACCACATCGAAATAATTTATATATACAGGGATGCCACAGACGACCATTTTTCTATTCTATTTGCACCACTGTTTAAAATAAAACAGATTTTGTAGTATATTTATCTTGCAAATGTTCTCGAACAGTGTGTCAATATTTTTTTGTTTGTTTGTTTGAGAAAGAGGTGTGAGGTAGGCTTAAAAAATAGTCCCCCGCGGCAACCCTGTATATATATATATATGTAGATGTATAAGTCATATTATCAATTTATTCTTAAATAAGTGTAAGGAAACAATTAAAATCAAAATAAATAAATAAATAAATTATTACTTAATCATGTTAACTATTACAACCTAACAATTCTATTATTTTTCAAGTAATCTGTATTTTCTACATAAACGTTTCCTATCAATTAAACTTTAGAAAAGAACATAACATACCACCCATACATTGTCCTTATTGGTTTAACTTCAACATGGTCAATTACGTTTTTCCTTTTGGCTGCCCTATCTGTTGTTTTTATTCTGGTAATTGATCGAAAAGCTTCAGGTTTAATCTTTCTTTACTCTTTGGGTGTGTAGTTTATTTGACTTAATTAAAGCATTTGTTCGTTTAAATAGTACATCAGGTAGACAAAATGCAAGTTTATTATTATACATATTTTTGGTTTCTAGACTTGAACTTAGTTTTAACTATGTGTGTACAAAGTTTAAGCGAAGAGGGTTTTCATTCAGTTTATTAACAATTTCATTCAGTTTTTTTACTGCTTGAGAAAAATAGAATTTTTTACTATAATATTTTTTCGGGATTACATTTTATTTCGATTCGATTTTATTTCCTTTAAAATAACGGTTTTCGGTTCAGATCCGCTTTATGTTCCTTCGAAAATAACGGTTTACGGTTCAGATCCGCTTTATGTTCCTTTGAAAATAACGGTTTTCGGTTAATTTCTACTTTTCGTCCTAACAGATGATTAATTTCTCTCTAGTTTTGGTTTCCAATTAAAATCCTTGGTTTTAATAAATTGTCAAATTGTGAACACTTAAACTGATTCAAAATATCATCATTAAAAAATATATATATTTCTGAAAAATTATTTTCGAAAAAATATTAATTGTATTCTGTTATTTTTCAAGCAATCTGTATTTTCTACATAAACGTTTCCTGTCAATTAAACTTTAGAAAAAGACATAACATACTACCCATACATTGTCCTTTCTGGTTTAACTTCAACATGGTCAATTACGTTTTTCCGTTTGGCTGCTGTTGTTTTTATTTTGGTAATTGGTCGAAAAGCTTCAGGTTTAATCTTTCTTTACTCTTTGGATGTGTAGTTTATTTGACTTAACTAAAGCGTTTGTTCGTTTAAATAGTACATCAGGTAGACAAAATGCAAGTTTATTATTATATATATTTTTTGGTTTCTAGACTTGAACTTAGTTTTAACTGTTTGTATACAAAGTTTAAGTGAAGAGGGCTTTCATTCAGTTTAACAACTTTATTCAGTTTTACTGCTTGAGAAAAATAGAATTTTTTTTCTATAATAATTTTCCGGAATTTCATTTCGGTTCGATTTTATTTCCTTTAAAATAACGGTTTTCGGTTGAGATCCACTTTATGTTCCTTTGAAAATAACGGTTTTTGATTCATTTCTACTTTTCGCCCTAACAGATGATTAATTTTGTCTCTAGTTTTCATTTCCAATTAAAATACTTGATTTTAATAAATTGTCAAATTATGGACACTTAAACTGATTCAAAATATCATCATTCAAAAAAATATATATTTTTGAAAATTTATTTTCGAAAAAAATATTAATTGTATTCTACGAATTTTTCAGTAGATACCAATTTCTAGAAGCTTCAAGTATGCAAAACTAAAGTTTTAGCACCTTCCGCTCAATAGTTTTTGAGCTATGCTTAAGAAACTACCCGCATTGTATTCTGATTTGCAATGTTAAAATTGAATTTCACATTAAGAGTTCCGAAATGTAAGTCGGGTAATTTTTAAACTGTTTGACCGAATGACGTTCCGTTCGGGGTCCGAAAGTAATCCAAATATGGCGTAAAAATCAGCTGTTAGTGTTGAAAGTTTTCAAATTTGTAAACCACCCCAAAACTACAATTTCGGTATAGTATTAATTAGTACATGTTTTTACTGATATATTGACTTCAATCACATTATTAGACAATGATTTTAGACAATTTTAGCAGTGGGTGGTGCGTTTTCTTTCTCTTGGACTGTACAGAATAAAGAAAAATGCCATGATGTTTAAATAAAACCATTGCAACATTTTTTTTTTTTTTTTTTTTGGGGGGGGGGGGATTTTTTTAGAACGATAAATTTTTCATTCTGTCACTCTTTTTGTAAACCGTTAACCCTCGGAAACATTGCCTCATCAGTGACCGAGAGGTTCTGCTCTCAAAGCTGATAGACGGGAGGTGCTCGGTTCGAACCTGATCACGCCCATTGGACTAATATTTTGGAGTTTTCCGTGGTTTTCTTCGAACCTTGGATATCCTTGCGTAAATACGGGTTAGGTTCCCTTAGAAAGACCACACGGAGGGCACTCCCCATTTGGGTCTATGTCCCTCGTGCAGATAATCGGCCATCATAAACAACACACCAACACCTCGGAAACGTTAATTTATGTATTAATAAAACAATGATTAAGTAGAATTCCTTTTCCTTTGATTAACCTTTAACTGATGACAATGGTCTCACAGACCGCTGCTTTTACCAATTTTCATAATTTAACATGTAACTTTTAGTTTGACTACAAACACTACAGAAATTTTGTTTCGTTTGAAACTCTAGTATTATCGCCAGAGACTTTTTAATAGGTGAATTTTAATTATAATAGCCCTGCACAAAAAGTTTAGTACAGAAACAGCATGCTATGAGTTAATCCAGTTCTTTATTCATCTTTCGATCGAGCGGTCTAACAGACATCTTCACAGTAATGACAATCTGACAATTTCTGTCACAGCAGTTAAATGATAACAAAAAAAAAAAAAAAAAAAAAAAAAAAAAAACGGAGTTAGTTTAATACAATTCTGTATCTTAATTCCTGCTATATCTAAACATTTAAAATAATTATTTAAAACAGTATGAAAAAATTTTGAGGTTTTAATTTCTATCATTTTAATTTTACCTTGCATGTGACTTCTCCAGTTTTCTAATTTTATTGGAAAACCGCATACTGTCATTTATTTATCGTAATTTTTAAAGTTATCATTTGCAACTGTTTGTCCCAGACATTCTTAAGATATTTTTTACTTAACTGCGTTATAAAACTTATTTAATACAGCATGTTTTTGACAGAAAAACTCTGATAAAAATGTCAAGCTTATATTGAGGTTTATATCTATCAGAGTGGATATTTTTGCGGGTTTTAGATGCCTTCAAGCTTGAAAAAGGATTATTAGGTTTTGTTGAGTTAGCATAGTTGGACGAGAATGTAATGTATATCTGCATAGAGAGGGGCTGTTTTTTAACTGCAAAATTAAATATCGAATTCTGATTCTTTTGTACTATGTATCGGTTTTCTACGACATAAGTAATTATATTTTATAAGGAATCTTTAAACAAGCTAATTGAAATTATTTTAAAAAGTTATTAATAGATTTTTTTATATATAAATAGGATTTTCCGTTTCTTATTCCCATGGCTCAATTTTCACAATGTTTTTTGTACTAAACAGCTAGATAATTATCTATATCTGCTAATTTACGATATTTTATGTGCCGGGGATGTAAGGCAATGGTCAAAAGGTCTTCAGATCATATCATTTTCAAAGTCATAAATGCCATAGGTATACTTTAAACCGAAATCTTGCATACCTCCTGCAAAGTATGAGAGGAAAATAATTTTAAATACAACAAATTAAAAAAATATTTTACCATTGTTATGTTATTTATATAAACGCTTTAGACTGAGGAATCTGTCTACAGTTAATACTAACATAAAGAAGAAGATACTTATTAAAGTTTCCTTACTGTATTTTATTTGTACGTACAACAACACTAGTGGTCAAAATTAAGAAAACTCATCGGAACAAATGCTTTTTTGAATTTTGATGGTTGGTGACGCTACGTTTTCTTTCAGTAATACCATAAAAGTGTATATCACTGGAAAGATAACTTAATAAAGAATATCGTGTTATACAGTATGTTAAATTATTAATATTTTATAAAAAATTATCACCAAATACTCACAAAAGGAAGTAAAACTTTTTTAGACTGATATGAAATACTTTTATTTTACTGGAATACAGTCAGTGTACATAAATATTTGGAGTGACAGACATAATTCATTTTGTTTCGCAATCAGTCAGTTCAACACAGGGTGGGATTTCAACTACGCTTAACCCTTAACTTGTGAGATGGGGTGTTTTGCACACCATATAAATTGTATACGAGTTCGTTATTTGCAACTAAAATTTTTGTGGTATTTAGATACGTGTATTTATACGTATATGTATGTACATTCGTGGAAAAAAAAGTAAATATTCCCTACTAACTCTTCAACAAATTATCGTAGAAAAAATTTATTGATACCGAACGATTGGAAATAAAGTCTACTTTTAAATGATGTATATAAAATTTGATTAGGGAGCAATCTACATATTAAAACGAATTATTATTTTGTTTTTTTCAATAGCAGTACACAATTCTGACAGCATAAATGAACTCTACATACTTCAATTAACCTAAAAACGAATATTTATGCAATTCGTACCATAAGTTTCCGAGAGTTCCGTACTCGATTGTTAACCGAGGGAGCCTCGTTCTTGATCAAGGCACCTTAAGCGCCACTCAAGGAGTCAATGAAGCCTGTTAGATTACAGTACAGCAGAATGAATTTCAAAATGTCTACTCACTTCCATCATAGACGGCCCATTAAACCATCATTTTGCCGTTTTTAAAGCATAATTTGAAAACTACTTGCAAGAAAAATGTGAAATTTTGGTTTTCCATAAAGCAGGGCTTAATAAATCTAAATCCATCAAAAAAAATTGTAGGTTGCAATTCATAATTTTTTCGAATATTAATTTCATAATTCATATCATAAAATTATAAAAATTTCAAATTCAGCGTATTTATGTTTGGGTATATTAGTATTATTGCTACAAAAAAAATGTACATTAGGAGTATAATTTCAGGAGATATAAATAAAAATATGGAAATGTAATTTAACATTAGAAGCACTAAATTTTGGATGTTTATAATTCAAAAACTTATCATACAAATGACTTGAAATTTGGTGTCTAGGCATAGTTTGAACCGAAGATTTGAAATATCTCGTTAAATTGGGTATTTCCATTGAAAAAAAATGAAGTTTGGATTCGTTTCAATATGTAGATGACCCCTAAGAAAATTTTATATACATCATTTAAAAGTAGACTTTATTTCCAATCGTTCGGTACCAGTAACTTTCGTCTACGATGATTTGTTGAGGAGTTAGTAGGGGGTGTTTACTTTTTTTTCCACGACTGTACACTTACAGTAGTTTTTCAGTTGCTTTAATACAAGTAAATATGAAAATTTGCAGGAAATTTTCATATTTTTATTAGCTAAATTTTAAGGATTGTACAGGAAATCAAATTTTGGGGGTTTACATTCACACCACCTCACCACTTACGTTAAAAAAAATCACTTCACCACTTAAGGGTTAATAAAGTGTTAACGAAGTCATAAAGTGTTGATTGGTTACCCCCCCCCCCCAAAAAAAAGTATAATAGTATTGTTAAGTAGAGAAGATTGCAGTTTTATGGAAACTCTGAGTCAAATTGGAAGAAAATTTGCTAAAGGATGTTAAGTAGCACAAAAGAAGACAGGTAAAGACAGTAAAAGGTACAGGAAAGTGACTTCTGGTAGAAGAATTAGGGACTTTGATTGGATGAAGGTGAAAATCATCTTAATGAATACAAAAATATGTACACTGCAGTGTTATGTAAAATCAAAGTACAGCTCTGTACAGACGGCTGTGTTTTGGAAATTATATAATATTTAGAAATGTTAAAATTCGGCGAAAAAAGTATCTTTATCAATCAAGCGTCGGTTGAAAAGTTTAAGCTAGTCTAAAATGTATGCTAGTCCCTTCTTGGTCAGCGTCGCATGTCATGCGATAAAGAGAAAAAATGCATCGTTGAAAGTGATTTCGCGTTACTTTGCGAGATATTTATTTATTTTTTTTTTTTTTTTTGAATAATTCTAAAAAATGGGCCAACTATAGTTCTACAATTTTACGTCTACTATTTTTGTTTGTATTTTCTGTGAAGTCGACTTTCGTTAGCTATTGTTCCATGCAAAAATGGCTTTTATGATGGAGTCAGAGTGAGTCAGAGGGCAATGAATTCAATATCTCTCATCCTGAAGATGTTGCTCTGATCTATCTGGTGATGACATTTGAAAATTATAGAATCAGACTATTTTTTAAATTTAAAACTTGAGTGTATTGCTGGGAAATTTATGATCAGTAAATAGGATTGGAATGGGAATATTACATGTACGGCCACGAGTAGGTCGAAAACGAAAACTTCTTTTTGACAAAAATAACTTGCGTTTTCGAATTCAGAAGAGAACATGTAATAAATTTCAGTTTTTTTTTCTTATCGGAGAGTCGAAAGCAAATATATGAACAAGAAGGGTTTAACTACATAGAACAAGTCGGATGTACCAATCCCTTCTTCTATCTCATACATGTTATTACTTCAAAATTCGCTATTACACTGCCAAAATTAAATGGAAATCTGTATCTCTTATGAAGCTTCTAAAGATATGAAATTTCGTGCACTAGTTCTTGAGATATGACTATAGCTAAATCGTGTAAATCCAGCAAAATGCAGCCCAGTCGCGCCACATATTGAGTGTTTGATACCAAAACTTAATCAGCAACAACTTATGTCAACGTCTAAAAGAATCTGAAGTTTGGAGAAAATCCTTGCATCAGTTGTTGAGATTGAGTTATTGCAAAATTCGTGAAAATTCCAGCATAGCAGCGCAACCTATTGGGCGATTAACACCAAAATCTTATCAACAACAACTTGTGTCAACGTCTAATTAAATCTGAAGTTAGGTGAAAATTCGTAGTTCTTAAGAAAAATACAGCACAGCAGCGCCACCTGTGGGAGATTTAAACCAACACGTAATCAGCACCAACTCATATCAAGGAGTAACTGAATCTGAAATCTGATGAAAATACGTGCATTAGTTCTTGAGATAGAGCTATTGCAGAAATCGTCTATATTCTGAAAATGCAGCGCATAGCAGCACCACCTGTAGGACGATTTACACCAAAACACAATCATCATCCTATCATATTAAGGCCTAACTGAATCTGAACTTTGATGAAAATCCGTGCATTAGTTTTTGAGATAGAGTTATTGCAGAAATCACGGAAATAGCTGCACAGCAGCGCCACCTGTTGGACGATTTATACCAAAACCTAATCATCACCAATTTATATTAGGGATCACCTGAATATAATTTTTTATTAAATTCCATCTATTAGTTCTTGAGATAGAGTGCACACAAAATTTGTGTCACATACATACAGACAGACAGAGTCACAGGCTCACAGATACACAGACTCACAGACAGACATTTTGTAAAAACTTATTTTTCGAGATCTCTGACACCTAAAACGTATAAATCCGTCGAAAATCGGAAGTCGAAAATTTTCATGAATCCAGTAATTTCTTCTTGTAAAGATAGAAGAAAGAAGAAATAGTGGGAACAGTGTTATTTTGGGTGATGAAAAAAAGATGTCTATGGACAGTGATGACATAGAATATATCAAGCAGGAAAATCGAAAAAGATTTGCATTACGATTACGTTACTCCTTCCTTAACCCTGTAATTCCCAGGGTAGAATGCGTTCCAAAAATTGCGTAATTTAGAGAATCGGAATTCAGAGCAGAAAATCTAATAGCAACTTTCGGTTTAGTTAATAACGAAATGATTTCTATTAATTTAAAATAAAATTTTCGTTTTTAAATTCCTATTTTAAATTTTTGGTGTGAATGCGGAATATTTGAATAAAAAAATTCACTAAATCGTGACCGCTGATGGTAGCAAATATGGGCAGCAGAGAGTTAAAACCAGTTAGTGTTATGGTTTCGTGTTGAAGGCAGGGGTCGTACTTGTCCTGAAATTTTGCGTTCGGGAAATTTTTCGGTACCAGTCTTTACTTATGGAAAAATCTCTTCTTAAAAAAGTCGAAATTTCGCGCGTTTAACCTACACTGTTAAAAATATCATGAAAAATTACCTCTGTTTTTAAAGGCTATCTATTTTCTGACCAATGAGAACGCTGCATAAACGCTCATGGAGCGTTCTCATTGTTCAGAAAATAGATAGCCTTTAAACACAGAGGTAATTTTTCACGATATTTTTAACGGTGTAGATTTATTTTTCTATAAACAAATAGTGATATATGGCCTGAAAAAATCCCTTAAGCGTACGACCCTTGGTTGAAGGCGATCAAAGAGTTGGGATATATGGATGTGATTAATGGGGATATAAACGCCAAAAAATACATGAATGCGATACATGAAACCAAAGTGAAGCCTTCCATACATGATATTTTTCTACACAATGAAGTATTTCTTTTTCAACAAAATTCAGCTCCATTTTATGCTGCTGCTGTATGTAAAAAAAAAAAAAAAATCTAGATAAACACATGCCACGACTGGTATGGTCTGAAAATAGTCCAGACCTTAACTCAATTGAAATTTCAGGGAGACTACTAAAAATACATGTTTGTCAGAAATATCTCTGCAATTAAGCGTTCTTAACATAAGCAATACCTGAATTTTGGTCTCATATTAAAACTCACTGAACTAAAAACCTTCGTTCAATCCATGGGATGTTGTTTTAAGACTGTCCGTAATGTTAAAGTTTATTCAAATAAAGATTAACTGGTTGGGTGAATATTATTGCATTGCTAATTTTCTCCATACGTTTCAGCTTTCTTCGTGAAAACTCCTATTAGAATACAAACATCTTTCTAACAATTACTGCATGATATTTTGGACTAAAATAACTTTTCCATTGATATGCAACAATGTAAAAAAAATTCCGTTAAAATACGGAAATTGTACTGGCAGTCGAGACGCCAGTACTATTTCCGTATTTTAAAGGAATTTTTTCCCGTAAATTTTGTGAAAAAATGGAATTTTTTCTTGAATTTACGGGAAAAAATTCTGTTAAAATACGGAAATTGACAGTAAAAAGTCATACGAACAAAATGAGCTAGGTATGACTAGGTTTGACAAGCCGAAATTATGGGTAATAAAATAATTTATTATTGTAAAGATATAATGTTTTACCGTTATCGCGGAAATTTATCACATTTAGAGCATTTTATGCAAAATTTTCTGCTCTTTCAGTAAAACATGGTATGACAAACTTTATTAGAACACCACCGGGATTCTTGGAGCAGGCGGCTGCGCGTCAATCAATGCGTCTTTACCGGCACTTGATCAGCGTGCAGACGCGAAATAAAGCAACCGCCGGTAACAATTCAAAGCAAAATAACCATGAAATTTTATCACCGGTCGCTTCTTTAACATAGGTAATACAGACTTGTTCGGCAGAATAAATTTTGTAATACCAAGTTTTACTGAAAAAGCGCAAAATTTTCTATAAAATGCTCTAAGAGTGATCAATATCCGAGATAACGGTATAAAGTTTGTCATACCAACACTGTTAAAAAAAAAAAGACTAAAATATGAATATACCATTGGCAACTTTTAACGGAACTTTTTTCCGGTACAATACAGAACAATTTCCGTTTTTTTGGCATTTACATTGGAAAACTTCAGTTAAAATACGGAAATAATACTGGCGCCTCTATTGCCAGTAGTATATCCGTATTTTAGTTCTTTTCTTACAGTGAATATTTTCTGAAAAGTCACAAAATTTTGTATAAAATGATCTAAGAGTGATGAATATCCGCGATAACGGTAAAACACTATAGCTTTTTAATAACAATTATTTTAAATAAACATAATTTTGGCTTGTTAACCCTATTCATACCTATCCTATTTCGTTCGTATGAATTTTTACTATGAATTTATATAAAACTTTTTCAATTTTACATCGTAGATAGAGTTCTTCCAAAATGTTTCCATAATTTTAGCCACTACTGTATACGTCGAACTAAATATAATATCCTTGATATTTACTACAACATATCCAATTTACTGGGGAAAAAAAGATAATTATAACATTATCAAATCATTTTCCATGTCATTTTAAAAACCATTTCTTTAAAATAAGTATACCAATCGATCTTGTTGTAAGGTTAAATGAAAATTTTCAAAATTAAAAAAGAAATGGCGAATTTCATTATGCATAGCTTTAACGCAAATAAAACTTGTTCACAAATTAAAGACTAGCATAATGTATTAATCAGGAAGCTTTGCGATAAACGGATACATGGGTGCGGTGTTTTAAATGAAGGTAAAGTATATGGGAGTGCCGTTAGCGAATCAAAAAGTAATTAAAGTGGAGCATGATTTATTAAAATATTCCGATACAAGTAGTAATATCTCATTTTTATTTTCTAACATGAACATTAAAAAGTTATTTTTAATAACTTATCTCACAAAATTTTGCTTTGTTTAAAATGTAGTTCCGATAAAGTAATATATTTTCATTAGCTGATTGTATGAAAGAAAAGAAACTTCGAGAATTTTACGAAATAAATTTTGAAAATCTGAAAGAGTTTCAACTCATTAAATAATACATTTTACCAATGACATCAAGAAATAAAAGTCTTGAAAAAAAAATAGATTTTTATGGGTTAAAATGCCGAGAGATGTAGATATTTAAACAACTGTAAAAAAAGTCAGTGTATTATGTACTACATTTTTCAAATCGCATTAAATGAAATGTTTTGCAATTGACAAGATGACATACGTTCAAAAACTTTCTGATACACACATTTAAACAAAGATTAGCAAAATTATAACTTCTGTTACACACAGACACACACACATATATACACTATATAGCCAAAGGTGACCGGTCACTTGCGATTTTAGACGTTTTGTTAAATATCTAGAAAAATACTTGAGGAATTAGCCTGAAACTGCAGGTACGTAAACAGCATAGTATAGGTCATATATTTCCGTGAAAATTTTTTCCCGAAACCCCATAGGGGGCCGTCAAAAAATTGAAAAAGAACGAATATGTTTTGGCAAACCCTGTAAAAACTAATGTAGCATAAGCTTCAAACTCGAGCTTATTAATAAGTGGCTTATTCTAATATACTGTGTTCATTTTTATGAATATAGCATGTATACTCGTAGAGAAATTAAGGTTTTATAAAAAAAGTCCCAAATTTTGCCATGTTTCTTGCTTATAACTTGCAGAGTTCTTAATATAAAAAAAGGTTATTTTCGGAACATATGACAAACAACATTGCACAAAATACTCTGCAATCAGAATTAAAAAATAGTAAAAATTGGATGAAAAGTGAGCAGGTTTAATAAAAAATGTTTCCCTGCGCATGAGCGAATGCAATCAAAATATAATATGCATAATGTATTAGCTAAGTATATAGAGCAACTTTTCTGAAAGTCTCAAAATGATAGCTTGAGAATTCTGAAAATTATCGTCGATAGAATAAGCTCGAAATCCGTTGTTCCCAAAAAGAAGCAAAAATATGAGGGGTTGTATCAAATATCTGTTGATTAGTGTCAAGATAGCGTACACAATATTGCACGTACCACTATATTTAGATACAACCCCTCATCTTTTTGCTTCCTTTTGGGAACAACGGCGCTCATGCGCAGGGAAACATTTTTTATTAAACCTGCTCACTTTTCATCCAATTTTTACTATTTTTTAATTCTGATTGCAGAGTATTTTGTGCAATGTTGTTTGTCATATGTTCCGAAAATAACTTTTTTTTATATTAAGAACTCTGCAAATTATAAGCAAGAAACATGGCGAAATTTAGGACTGTTTTTATAAAAACCTTAATTTCTCTACGAGTATACATGCTATACTCATAAAATGAACAAACACAGTATATTAGAATAAGCCACTTATTAATAATTTGGAGTTTCAACGCTTTTGCAACATTAGTTTTTACAGCGTTATCCAAAAGATATTCGTTCTTTTTCAATTTGTTGAGGGTCCCGTATGGGGTTTCGGGAAAAAAATCTTAGCGGAAATATATGACCTATACTACACTGTTTACAAACCTGCAGTTTCAGGTTAATTCCTCATTTATTTTTCTAGATATTTAACAAAATGTTTAAAATCGCAAGGACCGGTCACTTTTGGCCATATATTGTATCTACATGTGTGTCTGTATGTTTATGGTTTAAAGGAATACATTAAATTCTACAACAATAAATATTTCTATTAAATTATTGTGTTAAAACGGAAAGATCAATTTTATTCATTACATACTTAAAATCCTCTCTCACATTTTACCACAATTCTGATAGATAATTATTTTTGAAAAACCATATTAAGCTACCATGTTCACATTTGCAACACCAGTCTGTATAGCTTATTTATCTTACAAATTCTGCATCCAAAATGATGGACTGAAAATAATTCTGAAGAATACAAATTGAATATTGTTTAGATACAGATTCCAGAGTCAGTCACAATTTAACTTTGTTTCTCTTACTAAACATAACTTCACAGACCTCTCTCTCTCCCCCTCTCTCTCTCTCTCTGTGTGTGTGTGTGTCTGTATTCCATGAGAAAGTCGGAATACTGTACTTTAATTTGAAAACTACTTCACTATATACATCAAACTATAAGATTCAAATAGTGTTCCTGGAGCCTCAAATCACGTAAAAATGGAATTTTTTTTCCGCTCTCGAAAAGATAATTTAATCTAGAAAACGTATATTTTAAGAATTAATTATTGCATCCTAGTTAACATAATAAAGAATCTGTCTTATAATATCAACCATTCGTACATAAAAACATTGGAATTAAATAAATTTTGAATTGTATATAAAAGAATTGGTTGGAGTCATTATCAATAATAGAAGGATGTAACTCTTACGTTAATAAACATTATATTTTCAATGCTTTAAACAATTCATATAGTTTGTAAGGCAATATAATAAAGTCACGTGACGCTTATATATATATTTTTTTATTTACATTAAGTAACTATCATATATTATAAATTTCGACGTTGCACATTTGCGCGTACAGATGAAACAAACAAATAAATGTGGTAGTAAAGAAGGAAGGGTAAGATGACAAGCGTAAGCTAACAAATTCACCTTGAACTCAGTAAGTAAATCAAAAATATGTAATTGATATGAGATACTTCTCATAATCCTTCTCTTCAACAGGCATTTTGAAATGTTCTCATCTGCCGTCAAAGGTCGGAAAAATGAAGTCTTCTGAAGGAAATTCTGATTCATCCCCTAGTACCTCCCCCCCCCCCCCCACTCCTCTCATACACATTAAAATGCCAAATAGATAACAATATTTATCATGCATAAAAATATTTATCAAAGTATCTATAAAACTTTATTTAACACATTTTTCAAAATCCCAAACACATTCGGAATTTATAGAAGAAGTTGCAAAATTAAAACTCAAAAACAAAAATCACAAGGACAATTTCACTGCCTCGCTTGACCTACATCCCAACAGTAGTAATCAACTCGAGCCCAAGCATTTCACATGAATAATAATGGGAGCAGTAATCATCCTTGGTATCTGTACCCTTCCCCATAGGCAGTAAAATGACGAATAGAAAACAATATTTATCATATGCAAAAAAATTACCAAAGTTCATTTGAAACTTGATTCAACCTTTTTTCCCCATCCCATACACATTAGTAATTTATAAAACAGGATATAAACTGAAAACGCGAAAAGAAAATTCACGACGCCAGGTTCATTGCATGGCTTAATTTACATCCCAACCAGAACAATCAGCTCGAGCCCAATATTGTCACATGAATAGTATTGAAAGCAGTAATCATCCTTGACTTCTACCCGTTCTACATAGAAGGTAAAATGACAAATGCATAACAATATTTATCCTATGCAAAAATAAAATAAAATAAAATAAATAAAAAATATATCAAAGTAGATTTGAAATTTGATTAAACCATTTTTCAACATTCCATACACATTCGTAATTTATAAAACAGGTAGTAAAATGAAAACTCAAAAACAAAAATCACAACCGCAGAATAATTGCATGGCTCCATCTACATCCGAACCAGAACAATCAACTCAAGCCCAAGATTTTTACATGAATGATATTGGAAGCAGTAATCATCCTTGCACCGTACCTCACATATAATGCAGTCTTTACTGTCATAATCTTCCATATCATTGTTATCCTCGCCATTTTGCAAAACACCGCGATATTTCTTTCAATTAACATTATCAGAATATCCTGCAATCTGTGTTTTCTATGAATTTGTGAACAATTCTATGAACAATCTGTGTGTTCTATGAATATTTGCGTTGTGCTTTATATTTTGAGAATATTTTAGTAAGATATTGAACTAACTTATCACAGATGAATAATTTCTTGCACTATGAGTCAGAAAAATTACCCTTCTATACTTCAAAATCGAACTTCAGCTTACAGCTGCACACAAGTTGCTATACAGCAAATTGTTGGTAGTGAGTTACATGAGCCTTCAACATTGAACCAACAGCAAGAGACTCTGCTGCCCAAGGCCAGGTCAGGTGGTGCTACGTATGAATGGATGGGAGAAAAACCGTGTTCCTCATCTTACTCATTTCATAACCCTATAACATGGTCGCTAATAATTGTAGAAATTTCAGTGCAGGGAAAGCAAAATTATCCTTAACGTTTAGGCAGATGAGGAAAATTTTATTTGTTTACTTGCAATGCTATGCCAGAGTTTGTGCGGCTGTTTACTTTTCTACTACCTTCTCTGAAAGTAGTTTTTGCCTGATTTAATTGCAATATTCCGTGATTAAATAAGAAGAATATTACATTTAGAGAAAAGTTATATTGCAGTGGATTACCTCTTCCAAAACACAATGCACTTTTGAAATGTTACCGTTCTATATGCTTATCCCCAGAAGCATTTTCAAAATTAATACAGTTTGATTTTATTTAATGCTGTTAATTACCATAAACATTTTAGAATTGCAGTTTAGAAAGTATTTATGATCATATTACTTATTGACAACATTAGTAATTAAGATTATTTAAACGTCTCAGGCCAATATTCATTAAATCATTTTTTTTAAATCATTTTTAATCATTTCAAAATGTTTATTTTCAATAGTGTGTTAATCGTTAATAAATATCTCTGAAACTTTTTATAGGATTCCTTGAATTTTTTTAGAATACGAATATTAGATTATACATTTAAATGAATTTTTAATATTTTTCTAAAAATAAAAGTAAACTAAAGAATGTTGAAAACTTTTTAAACGTGCATGAACAAAATCACTTTATATTGATTATTGCAGAGGATTACTTCTTCCAAAACTTCTCTTATTTACCACACACAATTAAAACAAATATTCAATAAATAATTTTTAATAAAGTTGTTAATTTCTAATCTTGTGTTTATCATTAACAAATCTTGCTGAAACTTTTTATAGGATTCATTGAATTTTTTAACACACAAATATTAAATTATACTTTTAAATGTATTTTTTAATATTTTTCTAAAAATGAATGTAAACTATAGAATGTTGAAAACTTTTTAAACGTACATGATAAAATCACTTTATATTGAATATTGCAGCGGATTACCTCTTTCAAAATTTCTCTTATTTATCACACACAATTAAAATAAATATTCAAAAAATCATTTTTAATAAAATTGTTAATTTCTAATATTGTGTTAATCATAAATAAATTTTGCTATAACTTTATATAATAATTCATTGAATTTTTTAACACACAAAAATTAAATTAGATATTTAAAAGTATTTTTTAATATTTTTCTAAATATAAAAGTAAAATATATAGAATGCTGAAAACTTTTTACACACGCTTGAAAAAATCACTCTATATTGAATATTGTAGCGGATTACCTCTTCGAGAACTTCTCTTATTTGTCACACGCAATTAAAATAAACATTCAATAAATCATTTTTTAATTAAATTATTTATTTTTAATATTATGTTAATCATTAATAAATATCGCTGCAACTTTTCCGATAATTCATTGAATTTTTTAACACACAAAAATTATATTACACATTTAAATGTATTTTTTAGTACTTTCTAAAAATAAAAGTAAAACATCGAATGTGAAAAACTTTTACACGTGCATGAAAAAAATAACTTTATATTGAACATTGCAGTGGATTACCTCTCCAAAACACAATGCACTTTGGAAATGTTCCCTTTCTATATGCTTATCCCCAGAAGCATTTTCAAAGTCCAAATCTTTGCCTGCCTATACCTCTACATGAATAAGAGCTGAAACGAACGAACGTACGTAAAAAGGGGGGGATGTGAGAGAGTGGAAGTATCATAACGATTGGAATATTTCAACGGACCGCCATCACCGAATTCGAAATGAAACTTAAAAATATTTTTTTTTACTCCTCTTTTTTTTCTCTTTTGCTGCTAACAGCGCCGAAATGATCGCACCGTTAGACGGTTTAATCGAGTGGCTTTGCTAGGAAACACTTTGAAAAGCGATCACCACCGAAATTGTGGTTTTATTTGCATTTTATAAAGAAAACGTGTTTTTTGTAGCACATTTTAAACATAAAATGCTGGGAAAACTTTTTTATATGCATAGTTGAGAGATTTGTTTAAAAATAGAACCGTTTGATTTTTTTTTATCCGAACTTTGAATGTTAAAAATGGTTTTAGCGCCTGGAACTATCACATTATTTAAATTTCGGGAAAAGGAAACGAGGAATTCATTGTGTTCGAGAAGTGAATTTTACAAATGTATATTCTATTCTCTTTTTATTAAATATAGAGCCATGAAATTATATTTACTAGTTGTTTAGCAAGAATAATCAGAATTAAATTATTTTAATAATATTCTATACACAGGGTGACCCAAAAGAAACTTGCCACGATTAAACGCCAATTGTTAAGCTACTACCAAGTGCAATTGTTAGAATATTGTTTTATAATAATACGAAGTGCAATTCTTGTATGCTAATACCAAGGCAATTGTTAGAATATTGTTTTATGCTAATACCAAGTACAATTGTTAGAATATAGTTTTATGCTAATACCAAGTGCAATTATGAGAATACTGTTTCATGCTAATACCAAGTGAAAATTATAAAATATTATTTTATGCTAATACCAAGTGCAATTATTAGAATATTGTTTTATGCAAATACCAAGTGTAATTGTTAGAATATTGTTTTGCATGTTTGGAACTAAAAATGCATTTTGATTGAGGTATTTTATACCATTTCGAAAGATTAAAAAAATAAGAAACACCTGTAAATGTTCTGAGGATAGTTCGGTCAAAATAATTTTCGTAATTATTTAAAAAAGTTCTTCTATTACTTATGGAAGAATATGAAAAGTAAAATGCAAATATTAGAGGAAGAGGGTTGTCAGTATTTCGTTTGTTCTTGAGTTCTCATTTGTATTTCATTATGAAAACGTGTTTTCTGTAGCACATTTGAACATAAAATTCTGGGAAAACATTTTTATATGCAGAGTTGAGAGATTTATTTAAAAATAAAACCGTTTGATTTTTGAAGATAGAACCGTTTGATGGTTTTAGCGTCTGAAACTATCACATTGTTTAAATTTTGAAAAAGGAAACCAGAAAATCATTGTGTTTGAGAAGTGAATTTTAGAATTATCCATTTATTAATAATATAGAGCCATGAATTTATATTTACTAGATGTTTCGCAAGAATAATCAGAATAAATTATTTTGAAAATATTCTTTATGCAGGGTTACCCAAAACATACTTATCACCTTTACGTGTCAGTTGCTAAGCTAATACCAAGTGCAACCGATCCTAAACACATAGAATTGCGTGGATCATCACTTGGCATAGTCTGACATCGAATATTTTTTTAAATATTTTCTTTAATAAAATATGATTCTATTAATTAGGGGAAGCCACCAAAACTTTTCATTCCTACCAAAAAAGCTTCCAGTTTTAAAAGGTTAAGCTTGTAACAAAAAAGATGTTTTGATTACGGTATATTTTATATCATTTCAAGATTTTTTTTAAAGCACCTGCAAATCTTCTTAGATCAGTTCGGCCAAAATTATTATCTTAATTATTTAAAAATTTCATGCATCATTTATAGAACACTATGAAAAGTAAAATGCATATATTAGAGGAAAAGTTGCGTTATTTCGTTTGTTATTGTGGTCTCATTTGCATTTCATTATAAAAAAGTGTTTTGTGTAGTACATTTTAATCATAAAATGCTGGGGAAACTTTTTTATATGCATAGTTGAGAGATTTATTTAAAACAGAGCCATTTAATTTTTTTTTCTCCGAAGTTTGAATGTGGTTTAAGCGGCTTGAACTATCACATAGAAAAAGGAAACGAGAAATTCATTGTGTTCGAGAATTGAATTTTAGAACTATTCTTTTCTCTTGTTTCTTAAGCTAATAGCAAATGCAATTGTTAGAATATTGTTTTATGCTAAATACTGGGCTCTACTCCCTACGAGCTATGCTCGCCAACCGCCGTTCAGGCAACGCAAACTCTAAGCACGCTAATTTGATCGACTTAAAACAATTTCGGAAGAATGAATTATAATTAAAAAGAACAGTGCCCCTTTAAGAGGGAGCTCTTAAAGGGTTGTTTTCGCCTTTGATTAAATCAGATCAGTGAAACATGCGAAAATAAGATAATATGAAATGATTGAAGTAAACAGAGTCTGTGTCTCCCGGTATTTTTTAACAACGCTATAAGAAAGTTCTTTTTAAATAAGACATTTTAAATGTATCGTTTTAAATCTGACGTAATTTTCACAAAAGTTTTCTTTCTCTTTTTAATATTCAAGTGAAAATACTTTTGTTGTTAGAAAGGAAATATTACTTGCGCTGTTTTAGAATTCTCAAAACAAAAGCAATGCGACTCTTGTCGGCACTTCAATAACATCTGCATTGGTTCGAAGCATCTCAATATGTTGATTTTCTGTAAGCAAGTAAACCCTATTGGTTTATAATAGAAGTCTATGGGAATTTGGCAATATATTGGAGATATCGCCAAGTTGGCGTCAATTTTGGCGACAAACTTGGCGGTATTTGGCGACAGAATAGGGTCCCCCCTATGGTAACCCCTCTTATAGGTATGGAGATGCATTAAATGGTGTTCTATAACCAATGCGTTTCATTCTCGCGTTGCCATTAAACAATTAACAAATAATCGCGATATCTGTGCCACGTACGATAGCGTAATATATATATATAGAAGATTAGTTTTAAAATATTATTTCAAAATACTAAATAAATGTCTCGTGCAAGTATATTTTTAAATTTAAAACTTTTGGCAATATTATGGTTCGACAATTTTAAATATGACGTAATTTCCTCCATCTACGCCTTTCAGCGCATATTAATGAATTTATTATTTTACAATTTTCTTTCTCTTTTAAAATTCATGTGTAAAAAAATTTTTCTGACGTAATTATGAATATCTTCCTGCTTTTAATACGTAATCATTTAATTCTCATTTGAAAGTTTTTTCTTCTGTTTATGGTAGGCACGTGTAAATAAATTTTTAATTTGAGGGCAATAATATTCGTTGCGCTGTTTTTAAATTTGGCAACAATTTAAAATAATACCCTTTTCTAAAAGTTGTAAAAAATATCTCTCAAAATGCTGAAAATTTGAATTTAAAATAGAAATAAAACCTCCAAAAATGAGTCAAATTTAAAAACAAATGCAGTCTGCACACCGGGAACTTCTAATGCATAAAATGATCTAAAAATGAGTAAATGTCTATGTATAGTTTTTGCTCCTATAAAACTTTTTTAATGGAACGATTGTGACCAAATTTAACGTTAAATATCTTTTAAAATAATTCTTCTATTCGAAAACTGTCTGCATCAGCGTGTTTATCAAACATTCTCTATAATACCACCGCTTTTCATATTTTTGTATGCAATATTTTTCTTAATATTAACGAAGACCTCCGGTTACAAAAAATTCAAAATCGGCGACGGCGGCATTAGTTACTTTTTTTTAGAATAGAGAAATGCCAAATGAAATTGTTAGAATATCGTTTTATGCTAATACCAAGGGCAATTGTTAGACTATTGTTTTATGCTAATATCAAGTGCAATTGTTAGACTATTGTTTTATACTAATACCAAGAGCAATTGTTAGAATAATGTTTTATGTTAGTGCAGAGTGCAATTGTTACAATATTATTTTATGCTAATACCAAGGGCAATTATTAGAACATTGTTTTATACTAATACCAAGTACCATTATTAGAATATTGTTTTATGCTAATACCAGTGCAAATATTAGAATATTGTTAGGGTTTCGTTCATCTGACGAAACCCTATTCGTCTCGCTCCTCTGTCTGTCTGTCTGTCCGTCTGTCTGTCCGTCACAGAGCCCGTTCTCAGAAACTACACATGTTGGAGATTTGAAATTTTGCGTACTTATAGATGGACACCTCAGATCGAACGACAAATCATAAAATTTTGAAAAAGTCATACATTTAACCCTTTGGGCTCTCACATGTGTATTTTAAACAATTCTTTCTAAGTGAGTCCCTAATTAGATTGCAGGCATGAAATTTTGCGTACTTATAGATGGACACCTCAGATCAAACGACAAATCGTAAAATTTTGAAAAAGTCATTCATTTAACCCTTTGGGCTCCCACATGTCTATTTTAAACAATTCTTTCTTTGTGAACCTCTAATTACATTGGAGGCGTGAAATTTTGCATACTTATAGCTGAATACCTCACATCAAAGGACAAATCATAAAATTTTGAAAAAGTCGTACATTTAACCCTTTGGGCTCCCCCATGTGTATTTCAAACAATTCTTTCTATGTGAGCCTCTAATTAGATTGGAGGCGTGAAATTTTACAAACTTATAGCTGAACACCTCACATCAAACCACAAACTATAAAATTTTGAAAAAGTCGTACATTTAACCCTTTGGGCTCCCACATGTGTATTTTAAACAATTCTTTCTAAGTGCGTCCCTAATTAGGTTGCAGGCGTGAAATTTTGCGTACTTATAGATGGACACCTGAGATCAAACAATAAATCATAAAATTTTGAAAAAGTCATACATTTAACGCTTTGGGCTCCCACATGTGTATTTTAAACAGTTCTTTCTATGTGAACCTCTAATTAGATTGGAAGTGTGAAATTTTGCATACTTATAGCTGAATACCTCACATCAAACGACAAATCATAAAATTTTGAAAAAGTCGTACATTTAACCCTTTGGGCTCCCACATGTGTATTTCAAACAATTCTTTCTATGTGAGCCCCTAATTAGGTTGGAGGCGTGAAATTTTACAAACTTATAGCTGAACACCTCACATCAAACGACAAACTATAAAATTTTGAAAAAGTCGTACATTTAACCCTTTAGTCTCCCACATGTGTATTTTAAACAATTCTTTCTAAGTGAACCCTAATTAGGTTGGAGGAGTGAAATATTGCATACTTATAGCTGAATACCTCACATCAAACGACAAATCATAAAATTTTCAAAAAGATGTATATTTAACCCTTTGGGCTCCCACATGTGTATTCTAAACAATTCTTTTTAAGTGAAGCCTAATTAGGTTGGAGTTGTGAAATTTTGCATACTTATAGTTAAATACCTCACATCAAACGACAAATCATAAATTTTCAAAAAGTCGTACATTAAACCCTTTGGGATCCCACATGTGTATTTCAAACAATTCTTTCTATGAGAACCTCTAATTAGATTGGAGGCGTGACATTTTCAAACTTATAGCTGAACACCTCACATCAAAGTATAAAATTTTGAAAAAGTCGTACATTTAACCCTTTGGTCTCCCACATGTGTATTTTAAACAATTCTTTCTAAGTGAACCCTAATTAGGATGGAGGAGTGAAATACTGCATACTTATAGCTGAATACCTCACATCAAACGACAAATCATAAAATTTTCAAAAATTTTTATATTTAATCCTTTGGGCTCCCACATGTGTATTCTAAACAATTCTTTTTAAGTGAGCCCCTAATTAGGTTGGAGGTGTGAAATTTTGCATAATTATAGCTGAATACCCCACATCAAACGACAAATCATAAAATTTTGAAAAAGACGTACATTTAACCCTTTGGGCTGCCACATGTGTATTCTAAACAATTATTTCTAAGTGAACCCTAATTAGGTTGGAGGAGTGAAATTTTGCATACTTATAGCTGAGTACCCAACATCAAACGACAAATCATAAAATTTTGAAAAAGTCGTACATTTAACCCTTTGGGCTCCCACATATGTATTTTAAACAATTCTTTCTAAG
Source organism: Maratus speciosus (assembly GCA_963932465.1). Lineage (NCBI taxonomy): Eukaryota > Metazoa > Arthropoda > Arachnida > Araneae > Salticidae > Maratus > Maratus speciosus. The sequence continues at coordinate 442,354,957 of OZ010793.1, forward strand.
TGAACCCTAATTAGGTTGGAGGTGTGAAATTTTGCATACTTATAGTTGAATACCTCACATCAAACGACAAATCATAAATTTTCAAAAAGTCGTACATTTAACCCTTTGGGCTCCCACAAGTGTATTTTAAACAATCCTTTTTATTGATCCCCTATTTAGGTTGGCGGTGTGAAATTTTGCATAATTATAGCTGAACACCTCACATCAAATGACAAACCGTAAAATTTTGAAAAAGTCGTACATTTAACCTTTTGTGCTCCCACATGTGTACTTTAAACAATTCTTTCTAAGTGACACCCTATTTACGTTCGAGGTGTGAAATTTGGCATACTTATAGCTGAACACCTCACATCAAATGACAAACCATAAAATTTTGAAAATTCGTATATTTAACCCCTTAGGCTCCCACATGTGTATTTTAAACAATTCTTTCTAAGTGAGCCCCTAATTAGGTTGGAGGCGTGAAATTCTGCATACTGATAGCTGAGCATCACACATCAAACGGCAAATCATAAAATTTTGAAAAAATCGTACATTTAAGCTTTTGGGTTCCTACATGTGTATTTTAAACATTTCTTTCTAAGTGACACTCTATTTAGGTTGGAGGCGTGAAATTTTGCATACTAGCTTCCACACATCATCATGCGACAAATCATAAAAAATTGAAAAAGTCGTACATTTAACCCTTTGGGCTCCCACATGCGTGTTTTAAGCAATTCTTCCTAACTGAGCCCCTTATTAAATTGGAGATTTGAAATTTTGCATGCTTATTATAGCAGAACACCTGAGGCCAGGCGATAAATTATAAAATCTTGAAAAAGTCTTACGTTTAACCCTTTGAGCTACCACATATGTATTTTAAGCAATTCTTTCTAAGAGAGCCCCTAATTAAGTTGGAGACATGAGTTCTTGCATACGTATAGCTGAATACCTCAGACCACACGACAAATCATAAAATTTTCAAAAAGTCTTATATTATTTACACCTCCGTGCTCTAACGTATATTTTAAGCAATTTTTCTAACCTCTGACCTTTTCACCCGGGGAGCACTTTTCCAACTTTTGCCGACACCCCTTTGACCATTCCTTCATATTATGCACCATAGCCTTACATATTTGAGTTTCACTTTTTACCGCCAGGGGCGCCTACTTATCTCGGGTGCTATGGGCCCAATCCCTTCGACTAATATATATACGGATAGTATGTAAAACGGATTTTTGTTCGGATAGAGATTTGTTTAGAATAGAGTGCGCCCCTGGTTGCGAAATGTGGAACTAACAGATTTTTCAAAAGGATTAAGTGTTTTGAAATGAATATTAAACGAAACCCTCTGTGCGATCTGTGATCACACTTACTCACTTGTTTTATATATTTGCAACAAAAAAGGTGTTTTAATTAAGGTATGTTTTATATCATTTCAGAAGATTAAAAAAACCCACCTGCAGTTATTCTTAGGTTACTTCGGTCAAAATAATTTTAGTAATTATTTAAAATGTTCTTACTTTATTTATAGAACACTATGAAAAGCAAAATTTATATATTAGCGGAAAAGTTGCCATTATTTCGTTTGTTATTGTAGTCTCATTTGTATTTTATTAGAAAAGCGTGTTTTGTGTAGTAGCTTTTAAACAAAAAATGCTGGGAAATCTTTTTTATACGCATAAATTAATTTAAGAATAGAACAGTTTTTTTTCTTTTCCTATACAACGCTTCACTATTGAAAGAGACTTTATCATACCGAAATATCACATTATTTAAGTTTCGGAAAAGGAAACGAAATTTTCATTTTATTTAAAAAGTGAATATTACAAATTCATATACTTTTTTTTTAAATATTGCAGTAGTTTGCTTTAAATAGGGTTTTTTTTAGAAGAGTAATACAAAAATTAATTAAATTAAATTAATAATCTTTTATATATATTCTAGTAAAATGATTTTATTGTATTACATTTCTTTTTTATAACTCAGTTTTAGAACACTACGAAAAGAAACATTTACCACAAAATATCCAATATGAACTTTAGAAAGATCACCGTTTTTTTTAAATGCCGACAAAAGATGACACATTAAAAGAAATGGAACGGCAGTTAAATATTTTTCTTGACATAAGTTCAATCCAAGACACTGCTACTTCTATTTCTAGCTACCCTTTAATTATAAACTTTCCTGTTTCAAAAGAACTGAAAGAATGCAACAACAATTAATAAAAACATTACCAGATGATGGACATGGAATTGTAGGCCGAAAGTACTAGGAATTTAATATAAATGTATATTTTTAACTTGTAACATCTATATTATTATTTAAGAAAAACTTGGACTTACGCTGTAAAAATTTAATAATTAGAAATCTTACGATACTCATCAGCGTACATGTAAATAAAAACTATATTAAAAATACATTACAAATAATTCCCAACGTTTCGTGCTCTTTCTAACGAGCCATTTTCAGGGGAGAGAGTCCGTGACCTTCTCGGAGCGAAGTTTCCAACAGCACATTCACATTCACGACATCACAACTGAAAACATTACGTTAACTGATCATTAAAACAACCAAAATCAGTACTGCGCCAGATATGGCGCCATCTGTTGGTAGGCTAACACACTACAATAAGAAAATAGGAAAACTCGAAATAAACTTTACGAATGTACGTCCTTTAAAATATCCAACCAAACATTAGAAACTTGAAATGAAATATTGTCATTGCATACCTCGTTTTTTCTTAGACTTATTTCTATGGATTCACGTATAAGGGCTTTAAGTGGGTTGGAATATTTAGAGATAATTCTTACATTGTCAAAATGAACTGCCTGGACACTGCTTTCAAATGCTAATCTAGATAACGCTGTAGATAATCTATTGAATTTTAAATCACTTTTATGTTCTTTAATTCTTTCAAACAGGCATCGTTTTGTCATTCCAATATGTGAAGTTAATAGACCAGTATTGAGTTGAATAGGGATTTCGTAAACACCAGGATGGAATAAAATTGGTAGAGGATCTTGCTTTCTGGTAATAGCTGCAAACAGATTATTTGAGGGGGAGGCAACAAGAAGAATTCTGAATCTATTGAAAATTCTCTTTAATCTTTCAAACATTGCTGGAATATAAGAAATTTTTCTATAAGTAGGACGAGTTAACTGAGTGCTTTGGGGATAACTAATGAACTTCTCAATTAATTTATGGATAACCTGTGGATTATATCCATGATCAATTCCAATCTTCTTCTCTAGATTAAGAAGGGATAAGAATTTATGTTTTGTGAAGACTGATAAATCTGGAAAACTGGCAGTAATGAATAAAGATACCTATATAAGTAAAATGGAAAAATGTATAGAACAGTTGTCCTGTCATGTCCTTAGTAAAGACCCTAACACTGGGATCTACAGAAAAACACAAGAGCTTCTTAGAAATAGTAAGTGGCTCGATGAAATGAAAAATAAAATTAAACTTAACCATACAGGTGTTACACCTAGGATTACAGCTAGAATAAAAGATCATAAACCAGATTTTCCATTTAGACCGATTGTCACGAGATGCCAAGGTCCACTTTATTATGTTGAAAAAGCTTATGCTAGTTTCCTAAAAACGATTATCCCATCTTCAAAATATTCTATTTCTTCTACTGATGAGTTTATAGACAGGATCGCAGATGTAGAGATTAACGATAATACTATTTTAGCTAGTTTTGATATTGTCTCGCTTTTCCTCTCCATAAATATTTCCTCCATATATATAATAAGTTATGAATACTATTAACCAGTTTATAGATAAATTAAATAATCTGAGTCAAGAAATTAAAACCTCGTTAGAAGCAAGTTTAAATTTAATTAACCAGAGTAATGTATTCTATTTTAACGGTAATTATTATAAGCAAGATAAGGGTGCACCGACGGGGTCACCTGTTTCAAGTATTTTTGCTGAATTTAAGCTTAGACCCTTGGAAGATTTTATTTTCAAGACTTTCAAACATAAAACCAAAATATGGTTAAGGTATGTGGATGATGTTTTTGTAGTTTGGGAAGAGGGAAAGCCAGCTTTAGTGGAATTTTTTGAGGATTTGAATCATCTCGACGACAATATTAAATTCACCATAGAAAAGGAAGTGAATAACACCCTCCCATTTTTAGATGTCTTGGTTATAAAATCTGGTAATACGCTTAAAAGAAAAGTTTTCAGAAAATCAATGAAAATAGATTGCATTATTCCTGTTACTGCTTCAACCCCATGGGGTTATAAAATGTCTGCGTTTAATTCTTTTATTAAGAGGGCACATATTGTTTGTTCGGATGAATTTTTGGAAGAGGAACTGAACCATATTGTCAAGATTGGAACTGATCATGGATATAATCCGCAGGTTATCCATAAATTAATTGAGAAGTTCAATAGTTATCCCCAAAGCACTCAGTTAACTCGTCCTACTTATAGAAAAATTTCTTATATTCCAGCAATGTTTGAAAAATTAAAGAGAATTTTCAATAGATTCAGAATTCTTCTTGCTGCCTCCCCCTCAAATAATCTGTTTGCAGTTATTACCAGAAAGCAAGACTCTCTACCAATTTTATTCCATCCTGGTGTTTACGAAACCCCTATTCAACTCAATACTGGTCTATTAACTTCATATATTGGAATGACAAAACGATGCCTGTTTGAAAGAATTAAAGAACATAAAAGTGATTTAAAATTCAATAGACTATCTACAGCGTTATCTAGATTAGCATTTAAAGGCAGTGTCCAGGCAGTTTATTTTGACGATGTAAAAATTATCTCTAAATATTCCAACCCACTTAAAGCCCTTATACGTGAATCCATAGAAATAAGTCTAAGAAAAAAAAAGAGGTATGCAATGACAAAATTTCATTTCAATTTTCTAATGTTTGGTTGGATATTTTAAAGGAAGTACATTCGTAAAGTTTATTTCGAGTTTTCCTATTTTCTTATTGTAGTGTGTTAGCCTACCAGCAGATGGCGCCATATCCGGCGCAGTACTGATTTTGGTTGTTTTAATAAGTTACCGTAATGTTTTCAGTTGTGATGTCGTGAATGTGAATGTGCTGTTGGAAACTTCGCTCCGAGGAGGTCAAGGACTCTTTCCCCTGAAGATGGCTCGTTAGAAAGAGCACGAAACGTTGGGAATTATTTGTAATGTATTTTTAATATAGTTTTTATTTACATGTACGCTGATGAGTATCGTAAGATTTTCAATTATTATATTATCATTATTATCTTATTCGCCTTTTAAGTAAACCGGTGAGCTTTTTAAAGTTTATATTGGCAAATTAATAAGCTAAGAATAAGCTAGATGCCGCAGGAGTCGTTCGGTAGCTTCATCGCCTCGAACCCTATCTTCCCGGTTTTTGGTGTCTTTAATTTGTGTAATTTCCCTTTTAAATTTGTCCGGTATCAACTTTTGAAATTTTTTTTCAATCTGGATTCCGCTAAAGTGTCTTTTACTCGGGACGTGGCTGGGGACCTATGCCACGTCCCGAGTAAAAGACATTCAAGCGAAAGCCAGGTTGGAAAAAAATATCCAAAATTGAAACCGGACAAATTTAAAAGGGAAATCGTAGAAAATAAAGACACCGAAAACCAGTGAGGGAGAGCTAGGGGCCATGAAGCTACCAAATGACTCTTGCTGCTCCTAGCTCTTTATCAGTCCCACCCACTTATTAATACCACTCTTATTATTTTATGATTGAATCAAGGTGGAATATTGCATTTCGTCTTTATGATTTTAAGTAATTATTTTTTTATAAGGACTAACTACCCTTTTCATTTGTTATTTTGTATTTATCTACATTTCACAAAGAAGACATGCTACCACGTTATTAGTCGCGCTCGGTGTTTTTGCCACCGACCCCCGCATACAGAAAATGTAAAATAAGGAACATTTTTCACTTAATATTCGTATGTTACATTTCAATGAAGTTTTAAATTTGTAGTTTACTTAAATTATACTTTTATTTTGAGATTTGAAATAATGGGAAAAAAGTAAAAATGAACTGACAATAGTTATCGTTGTGAAGAAAAACATTTACAGCAGCTAAATGGTAATTCTACACTGTATTTGTAAGGGGATATGAGTTTGGAGAAGATAATTTATATGGGCGTCAAAAAGACCGACACGCGACTATTGCCGGGTTAAAACCTATAAAACAGAATAGCTATTGACTGGAAAAAGATTCTTTGTTGGTAAGTCTTTACGGTAATCCTTTCTCAGGCATTACAAAAAATTTTCCAGTTTAGGCAGGTTTTATATTCTCGATTTTTACTACATTAATTTCCGCTTAATGCAGACAAACGAATGGCATTATATTTCCAGAAATTAAAAAAAAAAATTGTGTATCCCATGAAAAATCGGGACTCTTGTCATCCCGCACAATGGTTCCGAGAAATAAATCTCGAAACCCCTTGCAATCGGTACACGTGACAGCACTACTCGCGACTCACTGTAGTCAGCAAAATAAGTTTTTTCGATATCTAAAACAATATTTAACAATTAATATTTTTAAATCAATGTCCTTAAAATGACATTTAAAAGATTTTAATAATGTATTGTTTACCTTATTTGTCTATTCATTTTTTTTTCATTTCACCTTATCAGGGACATTGCTTAACCATTTTTTTTTTTGTTATTAAAAGGGGCTCTATTATCTCTTATATATTATCATTTAACATATTACTGTTTATTTTATCCAGAATTGTATGAAAATAAGCAATTGAATTAGAAACTTGTCGTAAGACTTTCTTTATATTTCGGTTATTTAAGAAAATTAAAATAATGATTTGTTGTTCTAATAATATAAGCAAAAGTTATTGTAACAATTACAACACGATATTAATTACATTAATTCTTATGGTCAAAATAAACGTGTATATCTTAGGCAACAAATAAGTAATTCATTTCTATCTAAATTAATTCAATAATAGTAATAGTCCAAGAGCCGACAGAACAAAAACATATGTTATCAAGCACAAGAAATAAACCTTTATTTTATGGAAGAGTAGAAGTAGGGAAATCTAATGATCCATGTCTGCCGGAAGTAATGCGGTGCATAAACCAAAAATTAATACCACCAGTGGTTGACTCGTAAGTTTATGATTGTGTTTATCCTACAAAAAAAGTATGGAAACATGGATTATAGTTGTAGGACAAACACAATTATAAACCTATGAGTCAACCAGTGGTGGTATTAATTTTTGGCTTATGTACCACCTCACTTCCGTCAGATATGGATCATTAGATTCCCCTACTTCTACTCTCCCATAAAAAAAAAAAAAAAAATCTTGTACTTGGAAACATAGGTTTTTGTGCTGTCGGCCCTTGGAGTATAACCAAAGATATTTATTTTTAGCTATGTAAATTACTACATTGATGCGTACGGTCGGAATAAAATAACAGTGTATACCTCCAGAAATAAATAATTTATTAATTCTAATTTAAGATGATGCTACAAATCATTTTAAAATAACTTTCAAAGGCATATGATCTTTTTATTTTAAAAAACTGCAATGACTAATATTTAATTTGATAAAACTATGAAACTTTCTTTTGATAATAACGATATTGACGTAATTATTTATTTTCTTTGAGATAATTTTAACCTTCTCACCTCCACGATCTGATGTATCCGTTCACTAACAAGGGAACCACTTTTGGTGTTGCTCGCACCTAGCATTAAGACCGGGTGCATTTTCAAGCCCTATATTATAAAGTTTGAGAATCGATAAAAATTTTCTGTTAAAATAATATTTCTTGATTATACAGCAGCATAACTTTCTGAAAATGCAATTTTCGAGACTACTTATCGGACTATTAACATTGATTTTTTTTAAAGAAAAGCATTTAAAAATAAAAATTAGTTATAAGTATAAAATATTGAAAAAAGTTTGAAAATTCCTTCAAAAACCCACAAATTTGATTTTGAAAAATTGCAACTTTATATTCCTATTTTTGGCGGGGAAATGGTTGGCGTTTATTTTCAAAAGTAGAGCTTTCCGGCAACCCTAGCCAAATGTCATAGCTGCATTTGTAATAGCTAAAAATTGCAATGTCCGACATATTTCACCGCAGTAATTTTTCTAAATTGTGTAAAAATATTAATTTACTTTATGATTACTTTTACCGAAGGACCATTTAATACAGCAACATTTCATTTTAAACATTCGAAACTTTATTTCATTCGATTTCAAAAGAAAAGAGTTTGCTTATTTTGTATTTCACTAAAAAATAGTTTTTAATTATCTTCGAAGCTTTTATAGACTTATACTTATTACTTATGTATTTATCGTATGCATAGAAAAAATAAATAAAAACCTAATATTTGTTTCTTATGCTATCACTTATAAAAAAGAAATCTCATATAATTCTAGTAATATGTTCTGTACATTTACTCTTTGGATAAAGCGGGCGGAAAAATTGTAGCGCCATATTTGGCGACTTGTAATATGTTCTGTACATTTACTCTTTGGATAAAGCGGGCGGGAAAATTGTAGCGCCATATTTGGCGACTTAACTCACTTTTGGCGTGAAATAAACAAATAAATATGTAATAATAAAAAATTAAAAGTATAAAAAAGTATATAAAATATTATTTTAACAGAGAAATTTTTTCGGTTCTCTAACTTTTATGTATAGGGCTACAAAACGCACCAAGTCTCGATGCTAGGTGCGAGCAACACCAAAAGTGGTTCCCTTGTAAGTCGTAGGTTTCACTACAATAGAAGTATTATTACATTATTAAAATAATGCTACAGACATAATACAGTTTAAAAAAATTAAGTTATGATTAACACTCTCAAATCTTATATATCCATACTTAATAATAATAAAAAATTATATCATGTTCGAAAAAAACACTTTTTTTTAGAATAAAAAAAGTATTAAAGAGAAAACAACCTTACAATTCTTAATCAAGAATGTTTAAATATACGTTATAAATTTCATTTACACTATGATTCAATATGCAATGTAATCAAAACTTAGCTATTTTATAAATTATGAACACATATTTGCCTCAGGTTTATTAAATTAGACGTTCGATAAATGTACTATGCAATATTTAATGAAGTATTAGCGTATTATTAACGCAGAATGTGTAATGAAACGTCCAGTGAATTTGAATTATTCATTTAATATGACTACAGTTCATTTCTGATATATCATTTTTGAAAGAAAGTTATTTAATAGTCAATTAAATAATTACTATAGTGTATAGGTATCATTAGTAAACATGTCTTAATTAAAACATTAAAGAGAGGAATATTTTCATTGTTATAGTTCAGAAAATACATTTAAAAAAGTTAAAATTAGTGGATACAGACAGATAACATATCTTTGCTTGATAATAGGAGTAATGAATTTATTTTTCACAGATTTTCAATATTATATTTAGCTTTATACGGGTGTTTCTAAATGAATATACGGGTTTTAACGCTTGGTAGTATTTATTACATAAAACTTAAATTTTAATTAATACATAAAATGAAAGAGCAACTCAAACAGTTTTCTCTACAAGCTTACAAGTGTTCAATGTAAGCACCTTCCGTCACACGGTACACATCAAGTCGATAGCTCAGTTCTTCCCAAACGTTGATTAGTTTTTGTGGGGTTCTTGTCGCAACTTCTGCAATGGTCAGCTGGTAGTGGAGGCACATACACACGATCCTTTATGAACACCCACGGGTGTAAATTGCATGGCGTCAGATCGGGTGAGCGTCTGAACAGAACTTCTTTGTTAATCAACGTTTGGGAAGAACTGAGCTATCGACTTGATGTATGCCGTGTGGCGAAAGGTGGTCATATTGAACTTTTGTAAGCTTGTAGGTAAAACTGTTTGAGTTGTTCTTTCATTTTATGTATTAATTATAATTTTAAGTTTTATGTAATAAATACTACCAAGAGTTAAAACCCCGATATTTATTTAGAAACATCCCGTATAAATGGTCTATTAGTTTGTTCAGTTATCATATTTTTTTGTACTACTGTGGACACTTTTTAGAGCTATTTTAGTTAAAAAAATACATAAATTAATTTTAGGAGGCATTGCTTTCTACAAACCCTCTAATTATATAAAATCCAACTGTAGGAAAGTGAATCTAACCATACCTGGGTGAACCATTCCCAGGACTTATTTTAGTCATCTCCCTGAGCTTTTCTACCTAACCGATTTTCCTAATCATTTTTTTGTAATGAAAGCTGCTCGTTTGTTTATGTGTCCACACTAGCTATTTTTTTAAATATTCCCATTTTTGTATTTTAATTTTAAAAGTTTTTATGAGATTTCTTCAAAAGGGTGGCAATCGGATTATTTCCACTGTTTCAGATACAAGAGAAATAATGAAAACTATTCAAATGAAAAATTTCTTTCAGCGATGTTGCAGAAAGACTTGGCTGGAATGTATCCACTGTGCATGATTGTTGGAAACAGTAGTCAAGGGATGGTACTGCCTCAAGAAGACCGGGTTTCAAGCGACCACGTGGCACTCCTGAGAGGGAAGATCGCCGTATTCGGCGTACGACTGTGGCGCATCGAACAACTTCACTTTAGACAATTTTTCGCTGTTTTGAAAAATTATAATTCGTTTGATTTATTTAACAATTTAAAATATTCGTGTTAAAATTACTGAATACCGATAATGCCTGAATTGAATAGCACGTTATGAAACGGGTGATATTTGACGGCTCCTATATAATTCCCAATTTACTACGCACCAATGTTTCTCATAGGGGGTCAGGCGACGAAGTCTCAGTGGTTATGCGATAAGTCTCTGTCGAAAACTAATACACGAAGCAGCGCAGCTGTATAAATCAACGACTTTTTAAAAACAAATGCGTGTTTTAAAATGTACTTATAAAACACACAAGATGTTGTCTGTAACTTACAATTCTACCCTAAAAAACTATCACCAAACATTCAAGATATATGCAAGGATAATAATGCGTTTCCATATTAAAAATCTTGCTACTTCTATACCTTACATTAAAGTAAGACAAAAGTTATATTATTTGTATACAGTCATCGTTTTCTTTGTTCGCTTATGTTTCGTTATTAATTTATTATTTCATATTAAATAAAATAAAAAAACAAGGGATACGCCAGGTACATATAATTCTTTAAGGATAAAGTTTCAGAGTTTGAGAATCACTGCTATAGAGAATCTTGAGCAATAATCAGAGGCCGTAGCGATAGGAAAAATTTCATTTCGTCTTACCAGTATTTCGAAAAATAAATTCCGTAGTAGATTTCTATTTTACATGAAAAAGACATTTAGCATAAAATGTGTCACTTTTAAGTAATGATGGTACGAAATAAAATGCCTCCTATCGCTTATTGAATCAGAAAACGACAATATATTTTCGACGTTAATTACGAAAACGATAATTGTGATCGCCATTACTCTTTTTCGATTTGCTATAAACTTATGTCAAACGATATTCATAGCATTTTCGCATTTTCACACACACTTTCTGTTTAACATAACTCGTGTTATTCATTTTCTACGTCAATTTGTATATTTAAAATTTTCGTGCCACATTTATATTCCGGCAAAATAAAACATTGTGGCCATGACTAGGCAACAATTCTGGAATTTTGTTGCGAGGGGGGGGGGGGGGGCAAGAATAGATTATGTTACTGGTCCTTAAAATACAGCACGAAAATATTTTCTTCTTACGACACTATTACAATATAATTATGAATCGATTTATTATTAAGGTGAGCGAAATGATAGATTTGCTATCTGTCACAAAAACCCGACCCCGCGGATTCAATTAACCATTTAGAATCTACAAGAAAGCAAGGCAGCTGTGAAAACCACAAAATCCCCATAGAGAAATGCACAAGAACCTAATAGCAGTATGTTGGCTACGCATATTTCATATTTACAAGGAGGTTAACAAAATGCATTGTGCCCTACATTCAAATCTAGCAATCACCAAGTGCGAGATCTTTCTATACAACAGGTTTAAAATTCAAATGTACGAGTATCGCTGTATGTAAATACTTCGTTTACCAGCTTTTAACCCTCTCGCTGCGCAACCCGAGATTTCCTCGGGCAACGTAAAAGTAGCAAAATTTGCGCAACCTGAGATTTTCTCGGGGGGGGGGGGGGGAGTACATTTTTTCTATCTAATTAACCCGCCTTAGGTATTCCCACCAGTTTTTTTTTTTTTTTTGTGTGTAAATTTTGCCTTATTTAATCGGAGCATTTTCCCGATTAAATTAGACATAAATTTTTGTTTTGAAAAACCGATGACAAAAGAATAAAAATTCTTAAAAGACGTTCGTCGTGAAGGGGTTAAATAGGCAATTTTTGAAGCTATTTTGATAAAACAATTACGCAGCGAGAGGGTTAAACTAATGCTTCCGTTTCAGGATCATTTAGTAATTTCTGACGGATTTTATTCATGTCAAACCTATATTGCTTGAGTAAAACATAGCAAATAATGAAAGTTACGCAAAATGAACATTTTGGAGTTATTATGCACAGTCAGGGAAAAAAAAGGAAATACCACCTACTAATTATGCAAAAAAATTTTGTAGAAGAAAGTTACTGGTACCAAACGATTGGGAAACCAGTCTACTTTTAAATGATGTACATATAAAATTTGTTTACGGAGCCATCTACATATCCAATTGTACCCAAACTTTTTTTTTCCAATAGCAATACCCAAGTGTGACACCATAAATAAATTCTACACCCTTCAATTAGCCTAAAACAAATTTTCATAAAACATTTCTATGAGTAGTTTCAGAGAAATTAGTTATTTCAAAATGAGCATATTTTAGGGTCTGTATCCAAATTGAAGTTCGGTACTCGATTGCTGAAATGCTGCAGAATGAGTCTGTCACTTCTATTAATGTATTATTTTTGCTATTATGATAATTTCACTCGTTTTTAATCGTTTGGTACCAAGAACGTTCTTCTATTATAATCATTTGCACAGTTAGTAGGGGATGTTTACTTTTATTTCCCCACGACTGTACCATAAAGGTACTGCTTGAAAATTTTGACACAAATGATGATAAGATAAAATAAGAAAATAAATAACTTACCCTTAAATTACGAACTCCTTAAATCCATAAAAGTAATCCCAATTTTTAGCAAGAGTGAACGTAACAACGATTTATCCAACGGAACTCTTGATTAATAATAAAGGGTAAGTAGTTCTTGACTTACCTAGGAAAAGGAAAAATAATTATTTGTTAAGCAATTGCTTAGTTTTCTTTATTCATAGTAATTAATTATAATAAATATAATATATATATATATATATATATATATTTAATTTATCCACGGCAAAAACTTATATTCTATATCGAGTTTTTATTTATATCGTAAATGTGTTTGTGGTATAAGATCAAAGCAGTGATGGAACAGTGTAGCAGCAGAGAATTAATTAGCACCGCTAAATTTAATTAGTATTCTTCCACTAATTTCAACACAGAATTTCTGAAATTTTTCAACGCGAAGAATACTATTAAAATCTAGTGGTGACAATTGACCAATTGCTGCGCCACTGTAAAGTTTCAAACTAAAAAAAAAAAAAAGGAGGGGGGGGGATTTGAAGGATTCGCCGGAGATGTTTTTTCTCTCGGGCAAGTTTTCTCAAGATATCGTTTCCCGTTTAAGAGATATGAGCTTTGGATACCATTTCGCGTTTTAAAAAATAATGGGATGGTGCGCATTTTATATTATTTATGTTTTATCAAGAATTTTTGGTCAGAATTGAAAGTTTTAAATATCTAAATGCCAGAAATTAAATGCAAATTCGAGGTTCACTTGAAAAATCAAACCTTGAGTGAGGATACCGCCCCAGGTGCATTCTGCCGAAGGTAGTGGAGCTCTCAACTAAAGGTTAGTTTGGATGGATTTTCATTAAAAAATTAAAAATCATTCAAATTCTAGGTTTTACCCTGCCGAAGGCAATGCTGCTGACAATATTAGGTTCGTTTGGTAAAGATTTCTGCTTAAAAATATAAAATCAAACCAAACCGGACAGTGCGTTGCACGTCCGGTATATGTTGCTGAAGACATTGCCGCACCCCTAGCATTAGACATATTTAAGGTATTATCATTGGCCCGGACAATGCCAGGCGGGTTGGTTAGTAGGGCATAAAGAACACGGGAATTTTTCACGAGTCTTTATATTTCCGTTCATATTGCAGCCATCTTCTTTTGCCACTCTACTCTCTGTAGCGTCTAAGGTTATATGCTATGCTAATAAATGCTCATATTTCAATGCTTTCAATTTTATTTTCTGAATTGAAATGAACAAATCTTACAGTTATTTATCCAGTATGTGATTAGAAACGAGCGTATACGCAGAAGATGCAGGGAAAGGCCATCCCTCTCAATCTTCGAAAAAGTAAGAATTTTTGGACATTTATGGCCAAATTTAGCTTATTTTCACTATCTCCTCCCCCTTAACAAAGATTCTGTTTCAACCATGATTGTAGGTCCAGAGTACAAGATAGTTAGATAAAAAGTATTTGTTCTGCTCTGAGATCTATGGTCCTAAAACAAACACACACACACACACACACAATTTTTGTTCAATGCAATAGATTCTACAGAAGTGATCATTTGTAGAAGCACTGAAAAAAGCATTGCTTCGGCCGTTTAAAGTATACTTTGAACACGAAAATCATAGTGTTAAACCTACGGCACGAATTGCCAAAATCTTCACAAACGGTTGATGTTTCATTTTTACCAGTTAAAATTTGTTCCACTGTTGACACCACAGGCCTCCAATCTAAAATCTCTACATTAAACAGCATACTCATACAAGTTCTGGTTTTACATTGTTTCCTTTGGGGCTGTCCAACGCTTCTCCTACGGACACCATGATGGCGCCATATGAAGGTTTTCTTGCTGCTCATCCGAATTTTTCCTTTTACTAGCTATTTTTAAAATTAACAAGAAAGGAAACAAATCATGCGGCAAGCAGAGATTATGAAGAACTTTCCAACACATTCAGAATAATGTAACAAAACTTCACCGTTTTATAACTTGAAATAGGATGTCTAATTGAACCATTTGGAAACGCATAACACATTTGAAAATTCAGTTTCCGCAATTCTCATTTACAGTCGGAAAATTATCCGATATCTTTGAAACTACATGCGTACAAAAATTTAATTCAGTTAGGAAATACACACAGATTTGAAAATTCGCCTTCAGCAATTTCCACTAATAAGGAGAATACGATAATACGTTTGATAACGAGAAGAATAATTTTTTAATACCAAAATTCTCTTATGCAGCTCTGCATAGGAAGTATAGAATTTCTTTATACACAACGAGTAACATGCAAAAAAAAAAAAAAAAAAAAAAATAGTTAAATTTACAAGGGCATACCGTAATTGAAAACGCACTTACAGCAATTATTGCTCAAAGACATAGTAATCATTTCGTAGCGAAATTCAGTGATTTATATCAATTTCATTTGAAATAGCGTAAAGTCATTAAAATATTTTTCCAACGATTCAAACGATTTTTCCGCATTGACAATAATCTAACGGAATTCTTTTGAATGTTTCTGTACAGAACTGTTAATGCTACACAATACGTCTTGGTAAACATCATTAACATACATCAATTGCATGAAAAATGAGTATATTTACGCTAGTTAGAGCGTTGACAGACAAACAAACCGAATTCATAAACACTTTTCAACTATGTTGGAAAGTGTTAAAAATCTATTTTAAAGGATGATTTCTTTAAAATCAATAATATTTGTAAGGGGTTTTTCCGTTGTTACCAGTGGCCGTTATTTAGTGTTAATTATTTAATGTTATTATTTAGTGATTAAATTTTCTGGCCCTTTTGAGATAGGTTATCCCTCTGAAAAATGTAATTTTAAATTTACTACGATTTATATTACCCTTGCAAATTATTTTTACATAGTTTCTGAGTCGTAGGGGACTTATGGATACCACCGTGAGATATATGTGTATCATAAAGACGCTTGTGGCGGATAAGTCTACCACTATTCATGGCCGGATTACCGCAGGGGAAACTTTTACCCGTATTTCCGAACAGTATTTTTCATATTATGTGACAGAATTTCTGCAGTAAGGCGACGATTGCTATTTAAATATAAACAAGTAATATAAAAATTTTGTTTTTAAAGTCAATTCCTACTTAGGCCATCAAAGAAAAATTTAACATAATCCCTTAAGCTAATATCAGTTTTTGTTGCATTAAAATATCTGAATTTGTTAATTTCCTAAAAGCAAGTAGGTTTACGATGGAACTCTACGGGAATTTGGCGAAATATTAGAGATATCGCCATGTTGGCGTCACTTTTGGCTACTCATTTTGGCCGCCAAATTTGGCGATATATCGCCGAGTTGGCGACAACTTTGGTGGTATTTGGCGACAGAACAGGGTCCCCCCTATGGTAACCCCTTAATGAAAATGCTTTCATTGACCTTCAATAACCAATGGCCGCCATTTTGTTCCCCATGCAAAAGTAAAATTAATTAATTAAAAATTAATTAATTAATTAATATTTGAAAAACCTGTATTAACATCAATTGTCATCCAGTACAAGTTAAAAAAAAATTATTTCAACTTGATAGGATGAATAATGAGTATTTTATTAACGACTAAAAATTTGAACAAGATAAATATATAAATATATAAATATATAAATATAGGGAGAGTGTGAGCTAATAGTAGGAATTGAAAAACAGGTGGAATTTAACTCCTGTGGTAATAAAATTGCACTATGCTCTACCACTACTACAGTGAAATTATAGTGGTGCATGTTTCAGCCATATGAATTATGTCGCCTTTCATTGTTTGCAACTAACTACATGAGGTGCGGACCTGTTTATTGAAAGGTTGGACATGGACAGCTCTGCGTCTAAATCACTTATTAGGAGACTCAGAAGTAGAATAAAACGAAATAAATAACTAAAAAAAAAAAAAAAAAAAAAAAAAAAATGAATATTTATAAGTACGTTTATCTCACGCAAATCTACAAAACACAATTTAGATGTCAAAAAAATGTAATACATTTTAGTAAAATTAAATTAAGATTTTTTTCTTTCAAGTATTTCCCCCTCAACTGAAATCTTTGGCGCCCTTACTACTTTCGTGGCTTGTGTGCGCCGCACACTTTGCACACTGGGTCGGCGCGCCCCTGGTAATAGTGACAAACAAATAAGAAAAGTCACTAGAAAAATCTTAGAAAACTCACTCTGCTGTTGCAAGGAACTTTTAAGAGAAAAAAATATGTAAAAATTGTTGGTTCAAACTTTATTGCTAGATCTTTTTTACATCGTCAAATACTCGCACGGGGCAGCTAGAATTTAACAACTTGGTTCATTCCAAATTCTTGTTTTGGAAACGCATTTTTTTGCTAATGTTAAATGTATGTAACAATACAATGAAACATGTATGTAACAATACCTAAATACCGGGTGAGCCAAAAGATCGTTTCAAATTTAAAAACTCATAAAAAAGGAATAAATTATGATAAAGGAGTGCGGTTTGTAAGGAAGGGCTCACAAGGTAGTGTTTTTTTAGCAGAAAAAAGAAAAGTTAAAAAATCACATGTAGAGGGCGCTGACGACCCGAAACACAATGAATAGGATTACAGTTGTGCCGTTGAATGTTCTGGAGGCCATTTCGAACATTTGTTATTGGAAGAACAAATGAATGGAGCATATTGTTGTGCTGTTCATTGCGTTTTGGGTCGTCAGCGCATGTGAATTTTTAACAACATTTTATTCTGCTGTTAAAAAAAAATCCGATTACCTTCTGAGCCCTTTCTTGCAAACCCAACTCCTCAGGGTTGCCACGCTACAGGGAATTTCCAGACCAGGAAATTCTTCGGCACCAGTACTTTCTTACAGAGAACTTCTCTTTAAATCAGGCGAAATTTCGTGCGGTTAATCTAGATATATTTTTCTATAAAAAATTACTGATATTTTGACTGGAAAAGTCCCTGAAGCGTTGCAACCCTGCTCCTTTATCATAATTTTTTCCTTTCTTATGAGTTTTTAAAGTTTTAACGAGCTTTCGGCTCACCCGGTACAATAGAATATGTTTTTTAGATTTTAGAGAATTTTTATTATTTATCCTTTTTTTCTTATCTGAATGTATCTCGAATTACGTCGTTTTCGACTTACGTCGTTTTCGACTTACGTCGCTAGTCTTGGAACGAAATGCTCTCGTAAGTCGAGGTATTACTGTGTAGAAATATTTCCGAACTGAAACTTCCCCCGCCCTCTACCAATCTTTCAACATCAAGAAAGCTGCAAAGATGGAAAGGAAAAAGAAATCATCCTTTTAAAAATATTTTTGTTTTGTGTAACCAATAATGCGTTTGAAACAAGAGAAAATAATGCATCTATAACTCATTCTAATCTGTATTACTACTAATCGATGTATCAAATGAATTTGATAATAAATTATTTTATTGGTAACTTAAAGTACCGTCAGGATATAAAGCGTTAATAAGCCACAGTCCCAAATTATAAACACTCAATATTTAATATATTGTATTGGTTTATTTTCTTTATGTTATGCATTGCAAATATGTCACGATAAGTATGGAGTGGTCAGAGTTTGTGTACAAGTAGTTGGGAAAGAGTTCCATATTGTGTGCTGGTTTTTTTGGCGAGCTTTTTTTGGCGATAAATGTTTCAATGTGGTTGTTGTGATCTTAAACCTTTGGGGTTGCCTTCTTCATACTTACATGGATTTTGTCTTCGTGACGTCTAATCTGCAATGGCTCTTTGGCGCAATTTTGGATCTTTTCGTCAATCGCGCCAACCAGCACACAATATGGAACTCTTCCCAGTAATTGAAATTCTGTCCCGCTAACTGCGTAAAAATAAATCTATTTAACCAGTCGCACATTTCCATTACACATCAGCATTTCGTTAGGATATGAATCGCGATTATCTATGAATCCCGAAAGACAAATTTTAATGCAAAGTAAACAGGATTCACGAAACACCATCAGGAATGCAGTGTGTGTCGTATTTGATTTATGCAGTACTAAAAGTTTTAACATTAAATTTCCATTGTCTTCACTTGGCTAGTGTAGACTCTTAACCACACGCGATAATCGGGGTTAAATCATAGCTACAACGTCCAAAACTTATTCTATAATTAAATTTAAAATATCAAAAAACCCGACTGTGTAAAAAGCGAACTAATTAATTATTTCTCATCAATGTGAAACTATTTCTTATATCACTTGGCTATTTTTTTTATTCACTTGTATTGATGACTTTTATGTATTGATGACTTTGTGTTTAATTGTTTGTTCCTATCTATAAACACTGTTTTTATGAGGCCTATAGATGTCCATGAAGGTTAGAGTTGCAGTAAAGTTAGAGATCCTACATACACAACTTCCAGGTTGTGTAATATTTAAGCGGAGCTTCTGACTGTAAAATAGTCAATGAAACATCGTCTTTATTTTGAAAGACCTATCCAATGATATACCACTCAATAGGGTGCGTAATTTTTTTTTGTCTCTAACGCCATTTTGAATTTATAAAAACAAAATCTAGGCTATAACTATCGGACGGTTAAGACGAATCGATAGAGACCTCATTCATTAAAATCCATCCAACCGTTGGGATGTTTCGAGGGTATAAGGAAATCCACATACCCAGATACGCGTGAAACACACAACCCTTCTTGGCAGTCGGATAAAAAATAAAGCCAGTCGATCAGACAGCCGCGATCACAAAATGCCGAAGTAATAAATCAACAGTCCAAAAATTTTCCCATCGAGAAAACAAAAATTTAGTTTTGAGAATTATGTCTATTTTTACATCCAATTTTAAAATGAGAGATTTTCTCCATCACCAACGTCTATGTATGGCAATGTACCGGGTGATCCAGAATTTCCGGTAGTTTTGAAATGTTAATAATTAGTAAACTATATACAATAGAAAAATGCGGTTGTCACAGAAATGCTTAGAAACATGGAGATTTGTTTTTTAATGAAAAAAAATGCTATATTAGTTACTTTTTGCCAATAGGTGGCGCTGAAATTGATAATGTAGTTTTGCTATAAAGCGGATTGAGTATTGGCATCGTGTTATATCTTGTTTACGAGTGCAACAGATGTTTGGCCCCCTTCAACAGATCCCCGCTTCATCGACGATCTTCCAATGAGCCCGTTTCCTCAAAACTATTTACCATAGTCTTCAGATTTGTAACGGTCATCGGTCTTTTTCCAGTTTTAACTCCACGCATTGTACGATAAGAAAGAAAAGCTAAATTTGCCGATTTATCCTTTTTGTAAAATAGCTTAACTGACAAAGCTTTATCACGCAAAGAATGCGTCTAAACATTGCAGTTACACATGAAATTTTGTATCAAAATTCCTTTCAAACGTTCTTCTTTTAAATGTGCCTTCTTTAATCTTCGAAAAAGCGTTTGAATATAAACAACCCTTAACCCTCTCGCTGCGCAACCCGAAAGTTTCTTCGCCAACGTAAAAGTAGCAAAATTTGCGCAACTCGAGATTTCATCTCGGGATGCATCTTTTCCGTCTAATTAACCCTCCTTGATCATTCTCACCAGCTGCTTTTTATTGCAAATTTTGCCTTATCTAATCGGAGCATTTTCCCGATTAAATCAGACGAAAATTTTTGTTTTGAAAAACCGCTGGCAAAAGAATAAAAATTCTTAAAAGACGCTCGTCGCGAAGGATTTAAATGCGCAATTTTTGAAGGTATTTTGATAAAACAATTACACAGCGAGAGGGTTAAAACGAAATCTGTGGAATATTTTTAGGAGAGATGCACTGCGATGAACTTATTTTCTTAAATAACACATGGTACAGATACTTTTTATGTTGTGCAACAGCGCCATCTGCTGCTAAAATTTTTAACTATTTATTTTTAAAATTTTTCATTATAAACAAAAATCCCAGACGTTTCTGGGCATATATGTAAAAACCTTATCTTTCTAATGTACATAGTTTTCTAATTATTAACATTTCAAAACTCCCGGAACATCTAGATCACCCAGTATGTCCATGGATGACGCTTTGGAATTTCTATGAAATGTAGTAATATCCCCCTCTCTGAATTTTTAACACAATTTGACAGCAATTACTGAAAAAGGAGTTTTACCGAGTTATGTGCTTCATAAATTATTTATTTAGATATCTTATTGTGTTGTATGAAAAAATAGAAATAATATTCGGATAGTATTGGAAAGTGTTTAATAATCTACGTGTATGCATAACTCTCCTCTCTTGTTTATTAATCAGTTAATAATCTATAAAAATGAGAACTATAAAAATAATTTACTATACAAAACGGATCTTTCTGCTAGATTTTAAATTATGTTATGTCAACAATGGATTAGAAAGATTTGAACTAAATCTTTACATAACAATAAACGTGAAAAAAAAAATAGAACTTAATCCAACATAGACAAAATCAGTGACCATGACCTTCTCCGGCGTTTCGTTTAACGTTTCCTCGCCGCCCAGAATTTAATTCCCTCTACCCTTTTTCCCGGCATTTATCAGTTCTCAGCGTCTAGACAGAATGCATTTGCTTTCTTCTTTTTTCTATGCAGTGTGTATAGTTTACGCAAAAGAGGTTTTTGCCCCGGAAAATGCTATGATGCTTCTATATGTAAATTTAAACCGAAAGAGATAACGATTCGAAAAAAAGATACATGCTTTTAATAAATGACTGCGGTTTAGTTGACCGCAAATTATCACGCCTTATCTGGATTTTTATTGTTTAAAAGTTTTACATACTAACAAGTACACATTTTTTGCAATTATTTGAATGAAATGATAAATAATTCCTTTCTTTATTTATAGTTTCATAATATCGATTTGTAATTACAATTACGAAATTTTGTTTAATTCTTTCGGAGAGAATAATATTTATCTGAATGTTAGTTGCTACATAACAGTGATAAAACATTTTTCTTTACATAAATACACTTTTGTTATATATACAGGGTGTAGTCGAATTCGACCGACAAATTCTGTGAGGTGATAGTACGCATCAAGAGGTTGAAAAATTACCATACAACATAGGGGCGCAAACCACGTGTTTAATCAAAAATACAGAGAACTAGAGAATAATACTAGTTGGAGAATACACTAGTTGGAGAGAAAAATATTTATCTGATTGTTAGTTGTTACATAACAGCGATAAAACATTTTTCTTTACATAAAAACACTTTTTGTAATATATACAGGGTGTAGTCGAATTCGACCGACAAATTCTGTGGGGTGATCGTACGCATCAAGAGGATGAAAAATTACCATACAACATAGGGGCGCAAACCACGTGTTTCATCAAAAATACACCGTGTTCTACACTAACTCAATTTGTGTTGACGGTAACAACATTGAGAAAACTGTTGTACATTATATTAAAAAAAAACATTCAATAAACATTCTCGTGTTCGTTGTAAATGTTATAATATCAAAAAAGGGAACAGATGTTATATATTTACGCGGCCGCCATCTTGGAATTTTTCTGGCGTGAAAACCACTTTTCCGCTAAGTAGTAAATTTCGCCAAGTAGTGATTTATGCTCATGTTAGGCTTAACGAAAATAAAATGTCAAACATCGTTATCAAAAATCGCCAAGAAATCTCAAAACATCCAAGATGGCGGTCGGGGGAATATACAGCATCTAAGCGAAAAAAAGTTGTGTACGTTTCCATTACACGCGCTAGAAGTATGCACTGGACGCTCTGCATTTTGGACTGCTATTACCAGTTCATATGGTATCATCGGTTGAACACCCTGTATTTCCAGAACTTTTCGTGATGTTATAACATTTCACACAAAATAAGGAACATATCGTTGCATTTTCGATCCATTTTTCTTTTATTTTTCTCGAAATTATTACCATCAACCGAAGTTCAGTTAGGATGTATTTCTGACTAAATAAGTGGTTTTCGACCCTATGTAAACTTTTCATCCTCTTGATGCCTGCTATCAGCCCTCCAAATTTGTCGATCGAATACGTCAACACGATGTATACTTTCTTGACCACAAAAAAATGAAGAATGAATTTAGATTTTGTTTCGTCTTTACGTTAAATTTTTACTGCCTTTTAAAAACGTTTATCTTTCTATTTGACTTATTTTTGAGGTAGGAAAAGATATTGTTTGATGTTATTATAAATATGAAAACTATTTGATAACTACACTGAATTACGATGTAAAATATAACCGATTACATTTTTTAGAGGAATACACTCCATTATACTTTCCATTCTAAATTGTTTTTGCTGTTTTGAAACATTTAAACACTTTAAAAATATATTTATAATGTGATAACTTGTTTTTCTACACTTGTTAAAGAAAAATACTCCCACCACTTTATATTTACAATATTAGTTGTAAAATATTTTCTTGTTATTTGTTTTATAAACTTTACTAAAATGAGTGACAACGTTTCAATGCAAACATTTCTCACATTTTTATGCATTGAGATGTAGTAATTTTACAAGGGTGTCTGAAGTATTTAGCAGAATTCACTACTTACCACAGTCTGTGTTTTCAATGCGGTACCATTTTTTTAATTAAATTGCTACATTGTAACCACATTTTGAAAATAGTAGTACTCGTGTTAGTTCAACTTATTTAATCTGTTCCATAAAAAGGAATATTTCTATTTAAAATACCTGGTAGATGTCAAGCAATCTGAGTTTTTTTTTAAAGTAGCGGAATCGCAGCAGAGACCATCGTTAACGCATATTGGCATAGTTAAAATCACTAGCATAGCTAAACCGGCGTAAACTTCGGATTTTGTGCTTTTAAGGGGAAAAATAAATCTGTAGGGAGATGGGGGATGAATGGGACATTTTTATAAAAATAATTTTTTAAATTTTTTATTCAAGTTATTATCAATATTATATATCACATTTCATAAATTAGGTATTTGACAACATATATGAACAATAATAATTCTAGATTATGATTTATTCAGAAAAATATTACGAAATCAAAAAAAACGTTCTTCCCTGTCCCAATCATCCACACAGCAGGGATGAATGGGACACTAATAGGGATGGATGGGACACAAAGATATTCCTCCCCGTATTCAATTTTACCAAATTAAAATTTATAATTATAACCTTATATGTAATTATGTTTGTAATACATGATTTTACAGCCCGAATCGATATATATATTTTTTCAATAACTTCTTTTATTGCAGTTTTTACTTTTGATGCAGACTTCGTCTATCAATCTGTTATTTTTTCCCACTTATGAGGCATTTTAGATTTGAAATGAAAGTGCAAAATGTCTTTTAAAAATGGCATAGCTAATAATTTTCAATCATAACTTATTGATTAATATCAATTAAATGTATCTTAGAAACATGCAGAACGGAAATTATTGGTTCAATCGGAAAGTCGTGTCGTGTTGGAAAAATCAATTCGTACCGGAAAATTCTGCCCGGTAATTATTACACATTAGATATCGGAATCAATGTCTAATAATTAAATGGTAGAATTTTCTGGCACGAATTGATTTTCCCAACACGACACGACTTTCCTATCGACACAATATGTTAGGGGTGGGGATTTATTTGTGCAACATTTCAAAATTCAATATAATTTCCCCAATTTGATCAATAAACATACTATTTTTAACAATTTTATCTATTTTGATTAAGTTTTAGTACCAATTTTTTGATACTCCATTAATAATTATTGCAATACAATAAATAACACTCAGAAATTTAAAACAATAACAACTCATACAATACTATTTAATACTATTAATTAACGTTAATTATAAATTTATCAACCTATATAATACTATTTAGTTAATAAATAAAATTTTCAGCATCAGTAGGGATGAATGAGAATGTCCCATTCATCCCCATTTGAAATGTCTCAATCATCCCCATGATGCATATATTCCCTTCTCAGCCATTTTGCCTCAAAAATTATTTTGTCACAATGGTTACTATTCCTTTATTTTAACTATCGATATTGAACCTTAAAATAAATAACTACAACATAGCTTAATTTTTAGGTGCGTTCGTAATTATATAAATACGTAGCACCTATATTCGTCGTTCAGTCCGTCCGTCTGTCCGTCCGTCTGTCTGTCCGCATGTAACAGAGCAAAAACTACCCAACCGAATGGTCTGAAATTTCAAATATATGATATCTTGCAAAATTTTGTCGAGCCATTTGAAATTTTAGGAAAATCGGATGTATAGTTTAATTACAGGGACAGTCAAAAGTTTTTCTTTACATTACGGCCAATGGGAAAAATTATTGCAAGTGCATTTTAATGATATTACAGCCTTCCGAATGGTCTGAAATTTTAAAGATATAATTGTTGCAAAATTTTGTTGAGCTATTTCAAATTTTAGGAAAATCGGATGCATAGTTTAATTACAGGGACAGTCAAAAGTGTTCCGTTACATTACGGGGAATGGGAAAAAATTATTGGAAGTGCATTTTAATGATGTATCAGACTATGCACTTTATGAAGTGCAAAAAATTATACATTCAGTACAATATGGGGTGCAAAAAATAATTATAAAACTAGTTATAGTACGAACGCACCTCATTTGCCACGTTAGACGAGCAATTTCCAACTTGTTTATATTGTATAAGATATTTCACATCTTCAAATTAAAAAAAAACTTACTTATAAGCAGAGATTTCAGAAAATGCAACTTTGAAGGAAAATGAAAACAGCAATGTGGTCCTACTTTTAGTTCTGAAGCACACTGTGGTAGTGCCTTATATGGGGTAGGAAGCAATTTAAAATAAATGTTTATTGTCTGAAATATTGAGAATGTCCCAATCATCCCTTGTCCCATTCATCCCCTAGCTCCCCTGCATATATATTTCGACAGACTTGAACACAATTAATACAATAACCCAACAGGAGTGAAAAATCAGCCGGAGCCAGGACTCGAACCTGAGTCCACACAGTACCCTGCTGTTGCTTCACCTACTAAGCCACCCTGGCCGATACCCGAACCTGGCAATTTCTGACTAATAAACCATGTTGGGGAATGTCATCGGTCACACGATGACGGGAAATAGGATGAATAATTTAATATTCTATCGATCCACAATATATATTAAAGAACACATAAATTCACGCCTGAATTTACTGATTTATTTTTATAATAAATAATAAAATAATTCAGTAAATACAGACGTTAATTTATGTGTTCTTTAATAAAAATTAATGTGTTTCATTGAACCTTAAAAAAGCCAACCTTAAAAACTTTTCTGTAATCTATACATTTTCATCATATGAAAAATATGTGAAATTAAGAAGAAAACTGTCTGACTTTCAGAATATTTCAATTAATTTTTAAGGAACTTTGATTTAAAAATGACACCACTTTAAGTTATAATATCAAATAATAAAAAAAGTGCTATTTTACAAAATTAGACTGCAAAATATACGGGCAGTAAAATTAATTATAAGAAGTTTTTATTTCATGTATATACAGGGTGATTCGAAAAACCGTTTACAAAGTGACATGGCAAATCTATCTTACAACAAGAATAAAAAATCACATAGGAACATAAGGGTCGCAAAACACTTATTTATTCACAAATACAGGGGTGTTTCATCCTAACTCAATTTGTGTTGACGTCATAACTTTCATAAAACTGAAGTATATTATATTAAAACATTTAACAGACACTCTCACCTTTGTTATAAATGTGATAACACACACAAAAAAAGTGGTAGATATTTGCATTATACGCGCAAGCAGTATGCACTGGACGCCCCACATTTTGGACTGCGTTTATCAATTCATACGGTATCATCAATTGCTTGAGCAACGTATTTTTCTAGATCTTTTCGTAATGTTATCACATTTCACACAAAATAAGGTACTTATTAAAAAGCAGAAAAAAACAACTTTTAAAAATGCACAAAAAATACATGAAAAGCAGCAAACAACTGTTTCGAATCTACTAGCGGGATTCTTCTTCAGTGCAAGATAGGGAAAAAAGGAACAGCGTGCTGGAAAAAGCAAGCCTGAGCCAAAGTTTTTCTAGCACGCTGTTCCTTTTTCCCCTATCTTGCACTGAAGAAGAACCTCGCTAGTAGATTTGAAACAGCTGTTTGCTGCTTTTCATGTATTATTTGTGCATTTTTAAACGTTGTTTTTTCTGCTTTTTAATATTGTTGCACAAAGGCTTTATTTGCTATTTGTAAGTCATTGTTGCATTTTCATTACAATGTTTTTATTTTTCTCGTAATTATTACCGTCAACCCGGATTCAGTTAGGATAAAACACTCTGTAAAAGAAGCCCTTTTGGTACAAGAAAATTCATCTAAATTTATAGGTTTGCATTGTACGCCAGATATAATGTAAAAATTGAAGAAGCATAGATTAGGAAACACTTTCAAACACTTTCAGAATACCGTAACAAAGCTTCACGGTTTAATAAAACATACAGTCAGTCAATAGACAGACAAACCGAATTCATAAACACTTTTCAACTATATTGGAAAATGTTAAAAGTGAAATATTAAAACATATGAAATGATGTGTCCAAAATACCTAAAATTTCCATCTCATTCCTTTAATTATCCTAAAAGTATTGACTAAGTTCTATTTAAAACAGATCGTTATATTTTTAATACATTTCTATTTATTAATTTTAATTAATTTTTCAACTACATTTCAGCAGTGAAATTACGCTTGAAATTATTGAATATTAATGATGTGAATTATCACATTGCTACAAAGCGTAAACCAACTTAGTGAAAAATGTCCAAGCCGGGAATCGAACCCGGGTCCCTGGAATAGATCTCCAGTGCTCTAACACTAAACCACAAGGACGATGTCCAGCTTGGCATTTCTCACTTATATAAGTCGGTAAGGCTACTATTAATGATGTGAATTATCACATTGCTAAATCCAATCACCAATCACTAAGTTGGTTTACGCTTTGTAGCAATGTGATAATTCACATCATTAATATTCAATAATTTCAAGTGTAATTTCACTGCTGAAATGTAGTTGAAAAATTAATTAAAATTGTATATTCACCGATGCTGGGTTTATTTGCGTCTCATGTTACGCCACTAGCATGTGTGCTCATGAAGACTTCTCTATCTTGTGCTGCAGTAGCAGCCTTACCGACTTATATAAGTGAGAAATGCCAAGCTGGACATCGTCCTTGTGGTTTAGTGTTAGAGCACTGGAGATCTATTCCAGGGACCCGGGTTCGATTCCCGGCTTGGACATTTTTCACTAAGTTGGTTTACGCTTTGTAGCAATGTGATAATTCACATCATTAATATTCTATTTATTAAGATGCTACTAATTAAAAAATATTTATTTTCATTAATTAACCCTTAAATGCCTGATTTTTCAAAAATCATTGTAATAATATTTTTCGGCTTTCATTTTTTAAATAAATCATGGGAAAAGTACTTTAAAAAATCGTATTTTGTTTTAAGTATGGTTTACGGCTAAAAAACAATTTGTTACTGTCGGCAATACTGGTCTTTAATTGAAAAAATAATTTTCCTTGATAAAATACTATAATATTAACTATACAAGAATTTTAGGAACTATCATAAGAAATAAATTTTACTTGCTCACTGCAGAATAAAATAGGGTATTTCGCAAGCTTCCAAACAAAACAAAAAGAACAAGTAGCAACAATTGAAAAAGTAAATCTATCTTTATTCTTAAACAGCACAAGTGTTGCCATCTACATGTTGAAAATCGATTTAATAATATTTTCAGAATGTATTTTATTGGCAACATTAGGCATTATAGCTTCAATATTATTCCAATATCATTTTAGAGCCTAAATTGGGTATGTTGCCGTAAAGCAACACCCGACATTTAAGGAATACACTTATCTATAATTCTTCATAATTATTTTAAACCGTGTCCCAAGAAAGAGTGTCATTGCATGCTTCTGACAAAAAGCTCATCTGGAATTTTTTAGAGGGCAGCACATTCCTTTTTATCAAGGCAAAAATACTCCTTAAAAGTCAACTTGTTATCAGGTTTTGTTGAATAGAGTAAATAATTGTATAGTTTCAATGAAACAAGCAAAGACTGAATGTTTTGGTGAGTATTTTTTTGTACGTCAATACCGTAGCCTATTCTAATTGATAATTAAATGAACTTTTATTTATTAATCTGCTTTTATTATATAAGAAATGGAAAATAATTTTATGGGCCTATAATGGCTGCCATTTAAGCCTGGGGAAAAATAAAAGTATTTTGCTTAATTTATCATTACCGTAGATGTTATTACCGTGCTCACTTATATCATTACCAAGTTAATTAAAATTTAAAAATTAGTTTTAAATTGTTAAATTAGTAGTTTTTGTCTCTGATGATGGTTGTATATTAATGTTTTTAAGATAAGGTAATTATTTACAAGAGGTTAAAACTTTCTGATTATTTCTAAAAAATTTATTTTGCCATTCAAAACATGGACAGATTTTGAAAATGACCCATCTGTCACTGAAAAGCTTATTTTAAACAAAAACCTCGGTAAATTATTTCATAAAATTTCAAATTTTATTGTGCTATATCTTTTTGGTTACTCTTAAAAATATATGATTAATTTTATTGTTGATCTGACAAGCAAACAATTATAAAGATTATTTTTTTATTATTTAATTTAGCAAACATATCATACCAAATAAAAAGTGTAAAGTTGTTAAGATATTTTGTCTCTGTATTTTTTACAATATTCTGCATAAATCTAATTACTAAAAATCATACTCGAAAAAAAAATTAGTAGAACCCTAAGCAAACCTTCGAGCTATGCATAGAAAATGAGGTAAATCTTTTTTGATTTATTTTCATGATTAAAAAAATTGGGTCACCTTTTTTAACTTGTAAACGAACAATTAATTATTTTTTATCTCTTCCTTGAAAACAATTAAGGCGATCATATTAATAAAGTTTTTAACTTGTTCTTTATTTATCAACGTGAAAAAAATATTATTGAATTTCAAATACTCTTTTCATAAAGCTTGACTAGTTTTCTTCTTCTTGATCTAAAAACAGTTTTTGTTCTAATAAAACTTACATCAGAATTAATTAAAAGTAAAGAATAGATTTATTTGATTCTAATGAATCAGAAAAACATCACATAAAAGTGTTGATTAAAATAAACCCATTGTACAAAACTGTATTGGTGACTTTACGCACTGCAAATAGAAGCGTCTTAAATTTAGACACATATGTGACTGAAAAAGAATTTTAGACAATTAAGTGTCTTAATCTGAAAATTCAGACATTATAGATGTCTTAATTTAAGATACATAAGTGTCTTACTATGACCATGGTGTAAACGAACTGAGAATAATGTCTAAAATATCCGCAAACGTCTTATTTTAAGACACTTCGTTGCTTTAAACGTGTCTTAATTTAAGAAGTTTTGATTCTTCCGACGCAATAACCACCAGGGGGCACTCGCACTCCCAGTTGCGCATACGTTTTAGATGTCTTCGTTCGAAGTGGTATACGTTGTAATTCAAACAAAGTTTGTTTTTATGTACGCGTGTATTTTAATTCGTTTTTGCGATATGTGAAGTACTGTGATTTTAATTCGTATTAACTTGGATTATTTATTTATTGAATACATACATCTGACGTGCGTGCTCGACATCAAATGTCTCTTAGAAGCTGTCGTCGATATAAGGGCGGGATAGACACAGAACAGAAGTAGACGACGGTTGAAGATTACACCCGGGAATTCTACAAAGTGTGCGCAATGGGCTTAGTGTTAACTCGTATTAATTTATATCAATAATATTGTGTTATTCATCTTCGTCCTGTCGAAGCTGGCAAAAAAAAGAAACTTTTGTCTGGCGGGTCCTGTTTTGAGGATGAAACATCTCATTCTTTAAATATGGCTAGTCAGATGTATTATGGGATTACCTTTTAAACTGATGCAAGTCTTTCTCCCTCACTGTGGTTGTGGTAGTTTTTAAAATTTCAAATTGAGGAATTTTTCTTACCTCTTGCAAACACCGATTGAAGTAAGTGTTATAATTTCTTTATAGTACTAAAATTATTGTCTTTTATGATTTTATTTATTGTACTAAACAAAATCTTACATGAAATTTAATTAGTTTTGAATCTTTTTGCAATAAAAAAACACTAATTCTAGAAGTATATATTTTTAAATTTATGACGTTGTCTTTTATTACAAATTATGTATTATTTATTCTCATCTTTTTTCTCAAATTTAAAGTATTAACATCACTAAAAAACAGACATATTTAAAAGTTAAGTTCATTCTCTTGTTTTGTTTTGTTTTCAATATGGCAGTTCTTAGTTTCAATGGCTAATGCTTATCTCATACTAAACGACCACAAGGAAATAAAAAAAAGAACTTTGAAAGATCTCCTAAAGCTTTCTTACTTCCTAGCTAGGGATTACAATCCCGGATTGAGATCCCGGGATCCCGCTTCATTTTAATCCCGAAAATCCCGGGATTTTCGGGATTGCCTTTTTTTTTTCAATTGAACAATATTCAGCTGAAATTTAAAAAAAAAAAAAAAACCATATTTATAAACTTTCGCTTTTGGAAAAAAAAAATCAATTGATTTTTATGAAATTTATATATAATTGAAAATGAATATTTATCTCAAGTATTTCTAAGATATATTTCTAAAGCTATTAAATCTTTTAATGTGGAAAACTTTTGACTTGGAAACATAGAAGTAACCCAGTCAGGAAAAAGGAAATCATTTGTTTATTTCGATTTCGCTGCGTGTGTGGATTCGAAAGTCATTTTCCAATTAGACTTTACTGATAAGCATCGCAAGTGTGTATCATAATGATAAACTTCTTTTTTTCGCGGCTTTATTTTGCTTTAAAGATGTCTTGTTTAGTAGTTCATAGGAATGATAACAATAAGCCCATGTGGCAATATAAATTTTTTAAAAATCTAATTTTTAAATGATAAGGATTTTCATTTTTTTTCGGGGAGGGTTTGTATGAAATTTCCGTAAAGCTGATACCTTAAATCTTGCACTGATTGTAATGAAAGTTTTGAACTTTTAGAGTAGGACAAGGTTAAAAAACACAAAATATAAATAAACAAAATACCGAAGTAATTTTTTTCTCAATATTAACCCTTTGCACTCGAGGGCTCCGGAGCTTTGTCTTCAAACTCGAGGTCTCCGCTACGGAGACAATGCAAATAATTTTGTGATATCATGTAATCTTCGCTTTTCTAGACAGGTATCACAAAATTATTTGCATTGTCTCCGTAGCGGAGCCCTCGAGCTTGAAGACCAATTTTAAATGGCTCCGCTCCGGAGCTCTCAAGTGCAAAGGGATAAAGTAGAATATTTATTTATTTATTCATAGTTAAATAGCTGTTGTGATTATCATCTGATATATATGTAAAATTGCCTATGTGGCAATATAAATTTTTAAAAAATCTATTTTTAAATTATATGAAGTAGAGTAGGACAAGATTATAAGAAATATATATATTTATCCATGTACTTTAAAAGCCCTCAATAGCCCTTGCCGTTTAATTTGTCCGATAATCGGAGATGTCTGCTTTTGTGAGGTAAAAATATACAAATATGTATGCCATGCGGATTAAAAGAGTATTCGCTAAATAGATGTTTCAGAATAGCTATTCAGGAATGTCCATTAACCTCCACAACGGATACTTCCGAATACCGGACATCTCAATTTAGATAACAATAATGCAGGGTTGCATTTTTTGCAAAAGAACTTCTTGATTAAAGAATGGGCCTACTGGGCCGTGCCCGCCCCCCTACGATTTTAGTGCCCACAAATTTGATGTGCAATATTTGTAAAGCTTATATTTTAAATCTGTTTCGAAATTGTATTGATTATAATCAATATTTTGAACTTTTAAAGTAAAATAAGATTAAAAATAAAACAAATTTTAAAAATCTAATATTTAGATAAATATTTTTTGTTTTAATCTTGTTCTACTCCTGAAGTTCAAAATATTGATTATAATCCATAAAATGTCGTAAAAAATTTAAATTATGAGCTTAACAAAAATTGCGTACCAAAATTGGGAGCACCAAAAAAAATCAGGTTGTTGGGGGGCAGGTTCCAGCCAAATATTTTTCCAGGATTCAACGTGGTCAAACATGGCTACGTATGATGCTTAGAAAAAAAATGGATGCTATTAAGACGTTTGAAGTGTCTGTTTTCAGACATAAAAAGTGTCTGAAAAAATTCTGACATTTTAAAATGTCTGAAAACTGAACACTCCGTTTCAGACACTTAAGTGTCTGAATTTCAGACATTTTAATTTACAATGCGTTTAAGATGAATATTAACTGGCATAATTATTACTATGGATTTTTTTCACAAGGATTATACATATTAATATTTGATGTATTGACATTCTTTTAATTCAATAACATCGTACTTGATAATCGATGATCCTGAAGTTTGGACTAACGCTGAATTACACACAATTCAATATTGCCTTCACTTTTTTCTTTTACGTCTCTGTGAAATTCGCTTATGTCTTAACAATCTAAAGCATTATTAATTTTAAAGCACATTTTTCAAAATTAATATTCGTCAAAATTTGAATATTCTCATCGAAAATTTCCTCCAAGTAGTTCTGCTTAAAAAACTATCCGCATTACAGTTTCTTTTGAAAATATTAAAACGAGATTTAACTTTCGGATTTTCAAATTTTACATATGCATATTCCTAAACATTTTCACTTAATGCCTTTAGTATCCGAAGATCCATTTCGCGAAGTATCTAAATATGATGATAAAACTCAGTGCCCGTGTTGACATTTCCAAGTTTGTTGTAATTTCATTATTGAGACATCCCCTCAAGCTTATAATTTAATATGGATTCAAAGAAGACATAATCACCAATCGAATGGCTGTTTTCTTTTTTTCCTGCGGCAATCTGGTGACAAAAAATTAGAGGGTGTGTCATCTCACGTTTTTTTCCCACGACTATGCGTCTTTAAGTTTTCTTACTTTTGGACAAGTAGTAATTGTAACAGTTGTAAATTACTGTTATGATTTATTTACAAATTGAATAATTGATACATGAAAATTATTCCCGAGAGAAACATTCGCCTTACATACAATATTTCAAATGAAAATCGAATTTCAAAGTAATTGCTTAAGAGGTTTCTCTCGGGAATAATTTCCATGTATTAATACAATTTCTATCGATGCTGGATTTAATTAAGTTTCGTGTTCGTCCCAGGTCGGTGGCTCACGATATATATTCCATCTTGTGCTGCGTTTGTAGCCTTGCCAACATATAATAGTGAGAAATTTTCCAGGCTGGGTATCGTTCCATGTGGTTTAATCGGTAGAATGCCAGTGCACTATACTGATGGCCCGGGTTCGAGCCCCGGCATGGAATCTTTTTCACTACGTTGGCCTTTGCGCCTCTTAAGCAATTACTTTGAAAATTCGATTTTCATTTGAAATATTGAAAAATTGAGTTAAAAAGTAATCTAAGTATTACTTATTCTAAAAGCAGCTATTTTATATTGGTTTCAGTGCTTAAATTGCACCGTAGTTCACGGGATATCAGCTTCGGTACTTTGTTTTTAATTAATGTCTAAAAATTGGTCGGAATTCATCGGAGCTCATAAACACTGAGCTTCGGAGCCAGAGAAACAACGCTACCGAAAAACCAAAGCTTATATTTATTTTCGTTCTTTCCTACCAAAGAACATATGTATGTGACTTAGCAAATCGTGCGCGTAGGAGCATATTTCTGTTTAGAGCTAACAAAAAGTAGACTCCATGATTTTCTGTGTCAATAGTTTCCAAACGGCGACGAGGAATGTCAACCTCAACCATATCTACTGTTTTTACTCTTCGTCATGTTATGTTTAATCGTTGTTTTTTAATCGTGTATTAAAATATTCTTACTGGTTAATTTTTTAGCTCCATGCGTGTTTTTTTCTCACCGAAGCTCACAGAAGCGCAGTTCCAGCGCTTCTTTATTTTTAGTGAATGTTTAAATATTAATCAGAACCCACTGGTGCTGATAAATACCGCGTACCAGACTAGCGCTGCGTGTTATGTTTTGGTAGTTGATACGCAAAAATCCTTGTTGAGTAGGATTTTCTAAAAAACCCCCACTATTTGAAAATTTCCCGGCTTTTGAGAGCAGAAGTGGCGACAACGATACACTACGGATGTTATTACACCAAAATATTAGAGCTCCAGTACTTCTTTTCTTAGAAATTAAGCCCTGTTTGTTACTAGAATCGATTCTTGTTGCGAAAAAATGTTTTCATCTTCTATGGCTTTTAAAGATAATGAGAATACGTATAAATGTAAAAATGTGGCAGAATGTATGCAAATAGAAAATTTTACTTGGTTATATAAAATTTCCGTCTATATTTCTGCATCTTTTTGCAGTGTGATAGAAATTTATGGAGATTGGCTTTGATAAATTAGGGCGGAAAATTTAGATAAAGTATACTATATATTTCCACCAAAAAATTCTGTGAACCGGAGAGATAGATTAGGCTTTTAAAAAGATGCAAGTGAATACAGTGGCAAGAAAAGTTTAGAAAAGTCACTTAGCATGGAGTAGACTAAAAGGAAGCAAATTTGACTGCTACAGATATTCGAATGTATCGTGTATGAGTACTGGTGTTACAACATAAGCTATACTTAAACTCCCGGTTTACGTTACTTCTGTCAGTTCCGATCAAGGGAACAACGAGGTTAGACTGCCTATTATACAGGGTGTACCAGTACAACGGTTAGAAACTTTCAGGACAGATAAAGTACACCTAGACTATAGGAAATCACACAGCAATGCATGATTGGAAACGCTTTCCTGGCGCAGTAGTGACGACACAAAACCCAAGAAAAGAAAGACACGAACAGGAAGAGAAAACATGTATATCAGAAATACGCGATAATAATAATAATTTTAAAAAACACCGACAAATTAGCAACAAGCTCACATATATAAGTATACATAAAAGTTCGAAATAGTGAGCGGCTTTCTGAAATATTTTTTTTTTCTGTTTATGGCGTGAGTTGAAGAGCTATCGCCATTGGTGATAGCTCTTCAGAAACAAATGGATAAAAGTAAGGTATATGCTGATTGACAAAAAGAAGAAGTATGTCGAAACCGCATAAAAAATTTCGAGAGAGCAGGTATATTTACTCATTTAACATTCATCCAAATTTTCAGAATAGTGAAATAGTAAGAAATAAAAAGATCAAGACGGAATCTGCAGCCGAACCAATATCGGAAAGACGCGAAAATAATAATAATACAAAGAAAAAAACAGCGGCACTCCGGAAGTGCCAATAGAAGTGAAAACTTCAACAATTACGTGTGTGTTTTTTTAATCGTCAGGAAATGTTTTATTGTGCAGGAAATACTTTTAAATGTAGTGTTTTTTTATTCATTATTATAAACTATTACTAAGAAACAGTAGCCGGGTTACCTTGTAAAATAAAGTAACGCCATTTTGGTGTCAATTAGGTACCCAAGTGCGTATCTGACATCTGTGCCCCGTATTTTATCTTCCGTAATCGAAATTCCCGCCAATACTGTTGGTCATTGACCAGGCCATCAACACGATAAAATACAGCGTTATCGGTTTTTAGTTACACGAAATAGGTAGGTCACGAATACGGTATAATTTATTTTTACTGACGAAAAACAAAATAATAATTTGTTTTACCAAATGTTGTTTTGGTGACATTTAAATATTTCTGCAAGTCAAATAATTCTGCAAGTATGTTAACATTTCTTGATAAATAATTGCGCTTATGCTTTTGCTATATTTAAAACCACTACCATATTATTAGAAATATCGCTATAGTTTGATGCTATGACATACACCATAACGCAAAAATAACACGAATTTTAAAAACAAGAGCGTTTTTCTGCTAAACTTACCCGATATTTGATCGAATAGTTCACTTTTGCCGCAAACTATTGACATAAATAACAACTGTTGAATAAAGATAATTTTATTTTTCTAGAGCAAGGTAGTTTTATTTTAGCAAGAGTCACGAGGCTTGGCTAATTTTTACATGAGATGTTTTTGATGAGATTTCCTTTTTCTAACTCTTGTACGTGTATTTCGGGAACCAATAGCACACAGGCAAGCATGCGCCGCGCTTGCCTGTAAATTGTTGTTATTGATTAAGCAATCAATAACAATTAATTGCCCGCCCTCCTCATACCGAACTATGCACAATACATGTAGATACTTATATACAGAGGTGTCGGTTACAATAACAGTATCACGAGTTCAATGGTTTTTCCCACCTCAAAAAATGCCAAGCGCGCCCAAAGAAGCTTTCACTTCAATAATGAAAGTATCAAGTATTTGTCTTTATCAATAAACACAACAGCGTATTGCAACGAAAATGTAAATTTTGTGTGTGTTCCTGTGTGAACGCCGGGAGAAAAAGTGAGTTTTAGCTTCGTTCTTCTTTTGCGGATTGAGCTGAAGAGGGAAAAGTTCGTGTCATTCACCGCTTGGCGCGCTAGTGTCTATGTGCCAAAATGCTACACTCTATTCCAACTCAACTTGGCAGCACTGTGAAAGGTAGAAACAGTAACATTCCGCCTTGAAAAGTAGTTCTCCGTTATTTTTTAATCTTAAATGGTGAAAATGCATACAAATTTATATGATTATGTTTATAAATTACAAATTTAGGTATTTTGAAGCATATATTTAATGTAATTTCTCTGTTAAAAGTATTTAATTTAAAAGTATTTTGAATTTAAAGCGAACGTATAAAGTAAAAATCTTGGCGTAAAAAACTCTCCTTTGGCGAGGAACAAATCTTCAAGGTTAAATATCTGGCGCGCTTTAGTGCTCTGCTACTCCGCGCATTCTTATGAACAGTTCTTATGAATAGTTTTAATAATACTCGCTGTTTACTTTCGCTTTTACTTTTCTTTTTAACGTGTTCATAGTTTTTTATTTTTACTGTTAATTATTGTTATTATTTATTCGTGTATTAACTGAGTATTTTTAAAATTTGTTACATAGTTAAATATTTATTTGAATCATACTTATTTGAATTATAACATGTCTGATAAAGCATTATCTCCACCCACGCTTTACACACCTTCAAGGCGAGGAAAGTGAATCAAAAGTGCAGCTCGCAGAAATATATTAAATGTTTATTCCAGACTTCGTCAAGAAAATCCCCAACATTCAATTAATGAAATCGTAGAGGAAGTTTTACAACTTACAGGTGTTTCGAAAAGCACAATTTGAAAAAAGAGAAAAAGGCATCTAGCCCTTTAAGTACACCCGGAAAGAAACGACCTGGTGCAGTGGGTAAACGCAGAAGGCTGGGAAAATATGACAAATTCACGTTATCTTGCATTCGAAGAAAAATCCATAGTTTTTTTTGCAGAAATGACATACCAACTTTGGATAAAGTTTTACAAGTTGTAAACGATGATAAAGAATTTTTTTTGAAAAATATTAGCCAGACTAAATTGAACAGAATATTAAAAGATTTGGGATTCTCTTTTGAAAAACGCAAAAGTGAGGCAGCTTTCTTGAGAGGCAAGATATTATTTTGTGGCGCAGAAACTATTTGAGAAAAATTACAGAGTATAAGAAAAAAATGCTTCTATTTATTATCTTGATGAAACATGGGTAAATTAAGGCCATACTCAGAGCCCCCTCCCCCCCCCCCCAAAAAAAAAAAAATCTTGCAAACAAAATCGAAAAGATAAAAAAGGTTATTTATCGAGATCGACCTCAGCTAACCAACGCAAATGAAAAAAAATAATTTAAAAATACTGAAATGCAAACGAGATATTAATTTTTTTTCTCCATAGGACTAGAATTAGCAAGTGGGTGTTTTTGCGTGAGTGAAATAGTCCCTTAATTTTCAGCAGTGTTAACAATTTAATATTAAATGCAGTTTTTAATTATTTAAAAATCAGCTTATTTTGATTTTAAAAAATCATGACTTTTTTACACCCTAATATCTATAATTAAAAATGTACATTAAAAATAAGACGGGCTCGGTGTGAAATCTAGTCTTTTCCGAATTTCTGCTAAAGGTTTTGGTATAAATAAGAAATTTTCTGTTTTAAATAGATTTCCGGATAATTTGGTTTTAATCTTTTAACCCAATATAGATAATACTGTTTTGTTTTCAGTAAATTTCATTCGGAATTCGTACAGCGATTTTTAAAATTTTCTCGATTTTTTTAATCTGATTTTAATTTTTTTTGCTTTTTGCGTCAATTTTTTGACATTTGTAAGAGGAATTCTGTTTTAAACTTTGAGCTTAAATATAGAAAATTTTGCCCTTCGCGATTTTAAATTTCTTAGACAATTTTCGATGCGATTTTTTTCGTTCCGATGTGATTTTTTCAACATCAGTACATGGAATTCGACTTCAAATTTTTAGTTTAAAACAGTAAATTTTGACATTTTTTCAATAAAGTTTTTCCACAATTCGTGCACCCTTTTTTTAAAGTTTTCGCTATTTAAAAAAAAATTTCGCATTTTGCGGGTCGGGCGACGTCGGGCGGATCAGCTTATATAATATAAGATAGTGCTAAAATCAGTCTAAAAAATGTAAAAATACGAAAATAATAATAATGCAATTCGTTATTTTAATAGATTATATAATTAATTTCATAGGAACTTCAAAACGTACAGATTTTTGCACTAGCATTATACTTTTCCGCCAAAATGGCGCTTTTCCTTGGTTACTAGTGATCCTTTGCTCTTCAAGCAAACCCTGGTTGCTACGGCAACGGCTGCGATTCGGCATTCGTAGTATAACCAACGCTGCCAACTTAAGGTGGAATCAAGTATAGCATGTCGGTTACGTAACAGTGTCTCCAAATCAGTGGTTTTTCTCCATTTCAAAAAAAGCTCAACACGCCTAAAGAAGTTTTCACTTCAAAAAAAAAAAAAAGAGAGAGCCGAAAATTTGACAACTTATCAAAATCTCTTTCCGCGGCCCAAATTTAAGCGAGAACGTATAAAATGCATAACCATCAGCACCGATCAAACATGCATAATTTGAAGAACTTTTGAAATAGGATAAGTGGAAAGTTTCCAGAATTGTGCGCGTTTTTCTAAATGTTTATGAGGTCACAAGAAATTATTGTAATCGCATTTGAAATTGTTTCCGGTGTAATATACGTTCCTCGAAGCTAATTTTGCCAAATTTATTAGACAATTCTCGTCTGATTTTATTTACCAAAGTATCACGTGGACACATGCATGACAGCATTTTTTAAGATCAATTTTTGGACATACACGATTTATGTCATTAGAATCTCACATATGTAAAGACGATAAATCTCACATATAAGTTCGCAATAGTGAACGGCTTTCTGAAATTACATTTTTTGTCTGTTTATTGGGTAAGATAAAGAGCTATCGCCATTGGAGACAGCTCTTCAGAAACATATGGGTAAAAGTAAGGTAAATGCTGATTGACAAAAAGAAGCAGTATGTCGAAGCCGTATAAAAAATTACGAGAGAGCAGATATATTTACTCCTTTTTACATCATATAACATTCATGCAAATTTCCAGAATACTGAAATAGTAAGAAATAAAAAGATCAAGGCTGAATCTGTAGCAGAACCAATATCGGAAAGACGCGAAAATAATAAAAATATATAAAAAAAAACGCCGAAAATTTGGCAACTTATCAAAATCTCTTTCCGCGGCCCAAATTTAAGCAAGAACGTATAAAATGCATGACCAACGATACCGATCTGGTAAACTTTCATGCATAATTTATAGAACCTTATATATGGGCTTTGGGACTAGAGAAGAAGAAAAAAAAAAGAGACAGAAAAACTTCACAGAAAAACGCATCCGTCGATCGATCTCAAGATCTTCAATTTTTAAGTTGGGATGTTTTTGTTTACTTAAAAACCAGGATTCAGCTAGTGGTGAAAAATATGTGCAGACAAATAAAATTTGAATGAGGGAACTATTTTGAATAAAAATCAGCCGTAGTCTTAAAGGGAAAGATTCTTTTTTTAATTTTGTTTTTATTCCTCAACTTCAATATGTGGAAAAATTTGCGCTGCTGCAATATTACAGAATTGTTTTCAGACGAAAATGAGCCTCGGAGGGGTTTTTGAACTTGCTTCTTTATTTATTTTTGTTTTTATGCGGAATTAATATTCGCATATCGTTTTTAATATATATGCATATTTAGACATGTGGCCGTGTTTTTATCCTTCTTTTTACTCTGCTTTTGTCACGAGTTTTATGTGCATATATTTAGCGTTTTATTTTGTGTTTTGGATACTGTTTTCTTCTTCTTTCTCAGAAATGAGTTTGTATTTTAATGTTATAAAGATCTTTTTTAAATTGTTTAGAAAACCGCACAGATGTATGAGTGACAAACAAGGTACCTGGTGTCCCAAAAATGACTGCTGGAATTTAAAATTCAATAACTCACAAACGGTGACAGATATTAAAGACATTTTTTGCAGGAGAGTTATGTAAGATATCAGGAGTTTTTATTCTGCGATTTTCAGTTTTAGTTACAAATAGCAGCGATAGATGGCACTGCAAGGTATAGGAGCTAAATCCAGGATCGAGTTTTCTGCATTACTCTTCACACATGCGAAAAAAGGAGATTAAAATGTTTTGAATGGATCCCGAATTACCAAAAATAGGGTCTGGAATTAGCAACTGATTCTCGCAGCGCCATTTATTATTTGAAATTCGAACTAAAATCCAGAATCAAAGTGAAAAAACTCCTGACATCATACAAAACCCTCCTATAAGAATTTTTTAAATATCTGTCACCGTTTGCAAGTTATTGAATTTTAAAATCCATCAGTGATTTTTAGGAAAACCGCTAAATTCACCAGTTGTGGGCCACTTAAGGGGACGGTGGAGCTTAAAATCCTTAAAAATAATTTTTTTTATTTTTGTAAATTTCAACTTAAATATTATTCAAGAGTACATTGTATACATTATGGCATGCATTTATCACAAAAAAAAAATTAAAAAAAAATTTTTTTTGGAGAAAAAAAATGGAATTTTACGCGTCGTCTTAGAAATCTTCGAAATGCCCCATGCGTCTTCCATATCAATGAAATTCCCCTATATTTTTTATAAAAGTTTGGTTTATATATATAAATAAAATAGAGCATCGAATTTTATATATTTGAATTTAAAGATAAAGAAAAAAAAATCAAAATTTCAAAATTTTTCAAAAAAATTTTTTTTTAACCTTTAAATTCAAATATATAAAATTCGATGCTCTATTTTATTTCTATATATAAATCAAATTTTTATAAAAAATATTGGGGATTTTCATTGATATGGAATGCGCAGGTGGCACTTCGAAGATTTTTAAAACGACGCATAAAATTCCATTTTTTTCTCAAAAATAAAATTTTTTGAAATTTTTTTTGTGATAAATGCATGCCATAATGCATATAATGTACCCTTGAATAATATTTAAGATGAAATTTACAAAAATAAAAAAATTATTTTTAAGGATTTTAAACTCCACCGTCCCCTTAAGGACATTTATCTAATTATTATACAAATGTAAGGGAATTACAAAAAGTGTATATTTTTTTAGCCTAGTCATAATCTTCATGTACCAGAATAAACATTCAAAGTTTCAAAATATATTCTTTAGAAAAAATGTAAAATAAAATATGTTACCTTCCTCTCTGCTCCAGTAGTGGGTTTAGTAAATTTCTGATGCATGAATCTTTTAATTTTTGGCTTATCCAATAAATTATTTACAATATAATACAGTATACCAAAAGTAGTTTAATTTAAAATAAAACATAATATTAAAGAAACTATGTTTGAAATTAAAAACTTATCTCTTAATGAAATGTATAAGAATGTGCCAAAAAATCTCTTTTTGAAGGCACTCTAGAAAATGTACCAGAAGAAAAAGAAAACAATTATTTCAAACAATTTATGGAAAGTTAACATTTAAAGATGTCAGTCAATCAGATTTCTTACAGTCGTTTTCCAGAAATGAATTTTGATCTTGTTTTTAAACTTTAAAAATTAGTGGCCCATTACCGGTACGTGGATCACAAAAGGTACATTTGCCTTAGTGCAATATGTTTGGGTATATTTTTAAGTTAGGCTAATATATAAGAAGAAAATTTAGAAAAAACATTTTTTTTAACCACATTATATGGATTGTTTGCACAGAAATTTTATGTAGATTTTAAAATCCTTCAAAACTTTTAACGTTTAAAACGCAAAATTCTTCTGTTCAGTGTTCTGTAAATTTTTTGTCAACGTTTGCCTATCTTTCATATTATTATTTTTTAACATATTTTAATGGTTCTAATATTGCTATATTAGAAATTCGTATTCAGTGCAGTTTTAATATTATTGTAGTACAAGGATTTATCTTTATTTTTTTTAGACTGATATTTCTACATGGGGATATATGAGTTGTTTAAAATTAACATTTAGCTGTGCATCACAATCACGTTGCCATGGAATGACAAAGCTCTAACTGCGTCAACCACTCGTTTGCTAATAAGTAATTTAAAAAATAATAATGGAACTTATTTCAACTGATTATTATCCCATATTTCCATATTGCACGATAGTCTGATGTATTTCAGTAAGAATGAATTAACAAAAGAGAATATTTTTGTAACAAAATTGTTTTTGTGATTTCCATTCACTCTACACCAGGGCTTAATTTCTAACAACAAAATAGCCCTGGTATTCTAATAACCGTATCTCCCGACTTCTGTCCATCCGCGTATTTGTATTTACTACATATTTTCAAAAGCATTTTTTCCTTTCTTCAGCAAATGGAAAATGTAAACATATTAAATATTTACCTGTATACATCTTAATAGCTGTGAAGTATTTCGCTTTTATGTTACCTCTACTTCCGAATAGAAACAGTCTCTTAATTTTGAAGTGATATTTAATCGCATTATGCGATTAAAAATTACTATTCGGAAATAATGGTAACACAAAAAACAGCAGATAATAGCTATGCATATATATATATACAGTAAACTCTGTCTAAGACGGAATCGATCGGGACCAAGAAAATTTTCCGCCGTAGACAATATTCCGCCTTAGACAAATTTTACTCTATGTCTGTGGATTCGCAGGGACTTAGAAAT
Source organism: Maratus speciosus (assembly GCA_963932465.1). Taxonomy (NCBI): domain Eukaryota; kingdom Metazoa; phylum Arthropoda; class Arachnida; order Araneae; family Salticidae; genus Maratus; species Maratus speciosus. Next base: position 442,399,041 of record OZ010793.1, read on the forward strand.
CTTTCCGAGTTAGACAGATTTCCGTCTTACACAGAGTCCGCCTTACAGAGAGTTTACTATATATATATATATATATATATATAATAGAATCAAATGAATATACAATGAATTTCTCACTACTCAGGTTCCATTTCCCATCTATTTTCTTATTGGCTGTTCCTTCAATTCTCTGTTTTCATATTGGTTAATAAACATTTAACATGAATCCCCATCTCTCCTATATATGTCAGCAAATTTCCACTATCCTTAGCACTGAGGAAAGTATGCTACATGCTATCGAAACCGGTATGCTTAAAATTAAAAAAATTTCTTGCTTTTAACGTTGTTATTTTTTACACTTCTATTATATTCCACCAAGCTCCTTCTTGATAATTCTTGATAATTAAATGAATATACAAATGGAAAAACTTTTATGAAGTGAATTTTTAGAAAATCTTCTTGCCAGAGATTTTATTAAGCAACCAGTAATGTTAAGCATATAATGACGTTCTCGTTGCTTCCGATACTCATTATTTATTAGATGCGGTGAGCGTCGGCTTGTATTAAAATACTCAGTGAAAATAAAGAAGCACCGGAGCATAGCTTCTGTGAACTCCGACGCAAATTAACCTCTACACGGGGGGGGGGGGGGGGTTCGGGAAGCATCAGTCCGGATTTAGAATGCATTTTCGGAGAAATGTTGTCCGGAGCAACCGTGTAAATATGGTTAAGCACGGCTTTAAATCTCAGTATTGCTAACATTCGTCATTTAAACGTAGGATAGACGATCATATATTGAATTTTTTGACGAGTCTCGTTAAATGAATTATGCTCGATACAACAACAATTTTAAAACACAAAATAGTACTATGCAACTTAACAACATTCAAATTTTGCGGTGATTAACCAATTTTTACAAAAGTTACGGCATAGAAAACAAATAAAGGCAAGAAATTGTAGAATCAGACAAATATAACATTTATTATTATTATTATTGTAAAATTTATACTTAGACCACAACCGAGAAAGACTTTTTTGACAAAATAAGAATTTCCAAAATCGAAGCATCCATTTAAAATTGATACATACATAAAAACATCATGTTCCGACTAAAAGTTAGAACATCCATTGAAACAAGACTTGCAAACGAATTGTATAATAACTGCCGCAATGTAATACTGTAGTTAGATTATTTTGACACTGTGAAATTTCGGAAACCCCTTCCTCTCTCAGCCAGACTGATTAGGCGCCAGTGATCCCAGATCACGTGGTCTGACTAGAGAATTAATATTAAAAAACATTTTTTATTTCTTGTTCCTTTTTTAGTTTAATTTTTTTTTTGTGAATGTGAATCTTGAACGCAGCAGGTAACAGTCTGCGTATGTTTTTTGTCATGATCTTCAAATCGAAGAAACGATGTTTTGATTTTAAAAAGGGAAATTTATTTTTGAATATAAAATCATGCTATTTTCTTGGCTTCTTTATAGAAGAAAATAATTGTTGAAATTTTTAATATGACTATCTTGGATTCCCAGTGAGGAATAACAAATACTATCCAAATGGTTTAGTTGTAAATACTGTACATATTTAAAAGTGTAAATAGAATTTTCAAGTTTTTTTATCATCATGTGCTCTTTTATTGAACAACACCTGCGCCACTTTCAACGTGAAATATGCTTGATTATTTTAATGTGATTTTACATGAATCGTGAATTTTTCATCTTAGCTCTCCCAAGTTTGATTTAAATTAAGAATAACGTGAAACTCTTTATACAAGACACTCACTAATTCTCGAAATATTTGGTATGCCTTGTTCTGTGATATAATGCATTAAACGTCTTCTAAAGTTTTAGGCAATACTAAGTAAGATTCCGTCTAACTGTATCCGAATGTGTCAATGAGAACTAGAGGTTCTGCACGGGTGAGGTACAACCCGAGCCAAATCTGCAAAAAAAATCATTAAACCGAAGCCAGACCACAACTCGAAACATTCTAGTCCGAACACGAACCGAACTCGAAGTGAAAGAAAATTATTCCGTATTTTAATATCAATTTTATATTTTTTTTTTTTTTGCAAAAAAATGAACACATATACATTCTTTAATATTCAAAAATATAGTTTTATCATTTTAAAATTAGTCACAACTTTCTTTTGGAATATCGGACCAACCTGAACCTGAAACATTTAAACTCAACCTGGCAAGAACCCAACCTGCCACAAAAAAAGATTAGCATCAACCTGACACAAACGGAACTACAAGTCGGGTTGCCTTCAAATGTTATTGGGTTATACGACCCGATATAGGTCTGTAGTTAGAACCATGTCATCCCAGGATAGTGATTTATTTTTATTTCATATTTCTTGTTGAAATGATGAGAGTATTTTTTAATTTCATTTTGAAAGATCAAATAATTATCATTTTTTGTTAATATTATGTGAATGATAAATATGACTAAACTGAATCGAATGAACATGATTAAGCATGTTGCGGCCCAAAATTTTAAGGAGCTGGTACAGGGAAGCATCAATTTTTGGATTCTCAATAACGGGAATTTTTATTTCATTTTTTTGTTAAGATGTTACTTTTTTTTAAATATAACTATGCACTGTAAAAAAAAATCTGTAGGTCTACAGATGTAAAGTTACATGCTTACTAAACTTTCAACTGTAACTGTACGAAAAAAGCTGCAAATCTACAAAAATAGTTTTTGTAAAGCTACAAAAATCTGTAACTTTACAAATGAATCTGCTAAAATTTCAGTAATCTTACTAAACTTTTATTTGTAACCCTGGCTGCAGTTACATGAAAAGTTCTCGGAATCCCAGTTTCCAAAAAAATTCTTAGTAACCTTACAGATTTTTTGATTTTCGGCGCAAAAGTGTGTCTGTTACATGAAATTTTGTTGTTGCCGTTACATGAAAAGTTCTAGGAATCCCAGTTTCCTAGAAAAACTTTAGTAACTTCACAGATTTTTTTTTACAGTGTGGTATCTATCCCGGATTACCCGAGTTATAGAACATTGGTGGAAACCATTTTTTTAAAAAATCTAAACCCTAAAAGTTTCTTCAGTTATTTATTTTTTAATTCCAGTGTATGCTTTTTAGATTGTCCAGTAATAACACCAAAAAGACTTTTAATATGAAAAATATGAATTATGCATTCAAATAATATTTCTAAATTTATTAAAAACGTTACTTTAGTGTTTACTTTAGTCACACCGAGAGTAACACACTCTTAAAAATCTGAAGCAAGCTGCCGTGTCGGTGCTGCATTTGTAAAGATAACTGCTACACTTTTAAAAAAAAATCTTTAATGTTATTAAAGTTTTTCTAGGAAACTGGGATCCCTAGAACATTTTATGTAACGGCCACAACAAAAATGCATGTAACAGACACACTTTTGAGCCGAAAATCAAAACATCTGTAAGGTTACTAATTTTTTTTTAGGAAACTGAGATGCCTAGACCTTTTTATGTAGCTGCAATCAGTGTTACAGATAAAATTTTAGTAAGATTACTGTAATTTTAACAGATTCATTTGTAAAGTTATAGATTTTTGTAGCTTTACAAAAACTAGTTTTGTAGATTCGCAGCTTTTTTTTGTATAGTTACAGATGAAAGTTTAGTAAGCATGTAACTTTACACCTGTAGAACTACAGATTTTTTTACAGTGTAGTTGATCATATTATGAAACTTTATCATTCGTCAGAATAGAGATAAATTGCGGTTATATAATTGTTTTCTATGGAAACATTTGAATGACTGGATTTTGTATGGCATATTTTTAACAATGTAGTCGAACAAAGATCGGTATTTTCAGCAGATTTTTCTATTCTGACAATTTCCGTGATTTAATCATATATTACGATTAAGCTTCTGTTAAATTTGTGCTTTATTTACATTAATGAATTTATTCATTCATGAGGTTCTATGTTCGGTTTGAAATATTTGCTAAATTATTTTATTGAAAAAACATTGAAACATTTTATTGAAACAATTGCTAAATTATTTATATATTTTTAAGTGCAAATGAATTCATTTTTCGTAATCTGGTTGCACGCGAAAGAGATATTTTTTTAAAAGCCATGATTGGAAATTATTTTAAAAATTATAAAAACCTGGATTCAAATGGAGTTGTATATTTATTGCTGTCGCTAAGCGCCTAGTGAACCCATTGCGTCTTCCATATTCACCAAGCATAAAAGCTCATCAGTTTTGTTTTCATAGCTGTTTATATCATTTGGAAACAAATCTCACTTTCTGATTCCCGAATTGGGCCGCCGCCAGTGCCCCTGTACTGGAAAAGCCACTAACACTGAATACGGGAATAAACATAAACTCTGAACAAAAAACTTGAATAATAAAGTAATATGAAAAGGAGGTACTACTTAGTTATCCCGTCGACCAAAAATCTATCGCCAAACTACAAGATTAAATGCCAATAATGATTGATCGTAAATGTCACATTCACTTGGCTTTAAACAAGTTACACTTGCTTACGTCATCAAGTTATTTTTATTTTGACGTTTTATTTGTATTTTTATTAATGTTATACTAATTTATTTGTTATTTCGTTATTTAAAATAAAAATTACCTCAATTTGTATAATTTGGCGAAATTGGTCGACGGGATAACTAAGTAGTACCGAAAAGGATTGTTTAACACATTACCGATTGGGAGCAAGAATTTCCGTTTTTATTATTCTTTTAATTTATTAAATCCGTACATTAAAAGATATTTACTAAATCACAAGCCTGAGAAACCTCCTACGAAACCAATTTACAAAATACTTTTTGAAGAGTGGGCAACCTCTTGTCTTTTAAAACCTAGATTTTCAAAAACATCCGGCCATAATATGTTAAAATAGACACAACAGTTAAAATGAAGAAAATATTTTATGGAAGTAGTTTATAAACATTCCCACAATTTAACATTGCTTACTAATACTAAAATTCGACTTTATGCATTAAACTTTGAACGAACACTTTAAATGAGAAAATAATAAATAACTACCTAAAATAAACATTCAAGAAAAGTTTGCATGGAAAAATAAATATATGCATTATTTATTCCATTGCAACATTTTTGTCATTTTCCAGGTAAATAAATAACATTTAAGAATTCTAAAATTAGAGTACATCCATAAAATAAACCTTCAACGAAAAGTAAATAAAGTAACTACTTAAATTAGACAAACAAGAAAAGGAAATAATGTGGAGAAAATAAAAAACATGTATTATTTATTCTATTACAATGTTTTTGTTATTTTACACATAAATAAGTACCATTTACTAATACTGAAATTACAATACATGCATAAAAATAAACTCTGAACAAAACTTTTAAATAAGAAAGGCAATAAGAAGAATAACTATCTAAAATGGGGAAACAAGAAAAGGTCGCTTAGAATGAAGAAAAATATGTATTATTCTATCTCAGCAATGGTCAAGCTTTTCCAAATTTTTCTAGGCAGTTATATTACCATTTTCTTCTACATTTTCTGAGGAACGAATACATTTGTTTAAAAAACAGAACTGTGTTTCTGTCAAAGAAAATGAGTTCTATAAAGTGTAGGGTATGGTATTCCTTATCCTTTTATTTTATTTTTACTTAAAGCTTTGTATATCTTTGAAGCGTTTTTTGTTGTTTCTGAGGTATAGAGTTATCAGAGATTGTTCTTTGTCTTTTTCTTAAAAACACGTTAGATAAGAAATCGGTGTTTCTGTTTATATATAGCACTTTATAACTGAATAAATATTTGATTCTTTTTAAGTTTTTATATCTCTGTAAATATAACTCATTTTAAGTATTTTACTTCTTTTCAGAACAAGAGTCAATACATGTTTTATTTGTATTGTATTGCGTGATGAAAAATAACTGTTATTTATTGAAATTAATAAAGTTCTTTAACATTTATATGCTTGTAGATAAAAAATTGACATCGTTTTATGTTAAATTTTTAGAAATAAAATATAACATACATGAATATTTATAATATTTCATTTCATAATTTGATTTTTATCCCAGTCACATGGTAGCTACTGCATGGTTCATGCAATCATTGAATTTCAATATCACTATTTCCCAATAATAATCTTTGTCTTATAGTAGAATAAAAATGAAGAGGTAAAAAAACACCTGAACCCTGAACTAATTCAAACAAAAAATGTATTGATTTTTTCTTTATTAAGCCATATAAAAGAACATATGCTATAAACATATTCTATAAATTATACATGTATATATTGTAAAAAGTAGTTATTGAAAATTTATGACTTAGGCGTTAAAATTAGGCTTAAATATGTAACCATGTTACCTATTCGTTCTAGTACTTTCCATTTGTGTTGCATATACTTATGTCAATTTTTATTATTTTTGTAAACAACCATTTATTATTACCTCACGTGTTGAAAGATTAACAAAATACGTCCCAAAAAATTATTTAAAAATAAAAAAAAAACCAGTAAATTAAGATACATTTTCTAAAAAACTTTATTTTAAGGTACATTTTTTATCAATTACATGGTGTAAAAATTGATATTATGCGATAATTAAAAGCAACGTTATATGCAATCATAACGACAGTGACTTTTAGTGTTACGTTTAAGCTTAGTCATAATGACTAACATAAACCTAATACTAAAAGTCAAAAGATTAGTCATGATGACTAACATAAACCTAATACTAAAAGTCAAAAGATTAGTCATAATCACTATTTTAATTAACACTTTTGCTCATTAAAATATAGAAATTACATTGTTAAGCATCAATGCGCTTCTAATTTTCCTCTTGCATGCACGCATTTATCATATATTCCAAGAAAAATGCATATGACTGCAAAATTTGGGTTGTGTCAATATTTTTAGATTTTGATAATTGATTCTTACGTATTTTTAAGCTCTTAATCCGAAAATGACTTCATTTTTCACCATGATTTCGGAATTTTTCGCAAATCGCAAACTCGTAAATTTTTAAAATGTCGAAAAATAACGAAAATCTGATACTTATGAAACATATGTAAAACTTTCTTTTTTATAATAATTTAATCATTTTTTTTGCTAATACTATGCATTCTCACATATCTCTCCCCCCAATCATTTCTAAAGTATGATACTACTTATCGTCACAGAGTCAGTGAACCCCCTTCCCCTTCACCTAACACCTCAACTCTTTAGCTATACAGGGGTCATACTTGTCCTGAAATTTCACGACCGGGAAATTCTTCGGTACCAGTATTTTCTTATGGAAAAATCTCTTCTTAAATAAAGAGAAATTTCGCGTTTATTTTTCTATAAACAAGTAGTCCTGATAAAGATAAATCAATTTATTGAAATAAATACATTTCAATGCATAGTATAGATTCAATGAAAGTGATATATTTAACAGTGAATTGGAAAATTAAAAGTATTGTGTAGATGTAAAAAAAATATTTTAACCAAGTCAAAAATAATTTAAATTGAATTTTAAAAAACAAACTTTTAAAGTCACATCAAGGCGTCACTTAAATTTTATATCATATCTTTTAAAACACATATTTTGAATTTATGAGAGATGTAAATGATAAAGCAACAGCGAATAAAATTTTATGCAGCTTTTCATGTTGAACATAACTTTTGCACATGCGATTATAAATAAAACAAAAATAAAATGGTGAAATAAATACAAATATATTTTTTAAGAAATAGCATAACGTCACTCAAAATTTATATCAGTATTTTTAAGTTCCATATTTTTAATTCTTAGAGCATAAGATAAAGTGCTGCGTCAGAAACTTTTAACCCGTCAAGGGTTTTTGCATTGATTATTATTACGATTAATTGTTTATTTAGGTACATTTCCATTACAAGGGCCTTGGCATTTTTTTTAAAGCTTGGCGCAAAATCGGGCTTCAGAACGCGAAATATGTTGATAAAATATATAAATGGCTATGAAAACAAACCTGGTGAACTTTTATTTTTCTCTATATGTATTTATTTGCATATAAACATTTTATTTACACATATATATACAATTTTTGTTTAGATATAAATTACTTCTGTTTCTATATAAAAATAGATTATTGGCTTCTTTAGATTAGATAAATTGTATACAAATGGAAAAAATTGCTTATGTATATGAAATAGGATATAGATTGACGGAAAGTACGATGCCATTTTTTTTTTATCGCCAAGAACCTATGCTGGAACAATATCTATTTATTTATTTATTTATTACATTTTAAGTTAGGTAAATGAAAGATGTGTATTTTAAATGAAAGTTATGTATTTTAAATGAAATGAGTAATAAGTTTATATTTTAATGAAATGATGGCGATGGAAGAATATTTGACGAATTTATCACCTGCGCCCGACTAACATAAAAACACCGAAAAACCCGTTTGGCATATAAAAAGTGAAGCGGTCAGCCCGGAACTGTTGATGACAGTCACATGACTTCGGCTTTTATTATATAGATAATGTTTTAATGAATTTCCATTTAAGAATTATACATTTATGTTTAAGATTTAAAATTAATATTTTTCCATATTTACCCTCAAATTTACTGTTTCTTTGTTTTTTCCCTTTTTTCATTTTATTTATATAAAGAGCTGTTGTACGGTTATGTTTCAGCTAATTTGATTCTGAAAAAATATACTTTAGTAATATTTATTTATTATTTTTAGTTTAATGAAAAATAAATTATGATCTCATTTTTAAAAGCAAAACAATTTTATAATATAAAATTTTACTATTGCAACAGTCATAAATATTTATTTTATTGTTATGTGATTTATTACTATAATTTACAATTAATTTATAACCAAAGCAGAACATTAAGAATTTGCTTTAATATGAAAAAGATTTGCAGTTACAAAGCGCAGAACTGAGGTCGTAACTAATTTCATACTGAATGACATTTTATTTTTCAAAAAAGAGACATAAATGAATTAATAAGTAAAATTTTGAAAAATTTAATTAGCAAATGTGTTTACATAATATATGGAAGTTTATGATTCAAGAGTTAGTAACTTTTTCTTAAAGAGAAGCGAATATTTTTATTAGTTTTATACATCATTTAAAATGTATTATTAAATGTAACCGTTCATATTGAAGTATTTTCAATAAAATAAATATAAAAACAATGTATATATTTGTATATTATTCCATCAAGAAACTTTCTTCAAATAAAATATTCTGCAACCAAAATAAAGACAAATTATTCCTTTTTAGTAAATAGCTATCAGGAAAATCGTGGAAAACAGAGCATAGGAGCGACCCTATTGGGCTGTATACATCGAAACCTAATAATGACCTATTAATGTTAAGGTGTATCAAAATATGAAGTTTGGTGAAGGTCTGTGCATTAGTTCATATAACTGTTGTGGAAGTCAAGATATACACAGCATAGAAGCAGCACATTTTGACCGATTGACACTCAAGTCTTATCAACTTCTATTTATATAAAAGTCTAAGAGAATATGAAGTTTTATGGAATTCCGCTCATCAGTTCTTGAGATATGGCTTTTGCGGAAATATTAAAAAATTCAGCATAGCAAGACCTTTTCGGCGATTTACACCAATACATAATCAGCAACAACTTATGCAGTTGCCTAATTGAATATGAAGTTTGGTTAAATCCGGTGCATTAATTCTTGAGATACACAAAAATGTGCCACAGACAGACATACAGACACATAATCTCAGGAACAGATATTTTCTAAAAACAGTCAAATTGTGTGTAAAACCTTCTAAAACTTATAAATCGGTCGAGATTTTTCACGAATCGAATTCTTTCTTGTTTTAAAGATAGACAAACTAAAAAAGTGCCTAACAGAATAGTTCGTATTTGCACCATCATCAGGGAATGATTAATTCACACTTTTTTAATTAAACGTTTTATTCTGAAAATTATTTTGTCGTCTTTTATTTCTCATTTATTATAGATGACTGATGTCCTTCATTGGATCAAAATTACTATGTTTCCTGACGCGTACCTTCTATTTAAATACTGAAAATTCAAGTTTGGAATCAGTAAATAATTCCCAGTGTCTAAAGAAAAGTATTTTTTCGGTGGTTTCGTAATTATATAAATACGTAACACCTATAGTCGTCGCGTCGTTCGGTCCGTCTGTCTGTCCGTTCGTCCGCATATAATAGAGCAAAAACTACCCAACCGAATGGTCTGAAATTTTAAATGTATAATTGTTGTAAAATTTTATCGAGTCATTCAAATTTTATGAAAATCGGATCTATAGTTTAATTACAGGGACAGTCAAAAGTTTTCTGTTACATTACGGGCAATGGGAATAAATTATTGAGAGTGCATTTTAATGATGTTATAGCCTTCCGAATGGTCTGAAAATTTAAATATATAATTGTTGTAAAATTTTGTCATTTTAAATTTTATGAAAATCGGATGTATAGTTTTATTACAGGGATAGTCAAAAGTTTTCCGTTACATTATGGCCAATGGGTATAAATTATTGCAAGTGCATTTTATTGATGTTACAGTCTTTTGAACAGAATGAAATTGATATGCACTTATGAAGTGCACTAACATATACATTCAGTATAATATGCGGTGCAAAGAATATTTATAAAACTAGTTATAGTACGAACGCCCCTCATTTGCCACGTTTGACGAGCAATTTCCAACTTGTTTTTTATTGTTGTTGTTGTTATGCATATTTGTTTATATTTAAATAAATTTTGTCGAACCTGTAAATCCTCCATAGAAATCCTAGAACAAAGACATAATTCAATGTTTAATAAATCAATATTATTACACAATTTGTCAATGTATACGTAAAATAAGAAATTAGAAGAAAATATAAATTAAATCATTACATTTTTAATATGCAACCTTTTAATGTAAACGATTAACATTATCTGTTATTCTGAGCATTATTTTCTAATGTGTTCTTTCTCATATATTATCGACTGCTGTCCCTACATTGCAATCAAAATTACTTCCGTTTCCTGATGAGTACCCTCTATTTGATTACTGAAAATTACGCTAGCGAAAAATCACATCTGGAATCAGCAAATAATTCCCAATGCCGCTATAGAGGCAATAGTAAAAGGAGAAAAGAAGATGACTCCATTTATATTTTGAAGCTTGTCCAACGCTGGGTGTTTTATCTACATATTTATTTTCTCTTAAAAGAATGTCCAAGATTTTTATGACTTCGTCTTTTAGCATTCCTTCGATTTGTATCCTCCAAGGAGTAAATACATTTGTTTACAAGAAATAAAAGAGTACTTACGTTGAAACAAATGAGTCAACGTAAAAGAAGATATATTTCAGATTTATACTCAACGAAAGCGAAATGTATCTTTAAAAGAAACTGACTATGCTTTTAATACTTGGTACTATGGATATATTTTTTAGAGATCTGATATGTTAGCAAATGTATTAATTATTTACTGTTATAATAAAACTGTAAAAGAAATTATGAGTTGGATGTAACATAAATATGTTTATTAATAAATTGTTTACTAATTGTTTTTTGAAATAATTATTAATTAGATAATGCGATTTTTTTTATTAATTATTTATTTATTTATATCATTTTTACTTTTTTCTAAGTCTTTTATCTTTCCATTGATTTGAATTTTTAGGAGTAATTACATTTGTAATAAAAGAGTACTTATATTGAAAGAAATGAGTGTTCACCAGTTTATACTAAAATGCAGCGAAATGTATCGTTAAAAAATAAATTAATAAAAATAAAAACAGATTATGTTTTGATATATCTATAAGTATTTTTGATTTTTTAAATTTTTTCCTTGGTGTGGTAGTATGTATTTTATATTTTAATAAACTTCAAAGAACTTAATAATAACATTTAACAAAAATATCTCATTATTAAATTTATTGATAATTAAAATTAGAAAATTCGTTTTACGTTTTTTTTTATTCGGTTATAAAAAAGAAACCAAATTTATCTTAAAAAACCTGGCCAAGTAATTGATAGGTAATGTTATTGATGAAATTTATTAGTTTTTGATACACTTAGCAAGTATACATTCTTTTTATATAAGCTGTCAAAGTGTAATATAGTTTTAGCATTTGCTTGGAGTAAAAGTGTCTTTTTTGAAGTCCTTTTTCGACCTATTATGCACCAAAATATTTCATGTTACGTGGTTTCTCCTGTCTTGTGTTAATGATTTTAGTACTTCTATTAATGTTCATATCTATTCTATTCTCCGAGAATTAGTACGTACTCAATAGGAAAAGACTTTGTCTCTGATGTCGTCCTGTCAAATCATCTTACCACAGAGGTTATATCTTTTATCTTTTTTTTTTCTTGTTTGTGCCATGCCTTGGGTGTACCTCTTAAGTTACATTAAGAATAAATAGAAATTATTGTTTATGTTACTTAAGTGCATTTCATTAATGCTGAATTCCCTTTATCGACAAATCTGATGAACATCATTTAATTTCAAAGACAGAAAATTTATGTAAAGATACTATTAAAGATTTTTAAAACAAAAAAATGTAAATTTCGTTATAAAAACATGTATAATAATCACTTATAAACAAATTAAGTTAAGTAATGCTATAAAAAGTGATAGAGTATCTTTATTAAGACTTAAGATCGTTTCATCGCACAATCGGCGACATTTTCAAAATCAATCATAATAGAAAAATAGATCATAATAAATCATAATAGATTTTTTCTATTATGATTGATTTGAAAATGTCGCCGATTGTGCGATGAAACGATCGTAATTCTTAATAAAGATACTCTATCATTTTTTATAGCATTATTTAACTTAATTTGTAAATTTCGTTTTCAAGAATATTTATATATTTTTATTACTATGCTAATGGTATATAATACACTACGACTGGACACGATGCAACGAATTTGGAAATAGGAAGCAGAAAGAAAAGAAACATTTTTCTTGGTTTACACAGATTGTTAAATATTCTGTGCTGGGTTGAACCAACTTTTACTTCTACAATAACTATAGCCATGAAGTGATGAAATTTCGTTCTAAATATATTTTACGGCTTTGTTATATGGTTTACACAGATTGTTAAATATTTTGTGATGGGTTGAACCAGCTTTTACTTCTACAGTAACTACAGCCATGAAGTGATGAAATTTCGTTCTAAATTTATTTTACGGCTTGGTTATATGGTTTACATAAATTCTTAAATATTTTGTGCTGGGTTGAACCAACTTTTACTTCTACAGTAACTATAACCATGAAATGATGAAATTTCGTTCTAAATTTGGGACTCTATTTGAACCAGAACACCAAATGTACGAACGAGATTTCTCCATCTCACGGTGATAGTTATATTAGCACACAAAGATAGTTCAACACTGAACATCATTTTTAACAGTGTATTATATATTTTTATAAGTAAGTCATCCCAATTAAAACTTCACAAAGCTCTAAAAATTTATCTAATTCACAAATTTCCAGGTTTATTGCGTAAACACAAAATATTCGGTTACAAGGATGTAATAAAAATTACATTTTAAAAGCAATTTTCTGTATCAGTTTAATATTCAACGATATTAAGCATATGATAATATGATTCGAGGAATCAATAAAACTATATACAGTCGTCACCATAAGTTTAGGACCACCACTGAAAATTAAGATCCAGACAATAAATTGAACACTTACTCGTTAGTAAAATTATAAACACCGTTTATTACATGAATATTACATTTCTACGCATATAAATCAAATACATTAAACACAAATTTGACAGAAAAATCATTATTTTGTTGGTCCGCCGTTAGATTTTATTACGACCTGCAAACGTTTTGGCATGCTCTCTACCAGACTTCAGCAGTATGCAGCTGATAATTATTTCACCCAAACTTCCTTAATTGCTATTTGTAGTTCCTTAGCACTTGTTAACTGTTTCTCACAGACCTTGTGCTTTAAGAGAGTCCATAAGTTTTCAATTGGATTCAAATCGGGACTGTTTCCAGGACAGTCATGGATTTGAATTTTCTTCATCTTCAAGAACTGTGTAACAATTTCAGAGCGATTAAATGGTGCACCATCATGCATAAAAATTGTGCATTTATGAACGGCCATGTGTAATTCTAACTTCTCCTTCAACAAATCCACCTATTTTGTGCCATTCATAGTCGTTCCTGGTGGTAGGAAGAACAATGCAGCCGTTCCGTTCACTGACATTCCACCCCAAATCATGATACTTGGGTTTAACTGTCTGTAAAGTGTAATGTTCATCGAATCGCTTTCCAGGAGGTTTACGGACATAGTATTTGCGAGTAGAGAACTGCTGCATGGTAGATTCGTCCAAAAAAAACCCCTTTGCCACTGACGAATTGTCCATTTGGCATGTTTCTTGGCAAAGTCCAAGCGCTTAGCTCTCATGGCCGCTGTTAACCTGTGTTTTTTCGCAAGTTTATAGGATTTTAAATGAAAGTGGTCGAACAAACGCCGCCTTACTGTTCTACGACTGACATCCGCAACTTTTGCAAGCAGTATTGACCGTATCTTGCTTGCAGAACTCATTGGAGAACGAACTGCCATTCTCCTAATGGTCATCCCTAGGTGTGGTTTTACGATATCGACCACACATAAGTCCCTGTTTCTTTAAATTTCTTGATCGCAATGTGAACTGTATTCTTACTACGTCTTACTAGTTCACTAATTAATCGTTCAGAATATCCTTCATTATGAAGAATAACAATTTGTGGACGCTTAGCTTCAGAAACTGACGATTTTCGACCCATTTTCATAGGTTTTCAAAACTTGTAAAACAAGCAACAATTTCGTCTGCGACGTTTATTACTCAAAGATCAAACGAAAAGTGAATACAGTACTCCACTGCCAGACGGAATGACGCCATCTAGAGCAATCGATTTGATTTAGGATGTTATCAGTGGTTTCAATTGTAAAAACGCTAGTTTCTGCACGGTGGTCCTAAACTTTTGGCCACGACTGTACAAAAGAAAAACATACAAATTTCCAGTTCATATTTCATGAAAATTACAGGATAGATAAATTGGACAGTAAACACGTAATTTTTAAGTGAAAAAATAAAATTGACAAAATAGATGTTTGTTATATTATCGCAACAACATTTACTTATTGCACACCAGATGGCATGTTTTAGTTAGAGTTACTTGTCACACCGCTTGTCTTACCGCTTGTCAGGGTTTTGTGGCTACCATTATTATTATCCGCATTCGCTTTAAATAATGTTGTTGTCAATATTGCTCATTTGCCGTACACTGTAATGAATAATTATTGATTTTACTGAAAAAAATGTTAGCGGGAACGCCAGTAAAAAAATTGTTCATTTTATGGAAATAATCTGTATTTATTACGATATTTCTGTTATTTTTAATATAGCTTGTCCATTAAGTTCGTAAAGTTCGTATTTAAAAGTATTTCCATAATTTTTTTTTCTTTTCTTACTGGTTTCTGGCTGACATTTTTTTTTTTTTTTTTTTTGTCTGTAAAATAAATATTTCTGTTTTACAATTTAAGAGTATTTTGTCAATATTGCTCCTGATATATTGTAATTGTTAAACATATTCCTCTAAACAAAACAATATACGATACGATCACGCTATTAAAAACTTAAAATAGTACTGCGTATTCAAGGCTGGAGTAGCACAGTTTATTCCAACAGAGCGAAAAATGTCCAGACCAGAAATCTGACCTGGATACTTGGCGTCCCATGCCAATGCTTTACCTGTTAAGCTATCCGGACGACATAATTCACTGACATAATTCTGGCTGACAATTCTGGCTGACATAATTCACTTGACGTGCCGTGCCAATGCTTTATCTGCTAAGCTATCCGGACGATATCTGACTGACATAATTCACTCTGTTTTGCTGGACATGGCTACGAACTGCAGCACTAGTTTGATTCATCTGAGCTATAACTATAGTATTTATATGATGAAAATGTGTTTTAATACGCAAACTCTTGTACACCATGTAATTTGGTCATAATTAAGAGAACGAATATTTTTTCCAACTGGATTAAATCATTTTCAAGGCTGGAGTAGCTCACTTGAAGTTTATTCCAACAGAGCGAAAAATGTCCAGATCAGGAATCAAACCTGGTGAAACGTTTCAAAAATGTGTCAAAAATTCGTTTCCTAAAACATATTAATTAATTCGTTTCATAAAACCATTACAATGTCTCATAACACACAGCTAAAGTGGACAGAGACACTATTTCTACAATTGGTTGGGAACTCTTGACCCACCCGCTGTTTTTACCAGACATGGCTGGAAATTCTTGACCCACCCGCTGTATTTACCAGATATGACCACTTCTGACTACCATTTGTTTTCATAGATGTCTCACACATTCTCTATAAAACACTTCAAGAATTACAGAGATGTTGAAAAATGGATTGTTTCCTTTCACCTCAAAAGATATACGGTTTTTCTTGGAGGGCATCCATTAAACATTATTCATGGAAATATCTTAAACATGTATATAGATACAAATCGTATAGTCTACTTTGTATGTGTCTTTTGAAATATAATAATGATTTTTAATATGGAGAATATGTTTTTATTAATTTTTTTTTCTCGTGTAATATCTTAACGATTGTTAATAATAAAATGAAAAATTTTTAACAAGTGTTTTTAAAAATACTATCTATAAAGATAATTCTTAAATACCTAGAAATACATGTTGTAAAAAGAGATTTCTGCAAACTGCACTTAAGTTAGCTATCAGATAATTCAGGGAAATGTCACTCCAGATTATGAAAGAGATTTCTCCGTTAAGTGCATTGAAATAAACGATTCTATGAATATATGTATCATGTCTTCCTATCCTATGAATCGAAATACTTGATAGAATTATCGTTAATGTTTTTTACAAATTATATATAAACTTGCAGAATAATTACCTATTCAAAGAAAATTTAAAGTGTTTCATAGAGTTTTGATATTAAAGATATTTTAAAAACAATAGAACTATTTCACTTATTCATGAGTAAAAAGTATCTACAGTAAAAATTTTATTATTTGTTATTATAAATTAGGTTTATATTCGATTAAGCTATTTATTTATGCACCTTAAAATCGTAATATTAAAATTCTTTAATTTTAGTATACATCATTTGAAATAAGCGGAGAAAAGGGTATATAAATAAATATAAAATGAGAAACTGAATCTTTTATTAAATCTGAAATGAAAGCATTACTTAGACCAGTTCTATAAATAAATACTATTTCAAATAAATCGACAGAAAGAATAATAATTTGCCAATAAAAAATGATTAATATTATTAACAATAATATATATGCGCATTTATTAAGCAGAAAGTGTTTTTAATTTTAATTATAAATGAACTAAGTCAGTTATTAACTATAAAAAATATTCGTTTGAATATTTTTATAAACCAATAAAACCTTTTAAAGATGGATTACACATTGAAATTATAAATTAAGTCTTATAAAAACATTCTATTTAGAGCAAATAAGCAATATCGTTGACAGATAATTGTGCTAAAATCTAGTTGATATTTCATTTTCGCTGAGGTTTTGAGTGTTTTTATACATTGGTACTCTAAAAAGGATTTTCCTATTTTGCCAGTACAATTACCATTTTTTTAACGGATTTCATTCTTTTGCAGTGTAATTATATAACTAAATCCCATAGCTTTAGAGGAAATAAAAATTTAGTATTTTCTGTCAACGATAATCTCTAATTCACTGTTTTTGCTACATATGCGAAATCATTTTGACCAGAAAATTCCTGTAACAGCGTCTGTTACAGGAATGTTTCTTGTTGCCGTTACATAAAAAATTCTAGGAATCCCAGTTTCCTAGAAAAACTTTAGTAATTTTACAGATTTTGTTTTACAGTTCACCTAATATGAAGATGTATCTAATATAAGTATGGAAATTATTGTATGTCCTCAATAAGCTATCGTGTATTCTATCCTACGATAAAAGCAGATTTTCGTACGAAGGATGCACTATAAAAAAAATCAAGAATGGGTAATCCGAATGTGTGTAAGTGGAATAATAATTAAAACAACTCACATATTACAAAGATAAAGAAAGATGCATTTAATTATTATCAAAATATAACTTTACAATCTGTGAGATTTCTAGCGCTGGTGTTTACCGATGGGGTTAAAACTGGTTAATTTTAACCTTAAGTCATTTTCTAAGTAACTTTCTGCACGCAGTTTGTTCCTGTACTTATTTTTCAAAAACAAAAATCTAGAAAAGCACATTCACACATTGAACAACATGAAGGACCTCAAAGCTGATTTAGATATTTCCGATCATTGTGCTCGTATAATTATCTAGAAGGTAACTAAGGATTTTCTCTTGAAAACCGCCTTCAAAAAGAAATGGCAAGATAGGTCAATTAAGGAAATCTTCTTCAGGTTTTGAGAGTTTTGGCTTTTCCAATCTTCTTCTTTAAAAGGATTTTCAATCCATAAGCTTGACAGCGGTGGTCCAGCCTTGCTATTACGGCTAAACGACTGCTGCCATATCTCACACACTGTAAAAAAAAATCTGTAAAGTTACTAAAGTTTTTCTAGGAAACTGGGATTCCTAGAATTTTTAAGTAACGGCAAGAACAAAAATTCCTGTAACAGCGTCTCTTACAGGAATTTTTCGTGTTGCCGTTACATAAAAAGTTCTAGGAATCCCAGTTTCCTAGAAAAACTTTAGTAACTTTACATGGTTTTTTTTACAGTGCAACTAAGTCCTAACATAATACCAACTCACCGTTTAAGAAAACACTGTTTTCTCACGAAATTTTAGTTTAAGGTAATAGCTTTTATGATTATATTGCAGTTGTAAATTATTGTATTTGTTATATTTCTTAAATGGATGAAATAAAAGATATACTTTTGTGGGAAACTTCGATTATTCCGCGACTCACCAGTTGGTCGCGACCCATAAGTTGGGAACCGCTGTTATATATATTGGCTTGTTAGTCGAAACGAAATTTCAGAGGCATAACTGACTGAAAATCAGTATTTGCAAAAAGGTATCTTTGTCTTACATTTTAGTAAAATAATTACAACAAATTATGCAATTAAATAAGTCAAAAATTGCATTGTGAAAATATTGGTATTCAGACTGTTATTCCTCTAAAATTTTGCGGTCGACTTATAAGAGAATATATAATTTCATAAAAAATAAAAGCAAATATTTTTTTTTTCTTTTTACCTTGAAATGAAGAATTCACATGAACAATATATCGGAACAAACACAAGCGCGTAAGCTGCGGTAAGTATATATTTCCATAACTAGTTAATTACTCTTTTTAAAAACAAAGTTTCAAATTTGTGTCAAATTACGAAATTTAATTTCTCACGAACTA
Organism: Maratus speciosus; assembly: GCA_963932465.1. Taxonomy (NCBI): domain Eukaryota; kingdom Metazoa; phylum Arthropoda; class Arachnida; order Araneae; family Salticidae; genus Maratus; species Maratus speciosus. The sequence continues at coordinate 442,418,331 of OZ010793.1, forward strand.
TATAATAAAGAAACAGAAACGAACAAAATTACACAACTAAGATAATTACTTAAATTTGGTGCTGTGCTCGAAATCTAAAATTTAAGTTGGCATGAATACTTTGGAACAAACACAAATGCATTAATTTTGGAAAAATTCAATTGCATCTTTTGGATAATTAACAAGGTAGAAATGGAAGTATAATCTCAGACTCAAAATTTTCAAACTAAGTTTATCCTGAAGAATACCATAGAACCAAATAAACATGTTTTGCACATTACATTTCTAGTTAGAGTTTTATATGAGCACACACATGCTTATCAACACATATTTTTAAGGAAGCCAGCATGTATGTACAAAAGAGATCAGTAAATTTTGAACAAACAAATTATTGAAATTTAATTACGGCAGATCTTTGTTTATAAAACATTACCTTTGCAGAAATATAGAATCTTAAATAAATATTCTACCAGACGTATATTGATTTGATTTTTTTTTGTTTGATTTTTATTATATATCTCAATAGATTGCTAATGTGCATGTGGTCAGTTTTTTTGTTAACATTTCCAATCAGCCCGTTAATAATTCAAAGTTCCAGACGCACTGACTAAAGATGAAATTTTAGCGCACAGTATTAAAACTTAAGGTACAAATCATGCTCTATATGCGCCACTGAATATTCTTATATTGCTAGTATATCTACCCTATCTATATTATAAAGGACAAACATATCTGTGTGTAACGCATACGTCATTCTGCGAATAGCAACACTTTGAAATTTGAAATGAAATTTCGGTTTTGCAATTTTCGCTACTGCAAATTTTTAAACTTCTAAACATCGCACATTTTCAATTTTTAAGCCTTCGTGCAAGGAAAAAAATGTGCTTTTAAATGCAATTTGTTTGAAAGCTGTATCTCAATTTATTTTTGAGATATTAATTTTTTTGTAGTTTTTAATACATATTTTGTATGCGTGACAACTGAAGTACTACATTCATATTGAAAGAAAAGGGAAAATAGCCATGGTTTATTATTTTTATTGATTATATCCTTATTGATGCCATTTTTACATTGCAAATAAAAGTAACTTTTTTATAATTTTTTAACAGAAAATGACGTCAGACATTAAATAAAACACACATTCTTCTTCATAAATCAGTTACATTTCATTATTTTTACATTACGCTGATACCGAGTTTGAGACACTATGCAAAATGATTCAGTGAGTAAAAATGTCATATTTAAAACAAAACGATCATTTTTTTTTTTTGGATAAAACTAAATATTTGACCAATACTAAATGACCAATACTATGACAACTAAAGGCAAATTTCTGAAATTCTTTTTCGCGGGTACTGAGATTAGAACTTAAAGTTTGTGCGAATGTTCCCATGAAAAGTTGTATAGGACAAACGTGACTTTAAGTTTGGAAATACATTCATTAATAATCTATTGCGGGTTAAAATACTTTCAATTTGTGAACTTGGGTGGTTTATGGGAATGTGAAAATAACGTGCAGTTTAGATTTTATGAGAGGAAATTTTATGATGTGACAAAGCGAAATACTTTTTACTCCATTTTTCATCCCGTAAAAACAAACATATGGGCCTCAATCGATAACTTCATCATAATTACTTATCTTGATTACGTATTCTAATACAGTTTAATTTTTCAATAATTTAAGCAAGTTGAAGTTTGTGGAAATAAAATTTTGGTAATTTTAGGTTAAAAACATTATTTGTTTTAAGAGTTAGACAACCAATGTAAGACGAATTTTTTATCGTAATTATTTTTGTAGGTTTATTATAAATTCTATCTGACAATTCCTTTCTAACATTTTAGTTCGTCGAATTTCGGCGGCTTCCAACTCGTATATATAAAATCCTAACGAAATGACTGCATGGAAACGAATTTATGCAACGATTCTATGAAACGACTGATTAAACAACTGATTATGTTTCACGGCGATTTCTCCTGAAATATGGAATACTTTGCGATGAAATTAACGCCAAAAATCCGTATTGATCCACAGATCTCAAAACTGGTATTAGAATTTTTAAATTCGAATTAGTTTTCGAAATATTATTTTTTTTTTAATTTTAAATACATTTTTCTAATGATGGCAACTCAAATTTCAATCATAACAGATATTTTTTTTTTCAAATTTCAGAAAAGGTTATAATTTTAAATTAATTTGGCGACCAGTTTGGCCTTCCTTAAATCCAGTTTGGCCTCTCTTAAATCTCCTTAGAGAAATGCGATTTTTTTTTTTTTGTATTTCGTTATCATTTTATTTATTACAAAGCATTCCTTTAAAACTGAAACATTTAAAATTAATGACTTTCACTTCTTTCTTTTTTTATTTTATTTTATTTATTTATTTATTTTTTTTTTTTTTTTTGAGCGAAACGAAAAGAAAAATATTAGGCTCAGATGTCATATACGCACCGGGGTACCACTCGTCAAATTATACAAGTTGACGTTATTTTTATTTTAAATAACGAAAGAACAAATAAATTAGTATAAAAATACAAATACAAATAAAGCGTCGAAATAAAAATCACTTGATGGCGTAAACACATGTAACTTTCTTACAGTCAAGTGAATGTGGCATTTATGATCAACCATTATTGGCATTTAATCTTATAGTTTGGCGATATATTTTTGGTCGACAAGATAACTAAGTAGTACCAAAAATCCTTTTCACGATCAGGGTTGAAATAATTGGTGCATTAGCATACATTTTAGCATGGTGTTCGTATAACGGAAAAGTACCAAAAAAGCTACTGGCGAGATTTGAACCCGACTAACAGAAAAGTACCAAGAATTCTTTGCGATCATGGCAACTTTTGTGTAGTTTTATTCGAAAAAATAACTTTGATTCTTTAATCAAAATGGAAACCTTTCTTATGAAAAGCTAAAAAGTTGTTGATGATAGTCATATGACTTAGGCTATTATTATAGAAATTGTTTTCACTTCTAAAAACAGCTCAAAGAATAATATTTCCTAACGATTACAAATTTATTTACACATGGCTATTAAAAACAGAAAAAAAACCCCTTTAAAATTACTATTAAATGAGTACGTGTTAAAAGCATGAAAATATTGAAAATTATGTCTTGAAAATTGTATTTACACGTCAATATTAAAAGAGAAAGGAAACTTTAAAATAATAAATACATTAATATGCGTTTAACCCTTTTAGGCGCAAGGTACTTCTATTCGTAAAATGTTGAAATCAGTGAATGGCACCGGAATTTACAAACAAATTTAGAAATACGAAAATGCTTTTGTTCATTTACTTAATAAAAGAAAAATTTTCATTCCAATATTCTGGTGCCAATGTGGCATTTAAGAATTACAGTTAAGTTGTCGAAATATGAACCACCGCCCTTGAAGGGGTTAAAGCAGTAAATTGCAGTAACTGTAGTAAATTGTATTATATCAATCGTTTTATAACGCTGTTAAAAAATACCGGTCGGCAAAGACACTGTTTACTTAATTCATTTTATTTTAGCTTATTTTCAAATGTTTAACTGATCTTCTTCAATCAAACACGAAAACAACCATTGGATGTCTTAACTGCAACTGATTCTGCCTTAAATTTTCGCAATCAAAGGGAATTGAATTGAAACCCGTTTACAGGGAAATCGCTATATGTTTTTTCATTATAATTCATTCTTCTCTAATCTTTTAAAAAACGATCAAATTAGCGTGATTTTTGATTCTGCGGTGTCTGAATGGGTGGTTGGCGATCGTAGCTTGCAGGGGGCAGAGCCCCCTAGTAACTTTTATAATAATAAAGTAACCTTTTACAGTATTCTTACGATAGTTTACCCTAATTGTCTATGTCAGCGGTTCTTAAACTGTGGTCCAGGGACAACAAATTTTCTGCATTACGTTTTTAGGGGATTTTAAAGGGGTCAAATTCTAGATAACGGAAAATTATATTTTCCGTTATCTAGAATTTGACAGCAGTCTTGCCGAAGAAACCATAGGAAAAGCTAAAATTATTATTTAAATGTACTGTAAAATTATTTTTTTAATTTCTATTACTTTATATATCCTGCATTTGATATACAGTGTGAGTAAGGTGTTTACTTTGAGCCATATTACATCCAAAGAGTTATTTTTGCCTTATTTATTTGCAGAAAATTGATACAAACTCTGTGATTATAAAATGGAAATACTATTATTCGGAAGCATGGGTTCTCGAATGTCAGATTGGAAAGTGCTCTGAATATATAACTTGGAGTGAATATTGGTTAATCGTGGGAGTCCGCGAAGAAAGAAAAAGTATCCGTGGTCACCAAGTGATTACAAATCGCTGGTTTTTGGTATCGAAACAGTATACTTAATGTAATATATCATAAAAGTTTTGTTTATGTGAGAACGAAAAAAAATTAACACTGCTCAATTAAAATTAAAAGTAAGTTAAATACATATATCTTTCCTTATACAATTACCAAAACTAAGCGCATGCGTTGAATCGTTTCAGTTCAAGAGGCGATCGAAGAACACACAAACTGATACAAACTCAGAAATGCCTCAATGAAAATCCTCAATGAATGTTTTGATATTTTTAAAGCGAATATTTTGAGGTAATGATGGAAGAAACGCAAGTCGTTTAATTCAGATAATTTTTCATATACTTTAAACAAGGAAGCGTTCATTAATCACCGAGGTAGTCTATAAAATGTTAATGACGATTAATCTTTATAACACCTTCTCTCAAACGCTTCGGCATACATTTGTTATAGTATAATTTGGAAGATATATTATCTTCCTTTATATATCTTGGATATAGAAATAGCTTGGATATAGAATAGAGATCTTGGACTAGAATATATATCTTGGAAGATATATATTTAGATTTTAGGAGTTTATGTGGATCAAATTATAGATTTTATTAGTTGTGATGTCATAGGTGAAATAACGAAGTGAAGTTTTAACCATCTTGGCATGTTGAAACTTACGTATATACTACGTGCTATGATTTTCTGAAAGTATTTTCCCCTTTTATAAATTTAAGATATTTTATCTAACAAAAAATACAAATGTTCACTTCTGAAAGACTATTCATTCAGCAGCGACATCAATTTGTCTAAACACAGAAAAGAAATTTATATATACATTTTTTCATTTAGTGTTATTGCGATGCTGTTGTAATCCAATAACCTTTTTTCAGGCTAAAACGACGTTTAAAGGGAGATTTTTTTTTAAACAAATATCGTCCGAAGCCATATCAACAACTGAAAGTTTGACCCGGATAGTCTCGCTACTTGCAAAAATCGGTGAAAGTAATCCCGGCCCGGCCCTTGCAAAAATTAATGAAATCAGACCCACGTAATTTTCACACAATAATCCGATTTTTCTTAAGATGAAATTAGGATTATTTTCAAGAAGACTGCATACATGTTTATGGGGTAAATTTACAGTATATGTTAGATTACTATATGATCACATTCCTGAACATACAGCATACCAACATTAAAACCCTTTCACTGTCCGAGGGTTTTCCTGTATTTTGATAAGAATGCCTGTAAATTCCAGGATATATATATTTATTAATCAAAGTTTGATGCTATAATATCTTTAATATCACTTCTTTCTATATATGGTTCAAAATAAAATTCTGTTTTAAATATTTTTGTCTACAGCCATTTTAACATGATTTCTAGAAACGGGAAAATCCGGTTAAAGGGTTAATAATCACTTATGCTCATTGGACTTTTACATTCAAATAATGGTTCACTAAAAATATCGCTCAGAATGAAAAAAAAAAAGATTGTAAGAGACATTATCGCGTTTAAAGTTGCATAATAAAAAAAAGGAGATTTAAAAAAATATATTTCTTCATAATTTGTCTAGTTGCATTTCCAAAGATCCTTTAACAAAATGTCATTGTAAGTATTATTATTTTTACAAAACAAATTGCTTGCGCAATGCATCCTGAGAACAATTGAGTCTAGTAACGGCCCGCATGTGAGCCACTATGTTGAAAAAAATGTTATCCATACCCTGCGAAAGTCTGCTGAAAACATTATTCCGTTGTTCAGACACGATATAACTTCCCAATGCCGGGCTACATTGGGCTCCTACACCGAGCATGTTGTACTTCTGCATTGATATTGTCAGTGTACCATCGAATTGTGCAGCACACTTGTACTTATCCTCACTCCAGTGACGTCCACTGAAAATTGCCCTTAATCTGCTGATCCGGCTCTGGTACGACCAAGCAGATCTAGAAGAGTGTGTCTGGAAAATCTTAATCTACTTGTTTTTTCTCTGCTTCAATTTGATTCAAATTGATTTTCAGCGTATTAAAAACTAATTTTATTTGAATTTCTTGTTTTGAATAAGCCGTGTACAGCCCACGAGCTGTACGTAACAGCAATGGTTTAATCCATATTCATGGATGAACTAAATCCATGGAATAACATAAAAAAGCCTGCAACCATTTCTCTGATCATGCTATATATGCAGCAACTAAAACATTTCGTTTCTAATCACTCCATATTTCATATTATTAAATAGATATATGGATATTTTAAAACACATACGCCAGACGTCTAGACATAAAGTATACAAATGCCATCAAGTTAAAATTATTTTATCTTATACTATAAGATTTATTAGCAATTAGATAAAATGATGTTTTAGATTTTCAGACAGCAAAGAAAAATAAGTTCCATTCATATTACTTCATATTTTTTACTTGACTAATAGGCTGTCGTGTAATGAGTCAATACTTTTTAAATACGAGTAGCATCTTTAAAAGCAACAACCATGATTAAATGCAAATAAACATGTTATTAAAAGGAATAATAAAAAAGTTTTTAAAAACATAAGCATTCAGAAGTTCGGTTGGAATTAGAAATGACAGTTACGTGTCATGAAATTGTGTTAATCACAGAATTTGCTCGGATTTCTTTATCTGATAATTTCTCCAGACAGTGTGTTGTACAGAAATTCATTTTACATTAAATAGGGTAGCCTGGGCTAATTTTCAGACAAAAACGAAACTTTTGCAATTACTCAGGAATCAGTGACGAGATCTTTTAACTTTTTCTTGGTAAAATCATCATATGCCGGGTGATTACTTTGAAGCAATTTCAGATAATTAGCATTAATAATAAAAAATAAAATTTATAAAATACTGTATGAAAATTACCCCGTGGTTCGGGTTAATTTTCATACACTTGAGAGGTCATTTCCAAACAGCTGTTTGTGGGGTTATTTAAGGGTCAGATTTGAACTCCAAATACAGTAATTAAGAGACACCATTGTAAAATGTTGTGACACTAGATCCAGTATTTATTAGATAATTCTGAATGTAGAAAAAGCCATGAAAACGCAATTGTAACTGTACACATGAAATCCGTTTATATTTTCGCGAATAATAGTAAGTTATATTATACTTTTTCATAAAAGCTACTCTAGCTAAAGCTGTTTTATATAAATTTATGTAAATCAGTACGAAATTTCGGCCTTTTTAAACACTTGTGATGGTTGAATAAAAATTAACATTAAATAAGAACATAAAACCGATACCGATATAGCTAAAAAAATATTTTAGTAGCCTAACCTGATTTTTCATTATTGCAATAGAATTTTTATACACCAATAATTTCGGCAGACCTAACCATTTTAGTTTTCTTTGACAATAAAGATATCACTGTGAAATTTTTTAACATTATTTTACAATTCTTTTACATCTTCAATAGTTTTAACATGGAAATGATCAACAGGTTTAGTCTTAATAGGTCCAAAAAACAAAAAGAACTTAGCATCAATTTTAATTTGATCTTTTTTGGCCACCAATATCGATCATCCCCAAGCCAATTTAAAATTTTCATTTGAATTTCCAACAGATTTTTCTCATTAGTCATTTTTGTGGAACAACATTTGTACATGTCCCAGATAGATTGCTTGGTCATAATATACAGCATATATTACATAATTGATTCTGAAAGGGTATCTCTCACTTTCTTCATAAATCTCCCATTTTAGCTTAAGCCTCACCCAGTACTTTTCATTTTAACTTACAGATGGCCTTTGGAAGTTATATTTTAACATACAACCCATTTTAAATTACTCACAAACAGTTACTTTAACATGTAGGATCAATCAAAACACCTTTTGTAACACATATTAGTGTCTGAAAATTACCCCGAAGGCTGTATGATAATTACCCCGGTGTATCTTAAAAGATACGCTTTTTTTTAAATTAAATTTTTCAAAATGGACATCCAAATAACATTATTCCGTTGTTTCCAAAAAGATAACATACCCTAGTATCCAAAAACGAAGTATAATTTTGCTAGAGTTACCACACCCAAGAAATTGAAATTTGAATCAGTGAAACAAAAAGTTAAACAGTAATTTTTTTATAGCATTTAGGAAACCAATTTTCTACAAGACAAAGTAAGCTGCTAATTACTAATAAAATACTAACTGAAATAGAAAAATTGTTGATACAACTAAAATGAAAACTGTCTTAAAACTGAAATAAAAACGGCCAGATTCCGATTAGTGTGCGAGTATTACATACTCCTCTGTCTGAAAATTACCCCAATCTACCCTACCTTTTAAAAACATTCGCAAAGAAAAACAATTGGTGCTCTAGTAAAAGAAAACAGCCAGACATCACCTAATCATTCCATACACCGCTCTGAATCTAAATTTTTTCCAAACACAGATTTAAATTTTAAGGCTTGAAGTGCCTCTGGTGATTAATGTAGTCAAATAAACTATGATAATTTTGGAAAATGGCAGAAGGAAAATAATAATCACAAATATTTCTTCCAAATCTGTGGTTTGAATGGATAATGCTTCATACTATAAAAAAAATCCACGGTTCAGTTCCAAAAAAAAAAAAAGAATGAGATACTAAAAAAGTTAGGTTGGGTGGTTGAAACAAAAAAATATTAACTTTGATGAAGCTATGGAAAAAGTTGAACTTTAACCCTCTCGCTGCGCAACCCGAGAGTTTCTCGGGCAACGTAAAAGTATCAAAATTTGCGCAACCCGAGATTTCATCGGGGATGCATTTTTTTCATTTAATTAACCCTCCTTGATCATTCCCACAAGTTACTTTTTATTGTAATTTTTGCCTTATCTAATCGTAGCATTTTCCCGATTAAATCAGACGAAAATTTTTGTTTTGAAAAACCGGTGACAAAAGAATAAAAATTCTTAAAGGATGCTCGTCGCGAAGGAATTAAATGCGTAAGTTTTGAAACTATTTTGATAAAACAATTACGCAGCGAGAGGGTTCAAATGAATTCAACTAATGCGTGCCCTTCAAAAAACGTATTGTGTTGATGAATTTCTGAGTAGATATGAAGTCATATGGCTGGCTGCCTTCCTAACACTGTAAAAAACAGTCTTAACAACGACACCCTTTTCAAACATACTCATGATGCCAAAAATGTAGGAAATACTGCAATCACACAGGAAAACTTAAAATAAGGAATAATGACGAGCTAGTTGAGGAGACTGAATTCTCTGAAACAGATGACGAATTTGATTATTCATTCAGCACTGATAACTTTAGCAATGAATATGATTCTAAAAGGAGGGGTTTAGGATCTTTATAAATTATATGCTTCTATAATCCATATTTTATATTCAATTTTAATGTATAATTTCCTCTTTATCGTAAATACCATGTGATTGAAATTGGGCAAGCATATTTTGAAAATGTTCACGAATTATTAGATAGATCATTTGCTAAAATAGTACAATAAAACTGATCTTTGAAGAGTATTTTAATTTTATTCATTTTCCTATAAGTAAAAAAAATATATTAAATTATTATTAAATAAAAATAACCTGCAGGCTTTAAATAAAGGCTTTTCATATCATCGAATTATTATAACTTATTTACTGTTCATTGTAAAACTTTACAAGAACTAAATATTAAATATGAAATTTCCTTTTAAACATCATATATTTAAACTAACAAAGAAACAAAATTAAACTATATGTATTCTAATTATGTTTTTCTTACACTCTTCAAATAATAGATGCATGAAATTTAAAATGTTTTGGAATTATTAGAAGTGCAAATAAACAAAGAAAAAATATTTCTTGATATACAGTGTCATCGAAAAATAATACCTAGATTTTAAATAACTGTCACAAAAAACCATTAAAGGTAATTTATTGGTTTTATAATGTGCGGCAAAAAATAAATTTTTTTTTCGTCCCTTAGTATGTTTCAATGTGAGTACCGTTCGGTGTGCACCAGGAGCAAATGTGTGCAATGTTACACCAGGAGCAGTTTGACCTGGATAAATTCTCCGAAAAAGCCACTGGACTATTGACTTTGACTCCACATACCAAATCATGCAGTGTGCTTTTTGATGTACGGTCAACATCGTACTGTGCTTTTTGTTGCACGGTCAGAATCGTACTGAGCAGCTGCAGTCTGGCGCGTCGGCTGACCTTGATGACTGCGCAACTAATCCGCGCATAACACAGACACGTAAACGAATTCTGGTGAACTAAAACCAAACTTGCGTTCACCAGTTATCGTGTAGTGAAAGATTTACTCATTTAACATAAAAGGTTTCGATGTTATGATTTTTTAAAATCTAGTCATTATTTTTCGATGACCCTGTATATTTTCTTATATATCTCTTGTCTTGCACTGGAAATAAAGGAATTTGATTTGAAGTTACTTTTTGTATACTTATCTAATTGAATTTAAAACTACGTTAAATTTGGAGACTAAAATATCATACGCGAATTTTTTTTAATAAACAAACGTAAGTAAGTAAACATATAGTAGTTACTTTGTTATCTGATGTGTACACTAATAATTCGTAAAAGTACTTTAAAATTAAAGTTATAACATTAAAGATAAAATATTGAGTTTTCATATTTGCTTAGAGAAAATATGTTATAAATTTTCTTTAAGAACGGAAAAAAATTGAATTGGAATAAAACTTTTCTGTTTTCCAGAAGAGGAAGATGTTTTATCAGTCTGCATGATGACGTGTTTTGTATGTAAGTAAAAACTAAATTTTAATTAATCAGTCTTTACGAAAATTATTATTGATATATTAGTGTGTTGTAAATAAAAAAATTTCAAAAATAGCAATTAATCAAAAATGATCAGAAAAATGTTTAGAAGACATTGTATCATCTTAGAAAGTTGACACCTTTTGATTACAACGAAGGAGTATCATATAATACATAAAATAATGACATGAAATGTGATCTGACGTCATCTGCAGAAACATTTCGAAGTCTTGAGGACATATTTTATGTGATTTCGGAAACTGTTTCAGGATCTTCCAATACCATTTCATGCGACAAAAAAGAGTTTTCAAAATTCAACAGAATTTTACATATGTGATTGCGATGTTGGGATGAGTAAATAATTTTTACAATAAAAATTTCCTTCGCTAACAGGAAAAACTACGAAATGAATTAAGTGTTTGGTCAATGTCAAGTTTAAAATCTTGTAGATCAATATTATATCCCGCCTACATATGTAATCTCGAGTAGAGAGTACATTTGTTGCTTTCCTATAAAAAAAATACTTGAATAAATTTTTTTATTTTAACATAATTACGATTTTTAAATAATAGTTTTGGCGAAAGATATTAATTTAAATGACAGTATTATGCTGAAAGTGTGTGGAATCTAATATGTTGTACAGAAATTTAATAACCTTCGACAATTTCCGTCCAAAGGTCAGCCCTACTTTATTTATTGGTAAATGCACTACTGGGTCTATTGTCGTATTCCACCATCTGCAGGATCGATTCAACATTAATGTTGAATCGTATTTAATTGAATAAGATCATGCATGCAAGATCGGTATGGTTTCCTGCTGCATTATGTAATGGAGCTATTGTTCGTCTTAACTTTTGATTTCTCAAATTTACCATCCTGACTGACCACATATTTGCAAAATCAGTGACAAATATATGGATCGGACAAGCTATGTATGTATGACCGTCGTATAGTACTCTTGTGTGTGATCTTCTAGAATTGTCTTAATAAAAAATGTATTTTGAAATTCCTGTTTTCAGAGTCAAAATATGTAGCTGAATAATGTTATATATGGATTCCCCAAACGTATAGCCGGTATGTCATGGTAATATGTATCAGTGTTAAAAGCGACCTGCTTTCATATGCAATGGTGTGCTTTACTCTGATAGCAGCTGTGAGTATAATGTGCCGCTGGGAAGAATATGCAGGATTGAGGCATGTAATAAGAGATCTCCAGATGCACACATCATTGTCTAAAATGAATGTAAACTCGTCATTTAAAACAACCTGCCTTCACTGTATTGTGCATCAATTACATCAGGTGCAGGATTACTGCAAACAAAAACAACAACCGAAGGGTGTCATTGACAAGACATTTAATGTTATGTTGGATAGATTTCACCAAGCGCTTTGCCACATACACAGGCTTCCATAGAGATGCACGTTGCGATACAGATACAGAATTCGATAACTTTAGCGCTGACTATTCTGAAATGGAGAAAATGATGCAAATCGTTGTAGATGGCTCGCTGGTTGTGGATCGTGATAATTGATCTTCGTGGTCCTTTCAGATATTAATTTCCCAAGAATATCCTGAGCCACAGTGCAGTGAGTGGACTCTCATCCACGTTTGTTAGTATATACTCGTAATATAAACAGGAAGATAAAGGTGGCTAACGGTTCACAAATCACGCGATTCTTTCAATTCGGTTGTTTCTCTCCTCTCAAATATCCCGATATGTGATGATATTATCGTCAATAACGTAGCGTAAAGCCATTCTAGCGATAAAACATCGATCTACAACAAATTAACTACGGATTAAATAGACGCTTTTGTACGTCCCTTTATGTTTTAGAGTGTGTGTACTTTAACATCCTCTTCTGGCCTTACGCAATATTTCTTTATGCTGCAATTTTTATCAATTTCATATTTGCTTGGAGTATACCTTCATGTGAAGCTTCGCTGTTGGCCGACAACACAGTGACGCACTATTTTTTATGAGAATAAATGCAATTCAATTTTTTTAAGTTCATAAATGCTATTTATACATGTATTTTTTTGCGTAAACTAATATATATGTAAATAAACTTTCTTAAATAGTAAAGCATTTAAAAATTGAGCTTGAAATAAAATTTAATCTATCTGAAAATAAAAAAAAACTATTTCAAAAAAGCATTCAGATTTCACTTTCTGCATTCAAAAAGCACTGTTACACTCAGCATCTTTCCTTTTTAACGAAAAAATATTAAAAAGAAATGTACAATAATAAAATAACACTGCAAAAGAAACACTTTTTGGCTTACGTTGCGAAAATTTCCGGTACACAAAAGAATATCGTGCTTGCCTCTTTTTATTTATTTTTTTTTCTCTCTTTATTTCCCCTTTTCCAATAATATAAAAAACAAAAGAAATATTTGTCCCACCCATATTCTGCTTCAGCATTATGGAAATACGCCAAAAAAGGAAAAATACCTTCTGACTTCTCTGTCAGAAAAGAAAAATAAAATAAAATATACTCGACTAAAATTACAATAAAAAAATTCAGGTTCAAACATCTGAATCTTGGCCCAGTTGCAACACAAATAACGACATACAGCCAAAAATCCTTTACCACTATAACAAAATGTTATTTCCTGTAGAAACCCTTTTCTATATATATATAGGAAACCATGAAAAACTAGACATAAAATAAGGGATGAAAAAAAAGAGACTGCGAAACAGCAAAAAATTAAGACGACGTCGCTGTTGTATTACTTCCTATTTTTTGGCATCTCTTATAATCGATAGCAAGGAAGGGACATTAAAAAGTTGACATGGAGGATTTTTTTTATTCCCTGGAGTTCTGTATATGAAAGTGTCTCTTCTGCAAAGGCAATTTACCTTCTGCATGCATTCTGAATAAATATATTTGAGAAAATAATAAGAATATGCCAACGAATAAAATAAATTTCATGTTTGATTTTGTAAGATGATATATAATTTTGAATAAGAGACGTATCCAGAAAGGAAATCATATTATTTTTTGAATGTGTAAGAATATTTTCTTCTTTTGTTTGTTTAGTATGATATCTAAATTAAATAGAAAATATTCTTCGTTTAAATAATTCTATATCTAAATGACTCGTTTTGGTTTATTTTTTATTTAAAAGATCTTTATGGAATTTGCACTTGTTAGAAAGGTTCAACGATTTCTCATAAATTATTTCTGCAAATTTTACTATGCTATCTCAGGGAATAATAAAAGGTTATGATTTCTTTTTATATGATGATACATAATTTTGAATAAAATGCATACCCAGAAAGGAAATATTATTAGTTTTTGAGTAATAACACATTCTTCAGTTGTTTATTTAGTAAAATATCTAAATAAAATAAAAATATTGTTCATTTAAGTAACTTTATTTCCAGTTATTTTTTATTAAAAATTCGTTATAGAGTTCTTTAGTTCTTTATAGATCTTTACGTCAGTGTTAGAAACTTTTAAAGATTTTTTTATAATTCCTTTTTTAAAAACTTGTATTTTTATATCTCTTTAATAAATACAGTAGAACCTCGATTATACGAAGTAATTGGGACCGACCCTCTTTCGGAAAATCGAAATTTTCGGATAATCGGGAATGCTTTAATTTTAAGATTAATGAGAAATAAATGCAATATTTTTTTTATTATGGTAACAAGTGCTTAATATAAAATAAAGCAATATCAAAATAGAAACAAGAATAAATTACGTGAATTTCAATTTTGAATTGATAAGTACCTTTTACATCTATCACAAGGGTTTGAAAATATATTTTGTTTGGCGCAGTTTCGATTTACTTTGCTTTGAAGCTCTATCACGGAGTTTTTTAATATTATTAGTTCATCAGTATCACAATCTTTCTGCTGCGTCAGCCATGCCAAACCTTTTGCGAAACATTCAAAAGCTTCAGAATTGCTATTTTGTTCATTTTCGTCATTCCACTCCGCAGCTTACGGGAGTTCAAGTTAAATTCAAAGGAACTCCAAGAAAGGATATAGAAAATACTTATATGTGTACTCGTCGTGCGGAAAGGACCTCTTGCACACAAGGAATATGATAGTTTAAAAAAAAAACTTTCAAAATGGATTTTGCACACAATAAATGTGACAGAAAAAAAAAAAAAAAAGGGGGCAAATGGTTTAAAAATGACTTTCGGTTAACAGAGAGTTTCGGTTAAAAGAGGTTCTACTGTACTTATAATAATAGCTTTCGAATATTTTAGAATACGTTCTTCTTATTTTTCTCTATAAGGTATATTTGTAAAAAGAAAAGTCATAATTATTTAAATAATCCCAAAAGAAAATGAATAGTTACATCGATTTATTAATAGTTCTTTATAAAGGTATCGGAAATAATAGAAATTTAACAATATTATCCATTAATTTTGTTAAAGAGTGTACTTCTTATTATTTACCTTTTTTATGCTTTTCATTTTTCCCAAGTCCTACTTCAAATTAAATTTATGTAATTTGAAAGGACATGTCTATAAACTTGGAAGTAATACTTACTAAAATACATAAATTTATTAATAGTATGAAAATGCACAAAATTAAATATTAAGTTCGCTCGTTAAACTAAGTTTATTTATGCCATAACTTTTTTAAAAATCAAATTTACAAAATAACGCCATTAATATGTTATACACTTTGTATTTTTAAGGATACCTTATCAGGGATTACATTAGACTTTCAAGTTTACGTTGAACACATTTTCACAGTGAGTTCAGAGGTGAAAGCTTTAAACGTGAACTGACTTCTGATAACACCCTTCCCGAAAAGTTTTTGCAAACGAAACATTTACTTAAGTGTCAGGACTGGCGACGAATGCGAAGAATATTTTCTTGCTACATAGAACATGATATTTTCAAACACTTTTATGTCAATAATCCAAATTGTGCCTTTTACTCGTTAACAAGATACTACATTTGTTTTTAAATTGCGTATTGTGTTTTTATTTTCCAAACGCATAGTGTAAGGAAAGTCGTGTAATCCAGATTTGTATGTGTTTGAAAGAACCTGATAATTCTCAAACGATATATCCAAGATCTAATTTAGCAAAATTGTTACCGCACTGTGTTGTTCACACTGTGGCAAGAACTGTATGCAGGATGTCCCATCAAGATGCCCAAACTCCATACAGTCAGAGTCCTCGCTTGCAGTGCATAAAAATTGCCTTCGGAATCTCTCCTCTATCAACAATTGATATCGAAAAAATGATAAACAAAGTATGACGTCATATCCGTTGCAAGAAAAACTAGTCGGATGTGGCAATCCCAAAACTTTCTTCTATCTCATACATGTTAATGCTCCCAAATTAAGTAACAATCTACGCCATCGCGATGATTTCAAAGTTATGATATTCCATGCATTAGTTCTTAAAATAAGACTATCTCGGAAATCGTGAAAGATGCAGCATAACACCGCCACCTGTTATGCGATTTATACTTAAACATAATCACAATAATATTTATAAAGGTATATTTGAATCTGAAGTTTTATGACCATTCGTGAATTAGTTCTTAAGACTAATCTTTTGCGGTAATCGCAAAAAATTCAGCATAGCAGTGTAACCTGTTGGGCGATTTACACCAACATGTAAACAGCATCAATTCATGCAACGACTAAGCGATTCTGAAATTTAATGAAAACCGTTCACTAGTTCTTGAGATAGTACTGTTGCGGAAATCGTAAAAAATGCAGCATAGCAGCGCCACCTGTCAAGCGATTACCACCAAAACCTAATCAGCATCAATTTATATCAAGTACAAACTGAATATAAATTCTTATAAATTCCGTGCATTAGTTCTTGAGATAGAGCGCCCACAAAATTTGTGTCCTATACATACAGACAGACAGAGTCACAGATTCACAGACAGACCTTTTTAAAAAACACGTTTTTTGGATTCTCTGACACTTAAAACGTGTAAATCCTTCAAAAACCGGAATTCGAAAATTTTCACGTATCCAATACTTTCTTCTTGTAAAGATAGAAGAAAGTAACAAACTTTCTTGGAAACATAAAATCGGTATTTGCAAAATAAGATGCACAAATAATCACCACGTGTATCGAGGCATGTATGAGCGCGTTGTAGAGTGACGCCATGCCGTCGCGTCTTTTGAATTGTATTTAAAAGGCTGCATCTAGTAACTATCTTTTTTGTGAATACCGCGGCTGCTTCAAGATGTGGAATCAGCCATTCCATGGCGCGCGCATGCATGCTTCGAACATCTTGTGTGACATTTTGAACATCTTGTATGAAAATATATGAAACATGTTCGTGTTTCTAATAAAATATTTTTCGTTGCACCGGATATGATGCCGTACATTTCTTTCGCATTCTTCTCCAAAAATATGAATTGTAAGGGTATAGTCCTTTTGGCCTTTTTATGTACCTCAAGCAGGGAATGTGGCTGTGTAGAATTTAGGTGGTCTCATCGGGACACCTTGTATATTTCCGTACATATCGGCAAATGGATTAGTATTTAAGCCGATTGTAAACCATTTTCAAACCATTTTGCAATCGAAACGATAGTTAAAATCACAAAACAAATTTGAAAGATTATGAGGGATAGACATTGCGACAGTGACAACAAGTATTAGTACCGCAGAGGTAAAGTCTGCAGTTCGCAACCTTTAGTCCAACGTTCAAATCTAACCGATTGCATTGTGTCAGATTATTTTGTTCACTTTCTAGATACGCACATCTGTGTTTGGAAAGTCACCTGGAGACACTCTAGATTTTTTTTTTTTTTTTTTTTTTTTTTTTGCATGTCATACGGAAGAATTTGCACTTTTGTGACCTTTGATTATTTTTCCCATTTAATGCCTGAAGGATCTCTTTATCTTAGGGATCCAGTGACGCTGTATAATGAAATAATAATTTTTAAGTGGGTCTACGACTCTTAAAGTCTTTGTCTATCTTTAAAATATTTAATATATTCAGTGATGCAAAATAATTCACTCATACCATATACTTTGCACCTTTTTAAAATTATTAAATATAATTTTTTTATGTGTTTTACGGTACTAGACCTGTTTCGCGTTATTTTAGAATAGACCAATATTGATTTTTAAAAGTCAGTTTTCAAATTTCCTATGCCTTATAAGAATTTTGTAGAGAAAAAAATTATCAAACATGTTATAAACAAGTTGAAAATTGCTCGTCAGATGTGGCAAATGAGATGCGTTCGTACTATAACTAGTTTTATAATTATTTTTTGCACACTATATTGTACTGAATGTATATTTTCTTGCCCTTCATAAGTGCATAGTCTGTAACATCATTAAAATGCACTTGCAATATTTTTTTCCCCATTCCCGTAATGTAACGGAAAACTTTTGACTGTCCCTGTAATTAAACTATACATACAATTTTCATAAAATTTGAAATGGTTCGACAAAATTTTGTAACAACCATATATTTAAAATTTCAAACTATTCGGTTGGGCAGTTTTGCTCTGTTATATGCGGACGAACAGACGAACAGACGAACAGACGGACGGACAGACAGACGGACAGACAAACGGACTGAACGACGACTATAGGTGCTACGTATTTATATAATTACGAACGCACCTAAAAATGCACAAAGCACTAATTTAAACAAAAATGAATACAGTAGGCTACTTATCTTGTCCATGTATTATAAATAGATATATATTTTTTAAATATATATTTTTACGCCAGCAAACTGGAGAAAAGAAAATGTTTTAGATTTCTCTTCAAAGGAGATATTAAATTTATAATACTAATGATAGTTGTTTTATCTATGTTTGTCTGTGTGATTGTTTACGCTGTGTTTTGAAGTGAGTGCGGCACGCAGATTACAAAATATAGCAGGAAGGTACCTCTACGTATATAGATATGCGCCTCGAAGTCCAAATTTTGATTTTTGGATTAGATTTTTTTTTTTTTTTTTTTTATGTACGTGATATTTAGTGTTTCTTCACGTTTTGCGCCGATTTTTCCAGATTAGTGAAAGGAATCCGGTTTTCAGTCTTAGCCCAGTATAACGTCCTGTTTTCAATAAAGTATATTCGGAATTCGCACTGTGATTTGTAGAATTTTTCAACATTTCGACGACATTTTGACATCCGTAAAAGGAATTCGGTTCCAAACTTTTAGCCTAATGTAGTATATTTTGTCCTTGAAGATTTTTCATGTGTAAGTGATGTTTAATGTGACTTTTAGCTTTTATTTTATTTTACTTTTTTTGTTTTGTTTTGTTTTTATTTTTAGCCCCCAGTATGCTATTTCTTTCTCCCAGTTTATTTTGTGTCATCTCCAAAAAATAACGTTACGCTGTATAAGCCAGCAGTAAAACAAAGCAGATGTATCATTGTACGATTAAATACTAAACAGCAATTTTTAAACCTGCTAAGCATCTCACATTTTCAATTTTTACACCGCCGTATTGGGGAAAAAAAGTACTTCTTAATGCAATTTCTTTGAAAATTGAATCTTCATTCCTTTTTGAGACATTAATTTTTTTGTAGTTTTTAGTGCCATTTGCTTAATATTCGCAACTCAAATATTCCATTTATGTAGAACATAAAAGAAAAATAGCAATTATATCTTTTTGTTGCCATTTTCCCATAAAAATTTTTAAAATGTACTTAAAATACGTGCTATTTTGAAAAAATATAAATGAATGATTTCTGATAAAGCATGGAGCTCTTACAAGCTAAATTTAATTTTATGTATCTATATTAATATTACAAACAAACGATGCCATATGAATTATAAGATTTTTTTTTTTTTTTTGGTCAAGATTCTTGAATGACGAAATCGCTTTTTTTGGGTCATATGCGTACTTTACTGTAGGTGTTGTTTAATACTGGATCAAAAGTGAGGGATTCTTCAGCGGATGCTTATGACATCATTTTATATAAAATAAAATCGCGTGTTTTAAGTCTTAAAACGGAACTACAGTAGAGTCCCGATTATCCGAGTCCCGCTTAACCGAGTTTCCGCTTTAACGGAGTTATTTTCTTCTGATGGACTGATGGCTTTCATTATTATGAAGCAGCCATTACAAATCAAGTGTTAAGTGAAGATGAAAGAGCAGCCGTAAAAAGTTCGAAATCTGATTTTCTGGTCAGAATGGGGAAAAAAAGGAAAAAAAATTACGGCTATTTTTTCCCCCATAATCAAAGTTCTAACATTTTATGACTGCTCTTTCATCTTCACCTAACACTTCATTATAATGGCTGTTTCATAATAATGGATCCATCAGTCCAAGAGAAGAAAATGATCCATTCCAAAGGTATAACTTCGATTGAAAGAAACTTCTGAAAAAGCAGAATTCCTGTTCTCTATTTTTTTTTTTTTTTTTTTTCGCGGAGATTTTTTTACATTTGTAAATGGAATTAGGTTTCAAACTTTTAGCTTAATGTAGTAAGTTGAGCGCTCCCCGATTTTTATTTTTACTAATTTTTTAATGTGATTTTTAGTTCGTTTTTCGTTCAAGGAATTTTGCTTTTAATTTTTAGTTTAATATAATACTTTTTGTCCTCTTTTCAATAGTTTTCACGGAATTTGTCCAGCTATTTTTAATTTTTTCGCGTTTATTGAAATTTTTTGGTTTTGTGCAATGTTTTAAAGGGTCCGTGCAACGGCGTGCCAGACCGGTCAGTATTATAAAGTAAAAGATATATTCAGAAAACAGCTTACTAGGGAAAAGATTGATGCGAAAATTATTAATTCCTTTCCCTGTTCGTTACAAGTTATTTTTATTAAAATAAAAGCGTAAGATGGCTCTCAAAACAATTTTTTCAAGAATGAATTTTTTCATTGAAATAAACACATTTGATGTCTTTGAATTTTTTTTCCAGGAATGAGTTTCTCATTTATCTTTAACTTTTTTCTCAACAACTGAAAGCTTAATAAAATTATTATGATCATTCGTCTGAAATAAAACATTTCCCTCTTCACATTATCATTTATACAAATGTGGTTAATTAATAAAATATAAATTCCTAAAATAGTTTATAGAAAATTAATACAAATGTATTAAACAATACAAAAAGGAAAAATGTACATAGGAAAGTTAACTTATCCTGAAAAAGCTTGCGAAAGGAAAAATGTACAGCTATGCAAGTGCGAATGGATGCGAAAATTATTAATTTCTTTCCCTGTTCGTTACAAGTTATTTTTATTAAAATAAAAGCGTAGGATGGCTCTCAAAGTAGTTTCTTCAAGAATGAATTTTTTCATTTAAATAGGCACAATTGATGTCTTTAAAAAAAAAAAATAATTTTCAGGAATGAGTTTCTCATTTATCTTTAACTTTTTTCTCAACAACTGAAAGCTTAATAAAATTATTATGATCATTCGTCTGAAATAAAACATTTTACCTCTTCACATTATCATTTATACAAATGTGGTTAATTAATAAAATACAGATTCCTAAAATATTTCATAGACATGTAATAAAAATGTATTAAACAATACAAAAAAGAAAAATGTACTTAGGAAAGTTATTTTATCCTGAAAAAGCTTGCGAAAGGAAAAATGTACAGCTATGCAAGGGCGAAAAAGATTTTTTTAAGTGACTGCATCCGATTCAACAGAACCGATAGTGGTACCTCTAGTAGGGACATTCAGAAATTATCGAACCTCTTTCAAAACCTATGATAGGCAGCGAAAAACACCTAGTTATTAAAATGTAGAGAGTTCGCGATTTATCATGAAATAGTGTTTTACTTTATAAGGTACCTGCATATTTGCTAATAAAATTAATAATTGTGCATCCCTTTTAAAATGCGTTAATTTTGCACGCGATTAGTGACGTATTTAAGACGATGAATGGATAATAAAATACTTCAATTTTAGTCGTTCAGTAAGTTATTTTCATATGTAACACATCATTTCATACTAACTTAAGGATCTTGAAATTAGCTTTATTCGCTATATCTCATAATTTTCAAGGTAGGCTAAATAACCTCCACATTTCTCCGATATAAGCGTTGTAATCTGTTGCATTAGCTGCATGTACTATACGGTTATCTCACTTGCATATCTGCAGCTCTCTCCGTTTAAATTTTCTTCTCGTGATAAAGGAATTTTCATTTCACTTTATATAGGGATTTTTTTCATTAATTAGCTGTTTGCAAAACAAGTTATGCTTCACTACATATTATAGACAAGAGTCAGATTTGTAATGATCTTTTCTTAATAAACCATTTCAATTGAAATATTTTATTAAACATTTATTTATTGTATTTTAAATAGAATACTTGTAAATCATATTATTAGAATTATTAAGTTTATTATCCATTAACATAGGGATGTTTAACCTGTTCCCCTTGGGCCACCAAGCTATCACTATTTTAGAATTAAAAAAAATGATATAGAGTAATACCTCGGCTTACGTCAACAATTCGTTACAACATTAGAGACGTAAGTTGAGGTAAATTTAAAGGTAAGAAAAAGTGGATAAGTTATAAAAATTCTTGAAATCTAACATAATCTATTGTATTTAGGGGTTATGTTAGAACATGCATTTAACATTAGCAAAAATATTCATTTGCAATACAAGAATTTGGAATAAATCAATAAATTGTTAACTTACACTTTATTGTTATTCTAGCTGCCCCGTTCGAGTTTTAGAGGATGTGAAAAGATCTTGCAATAATATTTGAACGGACATTTTTTTCTTTTTCTCTCATAGCACTTTGAAACAGCAGAGTGAGCTTTATAAGCTTTTTCTAGTGACTTTTTTGCCTTATTTGTCACTATTACGTGATTGTCGCGGGAAATTTTCCCTTCCTAGAACAAAACGTCTTTTAAAAAGTACAAAGTGAATCTTAGTTAAGGATTTCTTTTCAGGCCAGACGACGTAAATGCGATGTGACGTAAGTCGAGGTACTACTGTATTTAAAGACAGGATCTACTTTTCGAATTTTGTGGTGGAAACGACTCTTAGCCAAAAAGGTTGAATAAATATTCTTTAAACCTTAACCCTTAAATGCCGGGTGTTGCTTTTCTGCAACATACCCAATTTAGGCTCTAAAATACTATTAGAATAGTATTGAAGCTATAATGCCTAATGTTGCCAATAAAATACATTCTGAAAATATTATTAAATCGATTTCCAACATGTAGATGGCAACACTTGTGCTGTTTAAGAATAAAGATAGATTTATTTTTTCGAATGTTGCTACATGTTCATTTGTTTTGTTTGGAAGCTTGCGAAATACCCTATTTTGTTATGTAGTGAGCAAGTAAAATTTATTTCTTATTATAGCTCCTAAAATTTTTGTTTGTTTAATATTATAGAATTTTATCAAGAAAAATATTTTTTTCAATTATAGACCAGTATTGCCGATTAGTAACAAACTGTTTTTTAGCCGTAAACCATACTTAAAACAAAATATGATTTTTTTAAGTATTTTTCCCATGATTTATTTAAAAAATGAAAGCCAAAAAACATTATTACAATGATTTTTGAAAAGTCAGGCATTTAAGGGTTAAAACCTTAAACAATGTTAAAACCTTATCAATGTTGCCAACTTAACCTCTTTGGTTATTTAAAGAAACAACCATCCTCCAAGAATATCTGTATAACAATTTCACCTATAGAACACGGAAAATCTGAGATTTTCTTTTTTTTTTCTATACTGTGACCAAAATTAAGCTCTTTTTTGATAAACAGATTATTTAAATTCAAAACAACAATCAAAACTGCATGCTAATTTTTATTTATAGCAAGAAAATTTAATTGTAGATGATTTTTTGCGGGGCGGAGCTGAACTTGAAAGCACGCATTGCAAAATAGGTTAGAAAAGAGTATTAATACTTATACATTTATGTTTTTTTCTTTAATAATCGACTTTTGTATAATAAATTTTGAAACATTTGCAGCTAAACATAGTTTTGAATCGCAATTCGGGAAAATCTCTTGCTTTTTTCTTAAACATGTTTACCAATCGTTTATTTTTTAGAACAGCAATGTCTGTTTCACATTAGAAAATTTCAAAACAACCAAAAAAAGTAAAATATATCGATAAATCAATGATTTCGAGGAAAGTATCAGAAAGGTACCCGTGCAGCGATCGAGGAAATCAGGTTCGCTTTTTTTACAGGTGCCTGAGCGACGTAGAGGCAAAACTGTCGAGTGAGTAAATTTATTTTCATTCATGAAAAAAAAAAAAACCACAGTTATAGCAATGTTTACACTAGAAAGGAGAAACGAAGGAGACACCAAGAGTGACTTGAATGGATTTTTAAAATTAGTTTAGATTTTAAATTTTTTTATTTTAAAGTAACTTTTGTAATTATTGGCTTTATACAATCAGATCAGTAACCATACATTTCACTCATTTTATATTAAGGTTATTTATTTATTTATTTATTGAATACGTGAAGATATATTCATATGTTCTTTTGCTAGTTTCCCCTGAGATCGAAAGGGGAAATTTGTGGCAGGAGTTTTGTGAGGAGTTTTCTTAGGGGGAAATGAAATTAAACTCTTTTGCGAAATCCAGTTATATTTTCGCATCTATTTGACTTTTATTAGATTATATTCTTAAGACTGCTTTCAAATACAATTTGGCTTCTTTTTGATACATTCAGGAACTCTTTTTTATTCTTAAATGCACGAATTTTGATGTGTACTTATTTTGAAACAAAGGCACCAAATAGCGTTTCCTTTTTTTTTTTTTTTTTTTTTCCTTTTTTTTCTTTTAAATTAAACTAAAAGCAGAAAAGACCGACAAAGTTTGCGTTTTAAGCTGCTTTCCTGAACGCAACATCCCGAAAAAGGTCGTCGTGTTAAAGCAATGAATTATATTTGAATGCGTAATGCATTAAAAAAAATTAGGATATAATGTGTTGCAAATTACTTCAATAGATATGGCAGTAAATCTCATGATTAAATATGATTAAATCAAAATATATATCTTGATTGTGTCAAAAAGTTTCGCGTTGTTGAGCGAGTTGAAATAATTTATTGGGAATGACCATACAGTGAAAAAAATCATTTTCATATTTAGTATTATAGAGTAATTTCCTAAAGAAAGAAAATTACTTATGTTACTTAAGACAATACCCAAAATGATCGATTCCTTATTTATTATATAACCATATATGGCCTATGTTACATACTATTTAATATATAACCTTATCATTAAAATTGGTGGCGCTACATATTTTATTTTCAAATGCAGGGTTTTTTTTTTTTTTTTTTTTTTTTTTTTTTTTGCTAAATCCAGGGAAAATTAGTTGGTAAATTTTCCGTGTCAATAAATATCTTTATTTATATTTAACCACATAACAGTTTCGTTTTTTTTTTAAACACTAAATTAAAAGTAGGAACTTTATATCACTTTTTCTGTACTAAAATGTTTTCCTGAGATAACCGTAAAATGTCTACTATTAAATAAGGAGAAGATTATAATTAAAAATTATAGGTATCCAAACATTTTTAGTAACGAAGCAAGTTACTCTTCTTGAAAGTACACCGCACTATTAAGTGTTTCATAAAGTGTATAAAATACAATCTGATTTTACTTAACTTTTAAATTTCAGCTTTTTTCTTGTAATAAAAGTATTTATGCGATTTTAAAAGATATTTTATAAACTTGTGTTTATATTTAAATACTTCTTAATAGAAACATTTTGATTTTGATAAAGTTATCAATAAATTTTTAAATATATTTTAAAAAATTTATTGTTATTGTTATTGTTATTGTTATTAATATTATATATTTTTTGAAAATATCTTTTCTCGCGTTTTGACTTAAAATATTATAGTAACGAATAAAAAAGAAAAACCTTTTGTTTAACTTAGTAAATTCTTTAGCATGCAACGTGATTTTCTTTAAGTTTTAATTTTCTGTTTTTTCTTCAGGTAACGCAAACAATGAATGAATTATGAGATTTTAAAAAGAAATCTTCTGTCATAAACATGTGTTTATATTTAAATACTTTTCGCGTTTTAAGAGGTTTGTTTGCTGTGTGTTTTCTTCTCTTTCAGTTTTTTAAAATTGTAAATTGCTCTGAAAGTAGAACACTTTTCACTTTTTCCATTACACTAAAATAATTTTCATCACTAGGGGATTTAAAAATAAAGAAACAAACTCAATGTGAAAAACAAAGAAAATACAAATTATTTTCAAACATTTTCCAGCTACAAATGGGCTTTTATATTTTGTTAATTAGTTACAGTGTGGAAGTACATAAGCGCATTCACATTTATAAAAAAAAAAAAAAAAAAAAAAAAAATACCAAATTGGGGTGTGAAATGTACCAAAGGACTTGTAAAATAATTTAATGTTTGTGGAACTGTTTTTAAAGAAATCCTTAAGTAAATTCAGATGTCAAACCTTCATAAAATATTTTAACAAATTGTCGTACCGGAGATCTGTTTTGATCTATAAAACTCGTAAAAAAATGTGAAATGTTTTGCGACAAAAAATAAAAGCAACACAGTTTAAACAGCACCAAAAAACTCGTGATAAAACTCAATCAAAATAATAAAACTTCGTATAAATCACCATAAAATCGAAATAACACACAGGAGGCGTTTCGAGCTGGAAAATATGACAGTCCGTCATCAGCCAATGTAAACACGTGTCCGTAAGAGAACAAGGTCACAAATGAGCAGTAATAAATTTATCAAGTAAATAACCACCTTACGAACACGTGTTTAGATTGGCTGATGACGGGCTGTTATACACTGCTCAAAACAATTAAAGGATATTTGAAGTTTTATATAAAATAAAGATATAAACGAAATTTTTTTTGCCGAAAATAGAAGAAGAGAATCACAAATGCAATTTTTTCTGGTTTTCAAACTGCGGAGTATGCAAATTTTGAGTTCGACATCAAAAACGTCGCTTCCGCGGCAGCGAATGAAATTTGACTTTCAACTGGATAAAAGAGAATGAAGACAAGGATGATCGGCATTCAGTGATTGCTTTGTTTCGATGAGTACAATGTCTCAGCGAAGTCATTTGACAGATTCAGAAGCTTTGAGAATTGTTGGTAGGTTAGAAGGGGGCCAAACTCAAGCCGAAGTAGCGCAAGCCATTGGAGTGTCACAAAGTGTCATTTCTAGGATCTGGAACCGTTTTTTGGAGAGGGGATGTGCAGGCCAAAGACCAGGGCAAGGTCGTAGACGGGCAACAACGCCCAATGAAGATCGGTATTTAGCGTTAACAGCTCGGAGACACCGAACCATGAACGCTACTCTTCTCTAACAACACATTCGCTAGGCTACAGGCACCACGATTTCAACTCAGACTTTCCGAAACCGGCTCCATGCTGTAGGTCTGTATGCTCGCCGACCGATGGTATGTGTTAGATTAACATCAAGGCATCGTCGCGACCGCAGGGAGGGGGCAACCGAGCATGTCAACTGGAGGAGAAATGAATGGAGCAATATTCTGTTTTCTGACGAGTCCCGTTTTTCTGTGCATCCGGATAATAGGCGTATTTTCATCTGGAGGGACCGTGGCAGTAGGAATAATCCTGCGTTCGTGCATGAAAGTGTCAGATTTGGCGGTGGAGGAGTGTTGGTGTATGGTGGCATCTTCATTGACGGGCGCACTGACCTCTACATCATTCGAGATGGAGCTCTGACTGGTCGCCGATATAGGGATGAGATCCTCAGACCTATTGTAGTCCCTTACGCTGCAGCAATCGGAGATAACTTCATTTTAATGGACGATAACTGCAGGCCACATCGTGCAAACCTGGTGGAGGATTTCCTTTTCGAGGAAGGAATCGTTCGAATGGAATGGCCAGCGTGTTCTCCAGACATGAATCCAATCGAGCACGTTTGGGACGCTCTAGGAAGATGAGTTTCTGGCCGCCAACAACCCCCACAAACTCTCCAAGAACTGGAAAGAGCTCTTCTGGAAGAGTGTACCAGAATACCCCAACTCGTCATTAATAGCCTCATTGAGTCCATGCCTCAAAGGTGTTCAACGTTGCTGGGCGCCCGTGAAAACCATACCCCCTACTGAAAATGATTTTCTTTGAAGAAAACACCTTTTCTTATTCTTTTTTTCTCATATGCACAAATTGTGTTTTTTTCCTTTAGTACGCAAATGCGCAATAAAATGCATTTTTTTCTGCCAAACATGTGTAATTTATTCTCATATAACCTACTATGTCTGTCGACCATGTATCAATCAGCTAAACAGTTTACCAGATACAAAATCCACCTAAAACTGCAATATCCTTTAATTGTTTTGAGCAGTGTACTTTCCATCTCGAAACGCCTCCAGTGTGTTGTTTTGATTTTTTGGTGATTTAACCAAGTTTTATTATTTTAATTAATTAAAGCAATTTTTCACAAAATCCCAGATGTTCATTCACATTTCTTTATGGACTTTACGTAGTAGAAAATACAGTAGACTCCCGACTATCAGCCTGAAGAAATTTCGGATTCCGTAGTACCTGGTTTAGTTAAATATATATATATATATTTATAAAATTAGAAATTACTTTCCCAAAAAGTTTAACAGGAGTGTCGGCTAAGATCTACGATCAGCCTATATGTTCAGTGTCGTCGTAGAAAAGGGCTAAAATGAAAAAGCAGCTGTCCATCAAAGACTTTTTCAAAAACTAAAGCTATCAAATTCAAGAAATCTTCGGGAAAGTTTTGAGCCAGCTCTTGATTTGAGCCTTTTCCGTGAGCAATAGCTTCAACTCCCAGTGTGATAGAAAACAAGCATAGACATCAACGTAACGGGGGCAATCAGATAAAATTTCACAGCTAATTTTAAAATGTTATCTCTCTCTGTCTTAGGCAATCTTAATGATTAAACAGGACAAAAAAAAACTTTTTAAATTAGTGGTAGAATCATTCCTAATTATGTATTTCACTACCGTGAAGCATGTCCAAACTTTTCATCCACAGCTCATAAAAATATTCTCGTAACGGCAATCCTTCACTGTAAAAAAAACGGACTAAGAAACGGAGATTCTACTGGCAATCGAGACGTCAGTACTATTTCTATATTTTAACGGAAAATTTCGACCGTAAATTCAGTAAAAACGGAAAATTTTCTGTAATTTATGGGGAAACATTTTCGTGAAAATACGGAAATAGTACAGGCGTCCCGATTAACAGTAGAATCTCCGTTTTTAGTCACACACTTTTGCAGTGTTAACGGGTAACCCAATCAGTGGATAGGCATTTTTCGAATATTAACCTAAAAGCGAAAAATAGTAACATTGTTCAATAAAGGAATATTAAAATGATAGTGCTAAATTTACCTTGAGTAAATAATTCGTATAAAGCACAATTTTATATTAAATATATGCACCTAAAAGCAATTTTAGTATGTTTTATTTGTGTAAAATACTTTGTAAACGATTCTCCCCCTTATGCCATAATGCAATAGAATTCTTTTGAGTGCCCCTGTAAATAAACTATTAATGCTACACACTCCATATACAATACCTAATATATGGTAAGCATCTTTAACATATTAGAATTGCGTGAAAATTCAAGTATATTTACGTGAGTTAGAGCGTGGACAGACGGTCGGACAAACTGAATTCATAAACATTTTTCAACTTTGTTGGAAAGTGTTAAAAACCTCAGAAAAGTATAAGTGTGTAAAGATAATAGACACGCCTTTTCCAAAGTGTACGGGTTTCGAAGATATCTGTAAAATGCGAAAACCTTTTGGCGCCTGAAGTTTATTATGATTTGTTCTCACAATTTTTTTTAACCTTCATGTGCTTTATATAAAAAAAAATAATTATTAATTGAACACAAGCATTATCTTAACTTTAACATTTCAGTTAAACTCAAATTTCTAATTAATTTCATTGTCTTTATGTTTCGACGAAGTTAAAATTAGTGCATAGGTAAATTACTGTCTATGTAATTAAAAAGTGATCTTGTTTCAAACAAATTATTAACGATGTATCATTTTTTAATGGAAACATGAGACTTATGTTTAATTTTAATTAACTTGTAATTTTTTAACATTATACGGCAGAGGAAAAGAATCAGGCCTTCAAAATAGATAATACTTTATACTCTATTTTTTTCTAATGCCCATTTTTTTTTTTTTTTTTAAATAGTACGTTTTTGAGTGATATGCCTATAAATAATATAGTAATAAAAAAAAATTGATCATACAACATAAGGCAAGTTTTACTTAACAATTACTCGCAATGTCTGATTAATATTTCTATGGCATGCTTTAATGCAAGTAATAAACTTACTGTGTATGAAATTTATTTTATTTTATTTTATCTTGTTTATTTTACTTATTTTGTAATTAATAGAAAAAAAAGTGATTTTACATCAAACAATTTTGTCCGGAGATAGGAAATTAATATATTATTTATATGCTCAATTTTTGGTTAATGCTGATGAAATTATTTCTTTTGTTTTGTGCACATGCATTTAACCCTTTCAGGGGCAGGTAATTGTGTTTCTGTAATGTCGAATTCACACCGGAATCTTCTGAAAATTTTATCGCAAAATAAGGAAGAACAGTATTATGCCTTTTTTCCAACAAAGTTAGGAAAGCAAAATATTATATTTTTTTTCTGGTGCAAATCTTCATTAATCGTAGGTGGAATATGCCCCTCATGAGGTTAAACTCATGCCGCTGTGATTCATTTATTTAATTTTTTAAACGCGGCATATTGCTATGTTTTTTCTTTCGCTTTTTACGTTCTTCTATATATTTACGGATTTTGACGGATTTTCACGTTTTAGGGGTGAGAGATTCCAAAAAAAACATGTCTTTACAAAATGTCTGCCTGCGAGTCTGTGACTCTGTCTGTTTGTCTGTATGTAACATAAATTTTGTGGACGCTCTATCTCAAGAACTAATGCACGAAACTTAATAAACATTTATACTCATGTAGTCCCTGATAAAAGTTTATGCTGATTAGTTTTTGGTGTAAATCGCTCAACAGGTGGCGCTGTTATGCTGCATCTTTTTACTGTTTCCGCAACAGCTCTATCTCAAGAACTAATGCATGGATTTCCATCAATCTCCTGATTCGGTTAGTCCTTGACATGAATTCAGATTATTTACATTTTGATGTTAATCGTTCAACAAGTGTCGCTGCCATGCTGCATTTTTCACGATTTCCGCAATAGCTCTATCTCAAGAATTAATGCACGGATTTTAATCAAACTTCAGACTCAGTTAATCCTTGACATGGATTGACGTTTTATACATTTTGGTGTAAAGCGCTCAATATGTGGCGATGCTATGCTGCATTTTTCACGATTTTCGCAATAGCTCTATCTCAAGAACGAATGCACGGATTTTCATCAAACTTCAGATTCAATTTGCCCTTGATATGAATTGGCTCTGTTTACAGTTTGGTGTCAATCGGCCAACATGTGACGCTTTTCTGTTACCTTTTTCCCGATAACCACTATAGTCCTATTTAACCCTTAAATGCCTGATTTTTCAAAAATCATTGAAATAATGTTTTTCGGCTGGTATTTTTTAAATAAATCATGGGAAAAATACTTTAAAAAATCATATTTTGTTTTAAATATTGTTTATGGCTAAAAAACAGTTTGCTACTAATCGGCAATACTGGTTTTTAATTGAAAAAATAATTTTCCTTGATAAAATTCTATATTATTAAACACACAAGAATTTTAGGAACTATAATAAGAAATAAATTTGGCTTTCTCACTGCAGAACAACATAGGGTATTTCGCAAGCTTCCAAACAAAACAAAAAGAACAAGTAGCAGCAATTGAAAAAATAAATCTATCTTTATTCTTAAACAGCACAAGTGTTGCCATCTACATGTAGAAAATCGATTTAATAATATTTTCAGAATGTATTTTATTGGCAAAATTAGGCATTATAGCTTCAATACTATTCTAATAGTATTTTAGAGCCTAAATTGGGTAAGTTGCCGAAAAGCAACGACCGGCATTTAAAGGGTTAAAGATGTAATGCACGGAATTTCGAAATTCTCACGATGGCCAGGTCGTCATTTAATTTTAATTTTGGCACTGTGGTACCGAATTTTGAAGTAAATAACATGTATGAGATAGAAGAAAGTTTTGGGATTCCCACATCCGACTAATTTTTTTATAGTCTTCAGTATCGTCTGCAGAATAAAGAGTTATTTGAATTCTGTCAAATTTACAGTAATAGTATGACAAGAATTAAACAATGAAAAATAAAATAATTTAGATAATCTTTGAAAAAAAAGAAAAGAAAAACAGAACGGTGATCTTTGTATAATGTGAAATCAATCTATCTTTTGTAAATACAGTCGGACCTTGTTAAGACGTGTTTCAAGGGAGTGGACAAATGTCGCGTTCGAAGCGACGTGATTTCTATAATATTGTAGTAACTGTGATTACTTATAAATCTAATATATATATATATATATATATATATATATTATTATTATTATTATTATTATTATTATTATTATTATTAAAAAATAAAAATGTGCGACTGATATATTTTAGATAATAAAACATAGTAAAATGTGAAGTTATAATAGAAACATTGTACTTTGAAATTTCTCCACTGTTTAGGTGCATAACAGTAAGAAGTAATTCTGTCAAGAAAATCAAAATTTTTCTAGCATAGTGAGATTTATTTTGTTGTTTTTGTTCGCTGCTTGAATTTGGGAGAGGTATGACTTTCAAACTTAAGTAAATTAATCACTATTAAATATTATTTCTAGATATGTTTTAGTGAATACTGAGAAATAATTTAAAACCAGTTTTCATGCGTCATCTAGTGTCTTCATGTTGCGCGTGTGTGTGTGCGTGTTCAAGCGGTCATAAAAGAACAAAGAAACTCATGTGGTGATTTGGGAGAGCGATTAAGGGGCAGAACTGTTTATTATTGTCAATCGCTGAAAAAAACAGATCATACAATTTATGATAAAAACAGGGGAAACAATTATTATAGAGATTTCGTATATGATGATTGTGAAAGATAAGAAATTTTAGCAGGAAGGAACTTCGCGGGAGTACCAAGAACTATTCGAAAACTTTACAAAAAAACCTTTTATTTTTAAATCTTTAACCCTTTCATTGGAAAAATATTTCTGTTTATAAAATACTGAGGTGCTTGACTTCCACCAGAATTTACCAAGAATTTACTTTTAAAGTAAGTAGATCCTTTTCTTCGTGTACATTATTACAGATAAATTTTAATGTAATTTCTGATGTAAATTTGGCAGTTGGGAATGAAAAATGTGGAAAGTTTACATCCCACAGCCCATGATAGGGATAAAGCAACCTTTTTTTTGGATTTATATCTGCCTACGCAGTCCAGATAAACGATATATATCGGGAGACTTATACCAGAAAATTTAATGACTTAGAAAAGGGAAATTAAAAAAACGGTAAAATGTCTTTCGATGCTAAACCAGTGGTATTTCATGTTAGAGTATGACAAGCACAAGTTGTATTATCCCTTTAAGATCCGATGTATTTGTAAACAAAGATAGTCATGCTTGTAGAAAGTAAAATATGAACTGCAACCTCCACCTGTTGATAAAAAATGATACTTTACTCTATCTGCAATCCAGAACCATCGTTCGATTCGAGTTTTTATTACATAGGACTCAGAAACAAAAATTTAAATGAATATCTAACCCGCCCGATCGTGCGGTTTGGGTCTTAAAGGGTTATCTCACTGCAATACAGGCAATGATGATACACGTTTACGCGATACGCATACGTTTTACGGTGACACTTCTCAGGATCATGTAAAATCAAGATTAGTGTAATGTAAAAATGAAATACAGAGAAACATAACAGTAAATTTAGCATTCTATAATTTTTTGTAGCGGGTTTATCTAGAAAAATGTTGCATATGAAGGGAGTAGCCTCAAATCTACACTGCTCAAAACAATTAGGGGAGCACATGGTTTTAACGAAATTACGCAAATATTTACAGCGATAAGTAACGTAAAATAAATCATCCATACTTTAAAGTGCTGTAGAAAACAGATAAAAAAAACTTCACACGTAAATTAAAGTTTATGACGTCAAAAATTGGAAAAAGGTGATAAGTGCAGAAATCGGGATTTTGCAGAAACATCTGTTTCAATGCGTCAGTTGTAAAATTCAATTGCTCAGCTTGAGTTTTGAGAAAAAGTGACTTGAAAATGTCACAACAACATGATTTACCGCAATCCATGACTTGGCGTGTTATCGGGACAGTTGAATTTGGGGAAACACAATGAAGTGTAGTGGACGCTGTTGGAGTCGAAAGAAGTGTCCATGAAAGGCTGTGGAATCGATTTCAAGACAGGGATGACAGGGATGACCGCCCCGGGAACAGAGCTTTCGCTTTAGAGTATAAGTGCAATCCCGGGGGGAGACTCAAATCCACTGCATATGGCAAGATACATTAACAATGAGTAGTCTTTACAATATTTTAAAAACAGTTAATAACATACATAAAAATAAATTCAGTTTGCTGTTTTTGACTCTGAAACTCACAAGAAGTGTCATCAGTACATACATTGACAGCAATTGTACTATGTTGTATACATGCATAAAAAATTTCAAAACATATTTTTTGAATATTAGAGCTGAAAATCTTTAAGTGAAATGCACATGCTGATAAATATAATGAAAATACTAAATTACTAAATAAAACAAACCAAAGGAGATAAAACAAATATTTACATTGTGTACAAAACAGGGTCTCCTATGGAATGGTAGTCATCGACAAGTGCAAGGTCTAAAATGTGCTAACACAGAAACTGATGACCGATATATCCTGTTAACAGCCCGTCGACAGTGAACGGGCAATGCTACTCAGCTGCAAACACAGTTGTTCTTGGCCAAAAGACGAAAGGTGTCCAGCCAAACAGTCCGAAATAGGTTTCATGAGAGTGGTCTCTATTGCACGTAAGCCAAAGCACTGTATTCATTGACCTCAATCCACTGTTCGGCTCAAAGAAGGTGGGGAACTGAACATCGAGTTTGGAGGCAACGTTGTTGGAGTGAAATTCTGTTTACAGACGAGTCCCGATTGAGTCTGGATGTGACATCTGATGTGTTTTGGCATGGAGAGAAAGAGGCACTCAAAATAATCCCACATTCGTTCGTGAAAGATCACATTACAGACAGGGTGGGTTGATGCTCTTGGATGGAATCAGCATAGGAGGACGTACGGCCCTGCATATCATTCGGAATGGCACTTTGACGGTCCGGAGTAATACAGACGAGATACCGAGACCTCATGTCGTATTTCATGTTGCAGTAATTAGTGATTTCTTTTTTTCCATGAATGATAATGCCAGACTTTATACAGTTCGCCTTGTGGAAAACATGCTTGAAGCTAAAACAAAACAGCGTATGGAAAGACCAACATGCTATCCTGACCTAAATCCGATCGAGCATGTTTGGGAGATACTCAGATGACGCATTGCTGCGAGACCGATGCCACCTTTTACTCTCCGGGACATGGAGATTGCAATTCTTGAGCAGTGGAACAGTATTCCCCAAGTCTTATCGATAACCTTATCGCATCCATGGAAAACCGATATGCACCAGTCTTAGCTGTTCGAGGAGACCACACGGCATATTAAAAATATTGCATCATTTCTAAACAATACTTTTTTTTATTATTTACATGAAACCAAATTGTTGACCTAAACCATCTTTTCATGTTCTTTTCATCTTTTCAAATAATAAAAGCTCCTTTATCATTTTTTGAGTCTTTTTTTATGTATTGTGCATTGCTACACGTGTACTATCCATTGTATGCCCATACATTGCTGTTTTGCACTGTTCTCTTCACTTTTTTGCTTGCTCCCCTAATTTTTTTGAGTGATGTATTTGCTCTACATATTATTCTAACTCTATATCTATCCTCCTGTACACAGGGCTTAATTTCTAACAAAAAAAGTACCGGAGCCCTAATATTCTGCGGTACTGGTACAACAACGGTACCCCCCACATACCCACCCCCGTTACTCCAATCTGCATATTTATATTTCATACACTATTTGCAAAATTTAAAGCTTTTTTTCTTTAGCAAAATAAAAATTTTAAATAAACTATAAGCATATACTTAGCTCTGAACTATTCCACTTTTTAGCTATCACTCCTTCCGAATAGTAATCTTTGCCTAATTTTAATGTTAATTAATTGCAAAATTCTGCGATTGAATATGGTAAGGATTATGATTCGGAAATAGTGTCAACACAAAAAAGGGATAGTTCGCAAATATGCATTTTTATGAAAAAATGAATGAAATTAACAGAAATTAATATTTATATGCTGCAGAATGGAACAATGTTTTTCAGTTTTCTACAAAAGGTGCATATGTTATGCTGTAATCGATTCCTTCCGCATAACAATATTTTGTGATGAGTCCCTGAAAATCAGATTAAGATATAAATTTGATATAGTTATTGGAAAGATTCGATGCTTTTATAGAAAAAGGGAAAACACTGCTCGATTGCTTTCTATCAGAAAACAATATATGGGAATTATATCTACTTACAAATGAAAGTGATTTCGTATAGGTGCAGAGCAAAGCCTTAGCGTGGGCAGCGTTTATAAAAAAATATCCTACTATCACAAAAGAAAATCGAACTAAAGCATATTCATTGTTCGCTCGCTTGAGTGGCGCCACACCAACTCATCGCGCCAAACTCTGTAAATATCTTTAGAATAAAAAAATATGATTTTTGTTTTCCCTTCATTCTGATCAAAATAGCTGTAAAAAGGAGGTAAAGTTCTTTTTCCCCCTATGCATGAATACATAAAATTTTGAATTTAAGACAGATTGAAATGGAGCCCGCCGAAGACTGATAGATGAATGTTCCAGTTTCATCTTCTTCTCCTACGTTAGTGAGACACATTACGTCACAAATATGTGTTTTGATTGAAAACAATGCAAAAGCTTGGAGATGGAAGGGGAAGGAAAGGATAATTTAGGTTCGGTTTTTCAGAAGTGCTAATGCACTGGGCTCCGGAGCCCTATATTTATGAGCTCCGGTGAATTCCGACCAATATTTAAATATTTACTGAAAATAGAGAAGTACCGGAGCCGGGCTCCGGTGGGCTCCGGCGCAAATTAAGCCCTGCCTGTACATCTAGGCTCCTAAAATTTTAGGACACAAAAACTTTGCATCCTATAAGGGAGGGAATCAGAGTGTTTATAAAGCATGTAAATATTAATTATTGTAAAGTAAACATAATTTAAAAGTAGTTTTAAATATATAAAAAAAATCGGTAACAATGTATATTTTAAAGGTGTCATCTGAACTTTCAAGGGGCGCTACGGTGCTCACACGTACTTCGACACCCCCCTCCCCCCCCATTACGTTGTTATTGAATCCGATTATTTCTGTCTAAGTGTTTAGTGAAGACTTATGTATGGAATGGGGTATTAACAACTATTCTTCTAATCCACATTCAATATCATATTAAACGATTACTCCAATATTCACTGATTTCTAAATTTTCACGTCTGATCAAAGAACGTTCACAACAAATATCACATATAATACTTTGCTTATTTTTATTATATTTTGATTGTTACTGAAGAAAAGTAAAGTACGAATGAATGGATGTCTGGTAACCTACACTAAAAGTTACGGAAGCATACAAATAAATTTTTTGAATTAGATTTTTGAAATGAAAATTTTAAAGCTTGGTACAATTTCTACATATAGACGACAACTTAAGCAAAATTTAAATATATCATTAATTAGTAGACATTATTACTAATAATTGATACTAGTGACATTTTTATTTGCTGATTTTTGATAGGGTTGGTGCACTGTAAAAAAATAATCTGCAGTTTTACAGATGTAAAGTTACATGATTAGTAAACTTTCATCTTTAACTGTACAAAAAAAGCTGCAAATCTACAAAACTAGTTTTTGTAAAGCTACACAAATCTGTAACTTTACAAATGAATCTGCTAAAATTACAGTAATCTTAATAAAATTTTATCTGTAACCCTGGCTGCAGTTACATGTAAAGTTCTAGGCATCCCAGTTTCCTAAAAAATTCTTAATAACCTTACAGATTTTTTTTTCGGTGCAAAAGTCTGTAACATGAATTTTTGTTCTTGCCCTGACATAAAAAGTTCTAGAAATCCCAGTTTCCTAGAAAAACTTGAGTAACGTTATAGATTTTTTTTTTTTTTTTACAGTGTAGGTGTGATTGCTTTTTCAATCCGGTATTGTCCATGTAATTTCCCATAACATATCTACATTGGCACATGGAAAAAATATTTAGTTAACATAGCCTCAGCTAAATGTTTAGTTGAACTGACCAAATGTTGGTTGTACTGATCAAATTATTTTGTTCGCTCAATAAAATTTTATCGGACTAACAAGATGATTTTGTCAGTCCAACAAAAAATATTTGGATGAGGCAAAATTTGGTTGGCACAACTATTTTTTTGTTGTTTTACAAAATCGTTCTTTCCGTGCAACGAACTGATGAAAAGTTTTGGAAAGTTTTAAAACTTTATGATGCGCTCTAAAATAAAATGTAATAATTCGAATATGTTCTTACCATTACAAAAGGCTGCAATGGAAAATCTTTTTTTAGTATCATATTAAAAAAACCATATTTCGATCCAATGATTAAGAAATAAAACATTATTTTTGTGAATCATGAGATTTTTATTTAGTGCACATAATTACGCCATCTGTACCCGTATTAGCAACAGATAAATAAAACTTTTAATAAATCTTAGTATTGCCGTGATCAAAAATATAAACTTATGCATAACCAGAAGATGTTTTTTATATTCTGTTTTTTTTTATATGTTTTGTTTTAACAATCTCAAAATGATAATGGAAAGACAGCTATGAAATTTAAATATTCTTAACATGCATAGTTTTGTTAGCTTGTTTTATTTTTTTCTCTTTCGTGCTGTCTAATTGCCTTTGTTCTACGTGGGTGGAGTCATTTAAACATGCCATTTGCTTCGACATTTGAACGGAAATGGAGGGCCAGCCAGAATTAGAAGTGACATAGCCAATTACGCGAAGTGTAATTATGATATAATATAATGGATACACGAAATAATTTGAAAAATAGAATATTTCAAGAAGGAGGATATTCCTGTTTGATGTATGAGAGAATTCATCTTAAATGATACATAATAAATGTGTTGATTAAGCATTTTTAGTTTTTTTTTTTTTTTTTTTTTTTTTTT
This sequence comes from Maratus speciosus, assembly GCA_963932465.1. NCBI lineage: Eukaryota > Metazoa > Arthropoda > Arachnida > Araneae > Salticidae > Maratus > Maratus speciosus. Next base: position 442,457,465 of record OZ010793.1, read on the forward strand.
TTGTATGTGTGTGCGAACTTTGAATAAAAAAGTAAAAATACATTAAACAAATTGTCATAGATATGAATAATTGTTGAGAAAAAAGCAAAAGAAAATGGAGATAGAAAGTACTTGTAGAACATATGATGCAATTTGCTAACATTCATTTGATGTTATCAAGCAGACTTTGATAATTTCTAATTTTGAAATGATCATTAAGATTATTTTATCTGTCGAAAAAAAGTTTGCAATCGAGAATTTCAAAAACTTGATTTTTTATTCCTGCACCTTAGCCATAAGAATTTGAAGAATTTTAAATTATTTCCTTAAAAAGATCCTGGATAGTTCTCTTGACCGAATGTATTTTGCACATACGCTGTAAAAAAAATCTGTAGTTCTACAGATGTAAAGTTACATGCTTACTAAACTTTCATCTGTAATTGTAAAAAAAAAAAAGCTGCAAATCTACAAAACTAGTTTTTGTAAAACTACACAAATCTGTAACTTTACAAATGAATCTGCTAAAATTACAGTAATCTTACTAAAATTTTATCTGTAACCCTGGTTGTAGTTACATGAAATGTTCTAGGCATCCCAGTTTCCTAAAAAAATTCTTAGTAACCTTACAGATTTTTTGATTTTCGGCGCAAATGTGTGTCTGTTACATGAATTATTGTTGTTGCCGTTACATAAAATGTTCTAGGAATCCCAGTTTCCTAGAAAACTTTAGTAACTTTACAGATTTTTTTTTACAGTGTAGAACAGAACCCCAATGTAGAAACTTCACACGTTGTAAATTATGTAAATAATCGCTCGCGCGAGTTCCTTTTAAATTTTTAGCGTTAAATCTATTGTTTTTAGTATCACAATTATTTCCCAAGGCCAACGTTTGTGTTGGATGTTTATACACGAGCCATGATGGCCGTATCAGCTATCACTGTTCTGAAGTAATTTGATCGTCATCGATCCACAGTTTAGATGGCATAGCTTCAAAGAGAAAACATCAAAATGAACACATAAGAGCAATTACAGTATAACTACAAAAATCCGACATCATCGGAACCGAGACAATGCCGGATTTTTGAAAATTCTGGATTTTGGAAGGAGTATCAAAAGTAGCAATTAGAAATATCAAAAGTAGATCTATATTCTTAATGGTGCCTTTAGTCATAGTTTAATTCATTATTAAGTGATAATTTTGTAAGAAAAAGAGAAAATTAAATATAAAAAAATTATTTTAACTGATATTTTCTATCTTACAGAAAAAAAATCTAATAAAGAGTGACATTATTTCTTCTCTTACAATTTTGGAAACATCGATACCAACTTTGTTTGCTTCAATTTTTTTTGGCCGTTAAAAAGTATTTTTGGCATTTTATACAAATGAAGAATGTTTATTTCGGAAATACTGTCTTTTTTCTCTAAAGCAGTGATTCCAAAACTTTTTGACAGGCGGAGCCATTTTTAGAATGAATTTCTATGGCGGAGCCTCTGAAGCCTACCGTAACCTACAGTGCGTCTCATAAATATAAAGACACAGATGTTACTGAAATTACATTTTATTAATTCAGTATAAGAAATTAAATTTTATACCTCATATTAAGAACAATGAAATGAATCTGTTATCAGGGTTTAAATTTAAATAAAATAATTTTGACTCTCAAATATTAAAAAATAAAAAAAATACTCTGTCTCATAAATATAAAGACAAATTTTAAACTACTTCATGTGCAAATTTTTTTAAAGAAATAATGGTTACTCGCAGAAATACGCTTTAAGTTGTTACACAAACGAGCATAGTTGTTTGACTTGTTTCGATTGCAAGGATGCCGCGGAACATTCAAATTTCTAAAGATGAGATTTGCAAAATACGTGGATTTAAAGCTAATGGCTTAACAGTTTCTCAAACATGTAAAAATACTGAGAGAAGCAGAGCTGTAGATTATAAAGTTTTATCAAAAACTTGCAATATAAATTCGAGAAAACGATGTGGCAGATCGAGAAAGGCTAGTGAAACATACGGTCGCAAGATCATACGACTTGTTTCGTCGCAAAAAATGTCACCCCGAAAAGTTTCTCAACGAGTTCATGGTCTGGTCTCAAAACACACAGTACGTCGCCGTATAAATGAAAGCAAAAAAAGTCCTTCCGGCCAGTGCCGGGAGGAAGAGGTAGCTTTCATAATCCTTATTTAAAAAAAGCCAAATTATATCATTCAAACACACGAAGCTCAATTTAGTGGAAACCGAATATAGGAGATTCAATACTAATTTTTATAATATAATGAATGAGAATTTCGCGAAATTAGTCAGCTTTATCCAAGCTGCTTTTCTTTAAAGTAACATATATTTGGCTGCCAAATTCGCAATTTCTTAAAGTGCCTGTCAATTTAAGACAACATGGTGGATGAGGCTAAGCAGTGAACTTGGTCGAGACCTTAGTAATTGCTGTGCACATGCTCACTCACATCGGAATCGGTTAATATATAGGAGTGCTGTCGCATGCAAAAAATCAGATTTTTCAAAATGTCACCCACAGTAGAAATTGAAACTGCTATATCTGAGCCATTTTTTAAGGTAAAGACAAACAAAAAATGCCCCTCAATCCTTATATAAAGGTCAAATACTTAAGAAAGAAACCTTTTTCAATTTCTAATTTTTTTGCACCTCACTTTAAATATATATATTTTTTTTAATTTAATGGTCGCCATTTTGAAACAAGATGGCCGATGAATCTGGCCAGCGAACTTGGTCTAGGTGTTGATGTATACCATCCACATGCCTTCTTACATCGAAATAGGCGAATACGTGTGTTATCGCGTGACAAATACACGATCGTTTCAAAATGTTAGCCATGCTATAAATTCAAAGTGCTATAAATCAACCATTTTTAAGATATAAACAAAAGAACAAATTTTCAGAAACAAAAACAGCTCCGGAATCTTTGTATCAAGGCCAAACACATAGAAAAATCTTTTTCATTTTCCAATTGTTTAATACCTCATTTTGAATTTTAAATTTAATTTTTTTTAAATGGCAACCCTTTTGAAACAAGATAGCGAATGAAGCTGGCCAACGAACTCGGTCGAGACATTGGTATGTACTATGTACAGACCAAGTTACATCCAAATAGGTTCATAATTACGCCTGTTATCGCGTGACAAAAATCAGGTCGTTTTAAAATGTCAGCCACAAGAGAAATTCAAAATGCTATTACTCAGCCATTTTTTTTAGATATAGACGAAAGAAAAACTGTTCCGGAATCTTTGTATTAAGGTCAAACACATACAAAAAAAAAATCTTTTTCACTTTCCAATTTTTTGGTATCTCATTTAAATATTTTTATTTTTTAATTTTTTTAAATGGCCGCCATTTTGAAACAAGATGGCGGATGAAGCCGGCCAACGAACTCGGTCGAGATATTTGTATGTACTATGTACACACCAAGGTACATCCAAGTCGGTTCATAAATACGCCTGTTATTACGTGAGAAAAATCAGGACGTTTCAAAATGTCAGCCACGCTAGAAATTCAAAATGCTATAACTCAGCCATTTCTTAAGATATAGACGAAACAAAAACTGCTCCCGAAACTTTTTATCAAGGTCAAACACATAAGAAGAAAATATTTTTTCAATTTTTAATTTTTTGGTACCACATTTCAAATTTAAATTTTTCTTAAAAATTTAAATGGCCACCATTTATAAACAAGAGGGCGGATGAAGCTGACCAACGAACCCGATCGAGACATTGGTATGTACTATGTATAAACGAAGTTACATCCAAATCGGTTCATAAATACGCCTTTTATCGCGTGACAAAATTCAGGACGTTTCAAAATGTCAGCCACGCTAGAAATTCAAAATGCTATAACTCAGCCATTTTTTAAGATATAGACGAAACAAAAACTGCTCCGAAATCTTTGTATAAAGGTCAAATACATAAGAAAAAATATTTTTCCATTTTCAATTTTTTGGTACCACATTTCAAATTTTAAATTAAAAAAAAAAAATTAAATGGCCGCCATTTTGAAACAAAATGGCGGATGAAGTTGGCCAACGAACTCGGTCGAGAGATTGGTATGTACTATGTACACACTGAATTACATCCAAATCGGTTCATAAATACGCCTTTTATCGCGTGACAAAATTCAGGACGTTTCAAAATGTCAGCCACGCTAGAAATTCAAAATGCTATAACTCAGCCATTTTTTAAGATATAGACGAAACAAAAACTGCTCCGGAATCTTTGTATAATGGTCAAATACATAAGAAAAAAAAATTTCCATTTTTAATTTTTTGGTACTACATTTCAAGTTTTAAAATTTTTTAAAAATTTTAAATGGCCGCCATTTTGAAACAAAACGGCGGATGAAGCTGGCCAACGAACTCGGTCGAGACATTGGTATGTACTATGTACACACCGAATTACATCGACATCGGTTCATAATTACGGGAGTTACAGTGTGACATAGGTCAGATATATATATATATATATAGAGGGTGGTTTCGGGGTCTGGGGGTCATGATCGATGAAAATATACCAAAATTTTTTGAAATCGCTTTCCTCCGAACGGCTGCAATAGGTAGCTTTTTTGTAAAGAAAGCTAACTAATATTGTGTACCAGCATGTGTGCAGATTTCCTTTACTGAAAAAAGAACGCAAAGAACGGAGGCAACTCTGGTCTAAAGATCATATGCATTGGAAGGACGAATGGATGCAAGTCATTTTTTTCAAATGAAAAGAGATTGAACTTGGATGTCCCAGATGGTTGGGATTCCTACTGGCACGATTTAAGATGTGGACATCGAACTCTCTTCAGTAGGCAGAGAGGAGGAGGTTCTGTAAAGGTTTCGGGTGTCTTCATTTTCAATGGAACTACAGATATTACTTTTCTGGAAGGTAAACAGACATCTAAAGAGTATATAGAAGTGCTTGATAGTCACTTGTTGCCAATTGCTGAAACTCTTGGTGGTCAGAATTATCTGTACCAACAAGATAATTCACCGATTCATACATCAAGATTCACAAAAAAGTGGTTTGCTGATAACAATGTTCATGTCATAGTGTGGCCCGCACGTAGCCCTGATTTAAATGTTGTTGAGAATCTTTGGCACATTCCCGTTCGCCGTGTATATGCATCTGGAAGACAGTTTTCAAACGTCCTTGAGTTGGAAAAAGAAATCGAACGAAGTTGGTTTGATATAAAAGCAGAAACTTACGCAACTTAATACTTAATAAACAGCATACCAGCTAGAATATTTTGTGTCATTCATAAAAATGGATCTATTATTGGTCGATAATTCAAAAGTATGTAACATATCTTTATCATGGAAGACGGTATTATTTCGAGTGACGCAGCCTTAAGCCTAAAATCGTATCGTATCGTATCGTTAAAATCGTATCGTATCGTATCATAGAATTCGTAGATGGCGGAACTCATATATACAGCTAACTCGACATCAAAGAAAATGCGAAAAGCCGCCTTTTAATAACTCAGCAGATATACGTCTTATTGTTCTGAATTTTCTAGAACAGTCTTATATCTGCAGTCTAATCGTATACTGAAATTTTTACATTTCTACGTGCAGTATATTTTGAGATCTAAATAGTCATTTTTAAAGTGAAAACGTTGGTATAATATCGAGGAAGTTCCTAATTTGAAAATCTCGAAAACGGTTCTAACGATTATTTTTAAATTGATACATAATATAAATGTGATTAAGGCGAGGTGAATAACACTTTTCTTTTTTCTGGGAAAACTCACGTTCGTTAAATAATTCGATTTTTTTTCTCTCGAAAATGACACTGGCGATTTTTTAAAAATCAAATAAATATGTTTCAGATGAACCAAATAACAATTTACTTGTTTCCAGCAAGACTCTTGTTCGTTTTATAATGCGCATGAAAAATCGGACTATATTTCTTCGCCATTCTATGGAAATTTCACCGAAAATGCATGACACTGTATTCATACATATGCTTTCTTTTTAACCACTTTTGGGGAGAAAAATTTTGTCTTCCCACGGCTGAGTGGTTGAGGGCCATCGTCTACTGATCTTAACATAGGCAGTTCGATACTCGCTGGTGCGTGTGAAGTTTTTTTTTTTTTTTTTTTTTTTTTAAAGTCTGTTAGTTGACCATTATTCTCAGTTCCTTTGTAATTTTTTAATTGCTATTAAGTTAAATAAAATTACAATTATAATGACGCCAATTTGATGATGATTATTTCTTGGCAATTTTTCAACAATAAAAATATTACCATAAATTTTATAAATATATTTAATTTCAATCACTTTACAAAATATATACATTAATACAGTAAACTCTGTGTAAGGCGGAATCGATCGGGACCAAGAAAATTTTCCGCAATAGACAATATTCCGCCTTAGACAAATTTTACTCTATGTCTATGGATTCGTAGGGACTTGAAATTCTTTCCGAGTTAGACAGACTTCAGTCTTACACAGAGTCCGCCTTACAGAGAGTTTACTGTAATTATTATTTGAATATAAATCACATGATCAGAAACGTAAAAAAATAATTCATTTCAGCTCTTCTTTTTATAATATCATTTTTTATTATTATGACGGTCAATCAATATATAATCACTGACATCCATATTATTATTATTATTATAATTATTATTTTCCTTGCATAAAAACTATTGTGATGTAATAATTATTTTATAATAAATAATTTAGTTGAAATGTTTTATTTATAAATAACAATGAAGTTTTACATAATAAGCATATCAGAATTCTGGTGTCGCCATCTTTTGACGCAATTGCGTACCACATTTACATTTTGTCTCTTATTCGGAAAAAAAAGAAAAAACTAACGCTTTTCACCGCTTTGAAAGAATCTCTTGTGACTAGAGGTCTATTTCGCAAATATTAAGAAAATTACTGCATACAAAATATTAAAATGGGTAGTATTATAGAGAAATGTTTGATAAAAACGTTGAAGTAGACAGTTTTTAAATCGAAGAATTATTTTAAGAGATATTTAATGTTAAATCTGGATAAAATTGTCTCATTAAAAAAGTCTCATAGGAAAAAAAAATATACATGGGAATTTAATCATTTTTATTCAATTTAATCATTCAATAGAAACTCGAAGTTTGCAGAGTGCATTTATTATTTTTAACTTGCCTAATTTTTTGACGGTTTATTTCAATTTTAAATTAAAATTTTCAGAATTTCCAGAGATATTTTTTACATATTTTAGAAAAGGTTATTTTAAATTGTTGCCAATTGTTAAAACAGCGCAAAGAATAATATATCATTTAAATTAAAAATTTATTCACACGTGACTATTATAAACAGAAAAAAATCCTTTTAAATTAGAATTAAATGATAACGTGTTAAAAGTAGGAAAATATTAAACATTACGTCATAAAAATTGTTTTTACACATGCTTACTTAAAATGAAAGAAAATTATAAAATAATCAATTATTTTCAAATTAGAATTAAATGATTACGCCTTAAAAGCAGGAAAACATTGAAAATTACGTCATAAAAATTATATTTACACGTGAATATTAAAAGAAAAAGAAAATTTTTAAATAATAAATTCATTGATATGTATTAAAAGTCGTAAATGGAGGAAATTACGTCATATTGGCCAAAGTGGCCAAATAATAATATTGCAAAACAGTTTAAGTTAAAAAATATATTTATATGAGATATTTATTTCAAATTTCGAGATGATATTTTTAACTATAGTTGCCAATTTTAAGGTAGCGCAAATAATAATATTATCTTTCTAATAATAAAAATATTTTCAGTTGAATGTTACAAAGAGAAAGGAAAGTTTGGTGAAAATTATGTCAGATTTAAAACGTTACATTTAAAATCTCTTATTTAAAATCATTTTCTTATAGCGTTGTTAAAAAATATCATAAAGCAAACACACTGTTGACTTAGTTCCTTTTATATTTGGTAATTTTCAAATGTTTAACTAATCTTATTTAATCAAGCACGGAAACAGCAACTAACATCAGCTGATTCGGTCTTGAAATCCCTCAGTAAAAGGGAAACCCGTTTACAGTAAGATCGCCATTGATTTTTTAATTATACAGAGCAGCCTCGATTATCCGAGCTAATTGGGACTGTTACTAAATCGGAATCGGAAATCTCGGTTTATAGAAACTGTGTGTAAAAACTCGCCGTGCTTGAGAATTTAACATCTCTTTTAAAAAAATATATAGAACGTTTTTTAAATAATAAAAATAAATATATGTAAAGTTCTGTTTCACAGTTTAACAAATTTAAAAAGAAAATCAACTACCAGTAGTAAATTTTAAAATGCAAATTGAAAAATTTACGAAAGTTCACACAGCCACTGGAAACAAAGCATTGTTCGCTATTGACTTCTCAGGGTCCAGTGTTTCTTTGGAGTTGAGTGCTTTGGGGGCAGAAGGCCTGTATAGCACGGACAGTGAGTTAAAGAGTGTGGTTATTTTTAAGGCTCATTCAAAAGGGAAAAAAATCAGACTGTTATCGGCTCGGTTAACAGAAACCTCGATTAATCGAAGCTCGGTTAATCCAGGTTCTACTATAATTCAATCTTCCGTAATCTTTTTAAAGCAGATCAAATTAATGGACTTTAGCACAAAGTCACATAGCTGATAACTGCCATGCTTGTTGGCCACCTTTTTTTCAAAAAGTTTGCTTCACCTTATTCAATTAATGAGATATCTCCGATAAAATAAGTCACATTTTCCCGTTCTAAAATACTGGTATCCAAAAATCGTAGCATGTAACTGACACTACAAGTACTCATGGAACTAGACTATTTTAAGTCTGATTTTTATTATAGACTATATAAAATTATTAAAAATATATATTATGATAGGAACTAGCGGGCTTCGTCCGCTATTTACGTTACGGATATAAAAATCATGTTTTTTCTTTTAGGGAAAAAGAAATAAAAACCTATTTGACGATAGGTTTATAAAGACACATTTTGTATTTGTTATATTTCCGGGGATGAGGAGGGGGGGGGGGACTATTTTGATTAAATATCGCAATTAGTCCACATGGCAGATATAATTATGATAGACACTAGTGGGCTTCGTCCCTCTATGGCGCCTTATGGGTCCAGCTTCCATAACTCAGAAACCACCTTTCGGACATCAATGCAACAGATTCCAAACGTTATAATTAACTTAATAATCACCCTATATAGCATTAAAGTAAATTTATGAGTACTGCATACTATTTTTTTATCCTATTTTCTGAAGAGAAAAAATTATTTCGGTTCCATTCTTAGGTACTGGTCTGAAAAATTTTGAAAAAGGGGGGAAGGAGGGGACATGAGACTGCTGTTTGTGAAACAACACAATGGGGTCTGGCTTATTCAACTTGGTTTTTGGTGACTTCAATTGGAAGGTGGTTTGTTTAAAAGAATGTGTTCCCTGCCCCATGAAAATTGGAACTATTGGTGCACCATCTATGTAAGGATTTAATAATTATAAATTAACATTTTGGATTTATTAATTTAAGGACAAAGTGTTTTTAAAGGAATATCAAATGAAACCCTCTGTGCAATCTGCGATTATACTTACCCACTTGTTTTTATATACAAACTGCTATAAGGAAAATTGTAATAAAATAGTAAAAATTAAATCTGCATTAAATTCCATAAGTATATTTTTTTTAATAATTTTATCACTAACCTCAAAAAAGTAATGATATCAATGCAAAAACCCTTGACGGGTTAAAAGTTTCTGACGCAGCAATTTATCTTATGCTCTAAGAATTTTAAATATGGAACTTAAAAATACTGATATCAAATTTTGAGTGACGTTATGCTATTTCTTAAAAAATATATTTGTATTTATTTCATCATTTTATTTTTGTTTTATTTATAATCGCATGTGCAAAAGTTATGTTCAACATGAAAAGCTGCATAAAATTTTATTCGCTGTTGCTTTATCATTTACATCTCTCATAAATTCAAAATATGAGTTTTAAAAGATATGATATAAAATTTAAGTGACGCCTTGATGTGACTTTAAAAGGTTTGTTTTAAAATTCAATTTAAATTATTTTTGACTTGGTTAAAATATTTTTTTACATCTACACAATACTTTTAATTTTCCAATTCACTGTTAAATATATCACTTTCATTGAATCTATACTATGCATTGAAATGTATTTATTTCAATAAATTGATTTATCTTTTGTGTCACGCTATTCAAAATTGTGAGTAAGATTTATGTAAATGGTTTCTTTGCGTCAAACTATCCTTTTTCATACATTTCATGTAGTTTGGACACAATGACGCAAAGAAACCATTTACATAAATCTTACTTACCAGGAATTTTAATCAAGCTTTATAAAAATATTTCAGACAAATAATGCTTATTTAAAACTATTTAACTGTTTTATTTAACTTATTTCTGTTTGATTTATATTTATTTATTTTATGAAAAACTTCTGGTTAATATCGAAATATTTTCATTTGGTATCACCAAATAACCGGTTGTTGTTCGTATATTTAGTGTAACTTGCTATGAGATGTCAAATCAAGGAGGACCTCAGTGTTTCACTGAGTTTAACCAGTTTTTTTTTTTTTTTTTTTTTTTTTTTTTTTTTTTTTTTTTTTTTTTGATAACGCTGAACCCATTTAGAGTCGTCCAAAGCCTATTCTATTCAGCTGTTTAAAAATGTTGTTTGAAAGAGTTTTTCAAAGCTGTAGGATATGTCTGAATATTTATTTATTTGTATACTTTTTTTATCTGGTGTTGTTTGCATTCCGTTTTAACAAGAGGAACGTAATCGATATAATCGTTTGACCCAGAATCCGACCAATACACATTTCCTATTAAATGAAGACATGTTTAGTAAATGAATCGGATATTGTGACAGATTTTCATTGCAATGACAGATATATTTATTTAATTTTACTAAACATATCGGGAAAATATGCAATTAGAATTCGCAATCTTCATTAGTTAAAAGTTTTGCCAGTTTAGAGTTATGGTTCTTCTAATATCACCTCTGCAGTTACAACAATCGTGTAAACACTCTTCATAGATAATACCATCTTACTTCGGTATGTAGTAGGAGGGGCGGATGTCGGCATCCAATAACTTCATACATAAGCTTAAAGTTTTCTTTTAGAAGTTCGGGATTTTATATAGTTTATTATTTTAATGGTAGCATTTAACTTTTCATATGTCTAGAATACATTTTCCCTGGGATAGCCTGTATGTATAAAGAATGCAATAGATGGTGCTACGGTGCTTTATCATATTTTTAATTTTTTGCAATGGCCTTGTCACCCTTCATTGCTTTTGCATCATCAGTGCATTCATGTTCATATGTGTTTTCCTATGTATTTATGAAAATATATTTCATTCCTTAGTGCGTTGGTTTGTAGTGATCTACTAAAAATATGACCCTGATCGCTTTGTGAAACCTCTTTCAGACTGGCGTTAGTACGGCGCTTAATTTTAATCAAGTTAATGTTCTCAAACACCGTAATAATAGAAAGTCAAGTTGAGTTCCGGGTACCCGTTTCAAAAAAGGCAGTTAAGACTCTTAACTTTCCTGGTTTGAACGGGATATTAGTATCTGTAGCTGAAAAACACTAACAAAACTGCTAATCCAGTGACGGCAGTAGATTCATTCACTTGTAGTGCAAATTTTGTACATCTGAAGAGGCTGTTGTGTTCTTTTACGTCACCTGTTATAGAGTTAATTTAAAAAGAATGATCTATTTGACAAGGAAATATTGACACTAAATTAACAACTTTTTCATAAAGCAAATTCATGGAAATATCAATTTTACGAGGTTTATTAAGAGTTTTTCAATTATATGATCTTCACAAACTGAAGCGACTCTTTAAAATATCAGGTAAGCAGCATGGGGCATAAGCGTCGACTTAACGGGGACGACGGTGTCTAACAAGGCAAACTTCTATCAACTATCTAATTATAGAACATTATTTTTATCCTAATTAATCACAGTAATTAAACAGGAAAAAGGAAAAAGTTAAGGTAGTTGAAGAAGTATATCTTATTGACTATTTCGTACCCGTGAAGTCCGCACCTATGTCCATGACATTTCATATTTGTTTTAACAAGTGTTGTGATATTTTCTTTTAAAGCATGCATACATTACTTTGCCCTTCATATTGAAAAAAATTAGGCGGTTTATCTTTGAGAATGATGACGTAGTTGATCATGAAACGTGGAGTCATTGGATAACACTTCACCTCAAGTCACACTGGGAGGAGGAGTTGGAAAATTCAAATATCCAAATTTTGCTTCAGAATGCAATTTCTGGCCTTCTTACGGTAAATATACGTTTGTTTCTTCACTTATCACATTTTTTGATCGGAAAACGTAAAAATAGAGCGTAAATTAATATTTGTACCCGAAATTTTAAAGAAATTAAAATTTAGTTAATTAAAAGAGTTCATATTGTTGAAGATAGGTCTAATTAATGTATAAATATTTTTGTAAGAAAATAATCTGTTTCCATTTTTGAAGAAAAAACCCTTCCTTAAAACGTGTTGGTTATGTTCAAATTTTCATTATTTTCCTAAAGTGCGGCGGAGCCCCTGGTAAGTTCACGAGGAGCCCCTAGGGCTCCGCGGAGCAGTTTGGAGCCCCTTCTCTAAAGCATATATTAATTCTCCAGTCAAATTTATGCATTTTTCTATTGACACCTTTTCTTCTGCCGGTTGTTCATCCTCGTCTTCTGAGCTGATACTAGCGTTATCGGTGGTTCTATTTAGCTCAGTGTCAGCGATCTCGCTGCCCGTTAAATTGATCATTGTTGATAAATTTTGTTCAGTGCTTAGCCAATCATCTATATCCCTTTTTTCGACACAATGCATTTTCAGATTTTGCGTGTTCAATGACCTCATAAATTGCGGCCTTTTCACGGGAAATGAGAAAGCCTGGAAATTCTTCCTCATCATTAATTTCGCCGTTGCCGAAACAACGGCCATGTTGTTACTGTGCCATGCATTCGTTAAAGTTGTCCCCAAAGTTGTTCCCATTGTTAAGGAACGGTGCAGCTCCCAGAAAATAATCACCTCTGACAAATGAAAAAATAACTCAAATATTCTTTTTTTGCATTTTTTCCTTTCGATCTTAATATTTTTAATTCATAAAGAATTGCTATTTTTCTTCTCTTATAACTTGAAAGTGTAAAAGTAAAAAGATGGTTTTGTTGCCGGATGAAGTTACTGGATTTTTAAAGTCACACTGTATTTATATCTATTTTAATTTTGTTTTAATTGCCTATATATACATTTTCATGACGTGACGTATCTATGGTACCTAGGACGCTATTTAACATTATTGTTGGCTAGAGGTTTCGTTTAAGAACAAAAAAAAAAAAAAAAAAAAAAAAAAAAAATCCGCCCCATTATGAATATATTCGTTTCCTTTATTTCCTAGATAGAAATTTCAAATTTAGGCATCAATCGGCAAATGTGCTACAGTGTATGAATTTAACTTGAAATATTTTACATTTTAACAAAATATGACCAAACAAATGATGTTTTTGGCTTTTAACCCTCTCACTGCGCAGCCCGAGATATGCTCGGGCATGCATTTCCCCGTCTAATTAATACTATTTGGTTATTCCCACCAGTTATTTTTTAGCGAAAGCTTTGACTGATTTAAACAGGACATTTTTCCCGATTACGATAGTCAAAAATTTCTGCAATAAAGAACCAGTGATAAAAGATTAAAAATTCTGTAAAAGACGCTCATCGCGAAGAATTATTTACGCAGCGAGAGGGTTAAACAGTGTTGACAAAGTTTGGACTTTCAAAATTAATTTTAACGAGGACACAGCTCGAAATTGTTTGTAATCAACTAAAACTGGTCAACATTCGTTTTAAAAAATCAAAAGGTGACTGAAATCGAATAAAATAATCTTAGAATACATAAATTGTTCCAATTGTACACCAGGGTAGCAATTTTGTTATACCTTTTTTATTCAAAAATCCTACATTCGTAGCTGGCACAAGGTTGCCAGTTTGGTACTTAATATATTTATAAAATCTGCTTTATTAAATAAATCACAAAATTTAATTTAAATTTTCTGAAAGATATATTGCTTTTATCTATGGGAAATAAAAGACATTTACATAGCTTCTGAATAAGAATACCTGCCAATCTTATGCGTTTCCGAAAAGAAAAGAATTCATAAATGTGTCGAAATGTAGCTCCTTTGGATTTGAGAGAAGCCTCAAAAATGAGAGAAATATTTTCACAAATATACTTTTTTATTATACCAGCTTCAAAAGTTATCATGTTTTTAATCCTTTATTCTGAAATACATTAATCTTTTAATGAATCCTTATTTCCATTTTGAAATGTCTGTAGACACGATGACTAAAACATTGTAAGTAATCGTTAATGTTTACTATTGTGTGTTTTCTGTTTTGCGAACATCATATAGTAATGTAAAATATACTGTAAAATGTTCCTACAAATATGTATGTAGTATTTATTAAAAGAATCTTAATTGTATGTTGAGAAAAAACGTTTATTTTTTATTTATTTATTTTTTTTTTTTGTAGAAATTATGTCGGACTGGGTCGGGCCGGGCCTGTTTTCATTGATTTTTGTACGGGCCGGGCCGAGAACTGTAAAAATGCAAACGGGCCGGGCCGGGATCGGGCCGAATTTCAATTTTTACACCGGGATGGCCGGGCCAAGATAGCTTTCGTTCGGGCCGGGCCCGGAAATTCCGACCCCTGCAGACCTCTAGTGTCTCCACAAACAGTTCGACGGCGTTTGCAGTTGCATGGATTCTCAACTCGGAGACCATGGCTGTGACTTCCCTTCACCCCGCGTCATAGACAGGAACGCCTTCAATGGTGTGATCAACGACGAACTTGGGCACACGAATGGCCGAGACGTCATTTTTTTCAGATGAATCCAGTTTCTGTTTACAGCATCATGATGGTCGCATCCATGTTTGGCGGCATCGTGGCGAAAGCACATTGACAGTGTGCATTCGTCATCGTCATACTGGCCCATCACCTGGCGTGATGGTATGGGGTGCCATTGGATACACGTCTCGGTACCTCCTGTTCGCATTGACGGCACTTTGAACAGTGCACATTGCATTTCTGGTGTGTTGCGACCCGTGGCTCTGCCCTTTATTCGGGCTCTACGAAACCCTACGTTTCAGCAAGATAATACCAAACCGCCAAACTGGTATTGCACGGACCTTCCTTGATACGGAAAATGTTCGGCTGTTGCCCTGGCCAGCACGTTCTCCAGATCTCTCACCAATAGAAACCGTCTGGTCAATGTTGCCGAGCGACTGGCTCGTTACCATATGCCAGTCACTACGGTTGATGATCTGTGGCATCGTGTTGAAGCTGCTTGGATATCTGTACCTGTATATGCCATCCAATCTCTGTTTGACTCGATGCCCAGGCGTATAAGTGCTGTTATTACTGCCAGAGGTGGTTGTTCTGGGTACTGATTTCTCAGGACCTATGCACCCAAATTTCTTGAAAATTTAATCACTTGTTATTTCTAGTATAATATATTTGTCCAATAAATATCATTTTGTTATCTGCATTTCTTCCTGGTGTAGCAAATTTAATGGCCAGTAGTGTATTCTTTTGGCGTCCTTTGTTGCATAAACGAATACTTTTCCGTGTTATGCATGAGCTGTGGTATGCCAGAGATGGTTGTTCTGGGTACTTATTTCTCAGGATCTATGCACCCAAATTTCTTGAAAATTTAATCACTTGTTATTTCTAGTATAATATATTTGTCCAATAAATATCATTTTGTTATCTGCATTTCTTCCTGGTGTAGCAAATTTAATGGCCAGTAGTGTATTCATTTGGCGTCCTTTGTTGCATAAAGGAATACTTTTCCGTGTTATGCATGAGCTGTGGTATGCCAGAGATGGTTGTTCTGGGTACTGATTTCTCAGGATCTATGCATCCAAATTTCTTGAAAATTTAATCACTTGTTATTTCTAGTATAATATATTTGTCCAATAAATATCATTTTGTTATCTGCATTTCTTCCTGGTGTAGCAAATTTAATGGCCAGTAGTGTATTCTTTTGGCGTCCTTTGTTGCATAAACGAATACTTTTCCGTGTTATGCATGAGCTGTGGTATGCCAGAGATGGTTGTTCTGGGTACTTATTTCTCAGGATCTATGCACCCAAATTTCTTGAAAATTTAATCACTTGTTATTTCTAGTATAATATATTTGTCCAATAAATATCATTTTGTTATCTGCATTTCTTCCTGGTGTAGCAAATTTAATGGCCAGTAGTGTATTCATTTGGCGTCCTTTGTTGCATAAAGGAATACTTTTCCGTGTTATGCATGAGCTGTGGTATGCCAGAGATGGTTGTTCTGGGTACTGATTTCTCAGGATCTATGCATCCAAATTTCTTGAAAATTTAATCACTTGTTATTTCTAGTATAATATATTTGTCCAATAAATATCATTTTGTTATCTGCATTTCTTCCTGGTGTAGCAAATTTAATAGTCAGTAGTGTATTCTTTTGGCGTCCTTTGTTGTATAAAGGAATACTTTTCCGTGTTATGCATGAGGTGTGGTAGTTTTCTCAGTCTTAAGTTGCATACTTTTCAGTTCATTCTGCTGATTTCATTTTATCTCAGTCTACATATTAAAATTTCGAAACAATTACATTGTTAAATTTGTTCATGGAGTATAATTTAGACATTTCCGACCGGCAATATTTATTAAATTTGGATTTTAATAATTTAAAAGCTCCCCCATCTTCTGCAAGTCTTTCGTGTGCTTTATATTAAAATTTTTAATTATCTTTTGTTTCATATGATTTAATTTCCTTCCCTTTGTAAGTAAATTTAGATATGTAAACAAAATATAAATATTTCAATACTTACAATTTCTTATCTTTTGTGCCATCAAATTTTTAAATAATAAAATTGAGGAAGTATAACGCTGAGTAAAATATTTACAATGTTTTGGCAAATCCTTTTAAATTCTTTTACTAAATTTATTTATCTTTTAACAAAATAAATTTACGCCTTTTTTTCAGTCAAATTGAGTTTTGAAAAATAAAAACCAAGACTTATTTTGACCAATATTGTGGTAAAAACTTTTAAACTCACACCTGGATAAAAAAAAAAAATAAATAAATAAATAATAAAAAAAAAATAAATAAATAAATTAAAAAAAAACTCTGCTTTAAGTAGTATATTAAAAAATGATAAGTAAAAGAACATTATTCGATTAGGAAATGTAAATAAAATATGTGGAATTAAACATTTGATAAACTTTTTCAAAACTTTAAAGAATTTTCATTCCAAATCGCATGTATGTACTCTTATTTGTATGTAGATATAAACAGAACATAAATATTTTACTAGTTTTAGGTATTGTCATTAAATATTAACTAGTCGGATGTGGCAATCCCAAAACTTTTTCCTATCTCATACATACATCTCTCATACATCTCATACTTCCTGAAAAATGCAGCACAGCAGCGCCACCGGTTAGATGATTTACACCAAAATCCATCTCAGCGACAACTTTTGTCAAATTCTAACTGAATCTGAAGTTGCGTGAAAATCCGTGCATTAGTTTTTGAGTAGAGCTATGGCGGAAATTGTAAAAAATTCTGTATAGAAGCGCCACCTGTTGGGCGGTTATTTAGGTTATTAATCTACTTACATTAGTTTTTGAGTAGAGCTATGGCGGAAATCGTAAAAAATTCCGTATAGAAGAGCCACTTGTTGGGCGGTTATTTAGGTTATTAATCTACTTACATTACTAAAATCACACAAGTAAAAATATATGAAATATAAAGCACATAATTTTATTTATCTGTAAGAAACGTTTAACTTTTTCATGTCCAAAGGGCTTCTGTTGCTAAATTGTAGAAATGATTGTACAACACCAGAATTTACGAACAAATTTATTTGAAAACACGTAAGAGTTTTCCTTCACGAACATTATAAACGTACAATTTTATTCCAAAATTCGGGACCCTAGGTGAGTATTTATTTATTATAGTCACCAAAAAATAATCTTCCCCATAGACTTCTACTAGACATTTACCCCGAAGAATAATGTTTAGAGATAGTGGTAGACAAAGAAACAAAAATAGTCATATGTGACAACGCTGTTTTGGTATAAACAGAAAAAAAAATCACGTTCAAAAAAAAAAAAAAAAAAAAAAAAAAAATTGAAAACAAATAAAAGTTTTTCTTCACAAACATTATAAACGTAAAATTTTATTCCAAAATTCTGGACCATAGGTGACTATTTATTTATTATAGTTACCAAAAAATAATCTTCGTTATAGACTTCTACTAGACATTTACTCCGAAGAATAATGTTTAGAGATAGTGGTAAACAAAGAAATAAAAATAGTCATATGTGACAACACTGTTTTAGGTAAAAACAGAAAAAAAAAAAATCACGATCCCTCTTTTACATCGGCTGTCCATGCTAATATTTAATTAATACTTTTCATATTTCTAATTAAAGCGATAATTAACGTTTGACATTAGCTTTCACAGGGTTAACACAAAAACTTGTATCCATAAAAAAAATATTTATTTTTGTTGTGTTAAAAACATTGTACATTCACCACTAATAGTAATGTCTAATCATGGAAACTGGCATATTGCCATATATTTTTACTCTATATCGTTTCTTGACAGATAAAAAAAGCCGACACCCGTATCCCACTTACGACTAAAAAATGTTGTTTGCTAATTAATGAATTTTCCTGTCAGTTCTTGAAAGCTTGTGGTTTTTCGCTTAATTTTAAATGATTTTGATTCTATACCATTTTTTTTCTAATACCATTAATAATTCAGGAATAAATGATAGAAAAGTTCTTTTCTATTTTTATGCAATTTTAAAGTCATGTGAAAGAATATTCTTTCTGTTGGTTAACAGTTGTAGGTATTTATGTTAAAGCAAAAGTCTAATTTTTAAGAAGTATTTATTGAAAGTTTTTTTTTTTTTTTTTGAAAACTAAAGATGTTGCGTCGTAAGTTTTGATTAAGGTTTTAGCTTGAAAAAATTATGTTCTTCAATGTGGTACACTTTTAAAGAGAATAGAGAGAGCAATGCATTTTCGTTTTAAATTTTCCATTGCATTTTAAGATTTTACTTTTTACTGAGTAAACAGCATCAAGTCGCTAATCACCAAGTACTAAATTCGTATTTTGTAAATTATTGTAATAAATTATTTGTAAAAGTTGTAATTAGACTAATTTTTGTGTTTGAATATTCTATTTTTAAAATTTATAAAAGAAATTAGGGAATATATTATAAATGAATTAGAATTCATAAATAAATTTTGATGCATTGAACTGCTACGTCCGTAACAGGCAAATGTTACGTCTGTAACAATTTAATTATCCCATGTCTTAATTAATAATTATTTTAATGTTTTTAAAATTGCAGTTTGAAACAGCAAATACCCTAATAATGAATTATTGAAGAAAAAGTTAAATGTTCTTCCTGAAAATTCACAGGATTATGACAATAATTGCAAATATATGCAATTTTGACTGTTTTGTGAATTACGTCCGTAACACCTAGATTTTATTTTTTCAAAAATTATGGGAGCATTTTTCAGATTTCAAAATTTAATATTCTATTTACAATTCTTGGACCGACCTTAAATATAAAATAATCCATGTAATAAGTGTTTTTTTATATAATATATATGAAGCTTTAAAGTCTCTGTTTGCTATGTCCGTAACCATTGAATGACCCCATAATGCATTTAGTGTGTCCTTCTATAGTATTTAAAGTGAAATAAAAAAAATTAAAAATATGAGTTTTGAAAGCCCCTTGTCCCCTTAATTTACATGGTTAATAAAGCTGTTTATTTTTAGTTTTCAATTTAAAATTGTGTGACATTTTTTTGCATTATATTTTTTGACTATTTCGAGGAGGTATTTTGAAGCTTAATGAGATTTTATTAATTTCCCGTACAATAAAACATCCCTATTACGGACACCCATGGAATGAGATTGTTTGCCCATTAAATGGAGGTGTCTTTCGACGGTATTTAAAAGGAAATAAAAAACTTAAAAATATCAGTTTTGAAAGTCCGTTGACCCCTAAATTTACATGGTTAATAAGGCTGTTTATTTTTAGTTTTCAATTTAAAATTGTGTGACATTTTTCGCATTATATTTTTGGACTATTTCCAGGAGCTATTTAGAAGCTTAATGAGATTTTATTAATTTCCCGTACAATAAAACATCCCTATTACGGACACCCATAGAATGAGATTGTTTGTCCATTAAATAGAGGTGTCCTTCGACAGTATTCAAAGTGAAATAAAAAAAATTAAAAATACGAGTTTTGAAATTCCCTTGTGCCCTTAATTTACATGGTTAATAAAGCTGTTTATTTTTAGTTTTCAATTTAAAATTGTGTGACATTTTTTGCATTATATTTTTGGACTATTTTGAGGAGGTATTTAGAAGCTTAATGAGATTTTATTAATTTCCTGTACAATAAAACATCCCTATTACGGACACCCATAGAATGAGATTGTTTCTCCATTAAATAAAGGTGTCCTTCGACAGTATTTAAAGTGAAATAAAAAAAAAATTAAAAATATGAGTTTTGAAAGTCACTTGTCCCCTTGATTTACATGGTTAATAAAGCTGTTTATTTTTAGTTTTCAATTTAAAATTGTGTGACATTTTTTGCAGTATATTTTTGGACTATTTCGAGGAGGTATTTAGAAGCTTAATGAGATTTTATTAATTTACCGTACAATAAAACATCCCTATTACGGACACACATAGAATGAGATTGTTTGTCCATTAAATAGAGGTGTCCTTCCACAGTATTTAAAGTGAAATGAAAAAAAATAAAAATAAGAGTTTTGAAAGTCCCTTGTCCCCTTAATTTACATGATTAATAAAGCTGTTTATTTTTAGTTTTCAATTTAAAATTGTGTGACATTTTTTGCATTATATTTTTGGACTATTTCGAGGAGGTATTTTGAAGCTTAATGAGATTTTATTAATTTCCCGCACAATAAAACATCCCTATTACGGACACCCATAGAATGAGATTGTTTGTCCATAAATGGAGGTGTCCTTCGACAGTATTTAAAATGAAATAAAAAACTTAAAAATCTGAGTTTTGAAAGTCCCTTGTCCCCTTAATTTACATGGTTAATAAGGATGTTTAAGTCTATTTTTCAATTTAAAATTGTGCGACATTTTTTGCATTATATTTTTGGACTATTTCGGGGAGGTATTTTGAAACTTAATGAGATTTTATCAATTTTCCGTACAATAAAACATTTCTATTACGGAAACCCATAGAATAAGATTTTTTGTCCATTAAATAGAGGTGTCCTTCGACAGTATTTAAAGTGAAATAAAAAAACCTTAAAAATATGAGTTTTGAAAGTCCCTTGCCCTCTTAATTTGCATGGTTAATATGTCTGATTATTTTTAGTTTTCAATTTAAATTTGTGTGAAATTTATTGCATTATATTTTGCGGTATTTCGAGGAGGTATTTTGAAGCTCAATGATATTTTATTAATTTCCCGTTAAAAAAAAAAAAAAAAAAAAAATGAATATAGTTTATCATAAGAGTTGAACTGTGCAAATTCAAGGGAAATGAAGAGGAAGCGGATTTGATGCAGATGTTATGTCATTGAAAACCAATAGACTTCTGTCATACCATACAAACTTATTACTAAGAATATAATTTATTTTCATACATTACATTGTTTAAATCGCCAATGTTAATTGGTTTAAAGAAATTTATTTCATACTCTCCTCTCTCCCTTTCCCTTGGCCTAGTTGAAATATATATACATTGGGAGGGTGCACGTTGTTCTGCATTCATACATGTTATGTTAATTTTATTTGTTTATATTTAAATTGCAATTTTAAACTAATTTTCTAAAAGACCATTTTATTAAAAATATTTTAATTATGCTTTGTTTACATTACTTTTTTGTTTAAATTTGGTCTATTTAGCCTTTTGATTTTTGTTTCTAAAATGACAATAGTTTTTTTCTGTATTGAGTGCAGGATGGACGTGTGTTCAGAAACCTGCAAGCTTTTAATAGTGGGGGTGGAGTTAGGTCTGTCTGTCCTCCCACTGATGAAGTAAAGACAGCTTTTTGCTTGTGTTTTGTTTTTTACCTGTATTTTTGAAAGTTTTTGGATTTTTTTATAGTTAAATATTGCTGATATACACCTTCTTTCCAGAGTCATGGTGCTTTTGCATTTTTAATTATTGATAAAATACACACACACACACACATATATACATATTCTTTTATTACCGTCATCCGAGGCTACTTTGGGCCAATTTTTCCTGGTTCCACTAACATTTCCATTATTTAAAAATATTACATATGATTTTTCAACTTCAAAATTGAGTTGTAAACATTTAGCACGAAACAATGAAGTAAACTGTATAGTTTTAAAGAGGCAAATTTTTATCTATTTTATTTTTTAACTACTTTTAAATGTTTGGAACAAAGTAGCCCCACTTCTTTGATCCATTCACTTATTTTCATATAAACTGAATAAATTTCTTATGTTTGACTATTGAAACCATCTTGCAATAGGATCTGCTAATGAATTAACACTACAAACTCGATAAACATTTTTTTTTTTTTTTTTTTTTTTTTTTTTACATTTAAATACAATAAACCAATTGTAAATATTAAAGACACGAGAAACTGTTTTCGTTATGTTATCTTCAGCAACTGGAACAAAAACAATTAATGTAACATTTTGCTACAGTAACATTTGAAATAAAAATCTTACTCAAAACATTTTTTAAGAGATTTAGTTGTTTATAATGCATTTTTAAGTATCTGGGTTCTTCTTTGGACCAAACCTGTCCTTGCACAAAGTAGCCCCGAAAAGCTAGTTTTTATGGTTAGTTTTATAAAAACGTAAGCATTTCCTGTGAAAATAAAAAATTAAAGGAAAAACTATGATCACACATCGGTTAAAGGTAATATCTTGACACATACCTTATTTGTAGTTCTTACCCAGATTGTTACAGCATAGAAAGCTTGGAGAATTAAAATTCACACGCGAAAACAGTTGTTCACAAACACATCCAGTGTTGCTGATAACAAAAATTTAAATTACCCCAAACTATTAAAATATCCAATTGTAGAGTATAAAATATTTTTCAAGGACAAAAACTCCAATTTATTTTGTATTGTTTGTTCAATACAAAGAATAAACACTTTTTAAGAGATCGACCAAAGTAATCCCGCAAGGATCAAAGTAGCCCCGGTTGACGTAAATCCAAATCAGACATCTAGATCACGGTAATAAGCAAAACATTTCATGATAAACAAAAGTATTTAATAACAATAGATAATTGAGCAATGTATAAATGAGGTAAAAAGGAATCTGAAAAAAAATTGTATTTATGTGTATGATAAATTTACTTTTTGGTGCCCTAATTTTTTAGGTAGCTTTCATTACAAAAAGCTACCTATTGCAGCCGCTCGGAGGAAAGCGATTTCAAAAAATTTTGGTATATTTTCATCGATCATGACCCCCAGACCCCGAAACCACCCTCCGTTCAAAAGTTGATATATATATATATATATATATATATATATATATATATATATATATATATCCATATATATATATATATATCTGACCTTTGTCATACTGTAACTCTCGAATTTATGAACCGATTTGGATGTAATACGGTATGTACATAGTACATACCAATGTCTCGACCGAGTTCGTTGGCCAGCTTCATCCGCCATTTTGTTTCAAAATGGCGGCCATTTAAAAAATTTGAAAAAGTTTTAAATTTGAAATGTGGTACTAAAGAATTGAAAATGGAAAAATATTTTTTTCTTATGTATTTATCTTTATACAAAGATTCCGGAACAGTTTTTGTTTCGTCTATATCTTAAAAAATGGCTGAGTTATAGCATTTTGAATTTCTAGCGTGGCTGACATTTTGAAACGTCCTGAATTTTGTCACGCGATAAAAGGCGTATTTATGAACCGATTTGGATGTAACTTCGTTTGTACATAGTACATACCAATGTCTCGACCGAGTTCGTTGGCCAGCTTCATCCGCCATCTTGTTTAAAAATGGCAGCCATTTAAATTTTTAAGAAAAATTTAAATTTGAAATGTGGTACCAAAAAATTGAAAATTGAAAAAATATTTTTTCCTTATGTATTTGACCTTGATACAAAGATTCGGGAGCAGTTTTTGTTTCATCTATATCTTAAAAAATGGCTGAGTTATAGCATTTTGAATTACTAGCGTGGCTGATATTTTGAAACATCCTGATATTTGTCACATGATAACAGGCGTATTTATGAATCGATTTGGATGTACCTTGGTGTGTACATAGTACATACAAATATCTCGACCGAGTTCGTTGGCCAGCTTCATCCGCCATCTTGTTTCAAAATGGCGGCCATTTAAAAAAAATAAAAAAAATAAAAATTTAAAATGAGGTACCAAAAAATTGGAAAATGAAAAAGTTTTTTTTCGTATGTGTTTGACCTTAATACAAAGATTCCGGAACAGTTTCTTTTTCGTCCATATCTAAAAAAATGGCTGAGTTATAGCATTTTGAATTTCTATTCTGGCTGACGTTTTAAAGCGACCTGAATTTGTCACGCGATAACAAGCGTATTTATGAACGATTTGGATGTTACTTGGTCTGCACATAGTACATACCAATGTCTCGACCGAGTTCGTTGGCCAGCTTCATTCGCCATCTTGTTTCAAAAGGGTTGCCATTTAAAAAAAAATTAAATTTTAAATTTTAAATGAGGTATTAAAAAATTGGAAAATGAAAAAGATTTTTTTATGTGTTTGGCGTTGATACAAAGATTTCGGAGCAGATTTTGTTTCTGAAAATTTGTTCTTTTATTTATATCTTAAAAAATGGTTGGATTATAGCACTTTGAATTTCTAGTATGGCTAACATTTTGAAACGATCTTGTATTTGTCACGCGATAACACACGTATTCACCCATTTCCATGTAAGAAGGCATGTGGATAGTATACATCAACATCTCAGGCAAATATAAGTTACTTTAAATAAAAGCAGCTTGGATAAAGCTGACTAATTTCGCGAAATTCTCATTCATAATGATTTAGTATTGATAAAAAATAGTATTGAATCTCCTATATTCGGTTTTCACTAAATTGAGCTTCTTGTGTTTGAATAATATAAGTTGGCATTTTTAAAATAAGGAATTTGAAAGCTACCTCTTCCTCCCGGCACTGGCCGGAAGGACTTTTTTAATCATATATACACAAAAGTTTCCTTTCTATAAATTGGCGTAGATTTAAGTCATAAGTAAAGTATATTTTCGGTAGTTTCTGAAAGAGTACATCAAAAGTTTAGTTCAAAAGAACAACATACTAACAATGTTTTAAGATATTTCTACCAGTAAATTATACTTCTTGCAGTATTGTAAATGTGCGACACTAAATAAATTGTTTTTTTTTTTTAATCTAGAGACTAATTGCTATTGGGATTTTTCTTAAAATAGAATCTGTATTCTGCATTGTGTAAAAATATATTGATCTACGTAAACCCACAGGCCTGAGAAAACTGGCTGGATAAAACATATGGATTGTTTGAAAAACAGCAGGTTTTCAACTTTAAATGTGATATTTTCGAAAGACAATAAGATATTTTGATATCTTTGCCTTAAACCATTCAGCACGCTAACCCCTCCATTCCCCCAATGCCGTGAACATTTGAAAATACTTCTCTATCTCCATCAATCTTTTTCGTTACTATTTCAATTCAGATATCTAGAGCACTATAGCAAGCAAAATATTTTGTACTAAACAAAAACATCTTATAACATTATACGACTAAGCAATGTATTTTGAGGAGAAAAAAAACAAAAATAAAAGAGAAAAGATTTCCGATCGGTTGAAATGGAAGAGGGAAAAAAAGCAAAGACGAAAAAAAAATAATGGATGTTTTTTCAAACAGGAATCGAAACTAAAAATCGAATCCCTGCCTATTGCAACAGATCATAAAACGTAGGAAGTATTGGCTGGGAATAATGCCAGCAGCGTAGAGACTTCGTTGAAAAGCAGGAAATAAATTTGAAAGGAATAGAGCTTTTAGTGTAATTGATTGACATACTTCAAGCAAGAAAATTCGAAGAAAAATATACATTCTGGAATCAGAAGACTCACGTCAAAATGCATTTAGTTTCCACGTGTAATAACTTTAAAAGACCATTTATTATAAATGCCAATAAGTGAAGTTAAAATATCGGCTAGGAAGTAGAAAATAACATAATCATTAGGATAAAAATACCACAGTGAGGAGGTATTTGGAATTGAGACACATGTAAGAAAAATCAAACTTTTAATTGTACAACTGTTTGTTATTTAGAATAGAAATATATGTTTGATGGAAATAATAAATGGTTAATTCTATGAAAAGTGCAGGCAAATAGTTAATTTTTATATCTGCGTTAATCTGAGATGGCATTTACATAAATTGAAGTTTGGAGTAAATATACAATTAATTGATTAAACAATAAAAGTTATTGGGTAACGTGTAAATCCAATAAAGTTTTAAATTAATCTAAGCACAAAAATATTGGTTTAGTATTTAATGAAGACAAAATCAACTTGCATAACAATCAGATAGTAAATCTCACATTCCGACAGTTTTTGTAATACCACTTATATTTAAAGTAAAATCTTTTTTTTTTTTTTTTTTTTTTCCAGGAACATTTCAGGAACAGTGTTTTTCTTGCAATTGTTGTAGAAACCTACCAAGAATTTCTTTCTAAAAATTACTGATTTTCCAAAAATGGTCCAGTAAGAGCCCTGAAGTAAAATTCTCTTTTAAGATATCTTCGAAAATTTTTCATTTGTTGCTATGTGGTAACATGCGCTGTAATAAAGAAAAATGCTTTTAAAGAATTATTTCTGGTGTTAACAGAGCGATTGTGTACGGTTCAATGTGTAAAACACAATAACATAAATATTTTCATAGCATTGCATGGTTACATGCAGGAAGCCGCTCTCCCTGAAATTTCAGAGTATTCGGATTTATAAGTTATATGACAAATGAATTTCTTTTAAATATATCATTTAATATTTAAAAGTACATTCATCTGTGTGTAATTAAGAAACTTTTATCTCTGGGTAAGTAAAAATGCATTTATCTGCGGAATATATGCAGATTTCGTAAAATAATAGCGTTAGATACCCGTTTGGCAACTTAGACAACCCATTCAGGCACTCGGTAAAAATGTCTTAATATTAACACTTTCCAGAGCGCCATAGCATATATCTATGAAATATACTGTGAGGCGTAGTCTAAATCTAGCTATAAACACGTAATGTTCTTAAGTTAACAATATTTTTATATTAAGACATCTCTTGCCCTTAGTACCAATTAAAATTGTGTTAGCAATAACAACAACAACAACAAAAAAATCTTAGATAGGTAATTTAAAATTAGAAAAATCGTTTATAATTATACTGAGCCGTGATTATTGATAGTCAGTATGAAGAGTACATAACACAGACAAGTGCCTATACTTAAATACTTTATCATCTACACATCTTCAAATAAAATTATGGCACTTGTCTGTAGTAGAAGCATTTAGTGTTTTATTCCATGTATAAGCTTTGGAGTTTACAATTATCCAGTTAAATATGCCATCGAGGACTATTGCATCTTCCAAATCAAAAATTGAATATAAAGCTTCAATCAACCTCATCAACAAGCCACCCAAAATATAAATTTTTATATAAATAATAAAGCTATTATTATAATAATAAAACTTTGTAAGTGTCTGTATGCTCAATTGCATGGAAACGCTGGTTTAACCCTTCACTGCACGATTTATTCTATTTGCATGAAAAAAATTATTTGAATTCTATATATCGGTCTAATAATGGAAAAAATAGTAAAAGAATTTAAATTTCAAATTTTCAGCTAAAATTTGACCTTTTATGGAGTGTACCTATGTACACAATTAGGGTTTTAAAATATTCTATTGCTATATTTTAGAACTAAATGAGCTTAAATTAATTAATTTTATCTGCTTAACACTCTGTAACTTTGTTTATATTAATATTTTTAAATATTCAATAAAAATAATGAAAGTAAAATTTCCCTTAATAGCTTGATCGAATTTTTTTTTGTTTCCGGGGAATAAATTCTAATTTTTTGTCAAATGCAGCCATCTGGCATGGACAAAATAAGTGTTATTCCATTCTTTGGACTGTTCTTAATCAGGGATAGAGATCATATTGGCCAAATTCATGGCACATAATAAGAATAACAGTGTTTTTAGGTATATGCCAGATGTGGCACGTCGTGCAGCGAAGGGTTAAGAAATATAACCTTTATCACAGTGGCATTAAGGAAAAATTAAAGACGAATAAGGTTGGTAATTAATTTTTATATTAATCTACCAATAGATATCAGAATATATTCAGAAGAAAGAGCAGAAACCTTGCAAAATAATAAGACATAAATAAGATTTAATAACTGTAAAAAAAAGTTCCATTCTGCTTTCTCGCGGAGTGGAGATTGGGAAAAACCATGGATTAGGATTATTTAAAGACATAGAGATAAAATTTTATAGATTTTCGGATCTCAAGTCATACTCGTGACATATGAAATATGATTTTTCATAAACATTACTGAGGATTTAACAGTAAATAGCAAGATATTATCAATGGAACCTGTGATCGCAATCCCAACAGAGTGTCAGTTAGGCGTAGACTGTAAACCAGTCGCGTTGAAGTTTCATCAGAGAAAAAAAAAAAGAGACACAACCAAATCATAAGTTGCACAATCGCATACAAATCAGCGAAAGTCTCAAAAGAGATACTCAAAGTGGCGTCCAAGGGTGTCATTGGACGATTTATACCGCAAATGAAAGACTAGCACATCCTGTCATAGATCTTTGGTGTCGCATTAATCTTGTCAATTGCGACATGGATTCTTCCAACGAGATTTCTCAAAGATTCCAAAGAGGAGAATGAGAGAAAAGTTTCCCGTACGTTAATGCTGTGATGTGCACCAGCCAGAAGTCCAATGGATTTAGTTTCGGCAAGCGTGGAGACCACACCCCAGTCCGCAAATTCCAATCCACCTTCTGGGTTACCTGGTACTCAGGACATGTTTGCCCGAGATGCTAAAGCGTGATCACGCTCCATCAGCGAAACGCCACATCGCTTTCTGTGTTATGGAGAAGTGCTACTTCATCGGCGGAGAAGAAATGACTTTGGAAGTGAGAACTTGTGCTTGTTGGGCTTTTTGTAACTCCCGCTTTTCTGACACTCTGAGTGGATCGCGACCATCGATTCCATTGTAAATATTGTTCATCTTTTTAGACATTATCACTCCTCGAATTCTTTTTAAACAATTTACGAATAGCCTGTACTTTAAACCTAATATTGAACAGTTTTTTTTCTTTTTTAAAGTACAACTAGCCCCACAAATTTTATATAAATATTAAATGTACATTGTTTTAAACTAAAAAGCATTTATTTTAAAATAATATTTCGGTGTTTTAATTTTGTACAATTTAACATTTAATGCTTTGAACATTAAATATTTTAATGCACTAAAAGAAGATGATTCGAAATTTAAAATGCACCATAATATTTAAAAATAAAGTCAAAATACATTTATTCCCTTACGCATCAGCGAAAAACAATAAACTTAATGATATAATTAAGAACCCGAAAAAGCATCAATATTAATTTTATTTAGATTGTATGAGAATTCTGTTAATGCAGCGCTTTAAAATACTTTGAAATAAAATATCGCCATCGTATAATTAGTTTAGGACCTTCAAAGCGTATATAATTGACAGTACCTCTTTAGACCATTAAATTAAATATTTATTTTCAAACATTTCTATTCACTTAGCTCGTATAACGGGATTAATTTAGACCATTTATCAAAGGGAATGATAAATAAAACACAATGAAGGTATAATTTACAAGATTTGAAATGCATTAACGAGCTTAATGAATTGAACGTTGTCCAATTTATTAACATTAGTTCGATAGAGAATATTTTAAATGGATGAAAGAGTGACATGCTTTTGCAATATTTTCATAATGTAGAAGCTTTTATCTAATTTTTTTTTGAGATGGCGTTTTAATAAAAAATTAAAATTTTAATGGTTATTTTATGTGAAATCTCAATGGGGATCATTGTGAAAAAGTTATAATATTAGATTATATAAAAATTAATTTAATAACAGAATTTTTTACATGTTTTATAAAAGTAAATATTGACAAAAAATGTTATTTACGCAAATGAAAAAAGTTAATCGTAAAAGTTAATTTGAGTATCGTTCAGATGGTAGCAGCGTATGATTTAATTTACTTTATACTGGTTATAAGTAAATATAATAATCTTCAAATTAATTTTCCAAAATGTCATTTTTGAAAAAAATTAGGAAAAACATAAGTATTATTTGCATGAATGACCTTTAAAATTTTATTATTTTTTATTTTTTACTTACATTTTAAATCTATTATCCAGTCATCGTTTTAAAAAAAGTCCAAGTTAATAGCATAATCTATATCTGTAGAAAGGATATTGCAAATGTTAAGCTAGTTTTCGTACTAGTAATAATATTATTACACTGTTAAGTTATATTTTCTAAACATTTTCGAAAAGCTTATATTTAAATATTTTGTTATAATTTGATGTGTCAAGGAATATGCTGAAAGCTGTCGAAAAAATATTATTCACAGTAACGACATTTTAAATGTCCATTCATAAAGAAACTTTTCATTAATTAGTTATTACCTAGTTTTTTTCCAAGTTAAATTTAAGTGATTAGAACTATTTGCTTTTTAAATTTAAAAATCGTATAATAGTTAGATTTAAAAAAATAACACTTGTAATTAATGTACTTATAAAAACAAGATTGCTTTTATTGATAGATAAATTAAAAAGTTCGAATATTACTTACCAAAAATATATTTTAAAATAGCACCCACATATAAAATATTCCAAAGAAGAAAAGGGTAATTTTGGAGGAAGTAACAGACTTGCAAAGCGTATAAAGAATAAAAGTCCTAACATTGCCGAAAAGATTTAAGAAAATTTTTAGTGCTTTCGAGTTTGCTTAACACACTTACTGCCACTTCAGGGCTGCCGATGGCGATTTATTTTTCATTTTTTTTTACGCACTATTATCTCAAAACAAAAACAAAATAAAATTTATATTACAAAAAAAAGTGGTCCCAATAGAAAATAAAAATAGTGACAGCCTGCCAAATGAATACAATTTATGCGCAATCCACCGGTCCCGAAAGGGTTAACAAATAAATTATGTAAACACAATTTTACTTTTTTCCCCTCTCTAATACATTGATGTTACGTTGTTGCTGAAATAACAATTAAAATTTAATGTAAAAAAATAAGTCGATAATTTTAGTAGTGAAAGTAGGCAAACAATTATTAATTTGAATACACTAATACGGATCATTGTGCTCATTTAGTTTCATTTTGTTATTACATCGTTAATTATAGTCCAGATATGAATATTTTTAAAAATATTTTTATTTATAAATTCATTCTGTTCTTATTACAAGCTCGGCATAACTACCGCACAAGTGCAGCGTCTCAACCTGAATGTACAGGTGACGTGCCGCAGTGTAATGTGTTAGAAAAAAATTGTTAAAAAATATTAGTTATTTTGATTTTTTTTTTTTTTTTTTTTGTCGCAGTACTTGCAGTTGTTGCCTACTTTCACTATTAAAATTATCGACTTATTTTTTTACATTAAATTTTAGTTAGTAAATTTCAGCAACAATGTAACATCAATGTATTAGAGAGGGAAAACAAAAAAAGTAAAATTGTGTATACATAATTTATTTGTTAACCTTTTTGGGACCGGTGGATTGTACATAAATGTTATTCAGTTGGCACCACTCTTTAAAGAAGTTAATTTTACTTAAATAATCATGAAAATGCTCTAATTAATGAAACCAAATATTATTTTTCTTTTTTACTGGTGCCAGAAATATATTTCGTATGCTCTTTATGAAGGTGCTTATATGCACCTATGGTCCCAAATGGGTTAAAGGACCTATTTTTTTTATTACAATCTGCAGAAAAAGTGTCGAAAAGTACAGTCTTTATGTAACTACATTTGACACATGATGCAACGAAGCCAATTACACTTCCTTTTTTTTGGAGTAGTTTTCTAAACAGTTCTTGCAAGGAACGTCTGCGTTACGCGTCAACTAATTTTCCATTATCATCATCTTGACTTGCATCTTTCTTTCCTTTCTTAATTTTTATTTTTCCCTTTTTCTCCTTTGGTTTTAGTAAACTTGATAACATGCCTAATATGGTTAGTCTGTGCAAAAAGAAAAGGAAAAGTTAACACTTAATCATCCCGTACAAAAGAAACTGCCGCATGTATACCGGAATTGCAGTGCGGCATGTATCCCATTTTGCATGGTGCAGACGCTAACATTCCTCTATACAAACGCTACACTTAGTTTTGACTTCGAAATCATGCATGCATTTAGTAATTAGTGTATGAAAAGTATTTAAACATAACGTGTTTAAAAGTTTGGACAGTGAAATCATGCACTTACGTCAAAATAAGGATTGTACTTCTAGAAGTAAACATCGAAATAGGATTCACGCTATACACTGGTTAAAATTATCTCATTGCGCACCTATACTGTTCGTTTGACTACCATCTATCGATAATTACAAGAAATACAAGGGGTGTGACATCTATCCCGGATGCGGTGACTCTCCCGGAGTTACCCTAATGTTTAGTGTTAAACAATTAGTATGTAAAACATATTTCTTCAATTTTATT
The DNA here is from genome assembly GCA_963932465.1 of Maratus speciosus. Taxonomy (NCBI): domain Eukaryota; kingdom Metazoa; phylum Arthropoda; class Arachnida; order Araneae; family Salticidae; genus Maratus; species Maratus speciosus. The sequence goes on from OZ010793.1 coordinate 442,490,279, forward strand.
TTACAGTAAATTGAAAAACAAAATATTTAAACCATTATTTTTGTATGATATATCCTACTAACTACACAGTAAAATACGTTTTTCTTTTAAGCAAATTTAGAAAATTTTAAAACAGTCTAGAATATAGAACTGCATAAATTTATTACAGGAATTATTTATACAAAATGATTTTAAACAGAGAGAGGTTATACGCTCAAAAACATTTTTAGTCGAGGCAAAGAGCTACTTAGTGGAAATGTATAAAGAAGAAGATGATTTTAACCCCTTGAGGGGCACCGGTATATGTTATATAACACTTAATTTTAATTCCAAAATGACACATTCACACCAGAATTTACGAATTAAATTTTGTTTCATATAATGTACGCGAAGAAACTCTTTTACTTACTTTCACATAAAGTTGTTCATAAATACCAGTGTATATCAATCATTTTAACATCTTAGCAACAAAAGCGCTTTGTCCCTGAAAGGGTTAAAGTGATATTTTACAGCTCAGTAATTCGAATATTTTTTCATATTCGCCAAAATAACAGAAAGATTTGTTATTGGGTTATTCTTCATTGACGTGAAAATTTCAAGTTAAAATATATTAATATTTCTTCCTATAAAAATTGCACGATTTTCGATTTTAGACTATTCTGTATGCCTTACAAAAAATGTAAGTAGTTTAATTGTAACTTATCAACTTATTTTATTTTATATTAAAAAAACAAAAGTGTATCATTAGTTTCTAAAATAATGCTTTAATTATTTTTTAACTGCTTTTCTTTTAAAAAATCAGGTGGATGTCCCACTTACCGCTTAAGAAGGGGTAAGTGGGCCCATCGCTCTTTATTTAAATTTAAAGCTAGCAAAACTAAAGAAGAGATAAGTGGGTGTTACTTGATAAAATATAAAAATTTTCAATATGAAATAATTAGGATGAGCGACGCAAATCGTCTACTAGGCTACACAAATTACATATTGTCGTACACTTTACAAAAAAAAAAAAAAAAAAAAAAAAAAACTATTCAGTATTTTTACTTGAAATTAAACATAAAAATGAATTATGATCTGTAGATTTGCACAATATTTTTTTTTTTTACAGAATAACCTTAAAAAAATTATTATTTTTATTAATTTATTTTACGTGTTTTTCCATTACGGACGCATTTTTGCAAATAAAAAATGAAGCACGTCTATTTTCAGAAGAAAAAATAAGTCATGGAGTTAGTCATCGTATATAGAATCATGATTAATTAAATAGTTTCACGATTTCTTTTATGAAATTTTTAATATATATTTTTTTATGAAAATTATATCATATTTTTAATGAATTAAAATTTGTGAAAATTCAATTATTTACATTCAGTTATAAAAGTATTTTCAGTGTTAAGAATTCCAATACACAATTTATTCTTATTATGTGAAATCATTTACGTAGACGATACTTAAGCATTTTAAAAGAATTATATTATGAATTTTTTTGTAAAGTGGCAACAAAAGAATTCTAAACAAATAAAATTAATTGTTAAATTCGTTATATCATAAATTCATAAATAAAAAATTCCGACGAAATTCTTAGTTATTTGGCTGAATTTACATTTCTAAGATTAAAATGCGACAAAACATAAAATAACGTTTTTGCTTAATAAAGATGCAAAAATACTATAAAAACTATTGTTACTTTCAAATATTTGTCCTATTAAATAATGCTTCGCGAATCCAAACAAAGCATGGCTTTTGCTAGTTTATTGTAAATGTATCCATATACGAGTTGTCTACTCACATTAAGATCGGTATGACAGTGATGAAAGACTTGAAAAACAAAACAAGTACATTTATGAAATTTTTTGAAAGACTAAAGGCATATGTTTTACTTTAATGTATAAGACAATGTTGTAGAAATTTAATAATGTTGATTAAAATTAATTTTGGCATATTATCAAACATAGTAAGTTGAAAAAGAAATTGAAAACACTAAAAGGCAGCATCTATTTAAAGTTGACTTAGATTGAATCATTATTTGTTCATCCTCAGTAATAATTCCAACATCATGAGCATCCGTCGAATAAAAAGTGTCACTACTTCTATCCTTTCTTGCTAAATTGGCAATTATTTTTTTTCATTTGTATCAACTTCTAAAATTAGAGCTACATAATACAGGACTGTCACCGACGATTATTTTTATATTCTATTCAAACCATTTTTTTTTTTCAGAAATAAATTTTGTAGTATACTTACTTCTCTTACAATTCGCAGTATGTTTACTCGAGGAACCTGGGACCCACGTCCCACATCTCCGACACTATTTAACAGACAGCGTCTATTTAAAGCCGGCTTAGGTTGAATCATTATTTGTTCATCCTCAGTAATAATTCCAACATCATGAGCATCCGTCGAATAAAACGTGTCACTATTTCTATCCTTTCTTTCTAAATTAGCAATTATTTTTTTCATTTGTATCAACTTCTAAAATTAGAGCTACATAATACAGGACTGTCACAGGCGATTATTTTTATATTCTATTCAAACCATTTTTTTTTTCAGAAATAAATTTTGTAGTATACTTCTCTTACGATTCGCAGTATGTTAACTCGAGGAACCTGGGACCCATGTTCAGTGTTGCCAGATGGGCTACTTTTTTTTTAAATTCAGATTCTTGATTGGCACCACTTTTTTGAAATGGTAAAATACGACTTATTTAATGACACATTAATTAAAGCGAAAACAAAGGTAATTTTACCGTTTCAAAAAAGTGGTGGCAATCAAGAAATCTTAATTTTTAAAAAGCAGCCCACTGGCAACACTGCCCATGTTCCACATCCCCGACACATAAGAAGATGGGAGATTAACTGTTAGGACAAATTTATAGCTGGTAGCAGTGGGAAGTGAGGTCATACGTATAAAATACAACAGAATTGCTAGGGAAAAGAGCTCATAAAAATAGAAAAGGCTAAAAGGAAGGCTATGTACAGCATTACAATAACAAGATAATTTTTTTGCAATATTTTAAAATTTTATAAATTTTTATAGGATTTTTCCTATTTTTATAAATTTTTTGATAAGTTTTTTGTAAATTTTTTATAGAGAAAAATAAAAAATAAAAGGAGAAGGTAGGGATGTTAGCCATAAAAGTATAAAGGGAATTTTACTTTTAAAAAGTGATGCGATATAGAATTAAAAAATAGCCGTATACGGCAGCCCTGATAATACTATATGGTTTTTTTGGATGTAAGTTTCACAAATATATTAATAACAAATAAATTACACAACATAAAAACAAATGAGTTTCACAAAATAACTTTATTATTATTAAAAAGCTATAATGTTTTACCGTTATCGCAGATATTGATCACTCTTAGAACATTTTGAAAAAGCGTGCTTTTTCGGAAAACTTGGTATGACAACCTTTATTAGAGCAACGCAGTGTTGCCAGTTTGGCCTCCATTTTTATTCTGCAATTTCAAGTTCATACCACACTGCAAATTGAAGTGTCTGAAATTCAGACACTTAAGTGTCTGAAATGGAGTGTTCAATTTTCAGACATTTTAAAATGTCTGAATTTTTTCAGACACTTCAAACGTCTGAATTTCAGACACTTCAAACGTCTTAATTGCAACCATTTTTTTAAGCATTATACGCAGCCATGTTTGACCACGTTGAATCCTAGAAAAATTTTTGGCCATGGTCCTGCCCCCTCCAACCTCATACACTGCGATTTTAGGGGCTCTGAAAGTTGGTATGCAATTTTCTTAAAGCTGATAATTTAAATATTTTTCAACAATGTACATCATAATCAGTATTTTGAACTTCTAGAGTAGAATACGATTAAAAACTACAAAAAAAATATATATAAATGCAATAAAACCTCTCAATAGGGGTTTCAAGGGAATTTATCCACCATTCGTTGCCGAGGTGCATGTGATTGAGAGGTTTTACTGTATTTAGATTTTTTTTTTTTTTTTTTTTTTTAGTTTTTAATCTTAGTCGGCCTTAAATGTTCAAGATTTTTATTATAATCGGCCCACTATCGAAAAAATTTAAAATATAAACTTTACAATAATTGCATATCTAATTCTGGGCCCCTAAAATTGTATGGAGGGCGTAGGGGACACTGCCCAGTTCGCCCATGCTTCAATCAAATCCTTCTTCTGCAAAAAATCCAACCCTGCATTATGTTCGCTAAATAGAGATGTCCGGTATTCGGAAGTGTTCGTTATGGAGACTAATGAACATTCCCTAATACCGGACAGCTCTATTTAACAAAAACTTTTTAAAAGCAAAACGCATGCACATTTGTTTATTTTTACCTAAAAAAAACAGACGTGTCTGATTCATTGGTCGGCACCAAAATCCTCTCTGTAAAAAATAATAGTTGATTCTTACAGATTTTAATCTTCTAAATAAAAATATGGTAACGAAATTACTGTATCACGTACCATTTTTTTGGTAGGAGAGTTTTGCTTTTAAATTTAAAATTAAGATATTTTATATCTTGCTAAAACATGACTGAAAAATTTTTAAACCATAAAATATAGATAATAATAGGTAAATTACCTGCAAATAAATGTATAAATACGATTACCAGATTTACAGTGGCATAAGGAATGAAAATATACTAGTCGATATAGCAAATAGTAAATTGGGACATGTAAAAAGGGAGGGGGGATAAAAAAATGCTTTACACAAGTATCAACAAATAAAATTTCCATGCTATATTTTGTCACTTTGATATCTAAGACAGTCAAAACGTTCTTTCATGATTTCAATTTTATCTAGCATTGCAAATTAATATAATAATCCTTCCATGTTTGTTATTATTATAAAACTGTTTCTCGGAAAAAATGGTACGTGCTGGAGCATTTTCAATAACATATTTAGACACTTTACATATTTAGTTTGCAGGGAGAAAAATTTTAATTTTTTTACCGACCAGTGATTATCGAACAAATTCCACAGTCCCATAGTGTCCACTATTGAAGGCAGGTCCTTTACGGTATTCGGATAAATATATATTTTTTGTTTCTAATCTTATCCTGTTCTAAAAGTTCGAAATACTCATTATAAACAGAGCAATGTCGAAAGAGATTTAAAATATCAGCGTTACAAAATTGCACAAAAATTCCCCCCGCCCCTTCAGAAAAAAAAGAAAATTAATGTCATTTAAAAATTAAATTCTTCTTTTAAATTTATATTGCTACATAGACAAGTTTTTTATTCATCAGATGAGAATCTCAAGAGCTATTTATTTAATAATAAATAAAAAATAAATAAATATTCTATTTTAAATAACATGCAGAAAAAATTACTTCAAATTTTTAAACTTCTTTCGTCTTAAACATACATTTTAATATCTAATTGTCATTTTGTTTCAATATTTCATGTAAGTGATAATAAATAAAATGATAAAAACCGCAATTTTAATCAAAACTAGTTATAAAAGTAAATGTATATAACTCTAGCTTTTTAAATTTCAAATTTATTTTTTGCTAAAAATAATTAAGAATCAATATTAAAATTGATTTCAAATGAAATATATATGTATATCTTTAAGGATTTTTAAGTTACAGTAACATGCATAATTACATGAATGTAAGAATATATATTTCTAGAATTAGCTATTTTTTCGCAAACAGATTCAAACCTTACTTATATTTCATGCAATATTTTATGTGGTACTATAAACAAAATATCAAAACCACTTACTGTTATCGATATCCTTGCCTTGATTTAAAATAACTGTCATAGTAAATGAGTAACAAAATACTTGCAGCTTTTTAAAAGAAACCCCTTCATATATCCTACTAGTCGTGTTAAAATAATGAAAATTTTCCATTCTTAAAACACAACCCGTGGGACTAGTTTGTAAGACTGGGGCTAGTTCTTATTCACAAAGTTCTGACGAGATGAATAACCTCATATTATCGATGAAAAGTAATAAAAAGTAACACTATCTCTGTTGCGCGCTCTTTGTAGAATTCTTGGATGTAATTTTCAAGTGTTTCTTTTCCGTTGTTATATAAAAATCTGAAACACATATGATTCACGCAGAAATCCAAAATGCAAGAAACTTCTAAATATAACACTTCTAGAAATGATGCAGCCACAGTAGAATTATAATGACAAAACTTTTCACAGTAAAAAATAGGATCGGTTAAAGATGTGAACTGTTGGAAAACGTTTACATTTGAAAGCGACATTGGACTCTTGAACTCGAATTCGGCTGACAAAGGGAAAAAAAGAGTCAGCATTACGTCAGTCATTACGTCAGCATACGGTTTACAGTATGATAAGTTCATTAAAACTTTTTTATTAGCGGGAAATGGAACGTTGTATAAGAAGAAATCAGAAGCATTTTACTTTCTTTATTTGACATTTTTCGTAATGCTTACACTTATAAATTATCTGAATATAATTATTACAGTTTTTATACTTTCAGGCAGAGGGTGAAAAACGTATGATAAATTTTAAAAATCGTCGTAACGCTTCTAAATAATACATTTCTTATGAATAATCACAGACAGGAGGGCGGTTGCAGGCCATTTCCCTTCCCTGTATTTTGAAATTTACTGAATTAAATTGTCTTTATATTTAAAAATAATAATAAAATTTATTCTTCCAAATTATTACATAATTAAAGACTAAAACAAAAAGGAACTAATAAATTTTTGTAGGAGAAACACCTCCCCCCCTCCCTTCCTAAACCACTAATAGAAATATTTTTTTAATTATTTCCTTTTGACGTTCATATATTTTAATTTATCTTAAATTGGAAGATAAGGGGTGTTCATAAGGGCAATATCCCCCACCAGAAGGAAAGACATGTTCTGCATTTTGAAAAATGTTGTTAGAAATTTATTTTTGAATATTTAATACTTCTTACTTCTTAATTTTTTTTATATTTCTTTTATATAAAAATTCTTGTACGATGTGTTCTGACAAAAGATTCTTAGTTTAACTTATTTCATGTTTATATGCACATCTGTTCAACCTTTCCCCTCCATACATTTTTTTTCTGAGAGCAATCATATCTCTTTGTATTTAGGGAGCGGCCTTTACATATACAGATGAGAGGAAGTAGTTTTTGAGAAACTTTATATTTTGTGAAAAGTTTCTTTAGCTTGTACTTTTGCACCAAACATAATTTAGTTCGAAAGTTAGTAAACGGGCATTTACAATTTTGGCAGACGTCCTCATGGTCAAATCAAGCTGCTTATTTTTTACACTAATACCAAATTTAGTAAATGGCAATGCATTTCATCCATTCGAAAACATTTTCTGATGGTGCTGCCAGATATATTACGATACAATTGCATATTAGGACACCAGAAGCGAAGGGGTATAAGTCACAAAATTGAAAAAAACTGAGATAAGTACACAGGCTATCTGGAAATATTGCTATTTGTTTTATGATTGCTCTCAGAAAAAAAAAATGTATGGAGGGGAAACGTTGGACAGATGTGCCTGGAGTCCCTTGCCTAGTTCGCCAAACTAAAACGCAAAATATAAGAGATTTTCTAATTATCTGTTGCCTTCTAGAGGTCAACTACTAAAGCTCTATAAATTACTTAACCTCCTTCATCTCTACTTAAAATTTAAAAAATATATTGTACTCCACTTTTCTTCCAGAGTTATTGAAATAAGAGTTCAAAGACCGCTATGAAATTAGGAACAGTTTCATATTTTAAGTCAGACACATACTATTGATGTTCATATTTAAATTCATTTTACTCCAAATCTAAAGTTTGTCACTTGTATCCCTTGACCTCTGGGGTCCTCATATGCAATCAGCGTTTCATCATACATATAGTATGATACAATTGTATTACATTCAGACATATAAGTGTCTGAATTTCTACATGTCTTAATTTCAGACACATGATCATTATTCAGACATTTTTCTTAGTTCATTTATACCATGATCACAGTAAGACACCTAAGTGCCTTAAATTTAGACACTTATGATGTCTGAAATTTCATATTCAGACGTTTAAGTGTCTGAATTTCTTTTTCAGTCACATATGTGTCTGAATTTAAGACGCCTCTATTTGCAGTGCAGAAACGAAGAATTTTATTTTAAGCTTTAATTAATGAGACATTTAGTGATCATATAAAGTGTAAATACTCTTCTTTCAAATTTTCCTGTGTTAGTTTGAAATTTCGGATTAAAATTGCAAGCCAAACTGACACCCTGGAACACCGCCAGAATTCGTAGAGCAGGCGTCCGCGCGTCCGCAAACTTCTCCATACGCCTTTGCAGGCATTTGACCAGTGTCCAGACACGAAATAAAGACACAACTGGCAAAAGTTCAAAGCAAAATACAGGTTAAATTTCATCAACCACCGCTTCATTCAAATAGGTATAATAGAATTATCCGGCAGAATAAAGTTTGTTATACCAAGTTTTTCCGACAGAGAACATTTTTTTTATAAAATGCTCTAAAAGTAATCAATATCCGCGAGAACGCAAAACATTATAGCTTTTTTAACCATTTGGAAAAATGGTTATTGTCCTCGTCAGGGTAGGAAATCAAAAGCATATCTGAAGGTTTTTATTGGTTTAATCAACATTTTATTCGTTTTCTGATTGGTCTATGCAGTAATATGTATTTCCCTTTACTTTCAACAGAGATGGATACCTTCTGTTGCCACTATGACAAAAAAAAGTAATAAAAACTACAAAAAAAATTAATAACTCAGAAACAAATTGAGATACAGCTTTCAAACAAATTGCATTTAAAAGTACATTTTTTTTATCTATACGACGGTGTAAAAAGTAATATTGAGGGATGTTTAGAAGTTTAAGAATGAAATTCCATTTAAAATGGGCCGTCAGATTTCTTGGAAATCTGACGATGGAAAAGCCTTTTCCCGAACAGCCAATGAAATGCTTGGATAATACATAAATTTCAGGTGGATAATACGTACGAGTCGAAGGCGATTTTTGTCGCTTGGAATTTTTACGTGTAATAACACTATTAATGTTTAATTCGTGGCGTACGTAATGTAGGATCAACTCCGTGCGGTTTTTTATGTCGTAAATTTTAGTCTTTGAAAAAATCATTTTCCAAATGGTCGTTGTAATTTGTTAAATTGCTTTTTTAATGTAATTTTAATTTAATTAAACATATTTTCAGCCTGTCAACTCTAGTCATAAGTATCACAATTTATTCGTATGGCTTTCTACTATTGATTTAGATAAAAGTTTTTCAATTCCGCGATCTCCCTACCTATACATGGTTCGTACAGATGCCGTTATTTCTCCAGGAAAACTTCTAGTACCTTTTTATAAAAAGAGAAATCTAGGTTAACCCTTAAATGCCTGATTTTTCAAAATTCATTTTAATAATTTTTTCGGATTTCATTTTTTAAATAAATCATGGGAAAAATGCTTAAAAAATTCATATTTTGTTTTAAGTATGGTTTACGACTAAAAAACAGTTTATTAATAATCGGCAATACTGGTCTTTAATTCAAAAAATAATTTTCTCTGATAACATTTTATAATATTAAACACACAATAATTTTCAGAACTATCATAAGAAATAAATTTTACTTGCTCACGACAGAACAAAATAGGGCATTTCGCAAGCTTCCAAACAAAACAAAAAGAACATGTAGCAGCATTTGAAAAAATAAATCTATTTATATTCTTAAACAGCACAAGTGTTGCTATATACATGTTGAAAATCTATTTAATGATATTTTAAGAATGTATTTTATTGGCAACATTAGGCATTATAGCTTCAGTATTATTCTAATAGTATTTTAGAAGCCTAAATTGGGTATATTGCTGAATAGCAACATCCGGCATTTAAGGGTTAAGCACGCAAAATTTCACCTTCTTTTAAGAATAGATTTTCTATAAGATAATACTGGTGTCGGAAATTTTTCTGGTCTGAAAAATTCAAGAAGGCGTACGAACAATGCTAATAAGCTTTGTTACAGCCACAGTAGAGCGATTTACGCGCTTTGCGTATTTGAGAAAATTTTCATCCAAAAATTTTGGTGATTCATTCTTGTTTCCTTCGCATCCTTTTTTAAATTATTATTTCAAAGCAGAAGGAAAGGTGTAAGGTGTTGATAATATAGGTATATAGGTAATTTAGCCTACCAATTTTATGCTCATAAATTAATTTCGGATGCAGTATTTTTCTGCAAAAGATTAAAATGAAGTCAAGCTTTTATTTATGTGCAATAAATGACATGTTTTAATAGAAGATTACATAGTAAGGAATTGGGACTTAACGTAGGAATTAAAAAAAAATACAAAGGATAAACATGTAAATGCTGTGTGGTACAGTTTACTACTAACCAACGGACACCCTTATTTTAACGCCCTTTCAGATATTTTATATGATGGCTTATAATCATATTTTAAAAATAAAAACTTATTTCAATAGATATTTTACTTTAAAATAACCAATATTTGCAAGGTTTATTATTATTATTATTATTACAGACGACAGTAACATTATTGGCTTGTTCCTTTATAAAACTTTTGGAATAGCCCTGCCACATCTTTAAGAAAATAAAAGCGTTAAATTTACTACAATATAATTTTTTCTATTTAATTTGGGCTTACGTTGTGATGAGGATGTTTCATAGTGGGCTTTATAACCATTCGTAATATATCGAAATTACATACTGCTGCATGTTTCGAATCCTGTGAATAATGGCGCAAGTTATTATTTATCAACTGTTGAGGCAGGCGTCTGGTTACTAATAGACTGGATCAGCCTATTGTAATTTAATTAATTTATTAGTTAATTTACATTTTATGAAATTAAAAAAATAAATAATATTTTTTCAAGAGAAAATACACAAGTTCATATTTATTATGTTTCATTTTTGAAGTTTATCGTAATTTATGTTTTGTGAAATCAAAGAATAAATAGTTTAAAATGTTAAATATTGTTATTACAGCAGAAAGTATATTAAATATTTATTTTTATCAGTCCGATTTACTTCATATGGCAACTTAATTTGGTATACAATAGACCCAAAGTAAGATATTAAAATGTTCCCATAATACTTCATTTTAAATATGCTGCTGATTTACTAATGCTAGGACTATAATAAATAAAAAGATCAGTAGCTCCTAAGAAGCTGTTTTAATTTCTATAAATTACCTTTATAAAAATCCTGGTACTTTTATCATTTCAAAAAAGTATTTAAAAATGAAATAAAGTCTTATCTTCTATATAACTGAACTTTATTTAATTTTTGAATTTACTTTCCCGATTTCTCAAAAACCAGCGACTGTCTTAAAGAAAGCTTTTGCCCTCAGGGTTCACACAGAAAAGAATCTTTTATTCCAACTGTCAATAACCCGTCACATTTAATATTTTAGGCAAGCAGCTTCGCAAAACATACTCAGAATATTAAAGTGCTCTATATGTAAGAACTTTGTTTGCTGACTGACCATGAATATAAATTTATCTGCGATCGCTTCTATCGCCTTCTACACTTTGTCTTGTTAACAAACACTAGTTCACGTGTACTGGGAAATCTTAGGATGTTAAGTCAATATTTGCTGAATGTGAGTAAAGCTTAGAAAATAAAAGAACATATTGAATTTTCCAAAGTCATTTTAATTAGGTTTTTCTTTTAGTACAATTTATGATAAAATGACAATAAAAAGCAAATAAAAAATCACTTGTTTAAGCAAAGAGAAATTAGTACGGATGGTGTAAAAATGAAGGTAAAATTAATTTATTTGACGCGTGGAAAGGTTAAGACTTTGTTTGCACAGTGGATATTTTTCCTCTTCTTTAATTTAAAAATTATTCTTTTTTCTGAAGTATTATAAATAGCTGAAATAAATGAAGGATTACAAATTATAAATTTTTATATTTTTACGATTCTAAATAGGAGGTTCTTTACTATTATGCCATTTTTAGTCAAGAAAAGTTAATTTAGTCATTCAATGAAATATCTACGAAAAGTTTATATTTTGGTTTGCAGCAATTTTTTCTAGGTAATCGTGATATCGAATTTTCCTTAAACTTCTAATATTGTAAAATAATTTTCTTTGCAACACGTTTAATTACTTAATTGGAAATAATTTGTTAAGATTAGCTTAATACCAATTCTGTGCAAAATAAATAAATTTTATATAGTACAAATATTTGTGTAGTCCACAAAATCATAAGTTTTGTGATGAACGGATATCCTCAAGGGAAGATTGTCCAGACTGAGCCTAAACGGTATGTTCTTTTTACACAGCATTAATCAGATTATTGGTTTCTGTGCTTCTCTAACAATAAGCCGTGGATAAAATTGAGGACGTGAGTTTCCAAAACTCGCCTTATCCAAAATTTAAAAAATCATTTTTCTCTATCTATCTTTTCTATTGGTACATTAGTACCGAAAACAACACTACAATTTGCAAAAAAAAAAAAAAAAAAAAAAAAAAAAAAAAACTTGTTTTATCCTGTATTTTTGACATTGTAAAATCTTGTTTTATAATGAAAACCAATGGACACGGTTAGAGGTTTTTCGCGATTTTCCAAAATTTTATTTTCTGGAAAAGGCGAGTTTTGAAACTCACGTCTTCAACTGCTGAAACGTTGAAGTACTTCTATCAAAATCTTAATGAGAAAAGTAAGGATGTTTAATTTTTTTTTTTTATATATTTTAGAAATATATGAAGAATAAGTTTAAGGTTTTCGTAACATTGTTAAATAATAAATTTATGAGACATATGTTTAATTCATTCTTAACACTTAACAATTTCGTTAGATGAAATTTTAATACTCGCCTAATCGCTAAACTCTTAACTTGAAGAGACTATAGTGAAGAATTTTCTGGTCGGCGATCTATGAAATCATTTATCTGCTTTCAAATGGGCTAGTCTCCAGAGATCTTACAGTTAATCACTCTGTAATTTAACATTAACGCATCTCTTCCTTCTGTTTTGTTCCCCACTATAGCTTTGAATACTTTTTATATATACAGGGTGACAAGAAATAACTCGGACACACATGATACATTATAACTTTAATGCTAATAAAAATGTGACGACCAAACTTCAAAATAAATATGAAAAAAAAATTATGGCCATTTTTTTTCTATTCTGAGCAGAAAATCAGAATTCTAACTTTTTACGACTGCTTTTTCATCTTCACCTAACGCTTCATTTATAATGGCTGTTTCATAAGAATGGAAGCCACCAGTCCACCAGAAGAAAATAACTCGGTTAAGCGGGACTCTACTGCAAAACATATACTTTAAGTACACGCTTTTATTTTATGTAAAATGACGTCATTTGCATTAATATAGATACTTAAAATTAAATATAGTTTATAACAGCTCCATGTTTTATCATAAATCCCTCATTTATATTTTTCTCAAAATAGCACGTATTTTAATTAATTTTTTTTTCAATTTTTATGAGAAAATGGCAACAAAAGTATATATTTGCTATTCTGCAACAATTTTTTCTTTACTTTCTACAGAAATGGAGTACTTGAGGTGCCAAAATGAAACAAATGTCACTAAAAACTGCAAAAAAAATAATATTTCAAAAACAAATGGAGATGCAGTTTTCAAACAAATTGCCTTAAAAAGTACTTTTTTCCCAATACGACGGTATAAACATTGAAAATGTGCGATGCTTAGAAGTTTTTTAAAAATGCTGTAGAATATTTAATCGCACAATGAAACATCGGCTTTTGTTTTACGGCTGGTTATAGGTAACGTTATTTATTGGAGACAAAATAAGCTGGGAGAAAGAAATAGCATACCGGGGGCTAATAACTGGATTTATAACCTTGAGTCAAGTATAATCAAAGTTACTTTTCGACATAGTCACAATAAATATTGAGACTTTTGACATACCGTTCGAACAATATTCCAATATCCTCTTCATAGAATCTTGCCGCCGGCATGTTGAGATTATGACATAGTGTTATTATGTATCACTATTATAACATAGTGATACACAAAAGCATGTACTAAAATCATAAATTGCGTATTTGTTTTATAGAATAAATATGCTATGGATGTAAAATTACAGAAGGAATTATGTGTGTTGGTGTAAATCTTTTTTTCATATTTTATATTTTATCAATATAAAAGTCCTGGATGATTTGTCTTATAGCAAATTTATTGAAATCATCAATAATACAGTTCCGAATTTCCGGTCTTTTCCTGGAGTAGACAAAATATTATCATCACTCTGCTCCAATTTACTGACTTCACGTTTAATTTTTTCACAGTAGATTCGTACACTCCTGTTGCTTCAGCTGCTCTTTTAGTAGCTTGGGAAATCGGTATTTTCAAAGATTTCGCAGCAGCCTCCGCTTTCAAGAAACTATTCACGTCACTGACTATTTCACGTGCTTGGGAATGCAGTGTTTTCCCTTTCTTAAAAGTGGATGTTATTTTAACGATAGGGAATCTGACAGTGGTATACAGTCTCAAATAGCAATGAATAAAAGTTAAATCAGTGGGAAAATATAAAATTAAATGCGCAATAATGAGGAGAGAAGAATATAACCGTCTGGCGATGGGAAGAACACAAAGCATACTGCGTTTTTCTCCCCTTGTTTTCGCGGCTAGTATATACAAAAGAAGCCAACAATACTACGGTCACCTGAAAATGAAGTGCACGAGTCCGTTTCTATAGTGACCACGGGGAGGAAGATATTTCTCAGGGTCTTTCTCGTTACGGGTAAACAGTACTGTGGACCTCAAATATTTTCGACCTTTATTTACAGGGTGTCCCTAAATTCATGGTATATACGTTAGGGGGTGATAGAACAAAACTAGAAAAGCTCAAATTACCATACAATCCATGGTCGGAACGTAAGCCGTAAAGCCCTAGCGGGCGCTTCCTAGCGACCGCAATAAAAAGGCTATTCACCGCGGGTGTCTTGATTCCTTCTGTGGATCATCGATGAGATGGATGCGTACTCAAATCAGGAGAAGCCCGACATGCATTACATGTACGGAGCGGCAGACGGCAATGCAAGGGACTCCCGAAGGTTCTGCCAATCAACTGGCCGACCCGTTCACCCAATTTGTCATGTCTGAACTTTTTCTTCTGGGGTCACATGAAGAGTCTCATCTACAATGATGGTCTCGTAGATTCCGTTGAAGAACCTGTTGCCCAGTTATCCGTTGCTGCTGACACCATACGTGAAAAACCTGGTGTTTTCGCTAATGTACGTCAGTCTCTCCATCGACGGTGTGAAGCTTGCGTTACTGTTGGCGACCATTTCTGAGCAGTTGCTGTGATGGCGGACGTACGTGTTGTTTACTTTCATTTTGTTGAATAAAATGTTTTTTACTTCATATTATCGGTTTCCTTTCATTCCATTGCTGTCTATCTTCTTTCTCCTCATTTTGTGCCACAGTATGTTTCGTGCTCTAGCTTTTTACGACTTGCGTTCCGACCATGGATTGTATAGTGATTTGTGTTTGCCTAATTGTGTTCTATCACCCCCTTACGTATGTACACGAGTTTAGGGACACCCTGTATACATTGCGTACCGATCTTTATACATTATTTGTGAAAACTTGTGTAAAAATTTTAAATATTTCCATTCACACGCAAATTATTAGGAAGTAATGAAAATAAAATTGGAAACAGTTACAGTGAAACACAAATGTTAATATGCTGTTCATAATATTTCTGTGAAACATTCGTGATTTTACTATATTGTAATCTACAGGAGCCCATAATTAAACGACCCTACTTTAAAGTTGTCTACAGACAAAGCTATTGTTCATAAAGTTGTGAAATTTTGTAAAAAGCATAACAAAGGGATGGGAATTTGTTTAAGGTAAAACATATATAAATAAAAATAGTTCAAAATTTCGCCACCAGAGGGCTATTTTTAATAAATTACACATTTAGCATTACGATGGTTTAGAAATTTTATTTACATGATGTGAATAATTAATCAACCCTATTTAGGTGCGTTCGTAATTATATAAATACATAGCACCTATAGTCGTCGTTCAGTCCGTCCGTCCGTCTGCCCGTCCGTCTGTCCGCATGTAACAGAGCAAAAACTACCCAACCGAATGGTCTGAAATTTCAAATATATGATTGTTGCAAAATTTTGTCGAGCCATTTCAAATTTTATGAAAATCGGATGTATAGTTTAATTACAGGGACAGTCAAAAGTTTTTCTTTACATTACGGCCAATGGGAAAAATTATTGCAAGTTCATTTTAATGATATTAGAGCCTTCCGAATGATCTGAAATTTTAAAGATATAATTGTTGCAAAATTTTGTCGAGCCATTTCAAATTTTAGGAAAATCGGATGTATAGT
Source organism: Maratus speciosus (assembly GCA_963932465.1). Classification (NCBI taxonomy): domain Eukaryota; kingdom Metazoa; phylum Arthropoda; class Arachnida; order Araneae; family Salticidae; genus Maratus; species Maratus speciosus. Next base: position 442,506,549 of record OZ010793.1, read on the forward strand.
TTAATTACAGGGACAGTCAAAAGTTTTTCTTTACATTACGGCCAATGGGAAAAATTATTGCAAGTGCATTTTAATGATATTACAGCCTTCCGAATGGTCTGAAATTTTAAAGATATAATTGTTGCAAAATTTTGTTGAGCTATTTCAAATTTTAGGAAAATCGGATGTATAGTTTAATTACAGGGACAGTCAAAAGTGTTCCGAAAAAATTATTGGAAGTGCATTTTTATGATGTATCAGACTATGCGCTTTATGAAGTGCAAAAAATTATACATTCAGTACAATATGGGGTGCAAAAAATAATTATAAAACTAGTTATAGTACGAACGCACCTCATTTGCCACGTTTGACGAGCAATTTCCAACTTGTTTAAAGTTGTCTACATACGAAACTATTGTTCAGAATGTTGTGAAAATTTTTTGGAGGACATAATAAGAGTATGAGAATTTGTTTGAGCGAAAAAAAAATAGGAGTTCTTTTTTTAACGAATTACACATTTAGCACACAGTTACGATAGTTTAACAATTTTTGTTATAATCAAATATATTCTGCATAACTTTCATTATTTTCAGATACCATCTGGAATCGTAAGATAGCATGTTTCACAGTTGACCACACTGTGTTCTGTGAAATGTTAGGAACATGTCGTGAAATGCTGTCTTTAGAATAAAGTTAAGTTAATAATTAAAATTTCTAAACTATCGTGATGCTAAATGTGTAATTTATTAAAAATAGCCCTCTGGTGGCGAAATTTTGAACTGTTTTTATTTATATATTTTTTACCTTAAACAAATTCCCATCCCTTTTTTATGGTTTTCACAAAATTTCACAACTTTATGAACAATAGATTTGTCTGTAGACAACTTTAAAGTAGCGTCGTTTAATTATGGACACCGTGTATTTCAAACATTTATATTTAAATAAATCCAATGTAATGCTATTGGTTTTATAATATTAGAAATGCTACATTGTAAGCATTTATAGTGCTGAGTTAAAGAATGGGTGACTCGTGCAATATCAGGCCACGTTTATATGTTTGTTACAATGGATAAGGATATTGTATAAAAATGCATAGATATAGATTAGTGGAAATATCTTTAAGAACAAAATATATTTATTTTTGTTTTAAGTTAACCGGGTTTTCGATAATTTACTAGCTAAATATTATATATAACAGTCGTACGTTGTACTAATTGGTCGTACGTTATATTAAATATTATATTAAATAGTCGTTTTTATTAGAGAATTTGAAATAAGCTAAAGAATCAATTTCAAAATTAAAAAATAATAATAAGTTCAAATATCACATTATACATAAGTTCTTATACAGTGTGTCCATTCTCAACTGTGTCCAATGGCTAATTTTTAAACCATTTGTCATAGATATACAGTTCCAATTACAAATTTGTTTTAAAATGAGGTAAAGAAGTACTTTTAAAGCGATTTGGTTAAAAAAAAAAAAAAAAAAAAAAAAAAAAAAAAAAAAAAAAAAAAAAAAAAAAAAACATGTCTTAAAAAATTACAAAATTTAAATTATTATAGGTTGTCCCAGTCCCATTTAGTAAAAATATTCTATTACGCTAAGAAGTAAGACAAAAAAGTCCCCATTTTTCTAGGATTAAAACTTACCGAGTAATAGCCGTTTAAAGTTGAAGCATCTTTTTTGCTGCGAAATAGAGCTCTCATTCACAAATTTACTAAAAATATAAATAATACTCAGATATAAAAAATAACAGTCGAGAGTTTAAAACAGCGATACAATATGGATTTGAAATATATTTTCATTCTGACATATTAAAAAAATATACAACGTGAATAAAAATTAAAGTTATCTTAAAATTTTCTCGATGTCCCTTCAGCTGAAACGGAGAAAGGAACTCGCCAATAAAACCTTCTAATACTTTAAACACTTTGTTTACGATCCCTCGAAGCATAGCCAATCTCATTTGTGTTCAGATGCAGAATATTGGCATAAGTCGTGTAATATAAAGTTTCATAACTCGGTCAATTTTAGTGTTAGGTGGATGGGAATTTTTTATCTTACTTGTTAACGTAATAGGAAATGTTACTAAATATCACTAGTAGAACCGGTGAGGGAGCAGGGACCGCATACAAATTTAAACTTCGTAACTTTTTAAGATTTTTGTTTTCATCAAAGCAACTTTTTAAATAATTTTTCCCTCATTTAAGACAACTTAGGTAGATTTCGTAAAATATACTACCTATTATATTCTCCCCTAGGTTGGAATTTTTGAAAAAATCTTTGCAGATCTACGCCGATCATGAACAATAGAACCCAAAACCATCCTTAGTTCAGAACTTTTTCTATATATATTTTTTATGGACTCGATAATTTTTTTAATAGTGCACAAATCTCTTCCAAACTCGCACATAAAATCAAGGGGCAGAAAATCTCGGTCAAGTTCGTTAATGGGCAAAATTGGATCAATTGATGAAAGAAGAGAGGGGTTTTGTGAAAACTGAAAAAACTATAACTTCTTAATTATAATACATATCAAATCAGTTTAAAGTTATTATTATTTATAGAGAATGTGCCAAAAATTTATGTATCATAGATTTTTGATAAAATTTAAAATGGGTTCAAGGAGCGCAAAAAATAGGATTTTAGGGAGAAAAAAATCATAACATCGTCAATTCTTAAGATATCAAATTCACTTAAACCTATTATAAATCTTCTTAATACTATCTACAACTTTTATACGTACATGTTTTTGATAGGACCAACTCTTACTGCCAAAAATTTAAAAACGGAAAAAAAGGGAGTGTTGTGAAAGAAAAAAATTCGTAACTTTCTCATTTCACAAGATATCCAATCCACTTAAATTTATGAAGCATCATCTTAAAACCATCTACAATTTTTATATTGACAAGTTTTTGATAGGGCAAACTCTTTCAGAATAAACAAATTAAACAAAAATAGGAGTTGAAGAAAAAAATTTCGTATTAAGGGTGCACTGAAACCCAAACTGCTTATTTTCTGACTCATTTTAAATTCATTTTTCCTCTCAAATGCAACCAATTGTAGGATCTCTTATTCAGAAACTTCATAATGGGCCATATTGGCCTATTTTTTGAAAAACAACAACAACAACAACAACAACAAAACAGAATATATTCTAAAAAAGGCCTTCAAAGTGGGCGTTTTGAACCAAATTTCCCGAAAGTGTCCCCGTGCTGGAATCTAAAAAAATGGTCGTACTGGGAAAACTATTGCTTTAAAATCAAGTTCCAATTAATTGGACAAAAAATAAAAACATATGTCGCTTATAAATCTCTTCAAAGAATCACGCCAGCAAGTTTCATGTTTTTACTTTTAAAAATTAGTCTGAAAATGTGTCAGAAAATTTCGAGTTTTTGAGCGTGGAAAAATATTTTTTTTTGAATACGTTCTTTACATAATTCTGATAAAACCAGCTCTTACAGAAAAATAAAATTAGTAAACAATTAAATTTAAAAAATAAAAAAACCGGACTGCGTAAAAAGCGAACTAGTTAATTATTTCTCATCAATGTGAAACTATTTTTTTTCTCAATTCCTACTATTAGCTCACACTCTCGCTATATATATCTTGTTCAAATTTTCAATCGTTTCTAAAATGCTTATTATACGTCCATTCAAGCTAGGGTCATCAATCTTAGGTAGCATTCTTTACAAAAAGCTACCTATTGCAGCCGTTCGGAGGAAAGCGATTTCAAAAAATTTTGGTATATTTTCATCGATCATGACCCCCAGACCCCGAAACCACCCTCCGTTCAAAATTGATATATATATATATATATATATATATAACCAATAATTAAACATAACCTACCACCATCAAAAACCGTAATATTATGAATTAAAGCTGTAATTATATATAAAAAAAAAGATTACATTATTTATAAGAATTATTATGGAAGAAAAATAAGAAAGTGGACACCAACAAATAATGGAAATGCTTATATATTTAATTACGTTTTCAAGGGCACAGAATTCAATGATATAAGCAAAATGGTAGTTTTCTGTGGGAAAAATAAGATATCTGACCTATGTCACACTGTAACTCTCGTATTTATGAACCGATTTGGATGTAATTCGGTGTGTACATAGTACATACCAATGTCTCGACCGAGTTCGTTGGCCAGCTTCATCCGCCATTTTGTTTCGAAATGGCGGCCATTTAAAAATTTTAAAAAAATTTAAAATTTGAAATGTGGTACGAAAAAATTAAAATTGGCAAAATATTTTTTTCTTATGTATTTGACCTTTATACAAAGACTCCGTAGCAGTTTTTGTTTCGTCTATATCTTAAAAAATGGCTGAGTTATAGCATTTAGGTAGCTTTCTTTACAAAAAAGCTACCTATTGCAGCCGTTCGGAGGAAAGCGATTTCAAAAAATTTTGGTATATTTTCATCGATCATGACCCCCAGACCCCGAAACCGCCCTATATATATATATATATATCTGACTTATGTCACACTGTAACTCCCGTAATTATGAACCGATTTCGATGTAATTCGGTGTGTACATAGTACATACCAATGTCTCGACCGAGTTCGTTGGCCAGCTTCATCCGCCGTTTTGTTTCAAAATGGCGGCCATTTAAAATTAAAAAAAAAAATTTAAACTTGAAATGTGGTACCAAAAAATTAAAAATGGAAAAATATTTTTTTCTTATGTATTTGACCTTTATACAAAGATTCCGGAGCAGTTTTTGTTTCGTCTATATCTTAAAAAATGGCTGAGTTATAGCATTTTGAATTTCTAGCGTGGCTGACATTTTGAAACGTCCTGAATTTTGTCACGCGATAAAAGGCGTATTTATGAACCGATTTGGATGTAATTCGGTGTGTACATAGTACATACCAATCTCTCGACCGAGTTCGTTGGCCAGCTTCATCCGCCATTTTGTTTCAAAATGGTGGCTATTTAAAAAATTTTAAATTTGAAATGTGGTACCAAAAAATTGAAAATGGAAAAAAATTTTTTTCTTATGTATTTGACCTTTATACAAAGATTTCGGAGCAGTTTTTGTTTCGTCTATATCTTAAAAAATGGCTGAGTTATAGCATTTTGAATTTCTAGCGTGGCTGACATTTTGAAACGTCCTGAATTTTGTCACACGATAAAAGGCGTATTTATGAACCGATTTGGACGTAACTTCGTTTATACATAGTACATACCAATGTCTCGACCGGGTTCGTTGGCCAGCTTCACCCGCCATCTTGTTTAAAAATGGCGGCCATTTAAATTTTTAAGAAAAATTTAAATTTGAAATGTGGTACCAAAAATTGAAAATTGAAAAAATATTTTCTTCTTATGTGTTTGACCTTGATAAAAAGATTCGGGAGCAGTTTTTGTTTCGTCTATATCTTAAGAAATGGCTGAGTTATAGCATTTTGAATTTCTAGCGTGGCTGACAGTTTGAAACGTCCTGATTTTTCTCACGTAATAACAGGCGTATTTATGAACCGACTTGGATGTACCTTGGTGTGTACATAGTGCATACAAATATCTCGACCGAGTTCGTTGGCCAGCTTCATCCGCCATCTTGTTTCAAAATGGCGGCCATTTAAAAAATTAAAAAAATAAAAAAAATTAAATGAGATACCAAAAATTTGGAAAATGAAAAAGATTTTTTTTGTATGTGTTTGACCTTAATACAAAGATTCCGGAACAGTTTTTCTTTCGTCTACATCTAAAAAAAAATGGCTGAGTAATAGCATTTTTAATTTCTCTTGTGGCTGACATTTTAAAACGACCTGATTTTTGTCACGCGATAACAGGCGTATTTATGAACCTATTTGGATGTAACTTGGTCTGTACATAGTACATACCAATGTCTCGACCGAGTTCGTTGGCCAGCTTCATTCGCCATCTTGTTTCAAAAGGGTTGCCATTTAAATAAAATTAAATTTAAAATTCAAAATGAGGTATTAAAAAATTTGAAAATGAAAAAGATTTTTTTTATGTGTTTGGCCTTGATACAAAGATTCCGGAGCAGTTTTTGTTTCTGAAAATTCGTTCTTTTGTTGATATCTTAAAAAATGATTGATTTATAGCACTTTGAATTTCTAGCATGGCTAACATTTTGAAACGATCTTGTATTTGTCACGCGATAACACACGTATTCGCCTATTTCGATGTAAGAAGGCATGTGGATAGTATACATCAACACCTCGACCAAGTTCGCTGGCCAGATTCATCAGCAATCTTGTTTCAAAATGGCGGCCATTAAATTAAAAAATATATATATATTTAAAGTGAGGTGCAAAAAAATTAGAAATTGAAAAAGGTTTCTTTCTTAAGTATTTGATCTTGATATAAGGATTCAGGAGCAATTTTTGTTTGTCTTTACCTTAAAAAATGGCTCAGATATAGCAGTTTCAATTTCTATTGTGGGTGACATTTTGAAAAATCTGATTTTTTGCATGCGACAGCACTCCTATATATTAACCGATTCCGATGTGAGTGAGCATGTGCACAGCAATTACTAAGGTCTCGACCAAGTTCACTGCTTAGCCTCATCCACCATGTTGTCTTAAAATGACAGGCACTTTAAGAAATTGCCCAATTTGGCAGCCAAATATAAGTTACTTTAAAGAAAAGCAGCTTGGATAAAGCTGACTAATTTCGCGAAATTCTCATTCATTATATTGATAAAAATTAGTATCGAATCTCCTATAATCGGTTTCCACTAAATTGAGCTTCGTGATATAAGTTGGCTTTTTTTAAACAAGGATTATGAAAGCTACCTCTTCCTCCCGGCACTGGCCGGAAGGACTTTTTTAATTTCTAGCGAAGCTAACATTTTGAAACGTCCTGAATTTTGTCACGCAATAAAAGGCGTATTTATGAACCGATTTGGATGTAACTTCGTTTATACATAGTACAGACCAATGTCTCGACCGAGTTTGTTGGCCAGCTTCATCCGCCATTTTGTTTAAAAATGGTGGCCATTTAAAATTTTAAGAAAAAATTAAATTTGAAATGTGGTACCAAAAAATTGAAAATTGAAAAAATATTTTTTTCTTATGTGTTTGACCTCGATAAAAAGATTCGGGAGCAGTTTTTGTTTCGTCTATATCTTAAGAAATGGCTGAGTTATAGCATTGTGAATTTCTAGTGTGGCTGACATTTTGAAACGCCCTGATATTTGCCACGTGATAACAGACGTATTTATGAACCGATTTGGATGTACCTTGGTGTGTACATAGTACATACAAATAACTCAACCGAGTTCGTTGGCCAGCTTCATCCGCCATCTTGTTTCAAAATGGCGGTCATTTAAAAAAATTAAAAAAAAAATAAATTTAAAATGAGATACCAAAAAATTGGAAAATGAATAAGAGTTTTTTCGTATGTATTTGACCTTAATACAAAGATTCCGGAACAGGTTTTGTTTCGTCTATATCTAAAAAAATGGCTGAGTTATAACATTTTGAATTTCTATTGTGGCTGACATTTTAAAACGACCTGATTTTTGTCACGCGATAACAGGCGTATTTATGAACCGATTTGAATGTAACTTGGTCTGTACATAGTACATACCAATGTCTCGACCGAGTTCGTTGGCCAGCTTCATTCGCCATCTTGTTTCAAAAGCGTTGCCATTCTAAAAAAAAAATGTAATTTAAAATTTAAAATGAGGTATTAAAAAATTGGAAAATGAAAAAGATTTTTTTTATGTGTTTGGCCTTGATACAAAGATTCTGGAGCAGTTTTTGTTTCTGAAAATTTGTTCTTTTATTTATATCTTAAAAAGTGGTTGAATTATAGCACTTTGAATTTCTATCATGGCTAACACTTTGAAAAGATCTTGTATTTGTCTCGCGATACCACACGTATTCGCCTATTTCGATGGAAGAAGGCATGTGGATAGTATACATCAATATCTCGACCAAGTTCGCTGGCCAGCTTCATCAGCCATCTTGTTTCAAAATGGCGGCCATTAAATTAAAATATATATATATTTAAAATGAGGTGCAAAAAAATTAGAAATTGAAAAAGGTTTCTTTCTTAAGTATTTGACCTTGATATAAGGATTCAGGAGCATTTTTTGTTTGTCTTTATCTTAAAAAATGGCTCAGATATAGTAGTTTCAATTTCTAACGTGAGTGACATTTTGAAAAATCTGAATTTTTGCCTGCGACAGCACTCGTATATATTAACCGATTCCGATGTGAGTGAGCATGTGCACAGCAATTACTAAGGTCTCGACCAAGTTCACAGGTTAGCCTCATCCACCATGTTGTCTTAAAATGGCAGGCACTTTAAGAAATCGCCGAATTTGGCAGCCAAATATAAGTTACTTTAAATAAAAGCAGCTTGGATAAAGCTGACTAATTTCGCGAAATTCTCATTCATAATGATTTAGTATTGCTAAAAATTAGTATTGAATCTCCTACATTCGGTTTCCACTTAATTGAGCTTCGTGTGTTTGAATAATATAAGTTGGCTTTTTTAAAATAAGGAATATGAAAGCTACCTCTTCCTCCCGACTCTGGCCGGAAGGACTTTTAAACTTGTAGTGTTGTGTTTAATTGTTAGTTCCTATCTATAAACACTGTTTTGATGAGGTCTATAGATGTCTATGATGGATAGAGTTGCAGTAAAGCTAGAGATCCTACATACACAACTTCCAGGTTGTATAATATTTTAATGGAGCTTTTGACTGTAAAATAGTCAATGAAACATCGTCTTCATTTTGAAAGACCTATCCAAAGATACACCACTCAATAGGGTGCGTAATGTTTTCGTGTCTACCGCCATTTTGTATTTTACTGCCGCCATTTTGAATTTATAGAAACAAAACCTAGCCTATAACCATCGGGCCGTTAAGACGAATTGATAGAGACCTCCTTCATTAAAATCCATCCAGCCGTTGGGATGTTTCGAGGGTATAAAGAAATCCACTTACACAGATACCCGTGAAACACATAACCCTTCTTTTCAGTCGTGTAAAAACTCGTCAAAACCAGCCATATGAAATTATTAAACTAGAATTATATCTAATCTTGATTTAGTTTTGTTGGTGAAACTGGTACCTAAATTCGAGATCTACCTCCGCCTATAGGTCGAGCCGGCAGGGATTTTTTTTTAATTCGAACTATATATCTATGACTCACGGTTTAAAAACTATCATTGGATGCCGTTGAGAGTGGACTGTATAAAATATTCGTATTTATCTTACAAAGCCCTGCCTTTCTTACAGTGGAAATACAGCAGAACTCTTTATTTTTGTGTTAAGTAAATTATGTCATGAAACATAAAAAATCTTCTCATGCGAAAACATAATCAATAAAAATAATAAAACAAACGATAATCTTATATACCGTTCTACACTTGCAAATTATTTAAAAGTGTATATTTGATAGAATAAAATTAAATTTTATTTGTGTAAAGAAATTATGCTGCAAGTTGAACGTTAATTAAAGAAAACTTGCTTCACTTTTAAAGTTATTTCTATAATAATTTTGTTTATTTTACAATAAGTCTCAACGGGAAATTATTACTGAAGAGTTTTAATATAATAAGAATAATTAGAGCAAAAAACAAATTTATTTTACTTCGTCATATAATGTTTTGTTTCTTTTAAAAAGTTATGTAAATTTCCACATGACATTTAATTTACCTGATTAAGGAAACACAAATTCGACGTCGAATATTTATTAACAAAATAGGAGACACAGAACTTAAGGATAAGGATTAATGAGATCAGCTAGTATAATGAGCGTTTGTCGTTTTTTTTATTATTTGATGTTTAACTTTGTTGTATGCATAAAGCTAAAACTTTATATACATTTACATTTGCAAATATGATTTCATATTTGTAAAAGTTTTTATTGAATTAGTTTTATAAATAATAAAAGTATATTACGTTACATAAATATTAACATTTCTTTACGTTATATAACGTTTAATTGGAAAAGAATTTTAAAATGAAATATTTTATGTTTATTTTGAAAAGTGGTTATGAGAATTTCTATATATCTTTATTATACATTTGCACCAGAAAAATTATGATTTGAATACATTCATAATTATATTTGCAATCTTGAAAAATATATTTAGAGTTGCATATTTATAAAATAAATTTTACTAGACAAGGAATTTAGATTAATAAAAGTGATTAATATAGCATAAGTATACTTATTACTTTGTAATTTAATATTTACAAAAAAGAGTTTTGCAATATTTTGTGTATTTTATCTTAAAAAAAAAAAAATACGATATTTATATGGGGACCTGAGTTTTAAAACTCGCGTTATCCAGATAATCAAATTTTGAGAAATCGTGAAAAACCTCTGACTGCGTCCTTTGGCTTTTATTGTAAACCAAGTAAATGCCAGAAATATACGATAAAACTATATTTTGTTTGTTAGATTGTAGTGTTTGTTCAATGCAGTTTCACCAGTAGAGTAGATTTATATAAACAACTCGATTTTAAAATATTTGGAACTCATATACATCTCCCCTCATATACACCTAACCATCATATACATCTATTACTACTGCATAAATTAGACAGATATTTGCACAATATATCGGATTACACATTTAAAAAAATTGTTAGACAACGAATTTTAATAATTAATGAGAGAAATTAGCAAAATATAAATATACTTGAAACTTAATTACTTAACGTGGCAAGTAACTGTATGAGTTAGTTCTACGTAACCTTTGTTTTTATGTCTATACAAGGAGACATAAGATTTACCGCTTGAAACACATCCCTTAGGTGGATTAACCATTTTGCGCATAACAACTTCAATGCTTTTCCTAGTAATTAAACTACACCGCTACTAAAGTTTTGTTTCCTTTGAATATACCGAAAGTGTTTTTATTATTGCCTCGAGAGAAATAACGATTCTCAGAGTAATGGAGTAAACACTAAATTATTCAACTCTTTAAGGGTTTTATTATTATTTTTTATAAAAAACATAAAAGAAAACGACATCATATAAAATTTTCGTTAAAAGAAGTTTTTTTAAACTGTATGTTTGCATGAAATTGCATAAAGCAAAGAAGTACTTTCATGTTTCACTTCACAGTACATAATATTTTTCATTAAAGAATAAAGGAAAAAAAACAGTTAACGTAGTTAAAATTAATCAATATTTTGTTTAAACTTTGTTCTAAGATTCTCTGGAAAAAAATGTTTACAAATTGTTTAAAACTTCGTATTAACTATAAAATGAATGATAGAAAAATTAACTGAATGAAAAAAATTATAAATAAATTAGAGATATATTTGCCCATTATATAGGGTTTCACATTAAAAAAATTTGTTAAACAAAGAATTTTAATAATTAATGAGAGCAATTAGCGAAATATAAATATACTTGTAACTTAATTGGTGAACGTGGCAAGTAACTGTACGAGATAGTTCTACGTAACTTTGTTTTACGTCTGTACAAGGAGACATAAGGTTTACTGCTTCAAACACATCCCTTAGGTGAACTAAGCATTTTGTGGATAACAACCTCAATGCTTTTCTTTGTAATTAAATTACACCGCCACTAAAGCTTTGTTTCCTTTGAATATACCAAAAGTGTTTTTATTATTGCCTCGAGAGAAATAAAGATTCTCAGAGTAATGAAGTAAACACTTATTCTGCTCTTTAAGCGTTTTGTTATTATTATTATTTATAAAAAACATAAAAGAAAACGACATCATATAAAATTTTTGTTAAAAGAAGTTTTTTTAAACTGCATGTTTGCATGAAATTGCATAAAACAAAGAAGTACTTCATATTTGAGTCCAGAGTACACAATATTTTTTATTAAAGAATAAAGGAAATAAATCAGTTAACATAGTTAAAAATCAATATTTTGTTTAAAGTGTTTTCTAAGTTTCTCTGGTAAAAAAAAAAAAAAAAAATGTTTACGAATTGTATAAAACTTCTTGTTAACTATAAAATGAATGTTAGAAAAAAATTAACTGAATGAAAAAAAACTATGCCTAAATTAGAGATATATTTGTAAATTATATACGGTTGCACATAAAAGAATTTGTTAAACAGGGAATTTTAATAGTTAATGAGAGTAATTAGTTAAATATAATTATTCATGTAATTTAATTATTTAACTTGGCAAGTAACTGTGTGAGTTTTACGTACCTTTGTTTTATGTCTGTACAAGGAGATGTAAGATTTACTGCTTCAAACACATCCCTTAGGTGAACTAGGCATTTTGCGGATAACAACTTCAATGCATTTCCCTGTAATTAAATTACACCGCCACTAAAGCTTCGTTTTATATGAATATACCAAAAGCGTTTTTATTACTGCCTTGAGAGAAATAAATATTCTCAGAGTAATGAAGAAAACACAAAATTATTCAGCTCTTTAAGCGTTTTATTAAAATTATTATTGATATAAAAAACATAACAGAAAACGACGACATATAAAATTTTCGTTAAAAGAAGTTTTTTTAAACTGTATGTTTGCATGAAATTGCTTAAAGCAAAGAAGCTTTTTCATGTTTCAGTTCAGAGTACATAATATTTTTCATTAAAGAATAAAGGAAATAAATCAGTTAACATAGTTAAAATTAATCAATATTTTGTTTAAACTTTGTTCTAAGATTTTCTGGAAAAAAATGTTTATAAATTGTATAAAACTTCGTGTTAACTATAAAATGACTGTTAGAAAAAATTAAGTGAATGAAAAAAAGTATGCATAAATTAGAGATATATTTGTATCATACAGCACGAACGTGCTGTATAGTAAATGGGAATGGCACCCATTTAAACTTTACATAGCGCTCCATAATTTAACAATATAGAAATATCTTCTTCAATCTTTCTTTCCTGTTGCCACATCCTAAAAAGCGGCACAATCATTTAAAAAAAGGGATAACACGCGTATTTTGTTTTAAATAAAAATCAGATTTTCTATATTTTTGCATTTTTCAAATCGACGTCATTCTAATATGTAAATAAAAATATTTCCTATATATATGTAAAAACTTAACACGTGTTAAAATGACGCAGTATTTCATTTGAATGTTTGTAATGTTTAAAAATCTATTTTAATACAGGAGTTTTAATTTCAAAAAACAATTTAGGAAAAGATAATAATAAAAAAAATCGTTTGCTAGGTATGACATCAATTTCTGTTTAACTGACATAACTTTGTGATGATGTTTTATTCTGAAAAGAGACTCCTGATATTCTGAAATTAATCCTTACTATTATCATCCATAAAACGAAAGATTTATTTTTAAGTCATACGAAAGAAATTTTCGGTAAATGCTAGTTAATTTGGTTGTATTTATTGCGTTTTCCTGCATATTGTCAAGGAAATCGTATACTCCTATTGCACGCGCCAAAGAAAACATGCATTTTAATTGCGGAAAAGAAGTTATGCAGATGAAAAAAATTCAAAATTACGTCATTTTAGCAAGGCTCATGTTTCTATATGCTCTTCCGTTTTATGGTGTAGTAGGTATGCGGACGGTCTGGCTGGCGGGAGACGTTGCGTTTACCTGCGGGAGAAGGGGTTATGCAGGTGAAAAAACTTCAAAATTATGTTATGAAACACTTCTGACCTTCCTTGTACCTTTCAAGGCCAAGGTTGAGAAAGGTTGTATGAACGAATGTCTTTAGTTTGTCGGCTAGAAAAGTAGAAATATAGCTTCTGGGATTAAATAATCCCGCGCGTGTACAAACGTTACATTTCTATATGTTCATTCGTTATGGGATAACACACACTAAAATAATTTTACTGAAAGAGTGAAATAAAAGCTGCCTTCATATGTTGATGAAAGTGTATTAAATGTAATTACTGTAAATTTTATAAAATAATTCATGTTTTAAGAGGCAAAACAAATCGTTGCATATTTTATAAGAAAAAAAAACCGCCATTTTTACAGAAACTGTTATAAAATCGGAAAATAAGTATGAAACGCTTGATTTTTCCCTAAAAAGAAGTAGTACTGATGCATTTTACAATATAGAGTAGTAGACTTTTTTTAAAGGTCATTTAGCCAAAAATATAATGGGAGACAAAATGAGGTGAGATTTTCCGCACGCGTGTGTTAACGTTACAAATACAGGTGCATACGCTTACGGTTCAGTTAATTATGCCCTAAACGACGCCCGGTAACATGTGCCAATTGTCTGTAGGCTCAATTATATAATTTATCCGTACCAAATACACCAATTGTCAATAGACTCGATTACGCAATTTATCTCCTTAATTAATGCATACTTTACAAAGGACACCTACTTTCCAATTTTCCTGATTTTTTGATCAATGGTTACAGTTAGATGTAAATATGTCAGTCATTATCGTGATATTTTAGTTTGACCTCCGAAATATTATGATAAATATCCAATATTAGTAATAGTTCTGATATTATTTACAGGTGTATTATATAATATTTTCAATCACTTTTGATCATTTTTCTGCATTCAGTCGTTTTCAGACTTTTCTTAATTTTAAATTCCCATTAAGTTCCAAAGACAGAAACTTTCCCTTTTTATAGTTTTTTCGCAGTTTTAATTCATTTCTTATGGCTGTTTCTTACCCTAGCTATTTGAGTGTTTGAGATGTTGGCCTAGGATACTACATAAGTCCCTTAAACCAGAGGAGCGTAGATACATAGCAGAAAAATTCAAGAGATCACACTATGTATAAAACTTAGTCTAAGGACTAGTCTGGCGGTCAGTCCTGAGTAGGTCAATATCCCAATATGGGGTTTATCAATAAGTATGGGGTCACCAGAGCTCTTGAAATACACTGGTGAACCAATGGTTCTGTTAGTTTTTGATTGGGACAATTGGTTGGGCCGGTTAATTGGATCATTGGTTGGTTAATTGGGGCGGTTGTTTGGTTAGTTGAAGTTAATTGATTAAGTTCCTGAAAGGATCTGAATAAGATGTGAAATGATATAAAAAACTGGTGGAACCAGAGAGAAAAGTAAAGCTCGATCTAAAAAAGTTACAGAAAAAAATTGTCAAATAGTTTCAGATTAAAAAAGTAAGTAGTGCGTAGAAAAGTAATGGAACCAGATTATCTGTAAAGCTCATGAAATTATCCAAATTTTTGTTGATAGCTGAAAATGTGGACTGAGCTTTACTGGTGCCTTATATTCGAAATCATATTATCCACTCAAAATGAGTACTACGTATAGTAAACAGAATGTGTAGTTATGTGCAAAAAATTTTTTGTCAGGCCCAGAATTGTGGACATGATTGCATCAAGTCACGCTAAACTCCACAAAGCTGAAAGAATGTAAACCATGAAGTAATATTTTAAGTATAACGTTAATATAGTCAAGTTGTTGAGGAATTGTTGTTATTAACATTTCTGGCATAGCACATGTAGCGTAATAATTTTTATTTCATGTAATTACTGTGAAAAGGGAGCCTTATGTCAATGGACTTAAGCCAGACAAGCAGTTAGCATATGGTTGAATCGTACATGCTTAGGGTTTTGGGCTTATTTTGGACTTTGATCTTCCAGGCTTATCAGTGACCCCTGGAATGGAATTTGGTCCATACTTCGTACTGAACGATCTCTCATATTCTCGATACCTCTCATGTTCTCGCTCATTTCCAAATCAACCTCTAACCTATTCTTATGAGCCCAAATTTTTAAACTGGTTATGAATTATTGGAATTCAGAATGATTTAAAAATGCCTTTACTTCCCTGATTGATTTCAAGGCACCAGTAAAGCTCAGTCCACATCTTCAGCTATCAACAAAAATTTGGGTAATTTCATGAGCTTTACAAATAATATGATTCCATTACTTTTATACGCACTACATACTTTTTTAAACTGAAAGTATTTGGCAATTTTTTACTGTAACTTTTTTAGATCGAGCTTTACTTTTCTCTCTGGTTCCACCGTTTTTTTTATATCATATTATATAGGGTTTCACATTAAAAAAAAATTGTTAAACAAGGAATTTTAATAATTAATGAGAGCAATTAGCGAAATATAAATATACTTGTAACTTAATTAGTTAACGTGTCAAGTAACTGTACGAGTTAGTTCTACGTTACGTACCTTTGTTTTATGTCTGTACAAGGAGACATAAGATTTAGTGCTTGAAACACATCCCTTAGGTGAATTAACCATTTTGCGAATAACAACCTCAGTGCTTTTCCAAGTAATTGAATTATACCGCCACTAAAGCTTTGTTTTACTTGAATATATCAAAACTGTTTTTACTATTGCGTTGAGAGAAATAAAGATTCTCAGAGTAATGAAGAAAACAGTAAATTATTCAGCTCTTTAAGCGTTTTATTAAAATTATTATTTATAAAAAACATAACAGAAAACGACATCATATAAAATTTTCGTTAAAAGAAGTTTTTTTAAACTGTATGTTTGCATGAAATTGCATAAAGCAGAGAAGCTCTTTCCTGTTTCAGTTCAGAGTACATAATATTTTTCTTTAAAGAATAAAGGAAATAAATCAGTTGACATATTTAAAATTAATCAATATTTTGTTTAAACTTTGCTCTAAGATTCTCTGAAAAAAAATGTTTACAATTTGCACAAAACTTCGTGTTAACTATAAAATGAATGTTAGAAAAGATTAACTGAATGAAAAAAGTATGCATAAATTTGAGGTATATTTGTATATTATACAGGGTTTCACATTTAAAAAAAATTGTTAAACAAGGAATTTTAATAATTAATGAGAGCAATTAGCGAAATATAAATATACTTGTAACTTAATTAGTTAACGTGGCAAGTAACTGTACGTGTTAGTTCTACGTTACGTACATTTGTTTTATGTCTGTACAAGGAGACATAAGATTTACTGCTTGAAACACATCCCGAAGGTGAATTAACCATTTTGCGGATAACAACTTCAATGCTTTTCCCAGTAATTAAATTACACCGCCGCTAAAGCTTTGTTTCCTTTGAATATACCAAAAGTGTTTTTATTTATTGCCTCGAGAGAAATGAAGATTCTGAGAGTAATGAAGTGAACACTAAATTATTCAGCTCTTTAAGCGATTTATTATTATTATTATTTATAAAAAACATAAAAGAAAACGATATCATACACAAATTTCGTTAAAAGAAGTTTTTTTTTTTTCAAAATTCTACGTTTTCGTGAAATTGCATAATAGAAAATGAAGAAGTACTTTAATGTTCCAGTTCAGTATACATATATTTTTCATTAAAAGATGAAAGAAAGAAACCAGTTAACAGAGTTAAAATTAGCCCTCTCGCTGCGCAGTCCGAGCTATGGTCGGGCAGGCATTTTTGTCAGATTAATACTATTTGGTTATTTCCACCAGTTATCTGTTAGCGAAAACTTTGTCTGATTTAATCAGGACATTTTCCCCGATTGCTATAGTCAAAAATTTCTGCTTTAAAGAACCGGTGATAAACGATTAAAAATTCTGTAGAAGACGCTCATCGCGAAGAATTACTTACGCAGCGAGATGGTTAATCAATATTTTGTTTAATGTATGTTCGAAGATTCTCTGAAAAGAAACAGTTTTTACAAATTGTATAACATTCCTTGTTAACTTTAAAAGGAATGTTAGGAAAAAATAACTGAGTGAAATTTTTTTTTTTTTTTTTATCTGGGTTGAGCTTTTGAGGGAGAGCCCCCTCCCTACTTCTCTCAGGGAGGGGCGGGGGAGGCTTGGACATCCTCCCTCCCTAAGCTTTAATATAACCCCCTTAAGATTTGAGATGTTATGATAACGAATTATCAAAAATGCAATTACCATCCCATGACATAATACCCCCCCCCCCTCTCCCGGGAACTGCAGGAATCCCTCTTGTAGAAAAGTGTATGAATTCAATACTGGTTTACTTCAGATTTATCCAGATATCTGAAAGAGTAAAAAATTGTATATTTGAATGTGAATGAGTATATGTATATTCATTTTATTTCGTAAGTGATGCAGTTTTTATTAAAGATATGATTGTGGAGTGTTTTAGCAAAACTGTATGGTTTCATCTTTTTTTTTTTCGGGTTTCGGGCGGATTTAGGTCATGTTAACGAACAACAACATTTTGACGCTCAGAAATTTAAAGTTTCTTTTTTTTTTTCGGGATTTTAGTTAAGAAATTTGAAGTAATTATAAAAATCCACTTATATTAATTTATTATGTGTATCTAATTGTAGAGAACAGTAAGTTTGTTTAGTTGTTATATTAAAGAAGCTCATAAAATCATGCATTAAGCGTAGATTATGAAACACTTTTCATTTAGAATTTTATAATAAAACTGCACAGTTTAATAAGGTGAAAAAAATGTCTAAATAAACATTTTGTAAAACGT
This sequence comes from Maratus speciosus, assembly GCA_963932465.1. Lineage (NCBI taxonomy): Eukaryota > Metazoa > Arthropoda > Arachnida > Araneae > Salticidae > Maratus > Maratus speciosus. Next base: position 442,524,818 of record OZ010793.1, read on the forward strand.
GTTACACATTTAACCCTTATGTCAATGACCAAAATTTGCCCTTTTGTCCAATGGCTGAGGTATCTGGGTACCTGCTGCAGTTTTAACATGCGCGAGCCAGAAAGCACCTATATTTCATACAGTGTAACTACCCCACCTGTAGAGAAGAGGAATTTGACGAATTTTTATAAATATTAATTACTACAGGTGTCAACAATTCAAACAAAAATCACACATTAGAAATGTGGAAAACAAACTCATATGTAATATATCGAGCGAGCATGAATGTAGGCTGATTCTGTAATATTCTTAGATTTATTCGTTTTGACAACCAGAACACACTAGTGGAATGTTTTCAAAATGTTAAAGCTACAGCAATTCCTGATTTATGGACTATGCTAAATCCTAACATACTTAAAAAATACAAACCGACGGAAGATTTAACGGTTGATGAACAGTTATTTCCGCATCGAGGGAAAAAAAAAGATTCACCCAATATATTCCGTCTAAACCGGCTAAATATGGGATTAAAATACGGTGGACATGTGATGCAAATAATTATTAACCTCTCAACGGCCAACTATGTACCGGAGAAACAGGTACAGGTCGTGAAATAAACCGCGATGAAATAGTTTTTAAAGACTTTGCCTCTCTATTCAAGAATTCTGGACGAAAGATCACCATGGACAACATTTTTTCTTCTTTTTCTTTGGCCAAGCATTTATGATGCTGGAAGCTCATAATGGTTGTCACTTTGTAAATAAACAAACCTTATATTCCCAAATAAATGAGGCCATGTAAATCGCGGATGTTTTATCCGTACAATTTGGATTTCATGATTACATAAGTATTTGTTCGTATGTTCCAAAATGAAATAAAGCTGTCATTATAATGTATACTATGCTTCATGATAAAACCATCATAGGACCGAGAGATAAACTCGAAGTGATTCAGTTTTAAAAGGAAACGAAATATAGAGTGGATATAACGGATAAATTAATGGGGTAATATACAACACATAGTCGTACAACCACATGACAACTTTCATTATTTTTCTATATTGTGGATATAGCAGCACATGCTACTTACATCATACATATTGCAAATAATGATATGGTGATAAATAAAACATACGATCGTCGCCTGTTATTGCGGGGATTAGGTGAGATCTTACGGCTTTCAGCAATACAAAATAAATCGCTAAATGTACAAGACATGAGATATTTTCCGACCAAATCGGGAATCGGAAATATACAGAAAAAAAAATATTTGCCCGTATTTGAAGCTACCACACATTCAGAACCTAGTCCAAAGAGCTTAAGGAGAGATGAAACAAGACGAATAAAAGAGGCTGGTGTCAGATGTACTTGATAGAGCCTCAAAAAGGGCGCAGAAAACCAGAAAATCATGTAAACAATGTAGAAAGGCAGTATGTGATGTACATTCATATACCGTTTGCTGTTGCATAGTTTGTCCACAAAATATGAAGTAAATAAAACATTTTTAACCTTTAAAAATATGTCTAACTGTTATTTTCAAATTAATTTCAAACTTTATTGATCGTAATCTAAATAATTTACCAATTCCTGTATTTTTCCACAGAAAATTCGCATGGGTACCCGGGTACTTTGGTCATTGATGACAGGTATAAAAATGTTTAATGCCCCAAAATAGTAATAAAAATTTTTCCAAAATTTAAAGTGATTATGTTAATGGACAGTGAATACTACAAATAATGGAGATCTAATTTCATTTCAGTTTCTTTTGATATTAACACCCTGAAAACTGGATGAAAAGGGAAAAAGGGTACCCGTGTACCCGGTCATTGACATAAGGGTTGAAAACACAATTTCATCGATTCCCATCAAAAGTAAAAAGAAAAATAACTGCATTTTTGCGCAGCTCTGTATATGAACTATAGATTTATCATATAATGCATAATATGCTGAAATTTAGTTCAATTCTAAAATTCCCCTTTAGTCATTTCCATCAATAAACGGAAACGTACTTCAGATATTTTGTGCAGTCCTGCATGTGATGTGCAGAATTTGTATACACTAAAAAATGTTTTAGAAAACGTTTAATATAAGACCATGTATCACAAAAGAAAACGCACTTCCAGCAGTAATTGTTCATAGAGAATTATTATGATTTAGATGCATTTTACAAGGTATTGATAATTTTCAATAAATATATATGAGGCATTCTCACATATTTTTGACTTTTATATATTTTTCAGTCACTGAATAATAATTTTTATTTATTGCTTATTCTTGGGTTTCTTTTTTATTTCTTAAATTGGAAAACATCCTATCGCATGACTGAATAACAATATTAACGAGATAAATAAGTTTTGGACGATGTTGGGGATCTAAATATACCAGGAAATTCCTGTACAGTCCTGTGGCCCTGACGCTGATTTTTAAGTTTGGAGCTGTCTGTATAAAATTGTTTCAATAAAAGTAATTCGATGTAATTTTTTTCCGAAACTGAGACTATTGTTTTATATAAATATGTAGCAAAAAATTAACCTGCACAGATTTTTAAAGTTGTTATTATTTTTTAAACTCTGTCCCTGAGTTTTAGATTCCATACCGTCCCTCTTGCTAAAATTATACAAAAAATCACTTCAGATGCAGACACAGAATTTTTTTGAACGTTTTTCTCATGCAGAAGTATACTAGAGAAAGAATGGCTAAAATTATTCGATAGGAAATTTACTGCAAAATTTAAATCGGCATTTAAATATCAATTTCAAGAATCGTAGCTTTATTGGTAGTCTTACCGTCCCTAAGGTTTATTCCTGCACTTTTCGAGGTAAATCAATTTTTCTTTTATTTAATCCAACGTTAATAAATGTTTCTAAAAATCAATAAACATTGTGGATATCACTTAGTCTTAACATGACTTTCCTAAAAATAGGTGGTAATTTTCCTTACCGCCCCATCCTTACCATTCCTTTTTTTTTTTTTTTTTTTTTTTTTTGCCTTACCGTCCCTTTTTTACTATAACGTCCCCTTCTTTTCCTTACCGTCCCTTCTTTAACACCAAGACAATTTTGTACCAAAATTTTGTACTAAAAATAGTACATTGTTATTGTCTCTTATTTGAATGCCCTGTGGGTACTATGCTAATTCATTATGAATAAAAATTTAGAAGAAAATAAAAAGTTATAGTGGTAAAATGGTAAGGAAAATTAAACTCGCAAGTTTTAATTAAACCTCAGTTAAATAAAGAAAAATTCGAAAAATTTTCTCTTCTGACCATTATTTTTTTTATTTTGAATCATTAAGGCATTTGGTTATCACTTGAAAATGTTATTTTATTAAATTTGATTTCACTAGATTTTTATTCCTGAAAGTTAAAAATTTTGTGAGAATGCCTCATATATATTAATAAAAGTGAAGTACCCATTTTGATTAATTTAGAAACAGCACAATTTCCTATTTTCTATCTATGTTCAAGAAACCAACTTTAGACGAGCTGTTTTACAGTGAAATATGATGTCTTTATTTCCGAACTATTTTTGTGTCAAACCTTAAGCCATTGAAAAAATTCGGTTCACACTTGTTTTGACATAAAAATGATTCATTTTTAATGGAGTATAAACACATTTTTTCGCTTTTCTTTCTCCATTCTTTTTTCTTCCACTTATTTATGTCTCTCCTCATAAGTATCCTAAAATACCCATTTTTCCGGGGATAAATTGACATTTACTGCATGTGCTTCAAGTGGCTAATAAAAAGGTAGAAAATGTAACTGAAAAAGACCAGAATTCTCTTTGTTGTCAAAATGTCCACAGAGAAGAATTACAGGAAAAGAAAATTTATGCTTTCTTATTTTAATTTTCAACAAAATGGTTAGAGTTTCTTTGAAAAAAAAAATAATTTCGGCAATTTCATTTTTAGGATTTGAATGTATTTATTTATTTAAATTTACAATGCATGTTAATTAAATTAAAACAAGCAATGTTTCTGCTCAATGCTTTATTTTTGGCCTTGTAAAGTTTTAAATTTTGTTTTTTTGAAAGGGAACTTAGATGCTGAAAATAATAGATTTTTTTTTCAGTAAGTGAATTTTACTAAGTATAAGGTCAATCAGCGTTAGATGCTCCATCGGGTTAGTTGCCCTAGTTACTGTGTTTCAGCTAGAGATCGACTGAAAATTTGGTTTCTTTTCGTTTTCGGCCCAAAATTTGAATTTCGCCGAAAATTCGTTTTCTGCGAAACTTCAACCTTCAATTTCTTCCTTCGGAAATTTTGAACATTACTCATCGATTTGAGGTTTATCGGCTCAAATGAGACAAATTATTGCTACGAACTTCGTTGTTTATAATTATCAGTCATGTCTGACACAAGGCGAGGATGCAAATTATAAAGCAAGCAATGCATTGCATATACAACTAAACTTTTTCACGTGCTCATTAAAAGCTGCAGGCATAACCATAATAGAAAATTTTCACTTTGAAACCGTAGAAGTGTTTCGTATGTTGTTTGAGAAAGTTCTAGTATAACAGATGATCATTTACAGAAATCATTATAAAAGATAAATCGAGGTGTGTATACATAAAACAGAAAATTATTTTAATTAAATGAAATTCGTATAATTGGAAAGTATTTCTGTGTCGTTGATGAATTAATTACGTTTTATTTTATATGAAAATGAAAAGTTGTGGGTCTAAGGCACAGAGAGCCAGTTTGGGGCACTCGTATAATTACTTAATAATTATGTAAGTTTAATAAATATGTATAAGTAATTAATAAATACGCATAATTAATTAATAATTATGTATATTTATGTATGTATTAATTACTTTAATACATACAATTTAATTTCTTAAAAAAAAGGTTCGGACATTTTCGTTTTCGTTTTCAATTTCGGCCGAAAATAGGAAGATCACCGAAATTCGGCTTCGGTTTCAGCCTTAAAATTCTGTTTCGGTCAGTCCTTATAGTTTAAGCTATTGCCCATGTGACAGAGCTATTGAAGTTTTTCTAAACTAACTCGTCTATAAAAAAACGTAGTAGAGGAAGTTAGAACGATTTATTTCAATATGTAGCAAAGTAACACCTTGTAATAATATACTAATTTCAAATGCTAAAAGGTATAATTTAAAACTTTAAAACCAGTAAAAATACGTTTATTTTTACTGTTGACATGTTTCGATCCACCCCGAGTCATTTTCACAACAAATAAATAAAATTATTCCAAATTTGCACGGTCTGTGAAACGCCGTCCTTCAGTTTTCCACGTATTCTTTCATACTATGCACGTTATTTTTTGTTTTATAATATTTTTTACACATTATTTTTTAATACAATTTATTAATTATTTTTAATTTTATTTAAAAATAAACATCGAACTAAAAAAAAAAAAAAAAACAACGTGCATGGTACTATGGAAGAATGTGGAAGACTGAATGATGGCGTTTAATAGACCGTGCAAATTTGGAATAGTTTTATTTATTTGTTTCCAAAATGACTGGGAGCGAGTCGAAACATGTCAACAGTCAAAATAAACGTATTTTTACTGGTTTTAAAGTTTTAATTTACACCTTTTTAGCGTTTGAAATTAGCATATTAGTTTAACGATTTATTTCTTCAAGTAATAGTTATCTCTCTATTCTAAAAAAAAGTAACTACCGCTGTCACCGCCGCCGCCGGTTTTGAATTTTTTGTGACCGGAGGTCTTTCTTCGTTAATATTAAGAAAAATAATGCATACAAAAATATGAAAATCGGTAGTATTATACAGAAATGTTTGATAAACAAGCTGATGTAGACAGTTTTCAGATCGAAGAATTATTTTAAGAGATATTTAATGCTAAAGTTGGACAAAATCGTTCCACTAAAAAAGTTTTATAGGAGCAAAAACTGTTCATAGGAATTTAATCATTTTTAGATCATTTTATGCGTTAGAATTTGCCGGAGTGCAGATTGCATTAATTTTTTTATTTTGACTAATTTTTTGAGGTTTTATTTCTATTTTAAATTCAGATTTTCAGCATTTCTAGAGATATTTTTAACAGATTTTAGAAAGTGATATTAATTCAAACTGTTGCCAACTGTATAAACAGCGGAAACAATAATGTTTGCTTCAAAAAAAAAAAAAAAAAAATATTTATACGTGTAAATAAATTAAAAATTTATTTACACGTGACAATTATAAACAGAAAAAAACATTTGGAATTAGAATTAAATAATTATGTACAAAAAGCAGGAACTTATTAAAAATTATGTCATAAAAACTATAATTACACGTGAATTTTAAGAGAGAAAGGAATTTGTAAAGCAATAAATTTATTAACATGCGTTAGAAGTCTTAAATAGGAGAAATTACGTCATATTTACGTCACATTACAGTTATTACATAAAATGAACACAAGATAATATTGCAAAACGGTTTAAATTTAGAAATTGCGCTAGACATTTATTTGATATTTTAAGAGGATACTTTTCAACTATTTTTGTTAGGAAAGCGCAAATAATATTTAATTTCTAACACAAGTATTTGCACGTGAATATTAAAAAGAGAAAGAATAGTTTGGTCAAAATTACGTCAGATTAAAAACGATTAATTTAAAATGTCTCATTTAAAAGAACTTTCTTTTCACTTTGTTAAAAAATACCAGGAGACAAAGACTCTGTTTACTTAATTCCTTTTATATTAGCTTATTTTGAAATATTGTTACACGTGTCTACGTCACCAAGTTATTTTTATTTCGACGTTTTATTTGTATTTTTATTAATGTTGTACTAATTTATTTGTTTTTTCGTTATTTAAAATAAAAATTATGTCAATTTGTATAATTTGGCGAGTGGTTTGGCGATTTATATAATTTGGCGAAATTGGTCGACGGGATAATCAAGTAGTACCGCAACGGATTTGGCGTTAAAATTCCCCAATCAAAGAGAAATGAATAGAAATCCGTTTATAGAGAGATCGCCACTGTTTTTTAAATTATAATTCAATCTTTCGAAATCTTTTTAAAACCGATCAAATTAGCGTGCATTTAGAGTCTACGGTGTCTGGACGGGGGTTGGCGAGCGTAGCTCGTAGGGGGCCGAGCCCCCTAGTATTCATAAAAAAAGGTAAGTTTGATTTTGTTGCACGGTCTCATAAGATAGAGATAGTAGCAGATGGAATAAATTGTATTTATTACAAAATTTTCAAGAAATATTTTAAGAAAGTTGTTGAAACAGGTATCTAATAATGTGTTGGTTTATAGTTTGTAGACATATTTCTTCCTACTTTCAGATCTACTGGCTGAAGCGTCTAATCCTGACCACCGGGATAGATGACCAAAATCTCTGATTAAATTTTTTGCTAATAATCCCATTTTATCTGGTATATATATTACAGTAATATTTTTTTATGAAGTTATGCATAAATTTTGGTAGATAGGTGAAGAGTGTAAAACAAAAATCAATGCTATAAAAAAAATATCTGGGGGGTCTTAAGGGGGAGCGCAACTATCCCCGACTTACAATTCAATGTATTTATTAGAGATTTTTCAAGAAATATTTAATGAAAATTGTTGAAACAAGTATCTAATAATGTGTTAGTTTGTAGATCGCAGCCATATTTATTCCTACTTTTAGAGCTACTGGTTGTAGCATCTATTCCGTTCAAGTGAAGCGTCTAACCCTGCAGGACCGGGATGGATGGTCAAAATCCTTGATCAAGTTTTTTGATAAGAATCCTATTTTATCTGGTATTTATATTACAGTATTATTTTTTATGAAGTTATACATAAAATGTGGAGTAGATAGGTTAAATGTGCACTACAAAAATCATTACTATAAAAAAGAAATATCATTGGAGTCTTAAAGGAGGGGGGGGGGGGGTTGCAACTATCCCCGACTTACAATACAATGTATTTATTAGAGATTTTTCAAGAAATATTTAGTGAAAGTTGTTGAAACGTATCTAATACTGTGTTAGTTTATAGTTTGCAGCTATATTTCCTCCTACTTTTAGAACTACTGGCTGGAGCATCTATTCCGATCAAGTGGAGCGTCTAAACCTGAGGACCGGCATAGATAGTCAAAATCCTTGATCAGGTTTTTTGATAAGAATCCTATTTTATTTGGTATTTATATTACAGTAATATTTTTTATGAAGTTATGCATAAAATATGGAGTAGATAGGTTAAATGTGCACTACAAAAATCATTACTATAAAAAGGAAATATCAGAGGAGTCTTAAAGGAGGGGGGGGGGGGGGTTGCAACTATTCCCGACTTACAATACAATGTATTTATTACAGATTTTCAAGAAATATTAAGTGAAAGTTGTTGAAACAGGTATCTAATAATGTGTTAGTTTATAGTTTGCAGCTATATTTCCTCCTACTTTTAGAACTACTGGCTGGAGCATCTATTCCAATCAAATGGAGCGTCCAAACCTCTGGACCGGGATAGATAGTCAAAATCCTTGATCAGGTTTTTTGATAAGAATTCCATTTTATATGGTATTTATATTACAGTAACATTTTTTATGAAGTTATGCATAAAATGTGGAGTAGATAAGTTAAACGTGCACTAGAAAAATGATTACTATAAAAAGAAATATCTGGGGAGCCTCAAGGGACGGTGGCAACTATCTCCGACTATCTCCGACTCCCAATGTATTTATTAGATATTTTTCAAGAAATATGAAGTGAAAGTTGTTGAAACAGGTATCTAATAATATGTTAGTTTATAGTTCATAATGTACACTACAAAAATTATTGCTGTAAAAAGAAATATTAGCGTTGGGGGGGGGGGGGGGGGGGCTTGAGGGAGACAACTATCCCCGTCTTACCGTATATTACGGCTAATATTCAATAAATCAAGTTATCATAAGTAATTACAGATAATATTACTTAACTTTAGCGCTTATAATCATATACTAAAAAAGGGAAAACACTTTTTTAGTGCTACAAAATTCTGGAAATCCAAAAAAAAAATAAATAAATAAATAAATAAAAAATAAAAATAAATAAATAAATAAATAAAGCATTGTAATTCCCTGGTCTTTGGTTGTACAAAAATTATTTTTTCATTGTTTTATTTGCTAGAACATGGGAACAGTTTTTCTTAAATCTACACACAAAAATATTAGAGAAAGAAAAATAGGACATAATGGCCGATGTTACAATTTAAATTTTGTAACTTAAAAAAAATATTTTGACGTAAATGACTTTTAATATGATGAAGCACAACATGTGAAAGATTTTTGGAATCAAAACTACAATTCGAAAGCTAACGTTTAGGAATTATCTATTGGACAATGATAAGAGAGGACACATTCTATATATAAATATATATACATTATAATTATTTTTTAAAAAATCTGCCAAAAATTGAATACATATATAAGGAGTACGGAAACAAATAAATAACGTATAGGGATATAAGATTACAAAAACAAATATTTTTAAACCAACATCGATTCAGTCTTTAACACTTTAAACATTTCAGAAGTTTCAAAACCGATGAATATAATACTGTGGATAGTTAAAAGCGTTAAAACAGAGCTTTATCCTTAGATACAGGTTTATAACACCATTAAATACCTTTTATAGACGTTTATACATTATATTTGTTCTCATAGATAATCAATAAAGACCACAGAATTGATCGTTATCGACATATCATATTGTATATGAGAGAAAATCTGTCGGCGTGTAATTACTTAAAGCTTACATTTAAATCAAATCAGCTTTGTTCAGTACAGGTATTCTAAAGAAAAGCTACAGTAAAGAAATAGCAGAACTCAAGGGTCTTATCGATAATTTTAAAGAAAAAATTTCGTCTTTCATAACAAGTGAAATATTCTGAATACCTTACTACTTGATTGTTTAAAAAATTAATTCAATTAGGTATATCAGCGATTTAATATGTATAAATACCGGGTGTCTCAAAAATGACTGATGTATTTTAAAATTCAATAACTTGCAAACGGTGACAGATATTTAAAAAAATTTTGCAGGAGGATTATGTAAGATGTCAAAAGTTTTTATGCTGAGATTCCCAGTTTTAGTTACACATAGCAGCGACAGATGGCGCTGCAAGCAATAGGCGCTAAATCCAGGCTCGATGTTTCGGCCTCTCTCATCTCCCATGCGGAAAAAGGAGTTTAAACTGTTTTGGATGCATCCCGAAGTACCAAAATCGGGTCTGGAATTAGAACCTACATCTCGCAGTGCCATCTATTGTTTGAAATTCAAACTAAAATCAAGAATCACAGTAATAAAACTCCTGACATCATACATAACCCTCCTGCAAGAATTTTTTTAATATCTGTCACCGTTTGCAAGTCTTTGAATTTTAAAATCTATCAGTCATTTTTGGGACACCTAATATAAACAGAATCTAGTAGATACGTGCACATTACAAACATGTATGGCTGTAAAATTAAAATTTCTAAATGTACCTTTTTCCGTAATATAAGTTTAGGTATCAGCAAATGCTTAATATACCTAAAGTGAAACATTTGAATTTGAAATAACGTTCTCAAATGTACAGTCGTGGAAAAAAAAAGTAAACACCCCCTACTAACTCCACAACAAATTATCGTAGAAGAAAGTTACTGGTACCGAACGATTTTAAATAAAGTCTACTTTTAAATGATGTATATAAAATTTGCTTAGGGGGCCATCTACATAATAAAACGAACCATAACTTCATTTTTTACAATGGCAATACCCAATTCTGACAGCATAAATGAACTCTACATCCTTCAAATAACCTAAAAACAAATTTTTATGCAATTCGTACCATAAGTTTCCGAGAAATTAATTATTTTAAAACGATCGTATTTTAAGGGCTGTATCCAAATTGAAGTTGGGTTCTCGATTGCTAACCGAGAGAACCGCCTTCTTGATCAAGGCACCTTAAGCAGCCAATGAAGTCTGTTAGATAACAAGGCAGCAGAAGAAATTTCAAAATATCTACTCACTTCAATCATCACACTTCAACCATCATTTTGCCGTTTTTTAAGCATAATTTGAAAACTACTTGGAAGAAAAATGTGAAATTTGGGATTTTCATAAGGCAGGACTTAATAAATCTAAATCCATCAAAAAAATTGTAGGTTGCAATTCATAATTTTTTCGAATATTAATTTCATAATTCATAATTCATATCATAAAATTATAAAAATTGCAAATTCAGCGTATTTATGTTTGGGCACATTAGTTTTATTTCTAAACAAAAAATTAGCACATTAGGAGCATAATTTCAGAAGATATAAATAAAAATATGAAAATGTAATTTAACATTAGAAGCACTAAATTTTGAATGTTTATAATTCAAAAACTTATCATTCAAATGACTTGAAATTTGGTGTCTAGGCATATTTTGAACCGAAGATTTAAAATATCTCGTTAAAATTGGGTATTGCTATTGAAAAAAATGAGGTTTGGGTTCGTTTTAATATGTAGATGACCCTCTAAGCAAATTTTATATGCATCATTTAAAAGTAGACTTTATTTCAAATCGTTCGGTACCAGTAACTTCCGTCTACGATAATTTTTTGAAGAGTTAGTAGGGGGTGTTTACTTTTTTTTTCCACGACTGTACAGTTTTAAATCCACCGTGGCATGCAGACAAGGAATAAAAATATAAATACGCACGCATTTGCAAGTTCCGGAAACAAAAGAAATATTTCATACGAGATCAATGGAGAAAATATTCCAAAAGAAAGCTATATTTATAAGTCCAGGCATGTTTAAACTTTAAACCTAAATTCTTGTCGTTGAAGTTGGGCACTAAAATACATTAGTATTAAAATATAAGTTTTTTTAAGCATGTATTTTTTTTTCCTTTTTACTTTCTTCTATCTTTACAAGAAGAAAGTATTGGATTCGTGAAAATTTTTGACTTCCGATTTTTATGCGGATTTATACGTTCTAGAATGTCCTGAACACGATTTGATGGTTTTTAGAAAATGTCTCACTGTGAGTCTGTATGTGACAAAAATTTTGTGGGCGCTCTATCTCAAGAACTAATGCACGGAATTTCACAAAACTTTAGATTCAGTTAGACCTTGATATAAACTGGACCTGATTAGTTTTTGGTGAATATCGCCCCCCATCTGTTGCTGCTATGCGGCATTTTTCACAATTTCTGCAATAACTATATCTCAGGAACTAAAGCACGGATTTTCATAAAACTTCAGATTCAGTTAATCCATGACATAGTTAGGTGCTGATTACAACTTTGTGAAAATCGCCCAACAGGTTTCGCTGCTAACTGCATTATTCATGATTATCGCAATAGCTGTAACTCAAGAAAAAATGCACGAATTTTCATCAAACTTCGGATTCAGTTAGTCCCTGATATAAATTATTACTGTTTAATTTTTGGTGTAAATCGCCTAACAGGTGGCACTGCTGCGCCACATTTTTCACGATCTCCGCAATAGCTATATCTCAAGAACTAATGCATGAATTTTCATCAAGCTTCAGATTCAGTTATTTCCTGCTATAAATTGGTCCTAATTAGTTCTCGGTGTAAATAGCCCAACAGGTGGCGCTGCTATGCAGAATTTTTTACAATTTCCCCAGTAGCTGTATCTAAAAAACTAATGCACGGATTTTCATCAAACCTCAGATTCAGTTAGAAGTTGTCAAAGTTGTTGATAATTAGATTTTGGTATAAATCATCTAACAGGTGGTGCTGATATGCTGCATTTTTCAGGAAGTATTAACATGTATTAGATAGAAGAAAGTTTTGGGATTGTCACATCTGATTAGTTTTACTGTGAAAAAAGTTTGATAACAATAAAAAATTAATTATAGCAAACACACTGAAACTATTTTCATTATTTTTAGAAATAAATTTAATGTTACTCTTTAAGAGGACAATGGACATTCAAATTCTTTTGTTTAATTTATTTTAAAAATTGCATTTTAAATACTATTCAAGGCACATTATATAATTATCTCATATATTTATCACACAAGAAATTTAACAAGACGTTTTGTATGAGAAAAACAAGGAATTTTCCTGAATAAAGCGTTATCAAGAACTTTTCAAAATGCCCCATGCGCATTCCATATCAATTAAAATCCCAATATTTTTTATGCCAGTTTTGTTTATATATTAGGGTGGTGCGAAAAAAGTCAAGTTGATATTTCCGAGTTGCTATAGTGCGGAAAAGTTGCGATTGGTAAATACAAGAAAAACCAAAAAAAATTATTTAAATCGGACTTTATCTTCCGATCCCGCAAACCGCCTAAAAATTTAAAAAAATTGAAAATTTCCGATTTTTCCAGAATTTTTTTCTTTTTTTACGTATATATATATTTTATCGCTATAGTGAAAAATATTTGCAGATTGTAATGTTTAATAATAATAAAAATAAACAGTTGCGTTTAAAGAATAGCTTCCGATCACGCAAGCTCAATAGAAATCGGCAAAAATTCAATTTTCAGTGATTTTGATGAATAAAGAAAGTAATCACCTGAGATCAGTTTGCGTTCCAATATTAACATTTGCATATAAATTGTACAATGTACAACTCTTTGCTTGTTTAGATATTTGATAATGTTTAAACAAACCAGAACTCACCACAGGAAGGTAGCTGCACTTCGAGTTCAAACCACACCCTATCCTCCATCCAACCAATGAGGGTGTTTGCTATTTACATTACTTAAATACATAATTTGTTATAATAGAATCAAAACACTGTATTAAAAAACTAGTGTCGTGACAGTATAAGATATACAATTTGTTATGTCATCTGTTTAAGTCTGACTTTTAGACGCAACTTTGTACTGCGATTTGGTGGTAATGTCTGGTATTATGGACATTGATTTCAGTGTGGCCCTGATGCTCTCTTGATTGGGCCCACATACCTTAAATGATGCTTCCGTTACCGATTTAATGCACCGCTGGACATCTTACGTGTGGTTGAAAAACTTTTTATCATCCTAGACTGAGATATGACCTGATTGAACGAAGAAATGTATTTCTTCATGGGTTAATCTCCGAAAAAGCGGTGGAAATGTTAATTTTACTACATTACAATCAATTAATTTTGGATTGTAGGAGTGATAAAGATTCAGATGCCTTTACCCTTTGAAACATTCTGCCTGGCTTTTAACAGCCCTAGCTCTCTTATGTGCCTCCTTTTATAAAAGACCATTGCCATCAGTAGGTTTTCCGGGTGAGCAAAGAACGAGTTTCGTTCAGTTTCAAAGACTACACTTTCTTCAGGTTGTCACGAAAGTATCGAGATGTTTCAATGGCTCTGTACAGATGAATAGGCCCGTCTGTAATGTACTTACAGCATTTTATTTCAAAACAAACTGGCAAGTAAGATTTTAAAATAAATGTCAATATTGCTTTAAGGCATCCGATGGGTTTTCCACGCTCGCGTAAAGTCGAAGGGCTCTATTTGCACACGTGAGCAATCTGGCATGTGAAATTGGACCGGAGTCACACTTTAATAAGTCATTTGGAAAGTTGTAACTGTTAATTGCTTGACTTACGCCAAGAAGATATCTTTGGTCCTTGCTCAACAGTTGCCTGTCCACTTCTGGAAAATCACAATCAGTCAATTGAAAATTTAGCACCGAGAGCTTTACACAACAATGATATTGTGTCCAAATGGTGTACTAAATGATCTTGGGCCAGTAGTTTAAACATTCAAATGTTGAAAAAGATGGCGGGAAGGTAATTCAACAAAATGGAATAAACAAACAACCCAACGCAGTGGTCGTCAGAGATAAACTTCAAGCTTTTTGATAGCACCACCTTTCTATCCAGTATTGGTATTTGTACCATCACACCCTACCAAATCTAAGTATTCTAGTGAAACCCCTTGTTCAGTAAGACATGATACTATGAAAGCTACAATGTCCTTAGCAGGCCCGGAGTTTGGAGGCACATGGCCTAAATAAACTGAGTCACGTTCTTTTATGACAGGAAAGTGTTCCTCTTTAATAGTTCGACGGACCTGTTTAGATGCAATACTTTCTTTAACTGGGGTATCGTCCTTTCTTCCGTCAAAATAGTATATGCCATGTAGTTCATCTGAATCCAGGTGACTTTTCTGTAAATTTTATGGAGTTAGGTGAGACTAGGTGGGAGCGCGTACGCCGACTTCAGCGCTGTTTTCCAACGTGGCTAACGGCACTTGGGTGCACTACTAAACTTTTTAGACCTGAAACGAACTCTTCGTGGTAAGTTCTAGGTTGTTTAAAAATAACTTAATATGCTCAATAGTATCAATTAACATTTAAATCTTAACCTGAGACTGCAAACTGACCTCAGTTGATTATATTCTTAATGCATGAAAATCACTCAAAACTGATTTTTTGCCGATTTTTATTGAGCTTGCGCGATCGGAAGATATTCTCTAAACACAATTATTATTATTATTATTATTAAACAGTACAAACTGCAAATATTTTTTCCTATAGCGATAAAAAATATATAAACGTAAAAAAAAGAAAAATTCTGAAAAAATCGGAAATTTTCAATTTTTTGGAATTTTTAGGCGGTTTGCGGGATCGGAAGATAAAGTCCGATTTGAAGAATTTTTTTTTTTTGTCTTTCTTGTATTTACCAATCGCAACTTTTCCGCACTATAGCGACTCGGAAATATCAACTTGACTTTTTTCGCACCACCCTATTATATATACAAATAAATCTGTGCATAGTTTTTTTTTTTTAAACTAAATATAATTTGAAAAATTAAAGGTAGTTAAATGCAAAAATAAGATGAATAAAAATACAGAAAAAATTCAAAAATTTAGAAAATATTTTATTTTTTATCTTTATATTCAAATATATAAAATTCGATACACAGTTTTATCTGTATATGTAAATCAAACTGGCATAAAAATATTGGGGATTTTAATTGATATGGAATGTGCGTGGGAATTTTGAAAAGTTCTTCATAAAGCTTAAACTATTCAGGAAAATTCTTTATTTTCCTCAATTTTTTTTTAAATTTCTCGTGTGATAAATGTATGCCATAATTCATATAGTGTGCCCTTGAATAGTATTTATCAATGATAAAAAATAATAATAAAAAAAAAGAGTTTGAAGGTCCCTTGTCCCCTTAATATATTTTTCAAAATATATTCCGTGAAATGATGAACTATGAACTAACTATGTTTGACTTTGATACTGTCTACTCATAAATATAGCAGTTCATTTTTTGTTTATATAGAATTTACAGGAAATAATGTATTGTAACCGAATTCTATTATTGTAACAAGTGTGCAACAAAATGTATTAATATCATGGAAAGCTACATTTAAAAATAAATAAATAAATATTAACAAATAAACTGTAATTTGACAAACAATACAATATGTATATTCAAATTAAAAGTAATGTGCTACACAACAGATAGCGTTAAGATTTTTTTTTTTTTAAAGCATGAAAAAATATTTGAAATTTCAATCAAAACTTCCACTATTCAAAAAAGCAAAATATAAATACATTGTTAAAATTTATTATAATAATTCATTAACATTATATTCTAATTAATTTGATAAAACATTAGCCGAAATACTGAAGTTATATTAATTTTGTCACCTAAATTAACACACTTCAAGTTGAAGTTAAAACTTTTTTTACATCAAATGACAAAAGTTTGTACTAATGCACATTCTTTAATTTAGTTCATGTACTAAATTATAAGAAAGTAAAATAGACATTCTATTTAAATCGAGTTAAGATAAGATCAATTTTTTGTGTATTATATTTTACTTTTTAAAAGCTTCTTTGTTAACCTTACCGGCGCGGAGTAATTCTGTTTATAAACTGATGAAATAATGGACTGACACCGCAATTTATAAACGAATTTATTATAAAATATGAAATTGCTTATTTTCATGTACAGTATAATACGAAAATTTTAGTTAAATATTCTTGGTGCCATTTGTCAGTTTCGGAATTAAAATTAGGTGTCCTTTTTTAACGACACCGCGCCGGAAATTGTTAATATATAATTCTTAAAAGAAAAAGTGAAATTTCAAATTGTTTCACCGTTTTCAAATTGGCTTTCATTTTATATTTGAAAACGAATAACAACTTTAAAAAAAATCGTAATTGTTGATAAGGAAAAGTTACCAGGTTGTTTTAAAATTTATCGACCTAATGAATTAACATCACTGTAGAAAAAAAAAAAGGACTAAAAATTGGAGATTCTACTGGCAATCGAGACACCAGAACTATTTCCATATTTTAACAGAAATTTTCCCCCATAAATTCCAGGAAAACGGAAAATTTTCTCTAATTTAGGAGAAAAATTTCCGTAAAAATATGGATTTCTGTAATTTATGGGGGGGGGGGGGGGGAGGGGGGGGATTTTGTTAAAATAAGGAAACCGTCTCCATTGCCAGTAGAATCTCCGTTTTTTAGTCCTTTTTTTTTTACAGTGATTTTTAAAAAATTGTAGACATAGAATATAGGTATTTTGAAGTCTGGTAAACTGATGAGCAAAAAAGTTGAATTTTATTCATAAGATCAGTGTTCAATTTTCACGCTCAATTTTGTGATATAAAGAGAGAAAGCGATAACTATGTGCGAGATAAATCAGATATACAGAGCTTTAAAAAACAAGTAATATAATTGGGCGGTAGCAGATTAACATTAAATGCATAGGGTGATGTATATCAGCATCACTTTTTATTTAACTTTGAGCAACCGATATATTTATATAGAAATATTTAACCTGTAAAAATTACAAAAATATCCTGCTAAATAAATTTTTAAATCTATCATAAAATTTCTGATGCATAATCTTTAATATAAGAATAAACAAACAAACAAAAAAAAAAAAAACACAATTCTAAAAGAATAATTCATGCATTTAAGGGTTAAGTTTTACAAAATAAAAAAAATATATTAAAATAGTTACTAATTTGCAATATTTTAGTTATGGCAGTACTTTTTACTTGCATTGCAGATGTGAAAAATACGAAAATGTTGACGTATTATATGAAAAATGTATCTCTGACTTTTTTCATTTTTTCTCCTGTGTAATAAATCTTTCTGAGAATCATGTATAATTTTTTCGAAACAAAATAAAAAATCTAATATACGGTAATTATATTGTAGTCGTTTAAGGCACCTGTATGTCTTTAAAACATCAATTTCGATCAAATTACAATTCTCTGAGGTTTTATTTTAAAAAATAATATACAATTTCAATATTTTATTCTATTTTCGAGCTTTTTAAACATTTATACAGTAGAACCTCTATTATCCGAAGCAGGGCCGAAACTAGAGGGGGGGGGGGGGCAGAGGGGGAACGTGCCCCGGGCGCCGGTTTAACAGAAGGTGAAGGGGCGCCAAAATGAACATTTTGCTTGACGTTTGATACAAGAATGTATATATACACACAAAATTTGTATAAAAATGTCTCGCAGCCGAAAAATTTAAAGGAAAATTGAACCAAATGGATTAAACTTTACAAATAGATAAAAAGGTTCATCTACAATACAAAATTGCAAATGAATAAGCAAGAAGGCTTTTTTTATCCTCTCATTCCAAAAGTATCATGTCTGTACCTTTGCCTTCTATCTTTTAAATCACTTCCTGTGAGGGAGAATCCCTACCATTTTTCAAGGTCAATCTCTATTGTGGGACACTGACCACAACGGATAACTACAAAGTGCGAAGCGACCCCAGTCTGACTTTTCTATTAGAGTAAATAATTCCACGAAAGCTGTTTGTATATTTTCCACTGAGCAGCGTTGAGCTTTCTTTCTTTCTTTTTTTTTTTTTCGTCTTGCCATGGGCGATGACCGCCCGGGACAATAAAATCAAACGAGAGAGGGAATGAACAAAGTAAAATTCTTAGTAAAACCTTTTATTTTTTATTGTAGCATTTGTAGTGGTACAGTAAAATTTTGGACGGGGAGTCATGGCTAGTAAAGCAAAGCCGCCCCCGCCTTTAGCGCCCAAAAAGGTTTTTTTTTTTTCTCGTCTTTCTGCCATTTCTAGACCCTTTTCCACCCTGCAGTGGCGTATCTAGACTCATCATTTCGGAGGGGGCTAAGTTATAGTAAAAGTTTCTAAAAGGGAGTCACAAGAATCGGGAAAAATTCCGCTTTAAACAATTTTTATAATAGCAGGTAACGCACCTATTACACAATAAACCTGCTAAGATGA
The DNA here is from genome assembly GCA_963932465.1 of Maratus speciosus. Lineage (NCBI taxonomy): Eukaryota > Metazoa > Arthropoda > Arachnida > Araneae > Salticidae > Maratus > Maratus speciosus. Next base: position 442,543,919 of record OZ010793.1, read on the forward strand.
AAAAATACAAACGCACAGCAATAGATATCGACCTCATTTAGCCAATACAAAAAAAAAAAAAAAAAAAAAAAAAAAAAAAAAAAAAAAAGATTAAAATGCAATTCGGTTCTTTTTATTCTGTTTTCAAGATTTTAATGAATCAATATTTGACAAAGCTGATTACGTAGTTCAGTTTTATATATTTTAAATTTAAAAATAAGTTGTTTATTAGATACTTAGCAAAATTCTTTTTGTAAATTTATTTTGTAGTGGAGAGGGGGGGGGGGGGCGCCAAAATTCATGCTTGCCCCGGGCACCAAAAAGGCTAGTTTCGGCCCTGATCCGAAGTAATTGGGACCGACCCTCTTTCGGAAAATCGAAATTTTCGGATAATCGAGACTGCTCCCATTTTAAGATTATGGAGAAATATATGCAATATTACGTATTATGGTAAAAAGAATATGGTTAAACAAGAATAAATTACCTGAATTTTAATTTTGAAATTTACTACTTCTTACATATATCACAAGGGTTTGAAAAAATGTTTTCTTTATCGCAATTTCGATTGCCTTTGCTTTGAAGCTCTATCACGGAGTTTTTAAATATTATTAGTTCACCAGTATCAGTCTTTCTGCTGCTCCAGCCATGCCAAACCTTTTGTAAAACATTCAAAAGCTTCAGAATTGCTAATTTGTTCGTTTCACTCAGCAGCTTACCGAAGCTCAAGTTAAATTCAAAGGAAATCTAAGAAAGCGGATTGAAAATATTTATATGTACTCGTAGTTCGGAAAGGACCGCTTGCACGCAAGGAGTATGGTAGTTAAAAAAAAAAAAAAAAAAAAAAAAAAAGCTTTAAAAATTTATTTCGGTTAAAAGAGTTTCGGATAAAAGAGGTTCTACTGTATTTCTTACAAATTTTTAAAAGTGAAGTTGAAAGTTATTTTTTCATTTTTCTCAAAAGTTATTTTTTCGTATTTTTTTTTTCTGAAAAATTGTCATAACGCAAAAAGTAATTCTTTTACCATAAAATCTTTAAATTGTGTTTTAAATATATATCAAAATGAAGTAGACTATTCATATGCTGATTTATTACAAATTTCCGTTTTTTTATTTTTTATTTAACGGAAATTTTTATGTAATTTACCGGGAAAAAGTTTCGTTAAAATACCGAAATAGTACTGATGTCTAGATTGTCAGTAGTATATCTGTATTTTAGTTCGTTTTTTTACAGTGTAGAACACTTTAAAATGCACCTTTTGGAACAGTTTTTAGAATACTTCTGAGAACGCTTATTTTTCTTCAGCACATTTTCTAGAGGAAATTTTGAACACTTTTGGGAACGCGTGATTTCACAAGTGTGCCCAAATGTATTCTCAATCTGTTCTCAAATATGCTCCCAAGTTTAGATTTAACATATATCCTGAGCATAATACTTACGGTACACTTTCGGAACACTTTCTTTATAGGGGAGCATATTCAGAACACATTAAGGTAGCTGGAACACTTTTTTTTAATCAATGTGTTCCAAGTGTGTTCTCAATGTGTGCTGGGAATTTTCAGTGTACAAATTACACACACAGTTGTATGAACAAATATTTTTGCGAAAATTCTTGTAGTCAGCTCGGGTAACCAATAATGCTCGTGTCCATAAGCAATTTTAACAAAAAATTAGGGAATGACAAGATATTTAGCGTTTATAGGCTTCTCCAGTTGCACTCTTCTTTCAAAAAACTGTTATTGTAATATAATTTAATATATATAATGTAGAATGTAATATATATAATGTGGAATGTAATATATATAATGTAGAAAATCTGCAATCTTGGAACTTTCTAAATAGTTTTATTTCTATACATTTAAAGAACGTTTATTTGACACTGACCATGGTATCTGAATGATTCTCACAGTCATTAAATCTTTAGAGAACGTGTACGTGCTGCTTGGTATATGGGCTTTTTAATTTAAATTTTAAAATCTCCTAGTACCTTTTTTTAAAAGTTTGTTAAATGAGTTTAGTAAAAGCTTTTATTATTTTTATAGATAAAATTCAAAACAAACAAAACAAGTTGCAAGTTGTTTTTTCAGTTTCTATTATAGAAGCATTTCTCACGTTAAAATGCCTGTAATATACTCTTCAAGACTTTCGGAAATTACTAAATGAGATGTGCACAACCATTTACTATCTAGGCATAGAAATTAAAAGACCTTAGATTATAATGCTATAATGGAAAAAAAAAATAGTCGGATGTGGAAATCCAAAACTTTCATCTATCTACATATAATACATATTAATACTGCAAAATTTGCTATCACAGTGCTAAAATTAAATGACAATCTATGCCCATCATGAGGATTCTAAAGATATGAAATTCCATGCATCAGTTCTTGAGATATGACTATCGCTAAAATCATGTAAATCCTGAAAAATGCAGCATAGCAATGTTACTTGTTAGGTGTTTTACACCAAAACCTTATCAGCAATAACTTATCGGAACGTATAACTGAATCTGAAGTTTCATGGAAATCCGTGTTGTTAAAATTAGTTTTTAGGATAGAGCTATTTGGAAAATCGTAAAAAATTCTGAATAGCAGCGCCACCTGTTGGACGATTTACACCAAAAAACTAAAAAGCACCAATTTATATCAGAGACTAACTGAATCTGCAGTTTGATGATGAAAATTCGTGCATTTGCTCTTGAGATAAAACTATTGCGATAATCGTGAATAATGCAGCATAGCAGCGCCACCCGTCGGACGATTTAAATAAAAAATTCAGCTTCATATTATATCATGGACTAACTGAATATGAAGTTTTATGAAAATCCGTGCATTAGTTCTTGAGATGTAGCCATTGCAGAAATCGTCAATAATGCAGCATAGTAGCACCATCTGCTGGGCGATTTAAACCAAAAAGCAATCAGCACCAATTTGTATTAGGGACTAACTCAATCCAAAGTTTTATTAAATTCCGTTTATTAGTTCTTGAGATAGAGGTCCCAAAAAATTTGTGTCACAACAGAGGCAGAAAAACAGACTTACAGACAGACATTTTGTAAAAACATATTTTTCGAGATCTCTGATCCCTAAAATGTGTAAGTCCTTCGAAGACCGGAATTCGAAAAATTTCAGGAATCCAACACTTTCTTCTTGTAAAAGATAGAAGCAAGCAATAAGTCATAAAAGTATTAACTTATAAAGTATATTTTATAATTTTTGATATAACAATTTAATTAAAAAATATTTTTAAAATTAATGTTTCAATTTTTTTACCAAAACGATTACAAAAGTGGGAAAATAATGGGTTAAAACTGTTAAAAGTAATAATTTCTTGCTACAAGATCGATTTTAAAATCAAAAGGTTGAAAAAAAGGTTTAAAGTTTAAAATTTAAAAGTATTAACAGTTGATTTTTTTTTTTTTAGATGCTTCTGAAATTGAAACTTGTCTTCGTTTTTATGAAAAATTCGTTTCTGAAAAATATTCTTCCATAATCGCGCATCAAACAAATAAAAATAAAAACTTCCATTTTAGACTGGTTATATAATTGATGAGCAGTCTACTATATCAATCACGGAATTAAAAAATGATAAAGAAAAGTTTAAAGTTAAAATCTTATTATGAACTAATTTGTTAATTTGTTTTTGTTTCACTTAATTACACCTCAAAGATGAATTTGTCTTCTGTTTTTCTCGAACAATCTTCATAACACAAGTGCAGTAAAAATATTAAAAATAACTCCTCCTATTTCTGATTATTTATTGAAAAAATATATAGAATTTGCAATCCGAACGTTGTATATCCACTAAAAAAATCACCAAACTTGTTCCAGGAATGAATAATAAAATAAAAATTCACGAACTCACAAACTAACTTCTATAATCATTGACTCGTGAAATAACATGTCCTTCACATTTTTATCAAATGCATTAAATGAATTATTTACAACCAATGGATTAAAAAATAATATTTCTTTCTACAATACAGTACTGGAACGAAAGAAATAAAAAAATTAATTTAAATTGTATTAGCAACTAATTCGTTTTTTGTTTGCTTATTTATGTCTGAAATTCGAACTTGCCTTCTTCTCTCGAATATTTTATTTTTCGAAAAATTTACTACGCATTAAAAAAATTAAATAGTAAAATCTTTCCTTTTCTGATTATTCAAATCTCTTATACGCAATCTACGGTATCTATCGCGGAATGAAAAAAAAATCGAAAGAAAAGTTTAAAGTTAAAATCGAATTAAACTTCGCTTAATTACATATGAAATTGGAACTCATTTTCTTCTTTTTTTCTTCAACATTCTTTTGTCGAAAACTTTCTTCAATAAAACAAACGCGTATCAAACAATAATAATAATAATAAAAACTCCCCCTGTTTCTGATTATTGAAAAAAAAAATGCGATATGCTATGCCCTAACGTAAAACTCTTTGAAAAAGAATATTTTGTATTCAGAACGTTGCATATCCGCTATAAAGATCACCAGACTTGTTCCAGGAGCGAGTAACAAAATAAAAATTTTCAAACTCACAATCCAGCTTTTATATCATTCAATCGTGAAATAACATGTCCCTGGGGAAAAAAAAAGAAAATCGCAGGGAATGAAAAGAAAACAAGCCAAGAAAATAAACGCAGTAATGTATGCTTTTTCCAATAGAAATTCAAGGCGGAAATCGGAACTTCTGGGAAACTAGGAGGTCTCTAGAAAAAAAAAAAAAAGATAATTCCTGGATAAGTTTCTTTGTTGGATTGAAATATATGATGCTATATTTAGAAACTAAATGACACAAAGTTGCATAGTTTATCCTATTAAAGGGCTTGCTTAAGTATAAGCTGGTCATTTAAAAATATTAAAATGTGTAAGAGGTTCGTAATAACTATATTTCAGATAACTAAAACCTATATTTTACGATTATTTTGTTACGTATTTATATTATGTGTCTGTAATGCTATAGTGTATTTCGAAATGATATGATTGAGTTTGCTCGCCTGTACGAAATATCTACATACCCAAATGCGCAAAAATGATTGCAGAGAACAAGAGTAGAAGTTAAAAGTTTTAATTTTTTTCTAATATTACTTAAATTGTCTTTATTATTATATAAAAAAAATATGGTGCCCTAATATTAAATTTTATGGGCGACACTAAACATCGGCTTAAACGCAGTGGTTCCCAAACTTTTATTGGTCACGCCGCACAGAAGCATCTGTAAAATCGCGATCCCCCCCCCCCCCCCCCCTTCTTCTCTCACACACTTTCTGTGGCATATATCTCTTATTATTTGAAAAGTGAACTCTATTCACATGAAAGAAACCGGTACGAGTATTAACAATAACTATTCATTTTAGATTTCTTTAACTTATCAACGAGATGGATTATCTGTTACATATGTGTTTGTAACATATATCTATAAATGAGGCGATACATCTTCACTTTTATATCAAGAAGAGTTTTTCTGTGCCTTTCCATCTTACCTGAATATTTAAGAAAAATATTATATGGTTCGCATTTTTATCTTCGCAGATTTTGCAATAAAATTGATAACATTGACACATTTTATAATTCTTAGTAATTACTACTAAATTTGTTATATTTTTTTCTTTCTACGGATAACAAAATACACAAGAAGCATTTGAAGATTCTAACTTTTATCAATTTTAACATTCCGCCTTGCAGACGGGTGAAGTATGACATGACAGGAAAAACACAATTAGATCAAATACAATCAAATCCAGCTTAATGCGATGATTCGTAAAGTCGTATTTTTATATTCTTCGTTTTTTGTAAGAAATTCGTTAAAAAGGGACATAACTATATTCACCAATTTCTTTTTCTAATGCTATTTAAGATTTTAAATTTCATAAAGTTGATAGTATCACGTTTAGGTCCTCCAAATTTATTTTAGGTTAAATATGTTCAAGAGAATAAAATTTAGATATACCTTAAGTAGTTTAAGTAAAAATTTACATACAGCAAAGCAAATAGAAATATAATTCTCTTTTAATAACTAATCGAAAAAGTTGACAAACATTGCAAAATTGATGAGTAACCAAAAAAATTATAAAATTTAGATAGAAAAAAGGGTAATAAAATATTTTTAAACATTATTCATATAATTTTTCTGATTTTAATTTTATTTTAAGCTTTTGATCCGAACTTTTTTTTAATTCAACAATTTTTTATTGTTATTATTATTTTAATTTTCAATGCAATACTTTTATTTTCGGTCCAAAAGATTACTTTTTTGAAATACGTGACAGCGAGTGGGTGAGTTACAAATATCAAATTGACTCCCTAAAATATGAAATTGCCCCCCGGTGGGACGTACGCCCCAAGTTGGAATCCACTGGGTTAAAGTTAATTGAACTTTATTACCATTGCTAAAACATAAGTAAAGTTTGAAGTAAAATTTCTTCTACTGTAAAAATGAGTGAAAATTAATTTCTTAGAAAAAAACAGAAACCAACCATGCATTTGTGCATGAAAGAGTTAATCTGTAAAGCAACAATTGAAAAACGGTATTGGTGTTGTTCTATAATTCTGTACTAGCGATACACCTTTGCAAACAAACGGTATCAAGATGGAATCTCAAAGAAGGTAAATGATTATTACATTAATTCAATTTTATAATTTTGAAGGAATTTTAAGGGGTGGTCACTATTGCGAAATCAACTTCAAAAGAAGTTTTTATTCGAATCCCTTGTTTTCTCAATGTATGTACCGATATTTTAAAATTTAAATGAAAAGGGATGAATTAAAATCAGAAATCAAACTTAAATTAAAGTTTAAAAAAAAACTTAAAAACATGCAACGATTTAAAATTAGTAGGAAAATGTACATTTATTATTTTTTATACATTTATTTATTTTGTTTGTTTTCTTTAAAGTCCTCATAGATTACAAGAATTTTCCAAATGAATTTTTTAAACAGATTTTTCATTACTTTCACCCTCCATTAACTTTGAAATTTTTTTTTTTTTAATGGATCCGAAGAATTATGAATAAAAACCAGGTGATCGATTTACGCGTCATTTACCATGTAAGTTTTAAAAAGTGAATGGCATTTTTATAGATGGGAAAATTTCGTGATGAAATTTGTTTTTAACTTCTGGATTTAGCGTTGACAAGATTTAATATTTTTGTGAGATATATTATTAAATAATATTTAAATTTTTACTGGTTTATATTTAATTTTTAAGTGTAATGCTTATATAACCCAGTACTTTTAGACAATTAAATTCCATGCAAAAGGTATTTCTGAATGTAATTGAAAATAATTTTAAAACTTAAAAAGTTTAGTAATGGATTTGAGGCCTGTTCTTTATTTAAAATGTTTTTAATCGATTACAATAAAAGTGTCACGCAAAATATTTTAGATTTTTCCCTTCAATATAATATTGTGGTTCTTTAAATCAGTTGATTGAAAATAGATATATTAATGTATAATTTGCATTAAAATTATACATAGTCTATCTTCTATAGGGGAGAACATGCTATACGAATAATTTTAAATAAAGATTTTTTTTTTAAGGCAATTTCTGTTTTATTAAACTTATATACGAGGTGACTCAGAATTATGTGTGTAAATGTTAAGGATATAATATAAATAACAATAAGTATAAATAGCATTTTACAATAAACTTTTTGTACAAAAAATCAGCGACATCAGTCTTTCAAAAATGAAGGTTGCCTAAATCCAATTCTATCATAACTATTTTTAATAATATTAGAATAAAACACATTAGAAAACAAAAACTTTCTGAAGATTTACCTTGCTTTGTATGAAATGTACTGACATTATGAAAAGTTGTGGAAGTGAACAATATTTCAGTAAATGAAATCGTATCTACGGTCAGTTATGTTCAGAAATAGGAAATGCCTAGTTTAACTCTGTTTGGATGTGGTTGGTGGGCACCTCTACCATTTTTCGTGATATCGTTCATTTTATCCAAGAAAGGTCAGTTTGTATCAAACGTATCGTTAATACAGGGTGACGGAGCCAGTACTTGAACAAATAAGGTCGGTGCTACGGGTTTTTTTTTGTATTTCCTTCCTTTTAAGTTTTAGAAGTAAAATAACATGATTGCTACAACCCTTAATGAATATCTTATAATGGGCAAAAATGAAATCTGCTGAAATTAAATAGCAATAAAATTATAAGTAAATAGTTTCTTTCATTGCCATTTACACAGTAGTTGATCAATCGAAGAAATCAGTCGAAATTTCAAAAATTAAGCTTTAAAATATCATGCTTAAGCTGTGATTAACAATAATTCATATAAAACTATTATTTGAAATAAGCAAGATGGAAGTGGATTATTTTAACTTACCGTAATTGTCTCCAACTCATCAAAAACTAAACTTTTATATTTTCTAATAAAAAAAAAAAAATCAGAAACATGCTTCTCTTACAGCAGGCATATGACAACAATGTGAACAGGTGCTCCAGCATTCAAACAAAAATATTATGTCTAGTGCTACGTGTTAAACTCATTTCCGCCTGAAATGGCGCAATATTTCAAAAAATTGATCAACTACTGGAGGGGTATGAACTACTGGCGCAGTGTACCCTATCTTCATTAATCCTAAAGCAATGAATAAAAATGCGAGTTTGGATTACATTGTAAAATATTTAGTATAACGTTACCCCATAAAACTGGTGGCAGCATTACTGCCTCTTACGGAGATAAAGCCAGTGTTTAAAGTCTTGACTGAAGCCGCCAATACTCTACGAACTAAGCCATCCCGGACGAATTTGGCGGTTTAATTTATCCAACTAACAGCCCTCTTTCAGCCCCGGTTTCAATCCTAGTCCGGATTTTTTTCCATCCGTTTGGAAATTGACAACTGTTACGATTTATTTTCCATATGAATAAGTATGTTAAAAATTAATCTAATATAATTACGCATGTAGCGTTTATTGCAGTTCCAAAAAACAACTTACGATTTATTCTGTTGAGCTGATTCAGATATCCGACCAGATGCTGTGATCGTTTAAGTTAGTTGTTTGAATTAGTTCTCCACATTCTTCCGGGATGGTTCAGTTGGTACAGTGTTGCCAGATTGGGCATTTTTTTGTCCCCCGTTTGTTGATGTCACCACTTTTTTTTAAGATAAAAATATTCGGCCTATTTAAATATAGATTAAAATTTCTAAAAATTAAAGCGAATTATACTATTTTAAAAAGTGGTGACAGTCAAATAATCTGAATTAAAAAAGTCCTTCCGGCCAGTGCCGGGAGGAAGAGGTAGCTTTCATAATCCTTATTTAAAAAAAGCCAACTTATATCATGCAAACACACGAAGCTCAATTTAGTGGAAACCGAATATAGGAGATTCAATACTAATTTTTATCAATATAATGAATGAGAATTTCGCGAAATTAGTCAGCTTTATCCAAGCTGCTTTTCTTTAAAGTAACTTATATTTGGCTGCCAAATTCGGCAATTTCTTAAAGTGCCTGTCATTTTAAGACAACATGGTGGATGAGGCTAAGCAGTGAACTTGGTCGAGACCTTAGTAATTGCTGTGCACATGCTCACTCACATCGGAATCGGTTAATATATAGGAGTGCTGTCGCATGCAAAAAATCAGATTTTTCAAAATGTCACCCACATTAGAAATTGAAACTGCTATATCTGAGCCATTTTTTAAGGTAAAGACAAACAAAAAATGCTCCTGAATCCTTATATCAAGATCAAATACTTAAGAAAGAAACCTTTTTCAATTTCTAATTTTTTTGCACCTCACTTTAAATATATATATATATTTTAATTTAATGGCCGCCATTTTGAAACAAGATGGCTGATGAATCTGGCCAGCGAACTTGGTCGAGGTGTTGATGTATACTATCCACATGCCTTCTTACATCGAAATAGGCGAATACGTGTGTTATCGCGTGACAAATACAAGATCGTTTCAAAATGTTAGCCATGCTAGAAATTCAAAGTGCTATAAATCAACCATTTTTTAAGATATCAACAAAAGAACAAATTTTCAGAAACAAAAACTGCTCCGGAATCTTTGTATCAAGGCCAAACACATAAAAAAAAACTTCTTCATTTTCCAATTTTTTAATACCTTATTTTGAATTTTAAATTTAATTTTTTTTAAATGGCAACCCTTTTGAAACAAGATGACGAATGAAGCTGGCCAACGAACTCGGTCGAGACATTGGTATGTACTATGTACAGACCAAGTTACATCCAAATAGGTTCATAAATACGCCCGTTATCGCGTGACAAAAATCAGGTCGTTTTAAAATGTCAGCCACAAGAGAAATTCAAAATGCTATTACTCAGCCATTTTTTGTTAGATATAGACGAAAGAAAAACTGTTCCGGAATCTTTGTATTAAGGTCAAACACATACAAAAAAAATCTTTTTCATTTTCCAATTTTTTGGTATCTCATTTAAATTTTTTTATTTTTTAATTTTTTTAAATGGCCGCCATTTTGAAACAAGATGGCGGATGAAGCTGGGCAACGAACTCGGTCGAGATATTTGTATGTACTATGTACACACCAAGGTACATCCAAGTCGGTTCATAAATACGCCTGTTATTACGTGAGAAAAATCAGCACGTTTCAAAATGTCAGCCACGCTAGAAATTCAAAATGCTGTAACTCAGCCATTTCTTAAAATATAGACGAAACAAAAACTGCTCCCGAATCTTTTTATCAAGGTCAAACAAATAAGAAGAAAATATTTCTTCAATTTTCAATTTTTGGTACCACATTTCAAATTTAAATTTTTCTTAAAAATTTAAATGGCCGCCATTTTTAAACAAGATGGCGGGTGAGGCTGGCCAACGAACCCGATCGTGACATTGGTATGTACTATGTATAAACGAAGTTACATCCAAATCGGTTCATAAATACGCCTTTTATCGCGTGACAAAATTCAGGACGTTTCAAAATGTCAGCCACACTAGAAATTCAAAATGCTATAACTCAGCCATTTTTTAAGATATAGACGAAACAAAAACTGCTCCGAAATCTTTGTATAAAGGTCAAATACATAAGAAAAAAATATTTTTCCATTTTCAGTTTTTTGGTACCACATTTCAAATTTTAAATTTTTAAAAAATTTTTAAATGGCCGCCATTTTGAAACAAAATGGCGGATGAAGCTGGCCAACGAACTCGGTCGAGAGATTGGTATGTACTATGTACACACCGAATTACATCCAAATCGGTTCGTAAATACGCCTTTTATCGCGTGACAAAATTCAGGACGTTTCAAAATGTCAGCCACGCTAGAAATTCAAAATGCTATAACTCAGCCATTTCTTAAGATATAGACGAAACAAAAACTGCTCCGGAATCTTTGTATAAAGGTCAAATACATAAGAAAAAAATAGTTTTCCATTTTTAATTTTTTGGTACCACATTTCAAGTTTTAAATTTTTTTAAAAATTTTAAATGGCCGCCATTTTGAATCAAAATGGCGGATGAAGCTGGCCAACGAACTCGGTCGAGACATTAGTATGTACTATGTACACACCAAATTACATCGAAATCGGTTCATAATTACGGGAGTTACAGTGTGACATAGGTCAGATATATATATATATATATATATATATATATATATATATATATATATATATATATATATATATATAAATTTTGAACGGAGGGTGGTTTCGGGGTCTGGGGGTCATGATCGATGAAAATATACCAAAATTTTTTGAAATCGCTTTCCTCCGAACGGCTGCAATAGGTAGCTTTTTTGTAAAGAAAGCTACCTAAAAGTTCCCAATCTGGCAACACTGAGTTGATTGGCGGCTTCAGTCAAGACATCCCTTGTTCAAATCCTGACCCGGACTTTTTTCACTCATTTGGAAATTTACAACTGTTATGATTTATTTAACAACTGAATAATTGTGTTAAAAATTAATATAATACATTATTAGCTGAATATTGGATAATATTAATTTAGTGATCGAGAATTTATGCAGTCTAATGTTTCATTACCAGTAGAAAAACAGTTGCGAATTCTAAACTAATTATGTGATTAGAATGTAAGTCTCATTAGCCCTCTTTCCAAAGGCTCTTTAATGGTCAACGAATATTTAAAGTTGATGTTTGCATTTTTTTCTGCTCTTTTATTGACACTATCGAACGGAATACTCCGTAAGTGTATTTATATAATTTATTCCATTGTCTTTCTTAATGTAGTATATTTTTTAAATGGTTATAAAGTTGAAATTTTGACTTTAATAGGCGTTACCGCATAGAGTACGCCTCCTGTTTGTCTATTTTACAACAAACCGTGTGTTTTATATTAAATCTAATTAAATTTTTCTTTTTTAAACAATTTGATGTTTATTATTTTTATAGTACTACCGGATATTGCATTAAACAAGGATATCATTAAAAGTTGTTATTTAGGCTTTAATGGGGGTTTCCACATAGGGTACGCCTCCCCACGTCTCCATTTTACTACAAACCGTGTGTGTTATATTATTTCTAATTATTATTAATATTTTTAACAATTTGATTCTTATTGCTTTAACATTACTACTGGACATTGAATTAAACAAGGCTGTCATTAAAGGTTGTTATTTGGGGTTTAATATGCATTGCCGCATGGAGTAGGCCACTAGCATCTCTATCTTACTACAAACAATGTATGTCATATTAATTCTGATTAAAATATTATTTTTTAAACAATTTGATGTTTATTGCTTTTTCACAACCACTGGTCATTGCATTAAACATGGATATCATTAAAAGTTGTTATTTAGGCTTTAAAATGCCTGGGCGTATATAATGCCATCGTAATTTTGTGTTAACTAGAGATCGACCGAAAATTCGGTTTTGTTTTCGTTTTCGGGCGGAAATCTGAGTTTCGCAGAAAATTCGTTTTTGGATTTAATGCGGCTGAAAATTATGCCGGCCCGAAACGCGACTGAAACTACCAATATTCCAAAAATCTCTTTTCTTCCTTCGGAAAATTTCGACATTTCTCATCGATTTGAGCTTTAATATGAGACAATTTATTGCTACGAACTTCATTGTTTATAATTATCAATCATGACTGACTCAGGACGTGAAAGAAAATTATAAAGTAAGTAATGCATATATAACTAAACTTTTTCACGTGCTCATTAAAAGCTGCAGACATAACAGTAATAAAAAATTTTCAGTTGAAATAGCAGAAGTGTTTCGAATACTCTTTGAAAAAGTTCTAGTATAACAGATGATCAGTTACAGATATCATTATAAAAGATAAATCGAGGTGTGTATACGTAAAACTAAAATAATTTTTAATTAAATGAAATTTGTATAAGTAGAAAATCTTTCTGCGTCGTGATGAATTAATTACGTTTTATTTTATATGAAAATAAAAAGTTTTGGATCTAAGGCACAGAGAGCCACTTTGGGCGCCACACTTATAATTAATTAATAATTATGTATATATAATAAATAAGCATAATTAATTAATAATTATGTATATTTATGTATGTATTAATTACTTTAATACATACATACAATTTAATTATTTAAAAAAATGAACATTTTCGTTTTTGGCCGAAAATAGGATGTTTACCGAAATTCGGTTTCGGTTTCAGCCTTAAAAACCTGTTTCGGTCGATCCTTACTATAAACCGTCCATCTTTTTAAAAGTTAATGAAACTTCCTCATTTTAAAGCTTCAAAAACAAAATTTATCAAGTTCTTTCTAAATATGCAATTTTAAAGATATAAAATGAAACGCTTCCTTAATGATCTCCGATAAACATAATTAGTCAAATTTTTCACATAATAAAAAGAGTCATTTTCACGGCCATAATAGCTCAGTTATTAAACACACGTTTTAGACATCATTAAAAGAATTATGTCTTTAAACTACAGCTCAATTAATTTCCTATTTTCTAAAAGAACTACTTAAAGTTATTTTTTAAGTTTCTTTTTTTTAAAGTAAAATATGAAGCTTCTGTGTTTTATCAAAGGATTTTTGCTCTTCCCTTCTTTTTATTTATGGTCCATGTGATAATTCATGACTGTCCTAATGACATCTTTCTGGGGAAAAGTGACACTGAAATCACTTGATTGAGGGGGTTCTGGAAAGTAGGGTGGGGGCCAAAAGATCTTTGAAGATTAAGAACGAAAGAAATAGCTTGTTATTGTTGATAGAAGACGAAGAAAAACTTTGTAAAAAAGAAAAAAAAGAAAATGTACAGAACTATTTTGCTGACAAGGACTAATTGTTGCACCACTGGCGTTTCAAAGCGTTTGTGACATCTTGCAATATGAATTGCTTTTAGGAAAGGAAATTGTGGACGGTGATTTAGAATAAACATCACGTTGAAAAATAAACATTTTGTTAAAAACTTCATATGGAATACGATTTTATTCAAACGTTTTCGAAGAAAATATTTTTAGACAAATAATATCGCAATTGAAGATTTTTTTTTTCTTTTACAAAATTTTATTATTTTACAGGCATTCTTTCAATTAATTCGGTATATGAACAGTATAAGAGATATTAGCTAAAGTATTTATTATTTAATGTGTATTTTCTAGTGATGCATTGTATTTCTAAATAATTTCGTATTTAAATCAAATTACTGTTTTTAGCCATACAATAATTATACATGGGAAGGTGTCGCCTGACAAAAAATGCACTGAATTGCTTCGCTGACATGCTCTAATTGATGCACTACTGGTGTTTCAAGGCGTTTGTGACGTCTTGAAATATGAATTGCTTTCGGAAAGAAAATTGTCGACAGTAATTTTAAATAAACAGCATACTGAAAAAAGAAACATATTCTTTTAGAAGATCTATATGAAAAATGTCAAATGTATTTAAAGCAAATTTTCTTATATCCCTGTTCCGGATTTTGTTCTCTTAATTAACTCTATTGTTTTACAGACATTCATTCATTTAATTCGGCATAGGAATACTATAACAGATTTTTGCCGAAGCATTTATTTTTTAATGTATTTTTTTAGTGATACTTTGTATTTGTTAATAATTTTCTATTTAAACCAAATTCTTGTTTTTAAAACATAATGTAAGTTATGTACGAAAAGATGTTGCAACAAACAATGTACAGAACTGCTCCGCTGAGAAGGACTAATTGATGCACTACTGGCTGTTGTCAAGACGTTTGTGACATCTTGCAATGTCACATGCAAACAAATCATCACGTCATCTTGCAAATAAATTCCAGTTTTAATCCATATTATAATTATGCATGAGACGATGTCGCAACAAAAAAGGTACAGAACTGCTTAAATGACAAGGACTAATTGATGTACTACTTGGTGTACCTTGTTTCAAGGTATTTCTGACGTCTTATGAATTGCTTTCGGAAAAGGAAATTGCCGACAGCGATTTAGAATAAATAGCATATTGAAAAAGAAACATTTCTTTTAGAATATCCATACGGAATATATCAGATGTATTTAACCCCTTGAAGGGCACTGGTATATTATATATACCATTTAATTTTAATTCTCAAACTCCATATTGGCACAGGAATTTAGGATTTAAATTTTGCTTAGTATAATGTATGCTAAGAAAAGCTTTTACTTAGTTTCATATAAATTTGTTCATAAATACCGGTGTCAACCATTCATTTTAACATTTTAGAATTAGAAGTACTTTGCCCCAGATAGGGTTAACGAAAAGTTTTTTACACCCCTGTTCAGAATATTTTTCTCTTACAAAACTCTATTATTTTACAGGCATTCTTTCAATTTATACGGCATATAAGCACTATAACAGTTTTTGGCCGAAGAATTTGTTTTTTAATGTGTATTTTTTAGTGATGCATTGTATTTTTTTAATAATTTCCTATTTAAATCAAATTGCTGTTTTTAAAACATAATGAAGTTATACCCGAGAAGATGTTAAAAAAATATATATACAGAGCTGATCAGCTTACAAGGACTATTTGATGCCCTACTGGTTGTTTCAAGAGGATTGTGAAACAATGGAATATGAATTTGCTTTCAGGAAAGGAAAGCATCGTCAGTGATTTAGAATAACCAGCAAGTTGAAAAGGATACATTCAGTTAAAACACCCGTATGAAGTATGCTTTGATTAAAATGTATTTCAGGGGTCTCAGGACTCTTAAAACTTCAAAACTTTTGTAATTTTAATTTTCTTAGATGTTAAACTCCTATCTTTCCTGAACCTTATGGTATATTTGTTTCCTTGAAATTCCTATTAGAACAGAAGTTATGGCTTTTAGAGTTATAACCCCTCAATAGCTGTAGTTGAGTTTCCAAAGCTTTGAAGTCGTTTTTCTAGAAATGACGTTTCTGTGCATAACACGCAGGATATCTCAAAAACTTCTGAATATTTTTCCATGAAATTTTCAAAACAGAGATTTTATGTTAGTTGTTATAAAGTGAACCTAAAATTTCCTTTTTATTGTTCAATAAAATATAGTTTTTAGGTGATTATTCTGTTGAAATTTTCAAAATTTTGTATTAGCTAAATAAAACTTTGTATTAAAATTATAAAAATGGTTTAAATACAAACTTATTTAGTTCAGGATAATTACTACAATCAGAAGTATAATTAGGCACGAAAAGTTTCATTCTAGTTACAAATTTTGTATTTGTAATCCTGCGCGAAAGCTATTAAACTAATTTTCTGCTCGACAAATGTCTGACAGTTTGGAGCGCGCTGTAAATAGTAATTCTGCATGTTGCAATTTTTTGAACACATGAAATGGAAGAACATACTTATATCTATCACCACCCCCTTCCCCCTCAAAAAATTGTGTTTTGAAATCATATACATTTTACGATATTAAACGTTGAAAATGGTCTTTTTTTCCATGTTTTCCAATGTTAAGAGTCCTGAGACCCCTTAAAGAAAATTTTCTTAGATACACGTTGATGATTATGTTTCTCCTACAAAATTTTACTATTATTTTTACAT
This sequence comes from Maratus speciosus, assembly GCA_963932465.1. Classification (NCBI taxonomy): domain Eukaryota; kingdom Metazoa; phylum Arthropoda; class Arachnida; order Araneae; family Salticidae; genus Maratus; species Maratus speciosus. Next base: position 442,560,805 of record OZ010793.1, read on the forward strand.
ATATTTTTTCATATACATATGGATGCTATCGGGAAATTTTGCAAAGCATCAATATTTTCAGGTACACGCTACATTATTTACTCAATTTCACTTTGAATTGATTTCCTATTTTCTAAAAGTCCATACAATTGTTGTGAGAAGATATTCGAGGAGAAATTGTACAAACAGTTTTTTGAAAAGGTAAATTAATACAACCACTGGTGCTTCAAGTCTTTGTGATGTCTTGTAATAGGATTGCTTTCTGGAAATTGATGGTAATTTAGAATAATCAGCACATTCAAAAATAAACATTTGTTAAAACACACATATACAATATGATTTATTCAAAGGTATTTAAAGAAAAATTCCATTGATACATAAGATCCCCCGTTGAGGATTTGTTTCAGTTACCAAACATTATTTTTCGCAACAAATTTTCATCAAAGCATTTATTAATTAATATGTTTTATTTTTTTCACTTTCACACTATATTATATACTCATTTTCTATTTAATCTGATTTTCAATTTACTAAAAGATGATATAATTGTGTCTAGAAAGCTATTCGAAGGATAGATGTATCGAGCAGTTTTTGCTGAAATGCCTAATGGCAGCAGAGCTGGTACTTCAAAGAATATGTGTTGTAATGACGAACTGTTAAAATAAATGCAATCTTCGATAAGGATTCAGAAAAATACCCTGTTTGAAAAGAAGCATTTTTTTTTTTTTTTAAACATTATTCTTACCAGTATCAAATGACACTTCTAAAAATTGCGATTTATGTTTATTTTACATGTAACTTTAAAAGCTACTATGTATAAAAATAACCCCTCAATGTATTAAAAATGATCTGTGCTTGTTCTAATCTTAAAATTATTAAAAAAATATATAAAAAATATTTTACAGGGTGCCATTTGACACTGGTAGCAATACTGTTCAAAACTTTGTGTGGAATATGCTTTTATTCAATTGTATTTAAAGAAGAATTTCTTAGACAAATAAGATCGTTGTTTTGTTTAAAGAATTTTTTAAATAGAAATTCTTTCAAGAAATGCGACATATGGGCACTATGAGAATTTTTGCCAAAATACGTTTTATTACTAAATAATATCTTAGAACTTCGTGAAGAATATACTTTTATTCAAATGTATTTAAAGAAGGATTTCTTAGACAAATAATATCGTTGTTAAGTTTTATTTTTAAGAATTTTTTTTTAAAATGGGAATTTTTTCAAAAAAATCTGCATATGGACACTATGAGAGAATTTTGCCAAAGTATGTTTTATTACTAAGTAATGCCTTAAAGCTTCGTGAAGAATATGCTTTTATTCAAATGTATTTAAAGAAGGATTTCTTAGACAAATAAGATCGTTATTAAGTTTTTTTAAAGAATTTTTTTAAGAAAAATTCTGTAAAAAACTCCGGCATATGAGCATTATGAGAGATTTTTGATAAGACATGCTTTATTAATATGTATGTTCTTGTAGTGAAAAAAACTCTTTTTAAAACGACGGAAATGAAAGGAAATATAGAACTATTTTATTTTATTTTGTACTTTTAAGAGATAGCAGAATTTGCAATAAAAATAAGAGTGTAATATACAGAACTATCTAAATTCACATGTTTGCATCTTAAAATGTACACTACATATCCTATGGGTTTTATTCATGAGTACTTTTATAATTTGTTCTTATAAGTAAAGTGATATTTAAGAAAATAAATAGGAAAAAAATTCCCGTTTTTTTCTTATATTTAAATTTTTTTAAATCTTTTGATTATTTAAATCACATCGTTAAAAGTTATTACAAATCTAAGAATGACATTTTCCATAAAACACAATTATTTGCTAACGAAACTGAAATCCTCTAACTTATAAATACTTTATGAAATCATATTTTAAACGGATCGATAGACTTTCTAACTCATCAATTGTTAATATATGATAATATACGCAAGCAGATTAAAATTTGACACAAAAAAATGATACCTCACATTTCATTTTCATCTCATTTTTCATATTTCATATTTCACTCACTGTTTACTTCACTTTGAATGTAGAAAACCGAGTGGACTTATTTAAAACATCATTCAAACTATTTGACGTGATAAAAACTGAAGTAAAAAAATAATTAAATTTGATAAAAAGTTAATAGAAAATGTTTAATAAAGTGCGCTGTTGTTTAATTATTTCGTGAATTTTTAGACAGTATGTCACTTAAACTATTCAAGTAAATTCTAAACTCTGATAATTTATTTCCATATTTAGTGGTTCAAAAACAAAGAAATTATTAGCAGTGATCCAATTCACTACGTCAGCATGCATTTGACAGAGAGGCGAAAGACTTAACTTGTGTTTCAGAATTTCAATATTTTATGCATCAAGAAATTAGCAAATATTAAGTGAAGCATAAACTTAATCTTATTATATTTATTAAAATCTCACGATTTTTCACAGGGCATATGAATTTAAATGAATAATCAACAATAATTATTTTTTGGTAGTCTCGTGTCATGTAATGGGTTGTTTGGTATTACTCTATGTTAAGTATTAGGCTGATTTTAAATTTAAACAAGAAAGCAAAAATCATGAGCCAAGCATAGATTATGAAACACTTTCCAACACATTCAGAATTATGTAACAAAACTGCACCGTTTAATAAGTTAAAATATCATGTCTATTTCAACCATATGGAAACGGATAACACATTTCAAAACCCAATTTCAGCTGATCCCATCTATAATCGGAAAATTATCAATTTTTTTTTCAGCAGACCTGTATATGATATATAGATTTGTATCTATTACTACATGCATGCCAAAATTTAGTTCGCTTAAGAAATACATGCACCTCAGTTGAAAATTCCCCATCAGCAACTCTCTCTAATGAGGAGAATGGTACCGGAATACTTTTGTGCAGCCCTGTATATGAATTTATAGAATTTATGTATAACGAGTAACATGCAAAAAATCGGTTAAATTGAAAAGCGCATACCGAATTTTAAAACGCACACGCCAGCAATTATTACTCAAAGACAGTACTGTAACCGATTTCTTTTGTGTGGCCCTGTAAATGAATAAAAATGCTATGAATGCCCTGTTCTAACGTAATAGTAGTGAAATTCAGTGATTTATATCTGTTTCAATACATTTGAAATAATCTCATTAAGTACTCTGCAAATGATTTTTCCCCATATACCACAATGTAATGGAAATCTTTTGAGTGCCCCTGTAAATGAACTATTAATCCTACACGCTTCATATACAATACCAAACAATCTTTGGTGACCCTAAATAACCTTTATCAATTGCATGAAAATCCGAGTATATTTAGGAGAGTTAGAGCGTGGACAGACGGACAGACAAACCGAATGCATAAACACTTTTCAACTTTGTTGGAAAGTGTTAAAAATATTAGTCATGAGTGTGACATCTTTAAAAATGAAGGAGATTTTTAATTTAAACAAAATACTAGTATGTTGGGGCCATCACAAAACTCTCTCCTATATAATCTAGTCGGATGTGGCAATCCACAAAATTTCTTCTATCTCATACATATTAATACTGCAAAATTCGCAATCACATTGCCAAAATTAAATTACAATCTATGGTCATCATGAAGATTTTTAAAATGTGAAATTCTGTGCATTAGTTCGTGAGATATGAAAATCGCTAAAATCGTGTAGATACTGAAAAATTCAGCATAGCAACACCAGAGATTAACATCCAAGATAGGACATTCTCATAGAGCGTAATGGTAATGCGATTGCGATCGTAGCGCTTTTAGTGACAATGTGGAAGAAACTCCCATCCTTGTAAAATTTTTATCACTGAGCATCTACCTTATTGTAATCTTTCTTTTTTTAATGTTTCATATTTACGTTTTCAATAGAATCTTACATGGATACATGAACATAGAATAGATATTCTATTTTATGTATCTAATATCTATTCTATGTTCATGCAAGGATATATGATTTTTTTTTCTCTACATGATGAGTGAACGATATTAGTGCAACGAAAAACAGGGTAAAAATTTCGTCTTGAATGCTATATATGAAGTAAATATGATATAATTGGATTTAAAGCTACATAAAGTAATGGTGTAACATAAAAATATGCGAAGTATTGCACTCTACAAATCCCAGAAAATTTCATAAATATTCTCATTCGGTAGCAAAATTTTTATAGCCGATGTTTTATTAATTTATGAAGTTTAACGTATTAAACAATCGTTACAATAATCTTTTAAAATTTGCGCATTTTTACTTTCTTACAGATAAAATAAAAATATTCTTTTTAATGCAAATAACGTACAATAAATTCAATAATATTTATAATAAAGTTAAAAATGCTATAAAAAGTGATAGAAAATCTTTATTAAGATTGACGATCGTTTCGTTGCACAAACGGCAACATTTTCAAAATCATTCAACGATAGAAAATATTAATAAAACTTAAAAACTTAACTTTAATATTTTAGTAAAACTTAAAAAAACTTAAAACTAGAATCAAAGAACATATAGCAGACATCAAATACAACAGAAGAACCACAGCTTTGGCCAGATTATGCAGCGAAGAACCTTTACAGATCGATTTTAAAAATAGCAAGTTAATTTATACATCAAGATTTTATTTACCATACATAATCCGAGAATCAATAGAGATATTTTTACGCAACAAGAATATTTGCAATGATTCAGTGTCCATAGAATTACCTAAAATTTGGAAAGAGATGCTATGCAATTTTAGTAACAATAGTAGAAATTAATCCACGCTCGTAAATAGCCAAGATAATTTTATTTTCATTTTATATTTTGCAATGCTTTGCATTATGCATGTTGTCTCGTGACATTGTTTACCATGTTATTGTTTTGAAAATTAATCCACGCTCACCAATAGCTAATCTAATCTTTTAAATTAATTTTATGTTTACAATGTTTTTCATTATGCATCATGTCGCGTGACATTGTTTACTATGTTTATTGTTTTTAAATTATGTGAAAATATTTTCTATCGTTGAATGATTTTGAAAATGTTGCCGTTTGTGCAAAGAAACGATCGTCAATCTTAATAAAGATTTTCTATCACTTTTTATAGCATTTTTTAACTTTATCTGTTTATAAGTGATTATTATACATGTGTTTATAATATTTATAATATTAACATATAAGAAATAATAATAAAATTACAGATGGGGAAAAATTCATTTCGGCGAATTTTTAGAATTATATAAATCTAACAGCTAAAAATAAATAGAATTACTGACATGACACTCAATAAAGTTTTATTCGATACGAATAAATTAACACAATACCTGAATTTGATTTTTTACAATTTAATCTCATAACCTTACATATTTACGTTATTAACAGAATTTTCTAGGGTTTTTCTTTTATACTACTACTCTAATTATCATTTTGTAGGTTAAAGACGACCAATACAAGTACGGCAAAAAAAGCAGCAAAATAAATAAAGCAAGCATGAATAGAATATCGTCTGACACCTGCTTGGTTTTAGGAAAGAATAGATATTCAAAGCATAGAGGGTAAACATATTTCTTCAACATAGGTAAATTTCGGAGGCTTGTTAATTCTTCCCATTTGTCGGTAGTGACGCTAGTACTGTTGCCATTACAGATTTTGCCGTAAATGTCCCATCTTGGTCCTTAATCTATGAGCAACTCTACCTGTTATGTGATTGACACCAAAACCTAATCAGCAACAACTTATGTCAACATCAGTAAATAAATAAATAGAAATGCTTAATTCATTTTTAAAAGTTAAACTTAAACCTACACTATGTGCAAAATTACTTAAAAGATGAGACAGTATTTAAAAAAGGTTAAATTATTTTAATACCTTAGTACTTTCAACTATAAAAACATAGTGTTCGTCAGAGGAATATAAGAAATACAACAGTTATTAACGTCTAATTTTCAAAATCCTCGTAGATGGTGACGAAAGGAGTGAAAGTTGAAGTTAATTTATAGATCCGGAAACATTGAGAAAATAAAACATGAATACAGAAAAGTGGAAAATTACACGTTTTATGATTCTTTAAGCAAACTGAGTCAAATTCTGGGTATGTTGTAGGATAAAACGTCATTACAAACATTATTTTCTTTAGTAATAATTTCTATTGATTCGCGGATAATTAAATCATGACAATTCTTTAAGGGATATATAATTTTTGCGTCTTCGAAATTAACTTGTATATTCTGCTTCTGGTTAAGTCTTGACAGGGCTGTTGTGGGTCGATTATACTTTAAATCTCTCAAATGTTCTTTACATAAAGAACATTTAAATTTGATTTGAGGATTTTGAGGAAATTTGAGGATTTTGAAAATTAGACGTTAATAACTGTTGTATTTCTTATATTCCTCTGACGAAGACTATGTTTTTATAGTTGAAAGTACTAAGGTATTAAAATAATTTAACATTTTTTAAATACTGTCTCATCTCTTAAGTAATTTTGCACAGTATAGGTAGTGTAGGTTTAAGTTTAACTTATGACAACGTCTAACTGAATCTGAAGTTTGATGAAATCTCTCTTTTTGAGATAGAGCTAGTGCGGAAAGTATAAAATTTTCTGTATAGGAGTGCCACCCGTTTGGCGATTTACACCAGAGCCTAAACAGCAGCAATTTATATCAGGGACTAACTGAATGAAAATTCGTGCATTAGATCGTGAGATAGAGATATTGCGATAATCGTGAATAATGAAGGATAGCAGTGCCACCTGTCGGACAATTTACAACAAAATAACCAGCTCCAAATTATATCAGGGATTAACTGAATCTGAAGTTTTATGAAAATCCGTGCAATAGGTCTTGAGATATGCCATGGCATTCAAGCAACAAGCGAAGTAAAAATCGAATTCTATGTGTCACGTGCACCACGCATTCAACAACAATGGGACTTTCCCAAAACTTGAGAAAGTTTATACAACTCTTAATTAGAGCAGCTTGTAAAATTTACAGCAACTGTGTTGGCAGCCGGGGTGTCAACACTTTTTGTTGTAAAATACAGTGATTTTTCCTACACTTATGTTAGAATTTTTCAAGCACCGATGCTGAGAAATTTAATTAAAACACCAATGTTGTCAAAGCGAATTCAAGAAACAAACGAAATAAATATCGAATTCTGCATGCCATGTGCACCATGTATTCAGTAGCAATGCACCTTTCACCAGACTAGAGAAAGTTTATACCACTCTTAAAGACTGCATCTTGTAAATTTTACAGCAACTGTGTTGGAGCCGGGTGCCAGCACCATTTGTTGTAAAATACAGAACATTTTTTTTTTACAGTGTACAACACGTTGTTATGTAAACCTACCGGGAGACACACACACATACAAGAAAAAAATATATATTGGGCATTCTCACAATCTTTTGACTTTTGGGAGAAAAATCTGGCAACATTCAACTTGCTAAAATAACATTTTAATTTGATAGACGAATACCTTAATGATTCAAAACAAAGAAAAAATGGTCAGCAGCGAATTTTTTTTTTTAAACTGAGGTTTAAGTTAAACTTGCGAGTTTAATTTTCCTTAGCATTTTACCCCTATAACTTTTTATTATCTTCTAAATTTTTACTTATAATGAATTTGCATAGTACCCACAGGACATTCAAATAAGAAATAATACAAATGTAGTACTTTTAATACAGAATTTTTGTATAACGTTGTCTTAAAGGGGTGTTAAATAAGGGACGGTAAGGTAAAAAAAGGGGATGGTATAGGAAAAAAGGGACGAAATGGTAAAAAAGGGGACGGTAAGGATGGAACGGTAAGGAAAATTACCACCTATTTTTAGGAAAATCAGGTTATGACTATGTGATAGCCGCAATGTTCATTGATTTTTAGAAAAAAGTTGTTAATATTGGATTAAATTATTTTTTTTTAATCTACCTCGAAAAGTGCAGGAATAAACCTTGGGGACGGTAAGACTACCAATAAAGGCACGATCTTGAAATTGATATTTAAATGCTGATTTAAATTCTGCAGTAAATTTCCTATCAATGAATTTTAGACATTCTTTCTTTAGCGTACTTCTGCATGAGAAAAAAGTATAAAAAAATTCTATGGCTGCATCTGAAGTCATTTTCTGTATATGTTAACAAGAGGGACGGTAAGGATGAAAAACCCAGGGACAGAGCTCAAAAAATAATATCAAAAGTAAAAATGTGTGCAGGCTAATATTTTGCTACATATTTATGTAAAAGAATTGTCCCAGTTTCGGAAAAAATTACATCAAATTGCTTTTATTGAAACAATTTTACACAGACAGCTCCAAACTTAAAAATCAGCATCAGGGACACGGAACGTAGATGAGTTTTCCTGGTATTTGGACCCCCAACATCGTCCAAAACTTATTTATCTCGTTAATAGTGTTGTGCAATTATGAAATGGGATGTTACCCATTATATGAAATAAAAAAAACACAAAAAAGTGTATTAAATAAAAAATTATTATTCAGGGACATGAAAGTCAAAAGATTGTGAGAATGTTTCATATCCCAAACCATGGTTTAACAGAGGTTGTTTAAAAAATATGATAGAGGATAAAGAACATCCGTTATATTTGTTTTCAAAATGTTACTTTCTATGCATATTACACTTATCTCTAGAAAACAATGGCAAATAATTGCACGCATCCATAATAAACTTCGGATAAAATAATTAAAATAGAATTAATTATTTTTCAGGAGACACATAAAATATCATATACTCGTGTGAGTGATGTAACAAGGTGCGATATACCAAAAGGTTTTCATGTTTTTGTATGCAGTAGTTTTTGCAGGGTATGTCGAAAAATTAAACGTTCACGATAAATTCAGCTGCAATATTCGTTCAGGGCTCCCACTGGCCCATTTTTTGAAAACTAGTAGTTTTTTAGAAAGAATTCGTGGTAGGTTTCGGCAACAATTGCAAGAAAAACGGTCTTCTTTGTATGCGTCTACAAAATTAGTAAAACAGATTTTTCTTTAAATAAAAGGGGTGTTGAAAAAACGGAACGAGTGGGAGCCTTGCTATCTTCTATATTTACAAGAAGAAAGTACTGAATTCCCAAAAAATTTGGACTTTTAGTTTTGGAAAAATTTATCCATTTTAGAAAATCCTGAACACGATATGAATGTTTTTCGAAAATGTCTGCCCGTGAGAATGTGGCTCTGCCTGTCGCTCTAGTGTATATGATGCAGATTTTGAGAGCGCTCTATCTCAAGGAATAACGCAGGAAGTATCTTGTAGAAAACCTCAGTAATGTATATCAATTTCTTTATAGGTGACATAATTTAACTTAATTAAATTACGCCTCAAACATTTTTTCTGTACTATACCATTATGTAACGCAATTCTTTTGTGTGGCCCTGTAAATTAATAACAAATATTCTTTGCACCCCATATTCTATAGAATGCATATTTTAGTGCACTCCATATATGCATATCCACTTCATTATGTTTGAGATAATGTAACATCATTAAAATGCACTTGAAACGATTTTTTTCCCATTGGCTGTATTGCAAGGGAATGCTTTTGACTGTCCCTGTAAATGAACTATACGTGCTAAAAACTTCATTTTAAATAGGTATAGTAAACATTAATAACTTACAAAAATTTTCAGGGCAATCCGAGTATATTTACAAGAGTTAGAACGGGGCCAGACAGAAAGAAGTCAAAAACTCTTTTCAACTATGTTTGAAAGTGTTAAAAATGGAACTAAAATTACACATAAATGCTCTTAAAAAGTAAATCGCACAGAATCTTTTACAACTAATAATTTAAGATACTTTATCTTTGAAAATATAAAAATTTTTTATTGAATACTGTAGGAAATAAAATTAAATATTGTATTGAGAAATTTATTGCTTTTTTAATAAAGATAAAACATTTCCTCTTATTTATAGAAGATTTTTTTGCCATTATGGAAAAAAATTAATATAGATGTTATTTATAGCCTCTTATATAATTTATTAAGGCATCAAATAAATTGGAAACATTTCTTATAATATTTCTAACACACGTGTGTTTAAAATAAATAAATAAATAATCACATAATAATGCCCTTAAAAGAAGAATCCAACATAACCACCTGTTTCTGATTAATATCTTTTTTGAATTATACTTATCTATATGTATTTATATATTTTATAAAGTATTAAATACTGCTGACCATACATTTTTAAAAACTTTTTTACAGTGTGTAAATATTTATTTAAAAACAAAATTACACTTATCGAAAAAAAGTTGGAAAACATTTATCCGGATTTATATTACATTTTCAATAAAGATAAATCGTTACCTCCTACTTTTTAGACCTCCGATTGTCTTGCAAAAGGGTAAAATTGTAATGTTGTTTTCTTTGCATTTTGTTTAAAATCCTAAGAAAACATGATACTTTCAACATTATAAAAAAAAGTCCTTCCGGCCAGTGCCGGAGGAAGAGGTAGCTTTCATATTCCTTATTTTTAAAAAGCCAACTTATATCATTCAAACACACGAAGCTCAATTTAGTGGAAAGTGAATATAGGAGATTCAATAATAATTTTTATCAATATAATGAATGAGAATTTCGCAAAATTAGTCAGCTTTATCCAAGCTGCTTTTCTTTAAAGTAACTTATATTTGGCTGCCAAATTTGGCGATTTCATAAAGTGCCTGCCATTTTAAGACAACATGGTGGGTGAGGCTAACCAGTGAACTTGGTCGAGACCTTAGTAATTGCTGTGCACATGCTCACTCACATCGAAATCGGTTGATATATACGAGTGCTGTCGCAGGCAAAAAATCACATTTTTCAAAATGTCACCCACAATAGAAATTGAAACTGCTATATCTGAGCCATTTTTTAAGGTAAAAGCAAACAAAAAATGCTCCTGAATCCTTATATCAAGGTCAAATACTTAACAAAGAAACCTTTTTCAATTTTTATTTTTTTTTTTTTTTTTTTTTTTTCACCTCACTTTAAAAAAATATATATTTTTTAATTTAATGGCCGCCATTTAGAAACAAGATGGCTGATGAATCTGGCCAGCGAACTTGGTCGAGGTATTGATGTATACTATCCACATGCCTTCTTACATCGAAATAGGTGCATACGTGTGTTATTGCATGACAAATACAAGATCGTTTCAAAATGTTAGCCATGCTAGAAATTCAAAGTGCTATAATTCAACCATTTTTTAAGATATAAACAAAAGAACAAATTTTCAGAAACAAAAACTGCTCCGGAATCTTTGTACCAAGGCCAAACACATAAAAAAAAAAATTTCATTTTCCAATTTTTTAATACTTCATTTTTAATTTTTAATTTAATTTTTTTTTTAAAGGGCAACCCTTTTGAAACAAGATGGCGAATGAAGCTGGCCAACCAGCTCGGTCGATACATTGGCATGTACTATGTACAGACCAAGTTACATCCAAATCGGTTCATAAGTACGCCTGTTATAGCGTGACAAAAATCAGGTCGTTTTAAAATGTCAGCCACAATAGAAATTCAAAATGCTATTACTCAGCCATTTTTTTTAGATATAGACGAAACAAAAACTGTTCCGGAATCTTTGTATTAAGGTCAAACACATACAAAAAAAAATCTTTTTCATTTTCCAATATTTTGGTACCTTATTTTAATTATTTAATTTAAAATTTTTTTTAAATGGCCACCATTTTGAAACAAGATTGCGGATGAAGCTGGCCAACGAACTCGGTCGAGATATTTGTATGTACTATGTACACACCAAGGTACATCCAAATCGGTTCATAAATACGCCTGTTATTACGTGACAAAAATCAGGACGTTTCAAAATGTCAGCCACGCTAGAAATTCAAAATGCTATAACTCAGCCATTTCTTAAGATATAGACAAAACAAAACCTGTTCCCGAAACTTTTTATCAAGGTCAAACACATAAGAACAAAATATTTTTTCAATTTTGAATTTTTTGGTACCACATTTCAAATTAAAATTTTTCTTAAAAATTTAAATGGCCGCCATTTTTAAACAAGATGGCGGATGAAGCTGGCCAGAACCCGGTCGAGACATTGGTATGTACTATGTATAAACGAAGTTACATCCAAATCGGTTCATAAATACGCCTTTTATCGCGTGACAAAATTCAGGACGTTTCAAAATGTCAGCCACGCTAGAAATTCAAAATGCTGCAACTCAGCTATTTTTTAAGATATAGACGAAACAAAAACTGCTCCGAAATCTTTGTATAAAGGTCAAATACATAAGAAAAATATATTTTTCCATTTTCAATTTTTTGGTACCACATTTCAAATTTTAAATTTTTAAAAAAAATTTAAATGGTCGCCATTTTGAAACAAAATGGCGGATGAAGCTGGCCAACGAACTTCGTCGAGACATTGGTATGTACTATGTGCACACCGAATTACATCGAAATCGGTTCATAAATACGCCTTTTATCGCGTGACAAAATTCAGGACGTTTCAAAATCTCAGCCACGCTAGAAATTCAAAATGCTATAACTCAGCCATTTTTTAAGATATAGACGAAACAAAAACTGCTCCGAAATCTTTGTATAAAGGTCAAATACATAAGAAAAAATTATTTTTTTCATTTTTAATTTTTTGCTACCACATTTCAAATTTTATTTTTTTTTTTTTAAATTTTAAATAGCCGCCATTTTGAAACAAAATGGCGGATGAAGCTGGCCAACGGACTCGGTTGAGACATTGGTATGTACTATGTACACACCGAATTACATCGAAATCGGTTCATAATTACGAGAGTTACAGTGTGACATAGGTCAGATATATATATATATATATATATATATCAATTTTGAACGGAGGGTGGTTTCGGGGTCTGGGGGTCATGATCGATGAAAATATACCAAAATTTTTTGAAATCGCTTTCTTCCGAACGGCTGCAATAGGTAGCTTTTTGTAATGAAAACTACCTAAAACTCATACAAATATGAATGTAATCCTTGAGAGTATTAATCATTCTTCAATGTATTTAAAATTCATTAAATCTATAGAATTATACTATCTTAAATATTGCTTGTATTGCTGTGAAACCTGGAGCTTAGTGAACGAAATATTGCGCCCCAAACACTTAGAGGGTTAAAAAAGTTTTTTGTTTACTGATAAAACCTTTAAAATTAATATAAACGTTATCTTACATCATTTTTTAAAACATCAAAGATATCCACAATGTTTGTATATACTCGAACGTTTAAAAATGTAAGTAAAACTGAAATAACGAATTAATTAATTTTAAAAATGAATCTAACATAACTTCCCTTTTTATTTATATTTTCCATGTATTTTTACATATGCATATTTACCTTTTTAATTTAAAGGATTACAATACTTTTAAGTTTACATTTTATGTAGCTTAAACAAAAACAGAGAAATCCAATATTTATGTTTGGAAATACTAAATTCTGGTAACAGCAATAAATTTGTAAAATGCTTATCCAAAGTTTTATTATTTATTCAATAATGATAATGTATATCTTGTATATATCTAAGAAAAGTTTTATCCTTACGGAGGAATTTTATAACAAATCTAAAACAACTTCCTTTTTTTCATTTATTTCTTCTGAATTATATGACTTTTGTGTATTTATACTTATAATACATACTTATATTTTTAATTTAAAGTATTAGAATACTCTTAAGCTTATATTTTATGTAGATTAAACAAAAACAGAGAACTCCAATATTTATGTTTGGAAATACTAAATTCTATTAACTGAAATAAGAAATGTTAATCTGGAGATTTATTATTTTTTCAATAAAAATAATATATGTCTTGTTTATATCTAAAAAAGGTTTTATTCTTACGGAGGAAGCTTAATAAATCTAATACAACATACTTTTTTATTTAATTCTTATGAATTGCAATATTTTATGTATTTATGCATATACATATTTTGTAAATTAAGATTTTTAATTTAACGTATTATAGCAATCTTAATCTTACATTTTCTGTAGATTAAGCAAAAACGGATAAATCTTATATTTATGTTTGGAAATACTAAATTCTATTAACTGAACTAAAGTTATAAAATGTTTATCCGAAGTTTTATTAATTTTTTCTGTAACGATAATGCATATCCTCTTTATATCGAAAATAAGTATTTATCCTTACAGAGGAATCATATAATAAATCTACAACAACTTCCTTTTTCATTTATTCCTTCTAAATTACATCATTTTTTTGTATTTATACATATACATATTTATATTTTTAATTTAAAATATTTTAATACTCTTATGTCTTAAGCTTACATTTTATGTCACCTAAACAAAAACAGAGAAATCCTATATGTATGTTTTGAAATACTAAATACTATTAACTGAAATAAAGTTGTAAAATGTTGTAAACTGAAAAGAAAAAACTAACGGAAATTTAAAAATGTTTATCTGAAAATTTATTATTTTTTCAATAAAGATAATGTGTATCCTGCTTATAAAAAATTAATATCCTGTTTAAAAAAATGGTTTTACCTTCCGGAGGAATCTTATAGTAAATCTATTGGAACTTCCTCTTTTATTTCTTTCTTCTGAATTATAATATTATATGTATTTATACATATACACATTTTGTAAATTATTTAATCTAAGACATTTTATTATAACACTCTTAATCTTACATTTTATGTAGCTTAAAGAAAAAAAAATAGAAATCTTATATTTATTATTGTAAATAGTAAATTCTATTAACTGAAGTAAAGTTATAAAATGTTTATCCGAAGATTTATTATTATTTTTTTTCAATAACGATAATGTATATCCTGTTTATATCGAAAAAAAGTTTTTATCCTTTCAGAAGAATCATATAATACATCTAAATGAACTTCCTTTTTTATTTATTTCTTCTGAATTATATCACTTTTATGTATTTATACATATACATATTTATATTTTTAATTTAAAGTATTAGAATATTCTTAAGATTACATTTTAAGTAGCATAAATAAAAAGAGAGAAATCCTATATTTATGCTTTGAAATACTAAATACTACAAACTGAAAAGAAAAAACTATCAGAAGTAAAAAATGTTTATCCGAAATTTTATTATTTTTTTCAATAAAGATAATATATATCCTGTTTATATCTAAAATAAGAGGTTTTATCCTTACGGAGGAATCTTATACTAAATCTAATAGAACTTCTTTTTTTATTTTTTTCTTCTGAATTATAATATTTTATGTATTTATGCATATACATATTTTGTAAATTATTTAATTTAAGAGATTATAACACTCTTAATCTTACACATTAGGCAGCTTAAACAAAAACGGAGAAATCTTATATTTATGATTATAAATACAAAATTCTATTAACAGAAATAAAGTTATAAAATAGTTATCCGAAAATTTATTATTTTATTCAATAACGATAATGTGTATTCTGTTTATATCGGAATTTTTTTTTTTTTATCCTGAGGGAGAAACTGTAAAATTAATATAAACGTTACTTACAGTTTTTTATACCATTTTTAAAACATCAAAGAAATCGGACATGTTTGTTGATACTTGAATGTTTAAAAAAGCAAATAAAACAAAAATTACACATTAATGCACTTAAGAAGTAAATCCAACATAACCGCCTGTTTTTGATTTATATCATTTTACCTTCCAAAGAAAAATCACGAGTCAAAATCTTTTCCCTGTCAAGATCTGAAACAAGAATTCCTGGGAGGAAATGATCATAAATATTTCTTAGTTCCTGCCTTTTGCTACTTCAGACACATCTCAAAATATTTCGACTACTCAGCAATTGCTATAGAGAATCCGTACGTCAACTATTTCCAGTAAAAAAGAAAAAAAAATCTAAAAAATATGTTATAGGTGTTCTCAAAAACCTCTCCAGAGATCAATATGCTTAGAAAATATTATTTTTGACGGTCTAAATTTTTACAGCATTTTTTTATTGTATAAATAAATAAATTTATTTTTGTGTGTTGTTTTGGGTGACGCTTTGAAGATGGACACATAATATCTACATGTATTTTTCGAATAATTTGTTGTAATATGAATTATTAAAAAAGGATGCAGTTTTTAACGGATTCGTTAAAAAATCAGCACACGATAATCGTGCAGTTAGAAAAAGAAAACACAAATTAATGTACAATTTTAAGCATATTCTGTTTAATATTATTTAAATCATACCAATATATTTTCGGCTAATTTGTTGTAATATGAATTATTTTTAAAAATGCAATTTTAACGGATTTTGGGTGTCGCTTTGAGGAAGCACAACGCAACATTTATATTTTCTGTTATTATTATTAACATGTACTTATTATTACTTATACGAGGGTCACTCTAAAATTTTTGAGATACAACTAGGTTTTTAAAGTTATACTTACAAAATTTTAGGTGTGTTCAAAGTAGTCTCCTCCAGCATCAATGCACTTTTGTAGACGAATTTTCCACAGATTAAATGCCTCAAGCCATTCATTTCTTGGAATAGATGAAAAACATGCATTTATAGCCACATCAATCTCTTCTTCTGAATGAAAACGACGTCCACGTAAGTTCTTTTTTAGATTACAAAATAGCCAAAAGTCACACATAGCTAGATCAGGTGAATACGGTGGATGTTCTATCACTTCAGTTCGTTTTTGTTTAAGAAATTCAACTGTTAATCCGGCTGTATGTGAAGATGCATTGTCATGGTGAAGCATTAGTCCCCTAACATTAACTTCTTGTAGACTTTCTGGAAGGCATTTAGTGGTATACCAGTTTGCTGTTACTGTCTTCTGTCCTTCCAACTTGATGGCTTTGACCAATCCCGTTCTTCTGAAGAAAACGGCATACATCACTTTTTTCAGTGAGCGTTGTCCTTTCACCATTGTCGGCGTGGAATCATCTTCAAAGACCCATACATTGCTTTCTTGAGGTGTTGGAACGTCAAAAAACGGTATGTACTTTTCATCACCCGTTACAATTATAGAAATGATGCGGTGGCCAGCATCATTTAGCAATTTAAGAGTTTCTTTACTGATTCAGACACGCTCCTCTTTTTGGTGCTCAGTTAGATTATGGGGAACCCAACGGCAAACTACTTTTTTCATATGCAATTCCTCATGAATAATTATGTGCATGGCTGCCGTTCCAATCTTAAGTTCCTTCTGTATCATTTGATAGGTACAGCGATTATCATCCATTAACATTTTTCGTATGGCAGGTACATTATCCGGGATTACTGCCGCCGGCAGCCTTCCTGTGTATACTTCATCCTGAAGAAAATTGCGACCTTTGCTAAATTCTTTAAACCATCTGAATAGAGTAGCACGAGCAGGAGATTCATCACCAAATGCTAATTTCAACCGTTGAACGCATTCTTCTTTATTTAATTCTGCTTTAAAATCGTAGAAAATCATAGCGCGAAAATGTTCTCGCGTCAACTCCATTTTCTCTTCTGTTTAAAATTTATTCTACGCTAAAAAAGTTGAAGTAAGTCAGTAAAAAATCGTCTGCTGTGTTAAAATACTTTGTGTTTTAAAATTAAACCGTTATTTTCATTTTGTAAATTCTCGTCTGCTCGTATCTCAATAATTTCAGAGTAACCGTCGTATATTATACTATATATATATATATATATATATATATATATATATATTATACTTATATATTATATTATACCATATCTTCAAGCATTATTACCATAGTAGAGAGGTGTCACACTATAGACATTTTTTCATTATATGATATTCAATTTATTAAAAACATGACACAATTTTTTTTTTCATCCAAAAATTTTCTTATATTTTTTGTATACATTTACATTAAAAACAAATAAAACATATTTTGTTACTATTCATAAAAAAACATATACTCTACAAATTTAAGGTATGCTATTCACTATTGTATACTGTGATAGCTCTCTACTTTGGTAATAATGCCTAAAGATATAGTGTAATATAATATATCTGTATAATACGGGCATTACAAAAGACAATTATTTCTGTCAATAAAAATTATCTAAATGTATATGCTTTATTTCCGGTTAATTTGTTATAATATGAATTATTAAATAAAAATGATGTTTTTAAAGAATTCGTTAAAGGGTTACATGGGTTTGAAAGTTACAAAAAACACCATTTTTTTATCCAATAGTACAATATGTCATGAATATTTTTAGAAAGTTTCAATTCAATCGGAGTAAGAGTCTAGGAGAGAGAGAGCATTTGGAAATTCCACTCAATAGACTAGACCAGCCGGAAGCGACTTGTACCGTTTTGCATACAACTCTGCTAAAACTCCAAATTTCTATTTTTATTTATATCCTTCGTTCAATCATGAGCTATGCTTATCTACTAACAGAAAAAAGGTTCAAGGTCCATAAGCCGCGTTTTTGGCCCATGAAATAGACTAAAATTCGATTATGTTATACCGACTTAATTATTTCACTTTTTAATATTAAAAATATATTGTGCGATTTTAACAATAGTTTTTGTATTTTGTTCGGATTTATATGACTTACACAAGCTCAAACTTCGTATAATTCGTAGTTTTATATACAACACTATATATGCAACACTTTCTTCTCGACATATATTATAAAACACATCAAAATATATAAATATGTTAGAATAAAAGTGTTATGAACATTAAAATACAATTTCGAGAATATTCCATGCAGCATATCTCTTTTAACCAATTAAATTTAACTTTATAATCATAGAATTAGAAATTGAAAAAATAAAAAATAAACAGTGAAGTACAATTCCGAACATATTCTGTGAGACATAACTTTTAAATTAAATTTAACTTCATATTAATTTTTATGATCAACATAAAATACAAATACGGCTTTTTTGTGACAGATTTTAGTTTATCCTCAATATGCCGTAGTTTATGGTTAATCTGTTTTTTTTTTCTTTTTAATTTGCCAGGTCAACTAACTTCCAATTCTGGTAACTCTGCAATTAGTGTCTTTATACTATTGGAGCAAAGGGGGAAAATCCTTGTTGAAAGTTTTTAACTGTATAAGTTAAATTATATCATGGTTACAGGTTTTTTTTTTTTTTTTATATAAATCCATCTACATTTATTGTTTCTGGTTGAATGTATTGATCAAGATATCTAATGTAACACATTCAGTATACGCAATAGGTATAACGATATATGTATTAAAGCGTAGATGTAGCTGTATATTGATAAAGAAAGCTTAGCAATTTTGTTTACGGTCATATTTATATTAAATTCACCGAATTAATAATAAAACATCTGTATATGGAAAGCATACATTTCCTCAATTTTTGTATCACGATGTAATTAATCCCATATCCTACATACGTCAGTATTAAAGCATGCCGTGCGTAATAATAAACAAGAACGTAAAATCATGCGTCAAGCATAGATTATGAAGCACTTTTGAATGCATTCAGAGTGCTATAATAAAACTTGGCAGTTTAATAAGTAGAAAAATAACGTCTAAAAGACCAATTTGTACAATGCATATCTACATGTGAAAACATAATTTCAAAAATTACCGTCAACAGTGAAAACAATATCTGAAATTTTTTGCTGTCCTGTATATGATCTATAGATTTAACATATAATACACATATATGCTAAAATTTAGTTCAGTTAGGAAACGCATACAACAGTTGAAAATGCCCCTTTATTAATTTCCATCATAAACGGAAAGGTACTTCAGATGTTTTGGACAGCCCTGTATATAATCGATAAAATTTATATACGCTAATTAATATTCAAAAATGTTAAATTTTAAATTTAAAACCACATACCGCAACGGAAAATGCACTTCCAGCAATTTATTGTTCATAGATAGTGTTTAAACCGAATTATTTTGTGTGTCCCAGTATATGAACGATGAATGCTAATCCCACCCTATTCTATAGTAAGCATATTGCACTGCACCTCAGGGATATATATCAGTTTCAATACGTTTCAAAATGGTGCGACATGAATAAAATACACCGCAAAAGAATTTCCCCCCAAAGACCGTAATGTAACAGAATTATTTTGAGTGTCCCTGTAAATGAACGGTGAATGTTTTGCACACCTATTCTACAGTAAGTGCAGTTGTAATGCATTTCAGAAATATATATAAATTTTAATGTTTTTTAAATGATGAAACATCATTGAAAAAATCCGCAAGTGATTTTTCTCCATACGCTGTAAAGTAACGAAATTCCTTTAAATGTCTCTGTGAAGGAAATATAAATGCTACGCACTTCATTTTCAATACCGAACGTGCCATTGTAATTTTCAATAACATCTATAAATTTTACGGCAATCCGACTATAGTTACGCGAGTTAGAGCACCGACGGACAAGCTGATAGACTGACGGAAAGACAGACAAACTGAGTTCATAAACACTTTTCAACTATGTTGGAGAGTGTCAAAAATACTTCTATGTACTACACTGTTTAAGACTATGGTTTCCAGACCACTAAGTTCTTTTGGAAAGATTTTCGTTTAAAAATATATAATCATACAAATTCGGGGATTCTTTTTAAAGGAAGACGGACTGAAAAGTACCTTGTACGCCCGAGGCAGGACACCACATTCCTGCCCGAGAAAAATGTCTGAATTTAACACTGATTTTAGGTATATATGAGGTTATCATCACGGGTGCGGGGAGCAGTGGCTTTTAATGAATAAACTGAAGGTAGAATAAGATAATAGATTAATTTCATAATAATTAAGGAGTTTAAGCGGTGAAATTGAATACTAATCAAAATAGAGGTTGCTATCCAACGTATACTTTATTCATAAATTTAAAGATGATGTTAAAATAAAAACAGATGAATTAAATAAAACTGAACGTTTCGGTTTAATCTTCAAAACCATTTTCAGTAGTAAACTTTCCTAAAACCACAATACGGAAGGAAACAATCTGCATGCTGCATCCTCAAAATTATATTCAAACTGGAAGAAGCAACCGCACTTCAAAAATCCTGTAAAAATAGCTCCAGTGGTGCCATCTGCTTTTCAAAATAAATAAAAGAAGGGAGGGATAGAAACACGTTGGAACGACACAGTCCTTTCATAATGCTGACCCAGATTTCCGGAATAAGAAATGAAACACTATCGTTACATATTTCCTTGTTCCTTAAACGAATTCCCATAGGTTCACGAATAACTGCTGTATACGGAACATGTTGTTTCGAAATAATCTTAGTTTTGTCGAAGTCGATAAACGAAATACCTCCCTTAACAGTAGAACTCTGGGAATTTTTACATACTTTTTTATTACCAGAAAAATTATTTCAAATTATTAATAATTATTTAACTTATTCCAATGTAATTTATATTTAACCTATTTTATGAAGAAATTTCTGGTTTGAATCGACAATTAGTCCATTGGTTGGTGTTGAATTGACACCTGCTCGGCGTTCTAGTGTTAAGGAAATTCCTTGACAGTGCTGGTGAAAATCTATTAAACTTCAAATAATTTTTATGCTTTTTTCATCTTTCAAAAAATCAACGTTTAGTCATACCAATAAATGACGCTACATTTAGTTTTTTCATCTAATACATCCTAGAAAGGTTAACAAATAAATTTTACTTTTCGATATGATTATTTTAAAATTAATACTTAAGATAAGGTATTATAAAAACCAACTTACTGACCAGGCGCAGTTCAAATTGAAAAAGATTTATCCACAAGAAAGTATTAATTGCACTTTGAGGTTATACTTGCACTTACCTAAATGAAAAACAAAAAGTAATTAATCATTTCTACAAATATTACTGAAAAAAATATCAATTTTACCAGATTAATTTTTTTTTTTTTTTTAAGTGCGTATTACTGAATTCAAGCAATAGCATGCATTCATGATAATTAACAAGATAAAATAAAATCTTAATTCGGGAATAAATATTAATTTATGTATATAGATATATATGTATATATTTTATGAGGAAAATTAAAATATAAACACGAAAGTTGAAACTCACTCGTGTTATGAAAAATATCTATGAAAAAATTAAATCTTTGTGGAAGCATGGCTGAAATATCAAGTCCAATCTATCATATATTATAATACGAGCAAATCTTCTGTGTGTGTGGGGAGGGGGGGGGTGTATGTGTGTGAATGCAAATTTTAACTTAAAGACGGCTCTAACGATTTTGACTTAATTTTGTAACCTACCGTTTTCGGCTACGAAAAGATCGTTGGCCTAGGTCACTTGTTCGAGAAAATTCGATTAGTGGCCCATTCTGAGGTCATTATGGGCCCATGCATTTCGATGGGAATGAAGGTTCAAACAGTCACTTAAGTTGTTGAACATTTTGGCTGTAAACGAAGTCGTAAAGTTGGAAACTGTCGGCCAACTTTGCCGATATTTGGCAAAATATTGGCTACAATGGCGTGATTTGGCGGTACAATCGACTTTCAAGATAACCAATGCATACTAAGGTAGTCTTACAATAAGACTTACGTAAGTGGTACTTCCCTATTTTATCATTACTTAATGGTTTGAATTATCGGCCTAGGTATCAATAAATGTCGTAAAAAAATTAGGCTGAAGTACATGAACATAAACGTTATAGCTCACAAAATGTTTTAGCATTTTAGGGCTCTTATAAACACGCCATACATTCTATCCAAATCATCGTCGCGCTTTTTTTTTCTAATAGGTCATATGTTTACATATTGGTAGTCATTTAACTTTTTGTTAGTGACATCTCTAACTTCTTTTACGCACTACAGGGTCTCTACTCATATTGTTTTCCAATAGGTAGGTCCCAAACATTGAGCTATGAATATTAAAAGGAGAAAGCATATCAATCTAGCACGGTGGAAAGCGTTGAAACTGAAAGACGAGTTCTTTCCCCCTCTCCGGCGTCCGCCATACTTGACTTTTACCGTAGATGATTTGCGCAGCGAGAAGAAACTGGCTCACAGCACAGTTCACCGTGGTCAAATATGGTGGAAGCGGGGGGTAAGGGGGTAGGAACAGATTCAAGTGACGTCATTTATGTCATCTCCTTCAATCTGCATAGCTCCATTGTCCCAAACCATTAGGTTTAGAGGGATAGTTCCAATTGCAAAATTGTTTTAGATGTTTTTTTCTTCGTCATATTAAACACCATTAACGTCAAAGTATCTATTTTTGAAAAAATTAGAAATTAAAATTTTGCTATGGAACCTGTGTTTTATGAGTTTATGAAAACTTTTCCCATGCTAGATAATATCATGTATCATAACTCGGTGAGTTTCGTTGTACAAAAATGTAATTGTTATTTTGTACTTTTTAGATCATGGAGAGAATCTACGTCAGGGGCCGTATAAACATGTATGTTTCGTAAAATAATGTATTTCTTTAAGAAAAACATTCATTTCTATGTAAATAGCTTTTAATATGATGAAGAGCAACATTAATTTTTTTTTTACAATATTTCTATGTATATATGTTTTCTGAATTAGGAATTGCACAACAATAAGAGAGG
Organism: Maratus speciosus; assembly: GCA_963932465.1. Classification (NCBI taxonomy): domain Eukaryota; kingdom Metazoa; phylum Arthropoda; class Arachnida; order Araneae; family Salticidae; genus Maratus; species Maratus speciosus. The sequence goes on from OZ010793.1 coordinate 442,584,199, forward strand.
ATACCTTGTACGCTTTCAAAAAAGAAATACGTCAATTGAATGAACTATTTTTTGTTAATTTCCACTTTGTTTGGCCCATTTTCCCAAAAACTACAGAAAATTCTTCAGAAAAGTCCAATTTAAAAATTACCTGAAATCCACCATTCTATAGCTGCAATTTCCGTCAAATCACACAGATGTTCAATAATTGGGCTGGTTAATACTTTTTAGTTGCGTTCGTAATTGTATAAATACGTAGCACCCATAGTCGTCGTCTGGTCAATCCGTCTGTCTGTCTGTTCGCATAGAACTGCACAAAAACTACCCAACCGAATGGTTTGAAATTTAATATATGTAACCTTTTTAGAATTTTGTCGAGTCATTTCAAATTTTATGAAAATCGAATTAAAACTTAAAAGATATTGATAAAAATTTTCTTTATACTATTAAATGCTATCATACATAATTAATTCAATGCTATCCCATGATAGATAATATTTCTAATTTGCCATGGTGATTACATCAGATTTAAGGCGGAGTCATATTATTTCCGTATTACAGAATTTAATACATATAATCGTAATAAATTTTGTATTCATGCATTTTTGCAAAAGCGTGCAACAGCTATTGCAACAAGATCAGAATATTTATAAAACTAGTTTTAGTACTAACGCACATCATTTGCCATGTATGGCGTACAATTTCCGACTTGAATGTATTTGAAACGGAATTCTTACGTATGTCCTTTTCCCTAAAAACACAAACCTAAATCGCAAACCTAAGCTGAAAATTTCCTTAAACTCTACAATTAAAGGACAGAAATGGGCTCAAATAGCGGAGAAATATCTTCCAATCACAGGAGTGTATTTGCAGCTGGCTACGTGTACTTTTTACGCATTTAAACGAAATATTTTTTTTTAGAATATATAGTAAAAAGAAATTCAGAGATATCATTAATTATCAAAAGTTTAAACATGAAATAACGATGTAAATCCATGTGACATATTATAGAAAAAGCTAGAAGATGATTTCAATGATAAAAGATAGGATTCCCGAATAAAAGCCGAAAATAGTGAAAATGTCAATCAGCTGAAATTTTCTTTTAAATACCATCCAACATTTCATACAAGAATTTCTATATCTAGGTAGACCTTCAAATCACCAAAATATGAAAAGAAAATCAGAGTGTACCACTTCTGAACTTTCCTTGATATGACAGAATTTTCCTTCTATGAGAGGAGAGACTTTCCTCTCATATCTTAAAACCTGAACAAAAAAGCATTTTAGATTTTTGTTTATTTTTTTTTCAGTCTTACAAATTTTCTCTCACCAAATTGATTGCTCCTATTGAGTCTTCTTTTAAACATAGTAAAGTGACTCCTTTTCAAAAATAAACTTTTCGTCACATCCTTGCAGATACTATTTCTTCTAATAATTTAAAATATAAACATAATCTTTCACGTTCTCAACATATCGCTCTGAATGATCTTAAGTCCAATGATAATCTTAATATTACTAAAGCTGATAAAGGTAGTCAAGTTGTTCTTGTGGATAAAAAAGATTATTCTGATAAAGTTTATGCTCTCTTATCTGAAGGTCCTTATGTTGAAGTTAAAAAAGATCCTACTAATTCGTATCTTTCCACTCTCAAAAAAGCTGTTAAGAATTCTGTTATTTTAAATGACAAAACTAAACATGATGTTATTCCTTCTTCAGCCATTTGTGCCCGTTTTTATACTTTGCCTAAAGTTCATAAAACCAATTTCCCCTTAAGACCTATTGTCTCTAATATTGGTACTGTTACTTATCCTCTTGCCAAATTTTTAACATCCATTATTTTTCCTTTGTACATTTCTAATTCTCATACGATAAAAAATTCTTATGATTTTGTTAGTAAATTAAAAAATATTAACCCATCCAATTGTTCTATGCTTTCTCTTGATGTCAAATCTTTATTTACTGATGTTCCGATTGAAGACGATCTTTCTTGCTTGGAAAAAAGATTACGTGAATTTCATTTCTCTGATACTGAAGCTCAAGATTATGTTAATTTAACTAAAATTTGCATCACTCAAACTACTTTTGAATTTGATAATAAATTTTTCAAACAATCAGACGGCTTAAGTATGGGTAATCCTTTATGATATTTATATGCATTATTTTAAGGAAAAATTAAGTCTGGTTAATTTTAAATCTTGGATGCGTTATGTCGATGATACTTTTGTTTTAGTTGATAATCCTTTTGATATTTCCACCATTCTTCATACTGTCAATTCTATCGACCCACATATTCAGTTTACTTTTGAATTAGAAAATTGTAATAAACTTCCTTTACTTGATGTTTTAGTTACCAAATGTGATTCTTCTTTCAAAACTTGTGTTTATAGAAAACCTTTTTCTGTTTCTAACTCACCTCAAATCATCCTGTCAACCAAAAAATCGGTGTTTTTTACATGTATGTAAATCGTGTTCTCAAAATTTGTTCCGAATCTGCATCCATTAAGGATGAACTTAATTCCTTAAAAACCGTTGCTGTCAAAAGAGGTTATAATCCTTCTGTTATCAATAATGCTGAGAAGAAATTCAATAGACCATCTAATAAATCTACTCTTTCCAAATCTGTCAAAGGAAAATCTGATAATTTGGTTATCCTCCCTTTTTAGCTCACAGGCTATCAAAGCCTGAGAGCTAATGTGCCCGCCCGTTCTGTATGTATGTATGTACGTACGTAACGCGATAACTCTTGATAGAAACATCCGATTTGCTTCAAAAAAATTTTCTAGGTTCATTGTGATAAGGCGCTTCCCTGATTAGTTTTGGGAGTTCATTGGTTAAGGATAAAGGGGGAAAAACGGGTTTAGTCCAACCCCTTAATTCAGATAAATGGGTTTTTCTGGCAGAATCAATCGATTTGCTCCGAATTTGGTATACCGGTTTATTATGTTAACGAACTTCCCTGATTAGTTTTTGGTGTTCATTGGTTAAGGATAAAGGGAGAAAAAGGGGGGTTAGTCCACCCCCTTAATTCAGATAAATGGGTTTTTCTTGCAGAATCATTCGATTTGCTCCGAATTTGGTATACCGGTTTATTATGTTAAGGAACTTCCCTGATTAGTTTTGGGGTTTCATTGGTTAAGGATAAAGGGGGTAAAGGGGGGTTAGTCCACCCCCTTAATTCAGATAAATGGGTTTTTCATGCAGAATCATTCGATTTGCTCCGAATTTGGTATACCGGTTTATTATGTTAAGGAACTTCCCTGATTAGTTTTGGGGGTTCATTGGTTAAGGATAAAGGGGGAAAAGGGGGTTAGTCCACCCCCTTAATTCAGATAAATGGGTTTTTCATGCAGAATCATTCGATTTGCGCCGAATTTGGTATACCGGTTTATTATGTTAAGGAACTTCCCTGATTAGTTTTGGGGGTTCATTGGTTAAGGATAAAGGGGGAAAAGGGGGGTTCGTCCACCCCTTAATTCAGATAAATGGGTTTTTCTTGCAGAATCATTCGATTTGCTCCGAATTTGGTATACCGGTTTATTATGTTAAGGAACTTCCCTGATTAGTTTTGGGGTTTCATTGGTTAAGAATAAAGGGGTAAAGGGGGTTAGTCCACCCCCTTAATTCAGATAAATGGGTTTTTCATGCAGAATCATTCGATTTGCTCCAAATTTGGTATACTGGTTTATTATGTTAAGGAACTTCCCTGATTAGTTTTGGGAGTTAATTGGTTAAGGATAAAGAGGGAAAAACGGGGTTAGTCCACCCCCCTTAATTCAAATAAATGGGTTTTTCATGCAGAATCATTCGATTTGCGCCGAATTTGGTATACCGGTTTATTATGTTAAGGAACTTCCCTGATTAGTTTTGGGGGTTCATTGGTTATGGATAAAGGGGGAAAAGGATTGTTAGTCCACCCCTTTTAATTCAGATAAATGGGTTTTTCATGCAGAATCATTCGATTTGCTCTGAATTTGGTATACCGGTTTATTGTATTAAGGAACTTCCCTGATTAGTTTTGGGGGTTCATTGGTTAAGGATAAAGGGGGAAGGGGGCTAGTCCACCCCCCTTAATTTATATAAACGGGTTTTTCATGCAGAATTATTAGCTTTGCTCCAAATTTGGTATACCGGTTTATTATGTTAAGGAGCTTCCCTGATTCGTTTTGGGGATTCATTGGTTAAGGATGAAGTGGGGGGCTAGTCCACCCCCTTAATTTAGATAAATGGTTTTTTTTTTGCAGGATTATTCGATTTGCTCCAAATTTGGTATACCGGTTTATTATGATAAGGAGCTTACCTGATTAGATTTGGAGGTTCACTGGTTAAGTATAAAGGGGGAAACGGGGGCTAATTCCCCTTCACTTATTTTTTTTTTTGAGGGGCATTATTCTTTAAAATAAGAGTATAATATACAATTAGTGTGAATAGCCTGTGAGCTCAATGCCATCAGTTTAGCTGGGCACTTTCCTTTTTTATTATTCTCTTTTATGTTTCAAGTTAGCCAAAGTTTTATGATGCTTCAATTTTAACATTACCTTTAAACCTGTCAATAAATTCAAATTTCCCTCCTCTAAATCTCCTGTTCCTAATCTTCGTAAATGGGGAATTTATAATGTTCCTTGTAATGGTTGAGATTTATCTTATATTGGTCAAACTAAAATAAATCTCGAAATCCGCTTAAAAGAACACTCTCGTTATGTAATTAATCAAGAATTTTATAAATCTTCTATTGCCAAGCATTCTTGGGATTCCAGCCATAGTTTTAAATTTCAAAATGCTAAAATTATGTTTAATGCCAATAGTATCTCTGAATTGGACTATCTTTAAAATTTATATTTCTGAATAGTTCTGTTTATCTTAATCGTGATGTTATTGTTAATGATAAATCTGATTCCACAATGCTCTCTGCAGCTTGGAAAAACCTTTTTAGTGCTACCATATAATTTATTTTTGTATTAATATTAGTCTATTTTTAATATTTTATTCATTTATTTATTTTTTTTATTTCATGTGTTCCCATATTTAAATATATGTTTTTTTTTTTGTTTTTTTGTTCCAGTTTGCTTTCTTATCTCCCTTCTACTCTCTGTTCTTTTACTTTGATTATGCTCTTCTGTGATTGGCTGTTGTCTTCTATTTTTCTATTGACTGTTGATTTCTAATTTCCTATTGGCTGTCTCTTCAGCTTGTTCCTTTCCCTTATCTCTCATTTCAGTCTTGCTGCTGCTTTCATAGTAAAAGCACGTCTTCTTTGCGCCTGACGAAGAAAGACTCGGATTTTTCGAAAGGCCTAGCGTATTTAAGGAATTTTCGATGGGGTTTTAAGAAGATTTTTTGCTCCTACGTATATTCCTCTAACGCTTGATTACGGTTTGTGCTTAGGAAGCAAGGCTGTACAAAATAATTCTAATATATTACCGACTATAGGCAATAATTTCTGATAATGGATTTCCATCTATTTTACATGTTTTCTAAAGCGTTTATATGCTACTTTTTTGTATGAGAGAATGCATGGAAAAGTTTCTTAACAATATTCTTATAGTACTGGAATATGTTTCATAATCTGAGAATGATGGTGGATTTTTTTCTTTCTTAACAAGTAATCTTTTTATTTTGTTTAACGCTTTACGTACTGAATTAAAAATTCATAAAAATTTTATCTTCTGAAGCATTTTTCGTGAATTTTTGAAAGTACAGAAGATTTACATAATTACTTAATAAATTGTTGAAGGATTTATAAGGATTAATTAAATTTGAATTTATAGGGATTTTGTGCAGTATTTGTAACCCCACTCAAATCTTTTAAATGTACAAATATAATGTTCTTACAATAGAAATAAAGAAATATTTTTGAATTGAAATTCCCCCCCCCCCCTCCCAATGTGAAGAAAGCTGAAAAGATGCAAAGGTAAAAGAGATCATCCTTTTAAAAATATTTTTGTTTTGTATAACCAATAATGCTTTTTGAACAAGATAAAGTAATGCATCTATAACTCATTCTAAACTGTATTACTACTAATCGATATATTAAATGAATTTTATAACAAGTTATTTTAATTGACTTATAAGTGCCGTCAGTAGATAAAGGGTTAAAATTTAGCATTTGTTTGTCATTCGAATTTCAATAAATTACGTTACGGATAACAAGTGTAGCAAATATCATAAAGTTTAAAGAGCGATTCTTACATAACATTTAACTGCAATTTTTTAAAAAGAATAAATCCAATCAATTAAGCTTCATAAAATATACTGAATTATCCAAAAAAAGAAAATGAAGTAAATTCATTTCCTTTCATTTCTGTTCAAGAATCTAATACTAAATGGTTAAAGATATTTTTCAAGAAAACTTTTAATAGGAATTTAAATTACCATATCGGCCCTTGCTAATGGATAGCTTTAAGCGAAATTTCCATTAATTTTAAATTAGTACCGTTATCTTCAATAAATACGGTATAATTTCACATTTAAAAATGACGTCTACAGAACCAGAAGATAGACGTTCTCAATCATGAAATATAAATGTTTTAATAAGATAATGTCATAACGACGTTATTTTAATTAATTTTTTTAATCCGTATGTTTAACTGTTCAATATAATTTTTTTTGCTCACCCCCCCCCCCCGCCTTCCATTAGTTATTTCATTTATATTTCTTTCTTTAGAATCATTTGGAATTTTAATCATTTTGAGTGTAATTGCTATGGTAATAAATAAATTGTATGACAAGACTTAAGTTTACTATATTTAAAAAGTCTCAGTGATTTAAAATATAAGATTTATATTAAAAAAAATACTTTTTTCAAAATACTCGCGTCAACAATATTTTCATAATAGAAATAGGTAAAATTATGAAACAAACTTTAATCATAGCAAAATCATTATTACTCTGGCCATCGAAAATAATTATACTCATTATTATTACTATATTTTAATAAAAAATATAATCATTGAATGAGACAGAAATTGTGTGCCGTAATGATTTACGCAGAGCATATATTCTAAAAAATAGTATATTAACCAATTGACACTTTGGTCTGACCGTAGGTGGTCATTGCTAATATGTCAAATTGTACAGTTAACCGTCCTTGTCCGACCCTTGTCCTTGACCCTTAGCCCCTTGTCCGACTGACTGCCGGCTATCATTTACATAATTAAATTTACAATGTCCATAGTTAGGTCGGTGAATAAGCTATTTTAAGGAATTAAATTTCGGCCCGTCAATGTAATGCACTTGATCGCCGATGATCATACAGGAACCAAATTGTTAAATCGTTTTATTTGCTAGTAAATCTGCAGATCAGGAGCCTCAAGGTCAGACCTTAAAGCGATTGCCTTTTGATCTCACACTGCATAATATTCACCATCCTACAATAAGCATTTTCTTATTTTTTAACAATATAAATATTTAGCAACATATAAAAGTTTCTGAAAATTAGAAGAATTAAATTCTACACGGTGTGGCAATGATGTTCTGAAATTCTGATGCATTGCCTATTCTGGTAATTTATTAGATTAAAAAATACATTTCTTACCCCCGTAGTCATATAAATTTAAATTAATAATTTCCTATTGATTGGGCGAATGGTTGTAATGTATCTTGAATTTCGTTTTACACTTCAATTCTCTTAGGATAAGCAACAGTTTGGACAAGGATTTTATATTATGGTTATATGTAAATAGCAATATGTATACTTAATATTCTTATATAATATTTATATATTTATATAATATTTATACTAAAACTATTATCTTTAATTAATATCTAATTTAGGGATCTAGCGTTTCTTACAATTTTTTTTTTCGAAAAATAGTTTTGATGGTCATTCTGTAATAGTTAGATGTAATATATAGTCTAAATAGATGCCATAAAATTGTGCAAGAAAATCACTTATTGTCATTAAACTAAAGTTATAACATGCTAAATGTGAAAAAAGTACATTTAAAAGCATATAAATACACTTTAATAAACTGGTTTCCATGTTTTGCATACACAATTGGCGACTTTTTAAAGATAAATATTGATTTAAAAAAAAAAAGCTATTTCCGTAGAGTTTTTAAAAATAAATTGGTAAATTAAAAATTTCGAGATTCCAAGTATAATGAAAGCATGTGCTCTAATAAAAAGGGCCATCTGTGAACGTGAATTATTTTATTCTATTGTTTTTAATTTTGCAAATAATCTCTTCTCATATTTGCAGATCAGTTTATTAAAAAACTTTTCATGCCTATAAATGTACTATTTTTCACTTTTAGCATGTTACAACAGCATATTAAAACAGCTTTTAGCACGTTAAAATTTAAATACATGCTAATCTATTCGATAGCAATAACAGGCAAAAATCACCAAGAATAGGCATATTTCAAAACTTTTAAATCTACTGGATAATCATTCATCACCGTGTCTACTGCTAATTGCCTAAATCGCATCGATTTGTCGCTATAAAAAATTTCTTTGTGATAGCTTTTTAATAGTATCTACATTAAATTAAAAAATGTAATATTATTAACATCATTAATGTTTGACGCAAAGCTGTATCGCACACCAAATTATTAAAAATTAACTAACTTTTTATTTCCCTGAGCCAAATTTTCTGCTTAATTTTTCGCAATCGGGATTATTTAAATTTTATAGGCAATAAAATGCAGTTGCTATAGGTAACTGACAAAAGAAAAAAATGAAATATGTATAATGTCAAATGAAGTAAAATGATAGAACAAGATGTTTTATATTATTATAAAACATATGTAAAGTTCCACCAAAATTCATACACCTAATTTAAAAAAACCGACAAATATATTGTCAAAATCCCAAAATAAAAGAAATAATTTAAAATCCTTATTTGGTGATTTCAGCATCCATAATTTACCATTTAAATACATTAATTAAATGCGCCATTTTCTTTCAACAAATGTAAATTTTAAAAACGTCTGAACTGCCATGGAAAAGCATTACAACGAAAAAGAAAATGTTCCATATTTTTCGAATGAATAAACCAAATGTAACCAAAACCTATGCAGCTAATTTCGGTTACCACGCCAACATGCCTACTTAATTTCAAGCTAATCGGATGTTTTTTACAGCAGTAATTGCGGAACAGACAGACTAATTAACAGACTGACAGACAGACGGAAACCAAAAATTTCGTGTCTCCACAGTAAGCCTTCACTGACGTTTCGTCAGTGATGTTTCTTATAAAAATGAGTATACAAAGAAATATGCAAAAAAGTATATTTTATTCATTTGTGAAAATAGAGCTTTTCTAAAACAGCTTTTTGGTAAATATTTATGACTGCGGCACTAATGGCAAGTGTAATTCTGCACAATGCATTTTATTTTCCTTTTATCAATATATTATTGTGCTAGTTGTGTGTGCAGTGAGCTAAAAGTTTGCAAATATTTTAAAGACTGACAAAAATAGGCTCATTTCTGATCAATAACAAAGAATACACAATGATTTTTTTTAAATCTCGGTAAATTAAACAATTTTTTTTTAAAGTTTTTTCAACATATACAAGTAAATGAAGGTGGGAAATTTTCATAATTAAAACATAAATAAAACGTTATAATAAGATGTAGTCAAGTTACTATTAATGTTTCCGCAAACCAAACATTTAAAAAAAATTCCAAAAGATATTCAAAATTTTTAATTTAAAAAAGAATCTGCTATTTAATAGCTAATAATTAAGAGACTGAAAATATTATTAAAACATCTTAATCATTAATTAAAGAGGATTTTTCTAATATTTAACAAATAAAAACTTGTGCAGTATTTACATTTCTTCTAACTACAATTATTTCAGATATGTTCATTTATAGTAAGAGTTCAATCTTCTTTTTCTTTTATATTAGACTTCTCGTCGCAACTAAATGAATAAAAACACTGAAAATAAAGTGCTTTTTTATTTACAAATGTCAGCTGAACAATATAAAAAATGTAGAAGGTGAAGAAATTCACACCAAAATCGTCATTTAATGTAGCTGGCGCATTCAGTTAAATTAAAACGTGATTGATTAATACAGATTTAAAACAAAACTAAACTTTGATATAAACAAAAGGACTACGTCTGAATTCATTCATATTTATAAAAACTTTTAAAAATAACAGACATTACATTAAATTACAAGATAAAAACACTAAAAGCAATATAAAAGGTCGTTTCGGATTCATTCTGAATCCCTCATCAGCTAATTCCTAACGTAAAAGTCATAGAAATCTAGTATGACTTTTACGTTAGGAATTAGCTGATGAGGGATTCAGAATGAATCCGAAACGTCCTTTTATATTGCTTTTAGTGTTTTTATCTTGTAATGTAATATAATGTCTGTTATTTTTAAAAGTTTTTATAAAAACTAAACTTTTAAACAAAAATATTAAAATTTGTTTTAATGTTTAAAAATACCCATTGAGATATTGGGATAGTCGAATTGTAGACAAAAGCTGTTCTGCATCATCGACAGTCCTTACGTGTTTTGTTTACACGCTTAAGGCAAATAAATCATCTATAACTAATATATAAATCATCGGTTATCTTATATTTTATACATTACAAGCAATGTTTTATTATATACAGAGTAGCATAATAAGGACTAAACGTTTTCAAAATTAAATAAAAATTAAACGGATCCAGCTATTGGAATTATCCTGGTAGAGGTTAATGTGTTAAGATAAGAATATCTTCACAATGCTTCCAACTATCATCGATAAAAATCGTCTATAGATGCTATCATCGATGAATATTATCTATAAATGTCGTCGATAGGTGATATTCGGTGCTGTCTCAAACTCTTAAGTAGCTCAAATACCTTATAAAATGGATCAAAGTTGATTCACCTTTTAAACCGCATTCTGTTTAGTTGTGTAAATGCTAAAAAAGGGTATTTATTTAGAAATTGTGAAATTATTTGAAAAAGCATTACAATTTGTACGCCATCTATCGGTGATACTTGGAACTAAAACATGGAAACTCAGTAAAGAAAATTATCACGCGTTACTCTTATTTAATTATAATTTCAATAGCTATCACCTTTTGCTTGTTATTGAAGCCTTAAAAAAATGTGAAGTCATTTTATGTTTGTTCATCAATAATTTTTCACTGATCAAAATTCTTTAAGCAACATACGATTTTGCACTCTGCGTTCATCTTACAGCAATACCTGGTGAATCTAAACGTTGAAACTTTAAATCATCGGTTTTATAAGGTTATTTAATGTTCACCTTAATTTTTGTCGTTTCAGTAAAATTCTTTCGAAATACATTAGTTTTTTGTTATTATTTTTATCGTCATTTTAAAATATTTTCTTTAAATGAGTGTAATGATTATAATGATATAAGCAACAATAAAATGTTTAAAATGATATTGATATAAATACTTAAACAATAAAATGATATTGATATAAATACTTAAAAAGTATATTCAGTATTATGTTAAAAGATATTTTTAAAGATTACGTGTTTCGAAGTGTAAAATACTTCTATTCAGCTAAAATAGGCAACAGGAAATATTTATTGGAACAGAAGCAGGTTTTAAAAAGTCAGGAAGAATTTTTTGAATTTTCACTATATACAGGATAATGAATTTAAAAGAGTACCCGTTTGTTTTTTGTATTATCTATACTATATAGAGCCATCTAATCAGAATGAGGGATGAGAGAAGCACAAAGAAGATTTATAATTGTAATTTAATCGGGAAAAAAAGTATTGGTAGACCCAGGAAGAGATGGATAGAAGAGGTAGAGAAAGATCTTGCACAAAACCAAATTATAAATGATAAAGTACAGGCCAGAGATCGGAAGGTTTGGAGAGGGATATTGAGGGAGGTCAAAATCCTGCATGGATTGTAGTACCATTGTGTATGTATGCATGTGTAATATATATAGCAAGGCTTTCAACATCATTACTTATTTAATATGGCTATAATTAATGTGCGGATATCTTTTTTTTTCACTTTCTAAAATTTCCGGCTTTGGAGTCAAGAGAATCCCCGTGAGCTAAGGCAATCCCTTTTACACATCCAAAAGATTGGCGTGGGTTGTGCGCTGTGAAGGCGAAAAGTGACAGGACGAATTTTTGTTTTTCCAAACCATCAATTCCGAAATTCACCTGGACATAATTCAAACTTTATTGTTTCACTGAAGATACAGGACAGTTATTGCTGGTTACCGCAAGGCGGAGGCTCTTCACACATGTCAAACCTAACAATGGAAGTGCTTAAGGAATTCTTTGATGACCGTTTAATTTCAATAGGCCTCTGGACACCAAGGTCACGAGACCTCACCCCGTTAGATTTTTTTATGTGGGGTTATCGCAAAGATAGGGTTTTCCAGAGGAGTCCTGCAAACATTGATGAATTAAAACAAATCATAACTGAAGAAATCTCGTAAATAACACAAACAATGTTGCATGTGTCACAAAACTTCTTTATACGAGTTCATGTTTGCATTCAGAATGGTAGCGAACATTTTCAACATTTTCTGTAAGGAATGATAATGTAAAAAATTTGAATTATGTTTTCCAAAGATAATATTATCACAGTATTAAGTAAGGTTGTGAGTCTCCATTTCTATTTTACCTCAGAAATAAAGTTGTAACAGTCCAACAATGTTGAAAATTGTCTCCCACACTTAAACAGGGTTCACACAATTATACTTCAGTGTTACAATAGTAGGGACATCCGTCAGGTTTAAGTTTAATAAGAAAAACCAACTGGTACTCTTTTAAATATATCACCCTGTATAATGGCATAAAATTAATTTAATTTCATTAAATAATAAGGAAAGTATTTGGCTTTAGACAATAACAATAACAAACAATTATTTTTCTCTGTAATTCTACGTTATCTATTAAACATTATTATTAAGTATGACGTTTAAGGCAGTGAAAGCAAGAACTCCTTATGTCAACCTAGATATTCATATAACAAGAGTAAGAACAGATTAAAGTGAAAATAATTACACTCTTTACATTTTATTTTTTAGTTTTTAGTAATTAAAATATTCCATTGTTGCAGTTTTTTACACTAGCAACACTTTTCCCGTATCCGGGTATAAAGTTTGCTAATAACATTTCTTTTTCTGCCAGTAGCAGCTATTACTTTTGAGGGTGTAAGTTACAAAATGTTCATGTTGAAATAAAATGTTTTGGTTTATGATATTATTTCGAATTACAACATTGTTTTTTATTTTAAATTAAGTGGGTGAAACATGTAAATTTTAAATGTGTTCATTTATGTATTTAAATGAAACGCATACAATACCACCGGAATAATATTTGCTGATTTACCACATGTGACCTGTTAAGGAAAAAATAGCTTACAATTATTTTATTATTTTATAATAAAAAAAAACTAAACCTATGACTTTACGATCCATGGTGGATCAGGGCCATACATAACCCTGTTTATTTGACCGTGGGTCCCGAGGTTTGGTACAGCATATGTACCGCCCAGATAATCAGCTTAACACGTGTGTATTTTCCAAGGAAGCTTGGTATTCATTTTATCGACCCTGAAGGGATGAAAAGTTGAGTGAAACCTCCCCAGCCGGGAATCGAACTCTCGGCCTGTAGCGCAGCAGAATTTATAATTAAGTTATGAAAATATTAAAATGTTGAAATATAACCAGAAACACACATCAGCTTGGTATTCATTTTATCGACCTTGGATGGATGAAAGGTTGAGTGAAAGCTACCCAGCCGGGAGTCGAACTTTTGACCTGTAGCGCAGGAATTCATAATTTAGTTATAAAAATATTAAAATGATGAAATATAATCAGAAACACACATGTGTAGATAATGTTTATAATTAGCACATCAGAAAGTGGGAGAGTAGTAATCGATCACAAAATTCCATATTTACTACGTCATGAAACAATTTGAGATAAATAAAAGAGCATAAAAACTAATAAATTATGAATCATAAGCTACGCTATAAATTTCGTATGCACAAACTTACACCACAATCTAATGCAGAGTCTAATGTTAACTCATTTTGTATTGCGAGAAAGCACATAAATAAATAAATAAACTCTAGGTAATAAAAAGGTTTTCCTAAATATTCAATATGGTAATACGGCAGGAGATTGAAATGGGAGGATTTTTTAAGGGATTTGTTTGAAAATCAATAAGATTTTCAGATTTCCAATTCAGAAATGGCATACAAAATGTCATTTTATAATAAGAATTTGTTTCGAAACTTTTTTTGTTTTGTTCTTATACTATTGAACTGGTTTAAAATGTAATTCTTCAATTTTGAAAATGAGAAAAAGGAGAGTAAAACGAAAAAAAAAAATGACTCTATCAGAAGACTTTTATGAAAAACGCGCTTTTGTAGGCTATATTTATATAATTAAACATATTTTTGTGGATATTTAGTATGGGCGAAATAATAAAAAAAAATTATTTTAATGTGAGATTGTTTATTTTTTTTAAGATATAGGAAGAGAAAAAAAAATTCCATGTCCATAAAAAAATGATATATATATATTTGTAGCAGAAATGAAATATCTTACAAAAGTTAGAAGATACAAATTAATGATATTTATTTTAATGCACATATCGTCGATTTCTCTACCTTTAACATATTCTTTTTAAGTTTTCTTAAAAGAATGTGTGCCAGAGTAAACCATCAAGATATATTCCATATACGTTTTCTGCATAAAAAAACTACATTTCTTCCGCCACTGTGCTCAGCTCTCAATCGAAAATAAATAAATGAATAAATAAAAATACGTCCTTCTATCGGCTTTTAGTTATATCATCTGACGTCGCAAATACCACTTTCAAAAATTTTAAGCTCTTTTCTCGCAAAATGGTGATTTTTGAAATGGTAGATATTGTGTAAAAAATTTGGTTTAAGCTATCGACATCTTGAAATGAAGCTACATGAAATAAGTACTAATAAAATTATCTTTATAATTCCCATTTTTGGGGTTCCGTACTTAAAAAGTAAAATCAGAACAATTATAAGATCACTCCTGTGTCTGTTTGTCCGTCTGTCATAATCATTTTATTGGTAAGCTATGGAGCATGGAACGTTCAAATTTGGTGAAGTAATAAAGGCTATTGACCGACATATTTATAGACTATTAACCATTCACAAATATGTTTAGCTAAAATTTTCAAGGGCTAATTAAGTTAGTTGTCAAAAAATCTTTTTTATTTGTATATCGTGTGTAAGCTTTCATAACGTCCAACTCAAAAATACAACTCTTTTAGTTTTAGGTATTAAATTTTTAGAAATATCGTTGAAAATGTAATGCAAAAATATGTCCCAACCACCCTCTATTTCCGAATCTACTGAAACAAAAATTATGAAAAAATTAGGAGTAGTAGAAGTTAATTTAAACCTTGTAGAAAATCTCTAGCGATTAGTCTAGATCACATAGTTTTTGAAAAAATTGCATTTTCCCGTTACACACAAATTTCGATTTGCAGGCATCTCAACAAAAGAGTTGAGGAGCGCTGGATATACCTATCTTCACAGAATTATAAAAGGATTGTTGATAACGATTTTCGAAAACAATTGTCGGTAATTAGCCGAGATCCTTAAGGACGAGGACGGTTTGGACATACAAAAAGACACGGACGGCATACTCTATGTGCCATCGGCTTTTGAAGCCTAGATAAAAACTTTTAATGATGTAATGCATGAGTAATGCTCTCGCTTGACCGATAATTGTCAACTGTGTGTTCTAAGAAATTATTTTGCTTTTCAACAAGAATTTAACATCATAATTAAAAGATAATAATTACATATTTTTCTTTAAAAAGAAAAGTTTGACTACAACCTACATTCAATTAAAAATTTTAAATCCTCTTTTAACCCCTTTGTTATCAGTGTAACCTCTGGTACATGCTTCGTAGAATTGTTGAATCTGGGATGAAGGCGTTAATTGTTTCTGAACCAACGTGATGAAACGGCATATCCCACAACTCAGAAGGGTACCGACATTGAGAACACTCACATTTTTTCATTTTGAGTTATCTGATGGATTTATGAAGGTTGTTGTTTAATGTTTGTCTAATATGATTGTGCTTTCGGTCTGAAAATAAGTTTTAACTTCTTTTTCAAATTAAATGATCTTGACGGAACGGATGTTACACCGACACCTCCATCCTTTCCTTAACGAAAATTTATTAACTTTTTAAACACAAGTTTTGTATTTGGTTTTTTTCGGAGAAATTTTCTTAAGAGCTGAGAAGCACAAATATGATCAACATGTGAAAACAACTTTTATTTAAATCTTATTGTCATCATTTTCGTCACGTGATGTGGTAGATGTGTGGCTAACTTTGTATTCCATAGTCATATTTTCTATGCAAATCACAAAAATTGGTCACAGTGACTTCACAGTGAAGTCACAAACTGACAGTTAGCTGATAGTCATAAAGTGACGATATAAACTTTACGTCACCGTTGTTACGGGGACCCTTTGTGACGGTTGTAACGTCAGAGTGATTTTTCTGTAGTTTTATTAAATAGCAATTATTTATAAAGAATGTGCAGATTCGTCTATATTTCATAAAGTTTCTTACCTTTATGATAGACATTTAAATTAAATTTTATTTTATTTTAGATTTTACGCAATCACAAAACGATATTGGCATTAACTCAATAATTTTTATCCATATAGCATGTTTTGACACATAAATTCAATTTCCGAGTTCAAAAACCTCTTTATAGAAAAAGATGGAAATAACGCTCCACTTAAAAATGTTTTTATGCGCTTCCCTTTTCATACAATCCTCATGAAAATTTGTATGTAATGCCATATTAATTATATATAATGCCATAATTTCATATGCCATATTAGTAAAAAAACTCTGCATAAAAAAACAAGAAATATTACAATGAATCAACGCCGTAATTATAAAATGTACATGTTCATTTTGTTACCAGTATCTAGGAATAATAATATGTTAGACTTATTTAACTGCAGAATTCTCCAAATAAATAAAGTGAAATACTTGTAAAAAATGCATAGTTCCCACGTGTCTTAAATATGGCCATCCTCAGAGCTATAGACTTTCAAATGCTGTGACATGACACAAAATATTGATTTTATATCGTATTCCTTTATTCAAACGAGTTGGAACCCGTCTAAATTCGACAAATTAAAATGTTTAGAAAGAAAACTGTATGATTAAATTTATGATACACCTATAAAAATAATTACAATAAAAAATTCATCTTACTTTGGTTGTCTAGATCTTAAAACAAATAATATTTTAAACCTAAAATTACCAAAATGTTATTTCCACAAACTTCAACTGCATAAATTATTGAAAAATTAAACTGTATTGGAATACGTAGTCAAGATGAATAATTATGATTAAGTTATCGATTGAGGCTCTTACGTTTGTTTTTACGGGATAAAAAATCAGTAAAAAGGATTTTGCTTTGTCACATCATGAAGTTTTCCCCCATAAAATCTAAACTGTACGCTATTTTCACATTCTCAAAATTTACATACGCACCACTCAAATTTACAATTTAAAAGCATTTTAACGCGCAATAGATTATAAAATAAATGTATTTCCAAACTTAAAGTCATGTTTGTCCAACAACTTTGCATGTGAATATCCTCACAAACTTTATTTTTAATCTCAGTACCCGCGAATAAAAAATTCAAAAACTTGCCTTTAGTTGTCATAGTATTGGCCTTTTAGTATTGGTCAAATATTTAGTTTTATCAAAGAAAATGATCGTTTTGTTTTAAATATGACATCATTTTTAATCACTGAATCATTTTGCCTAGTGTCTCAAACTCAGTATCAGCGTAGTTTAAAAATATTGAAATGTAACTGTATTATGAAGAAGAATGCGTGTTTTATTTTAATGGCTGACGTCATTTTTTTTTCAAAAACTATAAAAATGTTACTTTTATTTGTAATGTGAAAATGGCATCAATAAGGATATAATCAATAAAAATAAATAAACCATAACTATTTTCCCTTTACTTTCAATAGAAATGGTGTACTTCAGTTGCGACAATTACAAAATTGGCACTAAAAACTATAAAAAATTAATGTCTCAAAAATAAATTGAGATAGAGCTTTCAAACAAATTGCATTTAAAAGTACATTTTTCTCCCTATATTACGGTATAAAAATTTAAACTGTGCGATGTTTAGAATTTTAAAAATTTGCAGTAGTGAAAATTACAAAAACGAAATTTCATTTCAAATTTCAGAGTGTTGCCATTCGCAGAATGACTTAAAATGGCGTAGATTATTACATTTTACATGAATGTATTTGTAATTTCTATAAAATTTATATGTACATCTTTTTTCACAACCGCAGAAATTTTAACATGTCTGTAATTCTCTTCCCTCCTTTAAATACGCTTTTATTATTTTCAGTTTTGTATCGAAATGTTTATTTTTTAGGAAATAAATACTCATATTGTCTATAAATGTTTGCATTAGTTAAAAAAAGATTACATCCACTGTGGGTTTTTTTTCAAAGGTTTATTACTGAAAACTTTTCGTTGGCAATTTTTTCGAAATATTGCCGTATAAGCGTTTTCAGCTGCGTTATAAACATTACACCTGTGTTATATTTTATTTCAGTATCTGGTATGTATACAAATTATCAAACCATATACAGTGCTTCAGAAAACAATTGCTGAAAATGAATTTTCATATGTGTTTACTAAATAGTTTGCATGCTTACTAAATAGTTTTGTGGTAGGAGATGTTCAATAACAACATTCTAATGGTTTTGGAAAGTGTTTCATAATCTATGCATGGTACATAATTTTTCTACATAAAAATGACGTGAACCATGACATTTTCATTAAATTCCTTGCATTTTCAGCAATGTTTGCCGACATCTTTTGTCTCAATTAGAACACTTTTAGTATAACGGGAATTCTCAAATCTTCTTTAAATATTCGTTCTTTTTTCAGTCTTTAACTGAAATGTTTACATATTTAATTCAAGTGAAGAACTCATAGATTTAAGAACTTTCTTTTTCTAGACAATTCTTTTATTTAAACAGAGACAACATCCATTCTACATGTTTTCAAGGGTTTAATACTGAAAAAGTTTGTCTTGGAAAATCGTTCTAGCATACAACTTTGAAATTCTTGTTGAGTTTTCTGTACACTCTTGCGGACATTTTCTCTAGAACTTTTAAGAATAAATATACTTAGAAATCCGAATCTAGCAAGAATAAATTTGGAGTTACAAGAAACTAAAAGTTCAAAGCAAAAACGTGCACTTACGTATTGTTAGCGCTCATGATAGCGTTTGAAGTAGTTAAAATTTACTGGATTTTCAAATCATACTGAATTGCAGCGTTTTATTTTTACTTATGGTTAGAATAACGATTACAGTAGAACCTCTTTTATCCGGAACTCTTTTAACCGAAACTCTCGGTTAACCGAAATCCATTTTTAAAGCTTTTTTTACTCTCACATTCCTTGTGTGCAAAATCCATTTTTAAATCTTTTTTTTTTTTTTTTTTTTTTTAACTACCATATTCCTTGTGTGCAAGCGGTCCTTTCCAAACTACGAGTATATATAAATATTTTCGATCCCCTTTTCTAGAGTTCCTTTGAATTTAACTTGAGCTCCCGTAAGCTACGGAGTGGAACGAAGAAAATGAACAAATTAGCGATTCTGAAACTTTTGAATATTTTGCAAAAGGTTTGGCATGGCTGGAGCAGCAGAAAAACTGTGATACTGGTGAACTCATAATATTAAAAAACTCCGTGACAGAGCTTCAAAGCAAGTGCAATCGAAACTGCGACAAACAAAATATTTTTTCAAACCCTTGTGATAAATGTAAAAAGTATTTAATTTCAAAACTAAAATTCAGACAATTAATTCTTGTTTCTATTTTGATATTGCTTTATTTTTATTAAGCACTTGTTACCATAATAAAAAATATTGCATGTATTTCTCCTTAATCTTAAAATTGAAGCATTCTCGATTATCCGAAAATTTCGATTTTCCGAAAGATTGTCGGTCCCAATTACGTCGATTAATAATAGTCTGAAATATTAAATCTCAATGGATGTTCTACTGCACTTAGAAGTCAGAATCTAGTAAGAATAAATTTGGAGTTACAAGAAACTAAAAGTTCAAAGCAAAAACATGTACTTACGTATTGTTAGTGTTGATTATAGGATATGAAGTAGTTAAAATTTACTGAATTTTCAAATTATTCGAAATTGCAGGGTTGTGTTTTTACTTATGTTCAGAATAACGATTACCTCTATACAGTTTCTTGAAATATAAATTGATTTACTTTTATAAAATTAGTAATATTAAATTTAAATACCGTATTTACTTGCTTATCATGCGCACTTTTTTTTAAACATTTCTTCGGTACCAAAAGTAAAGGGTATGAAAAATATTCTTGTTATTTATTCAGGTATTTACTGATATTAAATCTCCTTGGTGAAAAACGTTACTACGTTTAAGATAGACTATTACGTTTAAGATAAATGAATATTTAAAGAAATGAATTATAGTTGCAGCATTTATTTAAGTGACATTTTTAAACAGATGAATATAGTTTTATAGTTGGTTGAGAGAGACCTTTTTGATTATCTTCAATAAAATTTACGAAACGAACCAATTAAAGGTTTTAAAAAAATGAAATAAATAGAAACATCTTTTCCAAAATTTACGTGCAGCAAATGTGTCCTTTCAGATCTAAACCTTTCCATAAAAATTGTTATGTGAGGTATCTCGTTTTTTTTTTTTTTTTTTTTTTTTTTTGCGGGGGGGGGGGGGGGGGGGGGTGATTTTTTGTGTCATCCAAACGGTTTTTGAATGTAATGAAAACATATCAAGAATCGTGCCAGTATCCAAGATATTGTATCGACTTTCCGTAAATGTATCTCTTCCATATGGATTTTCTTCTACGATTTTGCA
This sequence comes from Maratus speciosus, assembly GCA_963932465.1. Lineage (NCBI taxonomy): Eukaryota > Metazoa > Arthropoda > Arachnida > Araneae > Salticidae > Maratus > Maratus speciosus. Next base: position 442,605,061 of record OZ010793.1, read on the forward strand.
CGTCTAGTCGATCCGTATTAATACCATCCACTTAGTTTAAGAAAATATCGAAGTGCTGGATAATATATGCATCCACCGGGAAAATATTAAAAGAATTTAAAATTTATAATTAAGTAGATTCTGTATTCTGTGCACCTAAATAGTAAACAAGTGTAATAATTCAGTTTATAAAGAGACTAAATTCTTAAAATTTGAGAATATATTCCTCGTTTATGGAAAAAGAAAATCAAACTTTAATAATTATTAAGATGCTACTTAATGCAGAATTATATAAATTTAAAGGCAATGTTAATAAACCTACCCTCTCCAAACTCAAAGATCCTATTGAGTTATACAACTGATGGGGTATTTATAGTATTCATTGCCAGTGCGGTCTTTCCTACATTAGACAGACTAAACGGGGTTTAAAATTTCGTATTAAAGAACACCAACATTATATTAAGAAACGGGAAGCCAATAAATCTTCAATTGCTAAACATTGCTGGTAGATGAACCACTCTTCTGATTTTAATTCAGCCAAAATTATCTCTAAACCCACTTCTATCTATGGACTTAACTTTCTTGAAGTATGTAATATCTACAAAAATTTTGACAATATTGTTAATAGTGGATTCGCTATTCCATCTTTATCAGATTGCTGGAAATAGTTCATAAAATGCTCTTTTGCTTAATTACTACCAGTATTTTTCACATTTTTGGTGTCATTACCTATTATATTCTCCTATTGGATGGTACCCACATTTTCCTGTGTCCCCATTGGCTAATGAACTTCACAGTAGAATCCGCTTCCTTCCTATATAATTGAGCAATTTTCCGTTATACTTTGCACTGAGGATGGTACGCTAAAGGCTACCGAAACTAGTCTGCTCAAAGTTTGAATTTTCTAGCGTTTTTAACGTTGCTTTTAAATTTATAAAATCAAATATTGTTATAAACATTAATGTAGAAAAGTTTACTCCAACAATTTGGAAATTGCACGTCAAACGTAGCAAATGAGATGCGTTCGTACTATAACTAGTTTTATGAATATTTTTTTCACCGCATATTGTACTGAATGTGTATTTTAGTGCACTTCAGTAAGTGCATATCAATTTCATTCTGTTCAAAGGGCTGTAACATCATTAAAATGCACTTGAAATTGTTTGGTCTGATTGGCTGTAACGTAACGGAAAATTTTGACTGTCCCTGTAATTAAACTCTACACCCGATTTTCATAAAAATTGAAATGAATGGACAAAATTTTGCAACAATTATATATTTAAAAATTCAGACCATTCGGTTGGGTAGTTTTTGCCGTGTTATATGCGGACAGACGGACCGAACGACGACTATAGGTGCTACATATTTATATAATTACGAACGCACCTAATAACACAGAGTACTTTATTTATTTTCTGTTGTTGCCACCCAGAATATATTAAGAATGAACACAAATAATTTTACGAAATCAGCACTCATTGATATTTTCCGCAGAAGCTCAAAAGATTCAGTAATTTCAAGAAAAAAACAGAGAAGACATTGCAAGTTACTTTAAAAAGCAACCATTTTCGTTGCTTAGAGGATGCGAGAAATCTATAAAGTAAGGTAAAACTAGCTTAAAATGTAATTCTGCTAATTGCTTTCTTTCTGATTTTGATCTGTTTTTCTTTCACGAAATACATTTTAAGACTATTTAAAAGTGAATGTTTTTACTTTGAATTTTTAGTGGCGAAATCTTTAGCTTAAGTGAAAATTATGTTGTGGTTAAACAAGATTTGAAATATTTTAGTGTATTTTATCAGATTATCAACTATGAAAATAAAGAAAAGAAAAGAAAAACAGAGTGTAACTGAATCCTTTATTTGTTTCTTACAGTTACTTTGTGAACAGAAAAATATATAAACAAGCAAATAAATAAGTAGAATGCTAAAATTCTTGTTTAAAAATATAAAAATTAAGCTTAGACGTCATGTTCTTCATTACTTAAAAGAAGACAAAAAACATTAAAAGATGTTAAACTCAGTGTTGCCAGATTGGAGACTTTTTACCCGACTGCCAAGAAGGGTTATGTATTTCACGCGTATCTGGGTATGTGGATTTCTTTATACCCTCGAAACATTCCAACGGCTGGATGGATTTTAATGCATGGTGTCTCTATCGGTTCGTCTTAACTGTCCGATGGTTATTACCTAGGTTTTGTTTTTATAAATTCAAAATGGCGGTAGAGACGAAAAAATTTTGTACGCACCATATTCAGTGGCATAACACTGGATAGGTCTTTCAAAATGAAGAAGATGTTTCATTGACTATTTTACAGTCAGAAGCTCGGATTAAGTATTACACAACCTGGAAGTTGTTTAGGTAGGATCTCTAGCTTTACTGCAACTCTAACCTTCATAGACGTCAATAGGCCTCATCAAAACAGTGTTTATAGATAGAAACTAACAATTAAACACAACTTAAAAGTCATCAATACAAGAAAATAAATTTAAAAAAAAAAAGGTAAGTAATATGAAAAATAGTTTCACATTGATGAGAAATAAATATTTTTTTTCGCTTTTTACGCAGTAGGGTTTCTTAATTTTTTTAATTTATTATTTATTTAATTCAGATTATTTGACTGTCACCCCTTTTTTAAAATAGTATAATTCGCCTTATTTTTCAGAATTTTTAATCTAGTTCTAAATAGGCCGAATATTTCTATTTAAAAAAAGCGGTGACAATCAGCAATTTGGGGACAAAAAAATTTCCTAATCTGGCAACACTGGTTAAACTACATTATTCAGTTCATAACATTTTCTACTATATACATAGTCATCCTCAGGGACAAAATACAAAATTTTTTGTTACTAACTATTAGTAACTATGTATGACTATGTATACAGTTGAAATGCTACGAATTGAATAATGTAGTTTAATATCTTTTAACGTTTTTTATCATCTTTTAAGTAATAAAGCACAGTATGTGTAATTTAATTTTTAATATATAAACATAAAAATAACTTAGATGTTCAGTAAATTTTACCGAAAAGTAGAATATTTTATGGGAGTATAAAATAATTGTTTGAGGTCATTTAAAACTTCCATTCTTTCACTTTTCGTATAATATGTATTGCCATTTTTAAAAATAATTTTATTTAAGTTTTAGATGCAAAGACATGAACACAAATTATATATAAATCTTTGTTTAATTCAAATTTGAACTGTTTCGTCGAGCATCACTTTATCACTTTCATAATTTTTCTATTTTCTATAACGCAAAAAAAATAAATAAATAAATAAATAAATAAAAATAAATAAATAAAAAATAAATAAATAAATAAATAAATATAATAATAATAAATAAATAAATAAAATACTTTAACTTTACATCCAAAATGTTTTTTATTAGTTAGTGGTTTTACATGGATACGTGAACGCAATTGATGCACTGTGAAAAGAAAAAAAAATGTTGATTTTACGGTATAAAATTAGCACATCAGCTGCCAGTATTATACCGTAAAATTAACAACAATAAATGTGAAATAAATAGTAGTATATTGTTAAGCAGCCATGTACGGATTAATTCATTTATAACACGGTAAATTACTGCTTATTTAAGTTTTATTATTGTTAATTTTACGGTATAATACCTCAATTGAAAGTTAGAAATTACATTTTACCGTACTTATACGTATTTAAGGTGGCGTATTTTGCCCATCTATTATTATCCAACTTACCCCAATGTATTTTTTTCTCTTATGGGACAGAGAAGTACAATTCCAACAAATTTTCACTTAGACAGTGTAAAATGGATAAAGGAAAGGTTTTTGTTAATTTCCGTTGTTTTATTATTTGGTAAATAACTATAATGACTTTTTAAGAAATGTATGTGCAAAAAGCTAGAAATATAAGTAAGATAATTAAAAAAAAGTGATGTAAATAATATAAGTTAAATTATCTTTGTTAATTTTTAATATATTTTCAATTAATAATTTATATGCATAACCAAGGCATTTGTATTTATGTAAGTGCTTACTGAATCAACAAGGCTTTGTAATCAGCCTTACAGAAATACAAAGCTATTTCACATCTTTATTATAAAGCAAAATATGTATATTACGATAAAAGAATAATATGATACAATGATGTTACATAACGGCAAGATTTTAATTACAAAAAATGTTTAATTCTGTTTAAATTTCTTTGAACATTTTTGTATAGATTCAAATACTACCCATTCTTTATATCTAAAGAAGCAAAATTAATAGTAGTAACTATATCCAGAAATTTCTAATTTAGCAGAAACATTATTTAAAAATGCTGGTTAACCACATACTTACCAACAATTATGTAAACCTCTCCATAAATCCCCTAAAACTACTTCAAGAAATGCCAATCAAAAACTCCACAAAAGTTAAAGCACGTAAGCATTAAAAAATAAAATAAAATATATTAATGTATTAAGATTGCTTCTCTAAGATAAAAGTAAACAATAATTATTCTCTAAAAGAAAATTTACTAAAACATCTTGAGTTCTTTATTATTATTATTATTCAATTATTTTTTCCGAAACAAATAAATGATTATGTTGCACTGTACGTTTCTTTTCATTTCTTTTTGTTACTAAAGATCTAACAAACTGCGCTATTTCAATCTTTGTTTACACATGACATTAGTTTCACTTAATCTATAGATTTTGCTACAGATAAGTTTTAAGTAAAAAGTTTAAGCTTTACTTTAAAATTGTTTTAAAATGTTTTCCGTGAAAGCAAAACAGAATAAACTCCGAAAGAAAACAATTCACAAAATTACGTTCTAAACTTCTTTTATCAGACTTTCTACCTCCTTCGCATCGTAATAAGTAATAGAAGGAAACAGTTACTTCTTAAAGTGACTTTCAATGTTTCCCTTTTTCCCCTTTAGGTTATTAATTCTCTTTATATTCTTCAACACACATTGATGCCAGTATACATTTCTTTCTTTTTAACCCATTTATGCTGAGCGTCCTATTTTTGGGGCGCTTCAAATTTTTATAAATTTGTATAGTTTTCTTCTTCTTTATAACATGAAAACTGTATGAAATAATTATGTATAAATGTCTTTATCTGTTACCGAAAGAAAACAATTCACAAAATTACGTTCTAAAGTTCTGTTATCAGACTTTCTACCTCCTTCGCATCGTAATAAGTAATAGAAGGAAGCAGTTACTTCATAAAGTGACTTTCAATGTCTCGTTTTCCCCCCTTTAGGTTATTAATTCTCTTTATATTCTGCAACACATACTGATGCTCGCATACATTTTTTTCTCTTTAACTCGTTTATGCTGAGCGTCCTATTTTTGGGGCACTTCGAATTTTTATAAATTTTTATAGTTTTCTTCTTCTTTATAACATGAAAACTGTATGAAATAATTATGTATAAATGTCTTTATCTGTTACCGAAAGAAAACAATTCACAAAATTACGTTCTAAAGTTCTGTTATCAGACGTTCTACCTCCTTCGCATCGTAATAAGTAATAGAAGGAAGCAGTTACTTCTTAAAGTGACTTTCAATGTCTCGTTTTTCCTCCTTTAGGTTATTAATTCTCTTTATATTCTGCAACACATATTGATGCCCGTATACATTTCCTTCTTTTTAACCCATTTATGCTGAGCGTCCTATTTTTGGGGCGCTTCGAATTTTTATAAATGTGTATAGTTTTCTTCTTCTTTATAACATGAAAACTGTGTGAAATAATTATGTATAAATGTCTTTATCTGTTACCGAAAGAAAACAATTCACAAAATTACGTTCTAAAGTTCTGTTATCAGACTTTCTACCTCCTTCGCATCGTAATAAGTAATAGAAGGAAGCAGTTACTTCTTAAAGTGACTTTCAATGTCTCGTTTTTTCTCCTTTAGGTTATTAGTTCTCTTTATATTCAGCAACACATATTGATGCCCGTATACATTTCTTTCTTTTTAACCCATTTATGCTGAGCGTCCAATTTTTGGGGCGCTTCGAATTTTAATAAATTTGTATAGTTTTCTTCTTCTTTATAACATGAAAACTGTATGAAATAATTATCTATAAATGTCTATATATGTTACCGAAAGAAAACAATTCACAAAATTAAGTTCTAAACTTCTTTTATCAGACTTTCTACCTCCTTCGCATCGTAATAAGTAATAGAAGGAAACAGTTACTTCTTAAAGTAACTTTCAATGTCACCTTTTTTCCCCTTTAGGTTGTTAATTCTCTTTATATTCTGCAACACATATTGATGTCCGTATACATTTCTTTCTTTTTAACCCATTTATGCTGAGCGTCCTATTTTTGGGGCGCTTCAAATTTAATAAATTTGTATAGTTTTCTTCTTCTTTATAACATGAAAACTGTATGAAATAATTATCTATAAATATCTTTATCTGTTACCGAAAGATGACAGCATAAGATAGATATTTATTTGCCTAAAATAGAGGCTTTTTTGGAGTTTATAGATAGTCGAACCTCGTTTTCCCGACACACGGTTTTCACGTCACTCTTGCTTATCACGTCAGTTTTTCAAAGTCCCGATTTTCTGTATATGATTTTAGAGTAAATAAACTCCGGACTTTACGCCGTTGAATAATTTTCAACTCCGGATATCCCGACGGTTTAGGGAAATTGTCAATTTTTCATAGTACGTTTTATAAGCACAACAATTAGCGGTAAGAAATGTCTTAGCTAAACTTTTCACAAAAGTGTCTAAATTACCCATTGCGATAAATGAGAAATTATACTTCAATTCTTTATTTAAATAAATAAATGCACACACTATGAATGAACCACTTAAGCTTCACATAGACGTATCAGTCTACTCACGGTCATTTTGTTCTGGTCAGGCTTTCTTGTGGCTACACGGCGTTTTTCATCCGGCTAAAGCCAGAGCATTGCATTGCATTGAAACGATCAGAAACTATCTAACATCCATTTCTGAAACAGCGAATATTGATTACAATTCATTGCATAATAATGCAAAAATAATTGTTATAAGCACATCTAGGGATAAAAAAACCTTAATTAATCAATATTTCATATAACAATTAAAAAACCAGCCATCATAAAACTGATTTTTATTCTTTTCAATTTTGTTTTTGTATTTATTTTGTTTAATAATAATGTTTTATTGCTGAACAGTTATGAATTTAAAATTGTCTTAAATTAATTAAAAATACAGCTTTTTATAAACATATTTTTCTCCAACTCCGGTTAGTGCGACACTCCGCTTATGACGACACTTTTTTCTGGACATTAAAGTGTCGGGATAACGAGGTTCGACTGTATTTCATTTTTCAAGATGGTGAAATGTAAAAAGTAAGATTATTTGTGTTCTACCAAGTCTATTATTTCTACCAAGGATCCAAATAAATAAGTCCTAATCTTAGCTTGTAGACTTCTTTGTAATACGTATTTTTTTTAAATTGTGAAATTATATGTTCAAGCCTATTTTTTATGCATTTTTGTAACGCATAAAATATAGGGCGCTAGCCATAAATGGGTACAAAGTTTTATAAGCCATTTAGGTGGCAGTTCTTTTATAAAGTACTTTTCAAGATGATTATGAAACAAATTGTTATTGTTTTTAAGCCTCAAATACGATTATTCTTAGTTCATTATTACTAATACTTATAATGTCATTAGTCCCTGTAAAGAAATAAATATATTTTTTTGTAAATCATAAAAATACTAATTATAGTGTCTAATATACAACTTAAAAGCGTTTTTCATGTAAATTTAGACAATATATATATAATTATGCATATTATATTATTACAAATATTACGCACATTCCCATATTTAGTACGCATACATTTTATCAAATAAATACAAAAAAATTTTAGCGTAATTTTTTTTAGAATTTTTCCAGTTCATTTTGCAGCATCTGAAAATGATTTTGCAAACAAATTTGTGAAAACAAAAATTCAGGCCTAGATGGGTTAACATTTTTAATCAGTTTTAATTGGCGGTTACAGAAAATATATAAAATACAATATTCCTATATTAAAAAAGATTATTATTAAGCCGAGAGGACGTAGGTTTTTCTGCCATGATTTAGGGAAATATGTCGCATTTAGGTTATGCTGCAAATCTGGTTCCGGATAGACGAAGAAAGGTATCAATGCACCTGAGACTCCGATTTAATTTTTTTTATTTAATTTTTTATGCAATTTTTTTTACATTTTTTCGTGTTTCCCAATGATATTTTGACATTCATAAAGAGAATCGGTTTTCAAACTTTTAGCTCAATATAGTAAATTTACTTTTCTTTCCAATAAAGGTTATTTGGGATTCGAATAGATTTTTAATTGTTTTTTTATTTCCTTTCCGCTGAAATTGACCACTTAGATAGTTTCTATTTGTAATCTTAGTCATCAAATCTTATATTTTATATCCCTGTATGAAGCAAACAATCGGGAAATCAACAATATATAAATTTAAAAAATATGAAATATTTTAAAAAGTAATTATTAAAGTAAGTATGGTGCTTGATTTTGTTTTCGAAACTGAACGAAAAAACCCTTTGGTAAAATCTGTTATTCCTGTCAATAAATTCATATTAGAAGAGTTCCGACTCAATTGCTATAATTTCTGTAGGGCGATGCCAAAAATTTCGGTTTAATTAAAGACGATTTTTGTATCCTCGAACGCAAACAAAGAATGTAGTTCATATCGTTTACGAAAGGTTTTTCTTTGGTTGCGAGTTGAGCTATTTTTAGGACTGGACTCCTCTATAAAGTAAGGTTATTTATTATATATATATATATATATATATATAAATTACTTTTGAATCAAATCAAAATTTATCTTACAAATTCATTTAACGATGTTAACCGAAATTCTAAATGAAGTGGGCATGTAAAAATATAATACTTTAATCATTAGAATATATATATATATACAACTCCAAGTCAAAAAATTAGAATAATTCAATTTATTTGTATTTGGAATTGCATTTAGATTTATTTCAGTGTTGTACAATTGAAAAAGAACAACGGTTGATGTTTTAATAAATTTGCATGTTATTAAAGAAAATTAAAACTGTAAAAGATTGCATTTTGTATGAATATTGTATTTTTGTAATTTTTTTTTCATTATTCAAAATATTAAAATACTAAAATAGGTGTTCAAAAAATTAGAATATTTATGAATTTTCCTGATTGGTTTAGAATGTTTATAGCATTGTTGTTGAGTAGCATAATGTTAGCATCTGCCTTCTTCTTAAGTTGTAAAAACGCTTTGCAACATCATTGTTTTCATTTTGTGTGAAACAAGGGTCGTTCGTCCGACATAACAGAGTTCACAAAACATGCATCGTATTATTGATTTGCATAAAGAAGGTCGTAATCAGTAATATATCGCCAATTACTTAAAATGTTCTCAACCAAGTGTTAGTACACTGTTAAAAATTTTGCAGCATTCTGGCAGGTCATTCGACCATTTTTTGAAAAAACGGTTTCATAACCATAATCTAACTACATTCCGACCATAAAATGGCCAATAATATGGTCAGAATAGTGTTAAAATTACGGTTGTGTAATCGTTTTCGGGAAAAACGGTCGAATGACCTGCCAGAATGCTGCAAATTTTTAACGGTGTACGTAGTGCAATCTACAACACTAAGACGTCTCCATTAACTTGGATTTCAATCTCGTGTACCAAAGATAAAGCCTCTTATGACTATTAAACAGAAATGGAGAAAGTGAAGTGATGAGAGTGTGTTTTTTATGGATTTCAATCTCGTGTACCAAAGATAAAGCCTCTTATGACTATTAAACAGAAATGGAGAAAGTGAAGTGATGAGAGTGTGTTTTTTATGGATTTCAATCTCGTGTACCAAAGATAAAGCCTCTTATGACTATTAAACAGAAATGGAGAAAGTGAAGTGATGAGAGTGTGTTTTGCTTAACATATGGGGATCAAGATGTTAGTGTATAGCGAAGGAAGCAAGAAGCATATGACAAGGACTGCATGCAACGATTTGTGAAAATTGCAACCAGTGTAATGGTATGGGCTTGCATGTCTGCAGATGGTCCTGGCAGGCTATGTAACGTTAACGAAATGATTAATTCAGAGATATATCAAGAAATCCTTGTGCATTTCATGATACCATCCTCGGAAGATCGGTGTGGTGACGATTTTATTTTCCAACATGATTTAGCACCTTCACACAGGTCAGTGTCCACCAAGAACTGTCTAAGCCAACACCAAATTAATATACTTTCCTGGCCGGCTAATTCACCGAATTTAAATCGAATAGAGAATTTGTTGGTAATAATGAAAAAGAAAAACTGCTAGATATTGCACAAAAAAAAAAAAAAAAAAAAAAAAAAAAAGTTGAGCTTCTTTCCAGCGTAAAGTCGACATGATCATATCTGGGCAGAAAACATTGTGATACACTTATAGCTAGCTTGGCAAAGCGAGTTCGTGCTGTTATAAAATGTAAAGGTGATACTACAGAATATTAAAGGATATTTTCCCTTTTTTTTAATCACGTATTATTTACAATGCAATTCTCTAATCTTTTGAACCAGGTAAATGGTTATTCTAATATTTGGATTTGAAGTGTGAATAATTATATTTTAATTTTTGCATTATTTACTTTAATTTTTATGCTAAAAGAATCTACAAACTATGTAGATTCTTACAATATTAAGTTTTATTATGTACTACTTTTTGTATAAGCGATACATAAAAAACTTTTTTCATAATTCTTTTTTTCTATTATTCTAATTTTTTCACTTGGAGCTGTATATATTAAACCGCTATTTCAAACAATTTTGTTTCGATTGTTACTCTCTTTTAATTACTACTATTTTCATATCTTTCAAAACGCAAATGTATACGTTATTATAATAACATCATTTTTTATATTAACATAACGCGGCAACAGTAACATTTCGCACACCGGAATGCTGTAATTTTCGTTTCATAATGTCAATCATTTCGTTTTGTTTTATTAATAAATTCTCTGTCCTGTCATATTTTCGAAACAAATATATAAAATGTTTGGAAGTTTTCTTTTACGGGATCGGTTGATTAAAGTTTTGTTCCTTTTAAATATTTTATGAAACGAAGATTTTTTTTTCTTGAGGGTGAGGAGTATGTTATAATACCCCCCCCCCCCCCCCTCTTCCACACACACACAGCCGTCCAAAGCTTTGTCGAAACTGATTCATATCCTGATAAAATCACAGTCCACAAATGATTATAAAATATTCTACAATCATGATAGAACGCAATTAATAGGAAAATGTGAATGTAAAATTTTTGGTGGGTTCAGGCGGCAAATGTGCTTTTTATTCTGAAACAATTACAATAATAAGATGTTCAGTAGAAGCTAATTGCATAAAACGGTGATATCATGCTTATAAAATTTCCTGAGACTTCGAAGAATCTTATATGCTTATAAATGTACACACAACTCAACAAATTTAAAATGCAGATTGTAGGTTATTTAATATTGTGTGAAGTGAGATTTAAAAACAATGACTTGAAGAACTGACTTTAAAGCTCTGGAACTACAGATTCATTAATAAATATATTAAGTTAGTAGAAAAATTATCGTGGGTGTCATAAATCATTTGAAATTTTTATTAGACCTACAATTGTGAAAAATTCAGCATTATATGAAATAAACAAACAATAAATATAAGAAAGTTAAAAATATTTTTCGTTTTTTAATGATTTATTTTTAAATATTTATACGTCAAACTGTTTTAATTTTGACTTTTAAATAGAATATATATATTAGTTTGTTAAAAATGTGTATAGGTGTTTACTAATAAATATTTAGGAATGAAACATAGTTGGTTTATGAGTAATGTAATAGATTAAAGTGTGATCATGATTTAAAGACTGAGTATGTAAGTAAATAGTTACTAATTTGTATATATATTTAATTACAGGGAGTGAAATCTTAATTAATGCATTGGTCTTCTTTAAATCATACGGGAACAAAGTCACGAGTAGTAGCTTGCGCACACATACACACACACACATATATATCTATGTATATATATATAAAACCATAATATAAAACAAATCGTCATCGATTTCCAATAATTGAAATTAAATTTATAATATAGCAAATATTCATAACTCAGACATTTTACAGAATAGAGAAGGAATATGCAACTAGTAATACAGAATTTTATTAAATGCAACTAATTCACTAGCATATTGCTGACAATAAATCTATATGAAACATATGGAAAAAAAAAAAAAAAGACAACCCAATTTTTGATAAAGTCTGATTAAAGACAATAGATAATAAATCCAGCAAAATAATGTTGAACCAGAAATAAGCCGTAATATAAACATACGAAAATTAGTTCGTAAATTTATCTTTGCAATAAAAAAGAAAAAGCTTGCACAATATTTAAATATATTTCTTGGTAAAAGTTTATCGATACATTTCTCAGATATATTTTTTGATCTTATTATGACCAGAGTCAATCAATTCAACATTAATTTACTAAAAACACCTAAACTTAAAAATACAAATACACAAATGGTAATTACTGATTCAAATCAAATATTCAATAAAATTAATATTAATTCTATTATAAATGACAAAAAATGTAAATTTCCTATTCATAACATTCAATTATCTAGAACATTTAAATATCCAATTCCATTAGGTAGAAAGATTTTTAATTAGTATGATTCTTTTTCAGAAAATACATCTGCTACAAATACTTTCCCTTGTAACTGCAACGACCCCTCACTACAGCAATACATTAATAAAGATCATATAATCGCTGGTAATCTTAATATGGTTAATGATTTTACATTAAGAATATTAATGGGATACGGCACTAAATATAGGCTTCCACCAAAACTTAATATAAATTCAATTATAAAGCAATTTACATATGATATTAATTTGTTTATTTATAAAATTTCTATTTATTACAATAAACCTATTGCATATTTTAATCAATGGAAAATATTGGTAATTGAAAAGTTAACTGATGCTCTTAGGGCAAATGTATCTAATCTTGTTAAAGTCAATACCAAACACATTTTCCGACAATTTAAAAATATTCAAAAAGACTATGTAATCATATATATTGACAAATCCCCTAATAGTAATTATGCAATCATATGCAAATCTTATTATCACCATCTTCTTAAATCTTGCATTTCATGAAATAAGTCTTTCCAAAAAACTACTGATGATATTTTTGCTAACAATCGTAAAATTATTGCTTATTATAAACAACTAAATTTTATTCCTACTACCTTTAACAATTCATATTTAGTATTCATTCTTAAACTTTATAAGACACCACTTAAATTCAGAACAATTACAACTGGATGTACTACATATAATAATTATGCTAACAATATTTTATTAAAAATTCTGGGTCAAATTTATAATCTAACAACAGAAACAGATAATAAACATTGTATAAAGAATAGTTATCAATTGGTTAATGCACTTAAAGACATTAAATGTGTAAAAAATATACGTACATATGATTTCAAAGATCTATTTATTAATATAAATTCTTAAGGACCTGCATAATATAATTAATACACTATTTAAAACATATAAAAATAAATTAACTCTTCCTACATATATGGATATAAAATAGTTTCGCACTTTAATTAATTTTATAATATACAATAACTATATCTTACAAGATAATATTATTTATTTACGAATAGAAGGAATGCCACAAGGCGGATCTACATCCAGTTTGATTTATATTTATATTATTTATATATGTCTGATTTATATTTATATTAATATGAAAGTAATTTTAGTAATGTTAATATACTAATGTATCGCTATATTGATGACATTATTTTAATTGACTCTAAACAATCAAATATTTCTCAATTTCCAGTTGATTATCCAACTAATTTAGAATTGACAGAAAACCTTTTAACAAATAATACTATTAACTTTTTAGATCTAAAAATCATAATCGGACACACACACACACACACACACACACACAAAAAAAAAAAAAAAAAAAAAAAAAAACAATTACTGATCTTTATGACAAACGTAAAGACTTTCAATTCAAAGTTAATAAATTTACTCATTTTAAATCCTGTCTACATATTTCAGTTTAGCGTAATATACTAATCAATCATTTGTATAGAATAAAAAGTTTATGTTCATCACATCTTATCAATAAAAACATTAAACAATTAATATTTGATACATTAAATCATGGTTTTCCTAAGAAATTCACATATTCCTTAATCTACAATTAATTTATGATCTAAACAATGTATAGTAGGGAGATTTCTTGTATGTTACTATTAACATTTTGCGTATTAAAAAAATATAGAAAAATTACAAAAAATAAACAAAAAAAATTAAAAATACAAAATATATATAAAAAATTTAGGTGGGTGAATGTTAAATTATAGAGGAGAGTGGTGTTGTCTGGATAATGTATACGCAAATGTTGATTTAATACAAATATATTAAAAAAAGGGGGGCGGAATGGTACGTTGAATTTACGAGTTTCTATGTTTATTCTGGTCCTTATGAAGTTGCTGTTCTTAGTACTGTATAAAAATACTTATATCAAATTAATTTACATCAATTTAAGTCACTAATATTGATTTACTTCAATATATTTCGATTTGTAATGATGGACGCTAATACAGTTTATGATATATGTATTTATAAGTTTGTAAAAATGTTGAAATATATTGGTATATACTCCCTCCCCCCCATTCAGGAAAGAAACATTAATTTTATTAAGTGATTAATAGAAACAAACATATTGTTATTATAATAAATTATGAGAAATTATTATTAAATTACTTAATTTTAACTGAAATAATAAAAAATAATAATGACACATTATATTAAATATGCTAAATAATTATTATCGATATTCTGTTGAGCTATTTTAGAATGATATTGTTGTGCCCTCTTAAAGTGATTTTATAGGTTCATATATTAGCAATATTTTAAATAAGTAATTTTTCTACAGTTATATTTGGTAATCTACGATAGATGGCAGCACTATAAAATATAACTAATTATTTTAGACGTGAATTTATTCATATATAGACATTCTTAATTTTTTAATTTTATGAAGTACCGCTAGATGACAGCATTAAATAATTATTTATTTAGTTCTAATATAATAATGTTGCCATCCTCTATATTATATTAGATTATCTCTCTTAATTATTAATTCTTTAAATTTAAACAAATACTTCTTAATGTACTTTTTGTAATAACTTATTCCAGGATCTTTAAAATAGCATGTAATAATTTTTATTATATGGACTATATGTTAATTATAATTGTTATATTTTAAGAATGTGAATATTTTCTGCGGCAACCGTGGGGATTCGCTTTTGACTATGCCAGTTATTTGGGCGGGATTTTGCTGTGCTAAAATTGGTTAAATGTTTGAGTTGTAATATGGTCATGGCGGTTCTCTTGGCGGTATTGATTTAAATCGTTTCATTTTTTAATGTTGCTCATTGTTGCGGATATTGCATTGATTAATAATTTTTTTAACTAAATTTATTTGGAATGGTGGATTTATACTTTTTGGTGTATAATCGATTGGGTACATAAAGGAATTCAATTCTTAGCTTATTGCTGGATTCCATTACATAAATCGACTATGTTTTTTGCTTATATATGTATTTTATGTACCCTTGAAAAAGTGAAATACTATATAAGCTTCCGGCTTCATCCATCCATTTGATCTATTGTTTGTTTACGATATGTCTTTTAATGGTTCAACATTATTTAGCTGGTTATTTGTATTTTTGTCTTTAATAGGATATTTTATCAATTGGGTGGTTTTTCATATGTTTTATAGGGATTAACCGTCCGCAATGTGTAAGTGAATTAGAGGTATTATGCTTGATTCTGTATTACTAGTTGAATGTTCCATCTTTATTTTGTATAATGTCAGTGTTATGAATTGTAGTTAAATTTATTAATTTAATTTTAGTAATTGGAAATACATGATGATTTGTAATTATATAATGGTTATTATATATATATATATATATATATATATAAGAGGTGATAGTACACATAGAAACAAACAATTTTCATCAAATAATGCATCTTCGGAAATTAAACGCAAAGGTGCTAAAAGGCGCAGAAGGTCATGTTGTTATACGATGCAAAGAGCGATTAAGTGACAACCGCCTGTTGCGAAACCGATCTGCGTGCAATCGTTGAGCCTCTGACCCATTTCCATTTGCAGTTCCACAGATAAAATGCATACCAGCCTTTTTCCTATTAGTGAAGGGTACATCTTCCAACAAGTTCCTACGCGATTGAAAGTTGCACACTCAGAACAGCCATTTTTATGTATTAATCGAGGCGAAGTTTTGGGCTCGCGTTCTATTTCTTCCCCATGTCACACTTGTATGCTATTGGTGTCGTTCTTCTACTGATAACACCCAACAGAGATGGAAATTTAACGCTTGCATGGACCCAGGGGGAGCCCAATCGTCCCCGAAAAGTGAAGACAGGGGGTGATATCTGATGACGTGGTTCTCCTAGTCTGAGGTAGGACCAAGGATAGGATAAGGGATATCGTGGTTTTCAATATATTTAGTCGTATTTTATTTGAATACATCAATTTAATATCAAAAGTAAAATCTTTAAAAAGATTAATAAGTGAATTGGACTTTAAGTGATTGGTTTTGTATGTCGAATAAATTGGTATTTTTTTTTTTTGTAATGCAAAATCATCTTAAATAGATTTAGTTTATCTATCGTTACTATCACAATAAGTAAACTAAAGATGCACCGAAAGTGATTTTTGCCGAATACCGAATATTCAGTTTAATTTTTCACTTAAAATGCTGTATTCAGCCAATGTTTAAATTTCAAGATTAATATTTTTTCGGATGCAGACGGATTTAAAAAAAAAGATTGGCGTGTTCTCAATATTAAGAAAAAAGAATAGAAATTTCATTATGAAAATCAAGTATCATAAAAGTAAAATACAAGTAATTTTAATGTAAATTTAAAACTCTAGGTAGAAATACAATAATCAATTTCTAAACATTGAATTAAAAAAACTATATTGAAGGCTTTGAAAATACTAATTTCAAAGAAAGGATATTTTTTCTTTATTATTATTATTATTGCTGTTGTTGTTGATGTTGTTAATTTTTAGGCTTTGTAAGCAATCTTTTTTAATTCTACAGATTATATAAACTTCATTGTTCTACGTATTAGCAAAGCAGCCAGTGTACGTTATGAAATTTCATCTAAAAAAAAAAAAAAAAAAAAAAAAAAGATATTAAATTATAACTTAATTGTAACACTTCTGCCATTAAAAAAAGATAACATTTTTCACCTTTGAATTGTAGATGACTTTTATACTAAATTTAAATTCAATGAGTGAAAACAATTTTTGCTGCAAGATAATATCATAATGTAAATTACATTAAATAAGCAAAAATGAAATATTATATACTACAAATTTACATTTTTTTTTTTTTTTTACTAAGGGGCTCTGCCCACCTACGAGCTATGCTCGCCAAACCCCGTTCAGACACCGCAGATTCTAAAAACACGCTAATCTGACCGGCTTTAAAAAAGATTACGGAAGATTGAATTATAATTACAAAACCAGTGGCGATCTCTCTGTAAGCGGATTTCCATTCATTTCCCTTTGATTGGTGAATTTTAAGGCCGAATCACGGCTGTTAAGAGATGCAATGGCTATTTCTGTCTTTGATTAAATTAAATCAGTTAAATATTTGAAAATAAGCTAATACAAAATGAATTAAGTAAACAGAGTCTTTGTCTCCCGGTATTTTTTAACAAAGGTATAAGAAAGTTGTTTTAAATAAGACATTTTAAACGTATCGCTTTAAATCTGATGTAATTTTCACCAAAGTTTTCAGTCTCTTTTTAATATTCACGTAAAAACTCTTTTGTTGTTTGCGCTGTCTTTGAACTCACAACAATAGTTAAAAAGATCATCTCAAAATATGAAATAAATGTCTGGTGTAAATATATTTTTTAATTTAATCTGTTTTGCAATATTGGTCATTTTAAATATGACGTAATCTCTTCTATTTACTGCTTTTAAAGCATTTTATTATTTTTTTTTTAAGTTTTCTTTCTCTTTTTAATTTTCACGTGAAAATACTTTTGTTGCTAGAAAAGAAATATTTTTATTTGTGCTGCCTTAGAATTGGCAACAATAGTTTAAAAGATCATCAAAGAAATGTGAAATACATGTCTGGTGTAAATATATTTTTAAATTTAAACTGTTTGGCAATATTCTTATTTGGAGATTTTGAATATGACATAATATCCTCTATTTACGGCTTTTAATGCATATTAATGTATTTGTTATTTTAAATATTTCTTCCTCTTTTAAAATTCACGTAAAAATATAGTTTTTATGGCGTAATTTTCAATATTTTAATGCTTTTAATACGGAATTATTTAATTCTAATATGAAAGGTTTTTTTCTGTTTATAATAAATACATGCAAATAAATTTTTGATTTGAAGGAAATATTATTCTTTGCGCTGTTTTTACAAGCTGCAATAAATTAAACTAATAACTTTTTAAAAATATGTAAACAATCTCTCGAAACACTGAAAATTTGAATTTAAAATGGAAATAAACCCTCAAAAAATTAGTCCAATTAAAAAAAAAAAATTGCAGCCTACACATTGGGCGCTTCTAAGGTATCATCTTTAGAAAAAAAAATGATTAAATTCCTATGCCTAGTTTTTACTCCTAGAAAAATTTTTTAATGGAACGATTTTGACCAACTTTAACAATAAATATCTCTTAAAATAATTATTCTATTTAAAAACTGTCTACATCAGCATATTTATCAAACATTCCTCTATAATACTACTCATTTTAATATTTTTGAATGCAGTAAGTTTCTTAATATTAACGAAGAAAGACACCCGGTCGCAAATACAAAATCATTTACAGAGTCAATGACAGCGTTTTTTTAGAATAGTGAGAGATTCCATTTACCTTAACTTTTCAAAATTTTCACATAAAGTATTTTTCATATATAAAGAACCAGAACTTTAAATTCCCCAATTTTCAAACTATTAGTTTCATTTTATGTTAATTTTTACAAATTAAACAAAATAATTTTGTTTGTGTTTTTAATTTTGTGTTCGCTTCCTCTAGAATACGCCACTGTCTCTTCATTTTTTTCTTTCAGCTATTGTTTCTCTTCTATAACGCTGAGTTCTTTTTATTTTTCGTGCCATAATTTTAAATGCCCGCTGTTTTTCTTTCTTCAACATCGATAATTCAGATCTTGTATATCCTAACTGAAAATTTAATTTCAGTACATCTGTTAAGAGCATTTCACAGTTTTGGCAATGTTTTCTGTCATTATTTTCATTTACATCAAATTCACTGATAATATTTGCAATGCATGTTCTTACTGTACTCAAATTCTTTAATCAGTCTTGCACATGTTTCATAATTTTTCTCTTTTTCATCTTTCTAATCAAGGTGTTACTTGCTCCTGTGATTTTGTGAAATGCATATATATATTCGGAACCGAAAAATTCTTTAATTTCTTCTTGATAGGCAAATCCAGTAATCGGTTTTAGATATCATCAACATAATCATCTGCAGTTAAATGACTACTGTAAATGCGTGCACTTTTTTTTTAATTTACTGCATCTGCCAAACCATTCTCTATTTTGTTCAAAATCTTATGGAAATCGATGAAATAAAACATTTTTCTCTTTAGTTCGATACGTATTCCTACTTGTAACCATAGCACAAGAAGGCATTCTTAAATTGGTTTTACAACCCTTTTATATTAAAATATATACGCATAACTTAAAAGTAAAATTAAAAGTAGCCTTTGAAACAGAAAATAAGATCGAGACAATGTTTGATTTCCAGAATCTTTTTTCTGCTAATCATATAAGAAAATGACCATCAAACTTTTTCTTTTCTCTTATGAAAGGGAGCCAGCTGACGTCACACATGTCTCCCTGCTTAGAGGGGGTGGATTCAAAGCGGTGAGACACACTTCAAAGAAATGAGCCACCCTTATATCTCTATAGCCCTGGCATGGACCAAGGTTCCAAATGTGCTAGCAGATTTGCGTTTTATATCCGATTATGTATTCTTTGATGAAAGTTATTTGCTTGGATGTGTACTATCACCTCTTAAAGTTTTGCTCATCTCTTATGAAACACTCTGTATATATATATATATATATATATATATATATAATGTATAAAAATGTGTAAAAGTATCTTAAAAAACTAATGTATTATGAGAAGAATGGCAAAATACTTCTCATAGCTGACAGAAAACAACTATCGACTAACCGCTGTACATTTATTCATTGCGTAGTTAATAACTAACACATCTCAAGCTATTTTTTAATTTTTTATTCTATTATTTCATATGGAGAGCAATAATATTTATGCTGCTTTCTGCATTTCATTTCTTTTATTGTAAAAATAGAAATTTAACAAAATACGCTAAAGTATTTCAATACTTGTTTACAAATGACATTAGTTTTCTAAATGTAAAGATTTTGAAACTCAAAAGTTTAAACTAAACAGCAACAACAACAAAAAAAGATTCAGTTTTAAATTGTTTCAAAATGTTTTCCACGAAAACAAAACAGATCAAACTCCGTAAGAAAACAATTCGCAAAATTACGTTCTAAACTAGTTTTATCCTGGTTTCTAGTTCCTTCGCATCCTAATAAGTAACGTGAAGAGTTGCCTCCTAAAGTGACTTTCAATGTCTTCCTTTTTTCCCCTTAGATTGCTGATTCTCTTTATCCTCTGCAGAAAATATTGATGTCCGTAGATTCAGTTACATTCTTTGTTTTTAACATTTTTAATCAATTTTGATTGGCGGGGACAGAAAATAAATAAAATTCACTGTTGTATTAGAATAAACTAATGTACTTTAATGTTTATAACAATGTTTTCTTTTACTTTTTGCATAAATGAGAATTATGTTTTTAATAATAGGATTTTAGTCTAGTTATCAGTTAAAGTAAAATCACATGAAAGTCCTTAAAAATAATAAAATGGGTAGACGTATAAAAAGACTTTTTTAGATTAATATACTTTAATGAATTTATGTAATGACAAATAAATAAAATAAACTGTTGTATTAGAATAAACTAATGTACTTTAATGTTTATAACAATGTTTTCTTTTACTTTTTTGCACAAATGAGAATTATGTTGTTTAATTATAGGGTTTTAGTTTCGTTATTGGCTAAAGTAAAATCACATGAAAGTCCTTAAAAATAATAAAATGGGTAGACATACGAAAAGACTTTTTTAGATTGATATACTAATGAATTTACATTTGATTGTTAAATATACAGTAAGCTCGATTCTTTATGTTTTGGTGATCTTTGTTTTCTGTTAAGTGAAAGTAAAATAGTTACAAGTGATCTTCTCTAAACGCCATTAAACAAAACAATTATCATCTTAGGAGTTTAAAAATAATTTGATTAGATCTACGGACTGCAAAGAACGATTGAAGTTCAATCCACACTCGAAATAATTCCGTAAATGGAAACATTTTTCAACTTATCTGGCTTTTATAAAACGATAACTAACAATTAGAAAAAATATAATTTTTTTAGAGCTACTTCCGATATGCGTTGTTTTGCTTTTAATATTAAACAAATCCCAGCTGGCTCGGCCTACAGACAAAGGTAGATTTCGAAGTTAAGTTCTAATTCCGCGAACAAAACCTAAATCATGGTTAGAGATAAACCCAGTTTAACAGTCTGGCCACTTTTGACGAGTTTTTAATTTTAATTTTTCTGTAAGAGCTGGTTTTATTAGAATCATGTTAATACGATATTTTTTTCTTCAACCCATATTGTCGTTTAAGTTGTTTTTGCTGTAAGAATTGATCCTATCGAAAACTTGTAAATATAAAAGTTGTTGATAAGATTAAGATAATTTATAATAAATTCAAGCGTATTTGATATCGTGTGAATTGACGAAGTTGTGATTTTTCTTCTTCGTCAGCCCCCCTTTTTTTTCGTTTTTAATTTTTTTGTGGTAAGATTTGGCCCTATCAAAAACTTGTCAATATAACAGTTGTAGATATTATTAAGAAGATTTATAATACGTTTAAGTGAATTTGATATCTTGAGAATTGACGGAGATATTAATTTTTCAATTGACGGAGATATTAATTTTTCATCCCTAAAACCCAATTTTTCCGCCCATTGATACCATTTTTAAATTTATCAAAAATATGTGATACATAAATTTTTGGCCCTTGTCCTAGAAGTAATAATAACTTTAAAATGATTTGATATGCATTATAATTAAGGCGTTATGGAGTTTTTTCGGTTTTCACAAAACCACTCCCTATTTCCCCCCACTTAGTCGCCCATTAACGAACTTGACCGAGATTTTTTGCCCCTTGATTTTAAATATCTGTTTGGAAGACATTTGTGCAGAATTATGGAAGTTATCGTGTCCATAAAAAGTTATATATATATATATATATACAGAGAGAGAGAGAGATCTATAGATAGATAAAGCTTTGAGCTGAGAATGGTTTTGGGTTCTAGGTGTTATGATCGGTGTAGATCTGTAAAACATTTTCAGAAATTCCAACATAAGGCATAATGTAGTAGCTAGTATTTCTTGCGAAATCTACCTAAAAATATATTAAAAGTTTAGAACAAAGTGCACATATTTATCAAACGAAAAATTTATACATAACAGGCAGCACATTAAGGATCACGTATACACATTTCATTCATATTCGTATAATTATTCCTTTAATTGAATAAGGATTAAGTAAGTCTGTAACCAAGTTTAGAAATATATCCACAAGTTGCTAAAAATATTTGTTAACGTAGGACTTGCGTCGTTTTCACACCACTGCGAAAAAAGTAAAAAACAACAAAATTTACTGGATGTTTTTACTGGATGTTTTACTGGATGATTTACTTAAAGTTTGTTACCAATTTTCTCTGCAAATACTCGTATAAAGCAGAATGTACTTTAATATTCTTCTTGCTACAAGTTTATAGAAAAAAATTCTACATGCATAGAAATTAGTGTGTTCTTAACCAGTTACAGTTAGTGATTATTTAGAAATATATCGTATAAGATTCATATTCATATAAGATTTATGTTTTTGTTATTTCTGCATTAGGATCAAAATGAAATTTGGAGTAAAACCTTTTTAACAATATTATTAATTGAACTAGACTAAGCATTAAAAATTTTATAAAGAATATATATATATATATATACAGCTTAAGGCTGCAGCATTTATGCAAGTTGTATGTTTTTGGAAGCTTGGTACACGAGAACTGCTGATTTAGCAATTAACGAGGCTGCATCTCTACCAATAGAATATTCAGTTTTGTTTAAGCTATAATTTTTTGGCAACTTGATGTAATGTTTTTCTATTTGTTGAACTTTAAAATCTAGTATGACTTTTACGTTAGGAATTAGCTGATGAGGGATTCAGAATGAATCCGAAACGTCCTTTTATATTGTTTTCAGTGTTTTTATCTTGTAATGTAATGTAATGTCTGTTATTTTGAAAAGTTTGTATATATATAGTAACAATATTTAAACTACAATATCCTCTACTTTACAGTGTAATTTTATAATAAGATTTATCTGTTCTACGAATTTATTAGACATTTTATAGCATTAAAATATACTAAGATAGAGTAATTTAAAATACACCAAAAAAAAAAAAACAACAACATTAATTGAAGATGCCTGAGTAAGTGAGGTGAAAATATTTTTTAAAAGTTTTACATTTGTACGGATATTTTATTTATGTTTATCAGTATGTTGATTTTTAAACTTTTTGACATCTACACAGTGCTTTGGTGTGTTTTAAATTACGGTATCTTAGTATATTTTAAAGCTTATGTAAAGTCTGTAATAAATTAGTAGAAAAGATTAATCTTATGATTAATATACGACATTATAAAATAATACATTTATAAAACAGTGCAATTTTATTTTATCAATTATATTCACGAAAAGTGGGAAATATAAATAAAAACTCATTATACTGATTCTTTTTTCAATTTATTTTTATTAATTTACTTTTACATTTAATGTGAAATACGCGTAAAGTTAAACGTTAAGAGATCAATGTTAGGGATGGTTTGCATGTAGTGGTTCAAGCGGAAATGAAGACGTGACTTTAAAATAAAATGACACCCGTATTTTTCCAGAGGGACTTTCTGGTGAAAATGGCTTTTACAATAATATTCTTAAACGCCATTTGCTTCGTTGTGATTTTGATCGATTTTCCAAAGAAACTATGAACATTGGTAAGGAAAATGTAAATAAGCAGTAAATTTTTATGTACTTTTATTCATAAAGAAATATTAATATGTCGCTTTAATTTGCTAAGACATATTTGAATTTCCATTTGCATTTATCAAGAAGAAAATTTTATTTTTTATTTTGAGACCCTCATATTTTAATCAGATGAAAGAAATCCATTTAAATGAGCTCTTTAAGTAGTTCTACATGAATATTCATAGCTCTCTGTGAATATTCATTTAATAGCTCAAAATCTAATTTGATTATTTTTTTAATTGTGATTATTTGAATTTTTAATTAAAGTTAATCAGATTTACTGAATTTTATAAACTAATATAATTAAATTAGTAAAATGTGACTAAGTTGTAAAAATACACAGTAACGCCAATCTTAAAAGAATAATATATTAGCATTGAAAGCGACAGGTATACTGAAACATTATTTGAGTTATTTTATTCTTTAAATATTGTATTGAATCTTAATTGACACAACAATTACTTTATAGAAAGTGTACAATTTATTAAGTAGCGCTTATTTTTTCTAAAATCATTGAATCGCGTTGAAAAAGAAATCAGATCACTAACATTACATACAGTACTTATACAAATACTTATACAAATAAAGTATAGAAAAACAGAATATACGAAACTGAAAAAGATAAACAATTTTTTTACTTGGGCACCCAAACTAATAAATTTAGATGCATTTGACTTTTTACTAATTAAAGGTATGTATTTTTGTCTTTATAACTGGCTACTGTGAAATTGTGAAAGAATTGTATAAAAAAAAAAGTTTTATTTGAAGATTTCAGCAGTAGTTTCTATGCTTGGGAACTATTGCGTGCTTGAATTACCGTATTTTGTGTGTAACAAGGAACACAATTGTGTTCTTATTGAAGCTTTTTTGCTGATTTTCCGACGGTTGATTCATAAACATTTAATGACTGTGCAGGATTTTAAGTATTAGAGATGGATCTTGAACCAGTAATTTTTCCAAGTCTTTGCCTCTATTTTTTTTTTTTTTTTTTTTTTTTTTTTTTTTTAAGGGTGAAATAACATTTTAAGATTTGTTTAAACCAGTGGTTTTAAATTACGGATCGCGGGCACCAATAGATCCGCCACAGATTTATGCTCAGTAACTGAAGCGACTTTTACGAAACTTTCAAGTTATTTTTCTCAAAATGACGTTTTGGGGCATAACGCGCTGGATATTTCAAACACTTCTAAATATTTTTTCATGAAAATTTCAAAACATATGTTTCAAGTTAATCTGTATAAACTGAACTTAAAATTTCCTTTTTATTGTTCAAAAAAATATTCTTTATATGTGATTATACTGTAGAAATTTTCAAAATATTCCATAGCTAAATACAACTTTGTATTAAAAATATAAATATGCCTTAAATACAAATTTATTTAGGTTCAGGGTAATTATTATAATCTGATGTATAAGTAAGCACCAAAAGTTTAATTCTAGTTAAAAAATTTATTTAGAAATCCTGCGCGTAAGCTGTTATATCTATTTTCTGCACTGTTAAAACTTTTGCAGCATTCTGGCAGGTCATTCGACCGTTTTTTGAAAAAACGGTATCATAACCATAATTTAACTATATTCTGACCATATAATGGCCAATAATATGATCAGAATAGTGTTAAATTACGGTTGTGTAACCGTTTTCGGAAAAAACGGTCAAATGACCTGCCAGAATGCTGCAAATTTTTAACAGTGTGCTCGTCAAATGTTTGTCAGTTTGGAGCACCCTATAAATGCTAATTTTGCATCTTGCAATTTCTTAAATACATGAAATGAAAGAACATACTTACATTTTTCATCCCAATAAAGATTGTGTTTTAAAATCTTATACATTTTAAGATATTAAATTTTCAAAATCGTCAATTTTGTTTTCTTCTAATTTTTAGAGTCCTGAGACAGCTTAAAGGTAAACTAACAATTCTGTTAAACATTTCCGTACCATAAGTTTATACAGCAAAGCGTGTGCAAACGCAATCTCTATATTCCCTTTTAGAAATATTTTAGTTCTATCAGGTGTAATTTTATGATATATCTCATCGCGGGGACATAGGAATAAATGTTTAAAGCAATATTCCGTTATAGAGAGAATCCGTTTTAACAAGTTTTGCCGTGTATCTGCATTAGTGTAATGTAATATATTTATATTCAATATTCTAAAGATGTTGAATCTTAAATAATGCGGCCCATAGACACACACACACACCAAAAAAAAAAAAAAAAAAAAAAAACGCCGTTGTAACTAAGAGTTTAAAAAACGCTTATCCAAACGATTCTGTTGCAAATGGTTACGTTTAGCTGGTCTGTTTCAAATGCAGCATACTCATACCAGTTTTTAACAGTAAACAACGACTTTCAGTCGCAAATTCTTTTAAAATTGAAGCAAAAAATATGGAAGGTTTCCAAAAAGTGTTGGTTTGACGGAAAATAAGAACATTTTTGACATAGTAAATATCGACCTTTAACCAATTTACAAATTTTTCAAGTTTAAGGATAACGCTTTTCACATGTAAATTGCTATACATAAATGATGTTGAAGTTTTAATACTTATTCTATCTTTATAAAGGATAATTAATTAAAATACAAAATAAAATACGTATGTTATAGAGGAAAACATATTCATAAAAAAAGAATGAATGAAATTACGTTCGAAACTAATTTTACTATAGCTTACAACTTTCTTCGCATCTTTTTCCTTCCGAGGCACACTTCGTTTCTAGATAATTCATGGCATACCGGATTCAATTTGATCCGGATAATTTTCGTCAATAGGTTCCTTTTTAACAGGTTTTACCGTGTATCTGCATTAGAGTAATCTATTAGTATTCAATATCAGCACTTAGCCAGTTACCACAAAATATTTAGGTTTTATTATAGTTTTCTATTTCTTTTGAACTCTATTTTACGATCGTTTCTCAAATTTTAACCAAAGAATTAATTTTAATAGAGAAAACAATTATTTAAACAGGACTAAACATTTCGTTTTTACTTGAAAATAGCATTCAGCATTCAATTATTTTGCTAAGGTAAAAAGTCAAACTGAATTTTACAGTTCAATTGTGGTACTAAAACCTGCTAAAGCGAGTGTTAGAAACCTAAAAGGTGATTGGAAATGATAGTGTAAAATGTTGCTAAAAAAAGTGAAACGGTACTAAATAGGTGGATAAAAGTGTACGTGTGAAAATGACCGGTGTGCTCACGAAGGGCCAATACGTAATGCTATTTATTTTCATTTATCTGCTGTATCACTCGCAGCATAGAGACATGCCCATGCATGAATCACTTCAACCAAATATTCCAGCAAAAGTCATTACATTCGCAGAAGGCTGAAAGGTACAATAATGCATTCCTCTAGACTTTTATAAATCTTGAACATCAGCAATAACACGCAATCGGAGAAATTTTGTTTTCATTATTAAAAAAATATGGGTAATATTTGATAGTATACTCTCGAAATTTATTTTTAAAATATTGTTTTTGTTGTCTCATTTTAGATGCCAAATAATTTACATCCGCTTCGTACTTAGTTATTTTTCACACTGTTAAAAATTTGCAGCATTCTGTCCAGTCATTCGACCGTTTTTTGAAAAAACGGTTTCATAGCCGTAATTTAATTATATTCTGACCATAAAATGGCCAATAATCTGGTCAGATTAGTGTTAAATTACAGTTGTGTAACCGTTTTCGATAAAAACGGTCAAATGACTGGACAGAATGCTGCAAATTTTTAACAGTGCAAAGAATGCTAGTTGAATTGGACTCATTTGACAAAATTGTTTTACCTAATTTTTCATATTATTTATTTTCGAAAAGAATGCCTCGCAGAAAAAAATTGTCAAAATAGCAAGTGCCAGAATCTGCAGCTCCACGTTGTTATAAATTTACCATCGGCTTTTTTGCATATAGTTACTTTTAATCTTTGTTTGGTGATAGTCTCCTAATTTTCTCTTATTTTTAATGTTGTGTGAGCCAAAATTGAGCGATATTGGGATACATTAAGTTATATTTCAGTTTCTTTAACTCGGATGACAATGACAGCCAACCGAACTAATCGAATTCAGGTCAACAGAGACAACATATAGATTTATTAATGCATTTTGTGAAATTCAAATATATCTTGATATAGAAATTGAATCTATGCTGTGCCAAAAATAATCTGCAGCGTGCTACTTATGGCACTCCTGTGATAGGTTCGCCGTCTCTGGTCTAGAGCTACAGAGATTAGTATGCATGATATTGGGTCGTTCGGAAAGTCGTGTCCGTTTAGAAAAATCAATTCGTACAGGAAAATTCTATCATTTAATTATTAGACATTGATTCCGATATCTAATGAGTAATAATTACTTGGCATAATTTTCCGGTATGTGTTGATTTTCCAAAACGGACACGACTTTCCAAACGACCCAATACATTAAATTGCAAAATTACTTCTTATGTGCTAACATTTTTAGATAACCTATATAAATATGTTCGTATGGAATCGATTGATCATTTTATGTTTATGATTACAATACATTTTATATTAAGAAAAAATAATAACAATAAATTTTGTGTTAAGTATTATATAATCATAAAATAAGATCATTTTTAGTTATGTTTTCTAAACGAAACCATAAGTTAATGGATAAACATAAATTAAAAGAAAATAAATAAATAAATCCCAGAAAAAGTTCTAAATGAAAATGATTTTATTTTATTGATATGCTTTTAAACATATCGAGATTCACGAGGGCTTCTGATTATATACTCTATTTCTTTCTATTTTTCTGTTTACCTCTCGTATCGTTTCATCTTATTTATTGCTATGTGCTTCATAAAAATCTAGTATATTAATTTATTTCTATGCATTGACATATGAAACTAGTAGAACAAGAATTACCAATTGTTACGTTAGAGCATACTTGAGTATCATCCATCAGAATTTGATGAGGTAGTTCCGATGTCAGCGAAAGATAGAAATTAAATTCCTTTCTCGATATTTCATTACTGAAAAGAAAGATTGCTTCCTTCGAACTTTCACAATGGCTTCAATGGTTTTATTTCCTGCTTTTACTGGTTAAAAAGTTACACGCTAAAGAATAAAAGACTTGATTATTTCTTATTTTACACTACGTTTCACACAAGCTGAATGCAGTATTTCCGTTTGCATCTTTTGTTGTCGGCATCTTTTAATACCATTATTTCCTTGTTGTATTATTGTAAATAACCGTCTAGAATATTTTATGCCAAGTATGCATTTCTAAAAATATTCTCATTTCTATATCGATTTCATGTAAGGGGTAACAGCATTAGTGAATTAATTTGATCTCGTTGGGATGCAAAAGACCTATGTCATTGTTTACAACATTAAGCGTGTTTCATTTTCTTTCTATGCAAGATCCGCATTCTATCCCAATACATATTTCTTTGGTCAAAAAATGAACGGTAAACTTTTCTATCTGTCACGAATGTTTTTTTTTTTTTCTTACGACGGATACAAAGTGATATAAAGTAGAATGCTATAAAGAGCTTGATTCTTTTTCGAAAAATATTTTATAAGCTAATACAAATTTATATTACACAAACTCATCAATATTAAGTTTTCTCAGTATTATGTATTATGTAAAAATAAGGAAAATATTTCTTATTCCATACTATCTTTACAAATCGTAGATTAATATTGTATTTACAGAAATGCGTAAATAGTATGTAATACCTCCTTTGACATTTGGTAAAGCACTGAGAATATTAATTAAAAATAATATTTGAATAAATTTATCTGTTTAATTTTAATTTGTAAACTAAATTTTGTCAAACTTCTAAATTCAGTCAAAATTTTCTAGTCAAGATAGTCTATTGGCTTTTCTTCAAGATAGTCTATTGGCTTTTCAAAATCGTACTTGCACTCTTCAAAGAACCATATTTATAATTTTTCTATGGAATTGATACATTAAACTGATGAAGCAGTGATCTGCAATTGCTACCTTACAGCTTGCTTGAACTTCAGTCTTAAGAATTTATTGAGGTCCGATATCAACGAAAGATAAATTAAATTCCTTACTCGATATTTCATTACTGAAAGAAAGATTGTTTCCGTCGAACTTTCACAGTGGCTTCGATGATTTTATTTCCTTTATAATACTTTCCAACAATGTTGAAAAGTGTTTATGATTTCGGTTTTTCTGGCCGTCTGGCCGTCTGCTTAAGCTCCAACTCTTATAAATATACTAGGATTGACCTGAAATTTTTGGATGTTATGGACGCTTACCCTAGTCAGTCCCTATTTCAAACGAAGTTTATAACATGTTTAGTTTATTTACAGGGACAGTCAAAAGTATTATGTTACATTACAGCGAATGGGGAAAAATCGTTTCAAATGAATTTTAAAGATGTTACACCCTTACAAACATAATAAAATTGATATGCATTTGCAAAGTGAACTAAATATGCATTCTGTAGAATATGCAGTGCAAAGGACAGTTATTATTCATTTACAGGGCCACACAAAAGAAATACGTTACATAATGGTATAGGGGGAGGGATCGTTTGCGGCGTGCTTTAAATATGTTAAACTATTTCATATATAATGAAGTTCATATACGTCACTGAGGATCACTATAAGTTAGTTCAGGTATAATACGAAGTGCATAATACTTACAGGGACACACAAAAGATTTCAGATAATATATTCTATACGAAGTACTGTATATTGGCGATGATAGCAGGAAATACATTTGTAATTATGATATGCGTTTTTAAGTTTCATTATATTTATGCAAACTATGTGGCGTGTATAAAGGCTATAGTTGATATACAGGTCTACACAAAAGAATTCGTAAAGATTACTGAGTATGAGCGTAAATTGCTTAAAGGTTGTTTTTAAATGAGTTACGCGTTTGTACGCTGAACTGCATTTAGTTTACTAAGAAATGTTTGTAGAATATAGATAAAATGATATACATGACCATGCAAAGAATTGGATACATGGCCGTCAGTTGATGATAATGTCTGAAAATGTGATTTTAGTAGTTTTAAGAGTTTTTTAGTTTGAATTAAACTTAGCTGAATGAAAGTAGTCAAGTATATCTCCATCTATTATTATAAATTGCTGAAAGAAAAATTTCAACCTGTTATGCGTTTTGTTGCTAAACTAAATTTTCGCATTATATAATATATATATCAACCTACAGATGAAATACAGGGATGTTCAAAAGAATTGGAATACATATTTGTCTATGGAAGGTAACTGCTGAAATCAGTTTTCAAATGTTTTATCTATTTTCTAAAATATTTCCTTACTTATCTCATTTAACTTATTTATCTAAATAACGAAGTTTTGTTAAAAATTTGAGGATGTGTTGGAAAGTGTTTCATAATTTATGCTTAACGCATGATATTTATCAATTGTTTTACCAGTTATAAAGCTACGTACAAAATAATAGAGAGTGTGTGTGTATATTTGTTTTGGCTTACATCTGTACGCTTACACAGGGAACGTGCATTATTTTTGTGTACGTCTTTTTTTATCGGCATATTTTAATATCAAAATTTGTATTATCGAAAACAACCGTAAAGAGTATTTTTTATCCGATATTCTATTCTATAAATATAATAGAGTTTACATCGATTTCCTTTTTCTGCAAAGTCTATTTGCTTTTCTTCTTCTTTTTCAAAAATTTCTTGGTTTTTTTAAGAACCATATTTATAATTTTTCTATGGAATTAATATATTAAAGAGGTAAAGTAGTGATTTCAAATTGCTACCTTACAGCTTGCTAGAACTTCATTCATAAGAATTTAATGAAGTCCGATACCAACGAAAGATAAATTAAATTCCTTTCTTGATATTTCATTACTGGAAGAAAGATCGTTTCCCTCGAACTTTCACAGTGACTTCGATGATTTTGTTTCCTTCTTTTCCCGGTTATGGAGTTGCATAATCAGGAATAGAGACTCGATTATTCCTTATATTACACTACGTTTACACAGGGAAAGTGCATTATTTTTGTGTACATCTTTTGTTATGGACTTGTTATAATATCAAAATTTGCTCGTTGTATTATTGAAATCAATCGTAAAAAACATTTTCTACCCGGAACTCTGTTCTTCTATAAATATACTAGGTTTTACATCGATTTCATTTTTTCTGTATAGTGTATATGTTTTCTTCTTTATTTACAAAAATTTATTGGTACTTTTTTAAAGAACAATATTTATAATTATGGTATGGAATTCACAATATAAACTGATGAAGTAGTGATCTCAAATTGCTATGTTACAGCTTGGTAGAACTTCATTCATAAGAATTTAATGAAGTCAGATATCAGCGAAAGATAAATTAAATTCCTTTCTCGATATTTCATTACTGGAAGAAAGATCGTTTCCCTCAAACTTCCACAGTGACTTCGATGATTTTATTTATTTCTTTTAAAGATTATAAAGCTACATAAATAGGAATAGAGACTGGATTATTCTTTATGTTACACTACGTTTACACAGGAAAAGTGCATTATTACTCTGTACATGTTTTGTTATCGACATGTTATAATATCAAAATTTGCCCGTTGTATTACTGGAAACAACCGTAAAGAATATTTTCTATCCAGTGCACTGTTCTATAAATATCTTAGAATTTACATCGATTTCAGACATATGTGTTTGTATACACCTCATTTGGTTCTTGAATATTGCATCCGTCTCTTATAAAGAACCATCTATATTATAAAGGACAAACGTGTCCGTGCGTAACGCTGACGTCCTTTTGATAGTGGCAACACCGGACGGTTAAATTTCGCTTTTACACTAATTTTTTTAACTTCTGAACATCGAAAATTTTCTAATTTTACACCGTCGAATGGAAAAAAGGACTTTCAGGTGCAATTTGTTTCAAACCTGCACTGTTATTGCTTTGAAAACTGTATTGCTATTTATTAAATTTTAATTGTTTTTAAAATAATTTTCAACCATGATTTAAAATATATATATATCCCTTTCGCATGCAGACGATTACGAAAGTTATATCAGTTTGCACTTAAATGAATGTAAATAGTTCAGAATTTCTTTACAGTTTGTATTCCAAAACGAAATTAAAAAATTCGTCAATGAAGTAATAAAACAATAAAATATAAATAAAACACAAATTTAAGACATGTATTCGAACGACGCGCTTAAACCATTGAAATGAACAAAATATAAAAGACTGATTGCAAAGGGTGAACTTTGGCGATTTCTTCGGTTGTTAACTCTTCGCGCGAGGCCATTAAGAAAGTATAGCTTTTAATAAATTTCAAAAATTTATTTGAACGCATTATTGCTATTTTTTATATAAATAAGATTTTTGGTATTGTTAGTTTGTTCTCAAAAAACATATCAGTTGTAAAAAATCTATTAGATTTATCAATTTAAAAATGTGGTTTTCACCTATCACCTGTATCCCTGGACGTCCGGGTCCCTAGTTTTTATAATATATATATATTTACACTAATACGTAGAATAATAAATAAAAATTCT
This sequence comes from Maratus speciosus, assembly GCA_963932465.1. Classification (NCBI taxonomy): domain Eukaryota; kingdom Metazoa; phylum Arthropoda; class Arachnida; order Araneae; family Salticidae; genus Maratus; species Maratus speciosus. The sequence goes on from OZ010793.1 coordinate 442,638,838, forward strand.
TCAATTGTTACGTTAGAAAATGTTTGGACACCGTTTAACAGAATTTACTGAAGTAGTTCCGATGTCAACAAAGACAGAAATTAAATTCCTCTCTCGATATTTCGTTATTGAATAAAAGATTGCTTCCTTCGAACTTTCAGAATCGCTTCAATGATTTCATTTCCTGCTGTTACTTCTTAAGAAGTTACTTCCAAAAGAATAAGGGTTTCGTTATTTTTTATTTTAAACTACGTTTCACAGAATGACAATACAGTATTTCCGTGCGCATCTTTTGTTGTCAGTATATTTTAATACCTTTATTCCTCCTTCTGTTATTGGAAACAAACGTACCAGTGTATTTTCTCCCCCATATGAGAAAGCTTTGCGGCAACGAAAAAATAGAAATTAAATTCCTTTCTCGATATTTCATTATTGAAAGAAAGATTGCTTCCTTTGAACTTCCACAATAGCTTCAATGATTTTATTTCATATTTTTACTTGTTAAGTTACGTATTTTTTTTTTAAACTACGTTTCACTGGATGACAATGCAATATTTCCGTGTGTAACTTTTGTTGTCAGTATATTTTAATACCATTATTCCTCCTTCTGTTATTGGAAACAATCGTGCAGGTATATTTTCTACCCGTTATGAGAAAGCTTTGACGACAACGAAAGAAGAGAAATTAAATTTTTTACACGATATTTCATTATTGAAAGAAAGATTGCATCCTTCGAACTTTTACAATAGCTTCAATGATTTTATTTCATATTTTTACTTGTTAAGTTACATACAGCAGAACAAACATTTTGTTTTTATTTTTTAACCACCCGACCGGCGAGCAAAAGGGCAAAATCGTAATGTTGTTTTCTCTGTAATTTTTTTAAATGCTAACAAATGTTAATATTTTCAACATGATATAAAAAAATTAATTATGTATGGAATTATAATCCTTGAGAGTATTAATAATAATTTAATCTTTCAAAACTGAATTGTATCTGTTGAATTATATTAATTTTAAAAATGCTTCTATCGTAGTGATCCTGCAGCTTAGTGAATGGATATATCAGTTCGCGGCGGTATGTTTCACTGGTTGGCAGTACAGTATTTCCGTGTGCATCTTTTGATGTCGGCATATTTTAAAACCATTATACCTTCTTCTGTTATTGTAAATAATCGTACCAGTATATTTTCTACCCGTTATGAGAAAGCTTTGACGACAACGAGAAAAATAGAAATAAAATTATTTTCTCGATATTTCATTACTGAACGAAAGATTGCTTCCTTCGAACTTTCACAATAGCTTATGATTTTATTTCCTAATTTTACATGTTAAATTGCATACAAAAGAATAAATATTTCATTTTATTTTTTATTTTTTACACTACGTTTCACCGAATGACAATACAATATTTCCGTGTGCATTTTTTGTAGCCGGCATATTTTAATACATTATTACTTTTTTCTGTTATTGGAAACAATCGTACCAGTATATTTTCTAACCGTTATGTGTGAGCTTTGGTGACAACGAAAAAATAGAAATTGAATTATTTTCTCGATATTTCATTATTGAAAGAAAGATTGCTTCCTTCGAACTTCCACGATAGCTTCTATGATTTTATTACCTAAATTTACTTGTTAAATTACAGACAAAAGTATAAATAAATTTTTTTATACACTACGTTTCACCGAATGACATGCATGACGTGTGCATCTTTTGTTGCCGGCATATTTCATAGATGCCAACATCTCTTAATTATTCCGGAGTCTGATCCAAAATTTGCATGTCAAAACCGGAAAAAATATATGAGAAAACCTACCTTCTCTCAATGAGGTACATTTTCGATTTCATTTTAAAATTTTTAGTTAAATAAAATTTCTGGTTGAAAACGTGTTCATCTTTGATCAGACTCCGGAATAATTAAGAGATGTTGGCATCTATGCATATTTTAATACATTATTACTTTTTCTGTTATTGGAAATAATCGTACAAGTATATTTTCTACCCGATATAAGAGAGCTTTGATAAGAAAGAAAAAATAGAATTTAAATACTTCCCTCGATATTTCTTTATTGAAAGGAAGATTGCTTCCTTCGAATTTTCGCAATAGCTTCAATAATTTTATTTCCTGTTTTTACTTGTTAAATTACATACAAAAGAATAAATATATATGCATATATATATATATATATATATATATATATATATATATATATATATATATATATATATTACACAACGTTTCACAGACTGACAATACAGTATTTGCGTGTGCATTTTTTGTTGTCGGTATTTTTTAATACATTATTACTTTTTCTGTTATTGGAAACAATCGTATCAGTATATTTTCTACCCGATATGTGACAGCTTTGATGACAATGAAAACATAAAAATGGAATTACTTTCTCGATATTTCATTATTGAAAGAAAGATTGCTTTCTTCGAACTTTCACAATAGCTTCAATGATTTTATTTCATGCTTTTACTTGTTAAATTACCTATAGCAGAAGAAAAAATATTTAATTTAAATTTATTTTTTACTCTACGTTTCACCAAATGACAATACAATATTTCCGTGCGAATATTTTAATACATTATTACTCATTCTGTTATTGGAAACAAACGTATCAGTGCATTTTCTACCAGATATAAGAGAGCTTTGATGACAAAGAAAAAATAGAAATTAAATTCTTTTCTCGATTTTTCATTATTGAAAAGAAGATTGCTTCCTTCGAACTTTTACAATAGCTTCAACGATTTTTTTTCCTGTTTTTTCTTGCTAAGTTACATACAAAAGAATAAATATACATTTTGTATTTTTTTTTTTTTTTTTTACACAACGTTTCACCGACTGACAATACAGTAAATCCGTGTGCATTTTTTGTTGTTGGCATATTTTAATACAATTTTCCTCCTTCTGTTATCGAAAACAATAGTATCAGTATATTTTCTACTCGATATGAGAAAGCTTTGATAACAACAACAACAAAAAAAATGAAATGAAATTCCTTTCTCGATATTTCATTATTGAAAGAAAGGTTGTTTCCTTCGAACTTTCGTAATAGCTTCAATGATTTTATTTCCTGTTTTTTACTTGTTAAATTACATACAAAATAATAAATATTTTATTTTTATTTTGTTACACTACGTTTCACAGAATGGCAATACAGTATTTCCGCGTGCATCTTTTGTAGTCGGAATCTTTTAATACCATAATTTCTCTTTGTAATATAGGAAACAATCGTACTAGAATATTTTCTGCCTGGTATGCATTTCTAAAAATATTCTTATTTTTATATCGATTTCCTGTAAGAGGTAGCTGCACTAGAGGGTTGTAATGTATATCGCAGACTTAATGTCTTTAATGCTTTGACCATGGTTCAGTTTTTTCTGTTTTCAATAGGTATTTCGTTTGAATTTTCCAATATTTATACCTAGCTGGGCATCGTATGTTTCATTTATGCCAAATATAATAACAGGCACAAAATATTTTTATTCCAATAATTAATATTACATAAATATATGTTTAAAACTTTCAGGAGGAAATGCATTTCTTTATTTCTTTATTTCTTCTTTTAAGAAACACTGTCTGATAGCTTAGTGAAACTACACTTTTGCTGCTTCAGAAGTGGGCATATGACACATTATTTGTTCAGGTGAACAAAAACTTAAATAGGTTATATACAAAGACATAGAACCGCAACAATACTTAATTCAAATAAATACGAGGGTTGTTCTTTAAGTAAGGGCCGTTTTGTTGTATACACTAATAGGTGACGCGCGCGCCACAACGAGTACCTGCGTCGTGTCCAGGCGTTCCTTGGGAACAACTGTTCTCAGTTGCAGCTATGTACGTAACCTGTACGGTTTGTTGTGTGTTTTTAAAATGTTCACGATTATGGAATCGCCCGCCCCGTGCGAGGTACTGTCAGTGATACGTTTTTTGACGCAGAGCGATTCAAAGCAAAAGACGCAGCATGCTGGCATAGGGAATTTTGCTACCCCATAACAATCCTAGACCTCACATCGCAGCTCAAGCAAGTATCTTTGAAGAAGGTATTAAAAGCCTAGATGTAAGGTATGATAAGTGTTTAAACAAACTGGGCAGCTATGTTGTAAAATAGAGAAATGTATGTAGAGTCTGAAAATAAATTTGGTTTTTATTTTCAAACGGCCCTTTCTTAAAATACACCCCACGTATAGCGAATTATTTGTGATGTGCTCCCATATGGTGAACCATGTCACGATTGGTTCATTTTAAGATATAGAGACCAGGATCGCGCCTCAAGATTAATAAAATACTAATTTTTTCACACGTTTTTAAATTTTCAGCAAAGATAACAAATAATTTACAGTGCAAAAAAAAGGCTGTTTAATGCAAAGTAAAACATAGTATTAAGCCTCAGACAACCAAAAATAACAGATTAAAAAAATAACAATAATGTATCCAAACACAGTTAAAATTTATTAGTTTTTAATCGATGTTCCTTTAAAAAGTGTTTAGATTTTTACAAATTTACATCTAAGAATACTAGTTTAAAAATCAATTTCTTAATTTTATCACATTCAGCTAGATTTTACTGCATATGAACTTATACCGTTTTTCCTGCCGAATCCATAAGGCCCGGCTGGTAGACGGAGGGTTAAAGAAACAATATTTTAAATAACGTTATATCCTAAACAAATAGGTACGAATTTGCTTAAAAGAAATTTATTTTTGAAGGCACTTCAGAAAATATCTTCTACACCTTCAGAAAAAAATGTTTCTTCCAAAGAGTTTATGGACAGTTGATAGTTAAGTGGCTTTTGCAAAAAATATTTCTTTCAGTCGTTTTTCAAATATGCGTTCTGGGCTTATTATTAAACTTTAAAAAATATTGACTCACTACGGGTTCATGGCCACTACAGGTGCACTTACATTATTACTGAATATTATATTTCGTTAATTACATATATTATATGGCAATAATAAGACATCTAATTTAAAAATTTCGAATTAATATTTATCTGTAGCAAATATACGATTCTTCTAAATCGGAAATTGTATATAGAAAACGATAAATATCTTATTATATTACATTTTACTATTTACATATATTTCCTCATTTTCTATGCGGTTGTTTCTAATGCTTATATTAAAATTTCTAAATTCTGAAAATCCTTTGCGTATCTCTCTACTTCTCTTGCTTTTCTTTTTACCCGACTGTCAAGATGGTTATGTGTTCGATGGTATCTGGGTATGTAGATTTCTTGATACCCTCGAAACATCCCAACGGCTGGATGGATTTTAATGAATGAAATCTCTGTCGATTCGTCTTAACCGTCCGATGGTTATAGGCTAGGTTTTGTTTTTATAAATTCAAATGCCGGCCGTAAAATACATAAATGGCGGTAGAGACGAAAACAATTTTTTACGCATCATATTAAGTGGCATATCATTGGATACGTCTTTCAAAATGAAGACGATGTTTCATTGACTATTTTACAGTCAGAAGCTCCGTTTAAATATTACACAGCCTGCAAGTTGTGTAGGTAGGATCTCTAGCTGTACTATAACTCTAACCTTCATAGACATCTATACGCCTCATCAAAACAGTGTTTATAGATTAACAGAATGGATAGAACTAGCAATTAAACACAACTTAAAAGTCATTAATACAAGTAAATAAAAGAAAATAGGTAAGTAATATAAAAAATAGTTTCACATTGATGAGAAATAATTAATTAGTTCGCTTTTTACGCAGTCGGGTTTTTGATTTTTTTAATTTAATTTTTACTTGTTATTTTATTTCACCTGTATTTTAAGAAAAATCATGTCTATTAATTTATTTCCTTAGACGAATAAATTAAATTAGTTGAAACAATAATCTCCAATTTCCACTTTAGAGCATGCTTGAATGTCGCCCATCAGACATTGACCAGGATGTTCCGATGTCAGCAAAAGATAGAAATTAAATTCCTTTCTTGCTATTTCTTTACTGAAAAAAGATTGCTTCTTTCGAACTTTCACAATGGCCTCAATGGTTTTATTTCCTGCTTTTACTTCATAAGAAGTTATATCCAAAAGAATCAAGATTTCATTATTTTGATTCTTTTTTATGTTGCGCTTTACCCAAGGAAATACTTTGTGAGCATCTTTTGTAGTCCGCAGCTTTTAATACTACTATTTCCTCGTTGTATTATTAAATATAACGAACCGGACCTATAGTTAGAATTAATGTTCTATAAATATCCACATTGATAAATGATATTTAAGAGATGGCCACACTTAAGAATGTATGTATTTCTTATCTCTCATGTGTAATTTGAGCGGTTTATGTTTCGTGTTCATCTTGAATATAATTCTGTGTGTTACAGTCTGAGAAAATAAAACTATCTCCATAAGCATTTTATCAGAAAATTATCGTAAAGTGATGCATAAGGTAGTATTCGACCGAAAAATTTCGCTTTCTTTTAGAAAGAAAATGCAGTCTTTAAAGAGGATAAGCATCGTCTGGAGCAGGGTTGGTGAAATTATGGCACGCGTGCCAGAGTTGGCATGTAAGACAATTTCTCTGGCACGCGAAAAAATAAATTTTATAATCATTACACTGATAACACATTATATTTTTTTTATTATAATGAATAAAATTTTGCTCTACAGATTATCACACGTTACGATTACGTCGTGCAGGATTTTTAACATGTATTTTGAATTTCTATACGAATTTATAAAGTTGAAATTTTCAGACTAATTTTGTTAGACTGTCACTGCAATAAGATAGAAAACGGATGCAATTTCTATGCATATTTATAAAACTATCAAAATATGAATCTAAAGTGATGAATCTAATCTAATATGAATCTAATATAGTATATGAATCTAATCTAATATGAAATGTAAAGAAATCTCCATCGAACGGTCCATAGAACATCAGCAAAAATCTCATGAATAAGTTTTCTTATCAATGCATTGTTTCATTCAACTTGGATAATTATAAGCAGAAGTTACATTAATAATAAAGTCAAAAATTACTAAAATAATTTTTTATCTTCATTTCCTTGTTACAGTAGTATAAATCATATTTATGAATTAAAATTTTGTTAGTTTAATAGCTTATTCCAAAATAAAGAGAAATCGCATTTTAATTTTTAATATTTTTTAATTATTAATTATTAATGCAGGAAAGCAACAGATTTTTTAACTAGTGTTTTATATAAACATCGCACACTGCAAAATTATTTTATGTCAAAGTTTGGCGCGTTGATAGCGTTTGTGCAATTTTGGTCTCGCGTACGTAAAAATGGCCGCCAATCCTGGTCTAGAGGATCGTCTAGAGATTAAAAATTTTACCAGATTTACTTTTTCAAAGATAACACACACTCTTCATACTATATTTAATTTTCTCAGATCAAAACATTTTCCAAAAAAGGCATATATTTATTTATATATTTATATATGTAAATATTCGTATATCTTTAAAAATTTAAAAAAGAGTTATTCATAAGTTTAGAAACATAAAATGATGATCTTATAAAGAAAACTGCCGGTAAGTTAAACTTAAATATCATAATTATTATTCATAAATTATAAATATAAAAAAGGCACATAAAAAAAAGACAACTCCATATTTGCTTCCGAAAGTTGTCTAAGATTTACCTTACTGTGAATGGTAACGATAACAAGAGATATTCATTTCAGACAGTCTAAAATATAAAAAAAATATTCCATATATCGAATAATAATGATAGATATGAGGTATAAAAGCAGATAGTCATGTTTTTGACGATTCGTATGCTTTTAATGTGAAACTTTATGGGCGTCGTAATTCTTAATTTTTTATTATGTTTCATAATTTTCATTAAAAATTTGGAACTGAACAACAACAAAAACAAACCCTGAAATATGTTTGTACAATTATTGTACTTCATTAAAGCACCTTTTCAAAGGATCTTTTTTTTAAAGATATAAATTATTAAATAAAAACAATTAAAAATCAGACATTTAACTTAGAAACGTGAAATATATACATATTAAAAATTTAGACGTTTTGGATTATCCCACTCCTCATCAGTACACTTAACATAATAACCGTAACCATGTCAATAACAATAACTACAGTTAAGAAATATACTTTTCGAAAGTATACGTGTAGATTCCCAAATTCTTAAAGGAGACAGTGGCTCCAAAACCCAAAAAATCCAGTGGCCACATTGTGAAAGAAATACATAAAAACAATAGCGTTCATATGGGAAAAAATAATTAAAAAAAAACCTCAAGAATTCAAAATAAAAAGTAATTTATTTTATATAAACATCTGTACAATAAAGCACAGACTAATCACATCAAATGTATATATTTAATTTAATCATAAAATTCTTCAAACTTGAATATTCGTTAAGTATAACATAAATCTTAAACTAAGTCAGAAGCAAGTTTAGTTGGGCAAGATACAGTTTAATAAAAAAGATGCTAGCAATCGTGATAGTGGGGAATATTAGTAAAACAAAACTTCTTATTTTAATTTTGTCATACAGAAGTATATATAAAAGAAAATGTGAATGTCTGAGATTGTTTTGCATTATAAAAATCAAACACTTCAAACATTTGTTTTTTATAAGAAAAATTAACTTTAAAAAACACATGGCGACTAAGATACCAAAAGTTAATGGCCAAAGCAATAAGTTTAGTCGCCACGTGGCGAGTGACGACCGTAAGTATACACCTATATTCGAAAGTCAAAAACTAAACATTAGAGCAATACTGCGTATTCAGGTGGTATAGGACTTGCTTCGTTCAATGGAGGATTCACCAATCTTATGTACCATCCCTCCAAAAAAATCAGGTTTACGTAAACGTTGTAGTAAGGCTTGACGACGCTGGCTTTCACAAAATCAAGACAATAGTCACTGTCCAAATCATGAGTAACTGTTTCTAAGTTTAAGCTGCCTATCTCAAAAGCCTGCATAATCGCTTTTAAACGTTTTTCCAAAGTACGATTTGTTTCGCGTATGAATGTTGAACGTTTTAAGTAAATGAGGTCTAAGAATGGAAAACGCTAAAAGTCCAGAAGAGCAAATATTTCAAGAGGACGAAAAAAATAAAAACTCCTACTTCTGGTAGTACTTACAGCGTTTTCCATTTCACTCCTTTTGGGGTCTTAGTACTTACAGCGTTTTCCACTTCACTCCTTTTGGGCTCTTAGTTCAATATTTTAAAATGTAGGTACCCCGCTTCTTTTCGTTTAGTGTTTAAATACCTAATATTATCATTTGTAATCTTTTCTTTTATTTATATATTTAATATGTTTCACCTTGCTTAAAAATATCCCGCTGATGTAAAGAATGACAACATGATCAAGATGTGTAATGACCACCAGTCGCCGAGCATCTTATCACTGGCGCTTTCAGCGTACTCCATTTCACTTCGTGTGGCACATTCAGCGTTCTCCAAGTTACTTCGTGTGCCACTTTCAACCAGTGACATTTTTCTACTCTTTTTTGAACGATTTATTCTAGTGTTGGTACTTCAAGTGTTCTCGTGTTTGTTAAGCTTGGCATTTAAGACATTTTTTTCGTAAAAAAAGAGATTTTAATTTTTTAGTACTTTCAGCGTTTTTCACTCTCAGTCCTCAAATTTTAAATTCTTTGCAATAGATTCTTATAGTATGGAATATACCAAGAAACTATAGAGTACTTTACGAAACTTTTTGGCAAACTTCAAACAGAAGATCCCTCTATCGCAGGCTAAAGCCGTGATTTGCAGCCTTCCTTGAAAACAATGTAATTCTGTATGCACTGGTGACTCAAATCGTACTTTGAGACTCATTTCAAAGAACCTATGCAGGGCTTTAAGGGGCCGCTGCACTGAAACCCCCAGAACTCGAAATCCCATGTTAACCTATGGGAAAACTTTCAAGCTCGATGATTCATTACCTAATATAATTATTAAAATACCGTTTACACCATCAGAAAGTAGGCGTCAGATGCCGATGATGTGCGTTTTTAAAAATTGTTTACGTAAATTTTAAGTATTTTTAAGAAGATGATAAAATTTAATCAAATGGAAATCTCAATGTTTATAGGGGTGTTTTATGTACTTAAAATTGACGGAGATAATTTTTAAAAACGCACATCATCTACATCTGACGCATACTTTCTGATGGTCTAAACGGTATTTTAATAATTATATTAGGTAATGAATCATCGCGCTTGAAAGTTTTCCCATAGGCTAACATGAGATTTCGTGATCGGGGAGTTTTAGTGCAGCGGAGCCTTAATACAGAAAGCTTAAACCCAAAAATAGCTGTCCGTGCATGCTTTAGACGCTGACGTTTGTCTCTACTTTGAGAAAGACAGTGTCATCAGGTATACTTGCAAGGTTTACGTAAGCCGGATTATTTTGGAGGTATGGTATACAAGATTGGCGAATTCTCCATAGACCGAACAGGTCCCATACCACCTGGATACGCTGTATTGTTGTGATAGTACCGCATATTTCTTAACTGTAGTTATTGTTATTGATATCTTTTACGGTCTGAACGTTATGTGTACTGATAAGGGATGTAATAATAAGAGATGTATACTGTTAATGAGTGTTTAGATGTGCTTAAGTAAATTATCTAAATATTAATTATTTTTATCTTGTACTGTTTAGACGTAATATATATATGTATTTGTCATGGAAAAAATATGCAACACCTTATGCTATGTTTTCATCAAACCACTTTTTTTAGGACTATGCAGTTTAGAAGTACCGTGAATATTGGTATTGGTGTATCGAGAATTGGTGTAACATTTTAAAATATTTAAAAGTAAATTTTGACCTTAATTAATTCGGGTACAATCAGAATAATTATGTTCAAAAGACTCTAATCTAGCCTCGATTTGAAAGCATTTTGTACGCATGAAATAAACTTAAAATGAATAGGTAAAAAATTATATATATACGTTACTAGTTATAAAAATGTAGAAGAATTATTGCTTTTCACAATAAAAAAATCAATGCAATTTATTTTAAAATACATCACATACACTATATAGTCATTTGTTCCGTTCCAGTAGGGTGGAGCGAAAAAAATTATTTTTTAAAAATCAAAAACTGGTAGGTGCCAAAAGTTGCCTTTATACTAGTACATCAACTGCGTGAAATTTTACCGCTGAAACAAAATGGCTTGAGTCTGCGCTTTTGGTCCAAAAGTCGACAATTCGAGTAAAATTTGACATTTTTTCAAAAAAATAAAAAAATTCCTATAGAAAACATTATTATTTAAATGTGTTATTTAAACCTTTATTATTAATGACTTAACATATTTAAACGATAAAACGGCATCTTTATTCTGTATAACTGGAGCAAAACTGACAACTTTTGGTTAAAAAAAAGGCATTGCCACTCTGTTGTGTCATACAACTAATTGTTCTTTTGAATACAGCTATTACCCAGTTGCTTTCAAAATTACCCGGGAGCTATAACGTGGAGGTGGCTGCATTTCATGTCACAGCAGTGCATAACTCGACCACTTACCATCTGAGCACAATGTTTTATTTATACATTGAATTGTGGTTTTTTATCAAAGACAGGCGTAAGTTTTCTAATCATCAACCTAGTCCATCTATCTTTGTATCCACAGACGTTGGATGATGCTGATGTAACATTCCTTCACGTATATTTATACTGCTTGTATATGATAAGGCAAGCAGAGTAATGCAGTGAAATTAATTAAATCTATTCCGCCATCTATTATATTCACCAAAATTGCATCCAGTGAATGTATAGTGATTGGGAGTTCTGTTACTACAATATTCTACAATATTTAGATATTTCATCTTTTGGTATGCCATCATTTACTCTACCTCTTGCTTTTTTTATATGCTGAGAAGCTTGCTGTTTAATGTGATGGTGATCGTCAGAGAGCATTGCAATAGGAATTTGCTCTCGATGGGCAAAGCAACCATTGTCCTAAATTTTTTTTTTCGCATTTGTTTTATGCCGATTTCAGTGATGTTTAGTAGCCGAGTAATTTCCCATAAGTTTTTAGGTCCATTTTTTAGATGTGGATTACATTTGGTGTAAACCATCCTGCGGCATAAACTTGGATTACATACTTTGTGAGTGAACCTACAGAGTCTGATGGTCAAACAGTGCTTATAATAAAGGCGAAACATTTTATTTGCCTATGTGAGCCATCTTGCGTAGGACATGTTTCTTGGGTTCCTATTCGCTAGTGCTTCTGAGCAATATTTTGAGGAAATAACTTTTCAAATGTCTAGCAGGTATTTCTGGTCTGTGCTGAGTACCCTTTTCTCGATTTCAGGAAATAATGTTTCAAAATTTCTCTCTATGGCTTCAAAAATTGAGATAGGAAGGGAATGGCAGGTGGACAAAGATTATCCAATTGGTCTGGCGAATCCCTGTGGGTTAGAATCTAATTTTTGCCAATGATCTTGTCTAATAAATGACGCAGAGGAAATTCACTGGGCTCTGAGGTGGCATGTGATCCATTGTAATGATTCATTCTAAACATGTCCCACGCAGAATGGATGGCAACAATGAACAGAATTCTCCACCTTTAAATGTGCACTCACTTCCCATCAGAGTCTCTATGTTCACTCAAAAAGTACTATGCAATTCAAGTTTGGCCCCAGGATGGTTAAACATCAAATGTAATCCACATCGAAAGAAGGAATCTAAAAACTTATGGTAAATTATTCGGCTACTAAACAACACAGAAAACTGAATAAAACAAATACTAAAAAAAGTTATTTAGAACAATGTTTGCTTTGCATACGCAGAGGAAATTCTAATTTCAATACATTCGGACGATCGCCATCACATTAAACAGCTAGCTCCTCAGCACATAATAGTTGAAATATGAGAGTAAAAGATGGCGTTCGCAAATTTGAAATATCGACAATGAACTTTGAAGCGAAAAAATTATATAAATCAAATTGATTTGAAAATTGTTGTGGTAACAGAACCCCTAATCAATATGCATTTATCGGGTGAAATTTTGGTAAAGATAATAGACGTCTGAATAGATTATAAATATCATCTCCACTGCATTACATTGTTTGCCTTCTCTTACACAAGCAGTAGAAAAATACATGAAGTAGATCACAGCAGCAGCATCCAAAGTCTGTGGATACAAAAAAGAGATGGATTAGGTTGATACCTTTAAAACTTATGCCATTATTTGATAAAAAACATTAAATAAATAAAACATTGTGTTCAGATGGTAGCGTGGTCGAGATAGATGTCCTGGGAAGTTTTGAAAGCAACTAGGTAAGATCAGTATTCTAAACAACAATTCGTTGAATGACACAACAAAGTTTCAACATCACATTTACCGAAAGTTGTCAATTTTGCTCCAGTTATACAGAATAAGGATATCGTTTTATCGTTTAAATATGTTAAGTCGTTCTTAACAAAGGTTTAAATAACACTTTTAAATAATAACCATATCTACAGAAATTTTTTAATTTTTTTCAAAAAATGTCAAATTTTACCCAAAATTTTGACTTTGGGACCAAAAGCGCAGACTCAAACCATTTTTTTTTTCAGCGGTAAAATTTCACGCACTTGATGTACTAGTATAAAGGCAACTTTTGGCACCTACCCGTTTCTGATTTTTAAAAAATAATTTTTTTCGCTCCACCCTAAAAACCAGCTCTCCCTAGCGAGCAGTCTGTAAAAAGTTTGTTGTTAAGCTGTTGATCGTCAAAGCATCAACACGTATCAAAACACTCGATCCAAACTACTAATAATTATACTGTGCAATCTGTTCAAATTAACCAAGTTTAGGTTCGTGTAAGTATGTTATGCAGCGTTTACGTGTGAATAAAATCAATTAAAAAGAAATTAAACGTTTACAGTCCATTATAAGAACATTGTGTTCCTAAAGAGCCTGAGTGCTACTATGGATAAATTGAATCGATTAAAAGGCACCGTAAAGGCTGCCATCACGAGATTAGAGCAGTTTTTAACAGTTTTTAACACAGCACTGACATCAAAACAACGAATGTGAGTCAACTTGAAGTAAAATTAAAAAAAGACAGAAGGTCTTCAAAATAAATTGGAGGAAATAAGGGAGCGGTATTTTGATATCCAAGAATTATCTCCACAACAAGTGCAAGAAATGGAGGAGGATATCGACACTGCTAATGAGAGGCTCGAACAAGTGAAGGTAAGCTTGAAAATTTTATTTGCAACTTTTAAAAATAAATGTAATGTTGTAAATGTTGATGATTATTTAAATGAAAACAAAACAAAGGTGCGCCTCCCACAAAATCCCATTACCTTCATTCGGAGGTGCTTATTGTGATTTTGCTAATTTTAAAACGCAATTCACTAACTTGATTATAAATAATGCTCAATTGGATAATAGTCAGAAGCTATTTTATTTAAAAGCTTCTTTAAAAAACGAAGCTAAACATTTAGAATCACCTGATGATGATTTTAATTCTTTGTTCCAAGCCCTGATACACAGATACGAAAATAAAAGATTTCTGCAATTTTAAATTATGAAAAAATGCAGTATGAATCCTCTAAAGAATTGCGTAATTTTATTGATTGCATTAACGAAAACATTCGTTCACTCAAAGTTATGGGATATACGCAAAATAATTTATCAGAAAGTGTGTTTATAAATATAATTCTGAAAAAATAGGATAAGGAAACTCAAAAGCAGTTTGAATTACCCCTTGAAAACTCAAATGTTCCGACTTTTGATTATTTAATTTCTTTTTTGGAAAAAATATGCATGGCTTTAGAATCAATAAATTTATTGACTGACGCCAGTCAGTTGCAATCAAAGTTTTCGAAAGCTAAGAATAATTACGCAGTAAATAAATCCAGATCATTTTTTTCTGCGATAAAAATAAAAATAAATTAAAGCCATGTGTGTTATGCAATTCGCATCACCCTCTTTTGAAATTTTCTGTTTTTTTTTAAATATGAGTGTTCCTGAAAGGAAAACGATTATAAATAAGAATAAATTGTGTTTAAATTATTTATGATTGGATCAAGGTCAATGCAATTCTAAATTGACCTGCAAGCGTTGCTCCGCAGTACATAATTCCTTATTATGTGAAGTAAATGAAAATGATTGGTCAGAAACAACGGTAATAAATAAAAACAATGGGTTTGTTAAAAATAAACAAATAAGCAATTCTGAGCCTGAGAATAAAGAAACGCCATTACTCGGTGCGAATCTTTTAGCAGCTGATAGAAGAAATTGCGCAATATTAAACACAGCTATAACTTTAGTAACTGATGTGGTTGGAAATAAAATTAGATTAAGAACAATTTTAGATAATGGGTCCTCGATTACCGCTTTAAGTAAAAGCGCATGCAGGAAGTTAAATTTAAAACCAAAACCATTCAAGGGTATTATTTCTGGCATTAATGAGTCACAACAGGTAAAGCAAATTATCAATGCAGAAAAATCAAATGAAAATGGAACATTTTCTAAAACATTAGAATTTGCAGTTCTACTAAAAATAACAAACAACATTCCGGTTGAAAGAATAGACATTTCAAATGTATGCATCCCTAACTACATAGAATTAGCGGACAATAATTTTCATATACCTAGTCAGATTGATGCATTAATTGGTAGCAATTTATTTTTTTACATTTTAAAGAGTGGGCAAATTCGTTTAGTAGATGCTAATTGTATATTACAGAATACAGTATTTGGGTATTAAATCACTAAATCAGGTTCACTTCCACAAGTTGAAAAAAAGTCATAGTGTTGCCTTTTAACTGAAAATAGCTTAGACAATACTTTACAGAATTTTTTTGAAATAGAATCTTTACCTGGGGATAATAAAGAAACTGTCAAAGGCGATGAAGAAATATTTTGTGAGGAACAATTTAGAAACACCTATAAACGCGATCATACCGGTAAATTTACAATACGACTACCAATGAAAGAAAATGCAGATGCAGAATCAGTTTTAGGAAGTTCTAGAGAAATTGCAGCCAGGATATTAAATAATTTATGGGCTAAATTAGATAAGATTAAAACAATGGCTAATTTATATACAGCTTTTATGGAAGAATACGAATCTTTGGGACATATGACACAAAATAAAAATGAAAACGAAAATAAGCTGTCTTATTACATTCCACTTCATGCTGTGTATAAACCGGAAAAATTATCCACTCCCCTGAGAGTTGTCTTCAATGCAAGTTCATGTTGCAAGTTCATGCAACATCTGGTGGTTATTCACTTAATTCTATTTTGTAAAAATAGGGGAACGGTTCAGCAAGACTTATTTTCTATTATAACTAGATTCCGTACCCACAAATATGCATTCTGCGCAGACATTAAGAAAATGCACAGGCAGATAATAATCGACGCACTGCAAATAAATTTGCAAAAAATTCTTTGGAAGTCTAGTGAGGACGCTTCGATAAAAATATTTGAACTTAATACGGTTACCTGTGGAACAGTAAGTACTCCCTTTTTAGCCAGGCGGACGTTGAATGCTGTTGCTGATGAAGAAAGAAAAGATTTTCCCAAAGCTGCAGAATTGATACAAAACGACATGTACGTTGATGATTGTTTATCTGGTGCAGGTTCCTTACAAGACGCACAGGACATGCAATCTCCATTAATTCTGATCTTAAAAAAAGGAGGGATGGATCTACATAAGTAAGTCTCCAATCATCTTGAATTATTACAAGACGCAGCCATATCATAATATGCATTTCACGAACACTCGCAGCAAATTTCTGTAAAAACTTTAGGGATGCTTTGGAAACCTCAATTGGATCATTTTACTTCTAAAATTAGTATCGAACCCAAAGATGTTTATACTAAGAAAGAAGTTTTGGCACAGATTGCCAAAATTTACGATCCCTTAGGCCTAATTGGCCATATTCTAACTAAAGCAAAAAGTTTTATGCAACATTTGTGGGAATTAAAGATAAATTGGAACTAACATCTGCCTGCCATTTCTCTTCGGGAATGGCAAAATTTTCTGATTAAATTGACAGAAATAAACCATCTTACAATTCTGCGGTATGTTTTGTCTGACAACATTGCAGGTCTAGATTTACACGGATTTTCAGACGCTTCTGGAAAGGCCTATGGAGCAGCCATCTACATAAGATCTCTCTCCACAATTGGACTGTTCAGGTCTCAATCTTCTGTGCAGCAAGCCCCTTGTGGCCCCCCTAAAGCTAATGACCATCCCGCGACTAGAGTTGTGTGCAGCTCTACTTTTGACAAAACCTATTCAAAAGATAATTCCCATCCTACAGCTATGCTTTGAAAAGGTGTGGCTATGGACAGACTCTTCAATTGTTCTATTTTGGCTTAATACACCACCCCACAAACTTAAAACATTCGTTGCCAACCGAGTAACCACGATCCAGTCTATTTCCGAGAATTATCATTGGAGCCATGTATCCTCAAAATCCAATCCAACAGATATCATATCCAGAGGTGCAACAGCCAAGGATCTGAACAAAAATGATTTCTGATGGTTTGGGACAGAATTTCTTCAAAAGGAAATTATAGTTCCCAACCAATTTCCTACTATCACAGACATTGAATGCGAACAAGAACTGAAATTTGATTATACCTTACTGACTATGAACTATAACTCAGACTTTTTTAATGTATTATATAACTCTTCTAATAATTTTCCCAAACTAATTACAATATGAAGTTTTATTTTTAGGTTCGTGAATTGCACCAGACGTACAGCTGTATACGGGAATCAGCTTTCGGGTAAAGAATTAAAATGCAGTATAAAATTTTTAGCAAAAAAGGCCCATGAAGGTAAGTTCGCTCCTGAATTAGAAGCGCTCAGAAAGGTGCAAACTGTTCCTTCTTCCAGTAAGTTAAAGGGATTAGACCAGTGGTTCCAACGTGGGGCGTACAAGGGGCATTATGACTTTTCAGGGGGGCAATTTCAGATTCCTTCTTAACAATTTTCCATCATTTGTTTCTAATGAAAGTAATGTCTTAGTGTTGAAATAGAAATAATAGATGAAAAAATTAAAAATAACTGAATAAAAATTAATTTTTGAAAAGATCCCATTTAAAAATTCAAAACTCAAAAAAATTTCATTTGCACCGGAATAATTATGCGAATATTTTGGATAATTTAACACCTTTTGTTTCGCCAATTTTTTGGCTTCTAAATTCTAAAGTTTTTCCTTTTTTGGCTCATTTTCTACTAGAGATATGGGATTTTTGGTCCTCCGGCACTCTGAAAGTTCCCCATCAAAGTCAAAAAACACTAAAAAATCATTTTAATATTTCTGGTTTTAATATTATTTTAGTAAATTGCACCTCTTTTTTTTACTATTTATTTAAAAAAAGACTTGTACATCTATTCATAGTGTAATATGCCCCATGAGGGAAATTTTACATATGAAATTTTGTAGGGTATATCTAAAATTGATTATTTGGACATGTTTAATCTAAAAAATGTTTTGAATGATCTAAATGAGGTGCTACATTATGAAATTAATAAAACCCCGTGCGTATCACTGAAGGAAAGGGAACTTCTTATGGGTCTTCTGCAGACCACATACAAAATATGACATTCATGACATATGTATTTTAAAATTTAAAATTGGAGAAAACATGGTGGCCAAATAATAATAATGGGGGAAAACCCCCGCTATCAAAGAAGTATGTATAAGAGGAAAGAAAAATAGTAACTTAAAATGGATAAAAGCGCGAAACCGGAAAATGTTACTTGTGAATTATGTTATCCATACAGTCTTGGCGATAAACAAATATCACTTATGCTTAATGAAGTACTAAAATCCATTATAAAACGTACCAATTCTGTCATATGTAATACAAAGTATGAGAGAGATTTCAAGAAATTTTACAAAAATAAAAATGCAGACTATTTATCACCTTTAAATTTGAGGTAAGTTGCCAAAAAACAATTAAACTTTTGTAGATGTAAATACGAAGATCCATGGCATAACTGCATTCATGGAATTAAGCATACTTATAATTAAACAAAAATATGATTTTGATAAATTAAAGAATGCGAAATCACTTATCAGAGTTAATTCTATTTTCGGATCCATCCGGGAAAATGGAAGTTTATTTTTTATGTGACAATATTTATATGATATAGAAGGGAGGGTGGGAGGACATCATGATTTTAGAGATGGTTAGGTGGGGCACGGCCAAAGAAGGGTTTGGAACCACTGGATTAGACCCATTCATTGATAAATGGGGATTACTCACAGTAGGTGGCAGTTAATCAATTCTGACTTACCTTTTGTTACTAAGCACCCATTAATTCTGCTCAGTGATCATAAGCTCACTAAATTAATTTTTGAGTACTTTCATAAAAAGTACTTTAACATGCTTAGGGATTAGTTCATCAAGTGCGGATGAAATATTGGCCTATAAAGGCTAAAAGAATTGTCCAAAAGACAGTGCACGCTTGTGTCACATGTTTCAGGCATAACCCCAAAACACTAGATCAGTTAATGGGAGACCTCCCATCGCAACGCGTAACACCTAACCACACGTTTCTCAATTCAGGTGTTGATTTTTGTGGCCCCTTCTACATTAAGTACAAAAATCAGAGAAAGAGCACTTATTCCAAAAGTTATGTGGCCATATTTATATGCATGGCTACCAAGGCTATTCATCTAGAGATAGTAAGCGATTTATCCGCTGCTGCATTCATAGCTGCGCTTAAAAGATTTTGCGCCATAAGAGGCAAAGTAAATACGCTAACTTCTGACAACGCCACTTTTAGGTGCGTCAACAGAATTAAATAACTTTAAGAAATTATTGGCCACTCCCAAAGGAATTATCAAATTTCTTTGCCGAAGAATTCATAACTTGGAAATTTATCTCTCAGCGATCTCCTAATTCTGGCTGTCTATGGGAAGCTAGCGTCAAGTCCTTCAAACATCGTTTGCTTAGGGCAGTAGGTAATAACAAAATCACTCTTTAAACTTTAGTAGGATTTTGAAACTTTAGTAGTCCAAATTGAGTGGATCCTAAATTCCCGACCTTTATTTCCGCATTCAGATGACATAAATGAGTTTGAAGTGCTTACGCCAGGGCATTTTTTAATTGGCAGACCCATTAAATGTATTCCATAGCCTACACTGTTAAAAATTTGCAGCATTCTGGCAGGTCATTTGACTGTTTTTTTCGAAAACGGTTACATAGCCGTAATTTAACACTATTCTGACCATGTTATTGGCCATTTTATGGTTAGAATATAGTTAAATTATGGTTATGAAACCGTTTTTTTCAAAAAACGGTCGAATGACCTGCCAGAATGCTGCAAAATTTTTAAGAGGTGTAGACACCCTGTCAAATTGTCTTTAACAAAAGTTCTGACTCTTACAGTGGAAACCGTATAATACAAGCCAAAGTACACTATTAAAAGTTTTGCAGCATTCTGGCAGGTCATTCGACAGTTTTTTGAAAAAATGGTTTCATAACCATAATTTAACTATATTCTGACCATAAAATGGCCAATAACATGGTCAGAATAGTGTTAAATTACGGCTATGTAACCGTTTTCGGAAAAAATGGTCAAATGACCTGCCAGAATGCTGCAAATTTTTAACAGTGTAATGTTATGATTAAATTAACCCATTGTCAATTAATTACCAAATATGTTAAATGCATTTGGAAACGATGGTCTGTTGACTACCTAAATCACTTGCAGCAGCGCGGTAAATGGCAATTTACAAGATAAAACATTAAGTTAGGATCTCTAGTGTTATTAAAAGAAGAAAATCTCCCACCATGTAACTGGGCTCGTGCCCGAATTACAGAAATGATTCCAAGCAAGAACAGCAGGGTTCGTGCAGTCAAAGTAAAAACAGCATGTGATATATTTTTAAGAGGCATTTCCAAAGTATGCCTGTTGCCCATTCAGGACTTTTAACCAATGTTTATGCATCATTGTATTTTTTATATATATTATTTTAAAGTAATTATTCTGATTGTTTTGTATATTAAGAATTTTGTATTTTAGTATCATTTGTAGTGTTAATTAGTTATCTATCGTATTATATTTATATTAATTGCTAAAATATTGATTAAATTTCATATTTCATTCCCCAGGCTGCATGTTCCCTTCCGGAAGTATAACCAGCTCCCTCTAGCGAGAAGTCTGTAAAAAAGGTTGTCATTAAGCTGTTGATCGACAAAGCATCAACACGTATCAAAACACTCCATCCAAACTAAGCGATGGATATTAATTATACTTTGCAATCTATTCAAATTGGTGAAGTTTATGTTTGTGTAAGTGTGTTGTGCAGCGTTTACGTGTGAATAAAATCAATTAAAAGGAGATTACACGTTTTACAGTCCATTATAAGAACATCATTAATCACTGGACACTTTCAATTTTAGACATTTTGTCGAACATTTAAAAATATGATTGTCGGAATTTTATAGAACTTCCGGATTAAAAAAATATGTTTGACTTCATATTTATCTACGCCGGTTTGAAAAGAAGGACAATTAGGGGGGGGGGACAAAAAATAAAAGAAAAATAATATTATTTGGGGTCATCCTGTAAATTAAAATGCACGAAATGATCTATCGCTCTCATACAAATATATAGATATTATACAACATGTGTATTAATTTGTGAAAGAATAGCACGTACATTTACAGAGATATAGCAATTTTTTTTCAAAAAGTTCAGAAAATTCTTGTAGATTTGTAGCTTATATCTTGCAGAATTTTTAATCAAATTTAATTCAAGTTTCCGAAAAAATTAGCAAAACTTAATAGAAACAATATAGTGCAATCGGAATATAAATATATTAAATATTTTATGAAATATGAACAATTATATGAAATAATTTTTATCTGCGCTTGCGCGAACAATAACAGTTTTTTTTTCATTTAAATTAATAGTAAACATTATGGAGCAACTCATTAAAAAAATCCAATCAAATATCGTGAAAATCCAGAAAGATATTAGCGGTGAAAGAGAGTGATGATTTTTATTTGCTCTCTAATTGCAGCTGAATGATAAAGGATTTTCCGCTAATGTCAATTTTTATTTAATTTATTTTTCATTTTTAATTGATGCTTTAGTTTTTCTTGGATAACCACCAGAACGAACCTATTTCAGGAAAAAAAAGTATCAAAATCGAAGCATTTTTCCAAATTTAGTCGTTGATATTCATTAAACACTAACTTTTTTCTGAAAAGTTAATAAAAAATGAAACCTTGTGGAAAATCCCTTAACATTCAGCTGCTTTTAGAGGTCAACTAAAAATTAGCTCACTCTATCGCCAATATCTTTCTGGATTTTCACGATATTTAACTGGATTTTTTTTATAAGTTGCTCCATAAATTGCTCCTATTAAATTATATGAAAAAATCTTGGCTATCTTTTGCGCATGCGCAGATAAAAACTATTTTATACCACTAGTCGTATTTCATAAAGTATTTAATGTATTTATTTTCCAATTGTACTATATTGTTTGTATTACATTTTGCTAATTTTTCTGAAACTGAAGTTAAATTTGGTTGAAAACTCTGCATTGATATAAGCTAAAAACATGCACGAATTTTTTGAACTTAAAAAAAAAAAAAAACTCTATATCTCCATTAATATACTTGCTATCCTTACACAAATAAGTACACATATTGTATAAAATCCACATATCTGTATGCTGTAGTGAAAGATCATTTCGTGCATTTTATTTTAAAAGGTGATCCCAAAAATTATTATTTTTCTTTGATTTTTATTGGCTCCTAATTGTCCTCATTATCAAATCAATCGACGTTGATAAATATAAGGTCAAACATATTCTTTAACATTCTGAAATTCCAGAACAATCCGACTAGTATGTTTTTATATTCGACAAAAATTGAAAGGGTCCGGTGATTAATGGCTATATAGTGTAGTCTTTAAAATGTTTTAATTTTGAGGTAATTTAAAATTTGCTGTCTATTTCTATACATGTGTATGTAAATGAGTGCTGAAAACACCTTTTAGTTGTTTACATAAAATTTATTCTATTCTATGCAAAAGAAATACAAAAATTCAAAATATTCTGGTTTATGCTTTTCAAATGTAAGTTGGCCATTCTTAAACTTTTTGGGAAATTGTTCAGTTGTGAAATATTTCTACTATCTAAAGAATGTTCGCTGTTATGATCAAAATATTATTCTAGAGCTATGTTCATTTGCTTTTGTTTTATTTACTTCAGCCTATAGAACATCTAACACAAGATTCTGCAGTTGTTACATGGTAATATACTTAGATGCTATCCATCAAAATTCGATGAGATTGTCTTCTTACGAGAAGAAAATAAAACCTATTTCCGGAAAAGTTTCTTTATGGAGATTTTTGATATGAGGTTTTTTAAAGAATTTTTAGCTCAAAGGCTATCAAAGTCTAAAAGCTAATGTGGCCGTAGATTCTGTATGTATGTATGTACGTATGTATGTGTGTAACGCGATAACTCTTGATAGAAATATCCGATTTTCTTCAATTTTTTTTTCTAGGTTCATTCTGATAAGGGACTTCCCTGATTATTTTTGGGAGTTTATTGGTTAAGTATAAAGCGGAGAACGAGGGGAATCCTCTCTGTAACCTCCCCCCCACCCTTAAATAGGTTTTTCATGCAGAATTATCAGATTTGCTTGAAATTTGGTATATCGGTTAATTCTGATGAGGCACACCACTGATTAGATTGGTGGTTCATTGTTTAAGTATAAAAGGGAAAGCGGGGGCTAATACAGACTTAATTTAGATAATTGGGTTTTTCTATCCGATTTGCTTCAAATTTGGTATACCGGTTTATCTGATAAGGCACTTCGTGGATGAGATTTGGAGGCCTATTGGTAAGTATGCAGATCGAAAACAGAGGGGCGGGGGCTAACCCCCTTTTAATTTATTTTTCAAGGGGCATTGTTTTTTGAAATAAGAGTATTATATACAATTAGTGTGAATAGCCTGTGAGCTGAATGACATCTGGTATACTGGGAACTTTTCTTTTTTTGTAATGAAAGCTACCTAAAATTAAATTACAACCGCAAATAATTATTATCCAATCAACTCTCTATTTAACAGTTTAAACAAAAAAAAAATGTATTATTTTTTTTGTCGTTTTATTTCATCATTAGATTTGGTGTCAAAAAAGAAAAATATTGAAGCAAAACTCCACGATCAAAATTATTGAGAGACATGTTAAATATTGCAAATCTCAGAGAAAATCTTTTGTAAATATTGTTACTAAGCTTTCATTATCTTTAAATTTCTGAATAAAAAATCTATTTCAATTCTGAATAAAACGCACTGCATCGTACTTCTTGTTTTCTCCTGTTCTTCTGGAAAGTTTCCGTTATTCAAGACAAGAAAATACAATTTGGCAATTGAGGTGCGTTCGTACTATAACTAGTTTTATAAATATATTTTGCCTCGCATATTGTACTGAATGTGTATTTTAGTGCACTACATAAGAGTATATCAATTTCGTTCTGTTCGAAAGACTGTAAACATCATTAAAATGCACTTGAAATATTTTTTTTCCCTATTGGCCGTAATGTAACGGAAATCTTTTGACCCTGTAATTAAACTATACATCCGATTTTCATGATATTTGAATTGGTTCAACAAAATTTTGCAACAATTATATATTTAAAATTTCAGATTATTCGGTTGGGTAGTTTTTGCTCTGTTATATGCGGTCGGACGGACAGGCAGGCGGACGGGCAGACAGGCGAACCGAACGACGACTATAGGTGCTACGTATTTAGAAAATTACGGACGCACCTAAAAACAGGAATTTGCAATTCAGTTTATCACACTTAAAATTTTCTACCGCATGGCATTCGTACGGGTTTGAACGTGGCTACACCACAACTGTAGATGGGCACTCTACCCACTGCGTTAGCTCTTCACGGTCGAGTGTCGGCAAATAGCTCCTATCCCCCAAGTTTTATATACATGATTTTATTTTTATATTCTGTTCGTACCACTAAATTTTAAAAGTTCACTTTTTAATAAATTCCTCTTGCACGTGTTATGAAAATGCGAATAAAAATGTTTCTTAAAAAAAATAGTAGTGCTAACCGAGCAAATTCGTGTAAGAGATATCTGTGCGTGGAAGGAGTACTTAGACCGTTAAGGGTTAGTCTGTCGGAATGTCATTCTTAAGGGGATGGTTATAGGTTTTGTGCTTATATCCTGCCTTCGCTTTCAAAAGAACATTCTAAGTTTACGATTTCAGCTTATATACTCTGGTAGGTTTTCTTGTATATATATACAGGGTTGCTACAGGCGACTAATTTTTATTTCTTTTTCGTACCACCTTTTAAAAACAAAAATCTTTTACATACGCTTTGGCAACATTTGTAAGGAAAATATACTACAAAATGTATTTTTTTTTTAAATAGTGGCGCGAACAGAATATAAAATTAGTCGCCTGTGGCTGCTAAGTATATATAACAGGAGCTGGAATTATATGCGAATGCATAAAAATTAATATATGTCTAATTAATTACATTAAACTTTGTAAAAATAAAAGGAAATAATCCCATTAACCTTCCATCCGCGGAAAACGTTATTTTCGCGGTGCAGTGGGCTATTTTTTTTTTTTTTTTTTTTTTTTAAATTCAGATTGGTTGATTCCCACCACTTTTTTAAAAGCGTATAATTCAGCTTATTCTCGCATTGTTTATTCTGTAATTAAATAAAGTGACTATTTCTATTTCAAAAAAGTGGTGGGAATCAAACAATCTTAATTTTAAAAAAGTAACCCACTGAAAAAGTCGCCCGCGGCTGGAGGGTTAAATTTCTTAAAGCCAAATATACAAGAGTCATAACACAAACGAAATTCAAAGCAATATAGCTTTAGGAAAAGATACTTCACGAAATACTTTTCTAAATCCTATAAACAAAGATGAAATTATTATTAAACCTCCCCATCTACCAAATAATATTTAGAAAGAATTCAAAACAGTACTATTAACATTGTAATTCAATTCAAAGAAAAACCAAAGACAGTAAGAAGTATGATCAAATACGGAAGACGAGTTCATTATCATGTTAATTAAATAAAAGCCCCATCACCGCGATCACCAAAACTTGAGAAACTATATTCTTTCTTTAAATAATGTAAATGAATTATATTTTCTCGGAAAAGGTTTTGGTAGATTTTTGTTTGTAGATTTGTTAAATTTTCTGGATTAAGAAACATTTCTATTTATTTTTTTTATTTATTTTTTTTTTTTTTTTTTTTACAGTGTGTACATCAAATCCCTCAAAAATAAAGAATATATATTCTCGTGATTTAAAGTATCTATAAAACCGGAGAAAATTTCTGATGCACAAATTTGTTTATTGGAGAAAATACGATTTTATGGTATTTTTTTTTAGCTTTTACAGCATTGTCGTATACACTATGTAAAAAAGATAAATGTTTTCTAATCTAGTAAAATATACCATAAACGAAAACATAGAACATTGCACGTTTTTTTTTAACATTTTCATTTTCAACAAACATGTTTTAAAGACAAAATTGATAAGCTATCAGCAGCTATAATAAAAAAAATATATATATTATTTTTGTGTTACTCTTGAAAATTCAGTTACGTATCTAGAAACGTTT
The DNA here is from genome assembly GCA_963932465.1 of Maratus speciosus. Taxonomy (NCBI): domain Eukaryota; kingdom Metazoa; phylum Arthropoda; class Arachnida; order Araneae; family Salticidae; genus Maratus; species Maratus speciosus. Next base: position 442,665,395 of record OZ010793.1, read on the forward strand.
AATTTAGAATTGATTGCATATTAAAAATCTACATTCAGGTTTGAGAAAACTGATTTATACATCATAAAAACTACTAGGAAATGTTTTACGAGAATCAATAGCAGTAAAAAAAACTTTATTTTTAGTTCACAGACTATCAAAACCTGAGAGCTAATGTGCCCGCAGCTTCTGTATGTATGCATGCATGCATACGTATGTATGTATGTACGTAACGCTATAACCCTTGATAGAAATATCCGATTTGCTTCAATTATTTTTCTAGGTCCATACTGATAAGACGCTTCTCTGATTAGTTTTGGGGATTCATTGGTTAAGTATAAAAGGGGAACGGGAGCTAATTCCCCCTTAACTTAGATAAATGGGTTTTTCATGCAGAATTATCAGATTTACTTCAAATTTGGTACACCGGCTAATTCTGATAAGGCGCTTCCCTGATTAGATTTGGTGGTCATTGATTAAGTATAAAGGGGGGGGAACAAAGATAACACCCCCTTAATTTAGATAAATAGGTTTGCTATCGATTTGCTTCTAATTTGGTATGCCGGTTTATTCTGATTAGGTGCTTCCCTGATGAGCTTTGGAAGGTAATTGGTTAAGTATAAACAGGGGGGTGAGCTAATACTCCCTTAATTTATATTTAGAGGTGCATTGTTCTTTAAATTAAGAGTATAACATACAAGTAATGTGAATAGCCTCTGAGCTCAATGCCATCAGTTTAACAGGGCACTTTCCTTTTTCCTTTGTTATTATAAATGCTTCGGAAAAATATAACGACTTTTTAGGTTTCTAAAGATAAAGAATCCTTATCTGAATCGCGAGTAACTCGGAAGAGGTTTTTGTATGTTTTCGTACGCGGTTATAGTATACATTCGTAGATAACTACTCCTTTGTATTTTTTTACAATACGTTTTTGAAGACATCTTCTGACAAGTTTATGACTGTGAGTAATTGTTATACATGAAATCGATGTACTTTTCCAGTACCTTGGCGTTTAAAAAAATATAAAAAAAGCTTGGCGCAATGCGGGCTTCAGAGAGATTTGTTGCCAAATAGTATAAAATGCTATGGAAACAAACCTAATGAACTTTTATGCTTGTTTACATATGTATTTCTATAAACATTCTATTTATGTAATTATTATTATTTTTTTATATACAATTTACTTCTGTTTATAAATAATAAGAGATACATGGCTTCTTCTTATTAAATAGTTTTTATAAATGTTAAAAAATCTTTCTTTATGTGTAACAGTGAGTAAGGTTTCAAAAAATATCTCTCACCAGAAAGAAAAAGTGATAAATGTGTCAAAGGAAAAGAAAATTTCACAGGAGAGTCAAAAGAAAATTTGTATGATTTTACTGTAACATGAAATTATAGAACTTAGCTTTGCATGGAGGTTGAAAAACGCGCATAAAAGTATAAAACCCAGAATGAAGACATAGATGAGGTTTGGAGAATTGAGTTATCTTACTCCGCACACAATTTGCCTCTCTTCTCTAGTCACAAATGGACATATAGGGTAATAATCCGATTCAGAAAATATCGCTCCCCAGCAAGAAAAGTGACAAATGTGTGAAGGCAAACGTAAATTTCACAGAAGAGGCAACAGGAAATTTGCATGGTTTTATTGTATCATAAAATTATAGAACTTATCTTTGCATTCAGGTTGAAAAACGCGCATAAACGTGTAAAACCATTAAGAATGAAGACATAGATGATATTTAGAGAGTTGAGTAATCTTACTCGTCACACAATTTTCTCCTCTTGTCTGGTCACAAATGGACATATAGGGTAATAAACCGATGTTTCGTATAACTAAAACTTTTCAAACTTTTCCTGTAGCAAGATGCACCTATGAGAGACTTATTAGTGGAATAAAACGCCAAATGAATTTTTGCCAGTTGTGTCACTTTGTTTATGGGTAAGCGATATGTTGTCAAATCTCCTTCTGCCGTCAAGACCATTTTCGCTATCTTGCCATCACATATTGGAAAAGTACTGGGAATCGTTTTAAGTAAATTATTCACTTTATTTAAAGGGTTACAAAAATCTGAAGAAATCTCTCTGGGCTGTAATTTAAAATGAAGAAATAGATAAAGATATCTACAAATACTAATCCTCTCCAACTAATACGAAAGATTAATTATATATTACGTTTTCTGGTTAAACGCATTCCAAAAAGAAATGATGTAATTATTCTCTAATAATATTGAAAAGTTTGACGTAACAATACAAAAAAATGCTACAAAAAAAGAGATATTTTCAAGTAAATCTGAAGAAATCTCTCTCGGCAGTAATTTAAAATCAAGAAATGGATAAAGATATCTACAAATACGAATCATCTCCAACTAATACAAAAAATTAATTATATGCTACGTTTTCTGGTTAAACGCGTTCCAAAAAGAAATGATGTAATTATTCTCGAATAAAATTGAAACGTTTGACGTAAAAATACAAAAAAATGCTACAAAAAAAAGGTATTTTCAAATAAATGAAAAATAATTAGTTTACATTTCAAATTCCAAACATTCCTTCAACATGAATTTCTTAATCGTAAAAAAAGTTTTTATAGGACAAAATGCAGTTTTATAATGTACGCTCAAAACTACTTTTTTAGTATTTGCAGAATTATCACATTCTTTGAGGTACATTTCCTTTCAATAAATTTATGACTCCAGTCGTAATTCATGTCAATGATATCCTTTTGAGTAAATGATTCCCGTGATTTAAAGTCTGATAAAAAGCTGGAGAAAAACTCTTGGGACTGGAATAAAAAATGCATCCGTTGCCATTGTTGAATGTGAAGTTAAGGTTAGATATTTTTTTTTCACCTAAAGAGTACATAAATATTTGCTGACAAGACTAATGGTGTTCAATATTTATTTGTAAAACGTTGGAATATGTTTTTGTTGCCTCGAAATCAATTATATGTATTAGTTTTAGGAATGTGAAAATTTGTGGCACATAACATTTGACCTGGATAACAAATGTATGCTTATATAGCATTTTAAACTATTAATTTGCACTTAAAATACATAAACAGTTCCACACGTTCCAATTTTTAAATTTCCTCATTTTCTTACTTAATAAAAATTGAAGAATTCTTATAGAAACTTTGTTCATCTAATTTCTAATACGGCTAATTCCATGAAAACTTGTCATGTCTGTCAAACAGCTGAAAATCGCTATGCGTGTTGGCCAGCGTTATTTTCGAAAAGTTTGCTTCGCGTTATTCAATTGATGAGATATCTCCGATAAAATAAGTCAGATTTTTCCGCTCTAAAATACTGGTAGCCAAAAATAGTAGTATATGACAGACATGACAAGTTTTCATGGAATTAGCCATACGTTAAATAGTCATTAAAAAAAATAAAAAATAAAAACCTCTAAGACCCGGAATTTTCATTAAAACTTCACTTATTAATACACTTAGTAACTATTGTGAGGATTTTAACAAATTTTTCGAAACGTATCAATATAATTTTGTAGTATGTGTTTCGGTTTTCCTTGACCTGTCTGAAACACGACATTTGGCGCATTCTAGTGTGATTTTGGTTTTACCGTTTTTTAAAAGCTAGTTCTTTTCTGATGATCTGAGCGGACTTGTGGTGCGTTCCTGTATCCACCTAATTTCGAACAGTGTACCGAACTATAAACAGCAAATTTGTACAGATTAATGTGTATATAAATGTTTTCTTTGGATAAGAGTTCGTCATTTAGAAAACACTGCATATTCCAATTTTACGGTGTGCAAACAACCGTTTCCTGGAAATATTGAAAAGCGTAAGAAAAAGTATGTCATATACAGTAAATTCTGTCCAAGACGCAGTCGATAATTTCGTACGTAGTAGACAATATTCCACCTTTCACAAATTTTACTCTGTGTCTATGGATTCGCAGGGACTTGAAAATCTTTCCGAGATAGGCATATTTCCGTCTTACAGAGAGTTTACTGTATTTTTTATAATTTTATATAAGAGTTTTATTATAACGCATCTAACAAATTATTTAGGTTTCTTCTTTTATTTAATTGGTGAGGCATTTCTTTAAAACTCCCTGGGGGATTGTCCAACATGCATGCCATATTGTAATGTTGTTTACTTTGTAAAAAGCTTAATAAAATAGAATAAATGTTTTTTCAACTGGTTACAAAAGGAAAAATATCTGTGTTTTGTATAGGAAGATAAACATTAAAAATATCAGTTATTATATAATGATTTAAAATTGTGTTAAAATTATGCAAGTACAGTAATCTGAATAATACGTATATGGAAGGTAAATCTACAGTTCATTGAACAAATGTAGTGGAGAGCGTTGTATAATGGAACAAATTTTACATTTTATACTGTTGAAAATGCAGTTTAAAAGAATTCCCAATTTTTTTTATTTTTTTTTATTTTTTTATTTTTTTATTTTTTTTTTTTGACAGACAATGCCTTTAAACAGTTTCGTATAATATATTTTACATAATCTTAGCCACAACTTCATTTTTAAAGAGAAATATTTAATTAAAAAAAATTATTCGATTAGACCTGGACAAGGAGGTCTCAGGGTCATTATTAAGAATAATTGTTTTTTTTTTTTTTTTTTTTTTTTTTTTTTTTTTTTTTTTAATAGACGAACTCAAGAGTTATACCAGCAAAATTATAAATTTAATGAAAAAAAATATTACTTTTTTAATTTAAATTATTGTTCTAATTTTGAAAAACTTAAAGTTAAACTGATTGAGGTCTTTATTACAGGGTCATGTTTTAATAAAAGTTAATTTTGAAAATGGTTTTAAACTTCAACAGATGTAAAAGTTTAAGATACCTTAAAATCTTTTACACACAAAATATATCACAAAATGTGTCATTGAACATAATTTTAGATTTAATGTGCACATATAATTCATTTGGGCGTCCTCCAATCTGACAAGATCTATTACTTCCAATACCATTTTTAACTGCATTTAGGCTTACGATTATTTAACTATTTATCACTAACACAGAAAGACACTGCAAATTAATGCCTTTCATTAAAAGCTTCGTTATCATATGTAATATTTGTTAAAATCAATGCAAAAATATTATCCATAAAAGGTTTTATTAAACATAAAAAAATCCATACATTTAGACAGAAATGTTTTGCTTCTTATTTTGTAACCAAGTGAAAGACATTGCTGTGCAGGGTGCTTCAAGAAGTTATGTCCAAACGGTACGTGTGTGTGTGTCAGATCATGATCAGCAAGAATTACATAGGAACTGGGCGTCGGAAACGCGATCCTGCATCGTGACCGTGATGCCAATTGCATCGTGACCGTGAAGCCAAAAAAAAAAAAAAAAAAAAAAGAAAAAGATAACAAACGGTATAAAAAGATCTTTATCTTACAAAAACCTTAATCTAAGTGCAAAATAAAAAATGAAGAATGTTACAACTCATAACAAGTGCTCAAAATATGCTCCATCAACCGTGATGCATGCTTCACATCGGCGCCGCATGGAATCATGAATACGTTCCAATCGACCCTCTACCGTGGCTACTGCGATCCCCGTGCCTAAACCCCTGGTTTTCTACCTCAAGTCTCTAGTGTACGAGACTCCCGCTCTATCGGACATGGACCTCATGACGCGGATCGATGAAGCGGCGCGGCACGTATTCGAGAGACTCGTGGCCAACTGAACCGTGTTCGTGATTCCGGCAACGATGTGAAGTATGCATCATGGCACATTTTCAGCATTTGTTATGAGTTGTAACATTTTTAATTTGTATTTTGTACTCGATTAATAAAAAATAATAAAGAAATTTTTACACCGTTTGTTATCGTTTCTTTGCACCACGGTCACGATGCAAATGCATTGTCACGATTGCATTTCCGACCCCCAGTACCTTTGTAAGTCTTGAGAATTCATCGAGCTTAAACAACTTAAATTCAAGCCAGAGCAGAGTAAACGCAGTGTAGACAGTCATTACCAGCTGATTATATACTGAAGACACGTCGAACTTTTTATAATTTTATTTAAAATCACTAAAACAAACATCATTACTTCGATGTCGAAAAACTTAAGACATTAAATATTTAAAGACATGCTCTTAAACGGCTTAAACTTACATAATCCATTTTAAAAGGAAAACAAACAGAGCCACCTCATACAGCACGACCACACAATATATACATTCAGTTAAACCGTTACGTCATACCACACATTTGCCGAAAAAATTTGCATAAAGCAAGATGCTGTAAATAAACAGTAGCAGAAGAAAAAACTCCCCGCATTCAGCAGTACACGAAGACCTCGCAGAATGCGAGGTGACTGACTGAAAGAGCTGGAAAACCGGCAATGTGTGGATGCAAACGATTTTTGCTCGTAGCTCGGGACAAGGTATTGGCAGGAGGATTAAAAATAAGTTAAACACACTTAACTTGCGAAAAACTCGCATACCTGCCTGTCAAGTCTCCCCCCTCATAACCTGACACACCCACACGTGCCATTTGGACATGACCTTTTGCACCCCCTTTTATATGTGTTCTTGTTGAATGCTGGTAATGCTATCAATGACGCTTTCTGTCATGTCGTTAAAAACTGACTACAAACAAATCGTCGATATTTTGTATTTTCTCTTTTGCTTGTATATTAATTTATATCGCACAGCTGTGTTTTGTTGACAAAATGTTTTAATACTTTATATGTCGTGGGAAATTTTTTTACGATTTAAGTTTAATAATTAATCATAGGAACCGTTTGTTTCTAGTCTTGTTCCAATCATAACGTCATGAGTGACATCTTCATGAAAACGTCTATTGACGAAATCGCGAACATTTAACCGACTTATTTTACTACAAAATACCTTTATTCCGTTAGACTTCGTGTCCCACTATCCACACTCTATATGAACAGTGTCAAGATTAAAATTTTATTGTTTCATAAGATTGCTTTTTATGGTGCTTATTAAGTCAAAATGGAACACATTTACATTCATCACTCCACAATTTTCAGAATATCCCAACTAACAATCGAAAACATATTGTTATTATTATAAATTTTTCTGTTTCATAATCATCTGTTTGTGAAGAAAATATACAATTTGGATGCGCTTTTTAATTGATAAGAAAAATTCAGAGCAATAAATAAAATTTTAATTACATCTTTTAAAAATTATCTACTGTAAATCCATTTATTTACAGTATATATTTTTGTTTATGAATTTTATTTATTTACATTTATGCATGTAAAACACAATTTAACAAACTTTATAAGATAATAAGATAGCATTTTAATATTTCCATACATTAATATTTCCAGTGGATACGAAATTCGGCAAGTTTAAAAATGTACCATATTAGAAAGTGGATAAAGAGTTGGTATTCTGTAACTCAACATAATTTTGTCGCTTCACCATAACCTCTCCATTATGGTGGTCACAAGAAATCGATTTTCGAATTTTTTAAGGGGAACCCCCCAAAAAGTTGCCAATTGACTAGAAAATGAGATTGGCTAAGTTTCAGCTCATTTGGATAATATTAACCCGTGCCTCATTGAGGTTTAAGTTTGAAAAAAACGTGATTTTTCGCAAAAAAATGCTGTTTTTCCTTCATGAAATGAATACAATTGAACCTAGAAACATAATGCAGGTCTAATTTTATTAAAAAAAGTTTTGCTTTGAAGAACCACGCACCATTTTTTTCTAAAAATGTATAGATTTAAAAATGCGCATTTTTCAGGACCAGACTTCACCTGAATCCTAAAAATTGACTTTTTATGAAAAAGCGAAAAAAAAAAATTGTAACATTCCATTTCATCTTTTGTTTTTCTTTTTTATGTTTTATGAAGTCCAATAAAGTGTTTGATTAAAAAAAATTCCAAAGAAAAGGAAAAAAAATCGAATTTTAAACTGAAAGAATTTTTTAAAAAAAGGGAGGGCAAAGGAAGTATAGAAATGAAAGCAAATAATGCTCAATTGCATTTTATTATTAAAGTTGTGTTACAAGAAAGGAGGCATAATAAAGAAAATAAATTATTTTCCCTTACAACTGTCACGTTAACCTTTTCCGGCACAGAAAACTTCTGTTCCTAAAAGGATGAAATGATTGTCTACCACGGAATTTACAAACGACATTTTTAGAAAATAAAATCACATTACTTTAACCTTTCATTGTAAAAGCAAAATTTTATTAAAATATTCTTCGTGCCGTTTGTAAGTTTGGAATTAAAATTAGGTGGTCCCGATGTGGGACACTGCGCCGGAAAGGATTGAAGTGGTAATGGTTTAGATAAGGTGGCTTATGTTGACTTTTTTTTACCAAAGTATTATCTAAAAATGAAAATGCAACTTGATCCGAGTTAAGATACCAAAGGCGGTTTGTCATTTTAGCAAGTGCTTTGTCTGTAACCTATTTATCAAATTTTCTGTAGTGAACAAGTGATTTTATTATTTCCATGTCCTGAATTGGGGGCTAAAGTGGCAGTGGAAGTATTGAAGCACGCTTTTGCATAAATATTGATTAAAAATAAGAAAAGATCTCTGATACCTTCTTTTTCTAAATTTGTTATTGAAAGATGATCCCCGAAACAATATATTTAGAGAATGAATGGCCTGTGCCTCCATCCATCTGACATGATTAAAAGTACCAGGTGCTTTGAAAAAAAGTCTTTTGCAGGAAAGAGTTCTATAAAAATTAAACAAAGTTGGATAAGCTCTTTATAATCATCCCTGAGCTGTTAATTTTTAAGAGTTCCTGTAAGAAAATTTGAAATTTCTTCTGAATTAACTATTTATACCTAGCATTTCATCTTCAGTAACATTTGTATACTTACTCTGGTTTAATTTAGACCACCCAATCAGAATTGTTTTTTATTTTTTTTTTAAATATCTGGCTGAGGGGCAGTGATTGTGCCCATTTTACAATCAAGAACAGCTTTCTAAATTATGCTGGCGGCATGGTAAATACAGAAGACTTTTCCTTTAACAATTGCTATAGAAAAATGCAGGTTAACTCTGAGGCGACCTGTGTTTACTGCAGTTGTATCAAAAAATATTGCCTGGATTTTACCAACTTCTTCCTACTCTTCAACTGCTGAAAATACAGCTTTCGCCTGAATTATTCCGATACTATTTTCAAGTTGAGGAACTCGTAGTAACTGTTCTTCATCCCCACAACTAATTAAAACTTTTATCCACTCTACATTTTCTTTATTCAAAAAATGGTGAAGCAGTTTTCCACCCCCAGTTCTCTCTAAACGGGAATTTTAAAATCTGTATTTATGAGCTCAGTTTTTTGTTTACGAAACAGTTATTTGCAGAGTCGATGTCTGTGGTTAACTAGTGGATGTATTCTAAGTCTAGCAGCTTCTCTGGCGTTCAGTTCATTTTGCGAATATTATAAAATAAAATACATAAAACTTGACAATTACTTAGCTGCTTACTGTCGATGATTTGATGAGACATGTGGCCAATTTAAAAAATCTTGCATTTCTGCCATCATATCAAGAGGGGGAAGGGGTTTTACGGAATGTTTCGTCAATTCTAAAAATAGATAACCATAACAGATAACAAAAACAGCCTTGTAATTAAAAGAGAAATTCAGAGGTTCAACTGCAACACAAATCGAGAAGCTCTTTCTTACTAGACACAGAACTAGATAACTAATAATCAATTATAATTCGTGAAATATTTTTAAAGTTACAAAAATTGTTCACTTATTTTTGCCTATTAATAAAAATGATACAAAAAAATTATCAAAAGTAATAAAATTTTTAATTTGTCATTTTTTACCTATGTTTCAAAAATGCAGAGTTTGAGGGTATGGTTCACTAGATGTCCTGAAAAATACTAAATGTTCATTAAATATAAGTTTTCATGAGAGTAAAAGTTCAAGGCAACAACAGTTTCTATGAAATAAAACAAGAATCAGGTTTCTAAGACAAATATTTTTCACGTAAGGAAAGAAAAACGACAATTTTTTGCCAAAAATTGCAAATTTTCAAGAATTCAACCGCGATGAGGCACGGGTTAATATGATTTATTTGAGCTGAAACTTTGCCAATCTCATTTTCTAACTAATTGGCAACTTTTAGGAGGGTCCCCCCGAAGAAAACGTTAAAAAAAAATTTCCCCATGTTGCTTGTGACCACCCTACTCTCCATAGTACGATAAACATATTCCGCTGTGCAAGGTGACGCCACGAACAGGTTTTTGCTGCTGCTGTAAGACAGGCATTGTTACCTTTATCAATGCTTTTTCTATTTGTGTGTCCTACAGCTTTTATCATTGTTCTCTGGTAAAAGTCACGTGATGTGAACTGCTCTATTTAATCTATTCAGAAATATGTCAATGAGTCCTTCATTGCTTAATAAGATTTTTTTTTATGTTGCTTATAAAAACGAAACAAAATTTTCTAACATACTTTTTTTTATTGAAATTTTTTATCAAATTACTTGAATGTCACAGTGTTCATCCATAATACACAATTTGAAGGCTGAACACGTGTTCGTTTTCCCATTGCCTTTATGAGGAAAGGATGTGATTTTTTCATTAACGTTTATTAAAACGAGATATGCTATTTGGGAATTTAATTTACAACTCTTTCCGAATGTTTTTATAGATCCATCACAAATGTATACCAACTTAATAATTCAATTTCTTACAAAATTAAATTTTGAAAAATAGAGAAAATTATTAATTTACAATTTAATATAAGTGCTGTATTATAAGCTTCTTAGAATAGGTTATATTTGGCCTCTATTTTGTCGATTCCATCTATCTTGCATTTTATTTCTCGTTTACGCCTATTATTGAGGTAAAATAAAATAACAGAAATTTTGTATCCTAAATGAATAACCTTCAATTAGCACAACGTCACGACAGTGTGTCAATCCAAAGCATAATTATCATTCTTAAGCCTATCTGTACCTATTTCAACTTGCGTTTTTCAGAAGTGTGTCACATCCAAAAATAGAATAATATTGTTTACTTTGTTATATACTTCATAAAATAGGCTGGGTTTGCACAACTATTTTATCGATTTAATCTGTTTAACATTTATTATATGTTTCTTTTACACCTATCATTGAGGTAAAATAAAATTGCAGGAATTTGATATTCTGAATCAATAATCTTCAATTAGCACAACGTCACAACAGTGTGTCAATTCAAAATATAATTATTACTCTTAAACGTATCTGTACCTGTTATACTTTTTTCATACTTACGTTTTTCAGAATTATGTGTAATGTGCATTCTTTTATTGCTTAACCAAGCAACCATTACTATGAAATAAATGCTATGCATGGTAGCTATAAATTTATTTACAGACTGTAGTAAATTTTTGGGTAAATCCATCTTTGATTTCTTATATTGTACGTGCATGAAACACAAATTTAAAAGACTAAACAAGGTGATAAATTTTATTGAAGCTTTAATTCATCTTTCACTTCCATATGTAATTAAGTAATTTTTTAAAAATACTAAATAAAAACACTGACCACATCTTGTTATTTTGCGATTTGTTTTTACCGTCTGGCAACATATTTTCTCGATTACGGAAAATCTCTTTTACTATTTAATTGATTCAAAATTCTATCATTGTTTGACAAGATGTTTCTTTTACATCGTTTATTAAGACAAAGTAGAACAAATTTTATAACATCATTCTACTCTCTTCAAATTACCTCAATGTCACAATCATGTCAATCTAAAACATACTTTTTTATTATTAAACAGGTTTCCGTTTCATCATTGCCTATTTGCGGAGGAGATGTGCACTCTTTTATCGCTTAATAAAACGAAGCATACCAGCTAGGAATTTAATTACAGCCTTTAGCGGATATCTTCTGTAAATCCATCACTAATGCATTCCAAAGCATGTACTTGACGTTGTTACAGGCCGGACAAGGACGAAATTAAATCAGAGCTGATTAACGTGAGTCATGGGTTTGCAGAAATTGCATTGAGGATAAAGTAGGAATTGTGGACAAGGAATTTGTTGTCTCAGAGTAAAATTCTATTTCGTTTCGGTTTGACGAATCCGAAACAGCGGGGATTAAATTTAAAGGAATTACAATTAGGCGAAACTGTAAAAGCATTAAAGTGGTTATATTATAAAGTTTTAAGTGTTTTTTAAAAATAACCTAAACTTTTCTCTGTACCAGAATATTATAAAAATTAAATTTTCTAAAAGTTTTTTTCATGCTGTAAAGCAAAAAAAAAATTATATTTTTATTATTATACAAGTTTATTATATACTATTAAATATATGGCGCTGAAGACAGCCTTTTTTGATGAAGGAAATTGGTAATTTTTTCTAGCTTTGCTTTTTTGTTTTATTTGCACAGTGTAAACATCTTCTATTTTTAAACTATTTTTTACTTTTTTGTTATTTTATCTTTAAATCTAATTTTTAAATTAATTTATTTTTACTGATATCCTTGGATTACCATTTCATAAATTTTCAGCCTCTCTTATATTACTCTTTTTTTATTTTTCTTTCTTATATAGTAGTACTTAATGTGCTACGGTTAGACTTAATTTTCATAGCTCCTCTAGGATGTGTTATACGCATACTCATACACAGGGAGTGGAGTAGCACTGCTACTGGGTATCCCCTTGAACTGCTCTGCTGTTCGCTGTTCGCTGTTAAAGCAAACTTTCGAAATTGACATTAAACAAACTGAGTTAATAATAAATAAAATATGTGTTTCTTGCATGTCTTTCAATTGTGAATTACAATTTTTATTGTTATTTCTTTTTTTTTTTTTTTTTTTTTTTTTTTTTTTTCCCCGATGTGTCTATGTTTCCTGAATTATAAGCTTTTTAGAACATGCTATATTTGACGTCTATTTTGTCGATTCCACCTATCTTGCATTTTATGTTTCTTTTACGCTTATTATTGAGGTAAAATAAAATAATAGAAATTTTGTATCCTGAATCAATAATCTTTAATTAACGCAACGTCATAACAGTGTGTCAATCCAAAGCATAATTATCACTCTTAAACTTATCTGTACCCTACAGTACCTATTTTGATGCCAACAGAACACTTAAAAAAATAGATCCGAAAAAATAATTTTTATGGAAAATAAAGAAAAGACAATCTGCAATTAAACCGAAATTTTGCCCTTAAATTTTATCAAATACAAAAATCAGACAACTATGGTCAACTTTTTACAAACATTCTACTGCGTGAGCTAGTTTACGGATTATAAATCTATGTTTACTTTTATATTTATTGTGTTCTGATCCTCAAAAAGTTTTACTGTTTTAAGAAATAAAAATTTCCTAACATTGCCTTTCATTACAGGATAAAAATGATATTTCCTTACATTTATGTAAGTGCTACTCATCTGCACGTGCAACTTTTATTGCATGCTTCCGCAACAAAGTGCATCTATGATGACTATCCCACAGAATACATTAAAATGATCCAAAAAATTACTTTCTATAGAAAATAAAGATTAAAAAACAATCTGAAACTAAGCCGAACATTCCCCCCCTTAAGTTTTATCAAATTGTGAAATCAGACAACTATGTTAAACTTTTTAGAAAAATTCTACTACGTGAGCTAGTTTACGAATTAAAAAATTATGTTTAGTTTTATATTTATTTTTGTTTTGATCCTAAAAATGTTTTATTGTTCTAAGAAATTAAAATTTCTTAACACGAATATTTCCCTTTCATTACAGGAAAAAATTATATTTCTTTACATTTATGTAAGTGCATCTACACGTTGCAACTTTTATTGCATGCTTCCGCAACAAAGTACATCTATGATGACTGTGCCCACAGAATACATTAAAAAAAAAGATCCGAAAAATGAATTTTTATGGAAAACAAAGAAAAAACAATGAAATTAATCCGAGCATTTCCTCCCTTAAGTTTTATCAAATTGCGAAATCAGACAACTATGTTCAACTTTTTAGAAAAACTCTACCACGTGAGCTAGTTTACGGATTAAAAACACAACGCTTTTCGGTAGAAATGTCACTTCTAAATCCTTTCACTCTGAATTTAGATCCCAGGAGTTTCCCAAATAGATTAAAGCAATAAACCCAGCAAAGCCCATGCGCTCTGTCTGCTCCATTGTTCCTAAAGAATCGTTATCAGACGATAAAAGGGGTTTCGCTTTATAACCATACTGAAAGAATGGAACTGCGCGTTCGAAGTTCTCTCTGTTCTCTTTGCTACCTGCATTTCCCCGTGGCACTCTAAGCTGAGTAATAAAAGACTTACGATGTCTAGGATTACGAGAGTGAAATAAATTCTTTCCCACTTTGAAGCTCTCTAGGTTCAGTTTACTAATAAAAAGAGACAAGAAAGGTTCAAGGAAGACTGAAATTTACTTGTATTCAGTATAAACCATATCTATGGAAGTGGTTTTTTTTTGTTTTTTTTTCGGGTATAAGAAAATATTTTATACGTAAAATTAATGAATAGAATTACTAGCAAAAGCCATGCTTTGTTTGGATTCGCGAAGCATTATTTAATAAGATAAATATTTGAAAGTAACAATATTTTTTTTTTTTTATTATTTTTGCACCTTTATTAAGCAAAAACGTTATTTTATGTTTTGCCGCATTTTAATTTTAGAAATGTAAATTCAGCCAAATAACTAAGAATTTCCTCGGAATTTTTTATTTATGATGTAACGAATTTAAGAAGTTCCTTGGAATTTTTTTTTTATGATATAACGAATTTAACAATTAATTTTATTTGTTTACAATTCTTTTCAAAACAACCACTTTACAAAAAAAAAAATAAATAAATAAATAAATAAATAAATAAATAATAATAATAATTATAATTCTTTTAAAATGCGTAAGTATCGTCTGCGTAAATGATTTCACATAATAAGGATATATTGTGTATTTGAATTCTTAAAATTGAAAAATACTTTTATAATTGAATGTAAATAATTGAATTTTCACAAATTTTAATTCATTAAAAATATGCTATAATTTTCATGAAAAAGGTATTTTAATAATTTGGATTTTATAAAAATTTCATAAAATAAATCGTGTAACTATTTAATTAATCATGATTCTATCTAATTACTAACTCCATGATATATTTTTTTCTTCTGAAAATAGACGTGTTTCATTTTTTATTTGCAAAAAGGCGTCCGTAATGGAAAAACATGTAAAAATAAATTAATTAAAATAATGCATTTTTAAGGTTATTCTGTAAAAAAAATAATATTGTGCAAATCTACAGTTTATTACGTTTAATTTCAAGTCAAAATACTGAATAGTTTTTTTTTTTTTTTTTTTTTTTTTTTTTTTTTTTTTTTTTTTTGTAAAGTGTACGACAAAATGTAATTTGTGTAGCCTAGTAGAGGATTTGCTTCGCTCATCCTAATAAAAACATGTACATATGTACACACATTCATAAAATATACCATAAATGTGTGCATATAATCACAGCACACATACATAAAACACACAAGCTATAAAGTACCCGGCGTTGCCCGGAATTTTAAGGATGTTTGCTTTGAAAAATCAACTATTGCGTGTTAATTTGCGCAATTTTCATTCTTTTTTGTATTTAATCCGGACGACATATTAACTGCTTTCTTAGTAAATACATAATATGTGATCTGGCTTGAGACGGCGATTAAAACCTTTTGATGAAAAGTTGTTACCGAGTATTTTGTTCTGTAAATAATTCTTTCATGATTAAAGAAAAATGGCAAGTACAAAAATTTTATGAATTTAATTTTTTTTTTAAATCTGCAATCTTTATTTCAGTTCTTCATCAAGAATGAGCTCTAGGGACCTAAACCTTTGTGGAAATTCTAATATACACCCATACATGCACGTGTATACATGTATATGGACTAGATAAAAAAATTGCGAAAACAAATTCACAGACTCTCAAAATGTTAAAATATGCCAATATTTCCATAATCGGGTTTTTATCATATTCAATACGTTTTTCGAAACTCATATGACGCTATATATTCACCGGCTGACGTCCATTATATTTCCAATATGACGTAATATTAATTTTTTTTTAAATTCTTCAAACTGTTTATTTCATTTTCATTTTTCACATGGAAATTATGCGATAGAAAAGTAATTGTTGTGGTAATAATTTAATTAAGGATGTTTAATTGTTGGCAACTGCTATAACGAAAAATGTTTAAATTTGATAGGAAATTGCTGCTAAATTGGTGTTTTTTTTTATTAATTAAAAATTAAATATAAATTAATTCGATTCCGGATTACTTTAGTTTCCGCGGCCGTGTTTTGATACACATGTACAGTCGTGGCAAAAAAAAGTAAACACCCCCTACTAACTCCTCAACAAATTATCGTAGAAGAAATTTACTTATACCGAAAGATTGTCTACTTTTAAATGATGTATAGAAAATTTGCTTAGGGGGCCATCTACATATTAAAACGAATCCAAACTTCATTTTTTTCAATGACAATACCCAATTTTAATAAGATATTTCAAATCTTTGGTTCAACCTATGCCTAGACACCGAATTTCAATTCATTTGAATGATAAGTTTTTGAATTATAAACATTCAAAATTTAGTGCTTCTAATGTTAAATTACATTTTCATATTTTTATTTCTATCTCCAGAAATTATACTCCTAATGTGCTAATTTTTTGTGTAGCAATAATACTAATGTACCCAAACATAAATACGCTGAATTTGGAATTTTTATAACTTTATGATATTCATTATGATTTATGAAATTAATACTCGAAAAAATTATGAATTGCAACCTACAATTTTTTTGATGGAATTAGATTTATTAAGTCCTGCTTTATGAAAATCCAAAATTTCACATTTTTCTTCCAAGTAGTTTTTAAATTATGCTTAAAAAACGGCAAAATGATGGTTTAAGGGGCCGTCTATAGTAGGAGTGACTAGATATTTTGAAATTTCTTCTGCTGTCGTGTAATCTAGCAGGCTTCATTGGCTTCTTAAGGTGCCTTGATCAAGATGAGGGCTCTCTCGGTTAACAAAACGACTTTCGTACTCCAATTTGGATACAGCCCTTAAAATACGCTCGTTTTAAAATAATTAATTTCTCAGAAACTTATGGTACGAATTGCATAAAAATTTGTTTTTAGGCTAATTGAAGGGTGTAGAGTTCATTTATGCTGTCAGAATTGTGTACTGGTATTGAAAAAAACAAAGTTACAGTTCGTTTTAATATGTAGATGGCCCCCTAAGCAAATTTTATCTATATCATTTAAAAGTAGACTTTATTTCCAATCGTTCGGTACTAGTAAATTTCTTCTGCGATAATTTGTTGAGGAGTTAGTAGGGGGTGTTTACTTTTTTTTTTCCACGACTGTACGTAATATTTCACAATTCTGGCTTCCGAACTTTGGATTTGTATAGAATTACAGACGGACAGACAAATCTTCGTTTTTATATATTAGATTATAAATACGCGCATATGATCCCAGATTTTAGTTTCTTAAACTTATGTTTTCACTCAGTTTACGATAACATGCGCATGACCCTTTAAATGAAGTGGGTACATTTTGTGTGGTAATAGACAAACAAAATAAAAAAATAATTTAAGTTTTTCTAGCATTCAGTATAAATTGTTTTTTTTTTTTTTGTTTTTTTTTTGTCATATGAAAAAAGTTTGCCCGTAAAATTAATTAATTAATTAAATTATAAAACGTAATGCATATACACACATTCTTAAAATTTATTATAAATACGCACTACGATCACAGTTTTTTGCTTCTTAAATTTGCGTTTTCACTCAGATCACGGTAACAGGTGCATTAAATATTAATAAGTTTAATTATAAAACGTTATAAATACACATACACAAGCACAAAACATATTATAAATACACGTGCAGATGATCACAGTTTTTTGTTTCCTAAACAGTTTACGGTAACATGTACATGACCCTTTAATTGAAATAGGTATATTTTGTAAGGTAAAACAAACAAAATCAACTTTTTGTTAAAGTGTTTCCTAGCTTTCAGTATAAAATGTATTTTTTTGTCATATGAAAATAGTTTGGCTATAAAATTTATTCATTTAATTATAACACGTTATCAATATGCACAGACATGCATAAAACATATTATAAGTACGCGAATATGATCACAGTTTTTTGTTTCCTAAATTTACGTATTCTCTCAGTTTAAGGTAGCATGTGTATGACCCTTTAAATGAAGAAGGTATATTTTCTGAAGTAAAAAACAAACAAAATCAACTTTTATTTCACACATTCTTAAAACTGGCGCTCTTAAAAGTACGTGCTAGTAATTTGAAACGGGAATTTATAATAAAGTACAATTTAATAGTAAAAATCTTTTTAATATTTCTAGCTAGTATCCGTGAAAGTACAAGGATGGTTCAATAATTATTGTCCCTAGTGTATATAAAATATGTGTACTGCGATGGTTGTTATGGAATATCGAAGCCTGATGTCTTAGATGCCTATATGCTAAATTTAAGAACCGTAGCTGCTATATTCACATGGTTTTGGAGGGAGTGCGGGTGAAAGGCTGATTTTTAGCTTATGGGGCTAGATTTGTGACAGTGGATGAGATGTAACTACTGTTGTTTAGACTCGGGGTCATAGTGATGTAGACACATCTCACCCACTGTCACAAATGTAACCTCATAAGCTCCAAACCAGCATTTTACTCTCCCCCCTCCTTAAAAATTTCCTCAAAAATAGGTCTTTAAAACTTCACCCCTCCCTCCAAAACTATGTTAATATAGCAGCTATGGTTCTGAAATTGAGCATATAGGCATTTAAGACATTAGGCTTAGATATTCCACATCAAACATGGCAGTACAAATATTTTATATTCACTAGGGGCAATAATTAATGAACCAGCTCGTATGACCTACAGCACATTCATATTTTTGTTTTCTTTTTTCTATTTTCACTTTTAAATGTTTAAGAATTTTTTTAATCTTTTTTCCATCTTCAAGCCATTTTATTTAATTTTAATTACATATATATATATATTTATATAACAGAACTTATATTAAACATATATCACTGGAATGTCATATTCACCTTGGATTAAATCAAAATAAAAGCAAGTAATATTTTCTAAATAGGCATTTAAAGATTACAGAATATTTAAAAGTTGTTATTACATTTAAAACAGTTTTAAAAACTTAAAACTCAATACTATACGCCAAGCAATTTCGATCCGAACTTGATCGTCTTCATTGCTTCTTCTTTTGACTTAAAACTCAATACTATACGCCAGCACTTTCGATCAGAACTCGTGAAAGTGCTCGGCGTATACTATTGAGGTTGAGGTTTTTAAAACTGTTTTAAATGTAATAACAAATTTTACATATTGTGACATCTTTAAATTTACCTTTTAAGCAAAGATTGCTCCTTTTTGTTATGATATATTTATGTATATAAGAAACAGAATATTGTCATTTTTAGGCACTATGTTGACATTATTTGGTGAAGTAACGTATTTTTACTATGAATTGTTCGGAATAATTTCCGAAATATTCTTAAATATTCTTAAGATTACATAAGACATTCATAGTCTTTTATTTTTGTATGTTTGCTTTCAATTTTTATTTTTTTCATTTATTTTTCCGTTTATTTTTACGCACCTGATTTCATTTTAAAATACTTTGTAAAGAACATTATTTCGAACGCAATTTTTTAACAGTACAAAAATTACTTGCGTCATATTATTTGCTTGTAAAGTGTAGCTATTTGGTAATCCGACGATGTATCTCATTTTGCAAGTTTTTTTCAAGAAAGTTTTTATTTCTTAAATATTATTTTCTTAAATATTCTCTTTTTTATTCAATTTTATTTTATTTTATTTCTCTTTCCATTTTGTACTCTAGGTTATATTTTATCTATACACTTATACATATATAGAAATATAGAAACGAAATCAACCACCTATGTTGAAAAATATCTCCAATCAAATTAAATTTATAATGCATACATTTATATTTCCGTGATCTCCTAGAATGATAGTGTTTTATAACTTTTAATAGAAATGCTTTTTGAAAATAGATAATTGAAGTTATATTGTTGATAAAAATTAATCTAGTACATTTATAGAAATTTTACGCCATTTTCAGGTGATTGAAAATAATAGCAACTCTGTCACAGAACAACACAAAAGAAATCGGACTGTGCCTTTTGATTTTCCTTTCAATTCTCTATTAATTCTTTTTAAAAACAAATAATTTAGTGACTTCTTACAAAATTGCAAATTAAAAAAGTAACATAAATAAATAAAACACATAAAAATGCAATTAATTAATGGATCAATATGTAAATAATTCAATGGATGTTTTAAACTATAAAAATCCGTTTTATGATAGATATTTAAGTGTCTTTGTAACATCAAAGAGCAAGAAAATACATTCTTTCATTTCAATCCTTAAACAAACTGACTGGGAAATATAAGAATTTCAACTCACTTGGGATTTATTTTATTCTTTCTTTATCAGATATGTGACTTCATGAATATTACTTCATTTTGATAACCTGGTCACGTTCAAGCATTTCAAAAGCCTGATTCATACTGCATACCCTAAAACGGAACTTACATATATTTGAATAGTTTTTCAAAATATTTTTCACATTCCTGAAGAATGGTGAAAATTCCGTAAACTTTTAATGAAAATTTTTGTCTATTGTTTGGCACCACAAAAAGCATACTTGAAAAATATTTAAAAGTATGTTAATTCTGTTTTAAAATTAAAAGATAGTTTATTTCTCTTTTAAATTTTTTTAAAATTCCATACCACGAACACTTTTCCGTCATTGTATTTAAACTATTTGTTAGAATTAGCCCAGTAAATTTAGACTAAAAAGGGGCTCGATAGCTAAGAAATTCATAATGAGCTAAAATTTTCAGGATTAGCTGCTGGATATGTATAGAATGGATCCTGAAAAGTCTCAAAAAATTCGATGTCGGCTTCCATCAAAAATAGCGGATCAACTGTGGTCGGCAAATAATTGCGCCTTGTTGTATGTTTTTCTGCATATTTACGTCAAAAGGGAATATTTTTCGCTTCTAAGGAAACCAATGCAGTCAGCAAGTATGCTAATTTGAATATGAGCTTAGGTTTATAAAATAAAGAAATTATAAATGTACTGTAATACGATTTATTTAAACTGAAATTATTTAAAAAAATAAAAATCATTTTTTCCTTTGGAGTTTTCACCTACATTTTCACACACAGGCATTTTTTCAACAAAAAATGCAGATAAGAATAAGTTAATATATATTATATCATAAGTTATTATCACTGTGACATGCTTATTCGAGAGCCTTAAGAACACATTTTCTCACATACGTAACTCTGTATGAGAAACTTCTTCAACACCCTCTGCACGAGTTAGATGACAATACGAAAAGCAAAATTCGAGATGTTATTCATGAACTTATGGTGACAAATGGAAGCCGTATTGAAGATCTTCAAGACAACAACTGCATTAAACAGTTGATAAGCTCTATTGAAACAGCTGCAGAAAGCAGAGACTTTTCTAGAACTGGCAAGCTGTGGTTACAGTACATGGAACAGATTACACTTATTCTTTTCTATATTCAAGCAGATCGAGTCGGGAACTGGGAATTACATTTGTATAGCATTAAATCCATGATGCCTTACTTTCATGCAGCAGGCCACATTTTTTTATGCCAAATGTGCCCATTTATATATTCAGCAAATGGAAGAATTGATGGAGAAAATAGAAAGCAATGAATTTTAAAAAATTGTTGATTGTTATTTTACTATTCGCAGAAAAGACAGGGCATGGAGTGGAGTTGCATCAGACATGATAATAGAGCAGAGCAGAGTCTCATGAAATTCATAAAAGTAGCAGGAGGCTTAATACATGGCCGAGAAATGGAAGATCCTACTTTGTCCAGATGGATTGCTTCTTGCACAATAAACATGAAAGTATCGGAAGTATTAGAAGATTTTTGTGAAAAAACTTATGTATGCTCAGAACAACACGTTGAATTTCGGCCTTCCAGACAATCAAGAGATGATTCTGATTTGAATAAGCTATCCGAATGGCTACTGCTTCACAATCCTTTCGATAATCAATGTCCTAAACATTTGTTGATGTATGCAGCTAGTGGATTGGTTGCTGATGATAAAACAAACTGTGACAATGCAAAGAAAGTTGGGGAAAATTCTTCAATCATAGGATGTTCATTTGGGGAAATTAAACTTCAACGTAAAAAGAGAATTATACGAATATCGGCAACAAATAACACATTGATAATAAGGAATTCGACTGTGATATTCAGTCCTCTACAGTTGTTTACCAGGATTGTTGCTGTACTCAAGTCAAATGAAAATCTACGAGATTACCTCAAATACGAATTGGCTCCTCAACCTCCCTCCCTCTTTGATGAAGTTTCAATTTTTCTTCTGAGACTTTAAAGGGTTTTTTTTTACTTGTCATAAACAGCTAATTCTGAAATTTTCAGCTCATTATGAATTACTTAGCTATCAAACCCTAAATTTACTGGGCTAAATGTATTATAATGCAAATACAGTAATCCATTTATTTTTACTTTTTAAATTTGGATGATCCTAGCATTTAAAACAAATAAGAATATTGTATTAAGAGGACAGTACAGGTATTTTTAGGTACTGCCTTCTCAACGATAATTGATGAGATTTTTTGTGGAAATACGTAATGCTTTAAAATTTAATATCTAGCAGCTAATATTCATACTCACTACATTAAAAAAAGAAAATGATATAAAATTCATATAGAAACTTTCAGCTGAAAGGATAATAAAATATCTGTTAAAGTTAGAAAAAAATTCTGCTTTATAACAGCATTTGAAAGTTAAAAGACAAGAAATTCATAAAAAGAACAGATCCTTTTCCGTAAATTACACTGTTCTTTTACTGTGATCCCAATTTACAGCTGTGCCAAGAGTCAACTTTGCGTGATTTTTACAGAGTAAATTTCTACACGTGAATTTATGTGACAATGGAACAGAACACTGATAGTCTGACGGTGAGTTAAATCGAAACCATTTTTTGTAAGTGGCATAAAATAAAGAAATAGTATTGTATTGGACATTGTAAAATAATACGTAAGTGCAAAACAAAAAGGAATACGACATTATTTGACTAAGAGGAATGCCGTGAACGACACTGATTAGGACGTATGGTAAGCAGGGGTAACTGGGTGCTAGATGTAAATGGATGCATTTTAGTGGGGTTTTTTTTAATTTCTCAGATAAAAAGTTGACAAAAAGTACGCTAGCAACAAAATTAAGCCCCACATTCAATTCCCCACGCTTACTTATCACATGAGATTTAATGTCTGTTAACATTTTTTTTTTTTTTTAGTTATGGGCTGGCGATTCGCTCCACATGCAGCCCCAATTTACAAAAATGCCGTTCCCCAATTTACAAAAATGCCGTTCCTCAATTTACAAAAATGCTTTTTTGTTAGATATCTCTTCGGAATATACATGGTGTGTTCAGAAAGTTTCAAGACTGGTTTGATAATTCAAAATTTATTAAACATTTTTGTACCGCGAACTAAAATTCTTCGAAAAATGACACTTGGTCATCAACACACCGCTACCAGCGTTTTTTCCATTGTTCATAGGCCCCATACATGTCTTCTCACGAAAAGTTGTTAAGGGACCTCGTCGAAGCTGCCTGGATCGCTGGAATCCTGACAAATCGCTTCCCTTTCAGGTCTTTTTTGATCCGGGGGAAAAAAAAAGTCCTGGGAGCGAGGTCGGGCCTATAGGTTGTTTGCGGCAGTATTGCCCCGTTAAAGATAGCCAAAACTTCGGTGGAGGCGAGCGATGTGTGACAGGGTGTATTATCGTGGGGAACAATTCAATCGTTTCTGATGTCTTGCCGGACGCGACGGGCCAGGTTAGTTTTTCTCTCGAGTGCTCCATCAATTTTGGCTATATTTAAGGTGGCAATACTGCTGCAAGCACCTTACAGCCCCGACCTCGATCACAGCAATTTGTATTTTTCCCGCGGGTCAAAAAAGACCTGGAAGGGAAGCGATTCGACACGATTTCAGCATCCAGGCAGCTTCAACAAGGTCCCTTAACAATCTTTCGTGCGAAGACTTCTATGGGGCCTATGAACAATGGACAAAAACACTGGCAGCGATGTGTTGATGCCTAATGGTCGTATTTCGAAGAATTTTAGTTCGCGGTACAAAAATGTTTAATAAACTTTGAATTATCAGACCAGTCTTGACACTTTGTGAACACACCATGTATCTCTACAATATCGTAGTATAAGTTTATAGCAGAGATTATTTTTCAAAAAGTGGTACGAATAGAATATAAAAATAATCTCTGGGATGTGCGACTTCCCGATCCCGTAATATTAAGGTTAAGCATGTACTAGGAAAGTGGAGGTGTTAGTGTAAAAGTTGCTACTGCACTGACTTTTTCTTTAAGGATCAGCGTCACGAGAGGGTTTTTATTATATATATTATCCATTAGTATTAAACTTGTATAAAACTGAAGTTAAAAGAATAATTTCTGAATATTCTGAATCAAACATTGCCATATACTAGATGGAGAAACAGAGTACCTGCTCAATACTACCAAATTCATCAAATTTGTAACTGAGAACCAACATAACTTGTGCTGAGAGAGGAGCCGCAAAACGGGTGCTTTGCTATCTCTACAATATATCTCTGAAGTATCCTAGTATAAGTTTATAGCAGAGATTATTTTTAAAAAAGTGATACGAATAGAACATAAAAATAGTCTCTGGGATGCGCGGCTTCCCGATCCCGTAATATTAAGGGGTCTCAGGAATCTTAAAATTGAAAAAAAAAAGAAAAAAAAAACACCATTTTTAATATTTAATATCTTAAAATGTATTTGATTTTAAAACACAATTTTAATTTGGAATGAAAGGTATAGGTATGTTCTTTCATTTCGAATATTTAAAAATTTCACGATGCAGAATTAACGTTTACAGAGGGCTACAAACTGTCAGATATTTGACGATCAGAAAATCGGCATAACAGATTACGCGCACGATTACAAAATAAATTTTGCAACTGGAATAAAAATTTCGGTGCCTACTTATACTTCAGATTAAAATAATTACCCCGAACACAAAAAAAAAATTGTATTTAAAGCATTTTCATATTTTTAATACGAAGTTGTAATTAGCTAATGCAATGTTTAGAAAATTTCAACAATATGATCACCTAAATAAAAATTTTTTGAGCCTTAAAAAGGAAATTTTAGGTTCAATTTATACAGACTAACATGAAACACACGTTTTGAAAGTTTCAGGAAAAAATATTCAGAAGTTTTTGAGATATCGTGCGCGTTATGCCCCAAAACGTCATTTGGAGAAAATTGACTTCAAAGTTTCCGAAACGCCACTCCAGCTATTGAGCGGGTATAATTCTAAAAGTCATAACTTCTGTTCTAATGGGAATTTCAAGGAAAGAATTTCATCAAAATGTTCAGAAAAGGTATAACATTTAAAAGAATTACAATTTCGAAAATTTTAAAACTTTAAGAGTCTTGAGACTCCTAAAGGTTAAGAAAGTACTAGGAAAATGGAGGTGTTAGTGTAAAAGTCGCTAATACACTGGCTTTTTCTTTAAGAATAAGCGACACGAGAGGATTTTTTTATATATTTTATCCATTATATTAAACTTGTATAAATCAGAAGTTAAAAGAATAATTATCCATTAGTATTAAACTTGTATAAATCAGAAGTTAAAATATTAATTTCTGAATGTTCTAAATATGAAATCGTCGATATACTAGATAAGCACCCTCCCCCCCCCCCAAATCTGCTCAGTACTACCAAATTCATAAACTTAAATTTGCAATTGAGAACTAACGTAACTTGTGTTGAGAGAGGGGCCGCGAAACGCTGTTTTGGATGGTGATCTTTAAATAGATATCAAGCTGATGTGTACAGAATAAAAGCTAGACGTTATTGAAACCTTACATATACATTTTGTTGCTCATAAATTACTGCAAAAGGAAATTCGAATGTGTAAAAAAACTCACACGGCTGATTTTTTACCCTTTCCTAACAAAATTTAATTTTCAGTACAAAATAACGTTTTTCATACGGCATATCTTATGATATACTTAAAGGGATCCGGGATACAAAAATCTTCAAATTTTCTAAACATATTTTATTGCATTAAAAATTTTTCTGTTGTTGTCTGCTTAAAAGGACGTTTAAACCAAGTTTCTATCTTAACTGGAACAGGAAATATTTTTTTCGTTTTGGTTTGTTTTTAAAATCTAGATGTAAAGCACTGGTTGTCATGAAAACGACTTCTTGTGAAACTGCGTTTTTCTTCATGTTGGGTTTTTTCCAGTGGTGGGATTCAGCCGGTTCGCACCGGTTCCGTAGAACCCGTTGTTAAATTGTGTTGAGTTCGGCGAACCGGTTGTTAAAATGATACTTCAAATGCGAAAATCGCATTTACATTAATTTGCTTTCTTTAAATGTTTATCTGCACACAGTGGCGTAGCTACATATTCAGCGCCCTAGAGAAAGTAATGTTTGTGCGCCCTCTTGTCACTTAAAAAAGTTCTGCTCAATTTTGTTTTGAAGTTTAAAATTTATATTCTACTCTTAATTCGATTTAAAACCTTACTTTTATTTGAAAGTCAAAGTATTTTAACAAAGTTACAAATAATTAAAAAAATAAGGAAAAATGAAATGAATTGTAATTCTTTAAATCTTAAAAAACCTTTTCGTTTTAAATGCACCAGTAGACTGGTACAATCTGCCGCTCTTAATATCTCTTTC
Organism: Maratus speciosus; assembly: GCA_963932465.1. Lineage (NCBI taxonomy): Eukaryota > Metazoa > Arthropoda > Arachnida > Araneae > Salticidae > Maratus > Maratus speciosus. The sequence continues at coordinate 442,692,129 of OZ010793.1, forward strand.
TTTTCAAGGGTTTCGAAGCATTGTGGAATACTAATTAAAAAAAAACACTATTGACAAGATTATTATTATTTTTTTGCTTTCCGGCTGTGGATGAAACAAGTTTTTGTTTTTAGTGCCAGAAAATGCTAAAATTCCAGAAAATTCAAAGTATCATAACTCGATAAGTTTTGGTCGCACACACACATAAAAAAATTATTACTTTACTTGTTAAAGTATGGAGAAGATTTTTCTAAATGTAACAAATAGAACCCAGGGACCGAATAAAAATATAAACTTGGGAACTTTTAAATGATTATGTGACGATAACTGATGCACATTTTCTCTTATATCTAAAATTATTTTTATCGCTCACGTTCATCTTATATCTATCTACACACACCAGACAGACAGTGGCGGCTCGACAGGGGTTCACAATCACTTTACTACCAGTAATTTCATTAAAAACTTTTTTTCCTTGTTTAATCGTAGAATGTCGTACGATTAAATCAGATAAAATTTTATATACTGATATTCTGATAGAAAAGTGATTGTGAACACCTGAAGAGTCGCTACTGCATGCAGGGTCGGACTCGACCACTGTCAAATACGCAGACGTTGGATTTTTGGAGAGCGCAGCATTCTAGAAATAATTTATTTCACCACCTTGCAAGTAGAAACCAATAAAAAAATCACCATCCCAATTTTTCTTTCTGGGAATGCTTTCGATTTCAGAATTGGATCCCAAACTGAAAATTCCCTTACCAAAAAAATCGAAACTGTATAAAGATAACCGTTTAGACATCGACCTCTATATTCTATTTTTAAACAAATTTTAAATATTGAAATCCAAATGGGAAATTTGTAAAGAACGCTGCCATTGGTTTAACAGTAAGATTCCAAGTATGACGAATGTTAGCACTAAATAAGAATGTTGTGATTAATTAAACCTATTTTAAACTTTTTTTTTTTTTTTTTTTTTTTTTTTTCACCAGGAGGATAAAAAATCTTAATGCTGCTAGTAACATTAAGAAAAATGTAAATATTATTAATTTCATTGTGAAGCAAAGTATCCTTAAAATAGATTTTTATTGAGTAAATTCTGTCAAAAGTTCTATGTAAGACAGATTTCCACCTTATGCAGAATGTACTGTATTTTGTTTTAAAGGTAATATTATATATAATATAGTTTTATAATTGAAGGGGCACGAAAAGAAATTTCAAAGGATCGAATAGCTCTGTTCAAACGTATATATAAAATAGCTGATTATCACATTTACAGAGCTGCCAAGTCTCCAGCTTTGTTGGATACCAGTATTTTAATACAGAAAATGTGGTTTATTTAATTGGAACATTTCGGCGATTTAAAAGAACAACATTTTCTCTAAGGTAATATTGGAGTGCAAAAAATCGGAGACTTGACAGCTTTGCATCCAAGAAATCCACACAAACTTTGCAGTTATGCAATAGTAAATGAATACGAATCAGCTGCGCATGAATTGTTGCGTTATCGTACATAAGGGCACGACCGAAAGCCGAAAGTTCATTAAGTAATCTGTGTTTTCCAAGAATGGAGTCGAAATAGGAGTGTCTGCTTACGCGTGTGTACAAATTTTACGATGGCAATATTCATCATGGGAACAAGTTCATTATGAACCATTGTTTTTGCTGAAAATATCCTCCAAACAAAATATATACGACGTTCCACAACGTTACTAGAAAGGAATCACGGCCAAAAGACAATCGGTATCGGGTTGGAAGGCCCAAAAACTCACCAAGCCAAAGTTACAGCAGTTGAAACGACTGTTTGGCAAAAACGACTGAGTATTAATCTATTCCATGGCCGTCAAACTCATTGTTTCACCCGGCTACCTACACAGGACAATCACCAAGAAACTCAACATCAAATGTCACAAGAAAAGGATTATACCAAAACGAACAGAAAAGCAAATGGTTGCCGCGAAAACGGAATGTGGTCGACTTTTTCAGAAAATTTTCTGATCGAGCATTCATCTCGGTTGACGAGTCATATTTCATTCTCATTCACTCCACTTTTAACGATAATGGTGGCTACTACACATCTGGCGTCTCCACGACACAACCTATCATTTCGCTACTAAAGCGAAATTCGAAGACAAGATCCTTGTTTGGATTGCGATGGGTCCTAAATGCTTGAGTCGTTCGTTCATCCGAAAATCTGGGTTCGCTGTCAATGATCAACGCCATTTGAACAAGTACATTCGTCGTCATCTCATCCCCTAGACATCCGTAGGAATTACAACGGCGGTGATTACGTCTTCTCGTCAGACATGGCCAGCAGTCATTACTGCAAAATCGTTCTCAGCCACTTCCGCCAGCAAAACATCACTTTCGTACAGAAGTCTGACAACCTGGCTAACGTTCCCGAAATTCGATCGATTGAGCGCTTCTGAGCGTATCTCAAGTCCAAAGTGTATGCTAAAAGCTGAAAAGCAGGTAACGTTCAGAAACTGATCAATCGAATCAAGTACTGTCTCAAAATTATGGACCTAAATTTTGTACAACGTTTGGCAAGCACCACCAAAAGTAAAATCGATAATGTCCGACGAAACAGTTTAATTAAAACCCGATAACAGTATTACCGAGTAATGTGGTTATTAAAGTTACCTTACAGTGCCAATTTGTGTTCTTTGTCTCGTTTTTTCATAGCTTTCCTGTCAAGAAAAGTTTGTGCATATTTCTAGGAAGCAGCCCTTCTAGACAATATTGAAGTAGTCTCGTTTTCATATTAAAATGTAATTTTTAACAAAAAAGAATGTTTGACATACATTTTCTTTCATGAAAATATTCTTGATAAGTATTTATGTGCATTAAGCGCAAAAATCAACAGAATAAACATTTATTACGAGAAATAACAATCGCAGCATTGAACGAATATGCAAAGTCTACACATTTTAAACAAAAACTTAATAAATGATTTTACAAAAAACGAAATAAAAAAAATTACGTATATTGCATGCCTGACAACTTTTACGCTTTCTTCTTATCACTAAAATTTTACAGAAAATATTATCTTATTTAATCGTCGAAATCTCTCGATTAAACAAGACGAAAATGTCTATTAAATTTTAGTGGCAGCAGAAAAGCGTAAAAGTTGGCAGCTATGTACCGTATATGTATTTTGAAATAGGGGCAAGGTTCTTTGGTGCCAGACCGAAAATGCCAGGTGAAAATTCATGTCGCCATTGGTAACAGGCAGAATTACGGAATATGCATTAGATTTTTAAAGATTTAAGGGTCCTCTGAAACGAAGAAACTTTCAGGAAAAAAATTCAGTTCTTCTGCTTTGGAAAGAGAAAAAAAATCGTAAATAAAAAAAATGCTTCAAAAAAGAAATGATTTTTTTTATATTAAAAAATTCAAGACTGTTCAAATCTAATGTCTGTAGCAAATTTTTTAACTGTTAGCTTTAACTGTTGCTTACAGTTCAATTTTCTTTTGTGACACTCGATAATTTTTAATTGGCTGGTTTATTTTATTTTTTGATTTAGATATTGAACCTGAAAAGAATATTTTCTGTTTTTAGTCAGTGGGCATCAGCTTGAGATTTCAAGTCTCCTATTTTGTGCGTGTATAAAAATCACGTTAGTGATTTTTCTGTTTATTTTGTAACATGAACGAAACCCATGCTAAGGCTCTGCTTAAATATGCAGATTGGAGTGATGGGGGAGCATTGCAGAATATTAGGGCTCCGGTACTTTTTTTGTTAGAAATTAAGCCCTGACTGTTTTGATGGATTTTCTGACAGAAATTGTGATCAGGGTTTCATTATTGCGGAATATTTATTAATGTCCTTTCATAGGGTAACATGTTTCAAGATTTTTTTCACTCTACCAAAGGATCAAAGTTTTTTAAACAAAGTTCTTATAATATTGGAAAGTGTTTCATAATCTATGTGTGATGCTTCATTTTTCTTTCATTTTTGTACATCAAAAATCCTTCGGGCAGCGAACCGGTTGTTAAATTATTTGAATCCCACCACTGGTTTTTTCACTATTTCTCGTATTTAAGTTGTTATAAGTCAAGAACAGTTAAAGATAAAGAGTTCAAACTTGGAACATGTATTTTTCAATTGATTTACTTTAAGTTTGAATCAGGAAATTTGAAAAAAAAAATATTTACTTTTGAAAATATGATTTTTTTTTTTTTTTTTTTTTTTTAATGTTACATCATTTTTTCTTAAATTTTTACTTTAAATATATTTAATTTTTAATTACATTGATATTTTTAAAAATGCTGAATCGAAATTAAAACTTATATATTTCTGTTTATTTTAATGAAAAGAAAATTAAATTCTACACATAATATTTCGAGTTATAAGGATTTAATTACTTCACTTTTTTCATAAATTTTAAATTTAAATTTTTTTTTTAAATTCTCAGAAGTTTTATCATGTGATTTTTTTTACAAATTATATGGTTAACCATCACAAAAATTTTCAAAATTTTAACTGAATAAATAAAAATTATTTTAAACTGTGTCCCGGACCCCCTTAATATATTTTTTTAAATAAATATATTTTTGTAAAAATGCTTGACACCATTTTAATCTCCAGTTGACACATTCTATTAGTTTTGGAATTATTAGAAAGTGGTACTTAAAACTTTACATAATATTTGAGCGGTTCATTTTGAAAGTGGTGCAACTCTATTTTATATTAATTTGAGATATTTAATGGCTTCCATTTGAATGAGTTTGAAACTATTAGTAGGCTCATTTTATATTTTTGTTGTCTTATTTCATCTAAATTTAATACTCAGTAATGGTTATCTGTGTTAGCTGGAGAAAAAAAATCATTGTTTTGCATGCACCATTAGATTTGCATCAATTTAAAAAGCAATGATTTTTGAAAATGTTGATTTTCTTTTAATGGAATATGATTAATAACCAAACATTGAATATTTTTTATTTACTTATATATTTTTTAATATTTCATTCTTCATCATATAATTACATTCTTCATTTAGACAGTGAAGATTTTTAAAGAATTCTTGATGAAATTCTGATTTTAATTGTTATTATTATGCAACATAAAAAATAATTTTATTCAAAGTGATTATTCCTCGCTTTCAGAATCAACGCTTTTAAAATATCGTTGACACCTATGTACTACCAATAATAAATTTATATTGATATAAACCGAATGATATTTATTGTGAATTGATTAAAATATTGGAGTAGTACGGGAGTAGTACCCAGAAAGGCTACGTGGTGATTTGAGTTTTTTCCGCTGTATAATGCCCTCACTACGCAAGAACTGGACGAAACAGCCCTCACATGGTGTTAGTATTTTCTGCAATTTTGAAGCGGAAGGCAACATTTTTCTAGTTCTGAACTCATTTTATTGTTTTTTCGCATTTTTGATTTTCGGCAAGTAATAGAACTTCTTGTTTATAGTTAAATAATATGTAGGGCTATAACTATTTTCTGTCATGCTGTTTGATCAGCGTGAAATAACTTTTTAAATCATATTTAAGGTCCATTTAATAGTATATCTTTCTGAAAGAAGGAAAACAAATAGGTAAAAACAAACACAATTTCCAGATTTCATTTTTCCAAATCATCTACGCTACTTCCAAATCATACTACCAATGGCTGAGAGGTTCTGCTCTCGAAGCTGGTAGACGGGAGGTACTGGGTTCGATCCCAATCGCGCCCGTCGGCCTAATCGTTCGGAGTTTTCGTTGTTTTCTTCGAGCCATGGATTTCCATGCGTAAATACGGGTTAGGTTCCCTTTGAAAGACCCGCACGAAGGGCACTCTTTCCTCTGGCCTATATCCCTAGTGTAGATAATCGGCCGTCAAAAATCAACCAACCAACCGACCAAATCATCTACAGGACGAGATAGAATGCTTTAAGCCTCATTTAACTAAGTTTTTAGACGAGCATGATTGAAAAGAATACAAAATCTGAAATACTCTTGAGATTTTGAAAGTACTGAATCATCCTGATGCATTAAGGAAATATTAAGGAATGTCTCTTAGTTTTAGTGATATTTGATGAACGCATTAATCTTCTGTTACTCTTAACTTGTAAAATAATTGCAGAGGAAAGGGTACTTTATCAGTCTACCAGATAGGTAAAGAAAGCTAATGAAAGCAAATAATTTTCTTCTTTATCAGCAATATTTGTAATACAATAAAGCTTATATAATGGAACTCGTCTATGACAAAAATCCTTTCTTACATGGAAAATATCACGATGTTTTGGAGAAACTATAATCACAATACATCGTATATCTGCTAAGTCGAAAACTTGACTACAACTGAATTATTTTCTGGTTCTTTTACTGCTCCCTCTTAGCAGATTTTATGGTATGTATAAATGTCACAATCCACTGACGCACTAATGGAGTAACTGATCACCCTAACTTTCGTATCTTTCTTTATCTTTGCACCGTTGTTTTAACTAATTCTTGTAAACATTGTATGAACCAATTTTGTAACGTTTGTTAGAGATTTGTTGCCACATAGAATATGAAAATATTCGGACAAGTAAGAAAAACCGTGTTTCCGGGAGGAATGTGAACATATTTTCAGATTTTTAAAATGCAAAATAATTTTTTAATATTAATTACACTACTTCTTGAGCCGATACCTTTTTGGTTATACTACAGAACCATAAATATATAATCGTAGTTTCTTTAAAAAATGAAATATTATGTGAAAATTCTCTTAATAAGGAAAAGTGAGATCTTTTGATGTATTTAATGTATTAAAAAAAATCCTAGTTCCTTAACCTGGGAGAACGCGCGCATACCCAGGGTATGAATGGTTTTTATTTTATCACCAATAAATACAAATAAAGATCGCCACCTTATTTAATTGGAGATAATTTTGCAATAAAAGAGGTTGAAAATTACTTTTATAAAGATAGTGGTAACAGTTGTAAAAACCATACGTACTCCGGGTCTATCAGGTCCGGCGCGCGTCCTCGCGGGTTAAGATAGTGAAATATTTCACGGTCATTCGTGTAATGATGGAAAGGGTTTTTTTTTTTTTTTTTTTTTTTTTGTCCAAGTACTAATACATCTGATAAATACTTACGTGGAGTGGATAGGCTGCCCACCAAATTCAAGCTACATAATTATTTAGAATATTTCAGTCAACATTATAATTTATTAGTATTGAAAAATTAAATGGATTTTACACTGTGAGTAATATGTGAATAAGGAGTTTAAAAACCCTTAGAAATATGTGCAATATATATTCTATATCAGTGTATCATGGAAAATAAAATACACTTGATATTTAAAATATGCATAAGATTTAAAATATACATGTATATTTTAAATGTCACGTATATTTCAGTTCCATGATATAGGATGTATATTGTACATATTTCTCAGTTTTTTTTTTAATCTCATTATTCACATATTATAATTATGTGAGAAAAATAACCTCAGAAATCAATTGTTTCAATTTAAATGCAGTGTTAGCTAAAAAAACAATTGAAAATCACCAAATTATCTCATTAAAAAAATACGAATCTAATAAATAATTCACATGTTTTAATTATATATATTTACTGAACATATTTACCTGAAAAATCAGTTGCAAAAGTAAATGGTGTATTTATTTAAAGAAATTGCACTTGATATTTAATCATAGTACATGCAGTCAGTTATTAGAAAAAAATATATATTGACAGTGTTTTGATAATAACTTCTTGCATACAAAAAGTTGTAGAATATTGTCTTATCATTTTACTTCTAAGTACATTTAACAGAAAATTTATTAAAAGTACTGTCTGGATTAATATAACTTGAGTGCAGCTTTAAACGATGTTTATTATTATTTATTGAAATATTTTTTAAAGAAAATTTTTTCTCTATTCAGATATCTTCTACGCATATTTAACTGAAAATTTATCCAAAAAGTACTGTCTGGATTAGTATAACTTCGGTGTAGTTTTAAATTATGTTTACTATTATTTATTGAAATATTTTTAAAAGAAATTTTTTTTTCTATTAAGATATTGCTTCTACGTATATTTAACAAAACATTCATCCGAAAAGTACTGTCTGGATTACTATAACTTCAGTGCAGTTTTAAACGATGTTTATTATTATTTATTGAAATATTTTAAAATAATTTTTTTTTTCTATTAAGATATTCCTTACACACATATTTAACCGAAAATTTATCCGAAAAGTACTGTCTGGACTAGTATAACTTCAGTGCAGTTTTAAACGATGTTTATTATTATTTATTGAAATATTTTTAAAATAAAAATCTTTTTTCCATTAAGATATTGCTTCTACGCATATGTAACCGAAAGTTTATCCGAAAAGTGCTGTCTGGATTAGTATAACTTGAGTGAAGTTTTAAATGATTTTTTTATTATTTATTGAAGTATTTTTTAAAGAAAAATCTTTTCTCTATTATGATAATGGTTCTACGCATATTTAACCGAAAATTTATCCGAAAAGTACTGTATGGATTAGTATAACTTGGTGAAGTTTTAAACGATGTTTATTATTATTTATTGAAATACTTTTAAAAGAAAAATCTTTTTTCTATTAATATATTCCTTACACACATATTTAACCGAAAATTTATCCGGAAATTACTGTCTGGATTAGTATAACTTGAGTGCAGTTTTAAATTATGTTTATTATTATTTACTGAAATATATTTAAAAGAAAAATCTTTTTTCTATTATGATATTGCTACTACGCATACTTAATCGAAAATTTATCCGGAAAGTACTGTCTGGATTAGTATAACTTTAGTTCAGTTTTAAAAGATATTTATCATTATTTATTGAAATATTTTTTTTAATAAAAATATTTTCTCTATTAAGATATTGCTTTTACATATATTTAACCGAAAATTTGTCCGAAAAGTACTATCTGGATTAGTATAACTTGAGCGCAGTTTTAAACGGTGTTTATTATTATTTATTTATTTATTGAAATATTTTTAAAAGAAAAAACTTTGCTCTATTAAGATATTTCAGAAGTATTTTCTTCCATACTAAAAGCTATGGAAATTTTAATATATTTATAATGTCTACAAATAAAGCATAAAATAACAATTAAAAATTTGCAAGTTTCAAGTTTCTAGCTGGACTTCTTTTTTATTTGCTTAAGCCAAATCCACTCTCCCACTTATAGAAAAAGAAGTGGCTTGACACATTGAGTCATCACATTTGACATGCGCCAGACGATTTTGTAAGTCCACAAAGACGTGTTAACATGAAACTTTGTCAAGTATCTCTTTCTGTACAATATTTCTAACACCAGAGAACACTTGTGCCTACAAGAGGTAAAGGGGAAAACCGGCAGCTCAGGGGAGTATTCTGGTTTTTACTTTTTTTTCCCCTGCTATATTTTTTATCAGCTTGTTCCATTTTGGATCGCTGCCATAACTGAAGCTCAAGGTTCTGCATATATTTTATACATCAGTTCGAAATTTGCTTGCTTTATTCTGCTTTTAATATGTAGAAAGTATGAGAATATCGTTGGCATAGAGAAAAAATTTCACCCTACTTTGAAAATAATAAATGTGGCTGGCTGAATATTTATCCAAATTTTTCATTTGCATATTTATAACTTTTACGGGAAAAAGTTTTTTTTTTTTTTTCTTTTTTTTTTGCGTAGAATTTTTCCGAAATAATCACTAGTTTAATAAAATAAAAATAGTTTTTTGCGTTCTACAGTCTGCAAAAAAATTTATGAAAAAAAAAAAAAAAAGTAATTGTAACGTTGATTAAAAATTCAGATTATTTTCAAATTGCATCATAATCAATTGAATTTTTTTTCTTCTCAACTGTATAACGAAATTTTAAATAGGGTATAATATTTTTAAATATTTGACAGAATAAATTTAAGGCCGCATTTAACACAAAATTTTGCATTGAAATTTTTCATGTTTTAGTAAAAAACTCTTTTATCTTTCTTTCATTTTTCCATTTATGCACAGGTTCGTTACAAAAGCCTTAGACAATCGTTAATGAATGTTGTAGAAAAAAATTTTAAAAAGGAAACTATGTTCGCGATCCATTTGTTCAGTATAAAATACAAGGTGTTTCAGTCGGATCAGAACGTAGATTTATGTAATAAATTCAGCAATAATTAATATTTTATTAAAATTAAAAACATACTTCTCTTTTTTTTGGTAATGTAATGATAATAATAGTAATCTGCAATAGCTATATCTCAGGAACTACTGCATGGATTTTCATAACACTTCAGATTCAGTAAGTCCAGGATATAGTTAGGTGCTGATTACAATTTGGTGAAAATCGCACAACAGGTGGCACTGCTAGGCTGCATTATTCATAATTATCGCAATAGCTCTAACTCAAGAAAAAATGCACGAATTTTCATCAAACTTCAGATTCAGTTAGTCCCTGATATAAATTAGTGTGGTTTAATTTTTGGTGTAAATCGCCCAACAGGTGGCGCTGCTGTGCTGCATTTTTCACGATTTCCGCAATAGCTATATCTCAAGAACTAATGCAGGGATTTTCCTTAAGCTTCAGATTCAGTCACTATCTGGAATAAATTGGTTCTAATTAGTTTTGGGTGTAAATCGTCCAACAGTTGGCGCTGCTATGCAGAATTTTTTACAATTTCCGCAATAGCTGTATCTCAAAAACTAATGCACGGATCTTCAGCAAACTTCAGTTTCAGTTAAAAGTTATCAATGTTGTTGATAATTAGATTTTGGTGTAAATCATCTAACAGGTGGTGCTGATATGCTGCATTTTTCAGAAAATATTAACATGCATGATATACAAGAAAGTTTTGCTATTGCCACATCTGACTTGTTTTGGTAACGTAATGATATTAATAGTAGCATTTGAAGGGGCCACCATCCCCATTTAAATAGGGCTGAACTAGACGCTGGATATTTCCTAATATAATTCAAATTACATACGGTCTCACTGACCGAAACATTGTACATTTTCAGACCATTTCATTAATTTACACAAAACACGGTAAGTTTAAAATGACGTAATCTACTGTATATATAAAATGCAAAAGGGGATTTCATTCCAAAAACTTATAACTCACTTTCTGCTAAATGGGTTTTTTCGGTCTTACATTGATAGTTAGATAATATTTGGAGGCAGATTTTAGTATATATCACATTTTTATATTGTTTAGCTATAGAGTTGTGGGAAAAAGCTTTATAATTAGGCCAACCATGATATGAATTGGAATTTCATTACGATCGCTTTTAACTCACGTTTTGCTAAACGGGGTTTTGTATATTTATATATATTCATCCTAAATATCAGTTAGGAGATTTTTTTTTGTGGGGGGGGGGGGGGGGAGGTTTTACTGTATAACACATCGTTCTATGTTGCTTGTTACAAAGCTATTGGAGTAAGTTGTATAAATAGGCTAACATGATTATTTTTCTTCCGTAAGTTTATAACGCACGTTCAGCCATACTTTATGGGACATATGTAGAAGGTAGAAATTCAGTTGCAAGAAATATTTCAAATATTATTCTTCATCATATACATTAATATTTGAAATGTATATGAATGAATATACATAAATAATGTATATAAATGAATATTAATATACATTAATATTAACATTGAAAAATAGCTAATTTAATATACATTAAAATTAAATTAGCTATTTTTCAATGTTAAGATTTTTTATTTTTATACAGTCTTTTGATCCTAATTTTCTGTAGAAAACTTTGTAAGTGCTGTAAAGTAAAACCGCTCAAAAAATGTTTCCCTTTTTAATACTTTGGACTTTTAAGGGCAAATAATCCCAGACATATCAAATAAAAATCCGTCAATTGTAGGATTTTACAGCTCATTGACGCAGTATTTGATTATATTGATAACTAATAAACTGACTTTATAAAATATCCATTTGAAAAGTTAAATTCAACGTTGTTTACTACATAAAAAATATGAAAACATTTAAAAAAAAGATTCACTAAAATACATTACTAAAATAGCTATGATGAAATATGCAAATGGTTTTCCAAAATTAAAGACACCAGATGTTAAAAGTATATAAAAAAAGCACTCCAAGCACTTTCGGCCAAACATTAGCCATTGCCAAGGAGAAAAGACTTGTTTTTACATTTTCCAGAATCACACAACAATGATTAATAAAGAGACGATGTGATAAAGTGGTTGAAAAATTGTTTGGTATTATTCGATCTAAGTGATCTCGGCCCTTTATCTGCTTTTCTTTTATACAATTGTACTAGTTTGTTAAAAGCCGAGATAAATGTACTCATGTGGCTTCGCACCGTTACGTATTCTAATATCTGTCGATACATAGGCTAAATCATTGAACTTTAAAAGTTTACTTACCACATAAAAAAAAAAAAATATCCCCGATAAAATTGTCTTCTGAACGGATTGTCCATCACTGTCCTGATCAACTCGAATGTTGAATAAATATTGATAGTTCATGCAAAGGTGCTCAATATCACAACTTAAGTTAGAATAAAGTAGTAAATCTGCTTGATAGTTATAATGCCTTACAAGTCAAACTCAGCTACCAGTTATAATATATTTTTTTACAAAAGAACTGTGCGTACGTACTAGTACATGGTAGACACTTACAACGTACTATGTAGACACTTACAATGTGTCTACAGTTGTCCAGATGTACCTTACTTGAAACGTTACCAGCTAAAAACAATTACAAATCATATACATGCAAAATTTAGCGTGTTCTTGCATAATTAATATTTATCATTAAAACTATTTTTTTCTTTTATCTTCACAAAACCTTTCATTTGAGTGTCGCTTATTTTTGCTCATATTGCTTAAATTCCATTTAAAATCCATGATTAATTCACTGCTGTAAACGTATAGGGAACGCTGTTGATAACGCTTTAAGGAAAGATAAAAGTCAGAAATAAATAATGAAATTTAATCCAAAGCAAAGTACTATATAAGTATCTTCTAAGCATCTTTTAGGATTCTATAAATAAAAAATACATTATAACTTTCTAATTTTCAAATATTATTTTCTATATGTTTCTAGAAAATTTCTGTCCTCTCTCCAAGCGTCAAACGATCTAAACTATTAAAAACCATTTCTCACCGTAAGGGTGAAACGTGTATTGGGTTTCAACTTTATCCAATAATAAAACTTAACATTTACCAGTTTTACTAAAGCTAATTTAATCACTATTTATGTGACAAAAGCTTCTGTGCTAACCATAGCTATCAGTTACATTCTCACCCATGCGTTTGTGGATGTATAACATCTTTATTAGACCCGAAATTCTCAACAGGCTTTTAAGACCTTCATAAAACTTTTCTCTGTAGTATTACGAATTTCAATTCAGTTGTATTAGAGCAAGTGATTGGAATATATATTATCATTATCAAATGATTTAAGAAATAAAAATTCGTACAGGATAATGTTTTTTAAATTGTCAACCTTGACACAAATAGGAAATAACAGTTACTAAAAGCGATTTTTGAAAAACTTATTTGAATTTTGATGCTTTTGTAGTATTTTCAAAAATTTTTTAATAAAAGTACACACAAGGAGATAACTGAACTACAGTTATAAAAACAGATGTCATTTGTAATTTCTAGCAAAGATGCAAAATGATAAAATTCCTTTTCAACAATAACACTTCATATAGATTTAAATTTCCAAATGGCCGAACAAAGTGCGGACCAGGATTCGAACCAGGAATCTCTTTGCTGAAGCCATCTATACTCTACCATCAGCTTTCCCGGACGAATCTGGTGCATTTAAGTCACCCAACTAACCTTATTGATTATAGCATCTGGTCTGATATCTGAATCAGGCCAGGTGAATAAGTCGCCGGTAATGAGGCTCCAGAAAACGCTGGGAACATAATTACACTTGATTAGCACTAAAGCAGATGCTATAATAAAAAAGGTTACCTGGGTGAATTAGATCCACTAGATTCGTCCGGTATAGCTCAGATGGTAGAGCATTGGCGGCTTCAGCCAAGATATCCCTGGTTCGAATCCCCGTCGAGGCATTTTTCTCCCAATTGGAAATTTATATCTCATATTATTAATTTACCTATTAGAATAATTGTGTTAAAATTAATCTAGAGTAATTACGTATTCAGCGTTTCCTGGAGTTCCAGTACCTGTGATTTATTCTGTTGAGTTGATTCAGATATCAGAGCAGACGATATAATCAATAAGGTTAGATGGGTGAATTAGATCCACCAGATTCGTCCGGGATAGCTCATGATGGTAGATAGCACAGGTGGTAGAGCATTGGCAGCTTCACCTAAGAGATCATTGGTTCGAATCCCCGTCGAGGCATTTTTCGCCCAATTGGAAATTTATATCTCATATGATTAATTTACCTATTAGAATAATTGTGTTAAAATTAATCTAGAGTAATTACGTATTCAGCGTTTCCTGGAGTTCAACTATCTGTGATTTATAATGTTGAGCTGATTCAGATATCAGACCAGATGATATAATCAATAAGGTTTGCTGGGTGAATTAGATCCACCAGATTCGTCCAGGATAGCTTAGATGATAGAGAATTGGCGGCGTCAGTCAAAAGACCCCTGGTTCGAATCCTGATTCAGACATTTTTCGCCCTGTTGGAAATTTACATCTCACAGGATTTATTTACCAGTTAGAATAATTGTGTTAAAACTAATTTAGAACAACACTTCACTTCGACAAATAATAAAAAAATAAATATAACTCTTGAGATTGAATAAAATAATAATAAAAAATATGTGAATTTTCTCAGTTACCCTACGTTTTGAATAGTTTTAATACTGTTGAATTTCAGAGATGGATTGAGAAATGAATTGAAAAATGAATTGTCCTTAACTTAAATGAATATGGAAAAAATTAGGATTGAAAAATCGACATCATTAACACATTCCAGATTAAAAAAAAAAATAATAATAATAAAAAGTACACCTCAGATATTATAATCTGATTTCGAACAAAATATAATATATATTTTCAACGATTTGGTAAACAAAGTGATTTAAAAAAATCTTTTGAATTTCAACTAATTGTTATGCTATAGAAATTATGATGCTGAGAAGCATTTAAATTCTTCTTGATTAAGATCATTTATCGCTTAATATTCTGATCTCCTTTGTCTGAGATTCAACTATAAAAACTATAAAATAAATTAGAATTTAATAGAATCACTAAAATTTCTATTACATGTACTCTTCCATGATCAGAAATGTTTGCTATTGCCTCTCGCTTGGTTCGAGAAGTTCTTTCGCGCCACATGTAGGACTATTTTCAAGATTAATGGAATCTAAAATGGTAAGCAACACACGGAACATTTGGAGAGTAGTCGCTGCTAAAACTGTAACCACATGTACTATCCTATCATAAAAATATCAGATATCTCCTAATAAACAGGTTTTCCAAGATGAAAACGGTCTAAAAGACACAATGTCATTATTTACCTTCGACAAGGATTAACTTTTCCTTCTTTATATCTATTATGACACATGACTGCTAGTTGATCTAATTTCCGTTAGTTGGGCTACTATTTAGAACATTTATCAGCGATTGCTTACCAACTTGTGTGTTACTTACATTTTAAGGTTCTGCCCATCCTAAAAAAATAACCTTTCTAGCAGTTAGAAATCGCAGCTCCAAGCAAGTAAGGGGCAATAGCATATATTTCAATCATGCGGTAATACATCTGATTGAAGTTTTAAAGTTTAAAAAAAGCAGTTTTAAGACGGAAAATTTATAAAAATTATTTGTAGAGCTGTTTGACTGGTGGAATTCTAGCTGATATCTATCGTAGTAGGCACAAACGGCGATATGTATTGATAAAGTTTAGTAAAAAAAACTGTCAGACAGTATGTTTTAACGCGTTGTCGCTTAAAAAACCTATGTATTAAGAAATATCAGATATTGCTTATGAAAAGATTATACGTCTGATCGCAGTTCAAAGTCATCTTCGTCATATCTTATCTGAGAAAACTAAAGAGATAATCCCAACTATCACTGATATGTTAAATTGTGCGTTAGTGGGTATATAATCTCTTTATTATGTACGAAATTTTTAACAATAGTTCAAGATCTTCATGAAACATTCTTCTGTAGTTTCAGCAATTTTAAATTTATTGTATTATAATGACAATTATGTGTTACAGTATAAGGTTTAGTATATAACCTGCTGAACTAAGATGATAGCCAAATATTATAAAGCACAAAAATTCTCAACTTGTTGGTGATAACATACTGAAAATCATTAGTCTCACCCTGCAGAAAATTCCACTGATTAGAAAAACAATTTTTAAAGCTAAGTTTATGATACGAAAAATAGTGATGTTAATATCTGCATATACGATAAAATCGGAAGTGAACTATCATACTACATTTTCAACCTGCATAGATTAATTATACAACAAATACAGCATAATACGTATCTTAAAATATTACGTAGACAAAGAAAATGTTCCAGAAAACATTTTTGAAGTTTCCAAATTCAACTCATTATTACCCTATAAAAGTTTCACTAAAATTTTAATCACACTGAAAAGCATCAAATCATTGTATTGATCAAAAGCTATTTACCGCTTTATGTTCTCTTCACTTTTGTCTAATAACTGACTATATTCAACAACAAAATTTAATATTTATTAGTTTCACTAAAGATAATTTTATCACTCTTTATCCGACAAAAACTTCTGGGATAACTACAGCTATCAGTTACATGTTCATCTTCGCGTTCGTGGATATATAACCTCTTTATTAGGCACGAACTTCTCAACAGCCTTTCAAGACCTTCATAAAACTTTCCTCTGTAGTGTCAGCAATTTCCACTTTATTGGATTATAGTGTCAATTACGTGTAACAGGAATGTGTTTACTTCATCACCTGCAGAACTTTGTCGGTAGTAAAAGGGTATAAAGGAAAAGAATGTTGTTGATCTTCACCTCGAATAATTTCATAGAGGAGACATTTTTCTGATAGTTTGGATGTTGTTCTCGAACTATTTCAAAACATGTGAAAACACGTGCTGTAATTATGTTAATATAGTAATAGATAAAATTTAAAATTACACTTTTCGTAATAAAGTTTTAATGAAAGTTTTAGCTTTATAACAAAACTTGTTTTATGTCAAAAGAGGCTGTTAAAGATGATAATATTTTCGGTACAAAAAAATATGTTAATATGTAATACAAATTGTATTATTGAAATAGGATATTGATTCCTCGTTTAAAGTTATAAAATAAAAAGTTAGATTAATTTTAAATTAAAATGATTTTTATTAAACAAGCTAAAATTACACTTTTTTGTAAAAACATATCTTTAGGTAGACCCCCCCCCCCCCCCCCCAAAAAAAAAAAGGCTAACATTTATCTTATGCCTGAGAATAACATTTTTGCTTCCACTAACTTTTTTTAACTTCAGCAATAAACTAACAAATAATGAATTTTAAACGTGTTACAATAGACTTTATCCATTATGTCGCTTATATGCAAATTTTGCATGTAAATGTGAAATGCTTCACACTTGCAATTGAAAGATTTTGTTTGTTCAATTCCTACTATTAGCTCACACTCTCCCTATATGTATTTATATATTTATTCAATTCCTACTATTAGCTCACACTCTCCCTATATTTATTTATATATTTATCTTGTACAAATTTTCAATCGTTAATAAAATACTCATTATTCATCCTATCAGGTTGAAATAATTTTTTTTAAACTTCTACTGGATGACAATTGATGTTAATAAAGTTTTTTCAAATATTAATTAATTAATTAAATTTTAATTAATTAATTTTAAGTTAAATAATGCTATAAAAAGTGATAGAATATCTTTATTAAGACTTACGATCGATAAGATTTTATTTACCATCCATAGTCCGAGAATCAATAGAAATATTTTTACGCAACGAGAATATTTGCAATGATTCCGTGTCCCTTGATTTACCTAGAATTTGGAAAGAGATACTAAGTAATTGTAGAAACAATAGTAAAAATTAATCCACACTCGCAAATAGCCAAGTTAATTTTATTTTATTTTATGTTTTGCAATGTTTTTCAGTATGCTTGATGTCTCGTGACATTGTTTACCATGTTGTTTTTAAATTATGTGAAAATTAATCCACGCTCGCAAATAGCTAATTTAATTTTTATTTTATTTTATGGTTGCAATATTTTCATTATGCTTCATGTCTCGTGACATTGTTTACTATATTATTGTTTTTAAGTTATGTGAAAATATTTTCTATTATGATTGATTTTGAAAATGTCGCCGATTGTGCGATGAAACGATCGTAAGTCTTAATAAAGATATTCTATCACTTTTTATAGCATTATTTAACTTAATTTGTTTATAAGTGATTATTATACATGTTTTTATAATTAATTTTAGTTTTGCATGGGAAACAAAATGGCGGCCATTGGTTATTGAAGTTCAATGAAATTATTTTCAATAAGGGGTTACCATAGGTGGGGCCCTGTTCTGTCGCCAAATACCGCCAAGTTTGTCGCCAACTTGGCGATATATCGCCAAATTTGGCGGCCAAAATGAGTCGCCAAAAGTGACGCCAACTTGGCGATATCTGTAATATTTCGCCAAGTTCCCATAGAGTTCCATTGTAAACCTACTTGCTTATAGAAAATCAACAAATTGAGATATTTTAATGCAACAAAAACTCATATTAGCTTGATTATATTAAATTTTTCTTTGATGGCCTAAGTAGGAATTGACTTTAAAAACAAAATTTTTATATTACTTGTTTGTGTATGTGTTTTGTTAATTTTTAAAAATAAAATGTGTCGAATATTACAAATTTGAGTCACATTTTCAGATTAAAATTAAATGTTTCGAAATACTATGATAAGTTGCAAAAGCTTTTTACTTGTATGTAATATAAAATAAATTATTTAACAACATCTACTGACTGTACTTACAAGTACCATTAAAATAATTTGTTATAAAATTCATATAATACATCGATTAGTAGTAATACAGTTTAGAATGATTTATAGATGCATTAGTTTATCTTGTTCCAAAAGCATTATGGGTTATACAAAACAGAAATATCTTTAAAAGAATGATTTTTTTTTTTTTTTTTTTTTTTTCAGCTTTCTTGGCGTTGGGGGGGGGGGGGGATTTTTCAATTCGGAAATATTTAATCATGAAAAATACTTTAGAAGATAAAATTTTCATGAATTCATAATTCAGTACATAAAGTTTTAAACTGCTAAATGTTAATGCATATATTTTCATGTCAATATATATGAAGCTTTATTGAAATATGGATTTGCGTTTTCAAATAAAAGAAAAATAATACTTATTACTTAGAGCTATAATTTAGATTTATTTTATCTGAGAAAATGTAAAATTTTAGATTTTATAGGTTTTCATCCGCTTCAAATTAAACTTTGATTTTGAGTAGAGATAAATCAATATTGCTTTATGGACATTTCATGTTAAATATTATAACACATACAGAATGCACGTATTTTGGTCTAATTTGATAAATGCAAAAGTGTGTCATTCATTAAATACTGCTTCTCGTGTGTGTGTGTAATTTTGTAGAATTATACCTTGCATAATACAGAAATCATATCCTACATTTTTTTTTAATATTTTAATTGCAAATTTCAACATTGTGCTTATGATGTGAGAAAAATAAAATATCTAAATAACTGATTGTAAATTTTTAAATACATATTTTTAAATAATATATATATATATATATATATATACATATATCGGGATGCAGAATTATTTGGAAAAACACAAAAATAAATAAATGAGTTTGATTTTTCAGTGCAAATGCGCAAAACTTTGTGTTTAATTTAAACGTATGATATTCAAATAAATAAAAAATCAATCGTTTACAAAAATCGCATAATTTTTTTAATCTCTTTTAAAATATTTATTTTGTCAAATTTACTCTGGAATGAAATGCGTGTGAACGCCGTAAATATTTCGAAACTGCGACTCGTGATTGGATACTGATATTTTCGCATATCTTTAAACAAAGCTTTTAAATGAGATTCTGAGCTCATTAATCTAATTTGCAAAACTTTTTGTCGATGGGAAGAAAATGCTATCTGAATGTGAAAGAGTCTAAATTCTAGTATATAACAACATCGGAATGTGACTCGTTGATAAAACTAAACTTTTAAAGAGTGCCATTTTTTATTTTTACAGAGTCCATCTACTTATGGTATTGCAAAATCTGTAAGACGTCCGAAAATTCTTTCGAAATTATCAAAACAATTGATTGTTCGCAAGTAAAAAAATGATAGCAAAGGAAATCGGAAGCCAGATAGAGACACCAGCATCGGTATGAACTATAAGAAGAGCAATAAAAATGACGGGCATCATTAGCTGTCTGTGTTAAACATCTGACCATATAAAAGCTCTCATTCAGTTTGCAACGAAACATCTGAAGCAACAAACGAATTGGTCTAAATATATTTTCAGTGATGAAAATAAATGTAATTTCGATCATGATTTGCGATAGTGTTAATTTATATAGGAATCCCATTCGAAATAAAAACGGCGTATTTTCCACGCGTCAACTAGATGAAGTTTCCATGATGGTTTGGGCTCGTTTATTCTCCTCAAGAGCAAAGCTTAGCGTTTATTTTTTAGAAGAACGGCAAAATAGACATACTTTTATTTACATGTTACACCGTCATTTGTTGAACCAGTGTAAAAAATACTACCTGCTTTAAATCAGACTTGCCAACTTTTTTCAACATGTTGAAACAGCATGAATTCACTCTGAAAAAGACACAAAGAAGTGATTTGAAAATAATAATATTTCTAAATGTGTTTGACCGGCTAATAGAGCGGAACTAAATCCTATGGTGAATGTTTGGGGTAATATAGTGCGCAATATATACCAAAGAAAATTTCCAGTTATTCATTATAATTCATGAGCAGAGTTAAAATCTGCCATTTCTAAAGAAAGACGTGTTTTGTCACTTTGATAAGTTCGTAACCTTGTAAACTCTACGTCATAATGTTGCACTGAAATTGCTAAGCACGAAGAAAGAACAATTGGCATGTAATATTTTATAATTAACAAAAACCTGTTCCGTTCATATCATTTTGCTCCTATTGCCTATTCAGTAAAAATGCAATTTATTATATTGTAATAATAACGATTGCCTTACAATGTTTTCTTGATGTTTATATAGCTTATTTAGTTTCATAAAACCAATTTATCAGGTTGTAACGAAAGTTTTCCGCCACATCTAATACGGTCTGTGCAAACAGTTCGTGTTGACGTGTTTGCTCATATCTTGTCAAAAAGTTTTTGGCATTTGAAAGAAAGAGACTTGCTTTATAACACTGTGTTATGAAATTTGTAAAAAAAATATCGCTTTCATTAAATAGAAGGTGTCTGAAATGGAACTATCACGCTACGAGATTAGAACCATCATTTACTTCCAGTTCTGTTGCAAAAAGTCAGCTACATAATGCCCCCGAATAAAGTGTACAGCTTTAGGTACTAGTGTTGTGTCATATGACACTGTGAAGGTTTGGCGGTATGGTGGTTATATATAAAATTAGAGTTAATTATATGTATTATAATTAGCACTATGTAATGGGGATTTGGCTTAAAACTTTCGTTACAACCTAATATATGGTTTACATGTGGATTAATGTAATTATATTTATAATTATTCAACTAAATGGTTGTTAGTATCATTTTACACCCTGGTGTATATACATATATGTGTGTGTGTGTGTGAAGAAAGTATTAAAAACGTATTGCAAGAAAACTGTAAAAGGTTTTATAATTAAAAATACAGTTATTGAGAGGAAAAATCTTAAATATGCATGAAATAAGAAACAAATATTTTCCAACTGAAATAAGCTTTTAGAAAAGAAAACGTAACATCTCAAGCAAGGTATAAACACAAGACAAAAAATAACAACTTATAATCTGAAAAATATTTCCAACCAGAACTTATAATCAAAATAAGTGGACACAAGTTTTCAAGGCTTTTAAATAAAGAAAAACATAAATATACATGTCGTTTCTTATTGTTCAGAAATAGTTATTTCCTAAACCGTTAGTTTTATAGATAATCGTTCTTAACAACACTTAACATGTTTCATTTTTTCCATTAATTAATTTATTTAATTATCAGATTTTCCCTATTTCAAATTTATTAAATATTAGCTGATCCACCCGGCGTTGCCCAGGTCAGTGATAATAGTCTTAAGTATACCACAAATTTGTATTATTTTGAATTTTTAATCCTATTTTGTATTGTTTTATATTTTTAAGTGAAAAATCCGCAAACAAATATTGATATTTAGTGGTAAAAATGTATGTTAAGTACTCACAAATTTATTATTTCTTTGCAAAAGAATAAAATAAGCGTTTTGTTGAATATCTCATTAACCCTTTATGTACTGAATTATGAATTCATGAAAATTTTATCTTCTAAAGCATTTTTCGTGAATTTTTGAAACTACATTATAAGATTTGCATAATCATTTAATAAATTTTAGAAGGATTTTAGAAGGTTTGAAGGATTTAGAAGGATTAATTAAATTTAAATTTATAGGGATTTTGTGCAATATTTATAACCCCACTCAAATCTTTTATTTTAAATATTTTTCTTAGTATTTTGTAGAATTAGAAAATGTACAAATATAATGTTCTTACAATAGAAATATAGAAATATTTCCGAAAGAAAAAATCCCCCCTCCCCCCCCAATGACAAAAAAGCTGAAAAGATGCAAAGGCAAAAGAAATCATCCTTTTAAAAATATTTTTGTTTTGTGTAACCCATAATACTTTTGGTACAGGACAAAGCAATGCATCTATAACTCATTCTAAACTGTATTACTACTAATCGATGTATTAAATGTATTTTATAACACGTTATATTAATGGTACTTATAAGTACCATCAGTAGATAAAGAGTTAAACATGAAATTTTTGCTGGAAACAACATATTATATATTCCATACCAATATTCATACTTGTGGAAGGCTTTATGTGGTGTTTTTTATTTTGTTTAATGTTGATCAAGTCTACATTTTCATGCAACTGATATTTTCCAAGAAATCACTAATACAAAGCACAATTTTACAAGATAAATATTTCATAAAAATTCCTGTGTTTTATCTTCTTATCCGTTAATTGTTCAATATGATGTTATGTGTTGCATACCACATTATTTTTGTTTATAATTAGTGTTGACTGTTTGTTAAAATATACTTGAGGGAGGTATCCTATTAAAGTTTTCAAAGGAAATAGGATTTCTATCAATTATATTTTTTCCCGATAATAGTATAAAAATCAGCCTAATTAAAAATCTAAACACCTAAGCTATTAAATTTCTTTTGCAAAATATAAGTCAAATATAAGTATCAAAAATACTATTTAGGTACAAAAACTTTAAATAATTTTTTGGAATATCACACAATTTTTCAAAATTTTAAAATTGTGTAATTTAAGAAAGATTTTAAACCAAAATCAATCTTTGGATAGCTATTGTTTTCCATAATTCACCATTTTTCTCTTCGTAGTTTTTTGAATTTCATATAAGATTAAAAATTTTATTTTCATGCCACTTAAAAGAAAACAATAAAAAAAAGAAATCAAGTAAAAAATATATTTCACTTTCAACTTATACTACGATTCCACAGCTAAAATACATTTAAATTCTGAAGTTTTCAGATCCCACTCTCTTCTAATATTACACATACTAAAATGGACAACAGCAATTCGACTGTTAGTAAAAAACATTGGCGACAATTTGAGTAAAATGATCGATTTGATTTTATAATTGGCATGGTTTTGTGTGAATTAGCGCAAAATGTATATGCATGCGAGAAACTTTATATAATCGTATCCATAACCAATTAATATAAATTAGCGTCTGTGGTGCAGCATAATTTATAAGGGACAAGCTACTCTGTTAGAGAGGCTCTCTAGTGGTTTGAATGTGAACGTGGCGTAAAACATAACCTGTGTGCACTGTTAAAAATATCGTGAAAAATTACCTTTGATTTTAAAGGCTCTCTATTTTCTGACCAATGAGAACGATACATAAACACACATGAAGCGTTCTCATTGGTCAGAAAATAGATAGCCTTGAAAAACAGAGGTAATTTTTCACGATATTTTTAACAGTGTGCGTAGTTGTGACTGTACTGTTAAAAATATCGTGAAAGATTACCTCTGTTTTTAAAGGCTATCTATTTCCTGACCAATGAGAACGTTCGATAGGTGTTTATGTAGTGTTCTCATTGGTCAGAAAATAGATAGTCTTTAACAACAGAGGTAATTTTTCACGATATTTTTAACAGTGTAGGTAGTCTAATTTTTCGAGATGCATTTGGTTGTCCTTGGAGTCTAGAGTTATGCGATTTAACTATAACCGTATGCAAATTTAGGTGTCGTTGTTCAGTCTGCTGGAGTATAAATATTTGAGTGAAAGTGCGATACAGTGGATTTTTGTCGTGTCCTGCCATTAAAATAACAGAGACCAGCGTTGAGCAATTAGCCTAGGAGTCCTTGCCGAATCGTTTAGAATATAAGTTTGAGACTCATCTATGAAAGCTTGCTCAGTAAAAGCTCGAAAGCAAAGGAAGCAGATCGGCAAGCCATTTTAAGAAATGGTGTTGTGAAATAAAAGATCTCTTTACCGCCACGGGCTGTATTAACCCCGTTCGTTAATACCTTGTGGGCATTTTCAGACTGGAGTTAATCATTTAAGACGTTCCAGAAAGCGAATTTCATGTGCGGTTGTTTTGATTTCATCTTTTTTTAAGTTTAAATTTGAATGAGATTGATTTTTATCATATAGTGCAGGCTAATTTCTTCGAGGTCTTATCTGCCAACCCTTTCCCTAAAGTTATAAATAAAGAGCTTATAATTATATATTAGAGTTACGACTTCTCCTTCTCATTTACTTGCCGGGCACATCAAAAATCGACTCCTCATAGATCTCTCGAGTACAGTTGTAATTACATTTTTGTTTTTGTCGTTATGACGTCAACGTTATTGACGGCATCATACTTCTGTTTTGCAATATAGATTTAATGTTTCTATATTTAGATAATATGAATATTTCTTAGGTAAGGAGTAATATAAGTCATAAAAACAATTCTAGAAGAAAAATTAGAGTTAAATAATTTCTAGGTACATTTTTTTAAAACTTGTTCATGCATAATATGTTAATTTTTAAATAGTAGAAAAATGCTATGTTTGTCAATAATGTATAAAATGTATTTATTAAGTTTTAAAAAACTTTATTCCACTTACAATATAAACTAAACTAATATAATTTTCGTTATTTTATACTTTTTTCCTTATAATAATTGATTTTCATGTATTTGCAAAACTTACAAAGTAACTCATTAGAACAATTGAAATTCTCGCAAAAAATCTCAAATTAAAAGCAAATAAAGTATATATTTCATAGTCAAGTTATATTGTTATTCCAAGGAGAAATACATTTAAATTCGAAGTCTTCAAATTCTACTCTCCTCTAACATTGCACATACTAAAATGTGCATCAGCCATTTCGAGGGAACATTTTCTGAAGGTTTCTGGCAAATGTATCACAAAACGGTTCCAAGTTCTGCAATGTAAAAGTATGCGGGGAAAATACTCGAAATTCATTCCTCGAAAATTTTGAAAAAGTAAAAATATTTATGTTATTTTACCATACCTCCTGTTTCTCTTTAGATACTGAGATTTACGAAATAGCATCGTTTATCCTCGTGAAAAAATTCTTCACAGACGAAATCTTCTTTCTTATTTTCATGCCTACATCGTTCGATATGATATTTTGATTTGTTTCGAGAAATGTATTCTATGATGCAGAATAGGTTCCTTGCGCAGACTTGTTATTTACTCTAATATCTAAATTGTTAGAAATAATATAAGCATTTTTTTATCACCTGAATCACGCTACGGTGCTACGATGTTCCCTACACGCAGTTTAGTGAGTAAATATATAAGAATGATTATTGTAATTTTTTATGTTACATGTGGTTTCCTTTATCTTGTTTCAATTATTCTCAAAAAAGAAACTTTTTTGAAATAATATCGCCTTATAATCCTTTTAAAATGTAAATAGAATAAGAAAAAACCCACTTAAAGCCCTTATACGTGAATCCATAGAAATAAGTCTAAGAAAAAACGAGGTATGCAATGACAAAATTTCATTTCAAATTTCTAATGTTTGGTTGAATATTTTAAAAGAAATACATTCATAGTGCTTATTTCGAGTTTTCCTAGTTTCCTATTGTAGTGTGTTAGCCTAACAACAGATGGCGCTATATCTAACGCAGTACTTTTTTTGGTTGTGTTAATGATCAGTTACCGTAATGTTTTTAGTTGTGATGCCGTGAAAGTGCAGTTGGAAACTTCGCTCCGAGGAGGTCAAGGACTCTCTCCCCTGAAGATGGCTCGTTAGTAAGAGCACGAAACGTTGGGAATAATTTGTAATGTATTTTTAATATAGTTTTTATTTACATGTACGCTGATGAGTATCGTAAGATTTTTAATTATGTAAATAGAATCTATTTATTTATTTCAACTGCCTCAGTAAAAGTGATGCACAATATTATCATCAATTTCATTTCTTCAATAAAATCCATATGCATTTCACTTTAGTCTTTTAAAATACACTGTGCCTTACAGTATGCACAGTCTTTCAATCTATGCATCAATTATGTTATTACAAATGAAAAAAATTTTAACAAACATTTAAAAATATTTGATTTGTTTGAATAGGTTAATCAAATGTTTTTATCCCACTGCTTCAATTTTGTTTCATTGAACATATTTTTTACGAGTAAAATAAAAATTATTTTTTTTTATTTTGGCTGAACTAAGTGTTGACTTCTTGTCATAATTTACGTATACTTTACAATTTAATTCTTCTTCTTCTTCTTCTTCTTATTTTTTTATGCGGGTAAAGGTTGAGCGGATATATTTTTTGAAATAGGTTACGTATGTAATCTCAATATTCATTCTAATATGTAAATTGCTAGGACGAAAATAAGTGTTGCAGACATGATGCGGTTCTGAACTACGATTTCACTATACACTCATATTACATTATTTTGATTCAAGCTTGTATTTTATGATTTTCATAGGTTTTTTTAACTAATTACTTTTTTGTTTTTATATTAGTGTAAAATAAACTATAAACCAATTACGAGAAAGATTAAAAATTAAATATAAGTCAACAACGCCAGTAAACATTACTAAACTAACGTAGAATGTGCCTGTCTCCGTTTTTTTTAAAATAGTATATATGGACAATCATTTTATGTTCGCTAATAAAGAAAATTAATAAAAAAAAAAACATTAAATATTTTTATTTTCATTAAACGGATATATTTTGCAATTAAGTAGTGTATGAAATTTTAATGATGTAATTTTTTTAACAATCTAAGAGATAGTTAAAGTGTTAAGGGAAAATTAAAGGAGAAAGTGAATGATTGATATAAAAGGAATGCATTACGATAAACTATTTCCAAGAATTCATTTGTTAATAACTTTAGTATGTTAAAGTTAGAGTATGAAAACGAGAATATCTAAAACGGATGTTACTTGAAATGATGAAAAATAATGTGACCAGTTAAAAGAAAGTTGCTTATGGTATCATAATATGATGGATTTGAAATTTTTTTTTTTAAATTTATGAGCTAGTATTTAAATACATAGAATTCTTAAAACCGTTGAATATAAAATGTAATAATGTAAATATAACTTAAAAACATGAAATAATTAATTTGCTTTCGTAAAGTTGCGTATTAAAAAAGTTTATTGAATAATAATTTGATTCCATTCATCTACAAATATGCAAATTAGTTTTACAAATGAGTGTTTTTTACAAATTAGTTTGTTATAAACTAAAAGTATTACCGTTTCTTTCTTGAAGTTCTAAACGTAAAATATTAAATATAAAAAGCTATTCTCCGAGAGTTAAATTAAAAAAAAATTATTGAATAGTAATTCGGTACCATTTGGCATTTGTTTACAAATTAATTTGTCATAAACTAAAAGTATTACAGTTTCTTTCTTGAAGTTCTTAACTTAAAATATTAAATGAAAAAAGCTATTCTCTGAGAGTAACAAAAGTGCTATCAAATGTTCGGGTAAAGTACCAAAAATTGCACTTACTTCTTCAAACCTATCTTTCCTTCCTCTTCCTTGCACTTAAGTTATGGGAAAGACCAGATGAAGGACATTTTTGCCTTTATCCACGATTTACTTGTCTAACTACAAACTCGATATGAAAAGCTGATGGTTTATTTTTTGGAGGAAGATAAAGCCGTTTTTATTCAAAGAAATAAGTAAATGTAACATTTTAATGCGTATACTTGATGAATTCATATCATTTTAGGCAACTGATGAATTAAAAATATCTATATATATTCTACTAACATTGTTTTCATTAAAATTTTACGATCTATATAGCAAATAAAAGTAAGTACTGTTATTTATTTTCATTATAGATTGAGATGAATTCATAACATTTACGACTGCTTTTAAGTTTTAAAGTTTTACACGTTTCACCAAAATTAGAGCTAACTACAATTATTAATGCAAAACTATTTTTATTTACTTTTTCATTGTTTCGCCGTTTCGAGAACGTCGTACCATTTTGCGACACCTTTTAAATTTTAAAAGCTACAATTTTAGCGCTAGAATAACTATGCCTTTTAATTACAGGTGTATAAAATCTTGCTACGTTTCATATTCTACGAGATGTATTTGTGAAATAGAGACATACATTTAGCTTTTAATAGAATAATTGACAAATTGGTAACATTTTCTTTTGTTTTAAAAACCATTACAAAAAATTATAGGACACTCAGATTGTGGAAAATTCTATAATTTAACACTATTTCTACCAAGAGGTGTCAAAAGACAGATTTTAACTTAAAATTATTCTCTAAGTTCCAAAATTCTCCAAAATTAATTTTTTGACTTTTCATACTAAATTAATTTGCTAAATTAAGTTGCTAAATTAATTCAGCGATATCATATGCCCCCAGCGCATCCTTGATATAAAAATATGCATATGGTATGCCTATTTCTACAATGAGGTGTCTCTTGACACCTTAAAGGTTTCATAATTTCTAAATTTGTAAGGATTTCATAATTTCCAATTTTAAACAATTTTACATATAAATATCAACAAAATGTTTCAGCACCATATCAATTATACAGTAGAGCGCCGATTATCCGAAAAAGTCGGGACTGACCCTAGTTTGGATAAGCAAAAATTAGGATAAATGGACAGACAATTTAAGGGCTGTTCCTGACTATATTAAAACCTTCACACTTTATCCAGGCTTAGGACTGGTAGCACCAGTTAGAGCTAATTGACTGTTTAAAAACTGGTTTTTTTTTTAACTTTTTCATCATTTAAAATTTTCTTTTTCTCTTTTTATCATTTTCTGAACTTTAGAGATTAAGCAAAAAACCTTTCGATTGTTGCTTCCTTCAAAGAAGACGTTCTTTTCAACGCCGCCATATCTCCAATTCTTAAATACTTTAGTTGAATATCATCAGAATTCTTCTGCCGTTCAAGCTATTTCATATCTGTTTCCAAACATTCAAAGGCTTCTATGTGATGAACCTGGGTCCATTTCGGAGCAATCGTTTTCATTTCTTCAATTTCTTTTTCATCTTAAATATCACCCACAATCTAATTTTTACTAAAAAAAAATTACGAGAAATAGGCTGTTCGGATAAACGGAAGTTCAGTTTTAAAAATTCTATTGAGAGAAATAGGCTGTTCGGATAATTGGAAGTTTGGTTAATTGGAGTTCCGATAATTGACGCTTTACTGTAATTAGATTAGAGAATCCCGATTTCCGTTGTAACGAAAATACAGGAGTTGCTGCATAACTTTGATATTCACCTGTTTTCCGCCATGTTGCATTTTAGTGTTGGTTGTAGATCATTGCCATGACTAGTTCTAGAAAATTTAATAACGTGTTTTGTTTTCTAATTCTGGTAGTGAGTTCAATACATATGAATTATGTTTTCATTCGTGTAAAACCTGTGGTATTGAATAAGGAAAGAATTGTATAACACTGCTGTTTTTACGATTACTGTTGTCGTTGTTGTTACAAAGATTGAATTTTTATGCATGAGACTGAAAGTTTGTTGATTTAATTATATTAAAAATGTTTGTTTTGCTAATAAAAAGTGAAAAAAACGAAGAAGATAATATTTTCTTTATTGTTGTTCCTGTTGACGTAAATCATATTTGATTACATATATGTATATTTATATTTTGTAGATTGTTGAATTAAACTAGAATTCTTTCTTTCTAACCGATAACCAGGCCCCCTACATGCCGGGCCTCCTCAGCTGAATGGTTTGATACCTGGTATCGGGGTGGTGATCGCCTAATCGCCGCGTAGCGGCAATAAATCTGATTTTCATTCTATCGACTGTTCTTACTGCTTAGATCGAACTTAGTTAAAACGGTTACTTAACATTTTGATTTTGTTGTTTTGCACCTGCGCTTTGCTACTCAAGTTGGCCTCGTAATTTAGAACCTTGATCAGGTGTGACGAGACCTTCACACTGCAAGGCACCTCCAGAGGTATAAATCACAGGTAACTTGGGGACTTTGCACCCACGACGGGATTTACATGCACGAGGCGCCATTAGCGTACATGGCGGACATCGGCTGACACCAAACCGATGGCCAGACCCCTAGCTGCCAGATTTCCCTCGCCGAACGAGTATACCTGTCTAGCGTCTGGGCGGTTTTCCGCTTGGTCGCCACACGGCGGCCATCCAGTAGACCAATGCTCCGGCCCACCTGATTGTAGAGCCTGTAATTTGCTGGTTTCTCTGTTGTACCGCTTGCTTAGCTAATTGACTTTGTTAATTTGGCTTCTGCACATTATACACACATATCCAGCTTGGGGAGTAGGGAAATCTGGTTTTTAGATGCCTAATCGGTGGTGGATACTTGTCGTGAAAGGTGGTTCATGAACCAATTTAGAGGAAGGGAAAAAGAAAACAATGGGTGCCGTTGAAAGACAAGTATCACCAAAGGAAATTTTGGGCCGAAATACAAAGCAAGCTTACGATATTGAGGGATGAGACTCCGCCATTCTACCGCACCCCACCGGGTAAAGATTGGTTCCGTAAGCTGTCCCATAGGAGCGGGTTCGGTAGCTCGTGCAAGCAGCAGCCTATATGCACTTAATAAAAAAAGCAGCTGTCAAAAAAAAAAAAAAAAAAAAAAAAAAAAACTGAAAGGGAAGAGGGGTTAGTTGGACATGTTTATAACACTTTTAGCTTTATGATTAGTTTTAATACTTTGAGATAAATTACAATTATCCTATGCACCAGGCCAGAGCTATCTAAGTGTAAAGGTCGTGATATTACCTAAATTACTACTAATTGCTTAAGATTACTAACATACATTAACTTAATTTGATGAGTACTTTGGCTACTTACTATGAGGGTGAAACTATTGCTTAGCAGGGGAAATCGGGTGTTGTTTATCTGACCTAGTTGATTAGAAATAGTTTACTATTTAAGATTAAGCGTTAATTGCTGCAGATGAATATTAGACTAAGACTATTCGGGGAGGGGAGCGCTGGGCCTTTTCCCAGGGTGCATCCTCAGGGGCGCGGTGAAGGGTGTAAGAGGCTGGGGATGCCTTGGCTCTTCATAAAAAGGGGGGGGGGCTGAGATGAGAGTGTGGGGGGATGGGACCTATAGGGGCTGTCATTGGCTAATCTGATGTTACTTAGTATTTCCTTAGATAATTTGTTATACGTAATTGATGGTTAGCCTAAATTGTCTTTAATTATCTATATTGACCTAAGTTAATCAGACCTATTATGGTTTAGTTTAATTAACTTTGTTAAAATATTTATAATTTACTTACCCGGTGATCTTACTTTTCTTGGGTGTCTTGGTTCGTCTGCTTTTGTGTATGTTCTCATATTTCATGTATTCGTCTATGTGGTGGATTTTCTTTAAGCCTCTATTCATGGGAGTTGACATTGTGCGATCTTATCGCCTTTTCGTTTGACTCATTTTTCACTTTGCGAGCTTGTCGCTGGTGTTGACACATTGCGAACTTGTCGCTGGTGGGTTCTTGTTTTGGTCGCATCTTGGTTCATGACATTTTAGGATATTACTTTGGTACGTGAGTGTGCTCTTTACGATCAGTCCATTGGAATCTAATGGATGTTTTTACGATTTATTGCAACATCGTTTACGAGTTTTGTGGATTGGCTTGTGCACTACTGGGGTGAAGCATGTTCCTTGGCCTTTAGTCCGTCATTTTTTTTATGATGTCTTTATCACAAGATGTGTTGTTGAGTTTTCTCCTTTATTTTTATTGAGTTATTTTCCTTTGTTCATGGTCTTGCTTTGTTTTATTTGGAACACATGTTTTCCTTAGCACTTGGCTATCTATGTTGATTCGGTGGGGTGATGTGAATGAGCCGAAACTTTCATTAAACTAGAATTCATAATCTGAGTAAATAACCTCTAATAAATACGCATCAATGTATTAATAAATATATTGCTCACATTATCAGTATTTAACTGATAATCTGAAATCCAAACAGTTTTGGCAATTATTTGCATTCAAACACAAAGGTGTGAAAGGTGTCAAAAGACACGTTTTAGTACAAATAGGTATAGGCTAAATTGCGGTAGAAAGGGTGTTAAATCATTTTTCCCCAGCACCAAACTCACATTGGTTAGATTTGTTATATTGGGTCAAAGTACTGCGCCAGTAATATATAAACTTATTGAAATATGTTCAATGAAGTGCCAATATTGTTTGATATCTGTTTTACATTGAAAATATTTACGATGAAAGGTCAGTTTTTCGAGATACTGCACTTACAATGGAAATACAGGCAATAATGAGAGGAAATATGTCTTACTGATATTAGGGAATTATTAATAATAGACAAATATTTGTTGAAGTAATATTCCATGCCAATATTGCCAATACAATTAATATTGGCTTACTATGTTTCGACTTTTAGTGTCATTAT
Organism: Maratus speciosus; assembly: GCA_963932465.1. Lineage (NCBI taxonomy): Eukaryota > Metazoa > Arthropoda > Arachnida > Araneae > Salticidae > Maratus > Maratus speciosus. Next base: position 442,725,112 of record OZ010793.1, read on the forward strand.
GTTAAATCGACATTTTATTGTAAATAAAAATTTATCCACGAGGGTTGAACTAAATTTTTAACTAAAATGTATTATTCTATTAAAGGTATATTAAACTTTTATTGTAACTACATCATAACGATCTTTTAAATTTTTATTTTAAAAGGTATGCTTTGCATGCAACACCTTAGAATGAAAAGAATGTCGTTGATGAGGACAGGCCGCAAGCATCTCAATAACAGAAATATAGCGAAGAAATATTACAAAGACCTCGACAATTTCGAACATTAATAATCTGCCTCATTTCAGATTTTATTTAAGTAGAAATCGAATAAAATATGTTGTAACAACATCATAACTTTTTTTTTTTACATTTCTAACTTTAAAAGGTATACTTTGGATGTAACTCCTTAGAATGAAAAGAATGTCGTTGATCAAGACAAGGGGAAAGCATCTCAATAATAGAAAGAGAGCGAAGAAATATTACAAAGACTTTTACAATTTCGAACATTAATAATCTGCCTCATTTCAGATTTTATTAAAGTATAAATCGAATAAAATATATTGTAAAAACATCATAACATTTTTTTTTTTTTTTTTTTTTAACTTTAAAAGGTATACTTTGCATGCAACTTGTTACAATGAAAAGAATGTCATTGATGAAGACGAGGGCAAGCATCTGAATAATAGAAAGAAAGCAGAGAAATATTATAAAGGTTTTAACAATTTCGAACATTAATAATCTGCCTCATTTCAGATTTTATTAAAGTATAGATCAAATAAAATATATTGTAAAAAATATCATAACGTTTTTTTAAATTTTAACTTTAAAAGGTATACTTTGCTTGCAACTTGTTACAATGAAAAGAATGTCGTTGATGAAAACAAGGGGCAAGCATCTCAATAATAGAAAAAGGGCGAAGGAATACTACCAAGACCTTGATAATTTCGAACATTAATAATCTGGCTCATTTCAGATATTATTTAAGTATATATCGAATAAAACATATTGTAACAACATCATAACCTTTTGTTTTACATTTTTAACTTTAAAAGGTATACTTTGCATGCAACACCTTAGAATGAAAAGATTGTCGTTGATGGGCCCAAGGGGCAAGCATCTCGATAACAGAAAAGAGCTAAAAAATACTACAAAGGGCTTGATATTTTCAAACTTTAATAATCTGCCTCATGTCAGATTTTATTAAAGCAAAAATCGAATAAAATTTATTGTAACAACATCATAATATTTTTTTTTTACTTTAAAAGGTGTACTATGCATGCAACTTCTTAGAATGAAAAGAATGTCGTTGATGGGGACAAGCATCTCTATACAGGAAAGAGAACGAAAAATACTACAAAGACCTTGACAATTTCGAACATTAATAATCTGCTTCATTTCAGATTTTATTTAAGTAGAAATGGAATAAAATATATTGTAACAACATCATAACATTGTGTTTTACATTTTTAACTTTAAAAGGTATACTTTCCATGCAACTCCTTAGAATGAAAAGAATGTCGTTGAAGGGGACAAGGGGTTAAGAAACTCGATAATAGAAAGAGAACGAAGAAATACTACAAAGAGCTTGACAATTTCGAACATTAATAATCTACCTCATTTTCAGATTTTATTTAAGCAGAAATCGAATAAAATATAGCTCTTTAGGCACAAATTGAACGCTATGTTTAAAACTTAACCACTGTGCCATATTTCATTTGTTAAGTTTTAAAAAAACGCATACAATTTATATTATGTAGATTTGTAATACCACTTTTAACCACACAAGACAGAATATCCCCGTATGTACAAACTTTGATGTATCGAGCTTATGCCATGTTACTACATAAAATGTTTACAAAGTTCAGACTCATCAATCATTCTTTACCATGCTTCTTATAATACTTCATAAATTCAACTTTTTTTAAATAGAGGTAAGGAATCTAATTTTTCATATTTTGAAAATAGAATTTGCTAATCCTAAAATGGCTGTGATATTTAAGTTATTTCATTTCACTTGCATTTAATCTGTTTGCGAATGTTTATTAATTGCATGCAATTCATCATTATTGATTATACATGCATTACGTTTAGAAGTTTCAAATTGAACTTTATAATATAGTATAAAAATTAAATTCTGTAAAATTAAACAAGCTGTAATGATTGAATTATGGCAGCATTATATTTTAGTTTCTATTGAATCTAAAATATATATTTTTCATGCATTTAATAATTGTTGACGTGTTTCCAGATTCGTTCTCCAGGAATGAATCTTAAACTTAAAGTCGACATTTTTGAACAATAACGAACATTTTATTCCCCCTTAAAGGATCGTTCTTTCCAATAAAAATGGCATATAAACTTGTCACAGAAAAAAAATATATATATAATACACAAATACAGTGATACTACTCCATAAAAATATTGCTGATGGTGGAACTTTAAAATTCGGTCTGATACCTTAGCACACAAGGACTTAGACAATCTACGAAAGTAAGGATTATCAAACTTTTGTTGGATTATAACATTTGGCAAGGTTTTATGTTTAAAATAATTCTTATAAAAAATTGCCAATTGTATAGAAACTGATTTTCTCCTTACATTTTTCGATTTACTATAGTATAATTCGAAACCTTGTATAATGTAGAAGGCCCTAGAATGGTTAGCTGAAAATCGAAATATTTAAGAAGTTACAATCAATTGATAGCGAGCACCGAATGGCTGAAAAACATACAGGACCCGACACGAAACAGCTGCATGTGTGCTGAACTCTTTGCTCCGCAGGTATAAATTCAGCAATTGCTGAATTTAAGTTTAAAAATACAACGATTAACTAAAAATGTGTGTAATCGTTTTCTTTAATAAAACCGTAATCGCGTTTTTCTTGAAATGACATTTTTCAGCGTGCCCTATAAAGTAGCGTTTCAATGGATCAACCAATCAACACTTTTTTTCGAAATATTTTTTTTTTCTTTGGGTTTGAACATTTCGTATGTAATGTATAAGGTTACATGGGGCAACTGGGCCATAATTTTACAATGTGACTTTGGAGATTCTGGCAACTCAGCTTCAAAAAGCTAATTTTCATTTGAATTAATGTCTGAACTTTTGTAAAAGTGTTCAGTTAGATTCCCTCTATCAGACAGAAATGTTCAAAATATCTGACATTTAACTGTACATTTTAATATCAGAAACTAAAAAAAAAAATATATATATATTTAATCTTTCTTTCCTCATAGGTCCAGTTTCCCCATAAAAATGGGACAAGTAGACCAGGAGGGTCTATGTTCCACACACGTTTATTTTTTATAATATGAAGTATCAGGTCCTGTTTGAAAAAGTGTAAAAACCTGGCAGATCATGTAAATTATATATCAACTAAGGACCGTTGAAAGGTAAATCTTTGTTGTCAATGTGTTTAAAAAAAAAAAAAAAAAAAAAACTGAAAATTTTAGATTTTTTTTAATAAAAACACATAAAAATTAAGTAAGTACTTATGTACTTTAGTTAGGTAGTAAGTATAATAGTTATAAGGGTATTTTGAGGGGGAAAATAACAAGGTAAATATGAACAAACGGCTACGTAAGTACTTAAAGTACGTAAGTCTCTTTTTTATTTACCACAATAAAATTTCGATATGTCATACAAACCTGTGAAGAATGGAACCATATTGTTATAACGGACAGAGTTATTTTTTATTCGTTTCGATAATTTTCTAATAATCTCACTTAGCCTTGTAATTTTAATAAGGTATTATGTATTTTTTTTATTACAAGTAAAAAAAAAAAAAAAAAAAAAAAAAAAAAAAAAAAAAAATGGAGAAATTAATTTCTTGTAGTAAGAAAACTGAAAAAAGTATTTATAACTGTTGGGGGTAACTGGACCCACATGCTTCAATTACCCCTGATACATGATGATACCCGTAACACATTAGTTAAACTTTTCAAAAGTGGATACTGCCGAAAAGTTCGAAATAATGCCTAAAAAATACAATACACTCCTAAAACGTTTATTCAACATTCCGGCAAAACCTGTTGTATACCAAAACAAAGATTCACTAGAATCTGAAGTTTTCAATTTTAAATCCATCGATGTCAACCATGTAAATTCAAGCATTAATCTAAAGTCATTTTTCGTTCTGCTTTGTTTTTTTCTTTTAATTTACTAGGGGGCTCCGCCCCCTACGAGCTACGCTCGCCAACCCCCGTTCAGGGACACCAAAATCCAAAAAGCAAGCTAATTTGATCGGCTTTAAAAATATTGAATTAAAATTAAAAAAAAAAAACAGTAGCGATTTCTCTGTAAACGGGTTTCCATTCGTTTTTCTTGGATTGGGGATTTTTAAGACCATATCTGCTGCTGTTAAAAGATACTATGGCTGTTTTCGTATTTAATTAAAAAAATTAGTTAAACATTCGAAAATAAGCTAATGTAAAATGAATTAAGTAAACAGTGTCATTATCTCCCGGTATTTTTTAACAGCGCTATAAGATAGTTTTTTTAAATAATTCATTTTAAATGTATCGTTTTAAATCTGACGTAATTTACACCAAAGTTTTATTTCTCTTATTAATATTCACGTGAAAATACTTTTGTTGTTAGAAGGAAATATTATTTGCGCTGTCTTCGAATTCACGATAATAGTTGAAAATATTATCTCAAAATATCAAGTAAATGTCTCGCGCAGATATATTTTTTAATTTAAATTGTTTTGCCATATTTTTTGGCCATTTTAAATATGACGTAATTTCCTCCATTTACAGGTTTTAACGCACAGTAATGATTTTTTTTTATTTTAACATTTTCTTTCTCTTTTAAAATTCTAGTGTAAATATGGTTCTTATGACGCAATTTTCCTGCTTTTAACATGTAATCATTTAATTCTAATTTAAATTTTTTTTCTGTTTACAATAGTCCCGTGTAAATAAATTTTTAATTTGAAGAAAACATTATTGTTTGCGCTGTTTATACAGTTGGCAACAGTTTAAATTAATAACATTTTTTAAATTTGTAAAAAATATCTCTCGAAATACTGAAAATTTGAATTTAAAATAGAAATAAAACCTCAAAAAATAGTCAAATAAAAAAAAATAAATGCAATCTGCACACCGGGAACTTATAACCTATAAAATGATCTAAAAATGACTAAATTCTCATGTATAGTTTTTGCTCCAATAAAACTTTTTTAATGGAACGATTTTGTCCAACTTTAGCATTAAATATCTCTGAAAGTAATTCTTCGATTTGAAAACTGTCTGCATCAGCGTGTTTATCAAATATTTCTTTATAATAGCACCGATTTCCATATTTTTGTATA